>CM064330.1:39084616-40448616 GCA_032595735.1 Pelochelys cantorii
ACAAGTAATTATGTTCGATACGTTATGAATTTATACCTAGATATATTTGTGTGCATGCATGTCAGCATACCCACACCCACATTTTCATTCTCTCCTTCTCTGTCTGCAGAAGACTGCACTGGAATATGAGAGGAAGATAATATGCGCATGCTAAGCTCTGGTGCCACTGCAGAGTAATTGATGAATGGGTTTTTAAAGTGTAGAATGAGAATGAATACAAGTAGGACCCAAGAGAATAATTCTTTATATTGCAATCAGCTCTGCTTATGTGTAGTTGGTTTAATAGTAGAAATCAGCAATAAAGAATACAGACTTTGTTATTTAATCCTTACCAAGTGAAAAAGAAAATGATTTCTAGAATGGGTCTTCTCCAATTAGATAGATTATTTTAAACATTACATTATTCTGATGTATAATTCAATTCTAAATAACAACAATAAAAAATAAAACAATCAATACAATCATAAAATAAAATACTTTAAATATGTAATTCAAGTTACAAACACAATATACTATTTTGGTTTTTCAAATAATGCCTACGCTCCTTGAAACAGTCTGTGGTAGTGTCTTATTATTCTCCAGCATCTGTGCTTATTACCACCACATTCCTATTTGAAGTGTGAATTCAAAAATAAAATGAAGAAATTTATTGATTTATATATTGCTTATCATGATCGTATTTAAGCACTTCAATTACAGCTACAAAATATGTACAGGGCATCCCTGCTACAATTCGCCCAGATATACATCTGTTCCACACTAAAGTCATTGATAGGAACTGTAGGAACTGATGTGTTATATGTCCTCCCACTCCCCGCTCTTAAGTCACGCAAAAAAAAAATTGCGCAAATGGAAGTCTGCTGTGGGAAAAAAAATTCCCTGCTTTAAGTTGTTTCGCTGTAAATCCAAGTTTTTTTGGAACGTATCTTGGACTTATAGTGAGGACGGCCTGTAGCAAAATAAAAAAGTGTAATTTAATGGCTTAAGTATCGGTATATAGGCGGAAGAATGAATTACATATATATTTATTTAGATTATTTTTGGCTAACATTCTGTATATGATTAACTGAAAACTGTAAGACACATAATAAAAGCAGGCAAATCAGTTTTATAAAAACATGACATGGGCTTACAATTTTTTGTAACTCCAGGTAAAGCTAAAATTTAATAACCTGAATCACAGAAGAACAAATTTATGCTTGATGTAACTCTATACATTAGTTGAATTCCACCAGGATAACTCTGGCCCACATAATTTATTATCTAATAGAATCTTAACAGTTTGACACTCCATGCATTTAAGGTCTTACAATATCATTGGAGGAATCCTGGATGAAGGCATAATGAAAGTGTGCTTGCTCACTCAACAATGTAGGAGAATGCTATAGCACTCATTAAGTATATCATCAGACAAAATACAATTTTGTCACTATGGAAAATGTGATTGGACCACTACTGTCCTCTTTTTCATCTTGGTTATATTTCATTTGAATATATTATATGTTGTATGCCAGTCGTAGGAAACCTCTAGCATTCAACAATGTGAATGAATCAAAGATTAGGTGCTGATTAGGCCCCAACTAGAATATTGTGTGCAGTTTTGAGCACCACATTTCAGGAAGGATGTGGAGAAACAGGAGAAGAACCAGAGAAGAGCAATAAGAATGATTAGAAAATGTAGAAAATATGACTATGAAGGAAGACTGAAAGAACTGGGTTTGTTTAGTGTGGAAAAGAGAAGACTGAGAGGGGACCTGATAACAGTTTTCAAGTACCTAAAAAGGTGTTACAAGGAGGAGGGAGAAAAATTATTCTCCTGAATCTCTCATAATAGAACAAAAAACAATGGGCTTAAATTGCAGCAAGGGAGTTTTAGGTTGTACATTAGGAAAAACTTCTTAACTGTCAGGTTGATTAAGTAATGGAATAAATTGCCCTGGGATATTTAAGAGCAGGTCAGATAAATATCTGTCAGGGATGATCTAGATTTTAGATCAGTGGTTCCCAAACTTTTTGGCATCACGCCCCCTTTTTGATTTTTGAGAAACACTCATGCCCTCCGCCCTCAATAAGAGGAAAACTTGTTGAGAAAAAAAAACTGACTGGGGCCAAAAAACAAAAATAGCAGCACAGCTTGGGGGGGGGGGGGAATTGATGGGGGGCTGGGTTGCCTCGCACCCCCCCTGGAATTTCTTCACGCCCCCCCCCAGGGGGCACGCCCCCCAGTTTGGGACCCCATGTTCTAGATGGTGCTTGGTCCTGCCATGAGTGCAGGGGACTGGACTTCTCGAAATGACCTCTCGAGGTCCTTTCATGTTCTAATATTCTATGATTCTATTAAAATACGTTCTAGATATCAGAAGAACTCAGTAAAAGGCAAAGACTAAGAGAAAACTTGCTTCCAGTCCCTAAATAAATAATTTGCTGGTCAAATTGTTAAAAGCCACCATGAACATACCATTAGAATATGTATCCTTCCCATATGCGCAGATGTCGCTTATGGTACAAACTGGCAGCTTATGGTAAATCCAGCAGCCCTGTCTATCCTGGGCTGCTCTTTGCATGCCCTCCATGCTGTTAAATCATATTTGTTTTCTCTCTCTGAGTAGTGTTCAAAGGAAAGATTCTTTAAATTGACTACTTTTTCACATTCTTCCAAGTGTCCAATAGCACACCTACCATGTCTAGGAAACCACATAAAATACCTCCCCCCCCCCAAAAAAAGTGATATTAGCTATGTTAAAAAGAGACAAATCTACAAAAATGGCCATAATTAATCACCAACAAATGCAGGTCAAGAATCATCGTTCAAAACTAATATGTTACTAAAACCTCATCTCTAAATTAAGGAAAACTGCAAATTGAGAGAAAAAAAACCATTTCCAACTCATGAAGAATGGGACTGTGTACATTTCTATAACCAGAACAAGGAAGATGGCTATCTGAGAATTAAATATAATGGCAACATTAACATTACCAAATGGATTGAACAGTTGTTTGGTAAACCTGTGATCTACTTGTCAGAGGATGTTATGAAGACCAGGACTTTAACAGGATTCAAAAAAGAACTAGATAAATATGTGGAGGTTAGGTCCATCAATGGATATTAGCTAGGATGGGTAGGAATGGTGTCCCTAGCCTCTGTTTGTCAGAGGCTGGAAATGGATGACAGGAGAGGGATCACTTGATGATTCTCTGTTCTGTTCACTCCCTCTGAGGCATCTGGCATTGGCCACTGTCAGAAGACAGGATACTGGGCTAGATGGACCTTTGGCCTGAGCCAGTATGGCCATTCTTAGGCTGTGTCTAGACTGCATCCCTCTGCCGACAGAGGGATGCAAATCAAGCACTTCGGAAGTGCAAATGAGCTCGGGATTTAAATATCCTGGGCTTCATTTGCATACTCACGTTCCGACGCTGTGCCGATCAGGCTCAGTGTCAAAAGTGAAAGTAAAGTGTAGCTGTGGCTCTGCCGACAGTGGGGAGCTTTTTTGGCAGATCCTGTACTCCTCAAAAAATTTACTCCGGTTATCACCTACTTTGTTCAGTAGATCAGATCTCTTCAGTTAGTCTTGAGACCTGGGTATTACATAGAAAGAGTGCTCACTTTGTTGATGGATTATGGCCTCATCACTATGGACTAAGATCAGAAGTCCATCTTCTAGTCTTGTGCCTGTAACCCTTTCAGAAGGTGCCAGTGGCAATCACAGTCAACCTGTCTATGGGTCCTTTTTTAAAATAAACAAAACTGTCTCAAGTCTACCCCCTCACACACACACCAGAGCCATCCGCGTACTTCTGATTCTAGCAAATTAAAATAGAATCTTGTTGGTGGCTCTTCCTCACTGACATGCACTCAGGAGTTGTTGGGAACTTGAAATCTCGAATACCTTTTACTTTGGGGAAAGGGAAAACAAACGAAATAGCTATAACTGTATATTTACATAGAGTCAGCCCCATAACACCAGTTTTAATTGTCCAGTTGTTCAGAACACTTAAAACAAACCCCTTCCACCTAAAATCTCATAGATAGCTCCAATTAGAGTCAGTGGTGATTAGGTGGGCAACATTCTTCTCATCTATTCGTTCCTGTCCAGCAAAGACTATATTGCCAGGTTCTACCTTGATTTGCAGGTACCTGGTCCAGCTCTGTGACACCAGCCCTGCTTCTGATTTGGTCAGGCTTCATTGTGATTTGCTGTGAAGCCAGCTCTGTGACATCCCACATATGATTCAGCTTCCTTTGGCTGGGAATTCAGAGCAAAGCAGGACCCATGGATAAGAACCCGGCTTCATGTAATAGAGCTCTGGTCTCTAGGGCAAAGCTTTCTACCCTCTCTTTATTCAGCTTGGATCCCCTTCACAAATCAGGGTATGTCAACAGTGAAGACTTTTTCCAGAAACACGGCCGTTTTTCTGGAAAAACTACACTTATGTCCACACTGCTATTGCATTCCTTCGACAGAAAGTTGATAGAATGGAGGGGTTTTTCTGACAGCAGTAAACCTACAAGGGAGAAGCCTTTTTCTGAGAGAGCTTTTTCGGAAAAAGGTGTGTGTGGATGTGGAAGAGAGTGTTTTTCAAAAAAAGAGGCCTCCAGGAAAAAGCACTGGTGCCATCCACAGTAATCACAACTGAAATGCAAGATAGCGTCCAATAAATGTGGACGCTATCTTTTGAAAAAAGCAGATCAGCTTTTCGTTGCGCTTTCTGTTCCAGAAAAGCTGTTCCGAAAGAAGCTTGCAGTCTAGACGTAGCCTCTGAGTCAACCGCATGGAAGCTCAGGCTGACTAGCTCATTACAAGACACCTCTTGCACCATTCTTATGCCCTTTCATGATTTCAGCTACTATAGCTAGCTTTTTGTTATTTATACAATCAGAACATAGATCAATTCCAGCTAACACAGAAAAACACAGTAAGTGGAACCTAGGTGCAAGCACTTCTTATTAAGAATGAGTCTGATCAGAATTTTCCATCTTTTCACTCATAGTTGAAACATATGTGTGTATATACACGTCTTCTGTTAATCAAAAGGAAAAACTATGTAGCACTTTAAAGACTAACAAGATGGTTTAATAGGTGATGAGCTTTCGTGGGCCAGACCCACTTCCTCAGATCAGACTAACACGGCTACCTTTCTGTTAATCGGGAAACACTTGTGATTTAGGGCCAATTTTTTAAAGTTACTTCATAACCTAAGAATGGAGATAGGTGCCTGGTGGGATTTTCAGAAGTGCCAGTGAATTCAGTGGGAGTCTGGTGCCTCTATGCTTTTGAAAACCCAACTCGATGCATTTCTGGGGCTTTTGGTGCTTTAACACTTTTAAAAATCTGGCTGATACTCCCTGGCCTGGAGATGAAGAGAGGCACATTAAGCTGGCATCATTTATTTCTTTTCAAGAGATCAGAGGACTTTGATGTAAAGTTGTTTTGACTCAGTGAACCTCCCTCATATGGAGTCCAACAATATTTCAGTCCTGTCACTCCCCTTGTACAACATATATGTAAAACTACCTGGAGACTGAGCTAATTTAGACTGCAGGGGAATCAATAAGCTGATACCCCAGAGCTCTAAATCTCTGCATAACAGTGCAGTTCCTCTGTCAGCCCAGATCTGAGAAAAATGGATGTTAACAAAAAGCAGTTGGCTTGGGGTAAAACTGAGGAGAGTACTAAAACAATTTGAGGAACTAGCCACCTCTATGGCCTAATCCTTAGTTTAAGACATTTGTCCTCCTATTGTGAAGGTGTTCTATCCTATCTTGTTGTCTTGAACCAATTTTTGCCCCTGCATTTTCAGGTAGTAGTCTGAATGCCTTTCCCCATCTTTGTTTAGCCAAGATATCATACTGATTTCAGATGAGGGCCCTTGCTATAGTGATGGATCTTATCATATAAGGGCTTGGCCAATGCAATGTGTTCTCTTTGAAGCTGACTGTGAGAGCCATCTTAAAATTGATTAGCCCAGAACAGAGCAGTCCATCTCTCAGCAGATCAGACTAATAAGAGCACCATGATACACACAGCTTAAGGTTTAAAAACTATGGGCACTATCCAGTGTTTGGAGTTGGGTGAGCCCCATTTACATTACTGAGGTTCCAAGTAAGTGCAAACATTCACCTATGCAGCTCTGATTACAGGACCACCAACTCAATCATTCATTTGAAATGTTCACAGATGTGCATGTCAAACCAACACCCATAACCATTAAACAGCAAGATGGATAGGACCACTTCTTTTAAAAAGAAATGGAGGATGGAAGAGCACATAAAATGTGTGTGAGAAAAGTTTATCTGTTGAAAAAATGCCTGTACATAGGGATAATTAGGTACCTAACTTTCCATTAAGGGCAAGCTTGTGGTTAAATCTAACAAAGCTCCATTTGACCTGCCTAGGTTATAGTCGTTGATGTCACTGTTTTTATATTATCATTGTCTCATATGGCTGAGCTATGTGTTTGTTATTATGGTGGTGTAATTTTTTGTTTACCTATTGTAACATTCACACAGAATGCTTTAATGTTGCAAATTTCTATTTTTAGCCTAGAAATTTCTTTTCGTTTGCTTTCAACAATGCATAGTAGTGGGGTGGCAGGTCAATATGTGTTTGTTCTGAACTGTTTTCTGTTCAAGGTTGCTGCTGTTATAGTCACAAACTGGGAATTTGCTAGATATTTTTCACAGATTTATAGACATTAGAGGTGGAAAGACCTAATAGCCCACCCAGTCCCTCCCCTGGACAGTTCAAGACTGTAAGATTTTGTGTTCTGTTTTGTCTGCTTCCTTCTTTCAGATATTTCTAGGCATTGCTAACATTGTCCAGTAGAAAATGAGATTTCACTAGAGCAAGGAAAAGAGGTAGGCTTCTCATTCCTATTATCTTTTGGTCATTGGGGAAATCATGATGTCTTTAGATATAGGGGTTATTTTGGTCATTGTTTCGTTGCTAAAATATATCATTATGCTTGTGTCCTCACAGACCATTTTTTTGGGTATCTTTGATCTTAGCCACCCCAGCATTCACACCCTCATCTCTGTGGCAATGATATTGGTACAGAACATGCCTTGTGAGGTTTCATTTGAAAATTAATAACACACTGATGATAAATATTGTAACACATACATGTGTAAATGTTTTACATAGAGTTATGAATTGTTTCTCTATAATGATATTAGAGCATGTTTAAAACAAGACAACCTAGCCTAGGTAAGGTGATAAACAGGTTTGTCCTAGACAAAGGAATGCAGGTTTGCTTCACTTTACATATTAGCAATAAACAAATCCATTGAGCTAAACATAACAGACAGAAATTTAACATTTAACATTTAACATTCTGCACCCCAGAAAGACAGAGGACACTGAATGCTCAGGAGGCCTCTCTGATTTGTAAGACAAAAACATCCCTTTGGGTATATAAGGAACATAGGCTCCAGCCTTCACTTTAGGAAACACAGGAACAAAGCAATTTGATCTCATATGGATCCTGGCCAGGCTGACCAGTAAAAGCTGGCAATGAGATTTTGGGTGAAAGAAACAATCTTGTACTTGGACTTCATAATACTAAATTAGATTTTAGTTTTTCACTTTGATTTTCTTGTAATCATTTCTACCTTTATCCCTGTTGCTTATCACTTGAACTATGTCCTTTTGTTAATACATCTGTTTTATTTTTACTATAAACCAACTCAATTCTGTGTTTGAAGGGAAGGATATATCTACCCCAGTTAAATTAATAACCTGTAATGTACTGAGTCTTTTAAAGAACAGCAAGGTTAATATTTTCTGTAAATGAACAGTGATAGAGTTGTGCATCACAAGAAAAATCTCTGGGGAGTTCAGGGGATGAACTTCACCATCTACTCCCTAGCAAGACTTTCTTTGCTGAGGCAGAGTGGTAACATAATGGCTCATAACTCTAGGTATCCCCCACAACATATTGTCATTTCTATTTGATTATTTACATTTGTATCTAAACATTGATTTATTTATTTCTCAAACCTTTGCTTTGCTTAGGAATACTCTGTCTGCAGTTTTTAAAAAAATCAGATTTTGTCTGGAATGATTTTGTCATATCCACAAGTATTGATCTGCTTGCAGTGAGTGAGATTTGTTTGTCAGCTGAAATCTCTGTTACCTTTGTGTAGTGTTAACATAAGGGAAGTATTATGTAGTTCATTCCTCTCAACTCTCTGGAGGGAGAGAGGAGTTAGCCTGATTTCTGTAGTCTGATACTCTAGTTCTCATTCCAAATGCCCTCCATCTCTTCTTTTGAATGCCATAAAGGAACAGTTTCCCCTCATTTTACCTGGGGAGCTCTTGCTTTCCAGCCCCCTAATCTATGAAAAGAAAGCATGTTACCATGTGATCAGTATATTTATTGACCACACTGCTGCCACATGTACATTAATTCTAGGTGATGTTAATAACCAGATGACCGATATATAAATTGCTATTTTGTATTGCAGGAGTACCATTACGGCACCCTTGTATTAAGCATTACATAATCACATAAAAAGGGTCAGTCCCTGGCCCAAAAAGATTGAAATCTAAATAGATAAAACAGACAAAGATGGAGGCAAAAGACACACAGAGGTAAAGCGACTTGTTACACAGCTGGTCAGTGGCAGAGCTGAAATGAAAACCCAGGTCTATTCTTTAATTAACAGCAGCAAGTAACTGAGGTGACTTTTTAGACCTTATTATTACTAATAGATTCAAGATCAAATTTGTCCCTGTTGTAATTAAATAGAAGTGATTGGTGATTTCCAGTGAGTTACACCAGGGGTTAATTTCATTCATGAATGACATTTTATTTATCAAAATTCTTTGTTCCAATTATGATCTTATTTCTATGGATAATAGAAATATCACTACTGTGTCTCAGAGCCTCAGTCATGGAATAAGTATCAGAGGGGTAGCTGTGTTAGTCTGGATCTGCAAAAGCGACAAGGAGTCCTGTGGCACCTTATAGACTAACAGATGTATTGGAGCATAAGCTTTCGTGGGGAAAGACCCACTTCGCCAGATGCATGTAGTGGAAATTTCCAGAGGCAAGTATAAATATGCAGGCCAGAGTAAGGCTAGAGATAACAAAGTTAATTTCAATTCCTGACTGAATAGCTAGTCTATAAGGTGCCACAGGACTCCTTGTCACTTCAGTCATGGAATAGGGCACCATTGTGCTAGGCACTGTACAAACAATAACCAGGAAGACAGTCACTATTCCAAAAAGCTTACAATCTAAGTATAAGGCAAGATAAAAGATGGATAAAGACAAGCAGATAGGGGACTATGAGGAAACAATGAGACAATATTAGTCACCATGATGGGTGTGGATCTCAACACACCAGCCACTCAGTTACTGTCAAATTTTTTGTAGGCTCCATGGCAAAGTAGAAGATTTTGAAGGTGGATAAAGACATAGATTGACATATGTTTATGGGGAGCTCCCCTCAGCTGTGAGGTGCAGCATGGGAGAGAGAATAAGATGTCTGTTTGAAAATATAACAAGTGGTTGATAGAGGTTGGCATTGTAGAAAGCTCAGATACAGAAGCTGACTTCTCAACAATGAATGGCAGATAATAGGGAGGGAAGTAAGTTGCAAAGGGGCCTTGGGAGTGAAAACTAATTGTTTACGTTTGATGTGATGGTGGGGGGAAAGCCACAGGAGATATGCACAGAGTTCTTGTCAGGTACAACCTTCTATGGTATGAGAGGTCCTAGAGAAGTTTAGAAGCTATTTCTTTTTACTACAGAATGAGGCATTTAGTCTGGGTTTTTCAAAGGAACTAAGGGAGCTTGAATTTCAATGGGACTTCGGTGCCTAATTCCCTTTGAAAATCTTTGCCTAGTGGAAAATTTGCCGATATGGAATCAAAGAGTATTGAAAAACTCTCTTGAGAACAGAGATTAAAAAGACTGGGATTGTTTACATGAAAAGAAGACAAATAAGAGGGAATGTGATAACAGTATGTAAAACAGTGAATGGTTCTGAAAAGGCAGATTGGAAGCTTCTTTTCTTTGTTTCCTAACACAAGAACAAGGGAGACAGTCAAGTAAATTAAAAATGAGAAATTCAAAACCAAAGAAATATTTTTTCATGTGTGTGATTACACTGTGGTACTCATTGCCACAGAAGTTACTATGGCCAAGAGCTTAAACAAGCTCTCAACATGGATTGGATTTCCATATGACTATCAAAAATATCCAGCATTACCAATAATTAACAACAAAAAATTTGGAAGGGATATTTAATTGCATGCTTTAGTGTTCATGATGATTAGAGATCATGATGAGACCTCTGGGGTGGAAAGGGGAGCAGATTGTCCCACATCTCCTTACTACCAGATTCTCAGACCTTCTTCTGAAACATCTGATACTAGCCATTGTCAGAGACAGAATTTAAGACTAGAGATTCTGGCACTTTTCTTATTTGACTCATTTTGGTTGTTTTTTCTGTGAAGTATCTTTTTCTAACTATAGTGCTATACCTGTTCGTCTGATCCCATTCTGCCCTATTTTTTTCCTTTTATTCCTGATCCAGGACAAGAAACCTTGAACCAATAACATACATAAATTTAGTGTTATACATTGTCAAATGTACATGGAATGGGAGTCTGGTAACCCTTCTCACATGGGACTGTGGAGTAGGTAGTGAAGAATTTCCACTGTGCCGCTCATTTGCAGAGAACCATAAATGGAGACCAAAAAGTAAACTGATGCCCTTCAATTCTCAATTTAGACTTATGTCCATTAATAGTGCAGAGCAATGAATCCAATTTTAGAGGAAGAAATCTGACATAGCATATGTATTTATATATACAGAGATATGGTGCATAGAGTGTGATTTAATATAATACTTTCCACTCTTCAGTATATGTAGATATATACTTCTTCCATTCATTTGTGAAGATGTCTTTGAAATGTAATCATTGAAGCTAATTATAAAGCTCTAACACTTTCTTCTCTTCATTTAATGCTATAAAATTAATGGTCCTTCATTTTTACATCCAACACAAATGATCGTGTCATCTTCAACTATATGCAGCTCTTTTTCTCATATGCTGAATATGATTAGTTTTCCTAAAGCAGAATGAAAGCATAAGATCTACAGGGGTAAGGCAAATGCAGTATTTCCTTGGGCAATTTCAAAAGTTTTGTTATGTTGAAGCATTTTTAGCACACAGGATTTCAAAAAATTACAGTGAAAAAAAAGTTAAATAACTGAACTTTAGCAACTGGGGCCTTAGGAAAGGGCAAACAAAAACATAATGGCAGCTTAAACATATTCATGTGAGATTTGCCAGACATTACAATGAACACCTGCAAGAAAAGAGAGATAGCTACTTCTGAAATAATATCCAGTATAGTTACAACTGTAGCCAATCACAAACCTCATACTGACTTCAACAGTAGGTGGATAAAGCTTATAATACTCCTTTTCTAAAACAGTGTTGAATATTTGCCTAATCAGAGACCAGACATGCAGGACTGAATTTTCAAACAGTTGGGCATTTAAACTCAAGAACAAAATTGTACATAATCTCTGTGTGAACAAAATGTGGAAAGACTGCTTAAGAAGAAGTACTGCAGAAAAGGATCTTTTGTGATAGTGTAACACAAGCTAAATATGAGTCAACAGTGTAACATTGTTGCAAAAAAAATCTGGGATGTATTAGCTGGAGTACTGCAAGCAAGACACAAGAAGTAATTCTTCCATTCTTTTCCATGCTGATTATGTCTCAGCTGGAATATTGTGTCCAGTTCTAGGCACCACATCTCAGGAAATATGGACAAACTGGAGAATGTCTAGAGAAGAGCAACAAAAATATTTAACTGTCCAGAAAACATGACCTATGAGGGAAGATTGAAAAAAATGAGTTTGTTTAGAAGAGAAGACTAAAGGGAGACATAACAACAGTTTTCAAGTATATAAAAGCTTGTTACACAGAAGAGGGA
Organism: Pelochelys cantorii; assembly: GCA_032595735.1. Taxonomy (NCBI): domain Eukaryota; kingdom Metazoa; phylum Chordata; order Testudines; family Trionychidae; genus Pelochelys; species Pelochelys cantorii. Next base: position 39,096,578 of record CM064330.1, read on the forward strand.
GAAAAATTATTCTCTTTAACTTCTGAGGCTTTGGGCTTAAATTGTAGCAAGGGCAGTTTAGGTTGGACATTAGAAAAAAGTGTCTTAACTGGTTAAGCACTTAAATAAATTTCCTAGGGAAGTTGCAGAATCTCCATCATTGGAGATGTTTAAAAGCAGGTTAAATGAACACCTATCTGGGATGGACTGTATAATACTTAGTCCTGTCATGAGTGCACAGAGCTGGACTAGTTGACCCTTTCCAGTCCTATGATTCTCTGAAGCTATCTCAATTTTCATGAAAATTGAATGTATGTATGGGAGGCAAGATACACACCTTATCAACCATTTGAGAGTGAGAATCAGGTAACTGCAAATGTAAACTAAGCATGTAATTGCAGGCCTTTTCTGGATATATCTCCAGGTGCCTGGTACTTTGAAAAATCTGGCCCAGGAGATTTTCTCAGGTACAAGTTCAGCACAAAAACATCCCAGACAAATGCCTTGATTGTATGTGATTTTAAGACCTATCTTATATAAGAGTGAATTGTCTGAAACTTATCTATAGTATCAATGATGTTCCAAAGGGATTAACATATAAGGATCACAGAATTAAGTCTAAATTAGATTCATCTGAAAAGTCATACAACTTGACTATCTTCTTTTGAAATATCTATCATGAAGCGTTCAGTAGACATGAACATGAAGATCTGGAAACGTGTGTGTGTGATACGATGCCAGACCCCTATCTAAATGCCAGCAAACAGGAAGTTAATAAATTGCTGTAATCTCCATCAGTGCACAGAATGAAGGCCCAGTCAGGTGCTTGTGGCATAGCTAGGAAACTCAGAAACAGCATCCTGGAACTCTGAGACAATAGAGCTCTACATCCAGTTGCCAGGGACCTGAGAGGGATATTTTCTGTAAATTCCTTTGATTACAAGCTCTGAGCCCTATGTTTATAAAGCAGAGCTTTATGGGGAAAAAATCTTTCTTGCAAAACAGCTTTGTTTCTTACTGAAGGAGGCATCACTTCTTCTTCCATTCCCATCCCCTACTTCTAGCCCTGGTCTACACTAGGACCTTATTCCAAAATAACACCCCCTGCCCAAGTTCGAATTTATAAGTGGTGTGTCCATGCTACCAAGCCAATTATTTTGAAATAGCAGGCCATGGAATTCGAACTCTGCACTCCCGCTTTTCATGAGGAGTAACGCTAATTCCGAAATAGTAATTTTGAAATAACGTTAGTGTGAATGCTCTGGTGCTGCTAATTCGAACTTATTGGCCTCCAGGAGGCCTCCTGCAGCTCCCCAGAGTATTTCCTGGGGCTCTAAGTCTGAGGTAGCACGGCCACATTAACAGAGCCTGGCTCGGACTAATTTCAATGCTTCCCTGTAGTGAAGACACGCTAGTTCAAATTTGTTAAATTGGGAGTTCTTAAGTCAATTTAGTATATAGGAAATAGTTTTCTAGTGTAGGCATGGCCCTAGAGTGTTCCAGTTACAAGGTTTCCTAGTGTAGACATAGCCCTAGAGTGTTCCAGTTACAAGGGGAAATAGTTGCAGGAAACTGTAGAAGAAATACTCTGAGGCTGTAGATAACATAGGTTAGTATTGACTGTCAATAGGGACTATGTTTATTTAAGGAAATCACTATGCTATCCAAAATAGTACAGTGACTCTATATGTGTGGATGCTAGCCATGTTAAAAGATATGTGTTTTGCTTACACTCACTGAAAATGGTAACAATGGTGTGATGTGTGAAGACCTCAGGCTGCTGCATATAAGCAATCAAAAGGTAAATAGACACACAGCAAGTTTCTATAAGAATGTTTTAGATAAACAATGGTAAGCATGAAGTTAGTCCTTTCCATATTTAAGTACAATAAGAGAAGGCAACTTGAGGCAGCCCATTTAAAGCAAAATAAAATTAGAAAAACAAGTGCTTCTCAGCAGGCCCTTGGAATTCTCATCCAGAAATTCAGCTCCTTTATCAAAACAGAGCAGCACAATCAGGAAACTAGATGGCTCAGGCTTTTCACTGGTGATGGATTAATGATTCATATCCAGTGTTTGCTACACTGTGCACAGGGAGCTGATTTTCTTAGTTCAGTCCCTAGCAAATAAGTATCTGCATCACAAAAAGTCGCAATCACAATAGGCTCTAATTCTACACTTGTGGCAGCCTAAACAGAAAGGTGTGCACTGAAAATTCATGCTGGGAATTAAAGTACCATCACAGCTCTAGAAATATGTCCTCCTAGACCTACTGATGCACATTGTCAGGAAGTCATGGGAGAGCTTGCATTGCTTTTGTTCTTTCAAAGAAGGGAAGATTTCAGTCTCTCTAGGGCTAACACTCCGACACATTTCACAAGCAATATAATTCACTTTAATGTTTTTTCTTTAGCTTCATTCTAAAGTTTTAATTAGGAAAGTCTTACTCAGAGTAATAAGACAAGAGAACATCCAAATGATTCAATTTGAATCTTATCATTTCAGTGATCATTTCTTGAAATGTGCTGCTCCTTATTCTAAAAAAGATTTCATGGGAAACTTCTGCCATTTAAAAATATGTAGGTGTTCACTGTCCACTCCAGAAAAGGCCATACCAGATCCAGAATTATGTATGGGAGGCCCGTTTTCCAGAACAGATTATTTTGATTTGGCAACTCCCATTTCTTTTAATCATTTTAACAAAGTATATTATTTAATCCATGTTCATGCAGAGTCCACTAAAGACCACCTACTGATAGTGGAGTACTCTTTTAAGCACCCAGTGTAACCTATTTGGATGTCATCCCCAGTAACTTTTTGTCTGACAATTAGTTAAAAGAACTTTCCTGGTAGCAGACTGATTTTCCTGTTTCTTTGAGTGGCTGCTTCAGACTTTCACCTATTATGTTTTGTTGTTTAACATTCTTCTTTTCTTGCAACTTTCCAAACTGTAAGCAGTGGGGATCTCATTTCACCAGGACAAAATGGTTCATAGGAAGATTCCAGTCACTAGAAGTACCTAGTCCTGGAATTTGTCACAATATTGAGTAGATGGTTTATATTTGTCCTTTGATAGCACTTTCAGTTATATTGTCCAGTTTCAAAATCATATTTTCCACTCTTTGCTTCATAGTATTCAACTTTCCAACAAATCCTTTGACTATTTTATTAATTGTCCTAACTGATTCTCTCACAAGTTCCCTAGTCTTTATGCATAAGGTTCAGACTCCTGGAAATGACATTATTTCAGTCTAACCAAACTCTCTGCAGTATTGGCAAATGGGAAAGACCTTTTTTTCATTCTATCCTGTCTGCTTCTTATCCAGTTTTAGGAATTAAATATTGGTTTCTGAAATTTGGTAATTCTAGGAGTTCAGAAAGATTCTCATTAAAATAGAAGTTTCTATATTCAGGTAAGAGATGTTTCATACAGAAGCAAAACTCAGCTGTTTCACATCTCAACAGTTTTTGCTAGAGATGAGTTTGAACAAAAAATACTAGAACTGACTACCTTCCAAACTAAAAGGAAGTTCAGATCCTGACCCAAAATTTGCAGCTCTCCCTTATTGTTCTACTCTGCCAAATCTCTGGATCTCAACTCCCTTGAACTTTTAAAAAGACTGGATTCAGATCTAGCCTTCTTAAAATGTTTTGTAGTGCCCGTCACCATACAATAAATATTACATGTGAGGTACCTCTCTAGTTAATGCCAACATTATTTGCTTTTTCAGTCTACCCATTTTTCTACCTGTAGCTCTAAGGTTCTGATCTGAAAGAACAGAAAAACTGAAAACAAAGCCAAGACAAAACCACTAAGGTTCACCTGATTTCACAGAAACTGTGTGCAACGATGAACTTTGCCTGGTTTCATTATGAAACCAAAGATCAGGTCAGACTCACTTGAAAGCCTTGCAGTTCTTCAATAAAGCAGTCAGCAAACTCGCTCTATCTTTCAAGTCTGTATCAAAACCTGAAGTCAGGAGAGTTGTGGGGGCTGTGGGAGATGAATTGTATACCTATTGCACCCCTCTGTTATTGTTTGATGAAAGCCAATGGGATTCTTGATTCTGACCAAAGAGGGTAGTGCCCCTAGACATAAATATGGGTCACACACAAAATGTACTGGGTGATCCCGGGAATGACTTTATTGCTCCTTTATAAACTGGATTAACAACTAAAAGTTTAACAGAAAAAATAAATTTCAGGAGGCTCTTGGAAAAGAATTGGGGCAGGGGGTTATTTCAGTAAAAAATAATGGGGAAAAGGAACTTGAATACTACATGCAGATCTGGTCACTCCATATAAAAAATACACCAGAACTGTGTAATGTAGAGAGAAGGACAACAAACATGATTAGAGGTATCAATCAGCTTCCATATGAGGAGAAATTAATAAGATTGGGAATTTCAGTTTAGAAAAGAGATGACTAAGGGTGATATGATAGAGGTTTATAAAATCATGACTGGTTAGAGAAAGTGAATTAGGAAGTGTTATTTACTCCTTTACATAACACAAGAGCCAGGGGTAACCCAATGAAATTATTAGGCAGCAAGTTAAAACAAACAAAAGGAAATATTTCTTCATTCAATGCACTGGCAGCTTGTGGGACTTGTTGCCAGAGGATACTGTGAAGGCCAAGACTATACTAGAGTTCAAAAAAGAACTAGATATATTCATGGAGGATAGGTCCATCAATGGCTATTAGCCAGGATCGGCTGTAATACAATGCTCTGAGTGTCCCTAACCTCGCTTGTTGGAAGCTGAAAGTGGATGACAGGGAATGGATTTTGATGATGCCTGTATTGTTCATTCCCTCTGAAGTGCATGACATTGGCCACTGCCAGAAGCCAGGATACTGGACTAGATGGACCATTGGCCTGACCCAGTATGCCGTTCTTATGTTCTTATGAGCAAGCCATTCCAGTGTAATTTTAAAACAGATCAGAGAATGCCACTTTGCATTAACATTAGACAAAGAACACCCCTTTGATGACTTGTACTCTGCCCTGGATGGTTTATAGCAAAATGCTAGGATTCTGGTCCCCAGTGGCCTTATTCTTATTTCTACCTCTATTTGACTAGACACTATTCACAGTCATATATAAAGAAGACAGAGATTTTGAATCCTTTGTGACTGTCTCAATCCTCTCGCAGTGTGTCTATCACTTGATTGTTGCTACATTCTCTGCCAGACACAAATAGGGAGTCTCAGGGGTATAAAAACATTTCAGCCATAATGACAATGAGATATTATACTGGGTAGATCACCATATTCCAGCCTGTAATTTTACATTTTACTCCTTTTACCAAAGAAAAGGTAGTTGAAAGTCTGAAATATCATTGATACTTTCCTGTTGCTTTTTCTCATTTTCCAGTAAGATTCTCAAATCTGATTCATAGGCTGATGTGTTTATAACCATATTTGTTAGCATAGCTAAAATCCTATGATTTTTTTCATAGCACAGATTAATTTGTTTTTATGTCACTTCCTAATAATTCTACAGAAACCAGCTATGGCAATGAGGGAAAATTCCACTCTGTGAAATGTGGCTGGTATAAGAAGATCCCCACAATGATATAAGAGCACCTCTGGCTCAGATTCCATGGTGCTTGACACTATGTGACAGACATAGCAAGACTTTGGCAGGATCACCTGAATATATGAGGAACCTACGGTGACGCAGAGGCAGCCTGGCTGCTCCTACCCCACTTTCTGCTTCTCTGATGCTGTGTAGGAGACAAGTTTGTTGCAACAGGGCTGAGGTGATGGGTTCATCCCCAGCTGTTGTATTATGGTACCTCTAGACTGCAAAGTTTTTCTGGGATACTGGAGGCATCCCAGAAAAGCTCTGCTGCGTCCAAGGAACGCGTCTGCTTTTCCGGAAAAAAAAATTCAGAAAAGCAGACATGGTTTTTTTGGCATCCCTGTAAACGTCGTTCTACGAGGAAGAAGGGATGTTCTGAAAGAGGCTTTTTTCCCAACATTTGGCCCAGTGTAGAAGGGCCAATTGTCGGAAAAGCCTCTTTCGGAAGAAAAGCTGAAAAAGGTACACAAATTGCAGTTTGCGAATCTTTTTCCGATAGAACTTTGTAGTCTGTTGGGCTTTGCATAATAGACAAGCTCTGATAAGCAAGATGACTGTTCCCTACCCCAAATGGTTTTCCAGTTCATGAGGTGGTAGAGCTGAAACTGTTTCATGGCAATAGGGCTGTCATGTTGCCACAGGGCTGTCATGGCAGGAATACCTATGATGATGGAAGGATCATCAAATGACTAGGAGGTTTTGGCTAGCTCATATAAAGTTTGGATCTTTGCCTGAAGTGTATCAAAGCTATCCACATTTTCAGGAGTTACCCATGCAAAATTTCTAGTCTTTTCACTCAGTACATGTTGCTCAGTCTACAGGAAAATTCCAGTGACTTTTAATAACAGCTTATATAGATAAATAAATATTTGTCACATAAGAATAAATTAAACCAGGGAACTTCAGCAAGGTTATTTGAAAAAATAAGTCATTGCTTTACTGGGCTGTATTACAAACCTAATCATGTTTCTAAGTGGGCATTTTTTTACATAGATTTGAATGGGACCTGGTTTGGACTCTTAAGATTTATTGCAGCCTCCTTTTCTATAGCTGCTTGACAGGACTCTTCTTTGTGCAGGAGGGTATGTCTATACTGCAGCATTTTCGCAGAATAACGGCTGTTATTCTGGAAAAACAATACTTGCATCCACACTGCTATTGCATTCTTTTGACAAAAAGTCAAAAGAACGGAGGGGTTTTTCCGACGGCGGTAAACCTCTTTCTATGAGGAAGATCACCTTTTCTGAAAAAGCTCTTTCGGAAAAAGGGATGTGTGGACGCAGAAGAGGGAGTTCTGTTGAAGAAAAGAGGCCTCCAGAAAATAACATAGGTGCCCTAGTGGCCACTCCATCCAAACTAATCAGAACTCTATAGTTCCTGTCTCCTGACAGCTCTTAAAGCGGCAGGCACCTGGGACAAGTCTTGTGGCAGGAAGCCAGGCCTGGGAGCTGCACTCACTGTGTGGCTCTGACTGCCACACTGCTGCACAGCCCATGGCCCAGCCTCAACCCCCCCCCCCGTCCCCGAGAGCCCACTAGCCCTCATAGGGGGCTTCCAGGAGCCTTCCGGGGCACCAAAAGGCATGCCCCATCATGGTCTGGGGCGGAGATCCTGGCCCTCCTAGACATCTGGGGTGAGGAAGAGACCCTGCAGGATCTCTGCTCCAGAAGAAGGAATGCAGACATCTACGGCCAGATGGCCAAGGCACTGGCCATGAGGGAACACCACCACCAGAGCCTCGAGCAAGTCAGGAGCAAAGTGAAAGAGCTGTGGCAGGGCTACGCCAGGGTCAGAGAGCACAGCTCTCGCTCCACGGCAGGACCCCATTCCTGCCCTAGTTATTACAATGAGCTCCACTGACTCCTGGGGGGTGGTACAGCACCTTCCCCACTGCAGTGGTGGACTTGGGGCTAGAGAGACACCCAGTATCGCCTACCCAGGGCTCCCTGGTGAGGAGGAGAGTGAGGACGAGCTGCAGGAGGAGACGGCCAGCGGGCACCAAAAGGCTTGCCCCATCATGGTCTGGGACAGAGATCCTGGCCTGGAGCCGGTACCCCAGGGCCTGGATATCTCCCAGGCTTCCTCTGAGGGCAAGGAAGGATCATCTGGTGAGTGCACTCAGTTTTTCACACACACAGAGCGGGGGAGGCAGGTGCAGAGGGGATGGGGTACGATCGTCGCTCGGTCTTCTTGGCCTGGACATCGTGCTGCACTCCATGCATGTGGAAGCACGTGCAGCACTAGTCTGCACCACGCAGCCCCAGGAAGCAGCCCCAGAGCACCCTGGGATCCTGCTCACAGGCTCTGGAGAGGCCACACACACGTCTGACCCATGGGGGGGTGCCCTCTCACCACTAGCCACCATTGGAAGTAGCCTGGGGACAAGGGCACTCGCATGGCTGCACACAGGTCGTGGAGTGTTGCGTGAGGCACCACTCGCTCCCGTGGACAATGCTGCCAGGCGCAGGTGTGTGTGAGGCCCCCATGGAAGGCCAGGCTGCTCCAGGCCCCTTTCCTGGACACCGCCCTTGCCTGCTTGTCCGTGGGATGGGGGGGGAGCAGGAAGCATGATACCCTGGGCACCTTGGGGCTCCTGTGAGGCAGGGCCCATTGTACACGCTACACATGGCCTTGCTCCCGGGACATCACCATCCTCTGGCCTGAGGACTGTTGCCTGCAGCTCACAGAGGAGGGCATGGCCTCAGGGGACAGGGTCTGCATGGGTGACTGACCGCTTCCTCCCCAGTTATTTTTATTATGAAAAAATATACACAGTTCTTTGTTTTCAACACAAAACTGGTATCTTTATTGACTCTACAAGGAGGGGGGAAGGGAGGGGTTGTTGTGGGAAAGGCATAGGGGGGCAAGGTACAGGCCCCTAGTGGGGAGGCCCTGGAGAGAGTTGCTGGGGTCCTTCAGAGAAATTCTCCATCTGGGCCTCCCACATGCGCACCCCCATCTCATGGGCCTGGCAGATGGCATCTGTGCACAGCTGATCAAAGGCCCTTCCCTCCCGTCCGGCCTCTGCCCCTCACCCCAGTAGAAAAGCCTCTCCCTTGCTCTCCACAATGTTGTAGAGAACACAACACACGGCGATCACCTCGGGAATGTTGTGCTCCCCCACATCGAGGTGGGTGAGGAGGCACTTCAACCACACCTTCAGGTGCCCGAAGGTGCATTCACCCTGGATATGGGCCCTGCTTAGGCGGGGATTTAATTGGTCCCTGCTGGGGTCCAAGTGACCAGCCTAGGGCTTCATCAGCCATGGAATGAGGGATGTAGGCTGTGTCCCCCATGATACATAGTGGCATCTGCATGTCCCCAACCCAAAAGCCACGCTGGGGGAGGAATGTGCCAGCCTCCAGCTTCTGGTAGAGGCTGGCATTCCTGAAAATGCGGGCGTCGTGCGCCCTGCCTGACCACCCGACGAAAATGTCCGTGAACTGTCCAAGGTGGTCAACCAGGGCCTGCAGCACCATGGAGAAATAGCCCTTGTGGTTTATGTATTGGGCGGCTCGATGTTGTGGAGCATGGATGGGAATACGGGTTCCATTGATGGCCCCTCCGCAGTTGGGGAAGCCCAGAGTGGCAAATCGGGCCACAATGGGGTCCAGGTCTCCCAGGCAGATGACCCTGTGCAGCAGGACAGAGTTGATGGCCCTCACCACCTGCAGAAGGAGACAAAGAAACACACAAAACAGAGAATCAGAGGGGGTGCCTGAGCCCTTGGGAGGTCCCCGAGTCCCCCTCTTTCCCTCCCCCCAAAACACCCCAGGAGCCACCCACTATGAGGCCGTCTCTCCTGCAGGGCTTTGTCAGGGTGGGCTGGCAGAACGCCCTCCCCCCCCCCGGGGACGGTTCTTCCCCCCACTCCCAGGCCATCCCTCACACCCCCATTCCCCTTTCCTTAGGTTCCCCCTTTTCCAGTACTTCCCCCCCTTCCAGGGACTGCAGCCTGAGTGTGCCTTACCTCTAAGAGGAGTGCCCCGACAATGGACTTTCCAATGCCAAACTGGTTGCCTACAGACCAGTAGCTGTCTTGGGTGGCCAGCTTTTCCAGATGGTGATGGTGACACGCTTCTCCAGGGGAATGGCAGGTTGCATCTGGGTGCCCTGTCGTTGGAGGCCAGGGGCGAGCCAGGCACACAGCTCCATGAAGGTGGCCTTCCGCATGTGGAAGTTATGGAGCCACTGCTGGTTGTCCCACCACTCCATCACCAGCTGGTCCCACCAGTCGAAACTGGTGTCCAGCCTCCAAAACCATCTCTGTACTGTGGGGTGCCATTGCAAAGCCCTTGATCCCGCACACAGGGAAAGGGTCTCAATGATGAGCTCAGTGTCGAGCTTGTGCTGGGCCATGAAAGCAGCCTGTACAAACTGCTGCAGAAATTGCAGAATGGGGCCATCATATGCCCAGAGGCAGCTCTGGCTCCATGGCAAGGAGTATGCTGTGACGTCCAAAAACTGAGCAACCAGAGCACACACTTCAAGAGCTTTGCTGTCCCTTGGAGCCATAGGCAAGCACACAGCAGAAGCTGAGAAATGGCTGTCCAGGGGGATCCCTTTAAGCACGAGTCTCAGCTAGCCTTAGGCAACAGCACCCGGAAGCAACTACTGACCTAATGCCCGGCCTAAACTGGTTCCAGGCGATCTTAAATGCGACATAGTGTGCAATCAGTGTGGACGGTATTTTTTGAAAAAGCACATTGCTTTTTTGTTGCGCTTTCGCTCTATAGATGCTCTCTTTCTAAATAAGTTTTTCCAGAAGATTTCTTCAGAACACAACAGTATACCTGACAATATCCGAGAAAAAATATTTGTTATAAATCTGCATGTATTTACATAAATACTGTCATAAACCAGAAGCAAATATTTTCCCATTGTAAAGTTATGTTGTAACAAAACCTCCTAAAAGGTAGATAAATGCATATATGTATGGGGAGTTTAGAATATTTCTTAGGTGCCATATACGTAAAAAAAAGAACAGAAGAATAATGACAAAGCTAATTTCTATGAAACGTAGCTGTATTTCTAATCTTTTTTTCATACTAGCGATTCTTCCGAGGATGGTGAGGCATGTCTATTATTGCTCCCCCTAAGTTATCACAAAGTAATCCCCAAAATGTAAAAAGCAAATCTAAAACTCACACTAATTTCAACAGTTCTGTGCTGAGGGTTGTATGAAGACCTGGTGATAATGATCAGTCAGAACATGCTGTCTCATTGGTTGTTTGCAAAAGCTACAGGACTGATATCGCTTCAGCTCTCTGATTACTCCCATAAACCCTTCATCCAGCCCAGCAGCTCAGGCCAGATGCTGGTACAAAGATTTTCCCTAACGGTTTTATCTTGCAAGGTACTGAATATCCTGACCTGACCCAGCAAAGCTCTTACATCGAAGTAAATAGGAATACTCACATGCTTAAAATTAAGCATATGCTTAAGAGCTTTGCTGGAATGGCCCAGAATACTCAGCACCTTGCAGGATCAACCCCTAAATTATAACAGCTGCTATTTCTCTCTGTTGGGGATATTATTTTAATTATATTTCCTACAAGAGATTGACCCAAGCCTTTGAATTTTGGAATAGCTGGAGCCAGCCATAATGGATGGCCTTTATAACAGTCTGAAAAAGATGACTGCATTCCAATTCCCCCAAACTTTTGAAAAGTAAGGCTCTGTATCTTGATGCAAATTTTGCATCCTTATTTCTCAGTGTGGATTTAACATGACAGTGCAAAGAAGAACCAAAAAGAAATACAGGTATAAGCACTCAAGCACTCAATACTTTAGAACTTTTCAAAATCTATCATTTAAAAATTGTTGTTAATTTAACAGTTGGTTTAACAACTATGCTAACAATTTTTAAAGCTTCTGAATTTACCTCAGAGAACCCTTGAAACTTTTGACTGTCTAATAGTAATCCAGTTGTTTGAGCCCTATTTTGCTCCAATAAATAGTTACAAATGGCCACTTCTTGTTTATTTGAGAATTTTTCCTTTTTTTATACATTAACCATAACATTTTCAGTGATTTATTCTTTTGTCTAGGTAGAAGATTTGAGTATCTTTTATGTTATGCTAGGATTTTTCTTATGGCATTGCTTCACTGAGCAGCATTTAGCTCCTTGCTCTGAGTGTGTTTCAGTCAGGAGGAATGGGGAGGAGATAAAAAGATAAAGTCATACCAAAAGAGAAAGTGAAAGCAAGAAAATAGGCCTACAACTTTTAGATTAATGACTTTTATTTATTCATTCCATTAAATGTTATAGTATTTCCTTGGCTAGCATCCCATAGTTCTGTGTTTGAAGGACAAGGGATTACAGATTGTTTTTGCTGAATTTGAGTGTTATTACTTCATGCTGTTACCCAAAATTGTGGATGACTGCCAATTTCTTCATATAATTTTGTTTTGGGGTTGGTGAGTGGGTTCTTTTTCAAAATCTTTTTCACAAGTTTGATTATTGTTTGTGGCTTTATATGTGTGGCCACCTACGCAGGAGGTATAAGGGATATAACAAAATAATTTGATCCATACTTAGCTAGCTGGTGTTGTTATGCACATTTATTTTTGTTAACTGTTATTTCTGATCCTAAACAGTCCCTTAACTATTCAAAGTGAGAGCAAATGGCAATATTTTTCAGATGAAACTTCTCTGCTAGACAACCTCATAAAGCCAAAGCCAGGGTGGCATGATTCCATGTATGTGTATGCAAGTCTCACTGCACCTGTGTAGAGAGAGAGGCAGCAGAATTCTTGCACATTCCAATTCACAAGAGGAGAAGCTGTCTGGTTCAGATGAGTGATGAGAAAGCTCATATTCACAAATACAGCTTGCAGGTCTAACTGAAGACTAATCAGCCTTTATAGTGTTCCTCTAAATGCAGCTTTTGTCCTAAGTTAGTTCAATGAAAAAAGATCATCTCTACAGCTTTATGATTTTGTTTTTATTTTGTAAAATGCTACTACAACAACAACAACTACTACTACTACTATTTTTATTTTGTTTTTATTTTGTATCCATATGGCAAATATACCACTTGTAGATACTATACCTTTAGCCCCATATATACAGTGAAGCTGCAGTGTTATGAACAAATGTTATGGTCATTCTTTCAAATATTGATTTAATACAGTTTTGAAACTTATGTATGCAAAAGAAACATGCTGATTTATCTCTTTTTTGTAGTTTGTTTAACACAGCACTATGTGCATTTGCATTTTTGTTTTTGTTTTTTGTCTCTGCTGCTGCCAGGTTGTGTACTTTTGGTTCCAAATGAAGTCAGTTCGTAACTGAGTTTCTACTGTAACTAAGAAAAAATGATGGAGCAGTGCTAAGAGAAAAGAACCAGGAAAGCACATTAGGAGCATTTCTATGATTTCATGTATGAAACATTAAAAAGAAGAGGGAAATAACAGGTAATCGTGCAGAAGCCATTTTGGCATATTATGTTGAAATTATGATCTCAGTTATATTGATGGAAAGCCTAAATAACTCCACTGATATCAGTAGTTATGTGGGGTTTCTACCAGTTTTACACAGTGCAGAATCTGATGCACATTGTGCTACACAGCTGATCATGGAATTCTTTGCCCACCCTACCTCAGGTAAGCCATGTTTCCAAACAATGAATATTTATAGCTGCATAGCTCAAAGTACTATTGTGTGTATGCGTATTACACTGCTCTGCCAGGCAGATTGTCATGTTTTTCAGTTCCCCCTTTCTTCTTGATTTACTGGAGCCTCTCCTTTACCTTGGAAGCAGAAACCTATGTTTTTGGAATTAAAGAACATGTGTTCTCTTCTTGGTGCTATAAGTGCTGCATGTTGTTCACTGACAGCCATGGTATACATGCGACCCAACCCCCAAAATCTGGCTCTCTATTGGTTGCTATTTTTTTAAATGAACTTAATGAATTGTTAGCACAGGAGAACGACTTTTGCTATAGTACAATATCTAATGGTCCTTCATTGCCACTCCCATTTATTTTCTCTTCTTTTCAGTCGGTTTAATTCACTGGTTGACATTTGATTATTTAGCCAGGGTGGCACAGGATCCAGTGAGCTGTTATCCTTTTGCTTCCTTTTTGAACCAGGCTTAAGAATATGGTGTTTAAAATGGCACTCAAATCTCCACAGGTTGGATTCCACTGGGAAATTCTGACACCACAAAGTTGGCATGAGTTTAGATTTTCCCCCTACTTCTGACTCCATGATTGTACCAATTATACCTGATTTACTGCAGTAATAAGCAACAAGCTTTGGCAAGTGCAGATTATAAGTAATTGTTCAGCACATTAATGGCCAGAATCACTATATAAAACAGTAAATATAGAATAGTTTAAAGACAAATTGAATTAGTCATACACTATCTTTTATCTGACAAAACAATCTAGTAAAATATTCTTGCAAACATGTTCTATCTCATGGAAAAGGTGATATGTAGTACAGGGCAAGTCAAATTCTGTCTTCAGTTACAAGAGGAAAGTTTGCTGACTTTCAGTGGGGATACCTGGGTACAAGTGAAGGCAGAATTTAAGTATGCACCTTTAATCTCAATGAAAAATATGTAAATATAAAAAGAAAACAAGGCCATGGAAATTTTCAAGGGTCCTATTAATTTGACAAGTTCCCTTTGTCTGATGGAAGAAAGGTTGTACACTATAATCAGCCACCTGGTGTCTGTGATTTTGAAATAGGTGTAGGATTAGCACTTCTGTCCCTAGTCTGACTCCTTTGCTTTATTGAAGAAGTATAAAGCAGCCAGTATGCTACCTTAAAGGGCAGCCAAAGATTCCACCGGATGCAGGGGTCTACTTGATTGGCATAGAGACCGCTCTATTCAGAGGTACAAGAAGTATTTTTATAGTGGGGGTGCTGAGAGTTATTCAACCAAACAGCAAACCCTGTATATAATGGAAACTACATCAAGCCCAGAGGTGTGGTAGCCCCCACCATCTCTAGTTTTACCACCTATGACTATACTAGTTTTACGCTACACATCCTTCTCTTTCATATCATAGACAGACCAAGAGAAGTCAGAGCTTACAGCACTCCAACTGACCCTTGTTGGTACGTAGTTCCCATAGGACTGCTCCAGCCCAGTGTTTCTCAGTCAGAGGTACACAGAAGTCTTCTGGGGTACATCAACTCAGCTAGAGATTTGCCTAGTTTTACAACAGGCTACATAAAAAACACTAGTCAATATAAACTAAAATTTCATATTAACAATGACTTGTTTATACTGCGGGATATACAATATCATTGTTTCTCATTTTATTTAATAATTATATGGTAAAAATGAGAAAGTAAGTAATTTTTCAGTGATAGCATGCTGTTAAATCTTTGCAGTTTAATATCTAATTTTGTAAGTAAGTATTTTTTAAGTGAGGTGAAACTTGTGGGTACACAAGACAAATCAAACTCTCAAAAAGGGTGCAGTAGTGTGGAAAAGGTTGAGAACAACTGTTCTGGACAGCATACTTTAGACGAGCCGTTAGACTGCTCTAAGTTATACCAAGACCATTTCATCCCCAGTATATCTCAGTACTGGGAAAACAGAAAGGGGAAGCCTTTCACCCCCTCTTTTCTGATGCACTAAGTATATGCTTGGCTTAGCTGAGAACTGAAAATGTAAAGTGAGATTCATGCTAAGGAGTGATTCTGAAAGTGTCATAATCAATTTCCATGTTTCTTGTGTCTCAATAGCTCACAGACAAATCTGTTTTCTTTCATTTATAACCTTAGAAACTCAGTTTAATCTGAAAACCAGGCTGGATTTTTTTCCTCTTAACAGTGGTGGTGATGTTTGAAAATGTAATGGCACACATACTCAGATGCTCCCATGGATAAATGCTGCCCTGTACATTATATTCCATTTATTATTTAGGTGTATATGGTGTTTTATAGATTTAAAGTAAAACAAGCTAACTGACAAGGTCACTATTTAATTTATACAGTAATAAACAATCATTGCATGGGTTGAGGGAAGGGATGAGAGGGGTAACAAAACAACAGGAGAGGGAATGGCTCTCAGGGAACCATTTTTGGGTTGAATTGGTAACAGGGAGAGCATGAGGGGAAATAAGTTGTCAAAGACAAGGCAATAGGAATGCTCTAGGCATTGACGGCCACAGGAAAATAGGCAGATAGATTTTGATCCTGCTCCCTTTTAAGTAAAACTGCTATTGTCTTTAATTAGTCCAACATCAAGTCCAGTATCAGTGGTAAGAGAACAAGACAAAGGGGGCATGAAGGGGAGCCAAGCTAATAGAAGCAAGGGAAGTAGGACATGAGTGACTGCCCACTGTTCTGGAAAAGGAAGATAATTTTGTTAGCTGTGTATTTGACAGAGTGGAAGGAAGCAAGTCAAAACTTAAGGAGAGCAGTGAGAAGGGGTCTGCATAATGACTAAGGCACCTGCAAGGGTTTTTGTAGTGGGGCTGCAGAGACAGCAAATATGAAGCCTCCCTCATCATGATGGCCAGTAATGGGTGAACCTGAAAGGATTTGTAATTGGGGTTCAGTTAGTATAGCCCAATCAGAAACATTTTATAAGATAATTGTCCTGGCAAACTGGAAGCATGGCACAGAAGGGGTTAACATTAGGACTGATTTAGCTATCTATCAGCTTTCTAGAGGAGGAGAACTTTTGGCTCTGAGCCATGGGTTAACAATATTTACCTCTGAATCCAAGAATTTTCTAGGCACTAGATATTTAATATCCACTTAGTTTAATGGGTAGTAAAGGGGACACAGGGCAATCTAACGAATATCACTACTGCTCTATAAGTAAAATAAAAATAATAAAATCCATATATTTCCTACATACTGAATTTTAAAAGTCCCACTTAATCAATAGCTATGAACATAGTGACTACCTCAGGAATTGCTCCAGAGTCCATTATTTTTAATGCTTGTCAGAAAATCCTGAAACAATATCACCAAATATTTGTCTACACACCAGTCAAACTGGTAGATCAAAGTGTGACCGGGAGCAAAAGAGATGCGCCAAGTTCACTAAGTAATGCTTATCAATCGAAGAAAAAAACTCGGGAATGACACCCTCATTCTTTAGAAGAGTTATGTACCTGACTTCCCGGCTACTGCTACCCCTTCAAAACCAAACATAAATGTCACCTATCTCAACCCCCAGTCTCTAACTGCATGAAGTTATACAATCCCTTTCACATCAGTGGGATTCCACTGTGTTTAAACTGGAGTAAGTAGAGGAGAATAAGGGTCAAAATATTTGAGGTAGAGAAAATACAGGGGTAAATTCTGGTAAAGGGTAAATATGTGTAGTAAACAGTTGGTTTGAACTGCTGTAAGCAGCTCAGGCAGAGGAACAGACTGGGATTTTCAAACGGGCCAAAGGGAATTGGGTGTCCTTTGAAAAAAAATCACAGTTGGAATAGTTAGCTCCAACCTGCATACAACTCCATTTTTCTTCTGCATTGAGCCAATGAGGGAGAAGGGGTAGAATTTAGTCCGTAGCCATTTTTCATGGGGAAAATCTGGGTCAAAGTTCAAATATTTTCCAATCTACAGCCTCAGGCTGCATAACCAGAAGCTGAAACCGTTACACATTAGTGCAAGACAAACTGCAAAAGCATGACCTTGTGATGTTGTACCATAATATCAGGGTACACAGGCAGCCTAGACCACAGAATCAGGGACAGAGCAGAAGTTTATCTTTGATCCAAAAACTATGGATCTATTGGAATTTGGGATCTGGATCCAAACTATGTCTAGCTCCTGTCAGTGTCATGGACTGGATTAAAATTCCAGATCTGACACTCCACAGTTCTGTGGAAAATTGAATCTGACCACTGTTGAGTTTCTAAAAGAATTGAAAATGGGATTTTTTGCATCCTGCAAAATGGTACTTTAAGTAATGGATGAGAGGCCTTTACACAAGTGAGCAAGAGAGAGAAGGCAGTGCAGTCTCCATACCTGGGGAAGTCTAAGAACTGCTTCTTTAGCACACCTCTACAGGTGACTACAAAAAGGGACCCCGGGACCTTTTCTTCCCCAGACCCAACCGCCCAGTGTGGACCCAATATATCCAGGGAATGTACTGCCACCCCAGAAACTTACAGTAGCAGGCTTGCTCTTCTGCATACTGGAGCAAATGGCATGACAGAGCCCTGGTAAGGATTTGTTCCCTCCAGAAGAGGTCTAGTGGCCATTGATAGATAAGTGTGAGGATGCTTGTGCCACATTCCGTGGAATGAGGAAATGAAAGTTCCATACAGAATGCTTCTCTGATTACAGAGTTAATTTGAGATTCTGTGTATTCAGGGATTTTACTTTTCGGAATAAATTAAACTTGTTTTTAAGTCTTTCCCTTTCCTTGTACCTTAAAGCATACATCTTGTGTGGGTACACCATTGTTTTCACCAGTTCCTCTGTGTTGATGGGGACACAGGAGTTATTAAGGAAAGACAATTGTCCCTGTTGACCATCATTACTAATCAGAAGGGGAAAAGTGCCATCCCTCCATTGATTTAGATTAGTCCCTGAGTTTCAGTGCTATTAATTATACCAGTTATTGTACACCATGGGGGAAGCACCATGTCCTTGCTTTCTTTGAATTAACTATTTCATGTGCAGTTTCACAGAACAATCTGCAGTCATATGGCTGTGGTTAGTGTAAAGGAAATGGCCTCTAATGACAACTCCATCACACCAAAACAAAGGTATTAAATGGAACACAAGAATTACCGTACTGGGTTAAACCAAAGGGCCATCTAGCTCAGTATCCTGTCTTCTGTCCGTGGCTGATGCCAAGTGCCCCTGAGGGAATGAACAGAATAAGTCATCATCCATCTATTCCTTGTCCCTAGGGTTGCCAATCCTTCCAGTTTCACCAGGAATCTCCGAGAATTGGGCTCTCTCTCCTGGAGGCTACTGCAGCCAGTCTGGGAGATTTTCAGCTGCAGGGCTGGCCCACAACACTTTGGCACCTGAGGCGGGGAGCTCAAATGACACCATACCTCCTCGCTTGGGCCAAAACTTTGAAAGGTCTCAATTCTGCCTTCTTCCTGTTCTGCTCCTCTCATGGCACTCCACCATCTCTGTGCATCTAGAGCAGAGAGAATACATATGCACCAGCAGCAGACACAATTTTCTACACTCTGGGTCCTAGTGGTGCCCCCCCCACAGTCTGGCACCTGAGGCGGCCGCCTCAATTGGCTTCCTGGTAAGATCAGCCCTGTTCAGCTGCTAAAAGTCCAGCAGTGCAGTGGAGCTGAGGCAGGCTTCCTGGCTGCCTTGGCCTTGCACCACTCCTGGAAGTGGAAGTTCCTCTCCTGCCCGCTGCTCCTGCCCTGGGCATTGACACTGCAGCATCCATTGGCTGGGAACAGTGAACTGCGGCCAATGTGTGCTGCAGAGGAGATGCTCAGGACAGGGGCAGCATGTGGAGCCATATGCCTCAGCCAAGTGCCATAGGGACTGGCCTGACACTTCCAGGAGAGATGCAGAGCCAGGGCAGGTAGGGAGCCTGTCTTAGTCCCATTGCAGTATCACCCAGGAAACATTCAAGGTAAGGACTGCTTGCACCCCTGACCCGATCCTGCATTCCAGCACCCTACCTCAACCGTGAGCCCCCTGCTAGACCCACACCCTGCACCCTCTGCTGCACCCCAACACCCTGTCCCAGACTGGAGCCCCCTTCTGCACCCAAACTCCCTCCCAAAGCCTGCACCCTCTCTTGCACCCCAAACTCCTCCCCAATTCACAGCCTCCTCCCACACTACAAACCCCTCAGCCTTAGCCCAGAGCCTGATCCCTCTCTCACATGCCAACCCTCTACTCCAGCCTGGTGAAAATGAGTGAGAATAAGGCAGTGCAAGCAATGGAGTGAGGGGAAGATGGAATGAGTGGGTGGGGCCTGAGGAAAGGGGTGGAGCCTCAGAGAAGGAGCAGGACAGTGGGCAGAACAAGGGTATTTGGATTTGTGTGATTAGACTGTTGGCAACCTTACTTGTTGCCCAGCCCCAATTTCTGTCAAAGAAAGGTTAGGGACACCATCCCGGCCCAGCCTGGCTAATAGTCACTAATGGATCAATCCTCTATGAATTTATCTAGTTCTTTTTTGAACCCTGTTATAATCTTAACTTTCACAACATCCTTTGACAAGGAGTTCCACAAGTTGTCTATGTGTGTTGTGTGAAGAAAAACTTCCTTTTGTTTGTTTTAAACCTGCTGCCTATTAATATGGCTATAACCAGTGGCTTCATGTCAAGCAATGTACGCCCCATCTTCAATGGACAGACAGAAGAAGGCACTTAGGAACATATTTACATAATGACTCACAACATGGAGGTTCTCAGTTGCACATATTGCATAGAAAATAAAAAGGTTAATGTAGTCCTTTAATCTATTGTTTTAAGCCTAATTATTTTACATGTCTTCATTTCATTAATGAATTGCTGCTTTTTACATGCATCTCCTTCCCCATTGCTTTTGTTTAAACCTCCTGGTGGGAAGGGATAGATTAATTTTGTTGTGCCTTAATGAAACTGTATGCTACATTAGATTTAACCATTTGGCATGCACTGCCAACATCACCATTATGCATAATGAATTACTTTTTGTGAGTCCCAAACTAATGCAGCCCTTCGATGTTCCTGTGTAGATATTGTAACAACACAGCTGGCAGATTTACCAAGTTAAATCATTCCCTTGAACTTACACAAAAACGTTTTGCAGTTGCCATGCACTTGACACAAGAATGAGTCTTTTGAAAACTTTTTCGTAAGTAGAGAATTCACTTTAAAAAATTAGATGTTTTCAAGAGAAGATGTGGAAAGCTCATTAAGATTTTCTAATCATAGTCATATCATTAACTGTTAGTATTAGATATATATCTCCTGATTCTGCAGTCAGAGAAATCAATGAGAGCTTTGCTCAGAGAATAGCTACACAATTTGACCCTATTATGCTGCATATGCAGTTTTTGTGTGTGTATCCATGTAAAACATATTTACATATGTTTCATCTTCCTAAGCTTTTAACATATGAACTCTTTGCTTCAACAGCCAATTTGCTGAGCACAGCAGCATATTTGTTGATGGAGTGATGTAGGCAAGTGACTGATCAGATATAGAAAATGAATCTTCACTTGCCCCAGAGCTAGCGTTTTGTCACCTTTGCCTTGTTTGGATACTATAAATGGATTAGATTATGGGACAACTTCTGTTTGTTGTACTCCAATGACTACAATGGAATCCATTTGCCTGAGTAAGATAAGCAGGATTTGGCCCAGTGTTTCTGAAGTGGTTGACACACGAGAAATGCAATAATCAATACAGGCAAGGTTGGAGTCACCCAGGTAGTACGAGGAGGTTCACGATAGCTTCACCCTGGAAAGGCAGGTGGTGTTTAAAGTTCTGCCTTCCCCTGTAGTCCCATTGTAGGAGAACAGCTTTAATGTGGGAGTAGGGATCCCCAGAAGTTCCAGCAGCGGAGGCTTCCTGGGGCATTCACTGAACCAATGTAGTCCCTAGACATCTTTGCCAGGCTTCTTCCCCAGACAGGTCCTGCCATTTTGGAGGCTATACTACCTGGTTCTGGGACTGCCAGCAGAGCAGGGTTTTCACACCATTTTATGTATTCTAATTTTTTTGCCTCTGGGACATCCTAGCCCCTGGGTTATGGTGCTAGAACCTAGTAATGCCCCAAACCCAAACTCAGATCCTAATAACTGATCCCATGCATTGTGGCAGTTCAGTGCCTTTATTAGATTCACATCCATACTTTATAGCAAAATCTATCTTGAACATGTGCATGTGTAGGTAGGTAGGTAGATAGATAGATAGACAGACAAACATATTAGAATGTGGATTTATATAATAGCTGTGACTTGTGAACAGATATAAATAATGCCTGCCAATTGTGGGCATTTTCTCCTGTCTTTGTGTTATGTGAACTGGTTCATTCTTCCAGATGTCATCCATTGCCTGTGAACATGTGTGTGAAAGACAGCCTTTTTAATCTCTTCCTGTAATCAGCTCCCAAGAGCCCAAACACTGAATCTGCGGAAGATACACATATTGTTCACACTGAAGCAATGCAGAGACATGGGATTTCAGTGCACTGCTGTCAAAAATGTTGCCTATGCCTAACCTACAATGTTGTAGCTGTTCTGAGCACCAATGTGTTTAATAAGCTAATTGAGATTCTCAATCAAAATCTGACACCATGGCATAATAAAGCTTAGTGGAAGCTGATTCTATGATCCCATTATTGATAAGCGCTTAAAGCTCATCAATGAAAATTAGGACTTGCTAATCCTGTGCATTTTTCCCTGAAATTTTTAATTACAGAAGCAGAAAGTAATGGATACATTGGGGGGTTGAAAGCAGGGTTACTGCACGTAAAATTAAATTTCAGTGATATAGTTTTGTTTTCTCAAATGTCCTTGGAAAATGCAAATGAGGCTGCCTGGCAACACCAAGGCAATTCAAACATTTTCCTAAGCTGGCAAGGCTCTCCTCTAAGAAATGGTCCTTTGTTTGCCAATAGACAGTATTAATGACAAGGACTGGACCTGAAGGGAATTAATGCACAAAAACTGCATTAAAGTTACATTAAGGGGTACATTGTAAAGTCTGATTTATTTTAGATCTATGAAAGCAAGGAAATTTATTGTCAAAGCTGGGACTCTGAGCTGACACTCTCGGTTTAACTCACCACTTGGTAATGCTCTGGTACTGCAGCGTATAGGATATGTAACATCCCACCCTTTCCTGAATGTTCTGTAGTATTTGGACACAAAACAGTGGACTGAATATTGCTGTTGGTGACACATAAAGTAGAACTGCCAAGTTTTGTGCAGCCCCATAACTGATGTTAAATGCAAATTACTTAATAAGCTAATGTGAATATTTGCAAATATTTACATATAACCAGCCATATAAGTTACACACAATCATTTTTTTAGACTTCAGCCTTAAAAAATGTATGTGTACTTAGCTCAGGTGAAACACATCAGTCAAGATGATCATTAGTGTGGGTGGGGCAAGCCCAGGAGGGAAGACCCCAGACAATGCCCCCTGTTCCAAGAAGCTGATCAGAGAGTCAGTAGACAGCACTCAGTGGAATGTGGCTGGATTCATGCACTTAGCAGGCCAAGGAAAGCAAAACAAAAGGCACTGGTCTGACAGCCCTGGTAAGTGAGATTGTCAGTTTAAATACAGGGTGCCAGCAAGGCAAAATTCCCATGTACACTGCTCTGCAGCACGCCTTGGCTCAGATATGGTTGGGAAGGCCTTTTGCCAGGAATGGCAGGGGAACTTCAGTCTTTATGACTCATGCAGTCCTTGGCATATCTGTTGAGGCTACCAATTTGTACAAAGCATAGTTGTGAGTGTGTGATGTGGGAGTTGGAACTGAGACCCACCAAACAGCCATTAGATGGGGACAATTTTTAGTCCCTGTAGAACCGGACTGGTTTCAAACAGATAATATACTCTTGGTGGGATTCAGATTGGTAATCCTGAGACACCAGTAAATGCTAATTTATTAAAGATCCCAACGATGTGATGTATTACAACCCCCCAAAACTGAAGTTAAAAGAGTATTAAGGCTGCAAGCTCTTGAAGATTAGGAAATGCCAGAATTAAGGTTGCTTGTTTATATGTATTATGCAATAGTCCTCAATTACAGGATCACATACTATTTTTCTCCACAAGGGTTATTAGCAGGGTTTGGCTCAAGACCCTCAAAGCCACCGTACAAATCACTTAAGCTAGAAAAGTAACTAGCAGCAGAAGGCTGTTCTACTTTGAGAAGCCCAGCCCTGAGAGGGAAACATGGTGTCATCTTTCCCACCCAGCTATTTGTGGGACTGCAGTGAAATATTGGGTACCAGAATTTCCAAGTTGTAGCTCTTGTCTAGTGACTAGAGTTGGTGGTTATAGACAACATAACCAGGTACTTACTGCTGGCACATTTAATGCACAAGGCTATGTGGCTGAGGGAATGAGACAGCTCTGTCATTTTAAAGACCGAGGTTCTATTGCCAAGTAGAGATGTAAGCCCTGGCTAAGTAGCATGTGATGTTGACTGCAGAAACATTAACAATGCTCTGTTGAAGAAGCTCTGCTTCTCAATCCCTTGCATCTTCCCATGGGTAACAGTCTCTAAATCTGGACAAATATCCTCAAGCAGACAAAAAACGTGGATTTGTCCAAGGCCACAAAGGAGTCCTTGTCAGAGCCAGGAGTAGAGCTGGGATGTTCCTGGCTCCCAATATTTTGCTCTTTGTTTAAAGGTAGGTACTGAAAAGAATCCCTGTTATATTACTTTAAAGTCAGGAGGGTTTTTCTTGTGATTTTTTTTCATGTAACAGAAAAGTGTGGGAGTGGGACAGAATAAATCTCTTACAAAACATACAAACGCTGACATTTATTTACCCAGTGGACCAGAACCATGCCTTTATGCTCAAACAGGTCAACTGTGTAAATACATTAGACAATTTTAAAAACTCATCTTATGCACTCAATAGACTGTAATGCCTCTTTTTATCAGTGTCTGTTGCATGAATACAACACAACATGTACCAAAAGGTATGAAGTATTTAGTGGACAAGTACAGTAGCCTAGTTTCCAGTATTAACATGGTGTTTTTACTGAAATAAGAGCTGTTTCCAGTGAGTAATACATTTAATCAGAGGTTTGAAGGTCTTTTTATTCTCCTAATACTGATGGTGTAAAGTTCAGCTCCCTATCTAGTTACAGAATCACTTCCCCAAAGTTCAGGGGACTAAGGAGCTGCACCTAGAACATCCTACGTCCTGGAAACACCTGTGGAAGTTGGGCACTGGGAAGGAAATCTTTGCTTGCTGAGATTTCTCTAAGTCATTCCATGGGGAGTGTTAGTTTATCCTTCCATGGAATTATTAGAGGCTTCTGCCTCCACGATGCATGGAATCACCAAGATCCACAGGGGGGATCTGGCTAAGACAGGGCTATCTGCATGGAGGCTCTGTGTCTCCACATTGACTCTGGGACTCTATGCACAGCCCGCCCTTTGCCTCCCCAGTGCCCACTTCCCTAGCAGCACAGAGCCAATGGAGCAGTGCTAATAAGGACCTCCCTGAACATAGCTGCTCCTCAGGCCCCTGACCTCCAAAGAGCAGATTTTCTGCTACAGGGGGTTTCACAGACAAGGCAGTACGATGGGGGACTGAAATACTTTTTCTGGGTAATCACTACAGGGTTGATAAGAGGACTATGAGGATTCTCTCTCACACACACATGCACTCACATACCACAACCCCCTTGTTATGCCCAATTTCTGCTCTCTTCCCATGGAAATTGGACCATAGGGTAGTCATTCCAGGAAAGGGCAATAGGAGCCCTCCACAGGTTACTAGGAATAACAGAGAGTGCTCAGAACAGAAGTAGATGACCCAACAGCACTTCCACAGGAGAGGTGAAATCCATGTGAGGTAGGAGATGAGGGCTCCAACTTGGGGTGTGGGCTATGGGGCAGGGCCTGAAATGAGGGTTTTGGCATGCAGGAGGGAACTCAGGGCTAGGGCTGGGGCAGGGGTTTGCAGTGCAGGGGGGGCTGAGAGCTGTGGGTGCAGGTTCTGGTATGGGGCTGGGGATGAGGGTTTGAGGTGCACAAGGGGGCTCTAGGCTGGGGCCAAAGGGTTTAGTGTGTGGGAAGGAGCTCAAGGCAGGGGGTAGAGAGCAGGGTGCATGTTCTGGGAGGAAGTTTGGGTGCAGGATGGGGCTTGGGTTTTGGGCAGAGTGTTGGAGTACAGGAGGGAGTGAGGGGAGCAGGCTCCAGGAGGCATTTACCTCAAGTGGCTCCTGGAAATGGCCAACATGTCCAGCTCCTAGGTGGAGGCATGGCCAATGGGAACTGCAGAGCTGGTGCTTGGAGCAGGGGCAGCATGCCGAATCTCCCTGGCTGCCCTTTCACCTAGGAGCCACAGCACATACTAGCTGCTTCCAGAAGCCATGATGAACCAAGACAAGCAGGGAGCCTGCCTTAGCCCTGTTAGACCACTGACTAGACTTTTAACAGACCTCTGACTAGTGCTGCCAGGGTCCCTTTTAGACTGGGCTTTCTGATTAAAAACTGGATGCCTAGAAACCCTCTTGTTAGTCTATGTGAACTGATGAGGTTTTGTTATATAACTGTTGTTGAATATGTGGTGAATTTGGAAGGTGCCACTTGTAGCTTACCAATGACAACAAAGGTGGTGACCCACTCCCAACCAGGTGTTAAGCAACCATCATGAGCCATTGACCGGCAAGGAAACTGTAAACAGGAGACTTACAATTCTGTAAAGGTCACTGGTGCAAGCATCACACAATGGGGATTGCTCTACTGTGTGACTCAGCAAGGCCCACTAAGACATGCCTGGGCCAGTATCTTTCCTGTGACATGAACTGAGAGTGTAAAATAGGGACAGTGGCATCATGAGACCACCTCTCTCCTCTCCTACCTCTGCTGTAAGCAGTAAGAATACTGGGATGACAAAGATGGTGAACTGAGAAGACTGATCCAAGGCTGTGAAGAGAATTCAGTCTGTGTATTAATAACTGTAACTTGCTTGCAAAGTCCAGTGGGGTAAGAAAAGCCACTTGATTGAAATATTGCTTAGTCTGATAAAGTTCAGGATTGACTGTGATTTTACTTTTTACTTATTTCTTATATAACTATCGCTGACCTTAAGGCCTATCACTTATAACCACTTAAAAATCCTCCTGTAGTTAATACTTATTTTAATGTTTTATCTTTACCAGTGAGTTTCTTTAAATTGCTTGGAGAATTTGCTCAGATTACAGAGGCTGAAGCATGTCCACTATCCTTTGACAAAATAGCAAACCTATTAATGAGCTTGCATTGTTCAATAGAAGGACTTGAACGGTGTAAGATGGGACATTTTTTCGGGGTACAAGGCTGAGGGGATTTGCTGGTGTATAGTTTCTGGGTGGCTTAGAGAGCTTTTGTGCACCTTAGCTAGGTGTGTCTCTGTATGCTGCTGGCTAAGTGATAACAGCACCTGGAAAGGTTTGCTGCTTGTCACTAGCAAAGTAGCATGAGAGAACCCAAGCCTGGAGAGTTAAGGGGGGACAGTGGTCCCACAGTTCCAGGTTGTGCCCTGAGGATCCTGTCACAACCACCTCTTTCTTTTGGCTCACTGAGTTGTATTCAGTGGAACACATGCCACGCAGCATGATATATAAACTTTAAGGGCAGAACGGACAATCATGAACATCTTATCTGACATTCTGCTCATTGCAGGCCAAAGAGCCTCATCTATCCACTCCTGTAATAGATCCATAACCTCTGGCTGAGTTACTGAGGATGTCAAATCACAATTTCTACTTCAAATAGATGTTAAACTAACAAAACCCAGTGTCAATCATGTCATTATGAAAGCCAGTCATTTTTCTGTGATGAGGACATGGATATAAGGAGTGAGCCTGGGTTTTAAACTCAGTTCTATATTTATCCAAACAGTGTCTCCTGTCCCCAATTCTTCCATAGACCACAACAAATAATCATTTTACCTTCCTAAGAAGGCTTCTTCACTGGTTTGCACAGGGTTTTTTAAATTAATTTCAATCAGATACTGTGATGGTATAGATGGTATAAGGACCTGTATAGAGTAGAAAAGAGCATTGGAGTACACTGTACTTGCTGCTTCATACAAATAGGGAGAGTCATTGTAAATTAGTGCATCTTGCAAGTTAGAGTGCAATTTTTTTAAAAATAGGATAATATATCACAAAATGTACCTAATTGTACCAGGGCAGCCACCTCCTGCCTGGCCCCCTTATGGCTAGAGGTGGTTTTGCAGCACCATGCCTTTGTTTCCTTTCTTCAGAACGCCACACAGTCTTGCTCATGTTTAATGTTATTCCTATCCTGAGGCTGGGTTAATAACAGAAGCAGTTCAAACCAGCCCTCAGGGTTCCAAAATAAAATCCAGCATCACAACCCAAAAAGTTCATACTTGGTTCTGGCTCTGTTAGCACACATGGAGCTCTCTACACCTCACAAAGCTCTTTCTAGCTGGAGTTCTGCCCTCTGGCTTCACTCTCCTGGCAGCCTCCCCCTGCTTGGAGGGAAAAGGCAGCTTATACACTGCCCTACTATGGACAGCTCCTCTTGTCTGGCTGGGAGTGTGGGCCGTCCTGCCAGACTTGCACTGCAGGATCCTTGGTCCCAGGCCCTTAAGGAGACTGCATCCTGACTTTTCTCCTATCCAACTAGTAATTCCTTGGGACCACTTCCTCTCTGCCTGTTTCAGCCAGTTCTTCAGCCTTGTTAGTTCCAGTGTTCCTAGAACAGGGTTTTCTGGCCCTGCTCTAGGCTTTGAGTGCCAATATACTCCATTACACGTATTCATTCAGCTTGACAATTTTAACTACTTGATGGTATTCTGTATTAAACTATCAAATGCACAGTAGTCTATTTTGTATAAACATTATGGATTCTTAGTACACAGGCTTCAGTACAGTGGTGTGTTATTAAATGTTTGCTGGGAACTGAGAAGCCACCTTTTCATGCAAACTATAAGATTTGCAGATACACAAAGCATTCTTTGCTACAGACCAAATTCATTGCTGGTGTAACTCCATTGAAATCACTGGATTTACCCAGGAATGGATTAGATCCCTTCTGTTCCATGTCTGGTGGGAATTTTTCCTGTGACAACCAATCTTCAGTTATTTCACAAATGATTTTGCTGGCCCAAAATGGAGACTTTTTTTTTATCATCTTCAGGCCTATATAGCACTTAACCCTTCCTTCTCCAATCACCTAACAGTTGGGGGTGCTACAAAAAGGGGGAGCACAAGGATCCACCTCACCCCCCAACAATTTCCTTCGCCATTGACGCTACTGCAAATTCACAGTCCGATGGGTAGGAAGGAGGAGTCCTAGCCAATCTCTCACCCAACACCAGTTGCTGGAGATGGCATTTGAATTTACCTACAAAGCCTGGAGTAGAAGCAGTGGCTCCTACTCAGGTTTTGGCCCCTGGGACCTCCCCACACATCTCCTGTTTTTCCAGAATCCCAGCTGCCATCTCCTCAT
Organism: Pelochelys cantorii; assembly: GCA_032595735.1. Classification (NCBI taxonomy): domain Eukaryota; kingdom Metazoa; phylum Chordata; order Testudines; family Trionychidae; genus Pelochelys; species Pelochelys cantorii. The sequence goes on from CM064330.1 coordinate 39,125,219, forward strand.
GCTGCCTCCTCCACCTCTTCTGCTTCTGGGTCTGTTCTGGAAAAAAGAGATGGCAGCCCAGGCACGATATATGTGTCACACAACAATGCATCTTTTGGTCCCATACATTTTTGTAATGACCTCTGGTATGAGGCCCTTTCTTAGGAAAATTCTCTTTGTGTCCCTAACAGTGGATGTCTAGACAGGAAATGGGGATTTCAAATGTGTCTAGGTAACTTCAGAGTCAAGGGGATTGTGCTCCCACATCAAATAAGCACTTTGGAAAATCCAACCCAAAAAGAATGGACATCAGGGACACTTTCTCCTTTCCATGGAAAACTACAGTAGAACAATGTGAAAAGAACTCCCTTAGGGTAAAATAATGCTTGTGCTTATCCTTACTCTGTGCAATACATAGTGCTATTTGTATAAAAAATTTTTTTTAAATGTTCTATGAAACAGTTGTAGACTGTGTATTCCCTGAAGTTAGCAATTGATATATATGCATGAGACAGGGATGTAAAAGGTTAATTGGTTACCTAGTAAACATTAGCTTCACTGGCATGCTTACCTCGTAACTGGTACCTGGAGGGCTGGGCCCAGCCAGAGCAGCTTCGCACCCACAGTGCGGTGGGCCAGGCTAGAGCAGCCTTCTGCCTGTGGCACAGTGGGGCAGGTGGGCCAGCAGGAGCAAGTCCCCTGTCCATGGCACAGCGGGACTAGACTGGCTGAAGGAAGCCTCCTTCCCACCCCCCACCCCGCCCATGGCATGGCGGAGCCAGCTGGCCAAAGCAGGGCCCCTGGCTGTGGGTCTCAACCCTTCAGGTTTAACCAGTTAAACATAGTGTTTAACCAGTTAACTTTTTAAATGGGTATTTACATCCCTAGCATGAGATTAAGAATGGAAATGCATATGAGCAACAATTTCTTTGAGGTGGGAGAAGGGCAGTATTGATTTATTGAGAGCACCCTTTGAATTGATAGAATTAGGGCCCATTGAATGCTATTCTGGCATTGATCCACAGACCTGGTTGGGGTCTTGCAGACTGAATCCCTGACAACCCAGTGGCCACCGTGGTGCCACTTTCAGGGCCCTGGGCTGGGATCACAAGAGATTCCAGACTTTGTCTATGATTTCTATAAAAATACTTTTGGAGGACTATTATCATTTTCACATTTACTTTTTACAAAGTACAGTATTATTTCCTAAATCAACCAGTAAATAAAATAACTGAGACTGGCAAAACTGATGTATCATTTTCCTAATATGTGTCACATTGTAGAAATAATATTTGTGTATCTTCAGTTTCTTAATATCTAGTAAAGGCCTGATCCAGCTCCCATTGCAGGCACTACTACTTTTGCTATTCACTTCCCCAAGAACAGGATTGGGCCCAAAGTGTGTTGTACTGTATGCTATACATAACGAACACTCAGTGGACTTCTGACCCAATGTTTTCTAACTCTAGTCATTCCCCTTTCCATGTGACTCAAATAATCCGTGCCATTTTTCCCCAGAAATATTTTTCCATTACTAATTGTTGTTCTGTTTTCATATTCTCTCATATGAGGGGCTCTGATTCCACACAAGTGTGAAAATACTGTTAAAATGTTTATACTGCCATCTATGGGATGCATCTGTGCTACACACAACATATGCCTTCCAAACACAAGGAAAAAAATCTCAATGAAAATATAATATAGACACTACTAGTGGAGCCCTAAAGGTGCCCTAAGACCTCAGGATTATCATATGACTGTTTCTTCTACTATAGCCATGGACACAACAGCAAACATGAAGAAATCAAAAACCCTTCAGATATGGACATTACCACAAAGTTATTTAGTTAAAACCACAAGGGCATACTAAGGAAACACTGTTAACTTATAACACAAAAAGTACCTTTTTTTTCTGTAGTGCATTTTTAACACAAATTGCCCCCCAAAACTATTTTACATGGGTAAATAACAGTGAAATAATCAAACAATAAATAACTAGAGGAAACGAGAAATTTAGAGATTTAGGAAAGGGGAGGATGTTTTCAGAACACTGAGAAGGAATGGAAAGTCAATGAAATGCAGAGATACATGAAGTCTGACTTCAATAGGAGTCATGGGTATTTGAAACCCCTGGAAATCAAGCCTTCATACAGGTGCTTCAGTAGTTATTTAGGCACCCAGAACTGAGATTTTAATAGTGTAGCATCTTTACATTTTTGGTTAGTGCATGACCAATAACATCAGCAAGCAAAAAGTAATTTTGCCAAGTCTTGCAGTTTCATCATGAATTTGTTGTTTGGTATTCTTAAAGCTTCAGTTCTGGTAGGCATGTGAGTAGGAGTTTCATAAAAAACCTACATTTTCAGCCCTCATGGTTACAAAGCAAAGCTTGAAAACATGGAATGAATGTGGCTTAAAGGCTTAGAAGGCAGCAAACAAAAAGGACCACAAAATATAGGGGTGTAATGAGTCTAGGATAGTAGCATGGTCTCCCTCTGACCCAGAAGAGGAATGGCCCCTTAGACCCCTCGGTGGGCGGGTCCAGGCTCACCCAGCCCCACCCACAGGAAGCAGGAAAGTAGGACCAGGAGTATAAGAGCTCAGAGCTCAGTAGGAGCCTGGTGGCCATGGTAAAGGGCCCGGCTATGCTGCACTCGACGGGAGAACTGGGTTGGACTTCCAGGACCCTTGCCAGCCCCCAACAATTGGTCTGGGCCACAGAGGCGATGTCTACACTGGTGGGTTCTTGTGCAAGAATGGCTGTTCTTCCTCAGAGCGTCCACACTGCCCACCCGCTCTTGCACAAGAAGATTTACAGTACGGCGTTGGAAGAGAGGGCTTCTTGTGCAAGAGGTACGCTCTTTTCTAACAGGTGTAAGCCCTGTTGCACAGGAGCTCTTGCGCAAGAAGGCAATGTGGACATGCAGCAGGGGTTTCTTGCTCAAGAAAGCCCTATGGCTAAAATGGCCATCAGAGCTTTCTTGCGCAAGAGAGGCTAAGTCTAGACTACATGGCTCCGTCTACGGAGCCATGTAAACTAGTTTACCCGGCAAAGGCAAAGAAGCGGGGATTTAAATAATCCCCACTTCATTAAAATAAACATGGCCACCGCGCTGTGCTGACGATCAGCTGATCCGGCACAGCGTGGCAGTCTAGACATGGATCTGTCGGCTGGGGAAGCCTTTGCCGACTGATCCCTTATGCCTCGTGAAACGAGGTTTACAGGATCGGTCAGCAAAGGCTTCTCCAGCCAACAGATCTGCGTCTAGACTGCCGCGCTGTGCCGGATCAGCTGATCGTCGGCACAGCGCGGCAGCCATGTTTATTTTAATGAAGCGGGGATTATTTAAATCCCCGCTTCTTTGCCTATGCCGGGTAAACTAGTTTACATGGCTCCGTCGATGGAGCCATGTAGTCTAGACGTACCCAGAGCGTCTACACTGCCATGCGGTGACAGCATGAGTTCTTGCGCAGGAACTCTTGCGCAAGAAGTTCTTGCGCAAGAATCTGACAGTGTAGACATAGCCTGAGACTGCTGCCAGAGCCCGAAGATTCACCGAGACCTCTGGGACCCTCGCCAGGCCCTGACAACTAGACCAGTCCACCCGGGCCCCTGCTTGAGCTGGACCCAGAACCATGGACATGCTGCCAGCACCTCTGTCCCCACCAGCTGACCCTGCGGAGCAGTGCCTGAGCCAGGTAGGCCCCCAGGGGAAGTGGCCTGAGCCAGGTAGGCCCCCAGGGGAAGTGGCCCAGGGACAGCCGACCCTGGGGCAGCTGAGGAGATGGAGGTCGGGTGGGCAGCGTGTTGCAGCTTGGATCCCCGCTGATCCACAGACCTGGTCGGTGTGTTGCAGCCTGAATCCCCAGCAACCCAGTGGCCACCGCGGTGCCACTTTCAGGGCCCTGGGCTGGGATGTAGTAGAGTGGGTGCTTGCTGTCACTCCTCCCCTTGGGTGGCAGGCTTCTCCCTGCACTTGTCGGCTCTTCACCAGTGAGGAGCCCGGCTGGGAATCGTCCGGAACTTTAAACTATTATTGACCCACTCTTGTTAAACTTTTGTCTGCCAGCCCCACCCTACCCAGGGCCTTATAAACTGCTTGCCCAGGCTGTCCCCCAGGATGGGCCATTAACTGTTGATCTGTGGCTCTGCCCGAATTGAAGGTTGGGCCTTATAAACTGCCTCTCAGCCTACTGAGAGACTTGGGTCCCTGACTGTTTAAACTGCTTATTTGGTGCCTGCCCTAACCAAGAGCGTGGCCATTATAAACTGTTGCTCGGCCTGTGGCTAGGCCCAAGATGTGCTGGGCAAACTGATTACTGACTGCAACACTGCAGTTGTCCTTTAACTGAGCAGTATAGGGAGTCAGCATGGCCTCCCACTGATGTGGACCCTTTGTTATTAATTAAAGGGGGCTCTTTGTTATTAATTCTCATGATTTTTTAACACCTGACTCACATATTTTTTGAAAGTCTGAGGCTGGCAGTACTGGAAAAGTGTGACTATAGCACTGTATACTGAGCATGCTGGAAGGACTTTATGATAAGTATCAGCTATAGGCTCACAGTGTAGACATGGAGAGGAAGAGCAGCAGAGTAGCACTGCTCTGGAAATAAACAGAAAGATGTGTAGTGTTAGAGGAGAGAAAAAGAAGAGCAGAATTTCAAAAAAGAAACTACTGAGCAGAGGTGAGGAAAAAACAAAAGAAATATGAGGACTACTCGATAGACAGAAAATGTGCCCTATTTCTTTGTGAAGAGTAGTGGTGGAAGCTGAAAAAGATACAGGCCACTACTTCACTGTAAAAAGACTAGCTATATTCTGAGGTAAAATTTGTCTCCACTAGGATGTTTCTTTAGGATAGCTATATCTTGACATAAAAACGTGCCTTATGGCAGTGAAGATGTGGCACTATTTAGACTAGGACAAAGGTATATTTTAAAAAATAAAGGTAGCTAATGTAGCTAGCCTCATTTGAGATGCTATTTAACACCAAATCTGGATGCTGTTTAGCACCATAACATGCTATTGCATTACCTCAATCTTTTTTCCTAATGTACACATTTCATAAAATCAGAAAACTGGAAGGGACATTGAGAGGCCATCAGGTCCAGTCCCCTGCACACACTGCAAGACCAGCCACCATCTATACCATCCCTGACAGGTGTTTGTCTAACCAAATTTTAAAAATCTCCAATGATAGAGATTCCACAACCTCTCTAGGCAATTTATTCCAACGTTTAGCCACCCTGACAGTTAGGAAGTTTTCCCAGTTGTCTAATATAAACCTCCCTTGCTGCAATTTAAGCCCATTGCTTCTTGTCCTATCTTCAGATGTTAAGGAGAATAATTTTTCTTAGAGTGGCTCTAATTAGGACATGTGTACACCCGAGTTCAAGTTATAATTTCCAGCTGGGTTAGATCTACCCTGATCTACCTCTGATTGTCTTGACAATGTTACAACCCAAAAAGGTGAAAATGGTAAGAAACTTATGAGCTATTGTTTAAAAGGATTTTTAAAAAATTAAAGTGGTTTTGCAATCTTGATGCACAATAAAACTTGTGTAATATTTTGCCTGAATATTTTGATTGTCGGAAACTCTAGGTACTTATTCAGGTGGCTAGTACATCATGCTGTTTGCCCTGCTACATCTACACTTCAAGTTTTAGAGCACCAACTCAATCAAAGCTAGTGCAGGTGCTTCTACTGACTTGAAAGAACCCCTCTGGCTCCAGTGTAGACAGAGACCACTTTTGAAATTTTGGTCTTATTACCAGGATGGCGGAGAAGTTTCTTTGATCCTTTCCTTTCCTCAGGTATTCAACCTATAGGTAATGTGATTCTGTGTGTGTTGCTATCAGTGTGTGAAGATACACTCCATAAGAAATCTGTGAAATCATAGCATACTTTGCTCACCAAACTCTTTAAAATTATTAAAAAAAAACCCAGAAAGCCACTTCTTCATGGAGAAAAAGAGAAAATTAAGTACATTATTTTTACAGCTTTTCTTAAATTGTTAAATTATCAAAAAGAATAAAAAATAGAAAAGAAGCACCTTTAAAAGGAAATCTTTGGTGAGTTAAAATAATAGGGACTATAATTTATTTAGCTGTATACACTACTGTTATGTACAGAATAGAAATAGTACTTCCTATTAATTTGTAAATCACTCTCTTTCCTTATTCAAGGTGTTATTTTTCAATCTGTATTGTTTGTATGGAAGATAGAATGTTGCCTGTTGTGTGATACAGAGTTAGGAAGAGAGAGAAAAATAAAGTCAGTAGGGACCGGAGAAATTAATGGGAGCAGGATGTCCCTTTCCATTGACTTCAAAGGGAGCAGGATGTCAGAAAACAATTAGTAACTATAGCTTCTGCAGTTTGTCAAGAAAGCAACATATTACATAAGTTTTATTTTGCAACAAGATTGCAAAACCACTTTAATTTTTTTAAAAATCCTTTTAACGATAGCTCCTCAGTTTCTCACCATTTTTGTCTTTTTGGGTTGTAAGTTTGTCAAGTTGGACTCAAACCAAAAGGGAATGATTGTGGAAAGTTTGAGCAAACATCTCTTGGAATTTTGAGTCCTGTGAGCAGGAAAACAGTACATTTTTCCAATGTACTAAAAAATTGTTTGTATACTTTATATATTTGCAGTTGATTCAAAACTATTGATGTTAAAATTTCAATTACCATGCAGCTAGTCCTTACTGAGGAAGTACAGCTAACAAAAGTTTTAAATTACTCATCCATAATTTGTTAAAAGGTATAATAGGTTTAAAATTACATGGCTGAATATTTGTATATAATTGGGGTAAGCTCCAAAGCCTAATCATGTTAGTGAGAGTTTTTCCACTGATTTCAGTGTAATTTGGATCAAGCCCCAGATTAAAACCACTCAGGCCATGTCTGCACTAGGGGTGCTTAATTGCACCTCAGGGCATAACTCGAAATAAGCTACGCAATTTGAACTGTCAATTGCATAGCTTATTTCAAAATTGGGAGCGTCTACACAGCATTTATTTCAAAATAGAGCACTCTTCCTCTGACTTCCCTTACTCCTTGTATAATGAAGGTTACAAGAGTCCAAGTAAAAAGTCCTCCAGCTTGACAGTATTTTGACATTATTTCAAAATAACTGCCTGCTGTGTAGATGCAGGCCAAGGTATTTCAAAATAATGTTGTTGTGTAGACGTACTATGAGATTATTTCAAATTTGCTAAGTTCGACTTCTGGGCACCTGATTTTACAAATTCGAAGTTTCGTGCCCTCACTACAGAGAAGAATCAAATGTAGTCTTATGAAGTCCCCATGAATGTGGACACACTACCTCAGTCTCAGAGCCCCAAGAAACACTCTGGGGAGCCATAGGAGGCGTTCCGAAAGCCAATCAGTAGATGCACCGGAGCATCCACACTAACATTAATTTGAATTTACAAGTCTGGGAATAGCATTATTCCTCATGAAAAGCAGGACTACAGAGTTTGAACTCCGCAGCCCCTTATTCTGGAATAATGGGCTTGGTAGTGTGGACGCACTGCTTACAAATTCAATCTTGGGGCCTAATTTCAGACTGAGATTCTAGGGTAGACCAGGCTTATGGCTCCAATCCTGCAAGCACTTATACCCTTGCTTAACTTTAAGTGTGGGAGTAATTCCATTGATTCAGACTAATATGCTTGAAGTTAAACATATGCATGAGTGTTTGAAGGACCACAGCCTAGGGTTGCATGGCCTCAAGGAAACTCAATACCTACTATATCTTCATAGTATTGCCAAATTTTGTGATTTTATTGTGCATCTTGCTATATTGGGTGGTTTTCTTAAAGCTCCAGCTCCTGGAATCTGGTGATTATGCAACACTCATTTTTCAATTAAAAATGAGTTGTTTAGTAAAGATATTAAGTGTGAATGCAAAAGGCTCAGAATGAAGAAGACAAAGCAAATGATCAACATTTGTTACTTTTGAAAATCTCATTATTTTTAAGGCAAGATAATGAGTTTGGGGGCCTGACTCATGAGCTTTGAATCCTGGAGTTTGGCAATACTCCCAAATTTCCCCAGTGTATAGGGATCATGCACCTGCTATTATACCCATTCATGGAGTGCAGCATATTCTGCCCTGCATGCCAGTCCCACCCTGCTCATCAGGCATTCCAGGATCATCTTGCCCCACTTATTTGAACATCTTGCACCCCTAAATGTTCACTGAGGGAACAGTCCCTCCATTTCCAAGTTCAGGGTGATAAGAGTCATTACAAGTGCCTAGATAGAAAGATTAGGGCCTTTGTTAACTAGCATCTCTACTTCTCACTTTCTACTTCTGTTAAGTGGAGCTAATGCTATTTATATTCTGCATCTCCTTGCCTTATTGTTTCCCATTCCTTTTCTCTTTCTTCCCTTGGCATGTCTTTTTCTCCTGCAGTTCATGGGGTTAACTCTCTACCCCACCCTGTTTAGCAGTTTGTGTTATCATTAAAACTAAATATGTTTTAATCAAAACAAGCCAGAGAGAGGCTACTATGTAATTAACCTTGATAACGCTGTGCAAATTTGTCATGATAGAAAGACAGCTTAGTTGCATTTAACAATGCTCCTTGCCATAGCAAACATTGCAAATGCACTTGGCAAAATTCAGAATGACTACAAGGAACCATAGTAAGTCAAAACCAATATCATAACTATGCTATATTGAACAAAACAGAAAATTGTTGGACTGTAAACACTGCTGCAAACTATAAACAGGAGCAGTGACCAGCACTTACAAACATTTCTGAAGTGCTTATGGGATTTGTTTTCCTCATTAGAAACATGTTACATAAGCAAGCCCAAAGGATCCAAAGGATACTGAAATGTCCACTCTAAGCCAGACTAAACCAGACAAATGTAAGCCAGGAAATGTTAATTGGGTCTATTGATAGTTGTTAAAAAATAGGCATATGCAGTGGAGAGAACAGTTGCATGTGAATACTGAGGGGCGCCACTTGTCTCCACTGGAATTAAATTAGATATATGTACAAAATCTAAACTTATTAACCATGGATAATTTTTTATCGGAGACCAAACATCCTACATGGGGTAACATTTAAAATGGTTTTCCACATATCTTCTTCACAGCCACCCTCTCGGATCCCTCTGAAAGAAGAAGGGTTCTTTAGAACTGTTTAAGAAGAATTCTAATTTTAGAACACTTCTTATAGTCTTGCCCATAATTTGACCCTAAAGCTTAATTCCCAAAAACATGTAAAAGGGATAATACTTTTATGAACTATTTGTCAGGCACCCAGTCATGCCAGATTTGTGGAAGTGTCTGGAATGTATAAAGGGTAAGTTATATCAGGGATATCTTCTGTAGGACTCATGAATATTCCAAGGCTATTGGAATAATCAGCATCTAAGCAGAGGTACTTGTCAGATCAGTATAGTCAGAACTGATTACATCATGGTTGGTTTATTGGCATTGTCTGAGCATCCCACCGATTAAAGCAGAAACTAGTTTGATAGCACATGTGAACAAGATTTGACATTATTTTTAATACTGATAAAAATGGATGTTTGGAAATGGGTTTTGATTAACCAGACCTGACTTCTCCTTGATAAACATAATGGTATTTTAGAATTTATAATGAGGTTCTCAATACATTCATTCTATTTTTTTTATTCAGACATCTTGGGTGAAATCCTGGCCCTAATAAAAATTCTCATTGATTATAATGAGACAGGATTTCATCCATAATCTATAGGTATCTGGAAATGATGGGGAAATTCTTCCTGACAGTGCATGTACCACTGACTTCAGTTGTATGTCTAGGGTAGAACTGTATCTAGTATCTTTAATTGATTTCAGAATCCCAAAGCTTGTAATAAAATGGCAAGCATTACATAGTATGTTCTCAGTTTGGAGGCTGAAAAAATGATCCATATTTCCTATTACCAATGGGCAAAAAATCTACATGCATCATGCTGCAATTTTACCTTTCAGTAACTTTCTAATTGTCTCATATTATTCCTTAACATTCAGACCTAGAGAAGTCTTTACTGGTGTATTTATAACTTCCCCAAACCAGGACACCTGAGGCAAGGATACCTCCCAAGGAGAGTACTATTCCTGTCACTAAATCAAGTTATAAATGAGAAGATTTTAAAATAAACCTTAGTTATGTAGCTGCCAGGAATGAATATAGCATACATTTCAGTGCAACTGTCAAGTCATTAGTCGTGTTTCCTTATCCACAGCACAGCTGATACCATTTTGAAAGCCTATTCAGTCAATAACTTGAAATTAAAACCTTCCTAAATAGGAGACTAGATAATAGTATGCCAAGAGTGGGATATAGAACTTTTCACCTCTAGGCCACTGTTTGAATCCAGTGTAGGCCAACGATTACTGTGAGCATTTTGGTGGCCTAATGTACTGTAAAGCAAGCGAAATGAAAGAAGTCAATAATGTAAGGGGAATGGAGAGAGCAGGATATCTATAACTGCTAGAGATGTTCGTTTGGCAACTTAAGGTTGAGGTTGGGTGTATTACTGTGGGTAGCATGGGAAGCCTCCACTGATTATTATACATGCTTTGTGGGTAAGAGTCTAATCTAGTCTCCAAGAGTGTCAGGTCAGCACTTTTCAGACAATCATTGTGATGCACCATCTGTAGTCATTTGGCAAAATTAACTAAGGCAACATTTTGCCCCACAAGTTAAAAAATGATTGTCTAGGGCTTAAAGGAGATGGGAGGGAAAGCTGATTTCTTAAAGCATGAAGGAAGGAACAGATTAGGCCTCTTGACTAAGTGCAAGGTGCAATATAGTTCCACTCTTCCCTCAGCATGCCCTCCCAATTCTATTCATTTCCCTTGTCACCGCCTCTTCCTGTCCACTGTGTCAAATCCTAGGAGCTAATAGCAGAAGATGGCACAAACTGGGAAGGCAAGCCATCAGTGGAGAAAATCTGGTGCAGAGTCCAGAGTAGCTCCACAAAGATAGGTTTAGAGGAGGGCTATAGGCTCTGTAATTGCTACTAGGGATCTGCTTCTTCTTATCGGGAGGGAGACAGAAGAGTGCCAGGGAGCTGCAAGGAGTCCCATTCTGGAGCTGAGATGGACTGGGTTGTTAGGTAGGTCTACTGCCAAGGAACTGAGCCAAAAGACATTAATTTCGTTCCCATTGGTCAGGTCAGCCACCTTTGCCATCAAGGCAGTAACATCCCATCTGAGTTTTCTAAGGCAATGGGCACCAACCAGTAGATTGGGATCTACTGGTATATCCCCTCGAGCCTCTGCCCAGTGATCCTGAGTGGTTTGGCTGAGAGGCTATCAAGTACCAGCACTTCAGCTACCCCTACTCACACTGCAGTGCTGCTCCTGCCCTCTGCTTTGGAGCTGCCTCCACCCCACCCTCCAGGAGCCTCCTGCTCACTGTGCAGGGTGGGGGAGGCAGAAGAGGGGGTGCAGATATCAGGGTGTCTTCCTCTCCCCTGTACCCCATCTCCATAGAGAGGGGGGACACGACAGGGCTAGGGATGGAGGGAGCTTGCTGGCAGCTGCTCCTATGTCTGCATGTGCTCAGCATACTTAAAGGGACGACGCGAATCTGTCACTCACACAAACTCGCTCTATCTTTTGCACTGCCCACCTCCTCTTGTGTTGTTGTTGTTAGTTCATGTACTTCTTTCAAATGTGTTATTTTGGTCTGTGCATTTGGTCTGTGCATTTTGTACTTTTTATTTCTCTTATGCTAAAATTTAATTCTTTGAGTAGTGAGTTCTGTGGTAATTTTTTAAAAAAAAATATTCATTTTTGGTTTTTGGTTTCTTCTAGTACTGCACATCTGCACATTACCTTGATATTGGTGCACATAACAAAGTTTTTCCCTCTAATTTTTTCCATCCACATTCAGAACACGGGTCAGGAGTCTCCTGGAGTTGGGCTTGATCTCCTAGGGTATGTCTAGACTACATGCCTCTGCTGACAGAGGCATGTAAAATCGGCTACCCGACATAGTCAATGAAGCGGGGATTTAAATATCCCCGGCTTCATTAAAATAAAAATGATCGCCGTGCTGTGCCGGCTCAGCTGATCGTCGACACAGCGTGTGAGTCAAGACGCGGATCGGTCGACAAGGGAAGCCTTTGTCGACCACTCCCTTATGCCTTGTGAAACGAGGTTTACAGGAGTGGTCGACAAAGGCTTCCCTTGTCGACCGATCCGCGTCTTGACTCGCGCGATTGTAGGAGCCCCAAACATGACTATCATCTGAATCTGAATAATGCTGTATTTGCCTATCACTAATAGCAATCAAGTAGATGGCAGCTCAGGCTGGATAGAGATATAGCAAAATGGTTCTCATGGAAACCGGGTGAATAAATTGCATAGAAAATAGCTAAAGGGGATACTGGAGGAAACTGAATAATAGTGACAGGTAGATGCTAATTAACAGTGAAAATGTAATTGAGATAAACAGCTCTTTTTTCATCACATTTACTAGGAGTGAGTCAGGAAAAGTATGAAGATCAACACGGATACACAATTGCTTTTTTGACACTGGAAAAATATGAGCCAACACTTAAAGTATGAGCTCCAGACAGAGGAACTAAAAGGGACTGAATAGGCAGGCAGGCTAAAAGGGAATTAAAGCAGAAAGACAGGATGACAAGCTAAAGACTAGCTATGGAGAACCAATTACATAGGATACAGGGGCTGAAGACAAATAGACAAGAAAGCTAATGGGAACTGGAGGAAAATACAGTCCACATACATAAAAAAGCCTAGAAGGGTTGAGAATAAAGCTCAGCAAATGTATTCAGAATCCATTACAGCTGGAATCTGGAACCACACCTGAACAGGTTTTCTAGTTTACTCAGGGCTCATATGGTGTTGAGTTTCTCTGGAGTCAGAGATACATAGTAAATATCTTCTGAGGCAGAAGATTTCAGTAATGAAGCCAGATTGGGTCCAGCAAAGTGAGTGCTAGATCTCCAGACATCCAAACAAATGAGTGGATCAAGCAGAGCACAGGAAAGGGTCAAGGAGTTGGAATACAGGATCAACACAGAATGAGGTGTGGGCATTAGGAAAAAAATATAGAACAATTCTATAGAACAATTACTAGAACAATTATAGGGGGAATGTAGGTATAGAATAATCTAGCTGAGTTGGGAAAGGGAAGGGAAAAATGAAGCCTTAATGGGATGAGATTTTCTGAATTCTAATAATTGCCACTTGAGATGTAAATAACCTGGCAGTGTGAGATCACACCTTATGTCTTTCAGGATACGTATACAGTTTGAGCTGGCATATGTCACTCCAACTCAAAGAAACCTACCCACATTAGCACTAATTATGCTATTATGCTAAAAATAATGTGTAGTTGTGGTGGTGGAAGGGGTTAATTGACCCAACTCATGCCTAGCATCTCAGCCAGGTATATTCTCAGAGGAGCTATACCAGAGGTCAAGAGACTTTTTTGGATCATCGGTCACTGACCCACAGAAAAATCGGTCAGAGACCTCACACAAGTGATAAGCAAAAACCAAACAATCCCCCTGCAAACCCTCAGTGAGGTGGCCTCTAGGAAGGAGAAAGACATTCTCCACATTCCCCTCACACACCAGAGCCTTGGGGAGGCCCAGGCTAGTAGATTTTATGTTCTGCAGCCCTGCAGGGGGAATGGCAGAGGTAGGGGGGAAGCTAAAGCACAAGTGTGTGGTCCCCAATGCTGGAGGGGAAGTCCTGAACTTCAGGGGCCGCATCCAGGCAAGCCAGGGGCCATATCCAGCCTCCACACCTTCAGTTCCCCACCCCGAGCTAGATCTGCCTCCTGCCATCACTACACTCTATTTTTAGCACATTAGCTTTATCAGAGCTATGGGTATGTCTCCTCAAGCTGGAAATTATACCTCAACTCAATATATAGGCTTACCATCAGATGCATCAGGATCTCTATATTTAGAAAGAGGCCCTGCTCACTGCAAAGTGAAAACTAGCAGGAATTAGAGAGGACAAATGGTCTTGTACTAACCTAGGACATCAGAATCATGAGTTCAGTTCCTGGGTGTACTACATGCTGTCTTTGGGACCTTTGCCAATCATTTAATCTCAGTGCCTCAGCTGCAAAATAGGGATGTGATAGGGGTGTACAAACCCCACACAGACCTTGAGGAGTTAAAGGACAATACTGGGCCTAAGTAGTCCCACCCCTCAACACCTGCAGAGTGTACTCTAACTGGAGAAGTTGAAAAGGGGGCAATTCACCTAAAAGGGAGAAGGCTGGGGAGGAAGATAGGCCTACCTTGAGGGCTCCTGGACAATAACACCAGAGAAGCCTTTCTGAGAGCATTGAGCTTGGCTGGAGCTGAAGGTTTAATTATGTTTTTTCCCTTGTATTGGACTTGGAGTTGGGAGAGAGAAGCAGATGGTAGGAGGATAATTCAGAGGTGCCAGACACTGCTGACACTCAGGCCCCTGAGTTGGAGCCTGAGGGGTTGGGAGGATCCAGGCTGCCTGCCAACTGTCCCTGCCACAGGAAGGGCATAAGGCTTTTGCCCACCTCACGCCCCTGACTGTGTCCCATTAATTATTATTATTAATTAGATTAATATTTGAATTGAATTTAGTGATTTTGTGTTAAATTAAAATGGGTTCAGCTCCTATTGCTACAGAATCAAGCTCAATAAAGTCAAATTTAGGGACTCCAGGAATGAACAAAGACCAAGGATAGTGATCTGAGACACAATCATAAGTACCCAAGTATTATCTGTACTACAAATTTATTAAAGCAATTAGTAAAGTTACAAAACCCATGCAATGACTAAGACTGTAGTCATACTCACATTCTCAAAGATTTTCCAGGATCTGATAGACCTCTCAACAGCTGATTGTTAGAACATGGATGGTTCCTGCCAGGGTTTCCCTTGAGATATTTCTACAGTTATCCAATCTGGGTGGTGCTTTTATATTGCTCTCATCACATCTAATACCTTATCCATAAAGGTTGATTCTCTTTTCCTTATCTGTATTTCCACACCCAAATGAATATTGGGGTGCCCAGTTTTTTCACAGGTTGTTTCTTAGTGCCCCTTATTCTCATTAGCAACTATTGTACAAAAAGTATCCAAAGGTGTACAAAGGTGACCTGTGGTCAAAGCAGGACATTCCATGAACTTAGAATCAGATGTCTTTTGGTCTTCCATAGCATGATGATGTCTATTATCTATTTTTTCATATTGGCACATCTTTTTTTCAGTTACTTTGTAAAATTACTGGTATAGGGTTATTCCTACATCAGTTACTCATGTCACACAATCTTAAGCCTACGGCCTAGTATGATTACGTTACAATCTTACAGGCCTTAGCCTGTAGCCCTTGAATTCTAGTCATGCTTTGCTTATATATCTACCTCATCATGCCTAAATATTTGTGAATATTATACTTCTATAATCCTGCAATTAAAGGTATATAACGTATATTTATAATACATGAAATAGCATATGAGCTGACCATAACACCTAATAACATAATGATAAATGGATGATAAAATGAACTAATTGGATACGTCTAGTAAGAAGAGTGACTGGACTGAAAGACCTTCCTGCTGGGAGGCAGCACTAGGTGTGTTACCCACAAGGCCACCTAGTCTGCTGAGAATTCTATGACATTTGGTGGAGAATGTGGGCATCAGAGTATTCAGACCTGAGAGTAGGCCAGAGAGAGAGAGAGAGAGAGAGAGAAAAAAACCAGGTCTGGACTTCCAGTACCTGCTGATGTGAGTTCTTGAAAACCACCAGCAGAAGGCAGCCCAGCCACAGCACAGTCTCAACTCCTATAGCAGCTTGCTGCCCAACAGCAGCAGCAGACAGCAGAGCAGACAGGTTTCATCCAGCAGATGGTGACACTTCTAAAACTACCCAAGATAACCTCAAGTCTAAACATGGGAGGTGGGACTGTCCCAATCCTATCCCAATAAAGCTGACAAAAATGGGCCTGGTGGATGACCCAAAGATGTTCCTTGTCATGTTCAAGCATGTTACTGTCATGGCCTGTTCATGTCAAAGCAGCTATCCTCGACGCCCTTAACATCTCGCCAGAAATTTACCAACAGCAGTTCTGCCTTGAGAAATTTCCCACTGGAGCATGACCATGGTCTGTCATCTAATTTGTTGTCAGTAGGCCAAAAAGGCTCTTCCTGGCCTAATTGAACAACCCTATCCAAAGGGGTCATCCCCCTTGGGAGAATCAACAGAGAAATCAAACATCTCTCACAGAGAACAGTTTTGCATGTAGTCATCAAGGATATTTCATAAGGGACTGCCTGTTCATGGACTTAATTCATTAATTAAGTGGTGATATCTCCTTCTACAGCATATATTTTCAAGGGGGCACATCATGCATGTGCACAAAATAAAAAGGAGGCCTTCTTTTCATAGAACAAGGGACATGAACTGGCCCTGTGACATCACAATCTAGAGTCTGAGGAAGAAGGTGTGTGATGGGGTGTACAAACCCCACACTGGGTCCAGGCGGCCCCACCTTTTCACATCTGCAGATAATGCTCCAGCTGGAGAAGTTGAAAGAGGAGCAACTCTGCTCAGAAGGGGGAAGTCTGGAGAGGAAGACATATCTACC
This sequence comes from Pelochelys cantorii, assembly GCA_032595735.1. NCBI lineage: Eukaryota > Metazoa > Chordata > Testudines > Trionychidae > Pelochelys > Pelochelys cantorii. The sequence goes on from CM064330.1 coordinate 39,141,817, forward strand.
CTGATGGCTCCTGGACAAAAGCACTGGAGAAGCCTCCCCAAGAGGAATTAGACAGTATGCTAAGCTTGACTGGGGCTAAAGGTTTTCTTTTTCCTTTATTTTGGAATTGGACCTGGGAGAGAGAAGCAGGTGATAGCAAGTGACTCAGGGAAGGTAACTCAGAGTGCAATCTAGAGTGCCAGATACTGTTGACCCTCTTAATGCACAAGATCAGAGCCTGGTAGAATGGGAAGACCTAAGACTCCTGTACAAACTGCCCCTGATGTAGGAAAGACATAAGCCTCCTGCCCACCTCACTGATACTCCCCCTCTAGTCAGAAGAGGGCTTGTACTGAAAGACCTTCACATTGGGAGGTGGCACTAGGAGTGCTACCCAATAGGCAACCTAGTGTGCCAAGGACTCCATTAAAAGGGGCAATGTTTCTTCAACGGGTGTTGTGAGGATAAATTAATGAATAACTGTTAGATGACCAGATAGATTGGTGATGGGCTATATAAGCACACAGAAAGAAACTTAATTTAAATTGAGAGGAGCTGCTCCTAACTAATTTTTTTTCTTTTATACCGATAAATCCCAATTAATATGCGTTTGACCTAAGAGCAGAACCAATCCCAGAGCCACTAAGGCTATGTCTAGACTACATCCCTCTGTTGGCAGAGGGATGTAAATGAAGCACTTTGAAAGTGCAAATGAAGCTGGTATTTAAATATCCCGTGCTTCATTTGCATAATCATGTAATGGCGCTCTTTCAAAAAAGCACTATTTCGAAATTGAAACCGCAGTCTAGATGCAGTTCTTTAAAAAACGGGGCGCTTTTTCAAAAGATCCTGTAAACCTCATTTTTTACAGGATCTTTCGAAAAAGCACCTCGTGTTCGAAAGAACTGCATCTAGACTGCGGTTTCAATTTCAAAATAGTGCTTTTTCGAAAGAGCGCCATTACGTGATTATGCAAATGAAGCGCGGGATATTTAAATCCTGGCTTCATTTGCACTTTCGAAGTGCTTCATTTACATCCCTCTGCCGACAGAGGGATGTAGTCTAGACACACCCTAAGAGCTAGAAGAGCGCATACAGAAGAATACACTGCTGAATCCTTTAATAGACCAGGCCTATGCTAGAAAAGGTTTGTCAGCATAGTCCTATCAGTAAATATACTGGCACATTCTCATACTGTGGAAATAGCTTCTACGGGCATGACTATTTTGCCAGTATAACTTATGCTGATTCACTAAGAAAAATAAGCAATGGCAGCAAAGGCACTTTATGATGATATAACTACATCTATGTTAGGGTGTTTGGTAGTATAGAAATGTCATTTAAAAAATCACATACCTAACCAACATGCCTATACTGGTCCAAATGCATATTACAGACCTGGCTATAAGGAGGAGTATGTGTTTCCCATCATCCTGACTTCCACTGGCTGGGGCAAAATGAGGAGTACCATCATAGCCCCATACCCTTTGGGATTTGTAGTGTTCATGGCAGCACTAGAAACTCTCAGTCCTTGCATTCAGGCAAAATAAGGGCTGGGGTTATGGCAAAGCCTCAGGCAATGGTTATCACATAGAAGGAAAAGGAAGGCACCTTATCTCCTTCACACCCATTCTAGGCTAGCCACAATCTGTTCCTAGATGACCAAATATTACTACAGCAAAAGTGAATAATGTTTCTTGGGCATGTAATTCAATATCATCAGCCCCAATCCACAAGACTACACCGACTACTCTGCAGAATATTAAATTCTAATAACCGGAATCAGCAAACAACAATGAAAAAATCCTCCTTGAAATAATATGTATTAATACAGTTATGTAATACATAATACATATTGTTAATACTGCTGTAAATAATGTATAATGCTAGATTTGCATAATAAATAATATATAAATATGTAATCATTTTCTGTAGTAATATAAAATTAGCAATAGAAAAGTGAACTTAACCTATTAAGTTGCTTCAGGAGGAGAAGCTTCAGTTGTTTTAAAAAATCTGAATCACTGTGGCTGTACAATAGGTTAGCAGAGAGTAACACCAACAGCGTTGAATAAGCTTGCAAGGGATTGGATAACTTATTGTTGCCTCTGAAGAGCAAACAGCAATGTGTCCCTCAAGTTTGTTTGATACTAAAGGTCAGTTGATCTATTGGGATGTAAATGTTTTATAAAATGCTAATTTATTGCTGAGTCAGAGATCTTGAATAAGTTGTTTTCCAACCACCAAGATGAAATTAAACAACAGAGGCAGCAGATGTAAGAGAATGAAGATCTTTTCTATGGTAGAACAACACAGAAATACTCTGGACTTCAGCAGGGAAGCCATGTTTTGGTTCTATTCCCAAGAGTCATATCTATGGAAGAAGGTAACAACACTAATGCTTAGTACGTCTGTAGTGCTTTTTAATCACAGCACATTACAAACATTGACTAATTAATCCATATAAAATTCCCTGTGAGGTAGTTCAGTATTTCTGTCTCCATTTTACTGAGAGGAAAATTGAGCACAGATTTTTAGGGCCAGATTTCTGAAGAGCTTGGCTCTCATTTAAAATATGTCTGGACTTTATCGTTAGTTAATTTAATGCCAATAAACAAGGTTTAACCAATACTTTTGTAAGTGCTAACCAAGCCTTGTTCATCAGTAATCAATCACCTCAGGATAGGTAAACCATTAGACAGCCAAACAAAGGTCAGATTGCCAGAAGTGCTCAATGTCCACCAACTCCCATTGTGATATTTATGGGAAATTTTTCAAAAAGAGTTCTGTACAGAATGTACGTGGGCTCTTTTGAAAATCATGTTGCCTGTTTTGGTGCCTAAATAACATCTGAATTCTGTTGAATACCTTTCCTTATGTGATTTGCCCACAGACATAAACTAAGTCATTGAGTATCACTTTCCAAAGCATCTACATGATGTAAGAGCCTCAGTCTTATTTTCAAAAGTGGTGTAGGGACACATTTTCAAAGGTATTTAAGCAACTAAAGATGCAGATAGGCACCTGGAGAGACTTGCAGCAGCAATTATGCAGGCTGGGGTCCCAACTCTCATCCTTTAGGCATTTAGACTCAGATTCTCAAAGGTATTTCGGTGAGTAACTCCCGCTGAAATCAATAGGATCTGAGGCTCTGGACTTAAGGTGCCCAAGTGTGATTCCAACGTCAATTCCAAAGTCAATGGCTCCTTAGCCAAGTGGTTTTGAAAATGAAAGCTACTGTCTAGAGCTCGGAAGTGTAAGGATATGGCTATACTGCAATTAAACACCCACATCTGGCTCATGTCAGCTGACCTGAGCTTGTGGGGCTCAGCCTAACGGGCTGTTTAATTGCACAGTTGACCTTTGGGCTTGGGCTGGAGCTTGAGCTCAGGGATGCTCCAGCCTAAGCCCAAAGGTCTACACTGCAACTATACAAATCCTTAGCCTGAGCCCTGTGAGCACAAGTCAGCTGAGATGGGCCAGTCCTAGGTGTTTAATGAAGTGAACAGGCTGAACCTCTCTAATCTGCCACCTTCGGGACCTGACCAGTGCCGTATCAAAGAATTTGCTGGACTACAGGAGGTCAATATTGTCTTGAAGCATTAGCAACGCTTCTGCTGCTTACTGGGCTCCTAGACAGCATTTAAGGGTAAATGAGAGCTAAATAACAGCACAGAACACTGAACGCCAGGACTGGGGGCTATAAACAAACTTTATGGGACCTCAGGAAACTTGGTCACACCCATGCTAAGGGAACATCCAGCCAACTTAAATCATGCTGGACCACAGATGTTGCTGGACCAGAGAGTGCTAGACTAGAAAAGTTCAACTTGTAGATATACCCTATGACTCATAGGCCCACATGATCCTGTCTTGCTCTTTAAAGGAGTGATATTGCAGTGATCACTGCGAATGTTGCTTTTGCATTTTTACTTCCCAGGAAACAATGTCATGTCACACATTGGTTCAGGAAGTGAGACACCAAAATATCCTTTCACCAGGCAACAATTCCATCCATCTTGCCGAATATATTTGATGTATCCCTACATTAAAGCTGACCAACACCACTTTAACATCCTTCATCTACTCAGGATTATTCCAACACAAAATTCACTATAAGAGCAGGAGAGGACAGTAGTGCCAAATGCAGGGGTGGAGAACCTTTCTGGGCTGGCGGCTGCAGTCCCACAGAAAAGTCAGGGCTGTATCTGACCCCCAGGCTTAAGGTTCCCCACCCTGCCCTAATGGGTGGGAAGAGGGCATGGTCTATGCATGTGTGGGTTGTGTGTCTTTTAGGCGATCCCTTAGGCAGTGTGAAGCCCTGACCACAAAATAAAGCTCTTCTTCCTAGCAGAAGATCTTGAGGGAAGGTGATATTGGTAACACCATTTTGCCCTGTCTAGAGATAAACCCCATCTCTCTTGCAAGAGTTCAACTAGCACCACTGTCTGCGGTGAATCAGGCTGTACACTTTTTGATCCAGTGCCTCAGCTAGGGTAAATCAGCATAACTCCATTGAAGACAATGCACCTACTTATGGACCTATTTATACCCACTGAGAATCTGGCATCAACTTTGGTTTGTCTGTTTAAATCAACAAATAGCTCAATGAATGAGGTTCAATTATTCTAATTTCCTGATTTGCTTTTTAAGACACATACAATGTTTGTGTTTACCAAGTACAAGGGAAAACCAGACCTACAATTCTAAGGTTAAGTGACAACTTCAGCTGTGCATCATGAGACAATCATAACAAAAGAAATATGTGACATGTTAAATGGTTTCCTGGCAGCTCCTTTAGGCATGAGTCAGACTGCAAATTGAGGAGAACAGAACAACTAAGAAGGCTGTCCACACAAGTGTGGGTTTTTAAGCAAAAGTCTAGTTATATATGGAAGTCAAATAAAATCATGAGGAAAAATAGGACTTCCCTAGATTTATTCAGATCTTGCCTCTGACAGCTTCCAGTAGAGGTCTGTAGCATTCACCCAGAACAAAACTAAAGGTACTGTAATGTCTTCTGTTGCACATGTTCATGCAATATGTTACCATTTTGTATCCCTCCCCCAAAACTGTATTAATGCTATGAAAATGACCAACCTGTTGGGAGCAAAAGCCTTGTCTTAACTGCATGCTAACCTCCTGCTTAGCCCCCTGGTTTTCCCCCCTTCACACAGTATATGTTCACACATCCCTGTGCTGCTATCAGTGCCCTAGGGCAAGGCAGCCTTCTGAGCTATAGGGCAGATGATGAGGTAGCTTTTAGTGTATGCTGCTATCACAAGGCTAAGCCCCCCGAGCTGTTAGAGGAAGGAAGCGCAATTCTGTTATCTGCTGATGAAATGGGAAGAGTAGCCCAGAGTTGCTGAAGAACTGCAAGTGGGCAAGGGCTCCATTGGTTTGGGAGCTCTCCACTGGCATCTGTTGGTGATAGCAGAGAGCTGATTCACTGGGCCAGGTGTCATTTACAATTCATTTCTGTTACATTGGGGACATTTTTGGATGGCAGACAGTTGTTTTGAGTTGGGGGACAATAAACTTGTTGGAAAATACAAGGACAATCCATTGACACTGAATGTGCCAAATGCTGTCTGGCTCAGCTGAGTAAGGGAGCCCAGACAGAGCTAAGGGAAGGGAAGAAAGGGGGTGGGGGGGCGGAAAGGTTCCTGCCTACCTGCCTGCTGGGCAGACCACTGTGCTCAGGAGGACTCTATCACTGCTCCCGCATACCACTTGCAGAGCTGAGACTGCTTAGCAGTGGCCAGTGAAGAGTAGTGGCAGGTTCCAGGCAGTAATAGCAGCATGGTGACCACCGATGGTGCAGAGCAGCAGCTTCATAGTGATGGCTGGTGAGTAATGGCAAACAGTACAGGCAAGTGGAGGCATCTTTGAGGGGATGGATGATGCAGATGGGTGGCAGAGGTAGACAGTTTGTGCTGAAACCATAGGGAACAACAGCCTAATCAAAGGATTCAGGTGCAGGCCTCGCATCCTAACAATTAAAGCTGAAATCAATCCAGCTACATTAGGTAGCAGAGCCCCTATACCATCCCAGATAGCACTGACCTGCTAGAGTCCCTAGACTCCTCCAGCTCGTGGCAGCTCCTGGTGAGTGGGAAGGCAGTAAGTAGCTAGAACATACCTGCTATTCACAAGTCTCAGAGGGGTAGCCATGTTAATCTGTAACTTTAAAAACAGATCACAGTCCTGTGGCACCTTACAGACTAACAAATATATTAGGTTATGAGCTTTCCTGAGTAAAACCTGCTTCATTAGATGAGTTGGAATGGAAATTACAAAATCCAGGATGTATATAACAGCAAAAGATGTTACCTGTCATTTGTAGGGCCAGTGTCGCTAATTAAGTCAGGGTGTGTGTGTCTCATTCATAGCATTTGATGTGGAACTGTGAATATCAAAGACAGAGAAATGGTCTTTGTAATGTGTTAGCCAATTAAGATCTTTATTCAAGCCTAAATTGATAGTGTTGAACTTGTAAATGAACTCCAGCTCAGCTATCACCTTCTGTAATTGAGTGATAAAATTCTTTTGTTGAAGAATGGCTGCTTTTAAATACATTATTGAATGTCCAAGGCAGAGGGGCATTTCAACAGATGCCTGAGGCTGGGACTACTGTTAAAACAACACGAAGGAGGGGGAGTTTTAAGTCACAGAATTTAATTTGCTAATTGCCAATTTAGATATACAGCCATGCCCCACAATGTGAAATAATTAATATAACTCAACATCTGACATGACAATGATGCACTATTTTACAGGTATAACATTTGATACTTTCATTTATAAGAGATAATATATTAATGTTTTTAATAGAGGAAAAATTCACTTCCATATAATTTGGCACCTCTTAATGCCTGGCGCCCTAGGCAACCACCAAGTTTGTCTATATGGTTGGGCTGGCCCTTCCAAAAGGAACATAGGACTGTACAATTCTATCTCAGAAGCTACTGCCTCATCAGGGGATGGGGCAAATCTGACAGTAGAGCATGGAGAAGATGAAGAGCTGAGAGGCCAAGGATAACAATAAGAAACCTGGTGATGTCCTGACAGCCTGTCCAGGGAGAATGTAACATGGCAGAGGTTTCCCACATAGAAGCAGCAGCCAGCATCATGGGCTAGTAAGATGGAGACAGCCATTTTTATTTTTATTAGCATTACCCATCCCGTTGTGTTGGGAGATGTACATGTGGCCTCCTCTCTCCACGCTGCTTGTTGAGGCGGGGAGGCTCAGGCCATGCGGCCTCTTCCCTCCCTGCTGCTCCCAGGAGAAGGGGTGGGGTTGGGGCCATGCATCCTCTTCCCCCTCCCCATGGGGGGAGGCATGCACATGGCCTCCTCCCTCCCTGCTGCTCCCGGGGCTGGGGAGGCTCTGGCTGTGCATCCTCTTCCCTCCCCGCTGCTCCCATGGAGTGGAGGGGGGGTTAGGTCATGTGTCCTCTTCCCTCTCCTCTGCCCTGGGGATGATGGGGTGCGTGCATGCACGTTTTTCCCCTCCCTGTGGGGGAGGCACTTGGTGTGTTGCTCCTCCTCCTCCCCTCCCCATGGTGGGGACAGGGCCTCAGTGGAGGGGGCAGGGCTGTAGGTGGGGCTGGGGGCCTGCCTCCCCCTAGAAACTTCTCAAGTCTTCTCAAATGTTCTCTGTGACAGATGGCGTGACAAATGCCTCTTCTTTTATAATAGTATAGATTATGAAATATTTGTGAGCATTTGTAGCCTTTAAAAGATTATGCCTAGCTTTGGCCTCCATGTGGGCAGATACTGCACCATTACACTCATCCACTGCTTCCTTCTATTCTGAACATGTTCAAAATGGCAGACAAGCAGAGGGAAAAAATGTAAACTTTATGGCTCTCTCACATCCAAAATATAAATTGCCATAAAACTGTAGTTAGTCATTCACTACCATCCCAAATCACCCTGCATGTTTAGACATTCTGCCACTAGAGCAGAATGGTTTATTCTGGTTTATTATGATTATGATCCATTCCTAGAAAAAAGCCAATAGAAATTTTCACTCTGTAAAAATTCCAGATGGTTTCCACTGTAAGTGGCAATCCTGTCCAGTCACTTATCTATTCATCTGTCACAAGACACAGAAATATTTGCTACACTTAAATAGAAGTTCTTATCTCTGCTACTTGGAATACCTGGTCTGTCTTCCTTTTTTGTATGCGAAGCAGTACAACATCTTGCAATGTTGCCGCACCCCGAAATGTATTTAACATAACCACCATGGCTGATGTCTTTCAGCACTTGTCCCTTCTCCTCACCCCCTCCTCCTTGTCCCACAAAATATGCTTCGGATATCTGGAAGGTAGAATTAACTCAACATTTCTTTTCCTGAGATAACACCTCTAGAAAAACTACTCAACAGGCAGAAGTTTGGTGGCAGAGAGAGACAGCACAGGGAATAGTATTCTACTGAGATAAAAAAATGCTGCTTTTTTATTTAGGGCTCCATAGACCAAGGATAAAATTGTATGAATTCAAGGGCACTCACCAAATATTTTCCTGTCTGTCAGGAACAAGGGCAACAGTCACATACTTGTCAAGGGATGGCCTGGCAACTTGTGGACCACTCAGTGTCAGTGACAGAATTGTTAATTTGAGAGCAAAGCAACAAAGGAGCTGGGATGATTTAAAAATGGCTGTGCATAAGAAATGTACCAGGCCGTCAGAAAAAAACTGGAGATGTTGGAGATGAAGGAGAAGGAGCTGCTGTCAAAACATCTTCACAATGATCATAAGATGCAGGAGTGAGACATGGAACTCACAGCAACATGTTCAAAAGGCCATGAGCCAGAGGGGTGAATACCTTGGAATCATGAGCCTTGATATTACCATGTACCATCAAATATGCAGAACAGTTCCTAGGGAGGTCATTCAGTGATCCACCACACCTTCAGCAGTAGTAGCTTCACTCTGCCCCTGATTCAGAGTGCTAGACAAATAACAGATACCTGGATTATGTGTATTGTCCCTAGATATTACAAGGTTTCATCTTATATTAGCACATATTTTTACCATGTTAGAGCAGTTGAGATGTCATCTCCCCTCCCCCCCCCCTTTTTTTAATGTCAATGAATTTCAATAAAGGTGGAGAGAAAAGATTCTTGAATGCATGCATAAAAAATACATATGAATACAAGGTTCCATGCACTACCGACAGCTGTACTGCACCATGTAACCACATTACTCAGCCCCAGCATAACACTGTGCTTGAATATGTGTCTTATATTGACAGTCAATCCATGTCAGGGCAAACAGACTTTGAGAGGGCTATCTTGCCTGTAGCTAGCCAAAGGCACATTCCATTGCCATCCTGCACTTGCTTAGCTGTAGCTAAAGTACCTCTTGTCCTGTTGAAGGATATCAGGATAAGACTTATTCAGCCAGGGCAGCAGAGGGTATCTTGGGTTACATATAATCAGTTGGCACAGACACCTCATGGATCAATTCAGGTGGGACTGTAACCCCTTGACCATGTGGAAACTATTCAGGCCTGTAGAACACCCTGGCATCATGCAACCTACCAGTTCAACTGATGTAGGTGTCCATTAAAGTGCCACTGTGATCCACAAGGGCCTGAATAATGGTGGGGTCATAGCCTTTCCTGTTAATACATTCATGTTTGAAATGGTGGACACTGGAGATTTTTGTGTGCAAACAACTGCACATGTAAAGCTCAGGAAGCCTATTTATTCTTACCTCACAATTAGTTCCAGAATATTTCTAATTGTGACAGACTTGGGGGACATCACAGCATTGATTGACTAGCAGAACTCCATAAGCACTGCACCAACAGCAGATTTTCCCAGCCCCAAACTGATTGCCAATAGATCGTCAGTAATCTGGGATTGTCTGCTTCTATATCTTGATAGCAATACGCTTCTCTTTAACGTCTTTAACCAGAGGCATACTCACATTCTCCTAGTCATTGTTAGACATTGTCCCTTTCAAAGTCTGTTGGTCCTTGCATACAGGAGCTCAGTTTTCGTATTCTGAGCATTCACTTTTTATACTGTGATTCTGTCTACACCTACACACTCTTTTACTGGTCTATGTCTCCTGGAAACTTAAGGGACCCATAATAATAACATCACACAATAAATGAATAATGAACTAAAATCATTTGTTACAATACCTTTGACACATAGCAGCACACCAGCTTGGTTACTGCTCGGAAATGAATTTTGCAGACTTAGACTATATTCTCCCACAATACCAAGAACGAATAGTAAGTTGCCCCACAACATGCTGCGAACACAAGCACAGAGCAACCCAGAGAGTTGTGGCATATGAACCTCAGGATAACCCCCTATCAGTGTTCCCTGTAAGTTGTGTGCTTTTGCAACCACTTGGGAGAGATTCAGATGCTGCCCAGCTGATTAGTAAAGGGCCTATACCTAAGTTTTTTGTTTCTACTTGTGGTGTACATTCACACATGCCTTGATCCATATAAAATTTATTCTGCACATTGATGGTAAAAATCTGCTTATGGATGGCAAAGATTAGAGGGAACATTTCCCATCCATCAGTCAAGAAGGGTTTAAAGAACACCTGTGGTCATAGTCAGTCTTAACCTACCACAAATGTGTGGCTTGTCACACCTGGGACTGGGCCCTTAAAAGGGTGGAATTCAGCCTAGTCTGGGTGACACTGTGAATCAAGGCCCAGTAAATTGACTTAGATGCTATGGGCAAAATCCAGGCTCAACAGAAGTCAATGTGAGTTTTACCATTTCCTTCAGTGGGGACAATTTTTGCCGAATGAATACACTGCTCTACAGCCAAAATGCTTCTGAAATAAGTGTAGTCAAACTTTACTAATTCTGGGTCACTGAGAATGAAAATGATGCTTAAAATTGTTGATTGGCTCTAGTTTTCAAGATATGCTATTGGGTCAGTATATACGACCCTTGACTTGGGAATGGCGGAGGATAAGTGAGTTATAAAGGGAAGGGATCTCAATTTAAACCAGAAATGACTAAAATACATCTTTGACTGGATCTATGAATAAATCTATGACTGGGTTTGGACAGTACTTGCTTTTTAGGCAAAACAATGAATGATGCAATCTGAAGCTGGTATTGCATCATACATGATATGAATTGCATCATGTTATTCCTAGAAGTCACGGATGATGCAATCATAATGAAGCTTACATCACTCTGCTGAACAAATTGCCCTATATCAGCTCTAGAAATCATACAGTGTCGTGCTCTCTTATTTGTCAGTGTTTGATTTTGCAAAGGGACACATTTCTGTTTCGCCAAAGTGAGCAGAGATGCCTCGTACTTGTGTGAACAGTGCAGATAACTTCTGCTATGTTTGTGGTGAAGTGACTTTTGCATCACAAAAGCGCTGTATAACCACTATGGTTAAGAAAGCCTATCACCTTTATTTTGGCTGCAAAATTGGAGATCGGGACAAGAGGTGGGCCCCACACATATGCTGCAACACTTGTGCAACAAATCTTCGCCAGTGGTTGAACAGGAAAAGGAAATCTATGCCTTTTGCAGTGCCAATGATTTGGAGACAGCCAACAGATCATACCAGCAATTGTTACTTCTGCATGGTGCCTCCAGTTGGGAAAGGTGTGTCAAAGAAGAAAAAGTGGACTGTGCATTATCCAAACATTCCATCAGCTATCCGCCCAGTACCGCACGGAGAAGGACTGCCGGTTCCTGATGCACCAGGATCATTCTCACTTGAGTCAGACGAGGAAGAGGAAGAGGATGAAACTTCTGGTCCTGAACCATCAATGTCATAGGACCCACATTTTCTCCCATCCTCCTCCTCCGAACCACACCTCATAACACAAGGTGAACTGAATGTCTAAACTATGTACATAATAGTTTTTTGCCTTTTGTTTCATAATAAATTTTATTTATATAACTCTTTTGCTGATTTTTAAAGTGTTACATAAACAGGACAGGTGAAATATTATCATGTAAAGCAACCATAAACACATGAAAAGACCTAGGTTTACAATTTATGATTAAAACTCTACTATCTACACAATATACATAGACGTGAAATGTAAAAACTTAGATATCTTGGAAACAGTAGCCAATCAGTTGTTTTAATTGTCATATTTGAATTCAGCACATCAAAATACATAATAAATAGCATTTTATCTCTGAAGCAGACGACTTCTAAAAAATTGTAGACCAGTGATATTAGGCAAAGTGGTTTGTAAGCCAAGTCTACTCTCCCCACTTTTGTTGTTGCTGTTGACCTGTGCATTATCATGGGCATTGTGAAAGTGAGTCAGATTTGCAAAGAGAAGCAAAAAGGAAAGTTGGATCACCACAAAAAGCATGTTTTATTCAAGAATCCAAGCAAATTTTGTAAGTAATCCATAAGAAAATAACTCCATGGTAACTAATGGTTTTACAGGGAGGTTCTGAAATGGGCTGTAGGCTATAATAAAATCCAGTTTTCATTTTTGCTTTTTAAGTAATGATTCATCATTCTTCTGTTTAATCTCCTTCCTATTGGCTAAGTAAATAGTCTGTAGCTTAAGTGTTGGTGCTATATCATTGTTTGAAGTTTTGTTCTTTTTAAAATTTTGGATCAGGTCCTACAGTGGGCAATATTATTGAACTTGTTTTTGCTTAGGTCTCTAATTTCGGTAGCTCCTCTATTACCATGTGGCAGGGCACCCTATAGGCACAATAAATAAGTAATACAACAGTGAGAGCTGTAACAAATCACAAAATACATTATTAAAAAATTAAGAAATAAATATCCCCCTCTTACTTAAATAGAGATTGATTTTATAATGTGGAATGCTGAGGAGAGCTGCTGGAAGATATAGTAGGGCCTGGGGACAAGGAGAATACACTGTAATGGGAGTTTTGCTCTCCAGATTGGAAAAATAAAAAACCCTCAGTGAATGGATGTATTTGTCAAATGAAAACTGAACTCCTCTGTTTGTTTGCAGGCCAGGTATGATGTACTGCTTGCTTCATCATGTTATGTCAGAACTGACCTGGAGGGAGCATCTGTCTTTACTGATCAGAAGCTATTTAATATGCCTGTGGTTGTGTGATGTATAATAAAAGCCACAGGACCTAAATCGGGAGAGACAAAGTTTACTTTTTAAACCTTAAATTTCACTGCAGACTTCAACAAAGATTTTTGAAATGGAAAGTTATTGATTCTCTCCTCAGATCACCTCGTCCTCTTTCTGAGATGCTTCTTGTAGCATCAGGTAATGTACAGTTGGCTGAATTCTACTCTGTTTTACAGCCTCTGAAGCCAGTGGACCCACGCGTGGTTTAAGTCAGAGCAGAGGTTGGCCTAGTAATGACTGTATGTTATAGGCTTGAACTTACAATGCACAGGTAACAGAGTGAAGCCCGCATAAACGCAAGACAATAAAAATGATGATGAGGGCAGGGAGTGCAGAGCAAGTCACTCCTGCATGAAGGACAGTGCTGCTCTAAGACCACCAAGTTACTCCTGCCATGTAACAAGACTAAAGTCAAGGAAGGGCACATACAGTTAAGCATTGTGTTAAAATGAGAAGAATCTCAGTTAAACCCATGTGTGAGAGGTAGTCTGTCCCTAAGGGTAGAAGAGCTGAGAGGTCAGGCCACCTATCACATGGGGTGACCTTTTAAGATACTGTGAAGTTTGCTTTGTAAAAGAACCTAAGAACTAGAAGATATTTGTCAAGAGGAATCAGTCCTGAGAAAATGATGTGTTTAAGAGCCCAGGAGCAAGGAAGAGTTTTAGGAAGGGAAGCTGTATATATGCTGCCTCCTCCCTCATAGCAGAGGAGACATCAGCAGGGAAATGTGTACTTGTTGAGGACTAATTGGAGTAAAAGGGCTGGCTGAAGGAAACACCAGCTGGGCCCTACAGCTGGTCTCAGTTATAGGCCCACTTCCAAGGAAGTGAGCTGGGAAACTTCTGCATGACAGAGAGGGAGAACTGCCGAACCACAAGCCCAAGCTCCAGGAAAAGATCTGGGAGTGGGCTCCTTGCTTAAGGAAAGAAACCAGGGCTTGACCAGATGCTATCTAAGAATCTTGTGACTGTTTTTGAAGAAACTCCTCAGTTTCTGGATGGGAAGAAGCCACTAGGAGTCATAAATCCAGGGTAGGAATAGTGGACTCTATAGACCTCTTGTAGATGTGGACAAGCAAGGAAAAGGTGGGAGCAGTCCAGGAAGTGGTGAGAGATTGCAAGGAGCAGTTCTTACCTGCTTAATTTAGGGTCCATGGGCTGGAATGCAAACAGTAGGCCTTAGTTCCTCCTTGGTTCCTCGCAGCAGGGAGGCAGCAGGACACTACACTGCTAAAAAAAGAAAGGTGTACATGGGGAGACATGGCTTGGGTGAGTGCAGGGCATATAGGTTATGCACACACACCCACACCCTTCAGGCATGTCTTTACTTTTCTTGCCTAAGCCCTGCTTCACCAGCTACTTGGTTATTTCTATCCATGCCAGTGGGCCTATGCAGGTAAGTGCTCTGCATGCTGAAGAAAGAAGAGTGCAGTGTAAATGTACTCTAGAAGTGCTTTTCTACCCCCCATAGAGGCTGAGACAGACACTAAGCAGTGCTGCTCTCAATCTGTAGAAAGGGAAGGTGTGCTACATTGCAACCTAGTGGTTAGTTTTGTATGTACACTGCAAGCATAGCTGTAAAGATGGGAGTTCCAGTACTGACCTGCCTTGAATTATAAAATGAATGGGGTACTTAAGACAGTTATTGCTGATGGCTTGATCAGGGATGTCAGACATAGCCCCTGAAGAATCTTTCTGATTCACCCAAATAGAATTCTTTGTTTTCCTCCTGCCTCCCCCTTTTCTTTTCGCTGGCAAATGCCATTTGCAGTTAATGACATTTCTTATTGCTGCCTCAGATTTTTAACATTGTGTAGGTCTTTCTTAGCCTTATTTCCCTAGCAAGTAGAAGTATTAAAGGGACCAGTTTGTTTGTTGTTACATGGATACTATGCAGCAGTAACTTCAACTTTATATTTTCATACAGTCAGCATTTAAAAGCTCACAGAGATGTAATTCCTGTATTTTATAAGATGACAGCCTCTGGCAAGATACCAATTTTGGCACACCGTAGGGTGACAGATCATGGCAACAATTCATTGCAAATGTCCCATTGTTACAAATCCATTTTGCTCTGAACTCATCCCATCATAATATTGAAATACATAGTACAATATATTCTTCTTAGTAGTGCTAATGCAATGTGAACTTGCCCTAGTGGGTTTTCACCCTCTTGTTCTCCTATAAAGGAACCCTAAGCCATTGGACTCTGAAGAAATGGCCACTAGTTATTTTTGATATTACAAAAAGAACAGGAGAACATGCTGGACTCTGTGATGTGAATAACAACTAGATAAAATATCTGAAGGGTATTTACTCAACTCATGCATTACATTTCAGTGTCAAGCACTATTTTACAGGGGTTTTATATAATTACCTTTTTTTACAGGAGATGACATTCACCTGTAATGGGAATATGTTATGTCTTCTTTAATAGGTTATTCTAATGTATTTAACTGTTTATGTGTAAGGCACCTATTGAAAGAAAGGATACCAGACAGTAGATTCTCCAGGGCAGTGTGACTGCTTTGCACCATACCCATCATGCCCATTATAACTAGCCTAGGAAGCATCCTACTAGGATAAGGGTGATTCTTTAGTGGAATAGCCCAGTGACTTTCAACCTTATTTTCATTTGCAGTCCCCTAAACATTTCAAAGAGGTGCAGCCCCCTTTGTAAATTTATTACATAGTCTGTGGACCCCCATGGCTCCTCAGACCCCAGGTTGAAAACCACCACTCTATGGTAATGACAACTTTCCATGGCCCCCTTAGCCATAGTCTACAGGCCCTTGGGGCCCTTGCAACTGCAAGTTGCAAAATACTAGTATAGATCCAACTGCGGGGCTTAGCTGCCCTTTACACTCAGGCTACGTCTAGACTACATGGCTCCGTCAACGGAGCCATGTAAAATAGTTTATTCGGCATAGTCAAAGAAGCGGGGATTTAAATAATCCCTGCTTCATTAAAATAAAAATGGCCACCGCGCTGTGCCGACGATCAGCTGATCCAGCACAGTGTGGCAGTCTAGACGCAGTGCGGTCGACAAAGGAAGCCTTTGTCGACTGCTCCGGTATGCCTCATGGAACATATTCCATAGTCCCAGAGGAGAATTAATAGGAACCAAACTGATAGTGGACTGAATCAGCAGCAATACTTGCATCTTCCTGTGGGAATGCTGGCATATGATATCAGAGTGACTCAGCAAATAAAGAGTCCCACATTCTCACACTGGGTCCTACAATCTGCCATCCTGATACAAAAGGCTATGCACATACACATTCATTTAAACACATTTCAGATTCAGAAACAACATTACTAACAAAATATCAATGGACATATCGACTCTTCTGAGATTCTGGCTTTTATCCTAGCAACCGCCATCTTGCAGGACAAAACAAGGTGGACTCTGGTTTATGTGGTTTATGTTGTGGCCATACTCCACTTCTTCACCCTGTTACCATACACTAGTAGTGACTGTACACATTTCACAACAGCTAAGGTTCTCCTACCCATCCTGGAAACATCCTACCTACGGCTTGAACTTGAATCTCTGGGGACCTGTTCTCTTGCCTTGGAATATGAATAGCTCACATTGACTTCCAAGGTCTTGCTTGTGTTCTGTAATAAAGGGAGAGGGCCCAGTGTGTTTTCTCTCTGTCGTCCCCCCCCCCCCCCCGCCATGGCACAGAAACTTACTTTACCTTATGTTCTTTCTCTCCCACATGCCACCTGGGGTGAAGACAGCAGATGTTAAAGTTTAAACAGTAGAAGAGAGATTTCTCAGCCTGGATTAGAGAGGGGAGCATGTTGGGAGTGGCTTGACTCTCACCCTGAAACCCCATTTGGTCCTGCTGGGTATGCCCAGAACATTGTGAGGCAAAGGGATTGCAGAGGGGACAGTGGATACAGCTGTGTTTGCTCTCTATCATGCAAGATGACTAATTGTCAACTGCTAATAATGTTTTAGTTTTTTCTCTCAATCTTAACTACAATGTTAATTAAAGAAAATCACTGCTGCTAGACTTAATATACAGGATCAGAGGGTCAAATTCAGATGTGATGTAAGTGGGTGTGACTGTCTTAGGGTACGTCTAGACTGCGTTGCTCTTTTGGGATACCGGAAGTATCCGAAAATAGCAGCCCCACATCTTTAAAAGCGCCCAATATTTCCCAAAATAGTGGACACACTATTCCTGCATTCCTGTAACCCTCATTACCGGAATGGTGCCTTATTTTGAAATTTAGCACTGTCTACACAGTGCCACATTTCAAAATAAGCACTTTCAACCTACACTTGGAATAAGCTACACAATTTGCGTAGCACAAATTGTGTAACTTATTCCAACAGAAGGGTGCTGTCTAGATGCACCCTTAAAGTCAGTGGAATTGCACCTGCTTACACCAGCTCTTTATTTGGCTTTATCATCTTTCAAAATTATATCAGACAGATAAAGAGTAGTTTATATCTTTGCATAGGAGACTTGTAACTCATTATTTTTTGTGCAGCCCAAACATACAAGTAACCATAAGCAAAGTACCTATTTGGATTTCTCTCTCTTGGGCTGAGACATGAAATTATCCACAAAGCAATTTGATCAGGCAATTTAAAACAAAGGCATGAATTACACTAACAACTGTCTTGGAAAGAGAATTAATTCCCTCATAACTGTACTGGTATTGTACATAAAGTATCCCGGGTGATTGCAAACTGATTGCAATTGGAGATGAGCCAAACCAGTTCAGAAAAATGCAGGTACATTTAAGCATGAGGGTAATCAGACTTGCATATAGTCCAGATTTTTAGAAGTTTAAAGTCTCTGCTTCAAGGTATTGGGCAGGCTAGTGCCTGAAAAATGCAGTGTGCCAAGGTACGAATGAAAATGTTGTCTGCTCTTTCTGATGTCTGTAGTGGCATTTTGGAAAAGATGGACTTCCGGAAGTGGTACTTCAATGGATGGTATCAAAATATGGTGTTGTACAGGATGGGCAATAACATTGGTGGTGTTTTCCAGGGTTAGCCTCTGGCAGGTCACCGCTACTATATTTACCTGTATGACTGCAGGTACTGGCGATCGCACTCCCGTTGGCTGCAGGTCATCATTCCTGGCCAATGGGAGCATTGGGAAGCATTGGGAAGACCAGGACACCACTTCCCGCAGTTCCCATTTGCCGGGAATAATGATCCGTGGCCAACAGGAACTGTGATCACCCAAACTTGTGGCTGTGCAGGTAAATATAGTGGTAGGGAGCCCACCAGGAGCTAACCTTGGTGGACTGGGTCCAGCCCACGGGCTGATATTTGCCCACACCTGGTATTGTAGAGTGGCCAAATGCATGTGTGAGATCGGTAGCAATATTCTCTCTCTCTCTCTCTCTCTCTCTCTCTCTGCTTCTGGACAGCTTCTGTCTAAAACCATTCTCAGCCCTCTTCCTGTCTGGCTTCCTGCCACAGATTTAAAGTAACACAGCACATGTTATGCTTACAAATATTGCAAAGATTTGGCCATAGCCCATGATCTGACAATGCCTTAGCTAATGTTTATACCATTGCAGACTCCAAGGACAAATTGGCGAAATATTTACGGGTTTACAAACTCTTAACCTCAATAAAAAAGAAATACTGCCACAGTATGGCGCTTATGAAAAAGCCTGTAATGAGGCATTTAAAAGATTAGCAGACTGCAGAAATAAAAAATCAGATTTATCCAAGAAAAGGAACCAGGAGCTGTGGAGGCTGCCTAGAGAACCCACTCTCTTTGTTAAATTGGTAGTGGAACTAGGGTTGCCAGATACTTTCACAGAAAATACCGAACATGGTGGGGAAAAAATTGGTTGAGCAAAAACCAAAACAACCACCACGCCAAAAAAAAATAGAGTCGCTGCACCTTTAAATCTTCATGCTCCCCCCACCCCTGCCAGACACGGCAGGGGAAGAATGTCCCAAGTGGCCTTCCATCCCAGAAAAACAGAAAATACTGGACATGTAAAATGGACAGAGGCCGCAAATACCGGACAGAGGCCAGACAGAAGCCGCAAATGCCTAACAGAGGCCGCAAATACCGGACTGTCCAGGCCAATACTGGATACTTGGCAACCCTAAGTGGAACAAAGCCTCTGTCCATAAAAAGGGACAGTTTAACGAGGAAAGCAAGATTGGGCCTAGACAAGCAGGTAGATAACAAATAAAAAATGAAAACACTTGCTGAAAGTCCTTGAAAAGGGCATAATGTCAGAAATAAAAGGAACCGTAAATATAGGCATAAATATGGAAAAATTAAATTTCTAAAATAATACTTAAAATGGTAATATCTAAACTGATAAAGTTGTCATTTAAAAAAATAAGCAAGTAATTTAAGAAAAAAGAGTAAGATGTTCATTCTGCAGATTTTATGAAACTAAGCAGTTAAATGTTGTAAAAATGTTAAAGGCAAAGTGTTATAATTTTTTTTGTCTTTTTGCAGCATTCTTTTAAAAAGGGTCTTTATAAGTATAACTGAGATTGTGTTTTCCAATGTGCATTACTTTGCATCTATCAACATTCAATTTTGCCTTTCTGCAGAGTGTCACCCTCTCCATGGAAGGGTGCTGAAAATAGATGCGTGATCTAGAGAACAGAGTGCTGGACTGGGCATTAGGAAATCTGGGTTTGGCCACAGGCCTGTTGGGTGATCTTGGGTAAATCACATAACTTCCAACTTTCTGCCTTCTTTCACCATCTGCAAAATGTGGATAATAATAGTGACATCCTTTGTAAAGTGTTTTGAGGGCTACAGATAAAAAGAGCTAGGTATTATCATAATTTATTAAAATGAATTGCAAAACAGCATCTCAAACTTGAGAGAAAAGCAGCTTCCAATCTGCTTTGCCAAACAGTATAACAGTTCAGAGAGTAAGGCATGTTTATCACCATGATACAACTGATGACATATATATTTTACATATTTAATCATTATTGATAAGTCCAGTGCTAGAAGTGGCCATCTACCTGAAAATGAATTACTGTGACATGAGCAGTGTGGGAGCCCTGTAGAAGAGGCTGCACTCCAATTTCCAACTTTCTTGAATGATTAAAAATATTTAACAATTTGTTCTATTTTACATTATTAAATATTAAGGATTTTCTTTGCGCCTACACTACAAATAGGAGATAACCTGGTTTTACAATCAATTCCATTGGCCTTCCACATAGCCAATATCACTTTCCAGCAAGCATGTTCCCTCTGCCACTAGGCTGAGAAATTCCAATTGTAATTATAAACTTAAAAAAAAAAACATTACACAGTTTATTTATGGTGACAAGGATTTTCTATCTTCTGAACTTTTAGACTGACACTAAGCACAATAGTCACTTTACCTTTAACAAACAGGTAATTGTGCGTGCTCTTTAGGTGATTTTCAGACTAAACAAGAAACAAATTGGCAGGGCTCGGAGGGGCCAATATTTCTAGACTCTCTACTAGGTGTATCTCACGTGTGTCTCATTTTAGTTCTAAAGTTACCTACATTCCATACAAATTTGGCGTCTTCCTTACTCCTACTATTTAGAAAATTAGTTACATCAGCAATGGAGAGTCATTAAACTCAAGTTATAGAAAGTTACTTACACTAGTGCAAGTAATCTCACAGCCTGAATAACTTTGTGTCCCACATTTGGGTCTTCGCAGGTGGTGAGGAGAGTTATACAGATGCTTGTTAGGACGTGACATGAAAATTTCAGGCTAGAGTCACTTTTCTTGGATTGAATACCCCCCGTGTGAGGGCAGAGTCTGGTATCACCTCCCCTTTGCTCCTGTTCTGGCACAGGGCACGTGTGGAGGTAACTTTAAAATCTGGTTGGGATACCATAAGAATCCTTCTGGTGGAGGTTATCCAGAAGAGATGCAAATCAGTGTATCTCATGCTGGCCTGGTCCTGCTCCCCTCTGGGCTAACTCAACCCACTTTGGGGATGCAACATCAACTGGTGATAGGAGCCCAGATGAAAACAAGTTTCCAGGTGTTTCATACCTTCAACCCAAAGGCTGGGTTCTACTGGGATAAAATTAATTCTTCCAATCCCTTTAATCCTACTACCTCTTTCAGAAGTAGGGAACCTTCTATATCTGCGGCTACGTCTAGACTGCACACCTTTTTCGACAGAGGCTTTGTCAACAGATACTGTCGACAAAACCTCTGTCGAAAAAGAGCGTCTCGACTACAATCAGTATTGTCGACAAAGCAAGCCAATTTTTCGAAAAAGAGTCTAGATGCTCTCTTTCGAAAAAGCAGTTTGCATGCAATAGTGCCTTTTTTCGAAAGAGGACTTTCAAAAAAAGGCGTTATTCCTTGTAAATTGAGGTTATCGCTGTCGACAAAACTGCTGCGTTCTGTTGACTTACTATCGACAGAATGTGGCGGTAGTGTAGACATAGGTATAGTTTTATCGACAAAAGCCAACTTTTGTCGACAAAACCCTGTAGTCTAGACACACCCTGAATGTGTCATTCAGGAGTTTCTTTTCCATTTTAAACAGTAGTTTTTTACTAAACTTTGACGAGATTCTTCATTCTTTTCCATCTGTGTGAATTCAGATTAATTCCAAAGACAATATTGGAGTTAGTCTGGATTTACAGCAGCATGGCCAAAAACAGAATCTATCCAGTGATAATGTAGAGATTTTTCCATATCATATTCTGTTTTCTACTGTTACACAGCATGGCATTAAATAGGGCTGTGCCTTACAGATCTAAGTTTGCTGCTACAATTAATTTATCTTACACAGTCTTCTGACCTCATTACATTTTTATTATAAGAATTAACTCATTTCTGCTATTTGCTATTCTGGTTACATTCATAAGAAAGTCATGAGAAGGAATATATTTTGTACCTCTTTGTCCTTGTTATAATTTTAAAATGATTTCAGGAATGGATTAATTCAATGCTACTTTTCACTCTTTATTACGAGAAGGAAAATTAAAATAAGTCTGAAACTATAGCAGCCATTATTCTGAAGCTATTTTGTAATCAGATTTTATAAAAAAGAAAAAATATTTCTCCCTCATTATTGAATTTGTGTGTGTGTGTGTGTGTGTGTGTGTGTGTACAATATAAAATTCTGTTTCAGAGGAGGAATGGGTAAATAGTTCAGATTACCCAAATTCTTGTGACTGTGTCAAGATCATAAACTCATGACCTGATTGAGTGCTCTAGTCATACAGATATCATATTAATTAGTTCACTGTTTCCTAAACAAGAAAACATAAAAGGATGAAGAGTAAAAATAATCAAAATAATGAAATTCCATTTCCTCAGAAATGTTCAGAATTTCCCAGTAACTATAAAAAGTTGGAGTAGAAATAAAAGAAAAGAAACCACAATATTAATGTATAATTAGTGTGTGTGTATCTTTCTATATGCATAGACTAATGATATACCACTAAAACAAACACAGTGCAACTGGCTGTGCAAAATGCCTATTGTTTTAATATGACTGGATGCATATCCCTAGTGTAAAACCCAGGTTCAAAGCATTGTACTACTCTAGAGGGGTGGATTCTTTGCGGAACTGGTTGGTTGTGGGTTCTTTCCTCTTATAGATTTACAGAGTAGCTTTTGCCTTGGTCTTGAGGAAGAATTGCGGCTTTTTTGAAGAGGCACATGAGAGTAGTAATGGCTGATGTCTAGTAGAGAAGGGGGCTCTGAGGATTCATAAGGTTGATCAGTGATGGCTGAAAGCCCTGAAGGAAAAAGGAATGGGAGAGCCAACATTCTCATATAACGAATGGGGCTAGGTGTTCCACTACTACAATTCTCACCCTCGATGTTTCAGCCCCCCACTCCACCCAATAAGAAATGAATCATTTATATGTAACACAATTTGATCTAAAATTAATAAAAACTCCATATAATGAGAGATAAACAGCAGCTATAATGCTAGAGCAGAATAGAACCTGGTTTTCCCCTTACACCAGTGTAAACCCTGAGTAATTCCTCTGAAGTTAGTACAGATTCATCCATGTAAATGCAGAGTTAATCAGTCTGTTTCTTCCAAAAACAAAAATTCATATTGCACTGAATATATGAGAATCATCTTAATTTTGTATCACTCCTGCTTCCTGACATAGGTGCTGGAACAACTGGTGCGGAAGGAGTCCTGCATTACTCCCTGGCTTGAAGTGGATTCCATTATATCCACATTACAGAGTTTACAGTTTGGTTCAAAGGCTCTCAGCACCCCCAGTATTAAAATTGTTCCAGCACTCCTACTTCTTGCACAGTATTGCAAGGATCTCTCACTGCACAAAGTCATGTGTTAAGCAGTCTAATCCAATGCACATTTCCTTGATTGCTTATGAAATCCTTCCCTGCAGGAAAATGGAGTAACATACATTTGTAACTGATTGATACCATATTGCTCTAAGTCAGGGGTGGGCAAGATACGGTCTGTGAGCCGGATTCAGCCCACCTAAAAATTTGATCCGCCCCATGGACTGCATCTGGCTGCTTGCTATATATGTCTTGCTTTCAGTGTCACAGAAATTCCAGGAGGTGGTGCAGGCAGCAGGACCCAATTTAAAGGGCTCATGGCTCATAGTCGTGGTGCTATCTTGGCAGGAGCTGGAGCCATGAGCCCTTTACATAGCCACAGCAACCCAGTGCAGCTGCCAGGCAATGCGATAGCAGCAGGGCCGGGGGCTGTGAGCCCGTTGCTGCTTTTTAAATTTCAAAGTGTCTCAGCCAGGCAACACTGGGGAGAGGCTAGTACCCAGCCTCGCCCCTTCACCCAAAGCCCTGCCCCTTCAGTGGGCTCAAAAGCTAGCCCATGATCACATACCAAAATTCCTGAAGAGGCCCCCCCCTGTGAAAATTATTGCACACCCCTGTTTTAAGCAGCGTTATCTGTTCTTCCATCATCTCATATCAGAATTTGGCCAGGTCCCTACCAAGTGATAAAAGAACTATGAAAGTCCAGGTTCTAAATGGCTTACTGGGATCTTTTTAGCAGTCAGACCCTCAGACAACTAGCTTTACAAATGAGTAGTTTTTAGCATGCTCAGGAAGGTAACAATCAATACCTGCCCCTAACTTTCATCAAGCCATTTTAGCTGGGGCACCAAATACTTAATCTAAAAATATGCATGCCTAAAGCTTGAGCTCAAGGGTCAAGGCTCTCTAGCTGGCTCTGTAACAGATTCATATTCTCTGTGAATTGGAGACAGGGGGGACTATAACACACACGCATCAGTGGGTCGCATAGCAGGTCTCACCAATGAATGTATATGTGGAGTGGCATCTTGTGCTACTGAGAGCTTCTTAAATGAAATGACCAGAATGGAGTGAATTATTCGTAGCAAATAATTTAATTGATACTTTTTTCTGGTGATCACTTTTCAACAGACCACAGGCTCTGATTCAGGGAAGTGGGTAATGCGTGCTTTACTTTAAAGTTAAAGTTAAGCACCTGCTTGTGTTGCCTTGAGTAGAGAGGAACATGTTTAAGTACTCTCTTTGACAGGGGGCCTTAATTGCTATAAATGTTTATTACTGAAAACTGCTTGACCACACTCCAGTCCATGGGTTAGTTACACATTATTTCTTTTGTCTACTCTCTAATTAATAACTACCCTTTGTGGAGTATGGTTGGGAACCTAGGTCAGATGTGTTATTTATGCTTCTTAGTTGTCTGCTTGACAACTACAGGAGAGAAATCAAAGGGATTTTATTTGGGCCATGGGCAGGGGTGAGCTATAAAAATACCACCCTTTAACATACCCAGTGGCTGTGTCTAGACTGGCAAGTTTTTCCGCAAAAGCAACCGCTTTTGCGCAAAAACTTGACAGCTGTCTACACTGGCTGCTTGATTTTGCGCAAAAGCACTGATGTTCTAATGTAAGAAATCAGTACTTCTTGCACAAATACTTTGACGCTCCTGTTCGGGCAAAAGTCCTTTTGCGCAAAAGCTTTTGCGCAAAAGGGCCAGTGTGGACAGCTCAGATTTGTTCTGCGCAGAAAAGCCCCGATGGCGGAAATGGCGATCGGGGCTTTCTTGCACAAAACCGCATCTAGAGTGGCATGGATGCTTTTCCGCAAAAAGTGCTTTTGCGCAAAAGCGTCCGTGCCAATCTAGACGCTCTTTTCCGCAAATGCTTTTAACGGAAAAACTTTTCCGTTAAAAGCATTTGCGGAAAATCATGCCGGTCTAGACGTAGCCAGCTAGTAAGAGCACCCACTCCCTTGGGCAAGGTGAGGGGGAGTCCCAGTTTTGAGTTCCCAGAAGAGCAGGGCCTCAGACAGAAGGGGTGGGGCTGAGGGCAGTCAGCCCTCAGCACTGCCCTGTGCACATCCCCTCCTCTCCCATCCAGCATTTAGCACTGCCTGGACTGCACTGCGTGGTGCTCTGGTGTTAATTTAATACCACAAGACTTGTGTGACCCAAAAGTTTTCTTTGAACATTTGTGAGAAACAATCAAAAAGTGTTGCAAATCCCAGCAAAATGAATATGCAAAATATAGGGTCAACCAGTGTTTGCTCCTTGGAAACATTTGTCCAGCTACACAAATCATAAAAGAGCCTGATCTAGCAAAGCACTTACATGTATAGTTAATTTTAAGGATGTGAATAAAAGAAACAAGCATGGAGGGGTCTGAAAGCAGCTGGCTCTGCAGAGCTCAGCTGGCACAAAGCAACTGTACCCAGCTCCCTCCCCACCCCACTCTGCAGCCCCAGCACCAAGAGTGCAGTGTGCTCAGGCTATGCACACCTGGCGTCGGGCCCTTTCAGGGACTACAGCGAGGTGGCATAAGTTAGAATGAAATTGATCTCACATATCCTATGGCTCAGGATGATGCAGAACCACCCTGAAAAATCAGGAAATCATTGTTAGTTCCCTGATATCCTCTACTCTCTGCTCTCAGGGTAGCTGTGAATCAGGCTTATAAATCTTTCCAGTAGGATGGATGGAAATCAGATGCAATTTCCATCTCAAATAATTTAAAAAGGGTACATTTTGCCCATTAGAAACATTATTCCTCTTTGTAACAAAACCCAAGGTTAAAAAGAAAATTGTTGCTATCCACTTGAAAAGGGACATCCTATTCTTTCTATTAATTTTTTAAAGTAAATCTGGTGATTATGAGATTCTTTGGCTAGCCACATCATAGATGTAAAATGGCAACAATGGTGGAACCTGCTCCACTCTATCCTAGCAAAGTGACCTTGACCCTTACCTGGAAATGCCACCTCAAGGAGTGAGTGACAAGAAGGCTCTTACTATGTTTGATGAATAGTAGGCTACCAAGAAAGCTGTCAACTGTGAAATGGTCATAGACCCACTAGAAACTGGATTGAGACTATAACCTGATTTCATACACTAGACCAGTAAACACCTTCCAAAACGTAACAGCTTCAAACACTTCTGGCATGAACTAGGACTTGGGCAACATGGGGTAATTCTTCTAGTCATAACTTTATAGCACTGTAAGGGGCTGGTTGTTGCAGGAAAATGGGATGTGCCAGGAATGGGATTGCTTCTCTTAAACCATACAGAAAAGAGACAGAATCACTGCATAGGTGAAAGGGGCTGGCTGTGGGCATGCCCCTCTCCGTCTGGGACTGCCCCACACCATAGCCTCCCACCCTCAGGTGCCCTTTCGGGAGGGTGGGGGGGCTACAGCTGCCCCCAGATTTGTACAGGGAAATTGCTGGCCATTCTCCTTTGTCAGGGAGTGAGGAGAAAGTGCAGTTTGCTGCATGCCTCACTCTGGCTGCAGAGCACAGGGAGCAGACAAGCTGTGCACTTTGCTGTCACTGTCTGACAGGGACAGGAACGGAAAGGGCAAGCATCCCTGGTATGAACCTGATGGGAGGGGGGGCTTTGGCCTCCCCACCTGCCCCCCTGCACACACATACACACAGTCCCCTGCTCAGAGTCCCTTCCCCCCCTAACTCTGACTCCTGCACCCTTCACACTCCCAGCCCCCTGCCCTGAGACCCTCCTTAAGGACCCAAGCAATGTTGGGTAAATGTGCTAGTAACAACATATTTATCAAAGCAGGGACATGTCCCCAAGTCTCTCGCATCTCAGATTACAAAGTTAATTCGAGCTAACAGCCATTAGTTCAAATTAACTTTCATAGTGTCTATACATACAAACCGCTAGTTCGAACTTAATTCGAACTAGCGGAGCACTTAATTCGAACTAGGTAAACCTCATTCTACGAGGACTAACGCCTAGTTCGAATTAAGTAGTTCGAATTAAGGGCTGTGTAGCCACTTAATTCGAACTAGTTGGAGGCTAGCCCTTCCCAGCTTGCCCTGGTGGCCACTTTGGGCCAAACCAGAGAAACTTTTCTGCCCCCCTTCCGGCCCCGGAGACCTTAAAGGGGCACGGTCTGGCTACAGTGCTCATGCCAGTTGCAAGCCTGCCAGCACCCAGCCAGCAGACCCTGCACTTGGCACGGCATGAGCCAGCTACCCGCTGCCACCCAGCCCTCCGCCTCTTCCCAGGACCAGGCTGGTGGCTCCCAGGAGCCTGCCCGGGGCCGCAAGAAGTGGGCGCCCGCCTGGTCTAGTGTGGAGATCATGGACCTCATCGAGGTTTGGGGGGAGGCCTCCAACGTCCACGACCTCCGCACTAGGCACAGGAATGCGGCCGTCTAGGGCAGGATAGCTGCCAACCTGGCCACCAAAGGCCACATGCGAACCCAGGAGCAGGTTTGCATGAAAATCAAGTTGGTCCAGTGAGACCCCTGACCCTGAGCACTGAGCTTAGAACATAAGAACATAAGAACGGCCGTACTGGGTCAGACCAAAGGTCCATCTAGCCCAGTAGCCTGTCTGCTGACAGCGGCCAACACCAGATACCCTGGGGGGGATGGACCGAAGACAATGACCAAGTGATTTGTCTCCAGCCATCCATCTCCAGCCTTCCACAAATAGAGGCCAGGGACACCGTTCCTACCCCCTGGCTAATAGCACTCCATGGACCCAACCTCCATGACTTTATCTAACTTCTCTTTAAACTCTGTTATAGTTCTAGCCTTCACAGCCTCCTGTGGCAAGGAGTTCCACAGGTGACTATGTGCTGTGTGAAGAAGAACTTTCGCTTATTAGTTTTAAACCTGCTGTTCATTCATTTCATTTGATGTCCTCTAGTCCTTCTATTATGGGAACTAATGAAGAACTTTTCTTTATTCACCCTCTCCACACCACTCATGATTTTATAGACCCTATCATATCCCCCCTCGGTCTCCTCTTTTCTAAGCTGAAAAGTCCCAGTCTCTTTAGCCTCTCTTCATATGGGACCTGTTCCAAACCCCTAATCATTGTAGTTGCCCTTTTCTGAATCCTTTCCAAGGCCAAAATATCTTTTTTGAGGTGAGGAGACCACATCTGTTGTACACAGTACAGAAGATATGGCGTACCATAGTTTTATACTTCCCCTCCTCCTTTTTCCCCTGGCTTCCCCCTTCCAGCTCCCTCCTCCCAGGTTTCCACCTTCCCTCTCCCACCCTCTCTCTTCCCCTCTCCCACCTCCTTTTCCCAGTCTCCCCAGAGGTTAATCCCCCCCCCCAGTTTTGTTAAATAAAGAGAGTTTCTATTTTTGAACACGTGTCCTTTATTTTTTACATCAGGAAGGGGGGCTTAGGGAAGGGTAAGTGGAAGGAGGTGAGGGAGGAATGGGGCATGAGCCCCCGATGGGGAGGACTGGGGTGGCTCTGCGGGCTCCTCGGGGTGGAATCTCTCTTGCAGGGCCTCCTGGATCCTGACAGCCCCCCGATTGACACCCCCCGGATGGCAGCCTGCGGCAAGTGCAGCCGGGCTGATGGCCGAGTGCTGTGATGTGCCGAGCGTGGGCACTCAGAGCACTCCAAGACAGGACTGCTTTGCTGTCCCTCATCGAGGTAGACAAGCAAGCGGGGAACCCTGAGAACTGTCTGTCTGGGGTGGGGGTTGGGTGCCTTTAAGCACAGCCCTCGGCTAGCCTGAGGCAGCAGCTCCACACTCTAAGTCCTAACCTGATGCCCTGCCGGCACTGGTTCCGGCCAGCCTTAACTTCAGTTCAGGGTCCACTCAATGTGGACATGCTAGTTCGAATTAGCAAAACGCTAATTCAAATTAGTTTTTAGGTCTAGATGCACTAATTCGAATTAGCTTAGTTCGAATTAACTAATTCGAACTAAGTTAGTTCGAATTAGTGCTGTAGTGTAGACATACCCACAGAGGGCTATTGGCAGTCATGGGATGGTGATCTCTGATTTTTCCTGATAAACTACTGACTTGACTAGATTGTTAACTCCAGGAGAGAGTCACAGCTGGAGCTTGGTGCCTTTTTGGGTTTATCCTGCTTCTTTCTTCTGTGTTTAAGTCCTAGCTAGTGATGAGTTTGTTGGATTTTGTGAATCCTTTCCTTAGATTCTTAACTCTCCTTCTAGAGGCTGTGAAGGGTCCTTATGAGTTAGTTGTTGTAATGACTCAGTCCCCTTTATGAATCTAGGCCATTTAGATTAGATTTACATCTTAAATCTCACTGTTAATTGATTTTTCAATGCATAGGACTATAGAGTTCCAATATATCCCATAACTTTGGTCTATATACATTATTTATATAGAACATATGTACAAGCTCACCCTCTCTCTCACACACACATACACACACACACACACACACACACACACACACGTTATGTTTCACTTTACTGTTAGTGGATGAAGTATCAAAGTGTGTTCCAGCAGCTCTTTTCTTCTTTTGGAAATCATGCCTCGCTATGATGATTCCTTGGTAATAAATAGATACCTACTAAGACCAGTATTTAAATACCCACAAAACTTTCCCTTAATTTATAACCTCCACACATTTTGATGACACATTTGTAGTGATATGAATACAGTCCTCAGTGGTGGCAGTGGAATTTTTTTATCCAGAAATTTTAGTGCACCCATCTGTGAACAGAGAGAAAGAAAAGAAATATGGCTGAAATGTGAAGTATAATTTTCAGAAACCATCCCCATCCCTATTTCATCAAATCCACTTGTGTCAGCCTCACTGCATTAAATCATGCAAAATAGTCACATGATGTGATTGACACAACTGGATCAATCATACACCTTATCATCACAAGGTGATATGTTTGCTTGTGATTGCTGAAACTAAGCAGGGCTCTGAAAGAAAGAGACTTCAAAATGTGTTTGCATTTTTCATTTATTTGAAAAAGTACACTAACCTTCCTCAAAGCAGGGCTGGCTTATATAGCCGCCACTTGAATTTCGTTACTGGCCCTTTAATTAGCAACTAATAAAATCCCTTCCCCCACCCTATTCCCAACCTCCCTGTAGGCCAGCAGCAGGTGCTCTTATTTTCAGATGTATGTGAAATATCTGCCAAATCATTTGGCACATTTCAAGTAGAAATGTGCCAAATTACCTGTCATAGCTAAACAGCCTTTTTAAAAGAAAGATAAATGCTCCTGAAGCTATATTTGTGTGGAACAACAGTGCCCTCTAATGGTTCCTGGGGCTGGTCCAGGTGTGGATTCCCTACCTTTCTCTCATGGGTCCTGGGCCATGCATTGTTTTGGGGGTAGAATAGAATGGGTTCATACATGCTCTTTTAGTTATCCTTGTAAAACACTAATGGCATAACTCAAGATCCCAATCAGCATGTAAGATTAGGAAAATAGTAAGTCAGTGCACACACAGTCATACATAAGGCTATCAAATTATGTGATGAGAGGCACCCAGTTCTCTTCTCTGTGCTTTGCAAGCCTGACTTGTTAAAGTCTCTCCATGTTTAGCTCCTAGCCCTTTACTGAATATGATTTGGATGAAACCTGTGTAACTGGAGAGGGACCCCAGATCAGATGGGGATCTGGCCTCAGATTTAAATTTCAGGAGACTTCACTTGCAATGGTTTTGTTTTGGTCCATTATAGTACTGGGTCAGAACTGAACCCATAGGTTCAGATGTTCAGACCAGGGATCCAATCCTGATAAGAAAATGTCTCTGGAAAGAAACTCAGACCTGGAAGAATTTTTTACAGAAATATTCACCCTGGAATGGAGTTCATTCCCGGGGGAAAAAATAATGACAAGTGATAGCTTGAAATAGCATCCCTTCTGGAACTGAGAGTAGAAGCTCATTCTGCTCCTTAAGAAGCCAGATGCAGGAAAAATAGCATCACAAACTTAAAATAGCTTAAAACCATAAGAAAGGGTGTGACAATGGAAGTATTTTAGCAAAACTAGTACATTGAGTACTACACTGTAAGTCAATGCTCCATTTATATTCCCCAGGTAAATACCCTGTACCTTAAATACTAGCATGAGATAGGTCATTCCAGTTGCACTTATTTGGTACCAGCAATACAGATGACTGCACATTTTGTCCCCAGAATTAGCTGGAGAGCTATAACTGAGAGAGCTTAAGGGTGCATCTACACAGCAGGGCTTAACTTGAAATAAGCTACGCAAATTGAGCTACGTCAATTGCGTAGCTTATTTTGAAATAGCTTATTTCGAGTTTTGGTGCTGTCTACACAGCACGTATTTCAAAATAGGGCACTCTTCCTCTGACTTCCCTTAGGGTTACAGGAGTTGGGGTAAGAAGTCCTCCAGCTTGACAATATTTCGACATTATGTTGAAATAACTGGCGGCTGTGTGAACACGGACTATGTTATTTTGAAATAATGCTAGTTATTTCAAAATAATGTTGCGTGTAGACATAGCCTAAGTTCCTACTGTAGGACTCTGTGGTGCCTGCCAAGCATAGCCCCATGTTAGAAGGTAGGGGAACAAGTTTGCTTTGACGCCATGGGGAACAAGTTTGCTATCACACTCCTTCCCGGGGTGCTCTATGCTCCCTTGGAACTCTCTACTGACCCTCCAGGGGATCTTGCCTGCTGGAAGTATGTGGAGGGACAAGCAGACATTCCACACTGTCATTATAGAGGATGAATTAGCAGTAACAGAATTGCATTTGGCTCTCCTTTGCACAACTCAGAAGGAAAGATTTAATGGGAAAAAAACTAATGAAATCTGAAATCCAAAGAAATACCAGAACTCAGCATTTTAGAGAAGAATTAACTTGCTTTTTAGTGAGGAGGGGAAAGCAAGCAGAGGTGTTTTATTGTGAATACGATTTTATACTGACATGAAATTCTTTTTCATCTACTGCTTGAGACCTCATTCTTGGATTTTTCCTGGTTTTGTTTTCCTTTTATCACATTTTCAGAGTCTCTCTTTGGAGATTTTAATTATCTTGCCGTGTGCTCTTTCTGTATGAATAAATTATTATTTTATTTATAGCTGTCTTTTTTAATCCGTACTTTGAATACTGTAATATCAGAAACATTAATGGTCTGACTCACCCAATTCCCTTCGGGATCACTTGACATTGCTTTCTCCCTCTCATGCCCTTTCCCCTCCCACAAACACACAGACTCTTCCCTGACCACACTACAGAGGTAATGAGTGAATCAGGATAGCTGTGTTTTCTGTACCTCTGAAAGAGACATCATGTCATTTCACAAAGCCTTGTCTTTGCAAACCCATGTGGGTAAAGAAGCAGCCTCTGGGGTAATCTTGTAATTATCCAAGCTCAGCTATTACAAAGCAGTTTGCAGACTGAACTCGTTTATCGATTTTTCACTTATCTGGGATGATTATTTTAAATACAGTAAAATCTGCCATTTAACCCATCCCTGTGACTACACACTGCCTTGCCCAATATTTTCTTCTAAATTGGTTCCTATGCCATGCTCATCACCATAGCATCTGTGCTCTCTCTAGTAGTTTAAGATACATAGATTGAGCTCCAAGAATCTTTCACTATAAGCCACATTTTCTAATCCAACTGATCATTCTCATGGCTTTTCTCTGAATTCTTTCCAGTTGATCAACATTCTTTTTGAACTGTGGATACCAGAACTGGGCAGCACTGTATTTCAGCAGCAGTTGAACCCATGCCAAATACAGACGTAATATAACTTCCCTACTCCTGTCTAATATTTGCCAATATACATCCAAGGGTCGTATTAAAGCTTTTGGCCACACAGGAGATCTTATTCAGCTGGCTATCTTCCATGACCCCAACTCTTTTTCAGGAGTGCTTCCCAGGATAGCATAAGAACAGCCATATTGGGCCAGACCAAAGGTCCAGCTAGCCAAGTATTCTGTCTGCTGACACTGGCCAATACCCGATGCCCCAGAGGGAGGGAACAGAACAGGGAATCATCATGTGAGCCCTCTCCTGCCATCCATTTCCAGACAAACAGAGGCTAGAGACACCATTCCTACCCATCTTCGCTAATAGCCATTGATGGACCTAACCTCCATGAATCTATCTAGCTCTTTTTTGAACCCTGTTAAAGTCCTAGTCTTCACAACATCCTCTGGCAAGGAGTTCCACAGGTTGACTGCGCGCTGAGTGAAGAAACATTTTCTTTTGTTTGCTTTAAACCTTCTGCCTATTCATTTCATTTGGTGACCCCTAGTTCTTATATTGTGGGAATAAGTAAATAACTTTTCCTTAATCACTTTTCCCACACCAGTCATGATTGCATAGACCTCTATAATATCCCCCCTTAGTCTCCTCTTTCCTAAGCTGAAAAGTCCAAGTCTTTCTAATCTCTCTTCATATGGGACCCGTTCCAAACCCCTAATCATTTTTATTTTCTGAACCTTTTCCAGTCCCAGTATATCTTTTTTGAGATGAGGTGACCACATCTGTATGCAGTATTCAAGATGTGGGCACACCATAGTTTTATACAGAGGCAATAAGATATTCTCTGTATTATTTTCTATCCCTTTTTAAATGATTCCTAACATTCTATTTGCTTTTTTGACTGCAGCTGCACACTGAGTGGATGTTTTCAGAGAACTATCCACAATGACTCCAAGATCTCTCTCTTGAGTAGTTGTAGCTAAATTAGTCTCCGTCATATTGTATGTATAGTTAGGATTATTTTTTCCAATGTGCATTACTTTACATTTATCAACATTAAGTTTCATTTGCCATTTTGTTTCCCAATCACTAAGTTTGGTGAGATCTTTTTGAAGCTCTTCACAGTCTGCTTTTGTCTTAACTATCTTGAGTGGTTTGGTATCATCTGTAAATTTTGCCACCTGATTGTTTACGCCTTTCTCTAGATCATTTATAAATAAGTTGAATAGGACTGGTCCTAGGACAGACCCTTGGGGGACCCCACTAGTTACCTCTCTCCACTCGGAAAACTTACCATTTATTCCTAACCTTTGTTTCCTGTCTTTTAACCAGTTATCAGTCCATGAAAGGACCTTCCCTCTTATCTCATGACAACTTAGCATCCCCCAACCTGTAAGTATGGCCTACATTCTTTGTTCCTAGGTGCATATATTTATATTTACCCATGTTATGAATATTGTTTGTTTTCACCCAATTTACCAAATGATCCAGGTCACGCGGTCTCAATGGTCTGGCCTCTTCATTACTTACCATTTGCCTATTCTTTGTGTCATCTGCAAACTTTATTGATTTTATGTTTTCTTTCCAGTCATTGATAAAAATGTTAAGTAGCATAGGATAAAGAATCAACTCCTGCAGGACCTCACTAGAAACATACCAGCCGGCTGATTACTCCCCATGTAAAAATACATTATGAGACTTGTCCGTTAGCCAGTTATTAATTCACTTAATGTGATCCATAAAATATTATGTAATACCAAGTCAAATGCCTGACAGAAGTCTAGGTATATTCTATCAATATTTTTACCTTTATCAACCAAATTTGTAATCTCATTTTAAAAAGATTAAAGTTAGTCTAAGATTATCTATTTTCCATAGACCTATATTGATTGGCCTTAATTATATTGTTTTCCTTTAATTCTTTATTAATTGAGCCCCATGCAGCCCTTCCATTATTTTAGCAAGGGTCAATATCAGGCTGACACACCTGTAATTACCAAGGTTGTCCAGTTTATTCTTTTTAAATATTGGCACAAAATTAGCTTTCTTCCAATCTTCTGGAATTTCCCTGGTGATCCAAGATTTATTAAAGTTTCTTTTGAAACTTTTGGTAGTAATTGATCTGGACATGCCTATTGTAAAGTATCTATACCTGGTAGCATGTTTAACATGCTCCTGAGTTGTTATTGGAATGGAACTCTTTCATTATCATCATGTAATATGAATGTATCATCTGAGTTTTTCCAAATGCAGAACAGAAACATTTATTGAAACTCAGCTTCTTCTGCATTATTATTGAGAACACCATTTTTATCCAGTTTTGACCTGTAACATCTTATGGTGCAAGATCAATTATATACAACGGGCTAAGCCATATTAAAATAGAAACGATTAGAGCTGTAATGCAAGTAGGGAAGCATAAAATATTAATTAATATTTGAGATTAGCTTTGCAATAAGTTACGGCCTAGTAAGGTCTGCTGGTTATGTTTTGTTAGTTTAAAGAGCAGATAGAAAGTCAAACGGTTAGCAAAAGACTACAGTACATGGGTTATAAGATTTAATAATAAGTTCTTTGTGATGAACCAAGTTAACCACAAAAGAACAAACCTAATAGAATATGCCAGCAGGACCGACAGCCACTGTGGGCTGCAATGTGTGCAGGGGCTGCAATGTATGCAGGAAGGAAGCTCTGTGCCCCCAAAAGGAGCGGAGCCAAGGACAGTCAGCCCTTGGCACTGCCCAGACCATGGCACGCCCCACTCTCAGAACAGCACAGAGTGGCAGCAGTGCTCCATCTGCCGCTGCTGTCTTAGTAGTGGCAGCCAGAACCTCTGAGCCCCTTTGAATCTCTGGGCCCCAGGGCAATTGCCCCTTTACCTCTCCCCATCAGCAGGCCTGGAATATGGAGGCAATTTTTAGTGTGTATAGCCCTGACATTAACTGGATTAATGCACTAGAAACTTATTAACATAGTATTGATGCAATTAGCTTAGGTAAGCAATCGGAACCCTGACTGGAAAATCACATTTGGATAAGGAGCTGTGATCATAAGTAAATATGGTCACAGATATGTAAATGTATGAAAAAGGGGGATTTAAAACCTGGTGCAGAGGTAGGAGATGGAGCTGAGATTTCTTGGGGTAAAGTTATAGAGAGCAGCTTGAGGAATGCTGATATGGGCCTCCTTACCCAACACAGACAGGCAGCACTTCCCTGAGGGACTGAAGACTAACTGCCAGAATTCTTGGATTCCTCCAACACGAGACACCTCGAGCCTGGGTCACTTTTGAAAATGGGATGTTTGCTGCAAATTCACTAAGGCTTTTTTTTTAAAAAAAAAAAACAATGCACCTGTAAACTATTAACATTTACAGGCCATCTAGAAAGAGAGCAAAGGCACAGTGGTTCATGTGAGCATAGCACGCATGCTCCGTGGACGTTAGTGGATCCCCACCACTTTTAGAGGGTGCAGTTCTCTATAAAGCTACACACAGTGTTTGGGACTTCTTCCTTTCATATGTACCACTGCGAGGACTAAGATCAGCTGAGATACTTCTGCTAATTGCCACTCTGGGTCTGCTCTGTCTCTCTAGGTTCACGTCCTCATAGTATCTGTGCACATTTGTGAGTTAAGAGATGGCCATGTTCTCTCTCTCTTCCTTCCCTGGCACTAAGAAGCAGCATCATAAGGGGGTTGGTGAGGGTTTTAAAAATGAATGTGTGAGCCTGATGGGAAAGCTGGAGGGGGGAAGGAACTGGGTTCTGCATTTAGCTCTGCACAAGGCAAGGTTAGCAGGCATTCTTATTTCTCTTGGAAGTCATTACTCTCAAATAATCAATGTGAGTCTTTCAATTTTATGAACTAAGAGGCGTGCATTATTAGGAAAACAGTAAGGCCAACTTTTTCAAACTTGGATGGTTATGTTCTTATAACTATGCACCAAAATTCACAGTTATGCATCTAAGAACTTACAATATTTAAAAAGGGACTGGCCATGTATATGGATACCATAACTATCCAGGGGTGCTATAATTAATAACAAA
Source organism: Pelochelys cantorii (assembly GCA_032595735.1). Classification (NCBI taxonomy): domain Eukaryota; kingdom Metazoa; phylum Chordata; order Testudines; family Trionychidae; genus Pelochelys; species Pelochelys cantorii. The sequence continues at coordinate 39,178,862 of CM064330.1, forward strand.
CATTTTGGAACAGCGTTTCCCAAACTATGGGCCGTGGCCCGGTACCGGGCCGCGGGAAAAAAATAGCGGGCCTCAGCGTGCCTGGTGGCTGCCGGCCCTTAGGCTGATTCGCTCGAATCGGGCCCTGCGCCCCTGAAGCTGGAAGTGCCGGCGAGTTACAGAGCCGGGGCCCTGATCCACCTATATGTGGAGCTGGGTCTCTCCCCGGCTCTGCCTGGAGCAGGCCCCGGCCCCCAGCGCGTCCCCCTCGGCCCCGGACGTCCCTGCCATGCGCAGCTCCTCTTCGCCGCCTGCTGCTGCTGCCCGTGCGCGGCGTTGCACGTGGGCGGGGAGGACGCCCGGGCGAGACGTGACGTCACGGCCCAGGGTTTTGAAACTCGTGGGAGCCACGTTGCGGGGCCTGGCTGGCTCCGGGTTCGGCCTCCGGGGCCTGAGCGCGGACTCCGGCCCCGCAATGGAGAAGGCAGAAGGTAGGGAACTGGCTTGTGCAGCAGCGGGGCGGGGCGGAGGCGAGGCGGCGCGGGGAAGGAGAAGGGGCTTGGGAGGGGCAGGCACCAAGGGACAGGGGTGCAGGAGAGAGAGACAAATGCCGGGGGCCAAGTGCAGACAATGAGGGAAAGGGCAGGAGGGGAGGTGTCAGTGGGAGGGGGGACAGGGTGATGCTGGGAGAGGAGACAAGAAGGGAAGGGAAGGGCAGGGCAGGGCATTGGGGGCTGGAGGAGGAGCTGGGAGAAGGCTTGAAAGAAGGGGTGGGCATATGAGGAAGGCCAGGATGGAGCAAATCATGTGTGAGGGCACAGAGGGGCAGAAGGGGAATGGGGCAGAGGGTGGTGAGGGGGGTGGGTATTAGGGAAAAAGGGGGCGGGGGCAGGGGCAGTAAGGGAAGGGGGAGGCACCAGGAGGGTGCAGGGCTAAGGGAAGGTGCAGGTGCCAGGGGATTCTGGGGTGAGGAGGAGGGGAGAGCTGGCCACCGGCAGCAGCACTGGACAGGGGAATCGGGGCAGGCTGGGGAGATTGGGGGGCCAGTGGAAGCAGGGCTGCCGGGGGGTGTGAGGTTGGGGGCAGGGAGCTGGCTGGGGAAGATGTGTGGGGGGGGGGAGGGAGGAGAAGCAGCCGCCGGAAGGAGGGCTGGACGCGGGCAGCAGGGCTGGCCAAGGGAGATTGGGAGGAGAAGCGGGGGAGAACTGGCTGCCCGGGAGGGGGTTGTGGGGCTGGCCAGAGGCGCAGCAGGGGGAGCAGGGAGGAGGAATGAATCGGCCTGTGGGGAGTGGGACTGACCCGGCCATATGTAGATCTTGGGGCGCTGCCCCTGTTCCCCCCCTCCCCCGCAAAGCACAAAGCATGAGTTAGTCCAGCCCGGGGATTCTGTTGTCCACCCCCCCCCCCCCCGAGTAGTTGCGAACTGGCTGGCTGGTTGACACACTCATGCAGCCTGAGCACATTTACCAGCCAGGCAGTTCAAAACTACAAACTGATACATCTAGTAATAATACAACTTACCTAATGAGAAAATACCAGACATGTTATATGTCTGGTATTTTCTCAATTTGTTTTTTATGTGTTTATTTTTTTGGGCTGCAAAAAGCAGTACTGAAAAAAAAGGGTTCCAACTAAAGTAAAAAGTTTGGGAAACCCTGGTCTAACCAGCTTTCTGTCTGTCTTACAGTCCATTTATCTAATCCATATTCCTTAACTTGCTGGCAAGAATATTGTGGGTGACCATATCAAAAGCTTTGCTAAAGCTGTCACTGGGGGTTTTGGGAGGACCAGAAACAACTTATTTGAATATTCATCATTTGATTAATGAATATGCAAATGAACATTACCGGTCCTCGAAAAGTTCGTGAATGGATTTACTGGTCCCCATGTCAAAAAGTTTGGGAACCCCTGTTTTGGAAGATATATTAAAGCTTGTGCTCCATGGTTAAGCCCATCTCTAATGATTAGCAACCACAATGCACCCTATATGGGGGGCATACTAGCCCACATCTGCCTGCTCTGGGGTTTATACCCCTTCCTTTGAAACATCTGGTGCCAGTCACTGTTGGAGACAGGTTATTGGACTATGGTCCTTCTATCTTATCCAGTCTGGCAATACTTGATTAAAAAATGCCAGAATTCTTGTAAAGATAAATATGGGTATCAGTCCTAGAAATACCAGTTGTAAGATATGATGGGTATCTGTCTCCAGGGTAGCCTGTGAGCCTCTCAGGCATGGTTACTGCCAACTATAAATGTCAGAAATACCCTGACTGAGACTGAACCAGCTGAGGCCAGAGGTTTCAAATCAATGTTGTACATTCTGGAGAAATTTGGAGGCAAACAAAATGTTTCACAAACCTGTTGGGTAGACCCTGCCTGGTGCTGAGTACCTCCTGTGGGCCTTCAGCACAATACAACTGCCATGGTAGTCCATAGAGACTGTTTGTGCTTTAGCTAATTTGAAAAGCCAGCCATTCTTTTGAGAGATTAGTGTGGATTTAGGAGTTTAACTCTAGGCACCCCCTTTAAAAAAAAATCTTAGCTTAAATGTAAGTTCTCCTATTTGTGTCTGTGCAATCTAGGATGAACATAGGAAGGCTCTCCAGTAGAGAAAAGAAGTTCACAATTCATTTTAACACGCTTTTTTGGCTGATTTTATTCTGGACGATTCTCATCATTCCTCTCCTATTTCTGGAGGCTCGGGGGGTCCCTTTTATCTAATGTGGGGTTATCAAATATGGCAAGATCACATTTGGTTTAAGCACATTCAGTCATTTTTAATAGTTTTCTTCAGCCACATTTTTCTGGAACTAGGCACATCAGGAAACCTGTGATACAGAGATCTATTCAATACTGATATGCCTCTATTTCTTCTTGCACAACATGTCAAAGTAATTTATCTACACATTTGAATAAGTCATCTATGCAATCACTCTGCTTCAGGGAGAAATTTAATTTCTTCCATGGAAGGTTTGCTGGTTGATATACAGACATGTGTAAGTTAGTAAATTGCATAGCCATAGTTGAATTTTAAAAAAGCTACAGATGTCATCAGAAACTATCCCTTGATACCATAATGGGTGTCAAGATTTAATAAATACAGAGATGAAAATTAAACTATTATTAAGCAGGTCTTCCAAGTATTTTTTAAAATTGTGAGCATGGTATTCATCCTGTAAGTGAATGCGGTTGTTGTTGTTGGGTTTTTTTGGGGGGGCGGGGAGGGAACAGGACAGGAGATAGTTATATATTGTTTTTTTGTTTTTGCTGCTCCTGCACAGCCAAAGGGTTCTCATGACTACTTTTAGTAAAAGTCACATTAAACACAGAGCTACTATTCCCTTCTTTTTCTGCATAAAGCTTTGTTTAAAGGAACAAATGGAAAGTACTATAATATTCAGCATAGAAATTATGTAGTGTCCATATCAAAGAAGTATTAGAAATAAAAATGATGGTTTTGAATACAGCATGCTGCATATATTGCAGGGTGGAGAGAGGGTAGAGCACCTCTTTGCCTTGAGCTATGCTAGGGAGTTATTTCAAAATAACGTCCCTTATTTTGAAATAGCAAGCGGAGCGTCCACACTATCAAGCCTGTTATATTGAAATAACAGTCTGGTTATTTTGAAATAATAACTTCTGCTTTCCACGAGGAATAATGCTAATTCTGAAATAGTTATTTTGAAATAGTGGTAGTGTGGATACTCTGCTGCCACTATTTCAAAATAACTACTCCCCAGAGTCATTCAAACTAATTACTCCCCAGTGCTTCCTGGGGCCCTAAGTCAAGGTAGTGTGTCCACGTTTATGGAGCCTGCCTTGGACTAATTTTGAGGCTTCACTGTAGTGTGGACATGCTATTTTGAAATTATTATTTGAGAAGTTATTATTTCAAAATAAGTTATTTCAAAATAATCTTCTAGTGTAGACTAAGGATGTAAGTGATTAGTTGACGGCCCTATAAGTAAATGCTTATCCGGTAGCTGAGTAGGAACTCAACTAGTTGCTTCCCCACCCTCCTTGCTGCCTCTATCAGAGAGAGGCAGCAATGGGGGTAGGGAGAGCACGAGCTGGTGCTGGGGGAGCTGGCTTAAAAGTCAGTACCCCCAGCAACGTCTCTGCGGGGGATAGGGGAGGCAGAGGCACAGCAGGGAATTGGGACGAGCGGGGATTGAAATAGTCCTGCTCACGCCGGTCTGACTGCTGCTCCTCACCCTTTAAAATGCCTGTGGCTCTTGTACATTTCAAAGGAAGAGGCACAGAGGGGAACCCTGCAGCAGTGGGGACTGCTTTGGAACCTGCTGGCATGGGTTCCTGCTTCCTCTCTCCCTTTGAAATGTACAGGAGCCATAGGCGGCTGGAAATTCCATCGACTACTCGATTAGCTGATCAATCAAAATTTAACATCCCTAGTGTAGACATGCCCTTTGTGACCAACCCAATGGCAGTGGCTCTTCCTGCTGGTGCAACAAGATTAGTGGGACAAAACTCCTGTTAGGAGTCTGGAAGGAGATGGGACTACTGAATTCTGTGTCAGGTAGGAACAGTGAGGATGAGCCGATGAGCAAATATGGCTCCCTAAAGCAAAACTTTAATATAAGGACTAACTTATAGTTCATGTGAATGTACTTTTAGGGCCACTATGTTAAACAATTCTAATAATTAGTGGACTGTACCTGATATTGCCTGTCTGGTCCTGGCTTCTCACATTCCTAAGTAAGGGTATGTCTGCACTACAGGGTTATTTCGAAATACCTTATTTTGAAATAGCTTATTTCGAAATAACGCGTCTACACACAAAATGCATTTCAAAATAGCTTTTGCTATTTCGAAATAGCGCGTCCACACTGAGTGGACTCTGAATCATATTTAAGGCCGGCTGGAACCAGTTCCAGCAGGGCACCAGGTCAGGACTTACTGTGTGGGGCTGCTGCCTAAGGCTATCTGAGGTCTGTGCTTATAGGGACACCCCCCCGCACCTCCCCCCCCCCGGAAAGCCAGTTGTCAGGTTTCCCTGCTTGCTTGTCTACCTCAATGAGGGGCAGAAAAGCATTTTGTCTCTGCATGCTCTGGTTGTCCTCACTCGGGACACCACAGCACTCTGCAACATGGAGCCAGAGCCTCCCCTGGGCACTCTGGTGCTTCTTGTGGATGCGTTGCTGCGAGCCTGGCTGCACTTTCTGCAGGCTGCCATCCAGGAGGTCCATCGGGGGGCTGTCAGTATCCAGGAGGCCCTGTGGGAGAACTTCCACTCTGAGGAGCACTAAGAGCCTCCCTGGTCTGCCCCACTGGGGGCTTGTGCCTCATTCCTCCCTCACGTCCTTCCACTTACCTCTCCCCAACCCCCCTTCCTGATGTCAAATAAAATACATGTATTTTCATTAACACAAACTCTCTTTATTTAACAAAACTGGGGGGGAGGGGTGAAACTCTGGTGAGACTGGGGAAAGGAGGAGGGAGAGGGGAGGAGAGAGGGAAGGGGGAAACCTGGGAGGAGGGAGCAGGAAGGGGGAAGCAAGGGGAAGAAGGGGGAGGGGAAGCTCAGGGCTCAGAGTTGGGGGTCTCACCAGACCAACTTGATTTTCATGCAAACCTGCTCCTGGGTTCGCATGTGGCCTTTGGTGGCCAGGCTGGCAGCTATCCTGTGGCTGCGTTCCTCCGTCATGGAGATCGTGGACATTGGGAGCATTCCCCCTCCCCCCCCCAAACCTGAATAAGGTCCATGATCTCCACCCTGGACCAGGAAGGCGCCTGCCTTCTCCGGGCTCTGACAGGCTCCTGGGAGCTGGCAGACTGCTCCTGGGGAGTGGTGGAGGGCTGGCTGCCAGTGGCTTGCTGGCTTATGTTTTGGGGCCACTGGGTCAGGGGCAGTGACTGCTGGCTCTGGGCTAGCAGGCTTGGAGCTGGCACAGGCACTGTAGCCAGAGTCTACCCCTTTAAGGGCTCCGGGGAGTGGGGAGGGAGAGGAGTGTTCCTGGTTGAGGCCGGAGTGGCCACCAGGGCACCCTGGGAAGGCTGGAGGCCCCCTATTTCGAAATAAGCGTCTACACAGCACTTACTTCGAAATAGCTATTTTGAATTTGGCGTTATTCCTTGTAGAATGAGGTTTACCAAATTCGAAATAAGCGCTCTGCTATTTCGAATTAATTTTGAAATAGCGGTTTGGCTGTGTAGACGCTAGGAAAGTTATTTCGAAATAAAGGCTGTTATTTCGAAATAACTTTGCTGTGTAGACATACCCTAAGTGACTGATCTCACAGACACTTAGTGCTTCTTACCATGATTGCTGGTCCCACTAGCTGTGTTATTGTTCTGATGCAGCTTGTGACAAGCAGCATGCCAGATCCCTGCTGGTTAGGAAAAGCACATAGAAAGCTCTTCCCCATCTGCTGCTGCTCCACCAGGGAAAGGGCTCTTGGTTCTTCCATTCACAACCAGGAGAAACAAAGTGGGTGATGGAAGAGCCACTACTTATCTTTCTGCCATCAGTGTCCCTCCGCAATGGGGGGAGTCTTTAAGGGCTGGCTTTAGGTCCCAAAGTCTGCCAGTGATGCAATCTAAATTGGCTACACCAATTGCCTGGATCTGTTCAAAATAACCTTAAGGGAAATAAAAGCTTCAGAGGGGTAGCCGAGTTCGTCTGTAACTGGAAAAACTTAAAAAACAACGAATGGTCTAGCAGCACCTTAAAGACTAACAAAACACATAGATGGTATCATGAGCTTTCATGGATACAACCCACTTCTTCAGATGAATGGAGTATTAAAAGTCCAGTTCCAAAATAAATAGGCAGTGACGGGGGGGGGGGAAATATAGTGAATTAGAGTGTTCATATTACATGAAGCTGATAGAGAAGGAGCAAATTGTTCTTAAGTACCCACTGGTTGGTTGGTTAAGTCATTAGGATGTGGAGGTAGTGTGCTAGCCAGGTGATGTCTTTATGTTCTTTACCCCTCTATTATTGGTCCTTTGGGCATATGTATTCTGATCAGTATTCTGAAGTTCCCCGACTGGCTTCCAAGCAGCCTGTATCTGTTCCATGCAATGAATGACCAAATTCAGATATTTCAGGCCAAGATGCCCCAATGGATGCCTTTTCTAGTCACACTCTATGATGTACAGAGTTTTGTATTTAGGCTAGCACATCATGCATACATTGTATCTGTGAACATCATTTTGCAAAGAACAGTCAAGTGAGAGACAATAGTTATATTTTCAAAGACCTATTGCAAAGCAGGCGCAGAATACACTGGCATATCTGCCTCACTTTCACTGCGTGTGCTCACCAATAGGAGGAGGGTGGATCTAATCATACTTTCCCATATAAACCCGAAGGTGGGAGGCAATAAATCTGAATAAAATCATGATTGCTGAAAGTGTTTACTTGGATCTACAAAAATATGCTGAGACCACTGACTCTGTAGCAGAGTCATTCATTGTACAATTCGATTTTGGTAAGGCAGGGCGTGAAGAGAACTTGTGAAGGAGTCAGGTTTTGGAAAAACTGCGGCCAATTGGAACAATTGCCTCTATTGCAAAGGCAGGAATAGTTCATCTCTGACAGGAGTAATAGAGCAGCATTTATGGAGAAGGCAGGCTTGCCAATGGGGGAAGGGAAAAGGGGCAACTGCACAGGCGCTTGGCTCTGGCCACCGCTACTTTGAATTGCCACAGTGCACGGCTCTGAGGGCTAGGGGTTAGGGCCCGCACTGCACTCTGGACAGTGCTAAAGACTGATCTCAGTCCTGCCAACTTCTGCCCGAGACTCTGCCACTTGCAGGGGTGCAGAGCTGGCCTCCCCCAGCATGTTGGCCCTGGACCTGCAGTGTCTGTTGGCCCCACTAGGAGAAGGCATTTCCATCAGAAGCCTGGAAACCATCCCAACCCTCTTTTCAGTTCTCTGGCAGAAGCAGGTTTCTACGAGTCCCTGCTAACACATCACTGTATGGTCCACATTTACCTACCTGGAGCGAATGCACAAGTATCTAGGCTTTTTTTCACTTTGTTCTTACTTCTGTTTATTGTATATGACATCAATCACTAAGACTCACTCGCTGTCAGGAACTATATGCTTGACCGTTGTTTTGTGTACATGGATGTGCTCAGCTGAATTAAGCTTGTATTCTGACAGTTGCTCATTCCACATTCAGGGTGGGGAGAGGCTTAATGAGATCAAAGACCATGACCATTGCACTCAAAATCAGCCCTTAACATTTATCAGTGTATGAATATGCAGTCAACATAATCCATGCAAGAGAAATTAAATTAGGGATTTTGATTAATCTTTCTTCCTTCTCTTCTATGAGCTAAACTGGAGCTAGTCTAATGTGCTGTATTATATTAGCATGAAGGTAGTCAATAAGAAGTAAGCAAAAAAAGCACTGTAGGAAAAGTTACTGTGAAAGAGGCAGCACTCAGGTCTGGTCACAGAAAGTAATGATCATCTAGATGACTTCTCAACTATAAGCCATTTATTCATTTAATTTCAAAACTGGAGATGGACTAAACCCAGAAATAGCTATTTAAACCCTTTCACACCTAGTTTTAAGAAAATGGAGCTCAGACTTGATCCACCACGTTTTTTGGTTTTGCAAAATATATACCTAAGTGCCAATATTTTGTAAAACCAAAACCACATTTCATTTACCCATTACACAAATAGAAAGGAGATACTGAATTCTTTCATCTGGACAGTCCTAACCTTTTGTGCTTCAGATAAAACTGAGACATACCTGAGTCTTATTTTATAAACCATGACAGGGCATTTGCCCTGCACTGGCCCTTTAAGGGCAAAACCCCAGCCTTGAGTGAAGGCTGAGAGTGAAGCCCCAGCTGAGACAGTTCTTGCTAATGAGGGCCCAGCTGAGGGCTATATAAAGAAGGACTGCTGGCAGGAGGAAGAATTGACTGTTACTCTGGCTTGAGAGTAGGAAGGACCTGGCTGCCTGGGAAGTAGGAGGCTTCCTGGAGGTAGAGCAGTGCTGGGGAAGGAAGGTAGGGCTGGGGAAGCCCCGGCCAAGGAAGCCCCCAAGCTGCAAGGCCTGAAACTACTGGGGCTATGAGGGGCAGCAGGTCTACACCCCTTTGCCAGTGATGAGTGGCCATTACAGACTGCAGTCTGCCCCGAGGCAGGGGCTAGATGAAGACTGGCAGTGGGTCACTGAGGCAAGGTGGGTATAGGGGAACTGGGTGTCCCGGAAAACCCCCATAGTGTAGATATAGCTTCAGAAGGTAGCCATGTTAGTTTGTAACTGAAAAAACTTAAACAACAAAATGGTCCTGCAGCACTTGTTAGTTTCTAAGGTGCTGCGGGACCATTCATTGTTAAGTTTTTTCAAAATCCAAAAGGATGCCATTTTGTGAGATGAAATGAAGTCCAAGCTTCCGTGACACATTTCAAGTTGGCCTTGGCAGCAATAAGCAAACAAATAAATCAAAATTCTAGTCTAATACAGAGTTTCTACATCTGTGTATTTTATTATTTCTTCTGTAATTGGCATTTTCTTCTCATTAAATATAGAATAATACATTTTCTCTTATTGAATCCATGGGTGCATTTCAAGCAAACACTTTCACTAATGTTATAACCCTCAAAAACTCAGTATGAAAAGTTTATGAACAGGAGCAAATAGCTGAGATTAAATTACTGGCTTGGGATTTAGTAAAATCATGTACTGTTATTTGGATGATTGTGTTCAGGAATAATTGTTTCAATCATATTGAATACCAATAACATTTCAGAAATTAAATAATTTATAATGAATATAAAATTAAATATAAGCAGCCAAGATGATGAATTCTCTCTTCTGATTGGAGGAAAACAGATATTAACCTGTAGGGAACAACTGATTTTCCTACTTAACTCTCCAGGGTTGCTACAGATGCAGTTTTAAGTATATTACTGCTGTTAAAAACTGATGAATGGAATTTACAAGATAAGGATCCTCAACTCCATTGCTGACCATGGTAGACTTGGGTTTGGAATAATAAAAAAAAGTAGAAAAGATTAGCAGCTAAGCCTTAAAACAATTAAAATATATGTAAATTATGATTCTTAAAGAATTAATCACACCAACAGATGATTGGTAGGCTGCTAATATGAGTGAAAAGAATTTTTTTTTCCAGAAAAGCCATGCCTTGTGGAATATAGAAGTGCCATAGGCACCATCAAATATTAAGTTCTGTGCATCAGCAAGAGACGAAAAGTTTGCCAAAGTTTGATGTGCATCCAGATTTTGCCTCTTCCTCAGTAATATGTCCAACTAGAACCATGGATCTGAATACTGATGAGCAACAGGGCAACTTGATTCCAGATCTGAACTTCGTGGAAGGTGTGACTATGACAGTCTGATATGTTTCATTTTTTTTCCTTGTGAAGGGCCTTCAAAATATACCCACTGTAAATATATTGGTAGTCTTGAAGGGACAGGTAGCACTTCTGCAGCAGGAGATTCAGGACTTAAAGGTGTACCCAACCAAACTTAACTAACCCATTTTACATAGGGGCTACGTCTACACTGCAGGCTTTTTGCGCAAGAATGCCTGTTCTTGCACAAAAACTTGCGGAGCGTCTACACTGCACGCGCGTTCTTGCGCAAGTAAATTTACAGTAAAGCATCGGAACAGAAGGCTTCTTGCGCAAGAGTTATTCCTCTCCCCATGAGGAACAAGCCCTCTTGCGCAAGAAGGCAGTGTGGACGGGCAACAGCGGTTTCTTGTGTAAGAAACCTCTATGGCTAAAATGGCCATCAGAACTTTCTTGCACAAAAGAGCATCTACGCTGCCACGGACGCTCTTGCGCAAAAGCACATGGCAGTGTGGACGTGCTCTTGCGCAAGAGCTCTTGCGCAAAACAGTTCTTGCGCAAGAAGCCTGCAGTGTAGACGTAGCCAAACTGTGTGTAAGTTCTTCTGCTTGAAATGGAAAAGGAATTTAAACATGTGTCTCCCCTGTTGTTGTATGAGAGCACCCAAACCACTGAGGTATGCAATGTTAGGGGTCAGGTCTTTTTCAGGCTCTTCAGTTTAAGCTGGTCCTCTTTTTATCAATAATAATCACTGGAGCAGGGATAGGAACTTAGGTCACCTAAATGCTAGATGAGTACCCTTACCCAGCTGGGCAGTAGCGTCAGCCTCACACACTTTCCCTGGGCAGATAACTTCATTGTCATGCTTAGTGATCATTCATAGTCACGCACAATGGCAGCGTCTAGACTGGCAAGTTTTTGCGCAAAAGCAACTGCTTTTGCATAAAAACTTGCCAGCTGTCTACACCGGCCGCTTGAATTTGCGCAAGAACACTGACAATCTAATGTAAGATTGTCAGTGTTCTTGCGCAAATACTATGATGCTCCCGCTCAGGGATAAGCCCTCTTGCGCAAATGCGGGTAAAAACTGTTTTGCGCAAAAAAGCCCTGATGGTGAAAATGGCGATCGGGGCTTTTTTGCGCAAAACTGCATCTAGATTGGCCACTTTTGCGCAAAAGCATCCGTGCCAATCTAGACAATCTCTTCCGCAAATGCTTTTAACGGGAAAACTTTTCCGTTAAAAGCATTTGCGGAAAATCATGCCAGTCTAGACACAGCCAATGATTTCTTATTTTCCTTGAGATGTTGGAATCCTTAGGGCTCAGGAAAGAGGGATGTTAAGCTTTTCTCTATAACCATGAGGGCTATATTTTTTTTTTTAGTTTTAAACTAGCAGATGTACCCAGTGTTGTTTGGGTCTTTAACTGTAGGGCTGTGTCTAGACTGGCATGATTTTCCGCAAATGCTTTTAACGGAAAAGTTTTCCCGTTAAAAGCATTTGCGGAAGAGATTGTCTAGATTGGCACGGATGCTTTTGCGCAAAAGTGCTTTTGCACAAAAGCATCCGTGGCCAATCTTGACGCGGTTTTGCGCAAGAAAGCCCCGATCGCCACTTTCGCCATCGAGGCTTTTTTGAGCAAAACGGTTCTCAGTTGTCTACACTGGCCCTCTTGCGCAAAAGCATTTGCGCAAGAGGGCTTTTTCCCGAGCGGGAGAGTCATTGTATTTGCACAAGAACACTGATGATCATACATTAGATCGTCGGTGTTCTTGCGCAAATTCAAGCGGCCAGTGTAGACAGCTGGCAAGTTTTTGCGCAAAAGCAGTTGCTTTTGCGCAAAAAATTGCCAGTCTAGACACAGCCTAGTAGGTTTTTTTTTTTTTTAATTAAAAGGAAAATGTATATGCTTTATTTAAATGATGGGGCTCAGGGCAGGGGGGTGGGATTCAGGGTGCAGGGCCAGAGGTTGGTGTGGGGGGTTCAGAGCAGGGAGTGGAGGGTGCGGGAGTCAGGGCAGTGGGTAGGGGGGCTCAAGGCAAGGAGTGGGGGATATAGCAGGTGGAAGGTGTGGGAGACTCACGGGTGGGGGTGGAGGAGTCAGGGCAGGGATTGAGGGCTCAGGGCATGGGGTGGAGGAGTTAGGGGCAGGAGGTGGGGGCTCACACCATGAGGATGGGGGTAGAGCCGTCAGGGATGGTGGCCTGGGAAGTGTGGAGGGCTTAGCCCAGAGGGTGGGAGGTACCAGAGTCAGAGCAGGAGATAGATAGGGAGCTTAGGGCAATGGGGTTGGATGTGGGAGGCCACTCAGGGCAGAGGGTATATTGAGTCAGGACAGGGCCCTAGCCTGCAGCTGGTCAGGGTGGGTCAGTGGGGGCCAGCCCCAGCCTTCAGCTGCCCCACTCAGCCTCTGGCCTGCAGCTTGTTGTGGGGGGAGGGGATAGAGCTCGGGAGCCAGGCCTGGCCTCCAGCTGCTCCCCCCCACCCCCCAGCCTACAGTTTGTCTGGGTGGCCTCCAGCACCTCCCCTGACTTACAGCTGTTCTGGAAGAATTGGGGCTCTGAGGGGGCAGGGCACAGCTTCTGGCCCCAGCTTTTCTTTGGGGGTGGGCCTCTCTGCAGGGGGAAGGGGTGCTGGGTTCCATTGCCTGGGCCTGGGGGTGCTCCCTCCCATCCGGCACTGTTTGGGGCAGGAGGCCACTTACCTGGTTCAGTGGCCAGCAAAGTGAAGCCCCATCCCCCGCTGGACACTCTCCTGCCGGTGTGACTGCCACATAAGACTACAGCTGAAGAGCACTCAGATTTGTGTTAATCCAGGAGCTGGAGCTTTACAAAAGGCACACTTGAAGACACATGATAAAATTGCAAGAGTTGACAACAATGCTCTCCATCCTAGTTCTGTCCCTCTCTAAAGGGGGAACGTCTTTGGCATGAATCTTTCCCAGATCCATTGGGTACTGGTGGAAGAGGGTACAAACTGTTCAAATAATTTTGAATAACGAACAAAATTATAAGAATCAAAGTCCACTTGTGAATAATTTGCCAACAGAAAAGTAGGATAAATTCACTGAAGCAGTCTGTCCAGCTGTAGAAACCATGTACATAAAGAGAGGGAAATTATGGAACATCATTAGCAAGAACAGCAAAGGGAACAATTGCCTGGCAACAAGCAATGAAGGGGGGTACTACTTGGATGCTGATTCTTGTAACTCTGAGGTCCCAAGCCCTTGGCCCTGGCACAAGGTAAAGCAGCAAAGGAGAGCTGCATGTGTAGCACCAACAGACCCATGTTGTTTTCAGATAGACTTGAACCTGGGACCTCTGTGCAGGAGTCTCTACCACATGAGCTGAAAGCCAGCTGGCTAGTGGTGTAGAGCAAACTCATTATTCTCTCTGCACGTGGTCTTGGTGCCACTGCATAGGACAATACACTGTGTGTGGGTTACACAAGCTCCACACTTCCTCCTTTTCCTTCCCTGCCTCAGAACACTCCCAATATGCTTCCTCCTTCCCACTGCCTCACTGCAGTGAGATGACTGGCACAGGAGGTGACTTCTGTGCCTCCACCAATTTCACACCAGCAGAGAGTTCCTGTGAACCAGTGGCTGGAACAGGTAGATGGGTCCCAACTTTGACTGGGCAGGAAATGGGGGGTAGGAACAGTGGATGGGTAGGGACAATGGGGCTGCCTCTGCTCTCCTCTGGGTGGCCTCAGGAGGGAAGGAATAGACATTCTGGCCAGGGACCTCAAAAATATATAGTCCCCCTTCTCTGCCCAGGGACTCAGGGCTTGTCCTGCTCTGCCCACTGGGCATTCCTGCTAGGAAGAGGGATCAGATGCTTGCCCTGCTCTGCCTACTTGCTGCTTCCAGTAGGGAGCAGGATCAGGGCACAGGGGCTTGCTCCATTTCCCTGTCTGCCTAGCTAGGGAGCAGGATGGGGTCTCCAACCCCACTCCCAGGCAGGAGCCCCAGGTGAGTGAAGCAGAGCAAACTCCCAACTTTACTCCCTGAACCCAGCTGGAGCACTGGGCAGAGTGGGGCCTGGATGCTAAATGGGTGGGTTGCAACCCACCTGGGCCCACCCAGCCCCAGCTGCAAACAGGAGAATTCTCCACTAGGGTTGCCAGGTGTCCGGTTTTGAACTGGACAGTCTAGTATTTGAGCTTTCTGTTTGAGAAACAAATTGAGAAAATATAACTGAGAAAATAGAAATGTCCGGTGTTTTCTAAATAAGATGTAATGTAGATTGTGATGTAATGTCAAGTGTGTCCGGTATTTTTGTTGAAACTATCTGGCAACCCTATTCTCCACTGATCATCCTGATGGCATTAACTCCACTTTTTGCTGCATAAGTATCACACAATGGAGTTAGAAAATGGCCTTCTGTGTTCCTACATCGAGCACCAGGGGGTTCCTTGTGATCCCTCTGTTCATTCTGGAATGGTGATGGGGCTCAGCTTTGTGCTCCATTTGAGGAGTTTCTGTGCTTACATCTTCCAATATAAGAATGAAGAACTGAGGGTTATTCTTGGGTAAATAAATCAAGGCTTGTGAACTAATTTAAAGGTAGAGTGCAAAGTGGGATGGGGCCTGATACCAATAAATAATGTATCATAAATAAAGAAAGAACAATGCCTCTGAATCAAATTTTGCTAGGTAGGGCTTCCATCTCTAAGTGACAATCAACAGATAACCATCATTGTGACAGCTTCTCTCATACTAGGATGTATGTGGTTGTTAGAGCTTCCATTTAGTCTGTACTCCCAGAGGAGCCTCTTAGAAGGTACCGTTTGTATAGGTGTTTAATCAGAATGCTAATAGTGCTGTAGTATTTACAGTGCTCTTACAGTGCAGCCTAGCTCCTGTTCAATGCTCAATTGCCTGTGATATAAATGGGCCCAATCCTTCACCTGACTTCTATCAGACTCCTCCCAAGAGTAGTGGTTTGTAGGATCTGACCTACTGGGAGCTGAGGGTGCTCATCAGTTTGCAAGAGATGCTTAGAGTGTTGCCAGGCCCTTACTAGAACGAGAGAGAGACAAAAGGGATTTTTTTTGCTGCCCAACCTTTCACACCCACCTAGTTGTGGCCTCATGCCCCACTAAAACATATTGGAACTAATAAAAGTTTTACATTTGATTGTTCTTTGAAAATGAATGGACTGGAAGAATTTTCTACATCAACTGTCATTATTATGGGAAAGCAAGTACTCCATCAGCTAGGAGCTCCCCTCTCCTTTCTCCCTCCAAGCCTTAAGAAGAGCATGGAAGTGTCAGGAGGAGAAGGGAAGCCAGCAGCTTAGCAGCAATATGCAGCATAGTGTATCTAGGCCTGCTCCTCCTGCTGCTTCTTATCTGGCCAAGATGTAGGAAGAAGCAAACTTTAATTCTGTCCCCATGGGAATGTATCTTTCTCTAGTCAGTGGAGAATATCTTCACTTGTATCAGAAGAAAGTACTTTTAAGAAATCTCTGTGTTAAGTTCAGTATCGCATCATTGGAATCTTTGGAATTGTGCAGCTGGAAACAAGGAGTCCAGCGTTCTCCCTCCTGCTCCTAATATCAATGCTGTTCTACAGGCCACATTGAAGATAAGGTTGGACTCTGTAAATAGGGGTCGGGATTTGGATTTCTGGTGAATTGCCAAAAAGACAGTTTGAGTTAAGGAGGACAAAAGTTCCTGTGGTATTCCAATTCTGCAGCCCCCCAAAGGGGGCATAGTTAAGGACATGTGGTTGTACTAGATGGAAAACAGCTGCTTTAGTGTGCATTCCCTAGTTTTTGTAAAGTTGTGGATTGTTATGCTCACCGTGCTACTGTTCTTTGCCCACCCAGTGGCTACAAAGGGAGCATGTCCTGGTTTCCTAGTGTTGGAGTTGGTAGTTTTGAAGTGCTAGGTTCTGAATGAGCACACAGAGGATAAGACACTGTTGAGCAGTAGAAACCGCAACTTCACCTTAACAACATTTCTGGTAAATGAGTAATACCAATACAGTTTATTTCAATGGGTTTCAATTTTTGGCATTCTCGGAGGTTCCCCTAATGCTCAGAATAGTTAAAACTCTATTTAAAATCCTCTACAATCATAGAGGGACCTAAAAGAAATGCCCCTATCAGATGACTGTGAGAATCATCAAGAGCTTTCTGTGTTTTACCAGAAAAGTCCTTCTTTAACCATCCTCCTTCAGTTTTTAATCCCCATCCTCAATAATACCTCAATGCAGTTCAAACAATGTAAACCATTTAATTTATAAACTGGCTTCTTCGATTGTCTGAACACTTATTTTATGTCTGCTCTGCCATTGCACCAGCATAAATTTTGGAAGCATCGAAATAGTCATGGTAAATTTTAAAAAAAGGAGAACTATTGCTTGCAGTACTCATAGACCCTTTAGTGTCTTTTGGGGCTACTAAAGAGCATTGTTTAGTACTTGTTCATATAAGAAACCTGACTTGTTTACTACTAATGTACTCCATTGCCTTAATCTGAGTGATTCCTGATTTACACCTGTATATTACTGTACATATTTCACAGTTAAACAAAGTTTGTCCCTCCCTAGTAGATGAGATTCACTAGAGTTTAAATGCCATCTATAATTAATGTATCTGATCATTTCTATGTTAAGTCTGTTTGCTTTTATGTAAAATACTTAGAAAGATGCATGAAGTTAAAAGCTAAATTCAGTTGTGACGTGCATAGTGCAATGTATCTCAAGTACACTAATATTTTGCCTTTCAAAGACTAGATATGCACCATATCTCAGATTAGAATCTGGCCAATAGCATATGCTCCCTGGATAGCACAGAAGACAGTAATTCATTTGTGCATTTCCTCAGTTCATAAAGGTTTCAGTGCTCTGCCAATCTATGCATCATATAAATGAGGAAATGGCATTTTTGACTGATGAAAATAGCTATATCTCACTGCCATATCATGTTGCGTATTTGACTGAAGGGAATCAATATTGCAGTAATGCTTAGGGTATTCTGAAAATGTAAACACAGTGATCACTCCATAAAACTTAATGTGCACTCTAAAATAATACATTGCCCCTGATTGTATGTTACACAGTAAGGCATAAACAGAGGTCCTCATGATCTTATGAATGGCAGCACAACCAAGACGAAATGGGAAGCTATTCAGTTAGGAGTGTTTTTTATTACATACAAAAATTACCTTCTGCTCAGAAAAATACCTCTAAATCTAATTAATTTATACAATTTGCCTTTTCTCCTCTCCCTCCACGCTATATTATATGCTAAAAGAGGATTCTCTGCATATATGGATTTGATTTTAATGAATTGTCTAATCTTTCAAAAGGGTGTTTTTAACAGCAGAAATGCCCAATGGATTGGAAACCAAGCCATTTACTGACCCCTGAAATTACACTCATAGCCCATCAGGTTGGCCTTAGCATTTCTGAACTAAAGTACATTTTTAATTCTCAGGTTACATACCACTGGAAGGAGCATCCCGTCACCTTCATTGTACAACATCTTTCATCCTCCTTGTCCCAACTCCTTAAGCAGAGGAGATTGTCAGGGGAGGCATGAAGCTAGGGCTATAAAGGCTCATAAGCTGATGCCCACCATGCAGTGAAACTTCATTTAAAGGTGAGGAATAGGGACAGTATTGCCTACCCCAACCATTCAAAAAAATAAGAATCAGGTCTCAAAAATCATGAGACTGGATTAAAAACCATGAGGGATGGGGGGGGGGGTGATTGTGGTTTGTTTTTTTATGATAAATTTGAGTTTAATTTGTCCTCTTGTTTCTGAGCTTTTAGAGTACACACAAATCATATTTCCAAGTTTTTCTTCAGATTAAATCTGAGATTCTTACCTAATCACATGAGTTCCGGGGCAGGCAAGAGCGAGGGTTGAACTCAGACGTCACAAGACCAGTAATATAATCACAAAAATTGGGAACACTGCTACAATAGCCACTGCTCAGAGGAGAGGATCTGTTAACCCATTTCTACTGGATCCAAGCTGACAAGGAACAGAGGAAAAAGCCATGGGGCATTAAGAGGCAACACAGAGGTACAGTGGTCCTGGCTTCAAGCTGAACCCATGAGATTTACATGATCTTCCTTCTGGAAATCCAGTATGATCAAGGTCAAACACCTTGTTACTTTCATCCAATCAATCACAATCAGCAGAAGAATTCAGAGGAAACCCCATTAAAAGAACCTTACTGAGTTTTCCTGCCCACTGACCTCAAAATATCCCTGTATAGATTTTGCCACGGGAATGTATGATCTGGGCCATATAATGTGTTAAACATGATCTACTGATTTCTATTCAAGGGGGATATATAAGTACTAAACTGAGATACATAATTTTAAATTAAAGGGCTTGTAGCCACCTTGAATGAACATAATGGCTCTCCATATCTGCGCTCCAAATTCAAAACGTTAAGTACTTAATTATACAGCATATAAACACAAAACTATGAACTGCTCGTTGATTCCTAGGCACTGATAAGCACTTTCAATAGCCATTTGCTTCAATGGAAGTTGAGGATTCTCAGTAACTCAGAGAGTCGGGCCTAGAAATAAGGCCTTAATTACTTAAACACATATGTGACCAAACACACAAAACCGGAAAGTATTTAGCAAAAAGGCCTACAGTTTTTGCATTAGGTTTTTAAGAAAACTTTGTGGCAGATTTAGGATTTGATCTTGATTACTGTTGATCTTCAATAAATCTGCTTGCCTTTCTTTATCAAATCTTGGCATGGATCGATTGAATTACCCTGTTTTGGAAGATCTAAAGGAAGTGGATCTATCTAGAGGTCATAGTGGACCAAAAGCTGTTGCAAAAAAGAAAAAGCAAACATCATTCTGGGATTATTGGGAGTGTTGTAAGTAACACTATAAGGAATTATTCTATTCTACTCCATGGTGATTAGGCCTCAACTGGAGTATTGTGTCCAATTCCAGTCACCACATTTCAGGAAAGATGTTGACAAATTGGAGAAGGTCCATAGAAGAGCAACAAAAATTATTAAAGGCCTAGAAAACATGAGGGAAGTTGAAAGAATTGTGTTTGTTTAATTTGGGAAAGAGAAGACTGAGAAGGGGACAGGATAGCAGTTTTCAAGTCCCTAAAAGGGTGTTACCAGGATGAGGGAGAAAATTTATTCTCCTTAACCTCTGATGATAGGACAAGAAGAAATGGGTTTAAATTGCAGCAAGGGTAGTTTAGGTTGTACATTAGGAAAAAAATTCCTGTCAGGGTGGCTAATCACTGGAATAAATTGCCTAGGGAGATTGTGGAATCTCCATTACTGGAGATTTTTAAGAGCAGGATGAAGTAATAGTGCTCACATTTGTAAGACAGGGCACATAATAATCCATTATTAATATAACATGTGCAGACAGTACCTCTTATAAGTTAGAAAATTATTATTTCAGGCTTCTAGAAAAAGAGGAAGTTACTCAACTTGTGCAGTAATGCTGATTCTTCAAGATGTATGTCCCGGTGGTTGCTCCACGTTAGGTTTCTGTGCGTCCCCGCACCAACAGTTGGAGAGTTTTCTTAGCAAAGTCCAGATGCACCATGCATGTGCAGCAGCTGCCTCAAGTGCTGTTTGTCCAGGGCTGGCCTTACCATGAGGTGAACTGAGGCGGCCACCTCAGGTGCCAGACTGGGGCGGGGGGTGCCACTAGGACCCAGAGTTTAGAAAATTGTGTCTGCTGCTGGTGCATATGTATTCGCTCTGCTCTAGATGCACAGTACCATGAGAGGAGTAGAACAGGAAGAAGGCAGAATTGAGACCTTTCAAAGTTTTGGCCCAAGTGAGGGGGCATGAGGGTGTCATTTGAGCTCCCTGCCTCAGGTGCCAAAATGTTGTGGCCGGCCCTGTGTTTGTCCATTGGCTGCATGTGCGGTGCGATCCCCCCTGAGTTCCTTCTCTGCTGTCCCTAGCAGTAGACAGAGCCCTTAGCAGTCCAGCACTCCTCCTTCTGAAAGAGAAATAGACCATTTTTTATTACCATTTTTCCTCAGCTTTCTTCATTTTTGACCCAACAAAATAAAACAAACCAAAAAAAGAATGTCCCTTGAGGGTAAATGGACAGCCCTGTTCCCTTCCTTTTCCCCCATCCTCCCCTCCCTCGTTCCTCCCCTTCTTTTCTTAAAAAAAAGAAAAGAAAAATACTTAAACTACTATCACCACCATGCCTGGATCTCCAGAATTCAAAAAGTGTGACACATGCAGGGACACCATGCCGGTATCTGACGGCCATTCTTCTTGTGTGTACTGCCTGGGTGAGCACCATATTCCCACCAAATGCTGCCATTGCAGCAGCACGAAGGCCTGGATGCACCAAGAGAGCTTTATCTCCAGTTGTTCCTCCTGGAGAAATATCGCCATCCAACCACAGAGAAATCCTCTGCCCATGCTCCTTCAAATGGAGCAAAGGACAAGGCTCAGCATTCTACCACGTCCAAATGACAACCCTCCCACCTCTGGCAAGGATTCTTGACAAACGAGTATCTCTCCTGCCAGGTCTCTGCCTCCAGTGCCTACCTTTTCTAAAACCGGCACCAGCGAAAAACACAGTACCTCAGGCACTCCTTTGGCACACAAGCCTTCAGTGCAGAAGAAAGCCCTCTCTGACCTGACGTGAAAGCCAGCTACGTTGGCACCATTGCCTGTGGCATTGCAACATGTGGCATCGCTGGCTTCGGCACGGTCCCTGGCACTAAGAACTACCTGTATGGACATGCCACCTCCTTCAGCACTGCCATCAGTTCCAACACACACATTGGCACTGGCTACATCTCTGGCACTGACCACCACGACTATGTCAGCACCAAAATATGCATCACCAAAAAGATCCTCCACACCAACACATTTTCTTCACCACGCCAATGCACAGGTCTCCCCGGTAACACAGATTTCATTATACAGCACTGATCAGTCCCTTAAAATCACCAGGTATCTTTCACCAAGATCACCCGTTCTCTCCACACAAGCTTCCTGCACTTTTCAAAATACACTTTTGACCTTCATCTCGCAAAAGAAATCTTGGAGATCAGTGATCCTTACACTGAAAGGGGCTAATACTGAGTCCTACAGATCAGTGTTTCTCAGCCAGTGGGGTCTGGGGTGTACATCAATACAAGTGAAATTTGGCTACAAAGGGCATTGGAGAGGGGGCGGCAGCACGTGCCTGTCAAATTGAATGTTCGGAGCCACACACCCTGACATTAACAGATGCTCTGTGCATGCGCCCCAGCGCGGGGGGGGGGGAGGGGGGAAGTGCATGACGGCGGCTCCAGCGAGACCCAGGGCAGTTCCAAGTTTGGAGGGGGGGGGCGGATTTGGGGCAGGGAGGGAAAAAAAAGCACTTCCACGGCCGCCTCTCCTAGTTCATTTCCTCTCCGGCAGCCTCGCCGGGATGCTCCAGAGGGGAGGGCAGCTGAACCTGAAGACGCGCATTACCCCCACCAGCAGCTCAGTACAACACAACCCCATCGCTCCTTCCCTGTTGTGCTGCAGAGAGGAACTAAAAGGCAGTGAAGCGGCACAATAACCTTTGTTCCAAAGGACACCTTTCCCCCGCCCTCGCATCAGTGGCATAGCGAGGAGGGTGGGGGCATAGTTGCCACATGGGCGCCATGATAGGGGGCACTGGGCTGGGGTGGGAGTGCACAACCCCACGTGGTGAGCCCGGCACTGCAGGGCCACTTGCTCCCTGCAGTCAAGCCGCCGAGGCAGGGCCAGGCACCGGGAGTAGGCACTTCAAAGGTAGGGTTACCGTACGTCCAGTGCCTGGCTCTGGGGGAGGGGTGGATGCATTGGGTTAGAGCAGGGGGCTGGGAGTGCCTGGCTCTGGGGGAGGGGAGGGGTATTGGGTTAGAGTGGGGGGGGCTGGGGGTGTCTGGGGTAGGGGTGGGTGCATTGGAGGTACTTATAATTTTTTTAATGGGGTATGTAGTGAGTCAGCACAGCCTCCCGCTGACTCAGAGGAGGAAACTTCCCTCAAAACCCCTTGGTGGGTGATGCCAGAGTCATCCAGCCCTGCCCACAGGAAACAGGAAGTTAGAGCTGCAGGTATAAGAAGGGAAGCTCCCAGCTCAGTTGGAGCTCGGCTGCTGAGCAAGGCAGAGGCTCTTCCCCAGCCCCAGCGTCGGAGGGGCCTGCTATGCTGCTCTTTGGCAGACGACTGGGTTGGACTGCCTGGGCTGCTACCAGGTCCTGAGCTCAGGCCTAGACCACCTCAACCGTGGCTGGACCGGGATCCTGAGACACGCCGGCAGGAGCTGCTGCCCATACCCACTGGTCTATCCAGACCTCCCGAGGTGAGTGGGCCGGACCACCTGGACCCTTAACAGACCCGGATCCTGAGCCTATGGACATGCTGCCACTGTTTCTGTCCCTAGCTGACTACAAGGAGTGATACCCGAGCAAGGTAGGCCCCCAGGGGGAACAGGGAAGTGGCCCAGGGACAGCTGACCCTGGGGCCACTGAGGATATGGAGGTCAGCTGGGCAGCCTGCTGCGGCTTGGACCCCTGCTGACCCAGTGACCCGGACAGCATGTTACGGCTTGGAGCCCCGCCAATCCAGTGCCTGCGGTGCCGCCACTACTAGGGCCCTGGGCTGGAATGTGGTGGAGTAGGGAGGGCCCGCATCCTCCCCCCGCCCCGCCACCCCTTTCTCTGGGTGGCAGATTCCCCTTGTGGGGCAAATCCCCAGCGCTTGTCTGCTCTCCGCTAGCAAGGAGACCTGACCCCTGGCTCAGCCTGTGAACAGGCCTGTGCCATTGGACTTTCATATTGCTTGACTATTTGTTCACTGCCTTGCCGTGACCCAGGGCTCAGGCCCCCAAACTGTGGGGGAGCCCTCCAGACTACTGTTTAACTGTTAATTTGCTGCCAGGCCCTGAACCAGGGCGGGTCACTAGAACTGTTAGTTGGACGGCAGTCAGGCCCTTGAGGCTCCGGACTCGGGGCTTACCGTGAATCAGCGTGGCTTCCCGCTGCCTTGAACTACTACAGGGTACTTTATAAAAAAAGGTTGAGAAACACTGCTCTAGATGAATTGCTGAAGTTACGATGTCTGGAGATTGTTTAAGGGAATGCAACATATCTTAAGTGTCAATATAGCATGGGAAAATTAATTTGCCTGGCATAATTGTAATTGGAAAATGGTTCAGATTGCATCCTAGAGAAGACAAAGCAGAATGAAATGTGTGTTTTGTTCTACACATGGTACCCATTTAATGGTTTCTAGGTTGGTCTTGACAGCAGGGCTGACAGCCACCATGAACCCAAGGCAAGGGGGGCAGCTCCAAGCCCCCAGAAAGGGCAGGGCCTTGGGCAGAAAGAGTGGAGCTGGGGGAGCCAGCCCTCCGCACCATCTTGACTGTGAAGTGCCTCCAAGCCTCAGAGCCACATGGAGCAATGCTCCAGCGGTGATTCAAAGGGGTCCAGAGCGCCAGCCACTGTTGCTGCTACCTTGGCAGTAGCGTTGGCTCCTTTTCTTTCCCCTGTCAGATGGCCTGAGTCTAGAAACCTAATCTGAATGGTGGAGTTTTATACTCATTTTCCAGGTGTAAATAACTGCACAAGGCGAAGGCAATGCAAATTGGCTTTAGCTAGGACTTAACCAAGAAATGTTAAAATACCACAAAAAAGTCTACTCAGTTGGTATTTCCAAGTAGACTGGAACCAGGAAATAAAGGAAATCTCATGAGACAGGTTGTTCTCAGGAGACTTCTAGTTGGATCTCTAAAACAAAGTAGTCTGGATTAATTGCCAAATTTCTGTGTTCCTTCACACATTGGAAGCAAGCTTTATTTTACCATTTGCAAACTTTTTAAACCATTCTATAAAAAGTGGCCACTTTCACAAAGGTTCATGCACCGTCTTTCTTTTTCTTAGCCTGACAATCATTAGGTTTTTAAAAAATGTATTTATAAATGTAAGTAATTGCTATTTATGACTTTTTAAAAGCTGGAAATAGTCTCAGGGTATGTCTACACTATAGGATAAAGTCAAATTAAGATACGCAACTTCGCCTACGTTAATTGCATAGCTAAAGCCAAAGTAGTTTAACTTGGTTTTTGGCACACTCTACACTGCAGGAAGTTGAAGGAAGAGTGTTTTCTACTTCCTTTACTTCTCATGAAAGCAGGGTTACTGGCATTGACCGGAGCACCCCTTTCACTTATAATTAGCTGTTTTAACTAGACCACTAATTCGAACCCTGGAAGATCGACAGCGGCAGCTTTGATCTTCCTCTGTAGTGTAGACATACCCTTACTCTACACATTTGCAGTGTTTTTTCAGCTTCAGAAAATCCACTTGTATAGCTGCTTGAGAGAATCCAGAGACACACTATAAAATCAAATTAAACAATGCAAAGCAAGTACACCCGTGAACAACCTAATCCTGTAGGCATGCCACAAGCAAAATTTCTATTAAACCCAAAGGACTTTTAGGGATCCATCCTGAAATGTAATGCCTCCTTCCCCCCTCCAAGCTCCTTCAGGTGTAGAGTGCAGTTCCAAATGGACTACTGGTCTTGTGGACTATCCACTGGTCCAGCCTCTCTCATCTCTGGACTGATAGTCCACAAGAAATATTTTTCAGTCTCGTTTTTCAAAGTTTTCCCTGGGTTCTTAAAACTACTTTTGATTATTTCTTTAGGAGATTATTAACTGTCCAGATTAATTTCACACTATTTACACAGCAAGATTTAAGATTAGATCTTGTCCTGATCTATCTGTCACTATGGTGTCTAAACATGCTAGCTCAATCTTGTGTATCTCTGCTTCTGTCATTTCTCCTTTCCCTTGTACTTTGTGCTTCTCCTTCCAGATTTCTGAGTTCCAACCTTTCAGTTTTCCACTTTTTGTAAAGGGTAAGATATCAGATTTGTTGCTGATGTAAACAGGTGCAGCTCTAATGAAGTCAATGAGGTTTCACCTGTCTGTTTCAGCAGTGAATTCAGCTGACTGTCCCTAGTGAGCAAAATGTCACATTACCTTTGCTGAGCAGGACATTTCAAATAAAACATTAGCAAAAACAATTAACTTTAAGCCATTAATCCCACTGAAGCTATTTTCAACCACCAAAGGCTTGAAGTCAATTCCCTGTAAATGTCTAGGGTTTAATAGATTATGATGCTTTGGTATGAAATATATTATTGAATGACATTGAATTAACTGGCATCATGCTGCATTTCTATATATAATTTACATTTTAGCACTGCATTAGACAAATTTTAGTATAACAATTAAAACTTTATTAACAATGGAAAAGACTGTAACTCGTTACATTGTATTATATCTGTGCATTTTACAAATACAATATAGAGAGATCAAATATAAAATTTAGGTTCAAAACATTTATGCATTTCATTATCATCCAAATTCACAAATAGTACAGTATTCTGAGAAGACATGGCTTAGGTACTTGACCATTAAACAGTTAGTAGGCAAGTAGGACTAGTGTCACAAAAAGAATAAGAGCTTCTTTCCCCCACTATGCACTCACACAGTCAGAAGAAAGAAGCTCCAGTGATTAACCTGGGACTTTGGAGACCTGCACTTAATTTCCTGGTTGGACATAGATTTTCTATGTGACTTTGGACAGATCATTTCGCTTCTCCGTGCCTCCGTTCCCCGTCAGTAAAATACGGATAATAATAATTCCCTGCTTCACGGGATTGTTATGAATGTCAATACATTAAAGATTGCAAGGTGCTCAGATACAATGGCATTGGGAATTCTATACATACCTTAGGTAGACATTTGAAACAGGCAACAAGAAAGAGAGACTAATGGCCAGAGATGTGAGGGCCATCTAAACAACTTAGAAAATCTCCCCTTTTTTATGTATCATCCACTCTGGTCAAAATCTCCATCCTTATAAAATTGGGGTGGGGATCAAAAGGAATGTATCCCCACAAAGCTCTGCACCATGTGTATACCCACGCTTTTTGGGGTGGTTATGTGTCTACTTGTGGACAGAAACTAATTTCAGGTACTTTTCTTCTTTTGTCCTCGTTCTCTTCCACTGGCGGTGTCCCATCACAAGACTAAGCCACAGGGCATCAACAATTACATAGACACATCAACATCAAAACCTGTGATGACGGTCACCAAAACTAGTGAACTCAACCTCTTATTTTGATCTATTTTAACCACTGTTCATGCATGACATTCTAACTACAAAATCATGCAGTCTTCCTCCCTAGCCATGTATGCTTACATCTGCAGAACATCTTGCTGCCAGGTAAGTGGCTGCACAGCATTATTTCAGTAGCATTTTCATTTACAAAAGGCTTCAGGATACCCATGTGTTCTTTCTCAAATGCAGTTTCTTATCCTCTTCTCTGAAAGATGTACAGCTCTCTTGAATTCTACAGCCTAAATATGAGACAGCATGGATGTGTTTCCCAACTCAAATGTTCATGTTACTCAGTGAGAATCAAGCCAAGGAAAGTAAAGTTGCATTGGTGCAGGGTATTAAAAATGAGCAAGCTTAATAAATCATTTGCTGAATACAAAAAATCTAGACTATCTTTGTCCATCAAATAGGGCAAAAAATTCAGCCAATATTTGTCATGTTTTCTATTCAGCTTCTATCCCTGTCTACTACAGTAAGTAGTGTGTAACACCAAAAGCAGGAGCACATAATCAGTGCTCCACTACCTCTGCCTAATCTACTCTTAATCATGATATCCCCACAGAGAGAAGAATCTGGCTGGCATGTGGCCCTCTCCACCTGGCCCTAGGTTGACTCAGAGAGAAAAAAATACTTGCAACTAGCAGAAATCAGATGCATGGAGAGTAAAGTAAATGTTATAACTAGTATAATCTCCACACAGGCCAGATAAAGCTGTTTTTAAAAAATGACTGTGATAGTGTGCAGCTTCCCACAGTGCCCCCAAAAGAGCTGAATTAGGCCTGCTTGCCCCTACCAGCACATTAGGCTTCAAATGGGAATGCTTTAGGGTGGAGGCAGGTAATTAGAGAAAAGCTCCCCTGGTAGGGACAAGCAGGGTTTCTATAAAAGACAGAAAATGGGAAGCGGAGTGGGTGACAGAGAGAAGGGACCAGTGTTTGAGGGGCTGTAGAGACAAGTTGTCTAAAATTATACCCTAGGTGGAAGAGGAGGAGGTAATGAAGACATTGGCAAATCCAGAGGAGTGGGGAAGGCCAGGAGATATGGAGGAAGTTGAAGGAGAAGTAGTAAAGTGCTGGGACTAACTTTGGCTACTGCTGTGTAAGAGGGTCCTTGAGCTGGAATCTAGAGGAGAAGGATGTCCTGGGTTCCTCTGCTGGCCACAGTAGGAGTGGCACTATGAGGCAGTGAATCAGAAGACTGCTGGAGAGCAGGAACCTTAATACATTCTCCCAGAAGAGGAAACCACCATAGTGACCTGGCCAGAGGACTAAGGGTTGTGACTGGAGTTGCAGAGGAGAAACTTACAGGATGTAACTGCTGGATGGGGTATTGACCTGACTGAGCTAATCCACAGAACTGCCAGGAGTTGGTGCCCTCTAGCATTGAGTAGAGCACTCTGTCACAATGGTGGAGAATGCGGGCATGGTGGTCCTCCCTGATAAAAGGAGATCAGAGAGAGACTGCATGCCAAGGACTACATGGTAAGGGGCAGAGAGAGACTGTAAGATGGTTGCTTTGCCAAAAAAGGCTGCTGGGAAAGGCTGCAGTCGCTCCCTGGGGAGTGGGAGGAGTGTTTGGAGGCTGCAGTTCCTCCCTGGAAGGAGATAGTGAGGAAGATGGCAGACCAGAGAAGAAGGGAGAGACAGAAGGTTAGCGCATGGTTCAGGGAAATGCAGCAAGGTACAGGGGAGGAACAAATCTTCTCTGCTAGCTAGAGGGTCTCAGAAGCTAGAGTAGAAGGCAGACCTAGGTTCCCCAACTGGCTACTGGGGAAGTGAAACTGGTGGGGCACTGCGTAGGAAAACTGTCTGAGCTTGTTTGGGAGAGGAGACTTTCTGCCCTAACCTTCTCTGCCTGAAAGGGGAAACCTTGATAGTGAGCTAACTGGAGGGCTGATTCACAAAGAAACCGCAGGAATTCCTGTAGTGAGAGAGGGGCTGGAGGCAAAGAGACAAAGCTGGAGAGATGGCTTGCAACTGTGGGGAGATGTTGATTTGGAGAGCTCTTCCCTGGTCTAGAATGACCAGAAGGAGGCACTGCGGCTATAGGGAGTAGAGTACCCCCTCACAATGACACTCTTGCAGCATACCAAGAGATGTGTCTGATCTAATTTAACTCTACTCCCTCGAACACAACTTGCTGTACAGCTCACTAGCTAGCGATTCGGGAATATTTTTCAAATTGTCAGTAGCTGTATTTATATTTCTGGGACATACTGAAGGTTTTTTATAATTATCCCTAATGTTTTACTTCTCAGATTATATGCTTCCTCAGACTAGATAAAATAGTCAGGGCATGTCTACAGAGCAGGGCTAAAGCCAAAGTAAGCTATGCAACTTGAGCTATGTCAATTGCGTAGCTTAAGTTGAAATAGCTTATTTCAGCTATTGGCGCTGTCTACAAAGCAGGAAGTCCGAGTTAAAACACTCTTCTTCTTACTTCCCTTACTCCTTTAAAATGAGGGTTATAGGAGTCAGAATAAGAAGTCTTCCATCTCAACATCATTTCAACATTATGTGGAAATAACTGCTTGCTGTGTAGATGCAGACTGTTATTTCTGAATAACATCAGTTATTCCAAAATAACACTGCTGTGTAGACATAGTCTTAGGTCTCTTGGAAATATTTTTTGGGAGAAATATTTTTTTCCATTTTCTAACCCATTTCGTGTGCCCAGTTCTGCCCCCTCTTCCTCTTACAAAGGAAACCATTTGTACTAAACTCAGTGAATGTTTTACTTGCATTAGGATTCTGCGCCCAATTCTGCACCACTAAAGTAAATTAGTATTTTACAATTTACTTCCAGAATAGCAGGAATAGGTGCTATGATGCTGATTCATCAAAGGAAGCAGCTACACTGAACCATTATTTCGACATAACCAGCATTATTTCAAAATAACAGTGTGAGTGTCTCACAGCAATTCTGTTTTCAAAATTATTTTGAAATAACGAACGGCTTATTTTGACTTCTGTAAACCTCATTCCACGAGAAATAATCCCTATTCTGGAATAGCTATTTTGAAATAGGCTGTGTGTGGATGCGGCACAGGGAGTTATTTCTAAATAAGGGGCCTCCAAGAAATCCCACAGGTGCCCTGCTGGCCACTCCATCCGCACTCCTCAGGACTCTATAATTCCTCTTTCCCTGCAGCCCTTAAAGGTGCAGCCACAAGGGAAAGGGCTTGTGGCAGGAAGCTGGCCCTGACAGCGCCCAGCCACACTACAGCTGCGACAGCATGTCATCTGGCCAGCAGAGCTGACCCTCAAGGCCCCCAACAACCCTCCCCCGCTTCCAGGGAGCAGTCTGATGGCTCCCAGGAGCCTGCCAGGCAGTGAAAGAGGCGTGCACCATCCTGGTCTGGGGAGGAAATCCTGGCCCTCAGTGAGGTGTGGGGCGAGGAGGAAAACTTCCAGGATCTCCACTCCAGACAGTACAACACCAGTATCTACAGCCGCATGGCCGATAGCCTGGCCACCAAGGGCCACATCCAGACCCAGGAGCAGGTCCAGATGAAAGTTAAAGAGCTCTGTCAGGTGAGCTCTGTCAGGGTGAGGGACCACAGCTCCCTCTCAGGGGCAGAACCACACTCCTACTCCTATTACCAAGACCTGCACCGCATCCTGGAAGGTGGTGCAGCCTCTTACCACCCCTGGTGGTTGACTCAGGGGTGGAGACACCCGTCGTCACCCATCCAGGGGCCAGTGATGAGGAGGAGGAGGACCTGATGCAGCCAGTACCGTGACCCTGGAGCCAGTACCCCATGGCCTGGATGTGTCCTAGGTATTCTCTGAGGCCAGGGAAGGATCATCAGGTGAGTGATCTGAGGCACATGACATAAACAGGGTGGAGGTGGCAGATGGCAAGGGATTTGGGTGCACTCCTTTCTCAGCCTGGGGAATCGCACTGTCGTCCGTGCATGCAGGTGCACATGCAATGGCAGTCTGGGCCACACAGCCCCAGGAGGCTCCATCAGAGCACTTCTGGGCTCCTGCTCACAGGGTTTGGGGAGGCTGGCCACACTTCAAACACCCAGGTGGAACACCCTACCACCACAAGCCACCTGTAGAAGGAGGCTGAGGACACGGACATGGACACGGACACAGACGGCAGCACCCACTCCCAGGGACAGTGCTGCCAGGTGTAGGTGTGTCTGCTGCTCACATCTCTGTCCCCCATACTCTCACCCCTTCTCTCCCAGCAGCCAGGGATACAAGTTCTCTCCCCTTGGGATGCCACCACTGCAAGACCCAGTGTGTGCACGGCACTGAGGCAAGCCCAGCCAGCCCGAGGACCCCCCTCCCACCCAAAGGATCCTGGTGTGGCAAGCAACTTCCCATGTCTGCTTATCCCCGGCATGTGATGGGGGAGGGATGCATGCTCCCCTGAGGACATCGGGGCCTCTGTAAGAAAGGGCCTGCTGTCCAGGCCACACATGGCCTTGCTCCCAGGATATCACCTTCATCTGACCTGAGAACTGTCAGTCTCAGCTCACAGATGAGGGCAAGGCTTCAGAGACAGTGCCTCCAAGGATAACGGATAGTCTCTCTTTATTCTCCCCAGCCGGACCAGCTGCGAGAGTGGGGTGGGCAACGCCACCGGAGGCAGCTGCCCAACACCGGGAGAGCTGCAAGCGCTGGAGAACGCAGGAAGAACTGTTGCAGGAGCACATCTCCATACTCCGGGCCCTGCATGAAAGGCTGGTCCAGAAGCTCCGGAAGGACATGAAGTGGTGGAATGAGACCTGGACAGAGTTGCTACAGCAGGGATGCAACATGTGCGTGACCATGCAGGCTCTCCTCGCCCACCTGGAGCCAGCTTCTGCTCCTGCTGCCACTCTTGCCTCAGTCCCGGTTCCCGGTCCTGTCCCTCCTCCCATGCTTGACCCTTCTCTCCCACTCTTGCTTCCCCCCTAGCCTCCCTGATCCCTCTCCCCCCATAGTCACTGAAGTGCCCACATATGAGGCAGAGGAATCATCTGAGCCAGGTGCCATTCCCAACCCCAGGCCTGAGCCTCTCTTCACCCCTCCTCCCCATTTCCGCTCCCTCCTCTCCCCTCCAAGGTTCTCATCCCCTCTCTTTTCCTTCCCTCTTCCAGGTTCTTTCCCCCGTCCCTCCCCAGTTACTTCTACCCCAAATAAATAGCCAAACAGGTGGTTTTTTGTTTTTTTTTTCAAAAACAAACTGTTTGTTTTATTGTCTCTGCAGGGGAGAGGGGTGGAGGGGGGAAGGGAAGGGTTGTTGGAGGAAAGACAGAGAGGGGCAAGGCAAAGGCCTGGAGTGGGGAGGCCCTGGCGAGAGTGTCACTGGGATTCTTGTGAGAAACTCTCCCTCAGGGCCTCCCAGATGGGCACCTCCACCTGATGGGCCTGCTGGATGGCAGCTGTGCGAGGCTGTTCAAAGGCCCTTCCCTCCCAGCCTTCCTCGGCCCCCCACCCAGGAAGGAACATCTCCCCCTTCCTCTCACAGAGGAGGTGGAGCATGCGACACACGGCCACCACCTGGGGAGTGTTCTCCTCCCCTACATCCAGCTGGGTCAGGCGGTATCAGAAATGGGCCTTGAGATGCCTGAAGGTGGACTCCGCCTCCATGCGGGCCCTGCCCAGCCTGGAATTAGAGCAGTCCTTGCTGGAGTCAAGGTGCCCAGTGTAGGGCTTCATGAGCCACAGCATCAGATTCTGATGACTACACTCAGGGAAGAAAATGCCAGCCTTCATCTTGTGGAAGAGACTGAAATTGCGGAACAAGCGGGCGTCATGCGCCTTCCCTGACAACCCGACATAGATGTCAGTAAAGTGCCTGCGGTGGTTGACCATGGAAAAGTGTCTCTTCCAGTTTTTGTAGAGAGATATCCAGAGCTCAGGGGCCCAGATGGAGATGTGGGTGCAGTCATTAAACCCCCCCACAGTTGGGGAAGCCCATGGTGGCAAAGCCAGTGACTATGGGGTCCACATTGCTGAGATGGATGACCCTGCGCAGCAGGACAGTGTTGATGGCCCTCACCAGCTGCAGAAGAAGAAGAAAAAGAATCACAGGGGTGTCAGAGCCCTTAGTAGGTCACCGAGCTCCCCATCCCAACCACACCAGGAGCCAACCCTAGTGTAGCTCCTTCCCCAGTAGGGCTGTGTGAGGGCAGGACTGGAGAATCACCTGGGGAAGGGAGCTTCCCTGACCCTCCCTTTCCTTAGGGTTCCCCTTTCCAGCACTTCATACCCCCCCCTCCTGCGACTGCAGCCCGAGAGTGCCATACCTGCATGATGAAGGCCCCAATGGTTGACTTCCCCATGCTGAACTGGTTCCTGACTGATCAGTAACTGTCCAGCATGGCAAGCTTCCAAATAGTGATGGCGACCTGTTTCTCCAGGGGGATGGCAGGTCTCATCTGGGTGTCTCATCGCATGAGGGCAGGGGCAAGCCATGCACACAGCTCCAGAAAGGACTCCTTCCTCATGCAGAAATTCTGAAGCCACAGCTGGTTGTCCCACCACTCCATCATGAGCCAGCCCCATCATTCAGAATTGGTCTCCAGCCACCAGACAGAGGTTGAGGGTCTCTTCAAGCAGATGGTGGTTGCATTCTTGCAGGGCCATGAAGACAGCCTGCAGAAACTGCTGTATAAACTGCAGCATGACAGTCAGGGGCTGTTGCGTGCCCAGAGGCAGTTCTGGCTCCATAGCTGGGAGAACTGTGGTATCTAACAGGGCAACTAAAGCACACAGTAAATATGCTTTGCTTTCCCTCAGTGAGGTAGGCAAGCAGAAGAACCTGAGAAACTGCTGTTCGGGGGGGGGGGGAGTGTCCCTTTAAGCACTCATCTCAGATAGCCACAGGCAACAGCTCCAGGAAGTAACCGCTGACCTGATGCCCTGCCTGAAGTGGTTCTGGGTGGCCTTAAATGCTAGTTAGTGTCCAATCAGTGTGGATGCTCTATTTCAAAATAGCTAAGTACTATTTTGATGCACTTTTTGTGTGCAGACATGTTATTTTGAAATAGGCTATTCGGAAAATAAATTCCAGAATAGCTTATTTCGAAATTAGGGTGCAGTGTAGATGTACCTGAAGTGTTTAGCACATACCTAATATTTGTACATGAGTGTTTGATTAAGGTCAATGGAAATACTCACATGCCTAAAGTTAGACATATTAAGTACTTTGACACATCATGGTTTTCACAATCATAATTACCCTGGGTCTAATCCTTTTAGGTGCCTAACACTGCCAACTCTGACAGTAAAAGATATTTTTCCACAAAAGATAAACTCTTCTTAAAAATGGAAAAATCAGTGTTTATATCATAAATATAGAATGTTCTGGGGGTTGGCACATTGAGACTGAATCATTTCTGTAACTGAAGCAAATTGCAATGCAATGTTTTATTGGGTATACGCAATTACCAGAGAAACATAATGTTTAATGTGGGTACCACCTAGTGGTAAAGAGATGGGGATTTCAGTCCTTTAGCTGTAATAGAAGTTGTGTCTGAATACTTTATTTTCTGAAAAATCTTAACCTCCATTCTTTGCACAGCCAAAACTTGGATGTCTGGAGGAGTTTCAAGCACACAAAACATGTAAGGCAAATCCCCTGAATTGAAGTGTGCCATGCAGCAAAGAGTTCCTTTGCCCAGTAAAAGCGTTGTGAGATCATAATTCAACAACAAATTAATGGCATTAATTTCAGGCATTTTAACAGAAGGCTGTTTAAAAGTTAACAAATTTAAAGTTGCACGCAGTACAATAAACTTTTCAATTGTAAAAGAAATTAAAATGATGCTTAGCTGTTACAACCCATCATTTTGTTCTGTATTGGTATCCTTATGTGTTGGGTGGGTTAACCTTTTGTCCTCTAGGAAAAAAGTTTGAATTTGTTAGCCCTGGAATGGAGGGCAATAGAGAAAGTTTTGCCCTGATCCTAAGACTTACTGCATGCTGGTAACTGGCAGCAGCATTCAGGGAGAGGCCATCTGTCCTGACATCTAGCACCTTCTTGCACAGAAGAGATTTATAATCAAAACAGTCACCATAATGGAAAATGCTGTAGTTTACCTATATTTAGTAAAGATGAAAGAATGTTATTTTTTTCAAGAAGCCTAATTTTCCCAAATACAATGACAGATGCTTATGAAATACTCTTTTAGGGGAAAACCCTGTCCACCTTATCCTTCTGTGGGTGGAGAGGGCTCTGAAAGCAACGGAACAAGTGATAGTCTTCAGAGGCAGGTCACTGGGTTTGCATTCACACAGCAGCAGTTTGTGGGGAGGACTCGTCTGTAGGATGAAGACAGGCAGTACTCCAGCCACTATTTTAGCGAGTGGCACAGTAGCTGAGATGGAAGCAGACATATTGCCCAGCCAATGGTGTGTGGGAGGGGTGTTTTTGTTTCCTTCAACCAGTATATGGAGCAGCCACACACAAAGTACTCATGCTGACTGTGGGATTTGAGAATTTCATCTTTAAAAACCAAGAAGTAAAATAAGGCCAGTGTGGTGGAAGTTAATATCCTAACTCATTTTGTTATTACCTCAGACATCGGAAGAGAAACACCTCGCACTTTTAGGCATTCAGTGCCAGAGATGTTATCTCATGTTCACATATAGCAATCCACCAAAAGAGCCAAATCCTCAGCTGATATAAATATGCATAGCTCCACTTACTTATTTTTCTTGTTTGGATTTTTGCAACTCTCAGAGAAGAGCATACCCTACAATGTCCTGAGCCCTCTTGAAAATCTTTTAGAAATACACGAAAGAGATGTACTTCAGTAGAGCCATGCTGCATTATATCAGCAAAGGCTCTGGCACAAAGTACTCAGTACTCATGGGGATTATGCTGCCTCATATGCAGATGGTGTTCAGAACTCTAGTTCTAAATACAAAGAGAAGGAGTGTTCACATAGACATGGTGACTCATCTGACATTCCTTTATTAGGCAAAATATTCCAGCACCGAAAAACTTTTTCTTATTTTTTTACACCAGCAACACAGCCTTGCTGGCTGTCCATGTTTTGGGGGGTCTGCCTCCAAGTTAGCTACATCCCAAAGCAAGCACAAAAACACCTCTCCAGACAACTGTCAAAACTTGGGCTTTTTAATTTGATGTTTATAGGTCCAGCAATACCTGTATCTTTCCTAATTCAAATAAATGTTTTGTAACGTTTTTGTTCTACTTAATTACATTTTCACATTTATCTTGCTTATAACTGATAGCTTGCTAATACTCATGTATGGCTGGCAGATGAGTTCTGGCTGGTTAGATTTTCACCCAAATGTGAATAGAAACCTCAGGCAAAACAAGAACTGTTTCTTACACCTTTTACAGATTAACAAATAGTCCTTGCCCTGTTGATACTATTCTTAATTGGACTACACTGTGAGGACCAATTAAGACTAAATGGCCACTTGCTGAGAGCTGGTAAAAAAGAAATAATATGGCTTGAGGCATTTGCATTCTCCAAATAAAGCACATTTCCCTTACTGTGGTGTGAAAGAAAGAAGCTTAATTTTTAATGGCTTAGTATATTGAAAGAAATTATTCTACTGGCAGTAGGAAAACTGGGTTTTTAGGGAATTTTTCCTCTCTTCTTTAAAAACCATTTTATAGTTTTTAGTCTCTAGTGCTCATGAAATATCACTTATTAACAGCCTTGGAGACGGGTATAAAAGATACAGCAGGGGCAGTGCAAGCTAAACCCACAATGATACAACAATTGTTTTACCCTTATCCTGCAGATGCCAGTTCTAAGTTGAGAAGAGCTTTGTCCAGCCGGTCTATGACCTCTCAGCTAGACTGCCAAGAACATGGTGGTCTTGTAATGTGGAATCACAAACCAAATCCATATACAGTAACTATTTATGGTATTTCTAAGGTGCCTGTCAGTATCTAAGCAAAATGTGTGCAGGCATATACTTGCAAATACCTGATCTCCATGCTGCAGTAGCTTTCATGATGTAGTAGATTTCATGGTGTCTCACAAAGTCATCAACTATTCTCATATAAATGTGGAAGGGGATGGGTGAGCACATGGAACTGCTTTGCAGTGGTTGCAACAGTCTCCTCTGGTTGTCCATGCTTTGGTCATGTGAATGAGTGTTTCCCACAAAAACAATCCAGAGCTAACTAGCTGATTGGGTCACTGAACTGGTCAGGTGGGGCACTTTGAATTCTAATTTAAGGAGATTGGGCCCTTTTCATGAGAGGGGGGTGTTTCCCACGCTAAAATGATCTAACCTCTTGTGGAAGAGAAGCAATGGGGGTTCCAACTCTCTTCATGATGAGCCCGTGATTATAATGATGGTAAAAAGCCTTGGACCATTGTGTTATGAGTATTTTCTATATGGATGTGAAAGTCTTCAGGAATATTAATTATGAGGACTCCACCACTAGGTATGATGGAAACTCTGCTAGATGTTCAATGTAGGAAGTCAGCCAATGACGGCTCTTAAAGACTATAGCAATTAGCTTTGGTTGCCTTCATTCCATATGATGAAATCAGTACAATAGGCTTTTAAAAAGTCATTGTGTTTCATGCTTTGTCCAGTTTTTAATGACCCAAAAAGAAGAGTTTCTTCCACTTCACTAGAAAATTATTTCACAGTATAATAGATCTCACCATTACAAACTTTTGACTGATATTCAGCTAAATTTCCTTTGCTTAAAAACCACTTGGAAACTTGTAATACTTAAGTTTGCTGTTATTATCTGCATTTACATTTATTTGCTTTTCTATTCCCTCTATCCCTGCCTTGCCCCACAGAGACAAAAATGTGAACATCTTTACTCACAAATATATTCACTCTTAGTATCATTAGCATCGTTTCTTCTCAAGACATCATCCATCTTGTGACTTAACTTGATGAGATGACATTGGAGGGCATTATTATTTCATGTTTTTATTCCAAAAAAGATCTCTCTCTTCAACTTAACTACTACCTGACAAAAATAATGTTGAACATCCGCAAGAGATAAAACAACCTGAATCCAATTTCTTTTCACTGATACCAAGGGCTGCATTCTACTGCCACTTACATTGCTCATAAGTCAGACATTTGCATAATTTAAATGAGAGGCAACTTGTTCAGTTCTGTCATAAAGGCAGCATAAAATTGTGTTCTCTCCTCAGCTGCCATCTGAGGGGTGTTGTACAACTCCCCTGAAAAAGGCAAAGTATAAATGAGGAGAAATGGGCAAATGAATCCAGATAAGTAAGTTTCTCCTAAAAACACAAAGGCTACGTCTACACTGGCAGCTTCTTGCACAAGAACTCTTTTGCAGAAGAGTTCTTGTGTAAAAACTCTTCCACAAGAGAGCGTCTACACTGCCATGTGCTTTTGCGCAGGAGATGTGCTTTTGTGCAAGAGCATCCATGGCAGTATAGATGCTCTCTTCCACAAGAAAGCTCTGATGGCCATTTTAACCATAGGGGCTTCTTGCACAAGAAATTCATGTTGCCTGTCTACACTGCCCTCTTCTGGAAGAGCTCTTGCACGAGAGGACTTATTCCTCGTGGGGAGAGGAATAATTCTTCCGGAAGAAGCCCTGTTTTATAACGCTATACTGTAAATTTACTTCTGGAAGAATGCTCCTGCAGTGTAGACAGCCGGCAAGTTTTTGCGAAAGAACGGCTGTTCTTCCGCAAGAAGCTGCCAGTGTAGACGTAGCCAAACAGCATGTCCATGTTATGACGAAATACAAGTAAAGTTACTTTTAACAGAAAATGACACTCACTTCAGTTGTGAGATTATAAAACGGAATCACGTACTCTACGGATCTGATCAGACCCATTGATTGGCTGGCCTTGTCACCACAGTACATTGACTGTCACAGAACCTCAGCCTATATAAACAAGAGACTTGATCTTGCACAGTGCAGGTGCAGAGTGTTGCACATACTGTCAAAGCAAAAAGTGGCGAGTAGAGCAGGGAATGCTGGGAAAGGTAAGGCACCTACTTAATGAGTGCCCTGCTGTATTGCCAGCATGTTGTTCTTGAGGCAACACTGAGACCTAAGATGGGAAAAAAACAGGTAGTGAAGCACTTCAAAGCATGCTGGGGATCAAGCTGGTGTTGACTTAGATACATTCACTCTCAGACAATACACCCCACCCTGGATTTTCCCTGTGCACTCAAGAGAAAGGAAGCAAGCACACAAAGGCTACGTCTACACTGGCGTGATCTTGTGCAAAAACTCTTTAGTGCAAGAATTCTTGCGTTAAAGTAGTTGCACAAGAGAGCGTCTACACTGGCATGTGCTTTTGCGCAAGAGATGTGCTTTTGCGCAAGAGCATCAATGCTATTGTAGATGCTCTCTTGCGCAAAAAAGCTCTGATGGCCATTTTAACCATAGGGCTTCCATGCGCAAGAAATTCATGTTGCCTGTCTACACTGGCCTCTTGCGCAAGAACAGTTGTGCAAAAGGGCTTATTCCTGAGCGGGAGCATCAGAGTTCTGGCGCAAGAAGCCCTGATTTCATACATTAGAACATCAGTTTACTTGCGCAAGAACACGCGGCCAGTGTAGACAGGCAGTAAGTTTTTGCGCAAGAGCGACCGCTTTTGCGCAAGATCGCGCCAGTGTAGACGCAGCCAAAGGAAACGTCTTCCCTGTCAGTGGAGAGGAAATGCCGAGGGTTACATTCACAAACAGACTTAGGCACATACCTCCCAGTAGCTGACTTGGCTAATGTGAGACAAGTGCTGCCTTTGGAAGTCCATGGTGGGATAGGTGCTGGAGGGGAGGGGCGTGAAAAGGATTCACAAAATGAGCCCATCCCACATTCACTCTGCAGTAGTGGCTCCTGCAGCTCTTGCCAAATGGGGCTGGCTGGAATAAGCTCAGGTGGAGACTGTGGGACAGACAGGCCAAATTTTGTTGGCATTGTGACCTAGTGCAAGAGTTAAAAAGCTACTCTTTCAAATTTGACCTGTCCACCCCTTAATAGCTGGAGACATCAGGGTGATTTTTCTGCAATCCCATGCACCCGAGTCAAGTTGCAAAGCTTGGAGCATGGAGCCCAGTCAAACCCATCAGACAAGACTTGCATCACCTGGGAGTGGAGACATTACACATCAAAGCAGGAGACTCTCCTGCAGAAGGTCCTGCAAAGGCACCTAACTTCCAGAATCAGACTCCACCAGAATTTACAAACCTCCACCCAGCTGTCTCCAAATGCTGTAGGCATCTAAACTCAGCACCTACATTTTTGCAGCAAAGGTTCCCTATATGTCTGAGTTTCTACCTCTGAACATATGCACTGCGGCACCATATTAGGCATTGACATGCCTAACCCTCAGACCAAATCACAAAGCAGGGGAAGACAGGTTCCTCCACCCAACTTCAGGGTCCGGGGCCACCAAGAGGGAAACAAAGGAGAGAGTTGCCCCAGGGCCTGGCAGTACCAGCAACTGGACCCCCTGCCCCCCCCCAGCCCTTTAAATCGCCACCAGAGCCCTACATGCCACAGTCATGGAGGCCTCTTCTGCCCAAAGCCTGCTAACACCCGCCCTCATATACACATACTGCCCAGGGCCCAGCTAAGTCTGTTGCCACTCCTGATGCTCAAAGCTCACTTACCAGATTGGTGCCCTATAGGCAAACTCACATGAAACATCAGGGAGAGAAGGTGGATCACTTCCCAGGAAGTGATCAGTAGTCAGGATAGTCACCTGGAAGGTGGCAGACCTGTAGTTCAAGTCTCCAACCTACCTGAAGTGAGGGTGTAAAATATCAGGGTGGTCTGGGCACCGTTGTGAGGGTCAAATCAAAGCAAACTGCTTAAAACCAGGCCTACTTACAGCCCAAGGCTGGGGGTCCCCCTCTATGAGGCACCAAACCAGTCACACAGGGAACTGCCAATCTGGCCAGCAAGAAGTTACAGAAGCAATCCCCTCAGATGAGGGGTGGGAAACCTCAGGCCTGGGGGCGAATGTGTCCCCCAGCTTGCCTGGATCAAGCCCTCAAGGCTCAGCATTGGGGAGCCTACACTGGCCCTCCAATGTCCCTGCCACCCACCCAGAGGGCTGGAGCATACAAAATCTACTAGCCTGAGCCCCACTAGGGTCTGGTGTGTGAGAGGAATGTGGGGAGATTCTTTCTCCTTTTGAGTCAGGGACTCTTACTTTGCTTCTCACTTGTGTGTGGCCCCCGACTGATTTTTCTGTGAGTCACTGGCCCCCGACCCAAAAAAGATTCCCCACCCCTGCTTTAGACACTCCAGCTTTACCTGTGCCACAGCCAGCACCACTTCTTACACAGAAGTGGTAAAAACCAATCTGACCAACTCTGAGCAGGTTCTCCCAGTCCCAAAGGGCCAGCCACAGTCCCAGGTCAATTTATACCTCAGATCTTACCCAAAAGAGCATGTTGTGCCAATCATTTAGAATCTAAAATCTATGGGTTCATTAATAAAAGAAAGAAAAGGTCAAGAGTAAGATTGTTAAAGAACATACATTACATACTTCAATCACCAAGTTCTTGATGTAGGCTCTTAGCGGGGATATAACAAGCTGCCAGTTTATAGGTCTCTGGTGTACATCCTATGTTAGGATGGGTCCACGAATCCTTCTGGGTTCTCTGTCCTTAGCAAAGGTCTTCTGGAGCAGAGGGCAGGAGTAAAGACAAGATTGAGGCATCTCCAGGTTACTTTTATAACCTTGCGCATGAGGAGGGAACTCCATTGTTCTTCTGGGTGATGGTGCCTCCCAAAATGGGGCTGATCACATGACCATTAAACCAGTCTATGTCCTTTCTAGGCCAGGAGCCATGGATTATCCAGGTGTGTCCTTTTCAGGCAAGGGGCCATTGTGTGTTCCTCAGGTGTCAATTGGCAACCATTAAGAGCAATTGATGCCTACTGCTGCCAGACAGAAAACATTTAAAATATAAATACAAAGCCTATATTCATAACCTTACACCCAAACATCATACAAATATATGAGTAGTATACATAGAATTAGCACAGCATAAGCTTTCATTTGACACCTCACATAGCCCACTTTGCACTGAATTTGGGGCAAACCCACAATAGTAGATGCAACAATGATCTGCTTGTTCACATTAAAATCCAATAACGTGACAGAGGGTATGTCTCCAGTATGAGATAGATCAATGTTGAGGGGTTTGATCCACTGGGGATCTATTTAGTGGGGCTAGTGAAGATCCACTAAATCAACTGCCAATCACTGTCCTGTCAACTCCAGTAATCCACCAAAAAGGAGATGAGAAACGGGAATCAACGAGAGAGTTCCTTCTGTAGACCCAGTATGGTGTGAACCCTGGCTTAGGTGCTGGAACTGGGAGGGGGGGGAGGAAGATGCTGTAGCACACTGACTTGAAGTGGTTTCCATCATAAAAAGAATTTACAGTTTGGTTCAAAGGCTCTCCCTACCCCCCACTAGAAAAATTGTTCCAGTTCCCCTGGACCCTGCAGTAAGCAGACCGAAGTGATGCTGATTTGAGTAATGCTGCTAATGGAACTCAAATTGTGTATCTTAGATTGATTTGTCCCCATAGAGTAGATCTGCCCTAAGAAGGGATTTGATCAGGGAGTTGTCACTTCTCAGATGTGTGTCCTTGTCAACAGGGTATTTTGACAAGGTCTCTCAATCTCTCCAACTGAAGCCAATCCATTGGGAATAAATAATAATAACTGGGCCAGAAGAGAGAGCACAGCCTGAAAATTACTTT
Organism: Pelochelys cantorii; assembly: GCA_032595735.1. Taxonomy (NCBI): domain Eukaryota; kingdom Metazoa; phylum Chordata; order Testudines; family Trionychidae; genus Pelochelys; species Pelochelys cantorii. Next base: position 39,220,975 of record CM064330.1, read on the forward strand.
GTAGCTTGGTAGTTAGAGCATTAACTTGGCCTGTGAAGCTACGTCTACACTGCACCTTAGTTCAAAATAATATACGCAATTTTAGCTATGCAAATTGCGTGTCTTATTTTGAAATAGCTTATTTTGTAATTTTGAAATAACCCACTATTCTGAAACACACCTTACTCCTCATAGAATGAGGTTTACAAGGATGTTGGAACAGTTTTTAAGACATGGGTTAGCTATTTCAGGATATTCCAATATCCCAAAATAGCATAGCAGTGTAGATGGTAGCCTGAGACAACTAGCGTCCAATCACTCTTTCATTATTAATTCAAATGGGAGCAACTTCAATAGAAGAGATGGAGGGAGCTCTATAACAAACTATCCCATAGCTCAGTGGGTTAGTGGTCCTGTGCAAAGTGGCAGCCCTCTGTACAAATCTGTGAACCATGGGTCTATCCATACCCTCAGTGAGTATCCTATCTGCTGGACTAAAAGTTATGAGAGAGCAACTTCTGTTCCTCACCCGCACACCCAAAATGGTGTGGGGGCCTAACACCAAGAGAGGTTTTCCAGCTGAGAATCCCAAGCAAAAGAGGCACCTCCCTGCAGTCTGGACTTAGGTGCCTGTCTCTGAGAGAGGTGAAGGGATTAACACAAACCTGTCACCCATTGACTAGCTTAAGCAAGGAGCCACTAGCATGCTAACTTTTGGGAATCTCCTTTTGAGGTACCTGTCTCTCTCCACTCATCATACAGCGACTCAAGGTGCTTAAAATTTAGACATGGCTACAGGTAAGTTTCTCTGTGAACCTAGCCCCTACTGCTTGCCTTTCATGCTTCCATGTGTAGTCTCCATTGGCACTCAATTGCACCAACACTACATACCCCGCTGTGCACTTTGGAAGGACTTTCAAGATCAAGGCCTATTGAATTAAAGGCTATAAAGGTATGAAATTGACCCAAGCCACATGGGATTTCCAGCTGTCTTTCTGAACCATGAGCATTCTTGATACAGTATATTCAAAACTATAGGAAACCTATCAAGTATCTCATGTAAGAGCAATTCTAACAGTTCTCTTTCTTGATAAACCAAATCCCATCTCATATAAACTGGCATAGCTCAATAGGATCTGGCCCAATGTATTTCTGCCTTGAACCCAATCTTGAATAAACGGGATTAATTTTACAGAAAAATTCATCATATAACATTAGACTCCTGTTTAATATTATAAAAACATGCTGTATATAAGGCTGTGATTGTTTCTATAGCTACCAAAAGTGGTTTAACCAGGTGAACCGGCAATTTTTCTTTTGCTCATTTTTGGTATGAGGAGAAATGTTCTGAATATAATCCAAGCTTTGTCTGCAGCGTGCTTCTAAGGTTATGTTTGCACAAGTAGTAATGTATATCAGTATTTTCCATTATCCAAAGAGATCTATCCAAAGTGGTTTCTGTCATCCCCTCTCTTGTGTGCTCACTACTCAGCCTCTAGCCACTAGAAGAAAAAGGTCTCCTAATAATGATGTCTATACAGAACGATGAGTTTCATGATATGTCTGATGTGTGACAGGGCTTCAATATGATTCAATTTACACTATTGTAAATCCAAAGGAATAACTCCTTTCTCTGCAATATATTTCTTGGGACAAACTCTACTTTCTGTTTCACCAGTGTACATCTGTAGCAATACAGGTAAAGGCTGATTGCAGCATTCTGCTGACCCCAATCAACTGAGTTGATTTACTGTAAATAAATCTGCACAGTTCTTGCAGGTTTAATGATGCTGAGAAAGCTTTTGGTTAACATAAGTCCCAAAGAAGTCCAAAGATTTTTGGTCCCTTTCTTTCTCTTTAGGAATGTAGCTAGGGATAATTACAGATTTAAATCTATCCTGAGCCCCAAATAGGTTTCGGTACTTACATGTCTGAGTGTCATTGATGTTTGATTGTTATAAATCAAATGTCAGTCTTGTAGCCTATATTGGCATTTTGTAAGAGAAGGCATAGTTATGCTTCCACTACCCTTGTCTGGGACAGTTAGTATTATTACAATGACTATTTTGCCCAAGGGTTTGCAATGGTATTCCAATGTATCTTGCTCAAATGTTTGGCAGTGTAGACAGAATTATAGAAATGTAGAGAAATGTAGAAAGGCCTCAATAGATCATGTAAGGTGGGCATTCTCAGCCTTTTTCTTACTAAGTCCCTTAAACTTCAAACATGCTATAAAAAATACCAAGGTCCACCAGGGTCATGGGAGCCTCATGGCAGTGACCTTGAGCACAGGCATAATTTGACTTCTGTTTGGTGGGGGAGCAGGGCTAGCAGGGCCAGAGTCACCTCTGCATGGCAGGGTCCAGAGATGGATTACCACCTCCACCTCCAACTCACCTCATCAAGTCACCCAGCCTGGGTTGGGGAGGCGCAACCAAAAATTATAACTTAAAGGTGGGGGCTCAGCTCAAAAGTTTGAAAACAGCTTAGGGTACAGGAAGGGGGGACCTAGAAGCTGAGTGAAGGCAGGGGGCAGCTCAGGGTGCAGGAAGGTGGTAGCTAGGGGCTGTGTGCCGGGAAGGCTCCCCCATGGTCCCCATTCCCAAAGAGCTCTGACAGCCACAGAGCTGGATCCATCAACCCAGGCAGCTCTTACAATTCTGGGGGCAAAGAGGGCTCACAGATGAGGAGCAGCTTCAGTCCCGGGTTCCAGCAGCAGCAAGAAACAAGGGAACGCTGCTGCTGCCTGTTCCATGTCACTAGCCCAAGCAGCAGCTGCTCCAAACTGCCTGGGTCTGGCTTCCCACCTCTGACTTGCAGAAGGAGATAGAGAGGAGTGCAGCACTGTCCGCAGAACTGCCCTGCGCTTGCACTGCCCCCAACTCTGCCAATGGGCTCAGAGCATCTGCCCTCCAGGAAGCACCAGGGCTTGGGGCTCTGGGATTCAGCCCCACTGTTTCAGCACTGGAGATCGGAGCTTCAGCCCTGTGGCTCCCAACTTCAGTCGTGCAGAGGCCACTGCAATGTGGGCTCTGGGTTTCAACTGTGGGCCCCACAAAACTCTTGAAACAGCTTGCAGATCCCAGCGGGCCATGGACCTCTAGTTCAGAACTGATGGTGTAGGCCATATCCTCATGCAGAGGGAGGACCTAGTACCTAGACCATCCTTGACAGATATTTCTCCAAGCTATTCTTAAAAAGTTCCAGTGATGGGGATTCCACAGCCTCTGTTAGAAGCCTATTCCTGTATTTTACTATCCTTATAATTTGAAAGTTTTTGCCCATTTTCCCCAGTACCTAACCAAAAACTTCCTTGCTGCAGATTAGGCAGATTACTACTTGTCCTACCTATAGTGAACACAGAGAACAGTTGATCATCACTCTGTTTATAACGGTTTTTAACATATTTGAAGACTGTTGTCAGGACCCACTCATATTTTTTCTGTCAAGAGGGCCACAGTTTTTTAGCTTTTCCTCAGAGGGCAGGCTTTCTAAACTTTGCACCATTTTTGTTGCTCTTCTCTCCTCTATTTCCCATTTGTCCACATTTTTCTGAAAGTTTAGTGCCCAAAATTGGACACACAATCTAATTGAGGCCTTACCAGTGCTGAATGGAGTGGGACAATTACCTCCCATGTCTTACACACAACACTCCTTTTAGCACACCCCACAATCTATTAGCCCTTTTTGGGAGATGAATCATATTTTTGGCTTATATTCAATTTGTGATATACTGTGAGCGCCCATATCCTTCCTGCCCAGTTATTCCACATTTTGTAGTTGTGCATTTGATTCTTCCTTTCTAAGAATAGTACTTTGCACTTGTCTTTACTGAATTTCATCTTGTTGATTTCAGACTGACTCTTCAATTTATCAAGGTCATTTTGAATTCTAATCTAAACTGCATGTCCCCTTTACAGCTTGGTATCATTTGAAAATCTTATAAGCATGCTCTGCATTTAATTAATGCATGTCATTATTCACACTTCCTCTAAAAGTTCTCAAAAATAATCACTAAATCAGCTGGTTCCTTACATACCCTACACTGAATTATATCCAGCCCTTAAAACTTGAAGACATCTAAATTGTCCTTTAACTTGTTCTTTCTTTACTCTTGTTTATGTTCTTTTCCTCTTATGTTAAAATTAATTGTTAAGTATCTGGTCACATTCTTTTTAGTGAAATTTCAAGCAAAATAGGCATAAAATACCTCTGCCTTTGTCAGCCATTATAGCTCTCCTTCCTCACTAAGTAGTATACCCTACGCTTTGCTTTCTCTTGCTCCTAATGCATTTATAGAACCTCTTCTTATTGCTGTTTGTCTCTTTAACTCATTTTGTCCCTTCACTTTTCTAATTTTTATCCCTTAATACTTGTGCTTCTTTTCTGGATTTTGCATCATTTGTTTTTCCTTGTTTCCATTTTTGGTAGAATTTCTTTTTGATTCTCAAGTCATTAAAGAGCTTCAGATGCAGCCATATTTGGCCTCTTAGGGTATGTCTAGACTACATGGCTCTGTCAACAGAGCCATGTAGTCTAGACATACCCTTATTGTCCTTCCTGCATTTGTATTGTAATAGTTTGCAGTTGTGCCTTTTAATAATGTCTCTTTGAGAAACTGGCATCTCTCCTTTCTTTCTTCCTAGATGAGAAGTTCCAAATTTCCATGGAAAGGAGAGGGGCTAGATTAGCTTGGCTTAGTTAGCAACTATTGAAGACATAAAAGCAACATAGCTAGGACTAATTTTTAAAGGTTATATCATACTTACTGTACAGCTATGTGAGATGTCTGCACAGACAAATATTTGCCCAGAAAGCTCCCAAAGGATTTGGGCTCTTCTGACTTGAGAAGACTCCCTGACCCAAATAATTGGTCTCTCTCTCTGTCTCATATTCCAGTACTGGAAACCTTATGAATTATCACACTGAAGTCAGTGGGACTAATTGTGTGAATAAGGGCCGGATCCAGCCCATGGAGGATGTCTTGCCTACCTTTGATCTAGCCTATCATCTTGTCTTTGAAAGTGGCCAATGCCAGGTGCCCCAGAAGGTAAGAACAAAACAGGTGTAATCATCAAGTGATCCATCCCCTGAGATCCCATTCCCAACCTTTGGCAAACAAGCTAGGGACATTATTCCTGCCCATCTTGTTTAATAGCCATTGATGGATCTATCCTCCATGAATTTATCTAATTCTTTTTAAACCTTGTTAAAGTCTTGTCCTTCACAGAATCCTTTGGCAGGGAGTTCCACAGACTGACTGTGTGTTATATGAAGAAATACTTCCTTTTGTTTATTTAGCCTCTTATTTAATACTTATGGCCCCTGGTCCTGGTTGTTCAGATTTTTTTTATTGTAGATGCCTTGTTTTCAAGCTTCTTGAAGAGACAATAGCAATATTAGTTGGAACATGTGGTGCTCACTAGGCTGTGTTTGCAATAAACATATAATGCCTGATTTACAAGTGAGTTATTACAACTGTACAGCATAGCCTCTCCATTGACATCAGTAGTGTTCCATTGGCAGAAAAATGGGGTACTGCAGTGGAGAATCAGGTGCATGTTTTGTCTCTTACTGTTGTTTGCTCTCATCTATCTGAGAATTGTGCTGATTGCTTCAGCCTGAAGATGCAGAGATAGTAAAGTCGTTTTAGTATTTGCTTGCTTCTCAGGTGAGGTTTGTTTAAAAATTGGATTTGTGTTGGGAACGGAAGGACTATCTTGAAAGGATTTAAAATAGAAAAATGACTTTTAGACATATACTTTCCTTGTTAATCTTTTTGACTTTTTTATTCTTATTTTATTCTCCTGTATTTAAAGAACTTGACATCTGTTGGTGGGTCAGCCTATAAATGTCACCTCTCTGGTAGAATTCTCCATAAGCAATTAGAAATAAAGCACAGAACATCTAGAACAGATGGGACTGATATACAAAAAAACCCTTTTCCTTTACTACTTCCATTTTTTCCAGCCCAAATCTGTTTCCCTCTGTCAGATAGACATTTAAGCTATGGCATCAAATTAGAGTTAATCAGCTGGAGCATTTTATAATTAATGAGAAGGTCACATCCCATGTGAAATGGAGTTTTATTATCCAGCTCCAAGCTTGCAGCTTATTCACTGTAGGTTAGAAATTTGGGGCTACATTCTGCTTTCCATTAGACTAGTGTAAATCTGGAGTAGTTCCATTCAAATTAATAGCATTACTTTGGATGCATACTGATGTTAGGGCATGTCTACACTAAGAAATTATTTCAAAATAACTTATTTTGAAATAATAGCTCCCAAAATAGTAATTTCGAACTAGATGGCCACACTATGGGGAAGCCTCAAAATTAGTTCGAAGCAGGCTCCGTAAATGTGGACGCGCTACCTTGACTTAGAACCCCAGGAAGCACTGAGGAGTAATTACTCTGAATGACTCTGGGGAGTAGTTATTTCAAAATAGCAGCATAGGAGCATCCATACTACTGTAGAAGCAAAAGACTTCACTCAGTTTACGCAGCTAAACAGATGGTTTTATTGGCCAATAAAAGCAAAGTGAGCCAAACGTGGTCCCAGCAGAGCCGGGCCCAGTGTGGCTGCTCATACAATCAATCCTAGCATCTTTATACCCTTAACCAAACAATCTAACGTCAGGGCATCCAATTACAGAAATCATCAATTAAACTAGGAAAAACAAAGCCTTATCAACAAGATGGCGGACAGGTACGAGGGAGTACACCTCCTGTCCCAACCAGCCCAATTAACACATTCCAATAGCGCATCTGTCTTGGCCTGGCACATGGGGTGATAGAAAGTTCACTCTGGCCTACGTGCAAAGGCAAAAAGCTGAAATGGTTTCTGCTATACAAGATGGCTTCTAGCTAAACATAAAATGGTTTCTACAATTTTTCTACAATTCCCCCCTTTTAGCCTTTTAAAGGCTAACCTTGAAACCATTTTACACCTCCATTTCCATTAAAGTATTTGTATACATTTCTTGTTCCTTTCTTTGCTCATCATATTTTAACATCATTACTTCCACATTCCCTTTAGTAAGGGTCTGTCTTGTATTTTTTTGAATACAAGAAATGCAGCATTTAATTAACAAGAAACAAAAATAAACACAAAAGCATATAACCAATACTAAAACTACACCTTGCAGAATCCAAGATCCCACATGTCCAAACCAGCCTCCCAACCATCCCCAGAGGGTCCAGTCTTCCTCCTGTCTTAGGCTTTCCACAGTTCTTTCAATCTCTGAGGCATCTTCCTCTACTTCCTTGCTGGTGTCAGTGATATACACACAGCATTCCTTTCCCACTAAGGCACAAACCCCGCCCTTACTAGCTAGGACATAGTCTAGGGCCATCCGGTTCTGGAGAACCATTTGTCTCACTTCTCCTAACTCCTTATTAATGGCACGGAGAGCTTTGGTTGTGGCATTAGCTACTTTCTCGAAAGCTACTTCCAGCCTCCGAATTTCTCTTACTGCATAGCCCACGCCCAATCCTGGGAACATCATTCCCCAAAACCGCTGTGATTCTGTTATCTCTCGGTAGTTTCGGATTCTACTACCAGGGAGATGGTTAGTGATTCGAATGGCTGGGAAGGCTGCTCCAATATAGCAGGTTCCACTCCAATCCTTGGGCAGTGTTTTGTATGCCCGGTGGCCACATATGAAGTAATGGCCAACCTTTGCTGTGAAGGTTCTTTGGCATTGGGGCTTCATCATCCATGGCAAATAGTACCCATCGATTCCGAAGTCAGAAGGCCTTTATTATTTTCCCAGGTGTTGTTTCGGTACCATGCCCCATTCAGGACAATGTTTATCTTACACCTGCTTTTTCCCACTCGGGCTCCTGAACCATTACATGTCCAGCAGTATTCTCCAATTGGGGTCAGGGCTAGGTGGATATACCCTGGGCTAGTAAACCCTTTATCCTGCCACGTATCATTTGGCTTTAGTTCACTAAACAATGGGCCATTCATTTGAGTGTTGTTCAGTGGGACCGGAATCATTGGGATGCCTCCTTCTGAATGTACAGGACTGTGAGCACATATCCAGCAACCTGTGCAATTAAATTCTTGGGAAACTTGGTTCATTAAAAGCATAAATACATTTGAACCATATAGGTTATAACGACTAGGTATTAAAAACAAGATTAAGCATAAGCTCAACATGAATTGTTTGTCCAGCCTCATGCTGGCTGTTCTTCAGGACTTCATAGTTTGCTTCACCTATCGCTGGCAGGTTCTTCTGGGCCGCAGCTGGTACCTTGGCCTCGGTCTCTCAGGATCGTCTGCTTCTGGGCCTGGATTGCCGGTACAAAGCCTGCGCTGATCCCCATCTACTTCTGGACCTGGGTCTCTGGTACCAGGTCTACGGTGATTCCTGTCTGCTTCTGGACCTGGGTCTCTGGTACCAGGTCTGCGGTGCTCCTTCTTAGGGCCAACCTCTGTAGGGGCTGGAACCGGTTTGCAGTGGGAGGCGTGACGCCAGGTGGGCAATCCCTCACACTTTACAGCAGTAGGAGTGGTCAGAAGGACCTGGTAGGGACCCTTCCACCTGGGTTCCAGGACAGTCTTCCACTGGTGAACTTTCACGCAAACCCAGTCTCCTGGTTGTAGTTTATGGCACGGCTCAGTTGGGGCCTCCTGGAAGGTATCCTTAACCTGTGAATGATAAGACTGTACACACCTCATAAGTTCCTGACAATACTTGACTATGCTTCCTTTAACAAGTGTGGCATCAGCCAGGTCAATGTCTGGGCTGCTTAACAGTCTCATAGGTTGGCCACATGCAATCTCATGTGGACTGAGTCCAGTTTTCCGATTTGGAGTGGCTCTCATGCTCATTAGGGCAATCGGGAGTGCTTCTACCCATGTTAAACCAGAGCTTTCACATATCTTAGCAAGTTTGTTCTTTAAAATCCCGTTTCATTTCTCTACTGCTCCTGGGTGTTACGCGCAGTGCAGTGCTTGTCTGATAGAGTAGTACTTTGCCAGTTTTTGAACAATTTGTCCAGTAAAGTGGGTACCTCTATCACTGGAGATCACAAGGTGTATTCCCCATGATGGGATGTAATGATTTAGAAGTTTCTTTGCTACTGTGATGGCATCTGCTTTCCTGCAGGGATAAGCTTCTACCCATCCCGAAAACAAGCAAACAATAACCAGCACATATTCAAAAGATTGACATTTAGGCAATTGAATAAAGTCCATCTGTAAATTCAGAAATGGTTCCAAAGGCAGAGGTCTGGTTGCAGGAACTGTCTTTACAGGTTTACCCACATTGTGGGCTTGGCAGACAGGGCAAGCCAGACAGTAATCTTTGGCTGCTTGGGAGAATTTGGGAGCAAACCAATTTTCTTTTAAGGTGGCTACCATCCCCCCTTTGCCAACGTGCGACAATCCATGGAGCACGGCGGCAAGGTGAGGTAGCAAGACCACTGGGGCAACAATGCGGCCATCAGAGCTGCACCACAAGTGGTCTGGGTGCAAGGTGCACCCTGCCAGTCTCCACTCCTGCTTTTCCGATTCTGGGGCTTGGTCCTGCAGGAGGGCCAGTTCTGACAGAGATGGCATAGGAGCTGGCGATGGTAGGAGAGAAGGGAAAAACAGCAGGTAGAGGAGCAGATTTCACTACGTTCCAGACAGTACAAACTGTATAGCCGACTACTAAAACTTCACTAGAATTATAAAAGCAAAAAACTATCTGTGTAAAGCACAAAGTTAAGATTATTCAAGGTACTTAAATTATTATTTTTTCATTAAAACAACAATATTGTACACACAACAATGTTTGAAATACATATATCACAATTAAGACACACAAGACAAATCTGGACAGAACACAGAACACAAACTTATTATGTCATGACACAGAACCATGGTTTTTTTTCTTCAGTTAATTTTCAGCTGATATTTGCGCTTTTTGATGATCTGAAAGACAAGAAAACATTTCTACCCCCGTCGGGGTGGCCCATTATAACTTAAAATACTGCCTAAGATCTGCTAGGGGAACCGGTTACAGCTAGTTCCCTACCACTTCCATGGGCGAGTGAGCTGCAACTTTCCGAGAACAAGGGTGCTTCATCGGTACTCGTGACCTTCCACTCCCTGGAATTACCTCAGAGTTGCTAGCCCTTCCCAACAGTGGCATGCCTCAGTTTCCCTCTTGTACTGCAGACCAGGTTGTTGTTTTTTTTTTTTAATGTGTGAAGCTTCAAATGATTTACTGCCACAGAAACTCTTTCTTAGAACAAGACGCTTGCTAGTTGCTATTTCAGCAAGCAAAAAGGTTTTCTTTTCCTGAAAAGAATCATATGCAATGTTACAGGCTTACTTATGGGGGACAGTGCCCCCCCCTTCCAGAACAGACAGGCAGTTTGCAGACACACACAACCTTGGATCTGAAAGCAAGCCAAAAGTGCTATCAACTCAGCCTTGAACAGAAATACCGTGAAGTTTCTGGGCTTGGATTTTTAAAACAATAATTAGTTTCCTTGAAAGACACATTTAACCCTTAGGGTGCAGGTTTTACAAATTTACAATGTATAGATTCTATTTTTTTTAATGCAGTTAACCAATTAAATTTTAGTAGAATTCCTTATTTTCCCTGCAATAGATTTAACAAAGTACCTGTAGCCAAATGTTTAAACTTGATTGTTTCTTCGCGTAGATGATTAAAAGAGGCTGTAAGAAACAAGGAGTCATTTCTAAAGCAGTTTTTTTTCCTTACACATTACAATATTGCTTAATTTCTTTTCCTTAGAATTTGGAGGAACACTTCCCTTAAACTGTTAAACTTATTTTAAACTTGGTGTTTTGCTTTGGATCGGGCAAGTTTGTTACAGGAGCCCGTGTTTTCAAAGGGAAGAGCTAATTCCTTTCAGTTATTTTTTTTGTGTTTCCTCTCTATCTGCGTATGCGTTATAAAGAGGGATAGAGGGGTGATGTTTTGCCGAATTCCCCCCCCCCATCTTGGTTGATACGGGTGTGCCAACTGAGAAATCTCTTTTTTTTTTTTTCCACTTCTTGTGCATTATTTTGCCACAGAGGCTCTGCAGCAAGTTTGTAAGTTACCTATCTTACTGCAGGGCGGATTTTTTTGCTTTTCTGAGCTTCACTTTCATCCCTCAGGGCTTTAATATTTTCCTCTTTTCCAATTTGTTAAATGCTTTCAGGTCCTTGGACCATTATGCACGTACATGTAGTACACAGGGGTGTCTTTCGGCAGTGTGGGGGTTGTTCAGATTAACCCCCACCTAAACTAACTTTACACACTCTAAAGAAAGAGTCTGCCGGGTCTAGAGTGTCAGACCTTAGCAGCTCATGAAATAAGGGGAGTCGTCACTCCCTCACATATCCGCTGAGTCTCGAGGTTCAGCTGACCCCCCCCCCTTGCGTTCAGAGCTCCCTCGTGGGAGAGCCCCGGTGCAGCTGGGATCAGCTCAAGTCTCAGACCTATGCAGCGGCATTCATACTTCACTCATTACATTCATACTCATTTTCCACACACATTTTTCTCTACAATTTCCACATTTAGATGCATCTTTCTTTACTGTCCAGTTCCCATGGGTTTCTATTAAGTGACGCTGCCCTAAGACACCCGGCACTTAATATCAGACTTCATTAGGATCCTATACCAGAAGGCACTTGTCATAAAGGCACTGGAATTCCTGTAGACCGACCTACCCCCATTTTCTGCGCGCGCTTCTGCAAGTAATTCGCCTGCTCGTCCTGCGAGTCACTGAATCAGAGTCCGCCTGCTCGTCCTGCGAGTCACCGGACCAGAATCCGCCTGCTCGCTCTGCAAGTCACCGGATCCCACTACCTCTCGCACTGATCCCCCCCCTTTTTCTTGTGAGACGCTGGACCAAAATCCACCCGCTCACAGGGGTTTCCAGCACCCACCCCAGCCCGACAGAACACCACGTCCTGGCGCCTGGAGACAGCCTGACGGAACGGGGAAATACTATGGCCTGGGGTTAGCCTCAGAGGTCAGTACTACGTCTACAAGTAACAGAAAGAGAGTCAACAAAGCTTTCCCACAGTTCCGTGTGCCGAGAGAGTGTAATGGCACCACACCAGCTTTTAGCGTCCGAACGCAGAGGGTCCAGTGCATGGCTGCCTCACTAGAGACACCGGTGTGCCCTTTTGGAACTGTGACACATAAGACAGGCCTAATAGACAAAGACAGACACAGACAGACAAAATGTTAGCCACTCCACAAAATTGGATTCCGTAGCTCCTCTTACCCCAATGGCCGGCCGTCACTCCAAATCCTAAGCCCTCACTAGGAAATTTCATAACAGGTATCCCCATTACCTTTTATTGAGAGCTCTGAGAGGTTTGGAGGTGGAGTGCCGGTCCATCCATACGGGCAAGTGGCGCGTTAGGAATCTCAGTGGAACCTCCAAATTGTAGAAGCAAAGACTTCACTCAGTTTACGCAGCTAAACAGATGGTTTTATTGGCCAATAAAAGCAAAGTGAGCCAAACGTGGTCCCAGCAGAGCCGGGCCCAGTGAGGCTGCTCATACAATCAGTCCTAGCATCTTTATACCCTTAACCAAACAATCTAACGTCAGGGCATCCAATTACAGAAATCATCAATTAAACTAGGAAAAACAAAGCCTTATCAACAAGATGGCGGACAGGTACGAGGGAGTACACCTCCTGTCCCAACCAGCCCAATTAACACATTCCAATAGCGCATCTGTCTTGGCCTGGCACATGGGGTGATAGAAAGTTCACTCTGGCCTACGTGCAAAGGCAAAAAGCTGAAATGGTTTCTGCTATACAAGATGGCTTCTAGCTAAACATAAAATGGTTTCTACAATTTTTCTACACTACCACTATTTCAAAATAACTATTTCGAAATTAGTGTTATTCCTTGTGGAAAGCAGGAGTTATTATTTTGAAATAACCAGGCAGTTATTTCAAAATAATGGGCTTGGTAGTGTGGATGCTCTGCTTATTTTGAAATAAGGGGAGTTATTTCAAAATCACTCCCTAGTGTAGACCAGGGCTTACAGAATAGAATCTGTCCCTTTTCTTCTAGAAGTAGATGTAAAGACAACGAAATTCCAGTAGCACTACTACTTGTTATGAAACAACATTTGACTTTACTGGTTAGGCTGACTGAAATCTCAGCATCAAAACCACTACTTTATTTTGGTGTCCTGGACCTGTTCGCTTAAGGCTAAGGGGTGTGTCTACACTGCACCGTTATGTCAAGATAACTAGAGTTATTTTGAAATAACATTGCGAGCATCTACACAGCCATTCCGTTATTTCGAAATAATTTTGAAATAACTGACAGCTTATTCTGAAATCTGAAAACCTCATTCTATGAGGAATAATGCCTATTCTGAAATAGCTATTTCGAAATAAGGCGTGTGTAGACGCTCCACTGCTGCTATTTCAAAATAGCCCCTCACCAGGGACATTCTAACTTATTCCTCCCAGTGCCTCCTAGGGCTCTAACTCAAGATAGCACATCTACATTAGGGAAGCCTGCCTCGGACTAATTTTGAGGTTTCCCTGAAGTGTAGACGTGCTATTTTGAAATAAGTGTAACCCCCAAGGAGATTACCTAGATTCCTGGGGCTCTGTCTGCTAGCAGCTCAGGGAGAGGCACACTGTCCCTGGTAGGGAGGGGGAGCCAAGGCAAACTCAGAGTCTGACCGGCAACAAATAGGGAGTGAGATGCCCTTCCCAGGGAGCTCAGGAAAGGGGAGAAGCCATTGTTTTTTATGAGTCAGTCTGGAGCCAGCCACGGCAAGGGCAGGACTGGCTGTGTGGGGAACTGGTAAGCCCCAGGCCTGTATGCAGGGTCCCCCCTGAGAACTGGCCTCTAGGGACCTGAAATCAAGTTCCCTCAGCTGGGTTTACCTTCTCCACTGATGATTCCCAGTTTGTAGAGTTTGCTGGGAAACTTCCCCAGCCAGGCTGAGTTAGCCCTCCAGCTCCCTAGGTGAGACCAGTCACCACATGGTCAGCTCTGCTCTGCCTGCTAGTTCAGGGCAGCTGCCTGCTGTGTGTGTGTGTGTCTGGGCGCTGGGCTAGGAGACTACAGTTTGGATTTTAGTACAGTTGTGTAATCTGCACCCCTTTGTAGTGAGGGGAAATCCTGGGACCGGAGCAGCCTGATTCCTGCCTGAATAGGATCCCTGCTAGCAGAGATCAGCCCCTCTGCAGTGACTGAGGAGTCCAGAGTCATCTCTGAACCTGAGGATCATTCATGGAGTTTGTGAGTGTACCATCTTTTAGTTAGTCAGTCAGGGAATTTGTTTTGGGGACCCCCTACTCCCTGAACTGTGTCCTCAAGCCAGGGAGTAAGGATTTGGGGATTTTATAACCTGCTGTATATTAAACCCGTGGAGGGATTTACCACCTTCTCCCACTTGTGAGTCCTTTGGGCTGTACTGAACCTAGTCAGCCACACTGCTAAACCACTGCGGAGAAGAATAGGTCATCAAGGGCCCCAACAAAGTATGTGTACCAACGGGACACTAATCTTACATTTGCTACATCAAGTCATGTGACTGAGGAAATTCACAGGTATTAGCAGCATGGGCACCGGTGAACCTAAAAATAGTGTTTTACCCTGTTATGTTATAATTGTTTCCTGTTTAATATAATTATTGTGTTGAATATATCGTATGTGTTTGTGTTATTTTTTGAAGTCTCCAACTGTCTGGCAAGTAAGCGGGGATTACCCTGTGGTTAGAATTTTCCTCCCAAACTGCCCTGGTGACCCTGCCAGGAAGGAGTGCAGGCGGTGGAGGCACCGCCAAATAAATTCATAGGAAAAAATAAAGAAGATACACCCTGCTGAGTGGGTGGCAGGATCCAGAAGAACCCAGACCTGTCCACTGAAACCTGTAGGCAGATTGGCATTAAAGAAGGTAATCGGGTGGAGAGGGGCGCTACATAAGCTATTTCAGAATAACTGTTCTGGAATAGCTTATTTCGAAATAAGCATGCAGTGTAGACGTACCCTCAGTCTGAAATAGCAGAGGAGATGTTATTATACTGCCATTCCCTTTACTGAAATAAAATAATTTTTAATGATCTAGGAAGAGATCAACAGAAAAGAGTTTCCTTTGTTTCATATTCCCCGTGTGAGCTGTGCTAAGATTCACACTTTGCTCTTCACATCTGTGGACACTTATCTCACTTTTACTATCTCTCACAGTTCCTCCTGCAATTCTATTTTCTTTTCTTTTTAGTTCTTCTGTGCTGATATAAAGAGTGATATGTCTGCTGGTGGTGATGAAAAGCAACATCACTGCTGGTTTCCCTGAAGTGGAGCCCTGCCATTGCTGATCATTGTTACAGAGAGTAAGCTATCTCAGCTGTCTGCAGAAATCTGAAATCTTCCTTGGGGTTTTAGCTGTGCTATGGACAATCAGTCCAAAGATGTTGAGCCCTTGAAGTTTACGCAGACACAGCTACAATTCTTGACCTGACAAGTGGCACTGGGATTTAACCACAATCTCCAAGATCTAGCTGCTGAGTTTGCTTGCCCAACTATATCGAAGAGAATTGCAGCACCAGTAATAAAGTATCCCATTGCTTTTCTAAGGAACAATGAATAAGTTAAGATTAAGCTTAAAGTTATGTGAATAAATAGCACAAAAAGAAATCCAAAAAACATTTGTTAAATATTAAGGCAGAATTCCCACTAAATCATCTGACTATTGAGTATCTGACAAAATGCATTTTGTTTATTCTTTTATCTCACCTCATACAGATCCCCTTATTCTGTGTTCCAGAGAATAAGTCTGAAAGTCATCTTTATCTTTTCTAATTATTGTATTTTTTTCCTCAGACATTTTGGATCAGATCCTCAGCTAGAGTAAATCATTGGATCTCTATTAAAAACAGGAGTCCTGTGACACTTTAGGGCATGTCTACACTAAGAAATTATTTTGAAACAATAACTCTCAAAATAACTATTTTAAAATAGTGTGTCCACACTATAGGAAAGCCTTAAAATTAGTCCAAGGCAAGCTTCCTTAATGTGGACGTGCTCCCTTGACTTAGAGTTATTTCGAAATAGTGGCAGAGGAACATCCACTCTACCACTATTTTGAAATGAAATAAGCATTATTCCTTGTGGAAAGCAGGAGTTATTATTTCAAAATAACCAGTCCCCTTATTTCGAAATAACAGGCTTGGATGGCTACGTCTAGATTACAAGCCTCTTTTGAAAGAGAGAGTCTGGATGCTCTCTTTTGAAAAAGCCCTGTTTACATTCAAGAATGCCTTTTTTTGAAAGAGCACTTTCAAAAAAAGGCATTCTTCCTCATAAAATGAGGTTTACCGTGGTCAAAAAAACTGCCGTGTTCTTTCGATTTAATTTCAAAAGAACACGACGGCAGTTTAGATGCAGGGGAAGTTTTTTCTAAAAAAGGCCACTTTTTTCGAAAAAACCCTGTAGTCTAGATACACCCGTAGTGTTGACACTCCACTTGTTATTTCAAAATAACTCCCTACTGTAGACCAGGGCTTAGAGACTAAAGGAACGTCTATCCAGCAGCGCTAAAGTTTAATTAAGCTATGCAACTTCAGCTACGTCAATTGCGTAGCTCAAGTTGAAATAGCTTAATTTGGCTTTTGGCACTGTCTACACAGCAGGACATGGAAGGAAAAACACTTCTCCTTTTACTTCCCTTACTCCTCATGAAATGAGGGTTACCATGAGTTGGAGTAAGAAGTCCTCCAGCTCAACATTATTTCAAAATAAAGACTTGTAGTGTAAACGTGCACTATGTTATTTCAGAATAACGCCAGTTATTCCAAAATAATGCTGCTGTGTAGACTTACCCTAACAGATTTATTAGAACTTAAGCTTTTGTGCCCTAACAAATCTGTTAGTCTCAAAGCCCTGGTCTACACTAGGGAGTTATTTTGAAATAACCCCCTTTATTTCGAAATAATAAGCAGAGTAGCCACACTACCAAGCCTGTGATTTCACAATAACAGGCTGGTTATTTTGAAATCTGTAGTCCTGCTTTCCTGGTGGAATAAGTTTATTTTGAAATATCTATTATTATTTTGAATGTAGTTATTTTGAAATAATTTCCTAGTGTAGATATGCCCTAAGGTGCCACAGGACTCCTCATTGTTTTTGCAGATTCGGACTAACGTGGCTACTGCTCTGGATCTCTATTGTGATCCTTATTTTAAAATATTCACATCTTCTCAGTTAAAACCTTTCTGAATCAGTAGGCAATGTCTTCCTTAAAGGCCAAATTCAAGAAAGATAAATTTGTGAAAATATTCTACTTGAGTTGTTTCATGGGATAGTTGCTGTGATTGCCAGCTAATGAAGTTAAATCTGACTTACCATGTACAGAACATGTCACAAATCCTTATTTGGCTCGTGTGGGAATAGAGCACACCTCTGATGTAAGATTTGAATAAAATGCTTACAGGTGAGTAGACTGAGGCACTGAATGATCCAGTGACCACAGCAAGATTACACAGTGACAGAACCGAGACCAATTTCCAGGGAGTACTGGCTACTAGATAACAAAATCCATCTGTTATTTTAAGGTAATTCAGTTGATAGAATATTCTTCTTCCTGAAAAAATACACATATTTGTATTAATTCAAAACAAATGGAAAAAATCTAGACCCTGCAGTGTATTATTAACACTTAGGGTACATCTACACTGCATACTTACTTCAAAATAAGCTATTCTGGAAGAAATATTCCAAAATAGCTTATTTCGAAATAGCACCTCTTCACTACAGGGAACCCTCAAAATTAGTCCAAGTCAGGCTTCCCTAATGTGGACATGTTACCTTGATTTAGAGCCCCAGGAGGCACTGGGGAGTAATTAGTTTGAATGGTTCTGGGGATGAGCTATTTCGAAATAGCAGCAGTGGAGCGTCCACACTACAGCTATTTCGAAATAGCTTTTTCCTGGAATGAGATTTACAGAATCCAGAATAAGCCATCCATTATTTCAAATTTATTTCAAAATAACAGAATTGCTATGTAGACACTCGCACTGTTATTTTGAAATAATTGTGCTGTGTGGACACACCCATAATGTAGCAGGGTGGCTTGCCCCATAAGTGTTAGAGGTCTAGGGCCAATCATCTCTGATTTCTAAGGAGACACACCTGCGCAAGAATCACCAGAGTCCCCTACAGGGACTGACTGCAGGCCTTACAGCAGTGGCCACCAACAAGTAGATTGGGATCTACTGGTAGATCTTGGAACCTTTGACAGGTGATCCTGACAGGTTTGGCCAAGAGGCTGTCAAGTGCTGGCACTTCAGCTGCTCTTCTCATCACTGCCGTGCTGCTCCTGCCCTCTGACTTGAGGCTGCCCCCTACCCCTAGGAGTTGCCTGCTTGCTATGCAGGGCACGGGAAGAAGAGAAGAGGGTGCTGATATCAGGATGCCCCTTCCCCACCCTGTACCCCATTTACACAGAGTGGCAGGGATGGAGAGAGTTTGCTGGCTGCTTTTGGGAGTGGTGCAGGGCCAGGGTAAGGATGAACCTGCCTTAGTCTCTCTGCCCCACCACCCAGTAGCCACCTGTGGTAAGCGGTGCCCAGCTGGAGCCTGCATTCCAAACCCTAGCCCCAGTCCTGAACCCCTCCTGCCCCCCCAAACTGCTGCCCTAGCCCTGAGTCTCCCTGCACCCAAACCCCCTCTTGCACCTCAATTTCCTGCCCCAGGCTCAGCTCAGAGCCCCTCTCACACTCCAAATCCTTTAGCCCAAGACCAGAGCCTGCATCTCCCCCCCCCCCCCGACCTTTTGCCCCCCAGTCTGATAAAAGTGAGTGAGGATGGGGGAGGATGGAGTGAGCACAGTGGGGCCTCGGAGAAGGGGCGGGAAGGAGGCAGGGCAACTGTGTTTGGATTTGAGGTAGATCCTGGATTGCACTTAAATTCAAAAAGGTGATCTCATGCTTAAAAAGGTTGGAGTTCACTGCCTTACAGAGAGCTTTCAGGGAGAATAGAGAAGAACTGAGGGGCTGCTGGGAGCAAGCAGGCATGAGCAGAGAAACCTGAGGCTTGTGGGGTGAGGCAGGAAAGGCCTGGGAGAATGGCTGGATTTGAAAATATTATTTTGAATGTCTAGCTTAAAGCAGAATCTGAAAAGGGATGGGAATGGACCAAAGTGTAGGTAAGTTATTAAGGATGAAGGTCCCAAAAGGGGGGAAATGAAGTGAAGGGCAACTTGTGGAGCCATTCTGAGGCCAGCAGAGGTGGCTGGGAGGAGGAAACACCAACACTTAGCACACCATATGCAAATATATACAACACCTGCAAACACGTCACTACTGCCTGATGACAGCTTATACGACAGGCAGCAAAATGTCTAAAAAACTATTTGCAGGAAAAATCATGCTTTTCATGGAATTGCTGCTCTGAATTATCCAGCCTCTTCAATTCCCTCTCCAAAACAGGCAGATGTTTATCTGCTGTATTTATATATGGCCCAGCAAGTCAAGTTTGTTAAAATATAAATTTCCTTGCTTATGTTACCCAGTAATACCTTTGATTACTAAAACTGACAGCTTTTTAAAAACCTAATTTCTGTTTATCATTTGTGCTGTTTATTGATTTTTATTTTTTTAGTACTTTCAAGCTGGTCACTGAACATACTATTCAATTTCACTTTTGTCCCTAGTTAGTTTCATTTTAGGATTCTTACTATGAAAATACTACAAAAAGTAATACAAATTTTTGCAAAACCCTTTCTATAATAATCTCCTGCTGGGGAAAATACAATAAAATGTCCTTCTATTTCCAGTCAAATTTATTTCTCTGAATAATAATGGTGGCCATTTCAGGGCACCAGTTAGACTACATATACAGTACAAGTTCCTGTTGTGATTCCCAGCTCATATGGACTTATTTGCACCAGCTTTAATCTAAGCTAGCATGCTAAATATACTACAGTAGCATGAACAGCAGCACTGACAGCACAGACTGGCCAATCTGAGTTCAAACTTGCTTGAACCCCCTGGCTTTGTACTTGGGACAGCTAGCCTGTCCCAATACTTGTGTTATGCTACTGTTTTTAGTGCACTCTCTGAAATGAGAGTAGGCATGAGTTTGGATGCATGAGTTGAAAATCGCCTTATATAGGGGTAGAAGTAGCCATCATTTGCTTGTCAGTGGCCACAACTGGCAGGAGTTGATTTAAATTTATTGATTTAATTAAGTTCCAGAAGAGTCGAGGCCATTTTATTTATGATTGGTCCAGGAAAGCAAGGAACTTCTTCTGTCTGGGTTTGTTGTACACTGGAAGGGATTTGAACAGTGTGACTCAACTGGTGGGTTGAGCCACAGAAGACTTCAAGAGGCAGGCTGACAGCCTACAAGGGGTACTGAGAGCTGAAGAAAGCAGCAGCACCTCGCTGGGAAACCAGCAGTGCTTAAAGTGGTAAGTGCAACCCACTTGGATTTTGATGACATTTCTGAAAGCACCTGATACCAGATGTTAGAGGAAGGCGTAAGGGGGATATCTGAAAACACCAGAGAACCTCCAATCCTGTTCATGCTTAAAGTCAGGTTTCAGTGGTCTCTTCTAGCTCTGATTCTATGAAGAAAAGAAGAAGCAACAAGACTGTAATAGGAACAGGAGAGGAAAGATGGGGTCAAAGGTCTGTGTTTGGTGTAATTGAATGTGTGTGTGTGAAAAAGAAAGGATGGTGGGGAAAGGTATGTTAAGAAATTAAGTGTCTTGGCTGATTCACTTGCTGTAGTATCCCCAATGAGGTGGGACTTGAGAGATGTTAACACAAAACTTAATACACGAGATTTCCTTGCTTTAGGTTTATAAACCAAGATATAAACTAATTTGTTTGTGTATCAGTGCTAGCTTTAGGGAAAACAAGCCAATTAACTTGAAATCTAGAAAATGCTGTACTGATTATCTGAATATTCCTGGTGTGTGACTGCAGCCCAAATGTAAGAAAAACTATAAAGCCAATAAACAGACATCTTAAAGAGTAAGAAACTAACTGCACAGGCCTAATTGTAAATCAGGAATAACTCCAGTTAAGTCAAGGGAATTCTGCTAGTGTACATCTGATGTGAGAAGAAAAGGAGGACTGAAGCTAGAAATAATTTTTTTGATGCACCAACTCTTAGACAGAAAATACTTATGGATTATACTAATGTGTAAGAAAACTTCATGGACCATCCTATCTTCAGAAACAAATATTTTCTGGCTTTCTGAAGCAAATTTGTTTTTCTGTTTTTGTGGTCATATGTTGTCATAATAAATCACTGCAAATCAGGAGACCAGTCCTGCAGGTGGACCAATCTCCATAACTGTCCACCTCAGTGTCTTCCTGGAGCATTTGTCTGTGATTCTGCCCTGCCCAGTGAGCCAATTTATTTGTTAATATTTCATGTACTTTTGTAGTTTGCTCTGCTTACTCCAGCGAATGCTGTTGCTTTCCCAAGTATGTGAGTAATTTAATTAGTAGTGCTATCTTTTTAATCTCTGGGGGCCAGATTCTGATCTCACTTACACCAGTGTAAATCCAGAAATTACATCCCCGCTGACATTAATGAGGTTATGTTTGACTTATACTGTAAGGGGGGGATAGGTATTAGCCCTTTAAGGATAAAAAATGGAAACACCTTTCCAAATTTTTAGAATAAAAAAAATGGCCTGGTAGCTGAAGAGAAGGAGTAGCCCTGGGAGTTTGGAGTTGGATGAGGGAGGACAGATTCTAAAATATCTTCCCTTTAAGGGTCAGACTCATGAGCTCTGTAATGTAGAGTGCACAGGACTCCCCTCCAATGTTCCCTCTACGTTTTTCTACCTATGTGTGGAATAATTTTTGTTATGTGCACCCAGGCATGTGCAGATGTGCACCAACAATAGAAATGCATGCTGCTGGCTGTGGTCAGCTGTGGGCACTCTGCCAATCAGCTGAGCTGCACCTGGACAGCCACCCAAGCGCTTTGCTTACAGGGAACACTGCTCCCCTCTCTTCCAGCCAATGAGGAGGAACTCTTTGCCGGAGGATGATGTATATATTGCCTTCCCTCTGAGAACAAGAGAGACACTGACAAGAGATGGAACCCAAGGTGAGAGTTCAGCAGGAGCAGACTGGGATTTCTGGTTTTAGGTAATTCTGAATGACAGACAAGGAACTCTGGATGTGCCAGAAGAACTGGACCAATTATGAATTGTGGTTATAAACTTTATGGTGGGGGTCTTTGGGGATTGATTAGATTATTTTGTGATTAAGGATTCTGAATTTAGACTAGGACTGGATAGAGAATCTCTGAGCCACAACAGACTCTCAAGGGCCTGCAAGAAGGAGCTAGCAGCGGTAGGCTGCCTCCCAAGTAACCTCTGGCCACAAGATGGCATTCAATAAATGGTGTCCTGCTACACACATCAATGACTCTCTGATACTGAAAGAGGCATTTTTTTTTCTTCACTCATCTTTAGGGGAGAGATTAGCCAGTGATGATAAAGACCCTGATTCTGACATTATGCTGGTGTAAATCAAGAGTGACTCCGCTAAAGTAAATGAGCCACATTCTGTGACAAGACTCTGTACTTGAGGCATGTACCAGGGAACATGGGAGCAAAGGGGCTTCTTAACTGGCCACCGTGGGCCCTGGTTTATGATAAAACAGCCCTGGCAGCTACTCCAACTGCCTGGTTGCCTTGCAACAGGACAGAACACTGGCTATTCTTCCTCTACCCACTATGCTGGGGGCTGTGCATAGGAGAGTAAAGCTGCCTCAGTTAGCTCAACACCACCCCAGAAGTGTGAGAATTCTCCAGGCAGCTGTACTCGTGCCTCTTTCACCGCTATGATTGGGCCAGATTCTAGCCTTGAGAAGTTACAACAGTGGAAAGACAATGTAGATAGGATCAGAACCTGGCCTATTATTTTTCCAGCATCAACTTTAGGAGCCAGTGGGTTCCAGTTAACTATAAGAGAGCCAGAAAAGTACAGGAACTTCAGATAAATGTTTGGTAGTTCAGATGCTTGTGTGACCTCTCTCCAGAAATTTACATTCTGTTCTTTAGTAAGAACAGCCTTTATTGTGACTTTTCTTATACTGGCAAAAATAGCCCATCCATACGTAACTCCAACAGGCAGAACTCAACCTCGGACCTCTAGAGCTTAGTGCATGAGCCTCTATAGCTTGAGCTAAAAGCCAGCTGCTGCTCAGCTAAAGCTGTAGAGCAAACTTATTCTCTCTCTCTTTGTACAGGCTCTGTCTAGACTGCAGGCTTCTTTCGGAAGAAGCTTTTCCGGAAGAGATCTTCCGAAAAAACTTCTTCCGAAAGAGAGCATCCACACTGCCAAAGCACATCGAAAAAGCGATCTACTTTTTCGAAAGATAGCGTCCACACTGAATGGGTGCTATCTCGCATTTAAGCTGTGATTACTATGGGTGGAGTGGCCACCAGGGCACTTGTGCTTTTTCCTTTTCCTCTTCTTTGGAAAGAACTCCCTCTTCCCTGTCCACACACACCTTTTTCCAAAAGAGCTCTTTCAGAAAAAGGCTTCTTCCTCATAGAAAGAGGTTTATCAATGTCGGAAAACCACCTCTGCTCTTTCGATTTTTTTTTTTTTTTTTTTTTTTTCAAAATAATGCAATTGCAGTGTGGATGTAAGTGAAGTTTTTCGGAAAAACAGCCATTTTTCTGAAAAAAACTCTGTAGTGTAGACATAGCCTAAGTGGTCTAAGTACTACATGGGACAGTACAGTACACCCAAAAGGTATGTGGGTTACACATACACAAATGTTCCTCTTGTTCTTTCTCTCTGCCACTCCACCCTATGAAATATAGTCATCATTTTTTTAGTCCTCTAAAGTTTCTATTTAGTGTTGGCACTGTTGTTCTGACCTTTCCTGAGTATTATTTGGCATAGCTTGTAGAAACTCTACGTCAGCTGAGGATCTGCCCCTTAATACTTTGCTCCCATCAAGTTTTATTTAAGACATTTGGAAGGGTTTTACGTATTACTTTGAATTCTTCCACCCTGAAATCAGCTATATTTCAGTTGAAAGGGTTACAAAAATGGAGATGTAGTTTCAGTTCTATGAATTTGTATTTGTACATCATTCCCTAGAAGCACCTGTCATGGACCTAGATCTTGCTGTGCTAGGCACAGTCTGTCCTATATATCTGTTCTATCATGGAGATGTGACCCTTCAGATTAGATATAGAAGATGCGCGCCCTAGCCAGTGGCTTGGACTGTATCTGAAAGGGTGTTCTGTCCCAGTGTTTCAAAGAAAGAGCTGACACAGGGCATGTAGCAAGTTTCCTTTTGGTTCCTTTCGCTCCTTGATTAAATCTGGACTAAAATCAATGCAGAAATTGTGGAACTGGATGCAGTTTTCTCTCTTTGCAGGGCAGCAGGTAACATCACTTGGTTGTTTGAGACAGCTAAAGGTGCAGTTAAAGGTAGTAAAAGGACAGCAAGAGTAATGGGTAGTCATTTCCATAGTAACAGCAAGGCATGTCGGGAAACGCAACCACACAGGAGACAGCACCACCTGTGCCAGAAACTCTGCTCCCATAGCAACAGAAACATGGTGGGAAACAAACAATGCTACAAATCTTTCCAGAGGTCCTTTTCAACAGAGACAGTGCATGTAGTCAGCCATTCATTTTCTTTCACATTCAAACAAAGTTACAGTGGAAATATTACTTATATAAAAAATTACCATAAAACTGAGCACAGTACATGGGTAATTATGATTACTAAAGTATAAGCAGAAATCGTTAAAGAAATATCCAATTATGGTACCTCTCTTTTTAAAAAGCATATTCCAATTACTCAAATGTTGTGCTATTGCAGTTCCAGAAAAATTGCACAAATTAGAGCAATCTTTCCAATCAGTGCTAGCAGAAAAAATAAAGTAATTATAACAGAATGTAAAATATATTTCACATCTTCCAGGTTGGTTACTTGAAACTGTTTTGATTATGTGTATAGGAGCTAGGCCTTCTTTTCTAAACGAGAAAAGAAGTAGAAAATTATATAGGACATATCAGGGAAGGAGAGAAGAATGTAAAGCAGAAGGGAAGTTGTGATCTGAAGGTTATATATGATTAGCAGAATGGAGGGAGAGGTATGAAACCGAAAACCATGAGAGTTTTTTTTCTCAGTCTCTAAGTATTTTGTCCAGATCCCTTCAAGGAGAAATAGAATGGGAACTCTTCTGTCAATGGGAAAAGGATCTACAATATATGTGACACCTCCATCCTGTGGGGTAGGAGGATTTTTTTCTGTCTTCTTATTTTAGGCTGTCAGAGTCTTTCCACTAAAATCTTTTTGTTTTTCTAGAATCCAATCACTATTATTGAGAGAGGGTGAATGACTGCTTCCTCACTTTGCTTCTTTAATCAAGCAATATACAATACAGTTTAACTTTTATAGAGTTTTCATTATACAAAAAAATGCAACATTCTTTATGACAGAAGTCATTTGTAAGCTGAACTGTAAAGAAATTCTAAGGCAAAGAACAAGTCTGCTTGATATGACATACCCTCTAGCCCTATCTCTACTCCCAAATAACAGGATTAATTCCACTGAAGAAAATAGTTATGCCAGATCTACGCTGGTATATCTGAGAGCAGAATATGGCCCTTTATCTAGGAACTATATCTCACATTTAAGGAAAGTGGATTTGATGGGACTTTTCCATCTCCAGCTTCTGTGATCTAACCTTAAAAGTACAAGTGAAAAGAAATGCCTAAATAGAAAGTTACAGGTAAGGCTCTAGGTGGAGGAACAGAGTGGATGAAGACCTAGGCGGAAGGCGGTGGAATTCCAGGAGTTGGTTTGAAAATAGATTGGATATCCAGTAAAGAAAGAGGATGGTGTGGTAGTGTCCAGTTTTTCAGAATGAGGTATAGTCCAGCTTCAAGGACAATGATCCATGACCCTCTCTCTCCACTGAATTTGGGATGGCATCAGTTGTATGCAGTGGAATTCAGTCAACAGTGAAATTACTTCTGATTGGATTGCTGCTATTTTTGCCATTATCAGTCAGACTTAATGACTTCTTTCTGTGGGGAAATCTGTGTAAATTGAAATGGTGAGAGTGGTGAAATATTGCTCCTTCTATATGTAAAACAGTTCTAAACTCGCCTTTAAAATGTGCTCATGTCTAAGGGTACGGCTAGACTACAAGTTTTTGTTGGAAAAAGGTATGCAAAATGTGCTCCGCATTTTGCATACATTTTTCCAATTCTTTTGTCGGAAGAGGCTTTTCCAACATCATTTGGTTCATCTAGACTGGGCCAAATGTCGGAAAAAAACCTCTTTCGGAAGCCCCCTTCTTCCTCGTAGAACGAGGAATACAGGGGTTTCTGAAAGAGCGTGTTTGCTCTTCCACAAAAAAAAGTGGAAGAAGAAATGTGTTCCCTGGACATGGCGGAGTTTTTTCGGAATACCTCCGGTGTCCAAAATCGCCCCCGCGGTCTAGCCGTACCCCTAAATGTAGTAGTCTGTACTTCATGGTTTGGATTGTGCATTTTACTGTGCATTTTTCAGTTCACTGGCATTGCATTGGAACTGTAAGGAATTATTCACCTTTGTACCTGTACGTGGTATTTATTCCACTCAGAGGTTTTACCCTTTTTAAGCTGTAGGCGTTTCTCTTGCAAACAGTTTGAATCAATGAATCAGATTTAACATCATAAAAGGAGGATTTTTCATTTGTCAGTTTTTCTCATTTCACTTACATATAAACTTTAAAACTTGCTCAACTAAAATACTGGTAAGTGTAGGATAAATAGGATTGTATTGAGCACAGGATAGGTTCATTGGCCTCATGAACTCCAGAATACAGAAATGAAAGGTTCTAGTTATAGAATTTAACTTGAAGCTAATCTCAGATCCACATGCAATCATTAATGGCCCTGATCCCACAATTTACAATGAGCAGGCACGCTGCTGTGCCCATGTAGAGCCCCATTAACTTCAGTGTGTAATCCACCCATGCATTGTAAACTGCCAAAGTGGAGCCTCCTCTTAGCGGTATGGGGATAGGTGTTGTCTCTTTTGTGTTTTTCTACAGTGCTGAGCAGAATGTAAGCATTTAACAAAGGATAAATATATAACGCATCACATTTAAATTAAGAAAATAATATAATGCTGTCTACAACATTACATTTGGCTTACTACAAAAGTGAAATACACCAGCTAGAAACCATTAAGATGACTGTAAATCAAGCATAAACTAGATACATGATAGAAATATCCAATTAAAAAGACTGTACAATTGAATATAGTTATCCTCTGAATATGAAACTTCAGAATCTTTAAAACAACAAGCAGTCCTGTGTCACCTAAAAAACTAACAGATTTATTTGGGCATAAGCTTTTGCGAGTAAAAACCACTTTGTCTAATGCCTGGAGATGCCTCCATGACAAAGTGGCTTTTACCCACAAAAGCTTATGCCCAAATAAATCTGTTAGGGTATGGCTACACTACAGAGTTATTTCTAAATATCTTATTTTGAAATAGTTATTTCAAAATAACGCGTCAAAACACAAAATGCATTTCGAAATAGCATTTTGTTATTTCGAAATAGCGCATCCACACTGATAGGACGCTGAATCGCATTTAAGGCCAACCGGAACCGGTTCTGGCAGGGCATCAGGCCAGGAGTTGGCCTCAAGCAGCAGCCACACAAGGTATCTGAGGACTGTGCTTAAAGGGACCCCCCAGGACAGTTAATTCTAAGATTTCCCTGCTTGCTTGCCTACCTTGCTGAGGGACAGCAAAGCATTTTTTTCTCTGCGTGCTCTGGTTGCCCTCACTCAGGACACCACAGCACTCTGCAACATGGAGCCGGAGCTGCCCCTGGGCACTCTGGTGCTTCTCCTGGACATGTTGCTGTGAGCCTGGCAGCACATTCTGCAGGCAGTAACAGTCTCCCTGGTGTGCCCCACTAGGGGCTTGCGCCTTATTCCTCCCTCACATCCTTCCACTTACCCCTCCCTAGCCCCCCTTCCTGCTGTACAATAAAAGACAGAGGTGTTCATTACAACAAAGCCTCTTTATTGAACAAAACTGTGGTGGGGGGGAATGAGTCTGAGGTGAGACTGGGGAAAGAAGGTGGGAGGAGGGAGCTGGCAGGGGGAGGCAAGGGGAGGAAGGGGGAGGAGAAGCTCAGATCTCAGGGTTGGGGGTCTCGCCAGTCCAACTGTCTCCCAGCACCGTGGGTGCGGGGGCCTTGGTGTCCCTGGGGGTATGG
Organism: Pelochelys cantorii; assembly: GCA_032595735.1. Lineage (NCBI taxonomy): Eukaryota > Metazoa > Chordata > Testudines > Trionychidae > Pelochelys > Pelochelys cantorii. The sequence goes on from CM064330.1 coordinate 39,249,184, forward strand.
GGAGGGTGAGGAGGAAGAAGTGGGAGGGGGAGAAGGAGTGGGAGGAGGAGTGGTAGCTGGGGAGGCAGCAGGGGCTGGAGCAGCAGGAGGCAGCAAGTGCTGCCCCACGGTCGATGACCACCTGGGTGGCACGGACCGTCCTGCCTCCCAGGATGCGGTCCACAGCATCAAAATAGGGGTAGGGGTCTGGGTCTGCCCCTGGTTGAGACCTGCCCCCTGTGGCCCTGGCATACGCCCACCACAGCTCCTTTATTTTCATGCACGTCTGCTCCTGGGTTCGCATGTGGCCTTTGGTGGCCAGGCTGGCAGCCATCCGCCTGTAGACGGTTGTGTTCCTCCATTTAGTGCGGAGATCATGGACATTGGTGGCATCCCCCCAAACCTGAATTAGGTCCCTGATCTCTGCACTGGACCAGGCAGGCGCCCGCTTTTTCTGGCCCCTGGCAGGCTCCTGGGAGCTGGCAGACTGGTCCTGGGGAGCAGTGAAGGGCTGGCTGGCACTGGCTGCCTGGCTCATGCTGGGGCCACTGGGTCAGGTGCAGCGATTGCTGGCTCTGGGCTGGCAGGCTTGGAGCTGGCACAGGCACTGTGGCCAGAGTCTACCCCTTTAAGGGCTCCGGGGAGTGGGGGAGGGAGAGGAATTTTCTTGGTTGTGCCCAGAGTGGCCACCAGGGCACCCTGGGAAGGGCTGGAGGCCCCCTATTTCGAAATAAGCATTTACACAGTGCTTATTTTGAAATAGCAATTTCGAAATTGGTGCTATTCCTTGTGGAATGAGGTTTACCAATTTCTAAATAAGCCCTCCACTATTTCAATTTAATTTCGAAATAGGGGTTTGGCTGTGTAGATGCTAGTAAAGTTATTTCGAAATAACAGCTGTCTTCCAACAGCAGTTGATGACAGATGTTTCAGAAGGAATGAACAGTGCAGGGTAATTTGAATGATCCATCCCTGTCATACAGTTGCAGTAGGGATACCAGAGATAGAGATTGTGTCCCTGACCATCTTGGCTAATAGCCAATGATGGACTGCATCTTCATGAACTTATCTAATTGTTTTTTGAACCCGGTTATTCTTTTGGTCTTCACAGTATCCCCTGGCAAAGAGTGGAATTGAGTTGATTGTGCCTTGAGTGGAGGGCAATGCAGTGCTTGCGGGAAAGCTTTTTATTAAATTTATGAAAATTGCCAACATTTTGTTTCCATGAAAATGTACAAGTTTTGATTAAGTTTTCATGGGGATTGAGGGGGTAAAGGCAAGAAGATTCCCACACTCTAAAAACGTGGTGGCTAGGGCAAAAAATTCTATTAAGACATTTCCAAAGGTAATCCTACATGAGACTCATTTGTTGCCAGTGAAGACTTTTCAGTAGTTTCCTTCCTTAATACATCTATTGTAGACTACAAATAAAATTACAAGTATTTTTTGCGGGTACTTTAGCTTTTCAGAGGCTTTTATCTCTTTAGGAGCCATCTCCATTACAAAGCTATGAAGTCAATTTTTAAAAAATTCCAGTAGAAGGACATGACAATCATACAACAGCAGTCCAATTAAAACAAAAATTCAGTCACTACTGAGTGGGAGAGTATTATCTCAAATCCCTGATGTTTGCAAAACTTCAGGAATTGTTGTCACTGCTCAAAAGTTCTCCTCTTCCTGACCAATCATGCTTTCCATAATGGAAATGACATCAGGACTGTGTTGGTAACAATAGCTAACAAGCGCACCTGCCACGGCTGGAAGCAGGCTAGCCACAACAGCACAGGCACGACCCCAGACACCCTGAGGAGTGCCACCCACAGTAGATATGCATGCCTGCACATGCAAGGCACCACCCGCTTCCACTGGCAGCGCTGCGAGCAGCAGGTGTGTGTGTGTGTGTGTGTGGACTCCAGGAAGGGCCAGGCTGCTCCCAGCTCCTCTGCTACCCATGGGATCTCACTGCTGTGGCTGGACACTTCCTTTGTCTGCTTGTCTATGGGCTTGAGGGTGGGGGAGGAAGCGGGCAACATGGTTCCCTGGGCACCTCGGGGCCCCTGTAAGACAGGGCTTGCTGTGTAGGCCACACATGGCCTTGCTTCCAGGACATCCCCCTTCTCTGGCCTGAAGACTGTTGGTCGCTGCTCAGAGAGGAGGGCACGGACTCAGTGACAGCATCTATATGGATGACTGACCACCTCTTCCTCTTTGTGTTCTCCTCAGCTGACCAGTCGGGACTGAGGGGCGAGCCATGGCACCCATGCCAGCTGCCACAGCCCAGGGGACCCAAAAACACACCAAGGTCCAGGAAGACCTCATGCGCCAGCATGTCAGTGTCCTGCAGGACATGCAGCAGACCCTGGAGCAGAAGATTCATGAGGATGCTGAGTGGTGGAACCATGCCTGGGACCAGCTCATGCAGCGGTGTGATAGCATGTGTGCCGTCATGAGAAAAATGACACACCCACCTGCTGTTGCTCCTCCTGCCCCCTTGCTATGCCCATTCCCCCTCCCTCTGCCCCCCATGCAATGCTTCTGCTCCTTCCTCAAGTGATGCCCATGCCCCCTTCCCATGTGATGTCTATGCCCTCTCCCCCTGCCCCTTTCCATCTCTTCCCCTGCTCCAGCCCCCCCCCTTCCTGCTCACCTTCCCCTCTCCCCGTGGTCCTTGAACCCACCCAACCCCAACTCCAACAAGGTCCCAGCACCCAAGGTGGCACATCTAGCTGCCCCCATGCCACTCTGAGCCCCCCTTCCCCTCCAGGTTATGAGCCCCCCACCCTCTGCCACCTTTTTTTCATGTAAGATAAATACAGACTTCATTTTGTTGGAAACCAAATAGGTGTTTTTATTGAGAGGTCAGGGAAGGGGTAAAGGGAAGGGTTGTGTTGGGAAAGGAATGGGGCAGCAAGCCAGAGGCCCCTGTTGGGGAGGCCCTGGGGAGACTTACAGGGGTCCTGGAGAGAACCTCTCCCTTAGGGCTTCCCGGATGCACACCCCGGAGGATGGACCTGGAGGATGGTAGCTGTATGCGGCTGCTCAAAGGGTCACCCCTTGCGGCCGGTGTCTGCCCCCCAGCCTGGGAGGTAGGCCTCTCCCTTCCTCTCCACAATGTTGAGGAGGACACAACATGCCATGACCACCTTGGGGATGTTGTGCTCCCCCACATCCAGGCAAGTCAGCAGGCACCTAAAGGTGCACTCAACCTGAATCCTGGCCCGGTTTAGGTGGGCATTAAATTGGTCCCTGCTGGAATCCAGGTGCCAGGTATAAGGCTTCATAAGCCATGGCATAAGGGGGTAGGCCGCATCCCCCACGATGCACAATGGCATCTGCACGTCCCCAACTGCTAATTCATAGCAGAGGAAGAATATGCCCACCTCTAGCTTTCCGTACAGGCTAGAGTTCCAAAACACATGGGTATCATGTGCCTTGCCCAACTACCTGACAAAAATGTCCGTGAACTCTCCACGGTGTTCGACCAGGGCCTGTAACACCATCGAGAAGTAGTCCTTCCTATTAATATACTGGGCCGTTGAAAGCTCCGGTGCACAGATCGGTATGTGGGTCCTATCTATGGCTCCAGTGCAATTCGGGAATGCCAGGGCAGCAAATCTGGCCATGATTGGGTCCAGGTCTCCCAGGCGGATAACCCTCCACAGCAGGATGGAGTTGATGGCCCTCACAACCTGCAGAAGGAGACAAACAAACAGAGAATGAGAGAGGTAGTGCCTGAGCACTTGGGAGGTGCCCACCCTCCTTTCTTCCCCTTCTTTTCCCTCCCCCACACACCCCAGGAGCCACCCCTATGAGGCCACCTCCCCAGCAGCAGGGCTGTGTGAGGGCAGGATGGCACAGCCCCACAGGGATGGGGCTTCCCTCCCACCCCCACTCCATCCCAAACACCCCTCAACACCCCTTTCCCGAGGGACCCTCTTTTCCAGGACTCCCCACGTCCCTGCAGAGACTACAGCTCCAGAGTGCCTTACCTCCATGAGGAGAGCCCTGATGGTGAACTTCCCCACGCCAAACTGGTTGCCCACCGACCGGTAGCTGTCTGGGGTGGCGAGCTTCCAGATGGTGATTTCAACCCGCTTCTCCAGGGGGATGGCGGACCGCAGGTGGGTGTCGTGTTTCTGGAGGGTGGGGGCAAGCAAGACACACAGCTCCCAAAAGGTTGCCTTCTGCATGCGGAAGTTCTGGAGCCACTGCTGGTCATCCCACTGCTCCACGACCAGCCAGTCCCACCAGTCCAAACTGGTGTCGAACCTCCAAAAACACCTCTCCACTGTGGGGTGCAGTTGCCAGAGTGAAGCAGCTGCACCCATGGAGAGGGTCCCCAGAATGAGCTTGGGGTCCAGGTCATGCAGGACCAGGAAGGCAGCTGGCAGAAAGTGCTGCAAAAACTGCAGCATGGCTGTGTGGGGCCATTGCATGCCCGGGGCAGCTCCGGCTCCATGGCACCAAAAGAAAAGCTGTGGCGTCCAAAAAAGCAGGGCAACCACAGCAGGCACTGTGAGAGCTTTTCCGTCCCTCAAAGAGGTAGGCAAGAATGCAGCAGAAGCAGAGAAACAGCTGTCCAGGGGGGTCCCTTTAAGCGCATGTCTCTTCAAGGCTCCGGCACCAGCACTTGGAAGCAACTGATGACCTAAAGCCCTGGCTGAAGTGGTTCTGGGTGGCCTTTTATGCAAGAGAGCATCCAATCAGTCTGGATGCTCTCTTTCGAAAAAGCACATCACTTTTTCATTGTGCTTTTGTGTGAGGATTCTCTCTTTCTAAAGAAGTTTTTCTCAAAGCTCTCTTCCAAAAAAAGCTTCTTCTGAAAGAAGCCTGCAATCTAGACGTAGCCTCAGAGATGAAATTAGAGCACAGGTTAGAAGTAGTACTGGGGGTATCAGCTGTTTGTCACCTTTTAACCAAAAAATGGCATTTGCAGTTCTTATATTCATTGCTATTTATTCTGCTAAATGGACTGGATTAATCTAATTTTAAGTGGTCCTACATAACATCATTTTACACCAAACCTATATCCCTACTACACATCTTAGGGTGTGTCTAGACTACATGGCTCTGTTGACAGAGCCATGTAAAGTAGTTTACCCGACATAGTCAATGAAGCGGGGATTTAAATAATCCCTGCTTAATTAAAATAAAAATGGCCACCGCGCTGTGCCGACAATCAGCTGATCCGGCACAGCATGGCAGTCTAGACGCCGATCGGTCAACAAGGGAAGCCTTTGTCGACCACTCCGTTATGCCTCGTGAAACGAGGTTTACCTGAGCGGTCGACAAAGGCTTCCCTTGTCGACCGATCCGCGTCTAGACTGCTGAGCTGTGCCAGATCAGCTGATTGTCGGCACAGTGCGGCAGCCATTTCTATTTTCATGAAGCGGGGATTATTTAAATCCCCGCTTCATTGACTATGTCGGGTAAACTACTTTACATGGCTCCGTTGATGGAGCCATGTAGTCTAGACACGCCCTTAGAGAACTTAAGGAAAGGGAACAAAAATTGGAGAAGCTTCACTTTTAAGAATTTAGCACCCCCCCTTTCAAGTCAAGACGATCCAGAGGGATTGGGGGGATAACTCCAGTAGTTCCATATACTCTATCTGATGCTGTCTGCTTGCTGCTATTTGCTTGCTTGTCTGTGAGCTCTCAGGTCTCTGCTTCCTCATCTCCTACTCTCTCTACTGCCCACTGGCACACTGACCTTTATACTGTCCTGTCAGAACTTTCTAGACATCTGCTAATATCTTTGTCAGATCTTTCTGGGATGCATTCCAACAGCCAACGTTCCTTGGCTGCATGCCAACACATACCAAGCTGCCAATTCTATCTTTAGCTTCAACTGTTTACCTCAGAGTGATGTGATCTTCTGGGCCCCTGCCAATTTGGTTTTCCCACCAATTCTTTATTTAGCACTACATGACCTTCATCTCCCATCCAATGATGGAGTGACTCTTGATTCTGCCAGTCTAGTTCTAGGTCTGGGCAGGTTATGGGGGTCTGACAATCTTGTTGTTTGATGACTTCCTCCTTACACTGGGCACAGGTCAAGTATCCATGCTGATTATTTTAGGTCTAACAGTTGGACTCTGATACCATTGACCATGAGATTTTGTTGAATTGAGTAAGAATCCCAAAATGCATAAGTGGAATTGAGTGATTCTGTTCCTTCTTGTCCCTCCACAAGATGTGGTGAGTAACTGCTCATCCACCCAAAAGGTCTGCCTGACTGGGCTCTACAGAGTTCTTTTGCCACCCAAATTGATGTGAATATGCTATCTCTGGGGAAAGTAGTGAGCAATTTGGGTTGCAGGGCTGCCAGGATGCATACCTTTAGCTCTTGATTTTTGTCAGACCGAGTTAGTGCCAGGTCTTTGCTTTGCTTTCCCAACTCCTGACCAAGATAAAGACTTACATGAGAATAAGCAAGCTGCAGTTCAGCCTTCCAAACATAGTGAAGATGATGCTGTGTGGCTGTGAATGGCTGTTGAAAGTATGCTAGGGATAGCACTTCTCTGTTATAAAAGGCAGATCTCCAGTTTTTTCCACTGAGTTCTATAATTAAGGAAGCTTCAGATGTGACAAGTGTCTTCTTCACTAACGAGAACTGCACTTTTTAAAAAACTGCTGTTGGAACATTAATAACCCCTTTTTTCTCCTGCACAGACCATGATGTAGTGATCTATGGTTATGTAACCTCCACGCTGGTTTTACAGTAGTGTGATTTCTTTAGGTATAATGTAAAGACTGCTTAGAAATAGGAGCTAAAGCACAATGTTGATGTCCGCTTGAGGTCAGATCTAGAGCCCAGTAAAGTCAATAGGGGTATGTCTACACTACAGCACTATTTCGAATTAACTTATTTTGAATTAGTTAATTCGAATTAAGCTAATTCGAAATAAAGCATCTAGACACAAAAACTAAATCGAAATAGCATTTTTCAAATTCGAAATAGCGCGTCCACATTGAGTGGACCCTGAATCGAAGGTAAGGCTGGCCAGAACCAGTGCTGGCAGGGTATCAAGGTCAGACTTAGTGTGTGGGGCTGCTGCCTCAGGCTATCCGAGGTCTGTGCTTAAAGGGACCCGACCCCCCATCCCGGACAGACAGTTCTCAGGTTTCTCTGCTTGCTGGTCTACCTCGCTGAGGGACAGCAAAGCATTTGTGTCTCAGAGTGGTCTGCTTGCCCTCACTCGGGACACCATGGCACTCTGCAACAAGGAACCAGACCTGTCCCTGGGCATGCCAGTGCATCTTGTGGGGTTGTTGCCATGAGCCCGGCTGCACTTGCTGCAGGCTGCCATCCGGGGGGTTCATTGGGGGGGGCTGTCAGGATCCAGGAGGCCCTGCAGGAGAGCGTCCACCCCGAGGAGCCCTCAGAGCCACCCCGGTCCTCCTCACCGGGGGCTTGTGCCCCATTTCTCCTTCACGTCCTTCCACTTACCCCTCCCTAGCCCCCCTTCCTGATGTCAAATAAAATACACGTTTTTTTCATAAACATGAACTGTCTTTATTTAACAAAACTGGGGAGGGGGAATGAAACTCTGGGGAGACTGGGGAAAGGAGGCAGGAGAGGGGAGGAGAGAGGGTGGGAGAGGGGAGGAGGAAAACTGGGAGGAGGGAGCTGGAAGGGAGAAGCAAGGGGAAGAAGGGGGAGGGGAAGCTCAGCGCTCAGGGGTGGGGGTCTCGTTGGGCCACATGTCTCCCAGCACGACGGGTGCGGGGGCCTCGGCGTCCCTGGGGGGATGGGGAGGAGGGCGTGGAGGTTGAGGTGGAGGGTGTGGAGATTGAGGAGGAGGGTGAGGAGGGAGAGGTGGGGGGGCAGGAGTGGGAAGAGGAACAGTAGCTGGGGGGGCAGCAGGTGCTGGGGCGGCACAGGGCAGCACGCTCTGCAGCAGGGCATGCAGGTGTGAGCACATGGCACGGCCCTGGGCAAGCTGCTCCCGCCGGAGCTGCACATCCTCCTGCACCCAGTCCCAGATGGTGTGGTGCAGGGCTCGCAGGGCCCCCAGGTGCTGGTCCCGGTACCCCTGCTGTGTGGCGGTGGTCCTGATGAGCCCGCGGGTGCGGGAGGCTGTCCCGGGTGGGATGATGTGCCCTGCACGTGCAGCTGGTGTGGCTGTGGAGAAAGAAGGGGAATGGTCATTTCTCCCTGGGGACGCAGTGGATGATGCCCAATGGCCCCTGCGAGGTGAGGACGACCGTGCCCTGCACCGTCAGAGCCGACGTGCTTGCACAGAGGCCATGGTTGAGATGGCTGGCTCTCCCCGGGACTGGGAGCTGCCCCGAGACCACACCCATGCCCCTGTGCCATGTATAGTGCGGCCAAGGCGAGGGGGAGATGTCCCCTGCCTCTGTGTAGAGGGGGCGTGTGAAGGGAGGGCGTCCTGCTGGGTCCCGCCCGGGGTCAGGAGCGTGTCAGGTCTCTTCACACATGTGTGTGCCTATTGGGCCATGGCTCCTGTGTGTCACGCAGCTGGAGCCACCTGCCCAAGAGTGGCATGGCACGTGCTCGCACATGCACAGGTGGCTGCATGATCCATGGGAGGCATGGCCCACGCGCGCAGTCCCTGGTCTCCCTCCCCACCTACCCCCCGGGTAGGGGACAGTGCTGGCACTTACCTGGTATGGCCTCCCCGGACGACCCTGCCGACTCCGGTGCCGGGACAGCTGGTGGTGGCCCCTCTGCGGCACCCGGGTCAGAGTCCTCAGCTCCCGGCTCACTGCCTCCCGGGCTGGCGTGGATCATCCCGCTCCTCAGGATTTGGTCAAGGGTGGGGAAGTAGGGGCAGGTGGTAGCCCATGCTGTGGCACTGCCCCTGGTGGCCCTGGCGTACGCCTGCCGCAGCTCCTTCACTTTCAGGCGCACCTGCTCCTGGGTGCGCCTGTGGCCTTTCCTGGCCATGGTGGCCGCTATGCGGCTGTAGATGGCCGTGTTCCTCCAGCTAGTGCGGAGATCAATGAGGTCCGTGAGGTCCATGATCTCCGCACTAGTCCATGAGGGCGCGTGCCGTCTACAGCCCCTGGCTGGCCCCTGGGTGCTGAGGGACTGGGCAGGGGACGGCTGGCTGCCATTGTGTGGCCACTGGCTGAGGGTCTGTGGCTGCTGGCAGGCCTGGCTCTCACACGTGCCCAGTGGCCAGAGTCTACCCTTTTAAGGGCCCCTGGGGGAGAGGAGAGGAGTTTTCCTGGTTTGGCCCAGAGTGGCCACCAGGGGACACTGGGAAGGGCTGGAGGCCCCCTAATTCGAAATAACTGTCTACGGAGCACTTATTTCGAATTAGCTATTTCGAATTTGGTGTTATTCCTCATAGAATGAGGTTTACCAAATTCGAAATAAGTGCTCCACTATTTCGAATTTATTTCGGAATAGCGGTTTGGCTATGTAGACGCTATTAAAGTTAATTCGAAATAACTGCTGTTATTTCGAATTAACTTTGTAGTGTAGATATACCCTAGGAGACTTTCCATTGACTTCAGTTGAAGGTATTTTGGACTTTGGGGGCAGGATCCAGTTATAAACAAAATGGTCCTTTGTGCAACTGGAATACTTTTAAAATAGATGATTTTTCTCCAGTTGCTGACCATCCCCTCCATCATGGGTGACTGATTTCACAGCTGAAGTAGGTAATGAGGAAATATTCACAGAAGAGGACAATGGACTCATGGATTAATTCCAGGAAGGTGGTCCCTGTGTAAAAGGCAGCATGGAAAATAGTGCAAAAGTGGTTGTGAAAGAAGTGGGGAAAATGGGCTTTCAAGCCTGGCATCATTGCTGGAGTGGAGGAGACTTCAAATGAGGAAAAGGCTAAAATGAGAATGGCTTTGAAGATGAGTACAGGAACTTGACCATGATGTAATGGAAAATGGATCCCAGGGAGGCATTCACAGAGAAGACTAACATGGTCTGAGTGATAGGCAAGGAAGATGAGTTTACAGCTGTGCTTTATAGGTATTTGATGGTGGTATTGTAAGTGTTGCGGAGGCCATAGAAGATGAGGTGATCATAATCATAATCAAAATAGATGTGGATAATGGTCTGACCAAGAGTGTTAGCAGCGTGGACAAATGGAAAAGACTGTATCCTAGAAATGCCACGGAGAAAGAAGTGACAGGATACAAATATGGCCTGCATGTGCAGAGCAAAGGAGAGAGAGAAGTAAAAGATAAGGCCCACGTGACAGGAAAGATGATGTTGTTGTGAACAGTAACAGAGAAGTGTGTGGGAGTGAGGTCGTGAGGGGTTTAAAGGAAATATAGCATGGCCAAAGCTGAACTCCTTAAATTTAAACTGATAGCAAGATATCCAGAAAAAGTCAGACACTAATTGAACTACTAGACTAGCTAGGAGGAGACTGATCAAGAGTAGAAAAACAAGTTTTGGACTCAGATTTAAATATATTAGTTGAAGCATGTCAGTCTGATGTAGAACAGGTAGAGTAGTTGACCAACAACAGACATCTATGGCATGCCCATACAAAGCAGTAGAAGGCAGGAGGAAGCAACATGAAAGCAATGGCCAGAGCAACAGGCAGAGCAGAGCCAAAAGAGAGCAGCATTGAAATGAAAAGAAGACAAAAAGAATGTGATCAATAATGTCAAGAAAGGCATGGAGCCGGAGGAGGAAGGAATATAGGCCATAACATTTAGCCACAAGAAGGTAATTAGAGACCTTGCTTGATAAGAAGATTTTAAGTAGAGAAGAAAGGGAAGAAACCAGATGGAAGAGGTTTGAGGACGAATTTGGAAAAGAAGCATTGCAGACAATAGTCATAATGTATTTATTGAGGTTAGAACTGAAGGAAAATATGGTTAAGCTCAAATTAAAGCACAATGAAAACTGCTTCTAGAATTGTTCCCACGATGAAATAATGTTGACTCTTTCTGAAGTTTTCCTGATCTCGTGCTAGTATACTTATAAATTCAGACAGAACTTGTATTTTCCTTTTCAGGTATCTATTCCTATCATACATTTGCAATGAATTTTTAAATATCTGTTACAAGGGTCCTTTGTCTCTTTGGGTCTACTTTCAGAACTCAAGGATGAATCCTGGGCTTTTCTCTTAATTGCCTTTTTCTTGGGATAATATTGATGTCTTAAGGATTTTTCCGTCTCCTAGAAAACATTTGTATTCGCCATCTGACACAAAAGCAAAGAAGCCATTTTAATGTTTAACAATATTTATTGTTTTGTCAATAAATTACCCCTTGAATCTATGAAGTCCCATTGTCTTCATTGTGTTCCTATTTTGTAACAGCATAAATTGTTCCCCAAATGGGTTCAATTCAATTGACTACACATTTTTATTAAAACCTTTGTAGCTTGCTTAGGCGCATCAAGCCTATTTGAATATTGCTGTTTAGACAAAATTCTCTTTCCTTTTTAAAAATCTCCAAACTATTGTTAAAAAAATATGACAAAATGTGGTTGTCTTATTCATATTAAGGATTTCTGATGAAGCCTTACATTCCATGAGGGGGACATCATTGCCCAGTTGGATTTGCTTCACACAAATATTTGGATTTGCTTCACACAAACTTTTTTCCTTTCATAAAACTGCTAATAGCAAACAGGATTAATTTGATTTTAAACACTTTCCCTTTTTTTCTTACTGCCTTTTATCATTAGCTTCTTTCTTGCTGAAAAATGGTTTGTCAAGTGAATCAGATGTCACTTCTAAACTGAACAACTTTATGTGCAGATTACTGATGAAGAGGAGAGGATAGTAAATAGAGAAGATGACACATCTGTTCAATACAGCAGACTTAGTGGTTGAACAACTAAAACTGACACAGATTCTAAAAAGAGGACAAACACTAAATTCAGACCCGCAGCCATCCCTGAAACTGTTAGAGGGACCAATCTATGGACCATCTGAATTCAAACACATTAGAATATGCCTTTTAAAAATGGAAGATTATTCAATATTGTGCATCTAGTCCTGCTTCATGAGCCATATTCTGTTTTATTCCAATTATTAATACGGAGGCAAGCTAGAAAAATGAGGACTTTGGGTTGCTCTGGCTCTTATTAAAATCAATAGCAAAATGTCCATTTATCCCTGTAGGAGTAGGGTAGGTATGGATCTTCTGACAAATTCACAGGAATGAACAGAGTGGTGGAAGTTTTCTGGGTATATGTCAGAAATTGAGTAGTAGAACTTCCATGATTTGGTATTCTGTGAGCATGAAAATCTGTGTATCCTACAGATGAAAGGGAAAGAGTTGTAACCTGGAAAGTAATTTACAGGAGAATGTAACATAAAATAGAGAGAAGCTTCATTATCTCTTACTCTCCTTTGTTTTTCCTGCTGCATTTTTTAATTCTTGCCCCTCCAACATATAAACAATAAAGCATTTTAAATTGATTTCCTCTAAGGATTAAAGAGAAGGAGAAATCACGACAGTTTCTATGCAAATATCCATTTAAAAAAAAGAAGGAAGAAAGAGAAAGAGAGAGATCCAGAAGGTAGAGATGTCCTTAAGCAGACTGATATTTAAAATTTGCCAGGAGACACTGACATCTCTTTATAATCTCTTTATAATATTGAAATCTGTTTAATTACTTTAAAATGTTTGTACTAAAGCTAACGGATGTGAGAATACATATCCTGTATGGATAAAAAATATTCAGAAGAAAGATTTAATCCTCTGATGAAGTCACAATGCCCAAAGAGTACGTCTACACTACACGCTTATTTCGAAATAAGCTATTCCAGAATAGTTATTGCAAAATAGCTTATTTTGAAATATCATGACTACACTGCAGGGAAGCCTCAAAATTAATCTGAGGCAGGCTTCCCTAATTTAGATGTACAGCCGGTCTCCGACTTACGACCACCTCCACTTATAACCATCCGCACTTATGACCAAAGTGGTCGTAAATGCAGTCCCCGAGTTACGAACGCGATCCGTGCTTACGAACAGCACAGTCGCCATGTAACTCAATGGGATCCGAGTTACGAACACTTCGAGTTATGGCCAAGTGTTTGGTCCGTAACTCGTTCGTAACTCGGGGACCGGCTGTACTATTTTGATTTAGAGCCCCAGGATGCACTAGGGAGGAATAACTTATAATGGCCCTGGTAAAGGGCTATTTCGAAATAGCAACAGTGGAGCGTCTACACACGCCTTATTTTGAAATAGCTATTTCAGAATAGGTGTTATTCCTCATAGAATGAGGTTTACAGATTTCTAAATAAGCCATCCGGTATTTCGAAATTATTCCAAAATAAGAGAATGTCTGTGTAGATGCTCGTGTTGTTATTTCGAAATAATGCTAGTTATCTTGAAATAATGGTGCAGTGTAGACGTACCCCAAGTATGACACAGAAATGTATGGTAGTGTATGAATCAGGCCCTACATATATTGTCTGATGGGGAACTTTCTAATGAGTTTTCTACTGACCAAAAATGTAAAAATTAAGTCACCTATATCACACAGTAGCAATTACAGTTTACAGAATAATGTATAAAGTCCTTCAGTATGTTAAAGACTGCTTTTAAATACCATTGACCTATGTAGTGGAGATTTCCTAAATTCTGACTTATATTTCACTACAGCAAATACACTGAGTAAAAAGGTAATGCCATCATCCTCCTATCTTTGTAAAACTACTTAAGACAGTTATTAAAAATAAGGCAATACTGCTGTCTCTATAATATCAAAATTACACCAAGTTCTCCAATAGAAAACATACAAACTTCACTGATAGTAGGATACTATATTTTAATTATGGAAAAGGTACCTAATTCACAGTATGCTACAGAGTAATGGCCCAAAACCAGGCCCTCTCAGAGTGACAGAAGACTGGGCAACTTTGAGTTTAGAGGTCCCAGTTCCAGGCCCCTGACATATCTAACATCTCATCCACAGGGTCATACTAAAACCAAAAGAATTTATGAAAATGAACACTTGATGCATTTATTTATTAACAATTAAGTCATTATACCAATAGCATGTATATTGAAAATGTAACTTTAATTGTGAGTTTCCACTGCAAACAAAACTCTTCATTTTAGGAATGCTTTTCTGGCTTTGTTGTGTGCAAACTCATTTATAACTGAAGAAAAATCTAATTTATATGCGACATCACTGTTAATGTTAATCATTATGAGCCCATTCAAACATTCTTGTCCCATTGTAGAATGCTGATATTTCTTTACTTGTTTTAACACATTGAATGTGCATTCAGCTGAAGCCACTGATGCCGGGAGACAGACAAAAATATGTAATGCAATTGTGATATTAGGAAATATAGTCTACAGGCCGAGATTGAATATTTCTTGAAGTTTTCCTGGCTTGCAGTCCAATTTAAAGTTGGTGGAATGTATACGTTTCAGGAAGACAATCTCATCATAGAGATCTCTTGAAATTCATTGTACCTTTGTTGAAACTGTTTTGCCGCTGAAAATAGATCTTCATCACTTAGTCCTCTGAACTCCCAAATGAATCCAAAAAGGGTACAAATTTGTGGCAGTGAGTCAAATCAACGTGTAAGCCGAGATTTGATGGATTCAATAATAACAAAAAAAATTGACTCAGTAGTGCCTTTCTGCATCAGATTGAGATGTTAGGCTGTGATAGGTGGAAAACTCAGATGAAATGTCAGTCCATAAAAGGCTATTAGCCAGGGGGTAGGAATGGTGTCCCTGGCCTCTGTTTGTCAGAGGCTGGAGATGGATGGCACGAGACAAATTGCTTGATCATTGTCTTTGGTCCACCCCCTCCGGGGCACCTGGTGCTGGCCACTGTCGGCAGACAGGCTACTGAGCTAGATGGACCTTTGGTCTGACCCAGTACGGCCATTCTTATGTTCTTATGTACCCTGTGCTACTGATTTGGACTCAGAAAGGATTGTGTCCCATTGATCACAAATCTTTTGAATATCTTTAAGAAGTCATTCAATGTTATCCCTTTTAACATCTAATGTAGCATTGCATGCTTCAATTACAAGATTAGTTTTGTGGATCATGTTTAGCAGCTTCTTGCACATGGACAACATTAAAATGCACTCAAATTTAGATGTATACATCTGAATTGACTTAAGCTCAGTGTGAGCCTGTGCTGTGAGAGTAAGAGATTCAAGCTCACTTAAAGCCTTTCTCACAGATCCATATCCTGTGCAACTGATTTAACGCCATCAATTCGTGCTGACCATCTTGTTGTTGACATGCTGTGAAGGGAAACAGGCAGATGCTGCTTCAGAATTTCCCACTTTTGAGGACTGCTACTGAAGAGTTTGTACAATTGCAGGATTGTTCCAAAGTATGTGATTGCTTCCTTGCATGATTCAGCACAATCAGC
Source organism: Pelochelys cantorii (assembly GCA_032595735.1). Classification (NCBI taxonomy): domain Eukaryota; kingdom Metazoa; phylum Chordata; order Testudines; family Trionychidae; genus Pelochelys; species Pelochelys cantorii. The sequence goes on from CM064330.1 coordinate 39,264,478, forward strand.
ACTGACAAGATTTAGTGTGTGGTTGCCACAACAGGAGAAAATACAGTTTGGATTTTGCTCAAAAAGGACTCTGTTGTATTTCCCAGCCATATCAGATCCATTGTCATAGGCTTGGCCAATGCAGACTTGAAAATTTAGTTTAGTTTAGTTTGAAGCCTCCCTGAATTTCTAATACACAAGCGGTGATTTCTTTTCCAGTTTTTTTCGTGAAATTATTGAACAAAATTAATCATTCTTCAAACCTTGAACTTCCTGCAATTTTAACACATCGAACAACCAAGATCATCTGTTCTTTATGAGAACGGTTTGGAGTTGCATCAATAATAATTGAAAAGTACTTTGCATGTCATATCTCTTCAAGAATTGTTTGCACGAATGTTCCACACAGTTCAATAAACTTGTTTTGTATTCTGCTAGACAGATAATGGACTTGCATGCATTTTCTGCTCTCTTGTGATTCACGAACACGCTTAACATGGCCTGATAAAAGTGGGTCATACTTGCTCAGAAGGTCAAGTATTCCAAGAAAGTTTCCATTTGTAGTGTCACCAATATGTTAACTGGAACCAAACAAAATCCCTGTTCAGAAAGAAAAAGAATGACATTCAATATGTACTCAGGGAGTTTTTTCCAGTTATGAGTTTCTGTGTTTATTTCACTCGAGAGTAAGTTTTCAATGGAACTGTCAGTTAGTGCTGCTCTACTAGCTGATTTCCATGTCACATAGTTATGTTTATGTGATACTGAAGTTTCACATGCAGATATTCAGTCTTTCCACTTCCTCTAACCTCTACTGATGCTCCAACTGGATGGATCATACAGTACTGATGCATTTGAAGTACTACTGTGAAAAATGAAACAGGGTACACAGCACAGAACTTGCTTTTCCATGCTCCATCAGAGTCAGTCTCTAGTGTAGATTTTTCCATCTGACAGAGTTTTTGTCAGCAAATGAGTGGGAAAAGCATGATTTTCAGCATATTTCGGTATATTACTTGGAATCTGAAAACAACTAACTATGAGAAACAACTGCATTTGAGCAACGTTGTTCTTATCAACAAGTCCAACATCAGGTTCTGATGCCACTGTTGTTACACTGTGTCCTGTGCTAGTCTTAAGTTCTTGCTCTTGCTGCGCAGCATCTCTGAGGGCCTCATTTTCTGCCTGCAGTCTCTAAATTGAGCATAGTTTCTGCATCTGTTGCTACTGTTGTCAATTCTGTGTCTTGATTAATGACCTAATGCAGTGGCATTTAAATGTCATTTTTGGGTACAAAGTTTTCATCATTAGAACTGGAAGTTTCACTGGCAGTATGGTCAACGTCTAATGGCTGAGGCATGTTTCTTACCTGCTGCTTCACTCTGTTGCTTTTGCTGTCTCTTACTTGCACCACTTTCAAATCTTCACTTCATTTTTATAAATGATTTATAAATACAGTAACACACAGTAAATTAATTCGCTAAAGGTTATTGGTTATACAAGATTTAATTGTGTATACTTCACAATGGATATTATATAATAATGAGTTTGGGAGTGTTATTTATTACCTTATAGCATAATTTCAAAGGGTATGTCTACACAGCAAAGTTATTTCGAAATAACGGCTGTTATTTCAAAATAACTTTCCTAGCATCTACACAGCCAAACTGCTATTTTGAAATTAAATCAAAATAGCGGAGCACTTATTTCGACTTTGGTAAACCTCATTCCATGAGGAATAACGCCAAATTTGAAATAGCTAAATCGAAATAAGCACTTGTAGACGCTTATTTCGAAATAGGGGGCCTCCAGCCCTTCCCAGGGTGCCCTGGTGGCCACTCTGGGCACAGCCAGGAAAACTCTTCTGCTCCACCTGCAGCCCTGGAGCCCTTAAAGGAGTAGACTCTGGCCACAGTGCCTGCCCCTGGCCCAGCATAAGCCAGCAACCCAGTGGCACCCAGCCCTCCACCGCTCCCCAGGAGCAGGCTGGCAGCTCCCAGGAGCCTGCCAGCAGCCGCAAAAGGCGGGCACCTTCCTGGTCTAGTGCGGAGATCGTGGACTGGATTGAGGTTTGCTGGGAGGCCTCCAATGTCCACGATCTCTGCACTAGATGCAGGAACGTGGCTATCTACAGGCAGATGGCTGACAGCCTGGCCACCAAAGGCCACATGTGCACCCAGGAGCAGGTGTGCATGAAAATAAAAGAGCTGCGGCAGGCCTATGCCAGGGCCTCAGGGGGCAGCTCCCAACCAGGGGCTGACCTGGACCCCTGCTCCTATTACGATGCCCTGGACCACATCCTGGGGGGTCAGATGGTCCATGCCACCCAGGTAGTCGACCCTGGGGCAGAGGGCCCTGCCCATGATGCCCAGGAGGAGGAGGAGGAGGAGGAGGACGGCCAGGAGCCACAGGAGCCTGGAAAGAGCGTGCCCCACACCCAGTACCCCTGAGCCATCACAGCAAGCCTGTTGCCGGTGTCATCTGAGGCCAGGGAGGCCTTGACATGTGAGTGCCATCACTGTCCCCTTATGCGGGGTGGGGGGAGGGGGAGAGGGAGACCAGGGACCATGCCTGTGGACCTTGCTGACCACGGAGCATGCAGCAACCTGTGCATGTGCCGTGCCACCCTGGGCATGTGGCCCCGGCTGGCTGCCACACAGCCTGTTACTCACACGCATGTATGTATGAAGGCACATGACATGCTCCTGACCCCGGGGAGGGACACTGCACGATGCCCTCCCTCCACAAGCCCCCTCTACGCAGAGGCAGGGCACATCTCCCCTTCCCCCCCACACCCACACTATATACAGCACAGGGGCCAGCTCACACTCCGGGGATAGCAGGACGTGATGGTACGGAGACCTGCCGTCCTCACCTTGCAGAGGGGGGCTGGGCTTCACCCACTGTGTGCCCAAGGATAACTGACCGCTTCTCGTGTTTCTCCACAGCTGCACCAGCTGTGAGTGCAGGGTGCACCACCCCACCCAGGACATCCTCCCGCACCTGGGCCCTCAGCAGGCTGACCCGGAACCAGGAGGAGTACCAGCTGCAGGTCTTCCTGCACCCAGTGCTCCTGGCAGCACCTGGAGCTCCTGCAAAGGCAGGTCTGCTGCCAGGAGCACTGGGTGCAGGAAGACCTGCAGCTGTGGCGGGAGAGCTTGCGGGAGCTGCCTGACCAGGGGTGTGCCATCCACAACCACCTGCAGACCCTGGTGCAGAGATTACTGCCTGCTGCCGCTCTAGCCCCTCTGGCCGCCCCAGCTATCACTCCTCCTCGCACTCCTGTTCCCCCTCCCTCTTCTTCCTCCGCCCCTCCCCACCCGTCCCACCCTCCATACCCGCTCCCCCTGGGGACACCGAGGCCCCCGCACCCACAGTGCTGGGAGACAGGTGGACCAGCAAGACCCCCAAACCTGAGCTTCTCCTCCCCCTTCCTCCCCTTGCCTCCCGCTTCCAGCTCCCTCCTCCCAGGTTTCCCCCTCCCCTCTCCCACCCTCATTCCTCCCTCACCCCAATAAAGAGAGTTTGTTTTTGGTAACATACGTGTTTTTATTGTACATCAGGAAGGGGGCTTAGGGAGGGGAAAGTGGAAGGATTTGAGGAATAAGGCACAAGGCCCCAGTGGGGCATGCCAGGGAGACTTCAGTCCTCCTCCGAGTGAAAGCTCTCCTGCAGGGCCTCCCAGATATGGACAGCCCCCCAATGGGCCTCCCAGCTGGCAGCCATCCAGGCTGGCAGGAAAGCCTCCCCCTTCCTCTCACACAAATTATGCAGCACACAACACACTGCCACCACGTGTGGAATATTCTGCTCAGAGAGGTCCAGGCGGGTGAGGAGGCATCTAAAATGGACCTTCAACCGGCCGAACGCCCCCTCCATCATGATGCAGGCCCTGCTGAGCTTGGCATTAAAGGCCTGTCAGGAGGGGTTGAGGTGTCCCGTGTAGGGCTTCATGAACCAGGGTTGTAGTGGGTAGGCCACATCCCCCACCAGGAACACAGGCATGTCCATGTCCCCGACCGTGATGTGGTGGTCAGGGAAGAAAGTCCTGGCGTGCAGCCTCTGGCACACAGAGGAGTTGCGGTAAACCCGCGCATCGTGTGCTTTGCCGGACCAGCCCACGTTGATGTCCACGAACTGGCCCCGGTGGTCAGCCACAGCCTGCGGGATGACAGAGAAGTATCCCTTCCGGTTGATGTAGAGAGAGGCCTGGTGGTCTCTGGGCACTGCTGCTGCTCCTCCACGGCCCCCATGGGGGGTCAGGAAGAGGGCCTGGGGGTCGGGCTGCAGCAGATGCTGCCAGGCAGTCTTCAGCAATTGCAGCCAGGCTTGCAGCAACGCATCCAAAATGAGCACCAGAGTGCCCAGGGGCGGCTCTGGCTCCATGGTGCCAAGTGCTGTGGTGTCCCGAATCAGGGCAATCAAAGCAGGCAGAGAGAAAAATGCTTTGCTGTCCCTCAGCGAGGTAGGCAAGCAAGCAGGGAAGGCTGAGAACCGGCTGTCCAGGGGGGTCCTTTTAAGCACAAGCCTCAGATAGCCTCAGGCAGCAGTCACACAAAGCAACTACTGACCTGATGCCCTGCTGGAACCAGTTTCAGCTGCCCTTAAATGTGTTTCAGCATCCAATCAGTGTGGACGCGCTATTTCAAAATAGCAAAATGCTATTTCGAAATGCATTTCATGTGTAGACACGTTATTTTGAAATAACTTATTTTGAATTAACTATTCGAAATAAGATATTTCGAAATAACGCTGTAGTGTAGACATACCCACAGTCTTGAAATTTCATATGCTAACATGTTCCCATTGTTAAATTCCTCTAATAACTGGTGGGTCATTATGAATATGAACATTGGGCAATTTCCAGATTAGATATTAAAGTTTATTAAACAACTAGAATTAAAAGTTTATTATCACAAAAAAAGCCTTTAAAGGTGAATCTAAAACTGCACAATGAGGTACCTTATAGCTGAGCATGATATGGTTATTGTATACAAAAACACATAAGAAAAACAGGAATATGAAAATCTCCTATGCATAGATAAACATCTAATTTAAAGGTTATACTCACCCTCAGACCAAGCAAAATCACGTTACAGGAACAGAATTAATTATCAGAGGGGTAGCCGTGTTAGTCTGGATCTGCAAAAGCGACAAGGAGTCCTGTGGCACCTTATAGACTGACAAATGTATTGGAGCATAAGCTTTTGTGGGCAAAGACCCACTGGCTACATCTAGACTACATCCCTTTTTCGGAAAAGGGATGTAAATTAGACGTATCGCAATTGCTAATGAAGCGGGGATTTAAATCTCCCCCGCTTCATTAGCATAAAAATGGCTGCCGCTTTTTTTCCGCACGGAGCTTTGCCGGAAAAAAGCGCCAGTCTAGACGCTGATCTTGCGGAAAATAAAGCCTTTTCCGAAAGATCTCTTATCCCTTATTTCATAGAGGGAAATAAGAGATAAGGGATCTTTCAGAAAAGGCTTTATTTTCCGCAAGATCAGCGTCTAGACTGGCGCTTTTTTCCGGCAAAGCTCCGTGTGGAAAAAAAGCGGCAGCCATTTTTATGCTAATGAAGCGGGGGAGATTTAAATGCCCGCTTCATTAGCAATTGCGATACGTCTAATTTACATCCCTTTTCCGAAAAAGGGATGTAGTCTAGACGTAGCCACTTCGTCACATGCATCTGACGAAGTGGGTTTTTGCCAACGAAAGCTTATGCTCCAATACATCTGTTAGTCTATAAGGTGCCACAGGACTCTTTGTCGCTTTTGCAGAATTAATTATGACGTTCAAAACCTCTAAACTATGCAAAGACTGTAAACAGCATTTCATAAGGTAGACTCACTAATCACAGAAGCTACCTCAGTCTCCAGTCATGCAAATGAAAACACAACTGTGACCGAAAAATTGGTGAAGGCCTGAGGTCCCTCAATGATTTAAATCCATTTTTGCAGGTACATATAGCTGCTTCTGTTGTCTCTGTTATAACTGCAAGGTTTATAATAAATGGAAATGACTTGGTAGAAAAATGTCAAAAATTGAGGCCACTTTGTCTCCTGAGGCCCAGGTCAAATAGCCTTCTGGCCCCCACTGTGATAGAGCCTGCCCAAAACCTTACAAGTAAGGTATTCAAAAGCACTTAGAATTGGGTTAACTCTGCTCCCTTTATCTTAGGCTTTTGTACTGTCACCTATCACATCAGTACTGAGTGCCTGCCAAGTAAAACTAATATGAATAGCAAAGTCACTATTGGACTGCATGGAGTCTGGTAAAACTCTCCTTGACTTCAGTAAGAGCAGAATTAAGTCAACAATGAGCACTTTTGAAAATTCCAGCCTTCATTTACAATAGTGCTTCTATATTGTTAGTGTGATACATTAATGGACCTCTAAGTAAGGGCTACAGTATGCACTTACTGCTTGTTAATAGTAATATTAATATTAACAAGCAGTAAGTGCATACTGTACCATACATCCAGGAGAAAAACAGCCCTGCCTTCCTCATTTCCCGAGTCCCTGATATCTCTAAGGCTATGTCTAGACTGCAAGCTTCTTTCAGAAGAAGCTTTTCTGGAAGAGATCTTCCAGAAAAACTTTTTTCAAAAGAGAACATCTACACAGCAAAAGCACAATGAAAAAGCAATCTGCTTTTTCAAAAGGTAGCATCCACATTGATTGGATGCTATCTCGCATTTCAGTTGCGATTACTGTGGATGGAGTGGCCACCAGAGCACCTATGCTTTTCCCTGGAGGCCTTTTCTTTCAAAAAAACACTCTCTTCCACATCCACACATACCTTTTTCCGAAAAAGCTTTTTCGGAACCTCAAGAGGTCATCAAGTCCAGTCCCCTGCACCCATGGCAGGACCAAGCACCATCTGTAGACAATGCCAAAAGCCAAATTAAGCTATTTCTACTTCAGCTATGCAATTGACGTAGCTGAAGTTGCATATCTTAATTCAACTTTTGCTCTGCTGTGTAGACGTGTCCTAAGTTATCATATATATAGTAGCCCGATGTCTGTGACTCTGTAATACTGAAATGCTGGCTGTTCCCTCTGGGGGGCGCTGTTGCCTCCCACCATGGCGCTCAGCTGACTTCTGTGCTGCTCAGCTGGGCTGCCGCATGGGAGTAAGCGGCGCAAGCGGCCGTTTGGGGTCCGCGCTCCTCATGCAGCACCCCTGTGCGGCATGACAGCAGCTCCAGGCCCCACCCCCAGCCATGAACGTCACCACCCTGCCCCCCTTCGCCTCCCGCCGTAGTGCTTGGCTCACTTCTGCGCCACTTAGCCGAGCCGCTGCGGGGGAGCCCAAACAGCCGCTTGCTTCGCTTGCTCCCCCGCGGAAGCCAGGCTGAGCGGCGCAGAAGTCAGCCAAGCACCACGGCAGGAGGCGAAGGGTGGTGGGGCGGTGACGTGCAGCGTGACAGCGGCTCCAGGCCCCGCCCCCTGGCTGTGAACAGACCCTGGCCTGGGAGAGGGCGGGGGAACGAGGGGTAGGGGGAGGTGGAGGACAACTGGGAGGCTGCAGGATCAGTGCTGGGGTGAAGGGAAACGGTGCAGGGGGGGGCAGCTGGAGCTCATAGGCAGCCACTCAGCTGGGCTGCCAAGTGGGAGCAAGTGGCACAAACAGCCGTTTGGGCTCTTCGCTTCCCATGCAGGAGGAGGAGGAGAAGAGAAAGAGAGAGTGAGAGGCAGGAGGAGGAGGAGAAGAGAGAATGAGAGGCAGGAGACGGAGGAGAGCTGAGGGGGGGGGTAGGCAGTAGGAGGAGGGGAGAGAGAGAGAGACGGAGCGAGAGACCGGAGGCTCAGGAGAGAAGACCGAGATAGAAGGGGAATAGGACGTGGAGGAGAGACCTGAAAATCCCGTTTTATGACGGGCTAATTGGCTAGTTTCAAAATAATAGCTCCCAAAATAACTATTTTGAAATAAGCTTATTCCTCTTCACAAGCAGGAGTTATTATTTCAAAATAACAAGCCCATTATTTCAGAATAACAGGCTTGGTAGTATGGATGCTCACCTTGCTATTTCAAAATAAGGGGAGTTACTTCAAAATCCCAGTGTAGACATGTCCTTTTGATATTAGATTGTATTTTCTTAGTTTATTTATGACAAAGTTATGTGAGACTGTATCAAAAGCTTTACTAAAATCCAGTTATACAATATCTACTGCTTTCCCCTTATCCACCACACTTGTTACCCTATCAAAGAAAACTGTCAGGTTGGTTTGACATGATTTATTCTTGAGAAATCCATGCTGACTGTTACCTATCACCTTATTATCTTCCAGATGTTTACAAATGGATTCCTTAATGATTTGCTCCGTTATCTTTCCTGATACAAAAATTAAGCTGACTTATCTGTAGTTTCCTGGGTTGTCCTTATTTTTCTTTTGTATAGATGGATACTATATTCTCTCTTTTCCATTAGTGTTCAGAGATGATGGCTCAGATGCCTCCTCAATCAGCTCACTGAGTATTCTAGGATGCATTTCATCAGGATGACTTAAGGACATCTAACTTTTTTAAGTAATTTTATTGAGTTCTTTTCCTATTTTAACTTCTGAACCTACCTCATTTTCTTCAGCATTCACTATGTGAGGCTTCCAATCACCATCAACCTTCTTGGTGAAAATCAAAACAAAGAATTCATTAAGCACCTCTGCCATTTCCACATTTTCTGTTATTATTTTTTCCCTCTTTATTGAGTAATGGGACTGCCCTGTCCTTGGTCTTCCTCTTGCTTCTAAAGTATTTGTAGAATGTTTTCTTGTTACCCTGTATGTCTAACACTTCATACAATGAAATTAATGTAAATTGTAAAGCAGGGGTGGGGAAACTAAAGCACGGGGGCTTGCCTGATTCTAGTCCCCTGAGCCTGCACTAGTGCTCCAGTCCTCCTGCTTCTCACTTGTGTGTGGCCCCTGACTGATTTTTCTGCAGGTCAGTGGCCCCCGACCCAAAAAAGGTTCCCTAAACCTGTTGTAAAGTATCACCCTCCCAAAACAACCTGAACTGCCTATTCTTTCTGTACTGCATTTCTTCTTTAGTTTTCAATAGTGACCTGTAATGTTGGGCAATAGGCCCCAGAATGATGGAAACATTCAAAGTGCCATTGTAATGGTTAGCTGAAGGAAAATCTTTGTAGTTCATTTTACAGGAAAACAATGCTCTTAGCATATTTTCCTGATGTAGCCATACTCATGAAAAGACTAAACTAGCCTGAGTGTATCTGGGAATACTGTTGGAGAAGTTTCATTTCATAAGCATTTCATTCTAGTACAACTGGCTCAGTGGTACTACTTTGCAGATGTAATTTGTGAAGTAAATGGCAAGGCTAAATGTGCTGAAAATTCAACACGTTCCCTGAGCAACAAAGGGACTGAAGGCAAATGTTACAGTATCACTGGCAACACCACTAATGCTTGTTTAAGCATTTGTTTCATAAACAATGAGAAGCATTAAAAAAAGAAACTTCAGAAACAGGATTCTCTACTTTTTTATTCCTGCTCCAATTAGTTTTTTCACTGCTGTGGCTGTTTACTCTCCCTTTAATTAAAAGCTCATCTGTGGTTATTTATGAAGCTTGATATCACTTTTTTTCTTTCTCCTGTGGACCTTCCTCCCTAGTATCCTTTGTCCTAGTATCCTTTGTGAAATACATTTTTGTTATTATTTGCATTATTGTAATATCTAGAAACTACAGACAAGATTGGGGCTTCATTAAGAACATAAGAATGACCATACTGGGTCAAGCCAAAGGTCCATATAGCCCACTATCCTGTCTTCCAACAGTCATAGAATCATGCCAATGCTAGGTGGCCCCAGTGGGAATGAACAAAACAGGTAATCATCATGTGATCCCACCTCTGTCATCCATTCCCAGCTTCTGAAAAACAGAGGCTAGGGACACCATTCGTACCCATCCTGGCTAATAGTCATTGATGGACCGATCCTCCATGAATTTATCTAGTTCTTTTTCGAACCCTGTTAAAGTCTTGGTCTTCATATCATCCTGCAAGGAGTTCCACAGGTTGACTGCATTGAATGAAGAAGTACTTCCTTTTGTTTGTTTTAAACCTACTACCTATTAATTTCATTTGGTGACCCTTGGTTCTTATATTATGAGAACAAGTAAATATCTTTCCCCTATTCACTTTCTGTACACCAGTACAGACCTCTATCATATACCCCCTTACTCCCGACTTTTCTAAACAGAAAAGTCCCAGGCTTTTTAATCTCTCTTCATATGGCAGCCATCACAAACCCCTAATTATTTTTGTTGCCCTTTTCTGAACTTTTTCCAATGCTAAGATGTCTCTTTTGAGATGAGGTGACCACATCTGTACGCAGTATTCAAGCTGTAGGTATACGATGGATTTATACAAAGGCACTAAACTATTCTCTGTCTTATTCTCTATCCTTTTTTAATTATTCCTAACATTCTGTTTGCTTTTTTACTGCTGCTGCACATTTAGTGGATGTTTTCAGACAATTATCCACAATGATTCCAAGATTTTTCTCTTGAGTGGTAATAACTAATTTAGTGCCCATCATTTTGTACATATAGATGGGATTATGTTTTTCTATATGCATTACTTTGCATTTATCAACATTAAAATTCATTTTGCTAGTCTCCTAGTTTTGGGAGCTCCTTTTGAAGCTCTTCACAGTCTACTTTGGTCTTAACTATTTTGAGTAGTTTAGTATCATCTGCAAATTTTTTCACCTCACTGTTAACCCCTTTTCCCAGATCATTTATAAATATGTTGAATAGAATCAGTCCCAGTAGGGACCCCTGTGGGAGGCCACCATTCTGAAAATTGACCATTTATTCCTGCTCTTTGTTTCTTATCTTTTAACCAGTTATCAATCCATGAGAGGACCTTCCCTCTTATCCCATGACAAGTTATTTTACTTAAGAGCCTTTTGTGAGAGACCTTGTCAAATAGTGATAGAGATGCAGCCATATTAGTCTGGTCTAGCTGAAACAAAAGACACGACTATGCAGCACTTTAAAGACTAACAAGATGATTTATTAGGTGATGAGCTTTCGTGGGCCAGACCCACTTCCTCAGATCAATATGTGGAAGAAAATTGGCATGACCATATATACCAAAGGGATACAATAAAAAAAAAGTGAACACATATAAAATTGACTAATCAGATTTAAGAAAAGAGGAGGGGTGAGGGGGGAAGGTTAGTGTCTGTGAGGTAATGACATTAGGGGTGATAATTGGGGAAGCTATCTTTGTAATGGGTGAGATAATTAGCATCTTTGTTAAGACCCTATTACCTTCATTTTGCAGAAGGAGAACTAAGGCATAGTGATTAAGGACCTGAGTCTGATCTCATGTCCCATTGACTATATGAGCTAAGTGACTGACACAAGGTCTCAGAGGAAGTCTGTAGCAGAGCTGACAAGAGACTCCAGATTTCCTGAAGATGAGCCCAGAGCTTTAACCACAAGACTTTTTTCCCCACAGTCTAAATATTTGCCTGGTCTCTCATTTTTCTCCCAGCTTCTTAAGATGTTCTGTTTAGGGATCTTTTATAAATATGAAACGTTTACTTGAATCAGTTTTCATTTCCATTATTTTGACAGTGATCAAATCTTTGTTATAGCTTTTAACAGCATTTATAACAGGGAGAGGGGGACACAGGGCTGAGCTTGGTTCAATACAATGAAGCAATAGTGGTAAGAGACTGTAACTTAGAGCAACCTCAGTGCAAAAAACCTAACAATTAAAGAGCATCCTTCTAAATGTAAGGTGTTCCAATGACTTCTTTTAAAGATAGTCTAACATATAATAAGCCTAATTCTCCTCTTAGAATTCTGTAAATCTGGAGTAACTTCACCGGAGTCAATATATTTCAATTGTAGAAAAACAAGGTGAGTTGAGAGGAGAATCAGGCCCACTATCTTCTCTTGGATTTGGTCATATTTCCATTTGCTATCAATTAATTTTCTCTCACTCTCTCTCTCTTCCTTTGTGTGTGGGCCAAATTCTGCTCTTTTCTCTTGTGAGTTAAACCTGCTAAAATCAGTGAGGTTGTCCTAATATACCCTAGTGTAAGATTTTGACCATTATGTGAAATGACAGTGAGAAGACTCAATAGTTACAAAGTAATTGTAGTGTTAATCCCTAAGCTGTCAACACACTTTAAAAAGTACAGTTTTTTCCCATGGGAGCCATTCAATTTCACAATGAAGGAAAATGTGGTTGTAGCTTACACAGTCTATTCGTGGTGACTAAATACTTGCCTTTTTACACCACTGGGTATAATTAGAACAAAATGGAGCTGCAAACCTCAACAGGAGGGGGGGAAATATATAAAAAATTCCAGTTAGAAATCCTGAAAATTGTTCCTGCTTGTTACTGTGAAATATAGATTTTAATACCCTACAGCCACAAAGCCCAATCAAAATTTAAAGCCACAATGCCCAATCAAAGGGTCTAAAATACAGAAGAAAGAAGAGCTTACGTTTTAAAGCACAAGACAATGAGGTGAAGACTATAATATAAAAACCTTGAGGTCCATGGTTTGAAGGGAGCAAGTCTCAAGGCTAAAAAGCTGCATTATCAACTCTAAGCAGTTCTGAAGCCTATAAGCTTTGGGCCAGCAGATGGTCAGTCTTGGAGAAAGGTTACTTTTTCCAGGATGGAGGAGTATGGCTTATGTAACACCTTGTTCTTAGCTGACGCAGTGTTCACAGTTCGGGGCAGGGCTGGACAAGATGCGATCAGGAGGGCCGGATCCAGCCCGCCTAATACTTTGATCCAACCTGTGAACTACATCTGGCCACTTTTTATTTATATCCCGCTGCCCTTGCCACTGAATTTCCAGGTAGCGGCTCAGGCAGCAGGATCCTATTTAAATGTCTCATGGCTCACAGTCGCAGCAGTACCCTGGCAAGTGCCGGAGCCGCAAGCCCTTTAAATAGCTGCAGCAGCCCTGGGCAGCTGCCAGGCAACATGGTAGCAGCGGGCCTGGGAGCTGCGAGCCCTTTGCTATTTTTTTAATTCAAAGCCTCTGGCCCCAGACAACTTTGAGGGGAGGCTAGTGCCCAGATCTGCCCCTTCCACTTCAGGCCCCAACCTTTCCCAGGATGGAGCTGGCCTGTGACTAAGTATCAAAATTCATTAGGTATTAGGTGCCCCCCTGCAAAAATTATTGCCCACTCCTGATCTAGACCATCCCTGATAGACATCTATCTAACCTGCTCTTAAATATCTCCAGTGATGAAGATTCCACAACCTCCCTAGGCAATTTATTCCAGTGTTTAACCACCCTGACAGTTAGGAAGTTTTTCCTAATGTCCAACCTAAACCTGCCTTGCTTAAATTTAAGCCCATTGCTTCTTGTCCTATCATCAAAGGTCAAGGAGAATAATTTTTCTCCCTCCTCCTTGTAACACCTTTTTAGGTACTTGAAAACTGCTATCATGTCCCCTCTCAGTCTTCTCTTTTCTAAACTAAACAAGCCCAATTCTTTCAGTCTTCCCTCCAAGGTCATGTTTCTAGACCTTTAATCATTTTTGTTGCTCTTCTCTGGACCTTCTCCAATTTCTCCACATCTTTCTTGAAATGTGGTGCCCAGAACTGGACACAATACTTCAACTGAGGCCTAATCAGCGCAGAGTAGAGCGAAAGAATGACTTCTTGTGTCTTGCTCACAACACTCTTGTTAATGCATCCCAGAATCATGTTTGCTTTTTTTGTAACAGTGTCACACTGTTGACTCATATTTAGCCTGTGGTCCACTATGACCCCTAGATCCCTTTCTGTAGTGCTCCTTTTTAGATAGTCACTTCCCATTCTGTATGTGTGAAACTGATTGTTCTTTCTAAGTGGAGTAATTTGCATTTATCCTTATTAAGCTTCATCCTATTTTCCTCAGACCAGATCTGCAGTTTGTCCAAATCATTTTGAATTATGACCCTATCTTCCAAAGCACTTACAACCCCTCCAACTTTGGTATCATCTGCAAACTTAATAAGCATATTCTGTATGCTAATCATATATATAGTAGCCCAATGTCTGTGACTCTGTAACGCTGAAATGCTGGCTGTTGCCTCTGGGCAGCACTGTTGCTTGAGTCATGTCCTTCGCCTCCCACCGTGGCGCTCGGCTGACTTCTGCGCTGCTCAGCCAGGCTGCCACGGGGGAGCAAGCGGTGCAAGCGGCCGTTTGAGCTCCGCGGTCCCCCGAGTGAGAGGCAGGAGCGAGAGGAGAAGAGAAAGAGAGAGACGGAGAGAGAGGCAGGAGGCCGAGGAGAGCTGAGAGGGGGGTGGGGGAGGCAGTAGGAGGAGGAGGAGAGAGAGAGAAGGAGAGACAGACGTGGAGGAGAGTCCCGAAAATCCCGTCTTATGACAGGCTATTGGCTAGGATCTAAATAGTTGATGAAGCTATTGAACAGAACTGATCCCAAAACTGACCCCTGCAGAACCCCACTTGTTATGCCCTACTAGCATGACAGTGAACCCTTAACAACTACAGTCTGAGAATGATTATCCATCCAGTAAACAATGTAAACAAACTTGTAGGCTCTAAAGTTTTACATTGTTTTGTTTTTAGTGCAGTTATGTAACAAAAAAGTCTACATTTTTAAGTTTCACTTTCACAGTAAAGAGACTGCATTAAAGTACATATGAGGTAAACTGAAAAATACTATTTCTCTTGTTTTTATAGCACAGATATTTGCAATAAAATAAAGTGAGCACTACACTCTTTGTGCTCTGTGTTGTAATTGAAATCCATATATTTAAAAATGTAGAAAACATCCAAAATATTTAAATAAATGGTATTTTATTATTTCTCAGCAGAGTGATTCATCATTTAATCACAGTTAATTTTTAATTGCCCGACAACCCAAGTTTATACTATAGAAGTAAAGGTTCTGCAATATATTTTATAAAGTGTTGATGTCTTAATATAAGACTTCTCTATAGCTCTGCTTTTAAATCTTTGGTGCAGAGTGGGAATACACTCTATGTGTGAATCAGAGTGGGTGGATTAATAAATGCAGATTAATGCATTAGGAAATACAGATTAGTACAATCTGACTATATTTCTTTTGTACTTTGACTTTGAAAGGATCTCCAAGATCCTCATGTTCTTTTCCTCCTCTTTATTTTTCTCTCCTAACCCTACAACTCAAAAAAGCCTGCTGTGGCACCCACTATCTCTCCCATTGAAAAGGACCAGACACAAGCCACTCCTGAGATCATCAATATAGTTCCAGGCATCTTAGCTTATGTCTGGACTGGAGATGGAAGACATACTTTCTAGCCCAAGTAGACATACCTACACTAGCTGATTTGAACTAGCATGCTAAAAATCGTAGTATAGCTACCACAGCATGAGCAGCAAGATGAGCCAGTGCCGGAGTCCAATCCCACTCAGGACCCCCAGGTACATACTTTGGCATCTAGCCCTGTCCAGCAGCTACTCTTCTGTTTGTAGCACAGAGCTCAGTCAGCACTAGCATGATACGTCTGCTCAAGATGGACATTACACTTTTCAGCTCCATTGTAGCCATGCTCCTAGGAGGAGCTGTATAAGAGTAGCTAGAAGCACTTCTGTTCTTAAGGGGCTCAGCATACATGTGGAGAGCATGAAGTATTCTGCTTGGCACATGCCATTTCAGGAAATTTGAGCTCCATATTCTTATCGTCAATTATGCTAGCCAACAACTTTGTGTTTCACCCTACCCAGGGTTTGTACTGAACCCATACAAAGCTACAAGCCATATGAGCTCTCTTCTGGTGTCGCCTTCAAAACTGCAGAATTTAAGGATCCATTTGTACCTGTGGGGGAACCCATAAAGCTCAGTTTTTCAAAGCTTTTGGGCACACATATGCGAACTGTATGTGCAATTGCATGCTTCCATTTACCTAAGATGCCATGAGTGCACATGGGAGAAAAAAAACATGTATAAATGGCCAATTCTGGTCAATGCATGGCTCTGTTTGTTTGTTTGTTTGTTTGTTTTTTAAACTCTGTATTTTTTAATGGCCTCAAATTTCTATGCTTCATGCTTGCAAAGAGAACCTCTTAAACATGAGCCAATGTAGTGCTGTGTTCCTGAGCCTACATATGGATTGAAGCAGTAGCTCTTGAGAGGGGTGAATACCTACCTCTGACAGCGTAAATGCTACTAGTATTATTTGTTTTATGGCTGATCACTTTTCAGTAGAACCATTCAGCTGTTGCAAGACAGTGGGTAGAGTATGTATGATTGTGAGTTCCTTTAGGGCAGGGACAAAGACACTGAGGACACTAAACCTACATAACTAGTGTGACATAGTGGGGATGCTGTCTGCTCTGTAACCCGGAGTTCCCCTGTACTATGATGTGTGATTCCCACTGACTCACTCACATGTGTATTGGCCCAGCCTAAGCAGTTAGCAAAGCTCCTCCCTGGGGGAGAGACAAAGGAAGGGAGTCGGAGACGAACACCTGGCTGGGGGGCAGGGTCTGGGAGCGAGGCAGTTTCTGTTTGGGAAACATGAAGGAACAGACTAAGCTGAGTACTGAGGGTTGAGGGGGCGATGGACCCCCTAACCCAAGGGGTCTGAGGCATCCTGGCCCTGACTGCTGTAGCCACATAATACCTATGCTGTGCTGTATCCTGGAGAAGCAATAAACCCTCTCTATTCTACTGGCTGGCAGAGTCTGTTCTTGCTGCTATGGGGGTGCAGGATCGGGAGGGTCCCTGACACGCTGCCACAACTAGGTCATTGTGCTATACCCATTACCTCCATGGTATAGACTCAGCCAACACTAAGCAAAGGGTTTTTTCCAATGATGCTGAAACACCACCTCACTGCACAAAGGTAGATACATTTATGCATTCTTCCTTTAATATAGCTACATCTGTGTTGGGGATGGGGGGGGGGGGGTAGGTTGACATAAGTATGTTGATCAGGGCTATGGATTTTTCAATCCCCTGACTGTGTCAATCTAAGACTGTGTCTTCCTGTTTATGCAGAGAGAACTGGGATAATGTGGATGTTATCAGGCTACTACTACTAAAGCGAATAAGTGCCATTGTTTTATTCCCCCCGCAGGCATTATTCATTTAGGGTATGTGAGGGCGCGCCCCACCAGGATACTAAGGAGTTGTCTGCTTAGGCTCTCAATGTCACCAGATCCTGATGCAGACCTCCTCGGTCTCCTTCCCCAGTCGCCCGTTGGCTTCACCCCCTCACCCCTCCCCTTGTGCACCCTGCTGTCTTTTTAACAAAGTCCACAATCCCGCTGGGGAAAACAACCAGAGTCTTTAATATGGTCCACAATGCTCTGGTCAATGCACCAATCGCTTTCCCTCTCTGCCTCCGCTTCTCAGCAATGGAGGGTGGGGGAAGGTAGGGGAACCCGGGCCCGCCCTCTCCACTGGGTCCCGGTCCAGGGCCCTAGGGGGTAAGAGATCATGCTCTCTCCACCTCTTTATGGTCGACAGGGACGCTGCCTGTAACACGTCGACCCACAGGTAATCAGGAATCCTACCCTGGGTCACTTCCTACCTTGCCGGGGTTCACCATACCCCTACTTACAGAATTAATCCCTGGGATCGCCGACCCCTTACAGCTCAGGTATACCACAGACAAACACCCGAGTCGACCCATACCTCCGTGCACCCGCTGTGGGATCAAGGCATGCCTTCTCGGCCATTCTCACCGTGCTCGCTCACCTCTCCTTCCCCACTTACAGTCTGCAGCACGTCCTTTTCAAAGGAGGTGCCGCAACACCATGCCCAGCGCCCAGTGTGCCCCACGGCATGCCTCTCTTCCTTTCCCCTCCCTCCCCCATGCACGGATGACACGGACCTGCTGCCGTGGCTTGGCACTCCAGCGCATGCGCAGTCGGGGCGCTGCTGCGGCACCGCCCCTCCCCTGTGCAAGGGCGGCGGTGACGGGGAAGTGCCCGGAGGCTCCATCACAGGATACATCTACACTGTGCAGCTATTTTGGGGAACCAGAGGTATCCCAAAATAGCTACCTCGCATCCAAGGAACGTGCCCGTTATTTCGAAATATTTTTTGACATAAAGGACACGCTATTTTGCCATCCTTGTAAACCTCGTTGCATGAGGGTTAAGGGATGGCTCCAAATAGCGTTTTATTTCAAAATTTGGCGCCGGATACACGCACCAAGTTTCGAAATAGCCTATTTCAAAATAAAATTGAAATAAGATACACAATTTGTGTAGCGCAAATTGCGTATCTTATTTTGAGTTTAGAGTGCAGTGTAGATGCACCCTTACTTTAGAAAGAGATTTATATCTGATATTATTTCATTAAATGAATATTCTATGTCTTGTTATTGTTGTTTCATACTGTACTGCTTTATACTTTTCCCTGTAATTAAGCCATTTGAGTGAAATATTGAACTGATTAATGTGGCATTTTCCACCAAACTGTTTCAGGAAATGTTGCACCTTACCAGTGGGATACTTTTGAATAGTGTAATCTCCTTAGTATAATTAAAACTAAGTTCTGAAGTTAGTACCTTTTTTCCCTAGAGGCACTCATCAAAATGTCAAGTGTTCCTTCTTGTGGAACTGCCATCCTATAGTACAAACAAATATATTATTCACTGTTCCTTGCAAGCAGGAGACCTTTGCCTCCATTCTTTGTCACTTCAATTTTAACATGAGTAAATAGTGCATAAAATAATAAACAGTCTTTATGCATAGGATACAATATTTTAAAAAAAACTGCTTGAAGAAGAAAGATGAAGTATTATAGGTAAGAACTGTAAGAAGTCCTTGTTCTGCTTTGCTAATTTTTCCCTTTTAAGTGTTACTCTAAAAAAACCAAAGTTTAAATGCTTATTTACTGATGGAACAAATGATATGAAACAAAACATTTGCTTCTCTCAGGATGTTTTCTTCCATTAGAGAAAAATAAAGGTTACAGTGCCATCATCTGGACAGATAGAGAAACATGGCCAGCAGATTTTATTGCTTTGTTTTGTAGGGACCCTGAAGAAATATAGTAGACTTCCAGGCAAAATCCTGCTTAACAGGGAACTAAGAATGTAATTGTAACCATTCTACCAGGTAACGACAACACTTGCCAGGGTCAGGTTCAATATCTAGGGGTTCCTTCCGATCCACCCAACACAGAAGCAGCTTGAGCCCTCACCCTGTAGCCTGGGAAATGTACACACCATCCTTGGGCACTTCTGAGAGGCAATGCTTCCTCACTCACAAGTGCAAAGTCTGAGTGCAGAAAAGAAAATTTTTATTAAAAGAAAGAAAGTAACTTGGCATAAATCTGGGAAAACACGACAAACAGGGTTAATAAACATAAGACAGGAGTAAAAAAAGTCCCACCCCAATTAAATTGGGCAGTGTCCTTTTCCCCCCAGGTTCTTAAGTCCAGCAACCTAAATGTCTCCTTCACATGTCCAGTCCTTCTCTGCACCCCACTCAAATTTGCTGCCCTTGGACAATGCAGACCCAGAGTTGAGATATGTATTTTCAGAGTTCACCTCCCATCCTAAGAAGAGAGAAAGATAAAAAAAATCTTAATTGCTCCACTGCTGCTCACAATCTGCCCTACTGGCTGCTCATTGAACCTCCACTGTTGCCCTCCTGGCTACCTGTTGTGCCTCTTCAGCATTGTCCGCTGGTTGTTAGTCACCATCCGTGGCCATCCACTTCTTGGCTGCAACCTCTGCAAGAGAGCCTCCGCTGGCCAGATCTGGCCCACCAAGCGGGTTGATCTGGCCTGCAGGCACCCTGCTGCTCTTCCACCCCCAGGCCAATCAGGGCATGAAGTCTCCTCCCCCACCAGAGGCATGCAGTGCTTAGAGCAGTGGTCACCAATCAGTAGATTGGGATCTACTGGTAGATCTTGGAGCCTTTGACAGGTGATCCTGACAGGTTTGGCTGGGAGGCTGCCAAGTACCAGCACTTCATCTGCCCCTCTCAGCACTGCTGTGCTGCACCTGCCCTTTGCCTTGGAGCTGCCTCCCACCCCTGGGAGCCTCTTGCTTGCTGTGCGGGCACAGGAAGAAGAGGAGGGGGCACTGATGTCAGGCTGGCCCTCCACTCACCCTGCACCCCATCTCCACAGAGCGGGTGGGGAGCACAGATGGAGAGAGTTTGTTGGCTGCTTTTGGGAGTGGTGCAGGGCCAGAGTAGGGGTGAGCCTGCCTTAGTCCCATGCACCACCACCCAGAAACCACCTATGGTAAGTGGTGCCCACCTGGAGACTGCATTCCAAACCCCAGCACCAGTCCTGAACCCCTCCTGCATCCCAAACCCCTGCCCTAGCCCTGAGTTCCCCTGCACCCAAATTCCCTCCCAGAGCCTGCACCCCATCCTGCACCTCAACTCCCTGCCCCAGGCTCAGCTCAGAGCCCCTCCCACACTCCAAATCCTTTAGCCCAAGATCAGAGTCTGCAACCCCCTCCCCCGTGCCCCAGCCTGATAAAAGTGAATGAGGATGGGGGAGGACAGGAAGGGGAGGCCTCGGAGAAGGGGCAAGAAGGAGGTGGGGGCAAGGGTGTTTGGGTTGGAGGTAGATCTTAGATTGCACTTAAATTCAAAAAGTGATCTCCTGCTTAAAAAGGTTGGAGACCCCTGGCTTAGAGTGAACCGCCAGCTGAGCTGGCAGCTCACTCTAATCACTGTGCACCTTTTGCAGGGCAGCAGCAGGGGTAGGGGCAGGGAGCAAGAGACTTCATGTGCTCCCCCCACCTCGAGGCCCTGATTGGTCTGGGGGCAGGGAGGAGTGCATGAAGCCCCCCCCAGGGGCCCGGGTGCCTAGAGGGAACAGCTGGCAGTTCTCTTGGGCAGATATAGAGGCAAAGGCTTCATGTGCTCCCCCACCCCCAAACCAGTCTGGGGCTGTGGGCAGGGCAGCATGGAAGTGTCCCTTCTGTCCAATGCCATGCCCCTTTCAGGGCAGCCCGAGGCCCCTTCAAGTATTTGTGAAGTGACTCCCCCTTCTAAAATTATTGCCCATGTCTGGTCTTAAGTGATTTCCACTCCCAGTGACTTTTTAACTCTTAGCAGGCAGGGTAAAGAAACACAGCTCTACCACAATTAACATAAGAAAGAGGCTCCTAATGAAGCCTATTTAGTGCTATTCATTGAACAGTAGAGGGAACAGGTCCAACTAGTTCAGGCAGTACCCCTGGGGAGGGCCTACAGTGGGGGTAAGCAATAAAACAGCAGTGGTTTGCAAGAGTTAGCCCATGGTGGGCTGCCACTGCTATATTTTCCTGTGTCTCCACAGGTACTGGCAATTGCAGCTCCGACATAGGTAAATATAGTGCTGGCAGCCTGCCTGGGTCTAAGGCTGGCTGGCTGGATCCAACCCACAGGCCAGTATTTGCCCACCCCTGCTCTATAGCCTCCAGACTAGATTAGCCTACTCTCCCCCTTCTTACTCTCATAGAACTTTGAAAGTCAAGCTCCTGCTTAGCAAAGTTCCTTCTGCCATGAGCCCTTTCCTTTGGAACAGATTAAGCACCGTCCTGCTTTTCTGTATGCCCACAATAATTACAAACATTGGTAACCATATTTCAGCTATCCCTGCATTTAATACAAATATAGTGGTGTTGAGTCACAAATTAAATTGATTACATACCACTCCATCTGCTGAATATCTGGCAAAGCAGGAGCAAGCTATGTTTACATAGACACACCCAGGGTCTCTCCCCTCTTCCAGCTATCTGTCCCAGGAGCATTCCTTCAAATCCTGCTTACATGATTAAAAGTTGGAAACCTATCAAGAACACTATCAAGAAACATAAAATAGCCTGGACATTCAGAGATAGAGTTCAACTTAAAAATTATTATGTTTGCTGAAAAATCTTCAGTCTGTCCCTGCCTTTCTAGACCCATATTTACAAAATGTCAGTGTTGGTTAGGCACATTATTGAAAGGAAGGAAGTTGTCTTCCTTTGCAACATCATGTTATTGTCTACTTCTGAACACAGACATTGGGCCTGATGGGCTGATTAGTATGCTTAATTCCATGAATATTATACCTTTTAGCTATGAAAGTATTTGGTACAGTACAATTTCACATTCTATTTTCAGGAAATGTGGGTGATCAAGGCTCACAACCAAGTTGACTTGTATTCTGATTTAGGTTTCACAGATGTAATTTGGGAAGAAGCAAGACATTTATATTCTCTGTAAATGTATAATTTTAATTTCAATTATAAGTGAAATAATTATCATAATTAATTGTTATCATAATTAATTATTAACGATGGATCATGAGATCCATTAATGGTGCACTGTACAGGCATATTAATAACTATCCTATGTAGATTGCAAAGCCCACATGTGAACTTGATTTTTGTTTTTTTCAAAAAAAACTGAAGCTGTCAGGAGTAACCTTGACTTCCTTTTTTTTTTTTTTAAGTGCCTAGCTCTTGTCTTTGCAGAGACAGATTTCTGTTGGTTTGACATTTTTCAAATGTATGCATTTTTCAGACTACCTAGAACCACGATAGGAAATAAACAGCCCACGGCCCAGATGTGGAGCTGTCAGATGCTTGTGCATCCAGATACAACTGCCTGCAGCTCCCATTGGCTGTGATTCACGGGTCCTAGCCAATGGGAGCTGTGAGAAGCAGTGGCCCGGCCCATGCAGCTCCCATGAGCCAGGAATGGTGGAGATGCTACTGCTGTACCTGTGGATGTTCAGGTAAATAAAGCATTTGGCAGCCTCCCAGGGGCTAACCCTGGTGAATTGTGTCTGGCTCACAGGCCGTTTATTGCCCACCCTCATCTAGAATGTTATACGCCAGGGCTACTCAACTTTGGAAGCCCCAAGGGCCACAATGATACTCAAAACACATAATGAGGGCTGCAACTTAAGTGTGGTTGCATATACATGCAAATATATATATAAATAGCTTCTTTCACACTGACAGGCATGAATACAAAGATTAAGGCAAGACTACACAACATGCAGGCCCCACTTAAGTCAGTTCTGCTGATATTAATAATATGCAATATTTACCTGATTTCCACCCATATGACAGCACTTTTAATGAGCAATGACAGTCCAGGAATTAACTACTAAAATGCAAATCAACAGAAGACCATTATATTGACTAATTTTTTGTTTTGGCTCCTACCTGTGGGCCACATGTTCAGCCCCATGTAAACCCAAACCACCCTGCGGGCTGTCAACAAACAGGCTGCGGGCCGCATGCAGCCCATGGGCCATGTGTTGAGTAGCCCTGTTATACACCCTCTTGCTTGAGTGCTCACTAAATGGAGCAAAAGAAAGGAAAGGCCCAAGAAATGTAATACATTTCTCCCTCTTCCCTAGCAGGTTACCCTCTGTGTATGTACGCATGCCCATTTGCACTTTCTTTTCTTGTTCTTCTTTCTCATTTGTTATTGTGGGAAGGCTGAGCTAGCAAAGTGTGTTTCAAAAGTTTTAGAGGGGTAGCCGTATTAGTCTGTAATTGGAAAAATTAAAAAACAACTAATAGTCTTGCAACACCTTAGAGACTAGCAAAAAATGTAGATGGTATCATGAGCTTTTGTGGGCACAGCCCACTTCTTCAGATTAATGGAATTTAAGGGGTGCAATTTTCAAATAAATAGTACAGAGAGGCAATGGTGGGGGGAAGAGGAGGAAAAAGAAGGAAAAAAGGGGGAAAGAAATTGTCTATTAGAGTATCCATGCTAAATGAAGCTGATAAGAATACTTAGTACTCACCCTAAGTATCCTTTCTTTGGTTTATATGTCATTAGGATGTGGAATGTAGTGGGCCATCCAGCCAACACTTTGTTTAGACTTCTGTTGTAGGAATCAAACTTGTAAATGAAATTAAGTTTGGTAGCTTCCCTGTCAAGCTGGCTTTTGAAATTGGTTTGAAATAATACGGTGACTTTGAGATCCAATGATTAATGAGTGCCCAGGCAAGTTACTTGCCTGTATACGAAAATGACAGTGGCATAACAGATTCAAGTTTTTAATACATCAGAGTTGAACCAATGCAAAAGGCTGTGTGACAGATAAAAGGTTATTTAAACCCATACAAGCTGATAGTAGTGATGCCAGTGTAACTTTCTGATGTACATAAGTCCTCAGTGTATAAGCCAGTGAGTTCTGTGGTTACTCTTACTTCCTCTAGAAGAGAGTTTCTTAGTCATAGTTGTCAAGAATGTTCTGTCTTCTGCTCTCATGAGCTTGGATCTTCAGGTCGACAGTTCCAGAAGAACGTGGGGTACAACTGATGCAGCGAAGGCAACCTACTCTGCTTAGTATGGACGACTTAATCCCTTTTCCTCAGTTTCCTTAGCTGTAAAATGAGAACAGTAATATTTACTTACCTATCCCCCACCCCCAGAATGTTGTGATGATTAATTAATTCATGTTTGGTAAAGTTCTGTGTGATGGGGTGTGCATACCCCGCACTAAAGCCGGCGGGGTTAAAATCCTGTGGCTGGAGGAAGTCCTGCCCCTTCAACCAGACTAAGCATGCTCCAAATGCTGGAGCAGCCTAAAAGGCAGCAGAGCAGCTCGGTCTGGGCTGACCACTGAAGGAGAAGGACCTTCAACCAGAGTGCCAGGGATTCACCAGCCAACAGCCCAGACAGTGGGAGCCAGAGCCCCAGGAGACCGTTGCCACACAGCCCCAGAGCAGTCCCAGGGAGAAGCAGCAGCTGAAGAACCAGAAGAGCCAGCCGCAACATGATACTCCGTCCCACCAGCACCGGTAGGAAGTGACCCAGGGAGAGTGCAGGAGTGGTCTCTCCCTCCCAGGTAAACTCAGTGTGTTTCAGCCAGATTCCCTGCCGAGGGAGTGGCAGACCGCTCTGCCACTCACAGGGCCCTGGGTCGGGACCCAGTGGAGTAGGGTGGGCCTGGGTTCCCCAACCAGAGTGACTGGCCCCCATCCCCTACTTATTGACTGGCTGCTAGGCCGTACTGCCCTGAGTTAAAAGGCCATCCCTTATTGACTATGGTCACTAGACTGAGTTTGCTCTGAACCAAGGACTACCCCTTATGGACCCTGGCTGTCAGGCTGAACCTCCCTGATCGAAAGGCTACCTTATTACTTCAGCCATTGTGCTGCACTACCCTAGAGTGAGGGTTGGTTTTCAGGGACTAAGGGAGATTGCTGATGGACAGCCAGCCGACGGGGTGACGTCCACACCCCTGAATACCCTCCCCCCAAGGGACAGGGTGTGCATATGCCATTACTCCCTGCAGCATAAATGCTAAAATTCACGTGAAGGCATGAAAAACACACTAGTGACTGGGGGTGGGAGGCAGAATGACCAGGACTTTAGTTGGGCCATGTCTCCCTTTAAGTGTCAGCAAATCTGCATGAACCTAAGCACAAATAACTGACCACCATTTCTAAAGCAGGAAGCTAGTGATGGCTTGAAAACCCCTGTCCCCTTTTTAACAGAAAATGAGTCTTAAATTTAGGGTATTCCCTGCCTAAATCATCTCATTGATCATTCCCCATATCCATACTATGTAATTCAACATACCATTGTGATCATGGTGGAGCTAAGTCATTTCATTGGAAGCAGCCCGAAGCATTGTTTCAATAGTAACGCTACCTTCCCTCTGGGCAACCACAATGGGCCTGTGTACTAGTATGGAGGGGTGTAAATTACATCTCCCTTTCTTCAGTAAATCTGACCTTGAGTCTATAAAACTGTCAGTGGCAAACTGTGGCGGGTATAATAGGGCAGGAGATACTGTCACAGCCACCAGATACTCAGTGTGGGGGAGGGGGTTTGGCAGGGAAAGTTTTTGCTTTATTATGCCCCCCCTGCAGGTTCTGGAGTGGCTGAAGAGGTAGTATGTGTTATTCAGCTTCCCAGGTTCCTCAGTAATCTCCCTGGATTCAAGAGATAAAAGAGACGAACCCCAAAACTGAGTAGTAAATACTGACTCCTTAGCTGCCCAGAACCTTCATGAAGTATAGCAAAAGCATTACTTTGAATGTGTCATTGAATTATTTGTGCTATCAAACTACCCGTTCAGCTTAGTTTGGTCCCTCTGGATTTCCTCATACTTTCCTCTCTAGTCTTGACTAGCCTCAATAAATTTTGTGTCATACAAAAATTTGGCCTGCAATGTTTAAACATTGTGTTTAAACTAGAATTGCTTAACCTCTGTAGTGTAGACATTATCTCATTGAAACCCTCCTTGTCCATGGACATGAAGAGATGCATGATCCTCTGCACTCATTTGTAACCTCAGTTTTGATGTTTATTGGTTGTGTGGATGGACAATGGTATAATAGTGTGATTATGAGCCGAACTAGCAAGGTTAAATCGAACTAAGCTGTTAATTCGAACTATCTTCCCTTGGTCCGAACTAAAGAAGTTTGACAGTTAGAGGCTTTCTGCCTTTTTGAGTTGCACACGGAACAAGTGCTTTGCACCCCATCCCATTCCTTTGCACCCGGATCAAAATAGCTGCACACGGCTCAAATTGTTATGCACGCCACCCGCAAAAGAGTGCACTCAGCACCATTGGAGTTTTCCCGCCTAACGGTGCATAAATACCCTAGTCAACATTAGTTCGGGTTCCCAGTTCTGTTTGGGTTCCGGAGTGTGTGTGGGTTCTGTGGAATGTCTCTCTCTCTGTTTAGTATGAATGATAGAGTGAGTGAGGGAGTGTAAGGGTGTGAGTATAGACAGCATAGTTTGCATGTGAGTGGAGGGATATATTTTTGGGTTCTGTATTCCTGTGGAGTATTCCTGGGGGAAAACCTTTTTGGATCCCATTGGATTATCCTCGGAGATCGGAAGGCCTCCGAATAATAGTCCACCGTCCGCCTACCACCTGTTCGGAGGACTAGATCCTGAAGTGACACTGAGGGTCTCCTCACTGTTCCTCTGTCACGGCTTCCAACTAGCCAAGACATAGAGGTCGTGAGCTCCTAGCTGATCTGTGCCATGTGAATGTAATGTATAATCCTATTGTTTAGGGGTCTTTTCTATCTGCTTTGTCTTCAGGGATAGGGAGGTTTATAGTGTTTTGTCATATGCTGTTCAGTTCTGTATTCTAAATTTACAATATATGGTTTGGCCCCAAACTGCGACTCAGAGTGTTATTTGGTAAACCACGTGCCGGTGATAGATACGGCCACAAGTAATCGGCGTCAGGCAATCTCTTCTTCTGGGACCTGGGATATTTGTCATCGTCACCATAAGTCAGGGCGTGTCCATCTAATTAGGTTTTGAAAATTATTCGTTACTGTGTCCCAGGGTAACACATTCTCAATGTAATAGGGCTTTTTGTTTGTTCCAAAGGGAGGCTAAAAAACCAAAATATTTTTTCCACGATACCTTAAATAACAAGAGCTAAATTCAGTGGTGACATACTCCTAGAACACCAGTGACTTAAAATGCAATAGGATAGCGTACACTTACTCCCCACACACTACCACTGGCTCGCTCTTGTTTATAAATAAACCACTGGAAGCTTGAAAGTGACTTTACCACATTTAATCTGTTTTGATTACAAGTATCATCTTGCATGAGGGACAGACCTGAAGCGCCTATTGAAACAAATCTTTTGCTTTACTTTCTAAAAGATGATTAGTGCTTGCATTTAACTGGTATCAGTCAATATTTCTAAGTGCATTGTAACTCGTTGATTAAGGATATATCATTTGCAAAAGAATGACCAAAGGGACTAATATAATGGGCTCCTGGAAAAAAATTAAAATCAAAAAGAAAAATGTGCTCAATATTTCAAAAGACTCACTAGCCTTTAGGATTTGATTTAATCAGCAGTTAATACACTTGGACATACATTTTCCAAACTATATTTTTTCTATGCATAAAAAATTGTCTTGTTGCCACAATGGAAGTCACTATTCCACTGTGGGAAGGAATATGGATATAGTAGCAGACTTTGTTAACCACTGGAAGTAAGATAACACACTCAAGCATCCTAGACTGAATTCATCACTGAAGAAAGAATCTACTGAACAAATTACTGAATCTTTCGCATGCTAATTCTACACTAGTATCCCCTCTCAGCAGGACCAGGTTCAGTGGGGTCTGAAAGCTTTGCAAGGTCAATTCCCAATATTTGCTATTGATCTTGGTTTCAATCCTATTTTAAATTCTCTAAGCTACTGGTATTTGTTAACTAAGTAGCACAGTGGGGAAGTTTGTCTTATTTTCATGGGGGAGCAAAAAAGCTGGTTGTTCATATAATACTACGTAGATTAACAAAGCCTAGAGCTGAACACTAAAGAACCTTTCTCAGAAATGTCATGTCTCCTGGCTACCACTACATCCCCTATAGGCTGAGTTAACATATGTGAAATGTCACCTACACTCTCACATCTGAGACTCAACGGGATCAGATGTACCAGAATATTTAATTCATTTAATAATATTTAATTTTAAAAACTGCTATGGTCTATGACTCCACCAGTGGGTGCATGCAAAAGATGGTGAGCAAGTTTAAAGGGAATCAAGGGAAAATGGGACTCATTTCTTCATTTCAGGTATCTAAAAGAGTGTCACAAGGAGGAGGGAGAAAAATTGTTCTCCTTAGCCTCTGAGGATAGGACAAGAAGCAATGGGTTTAAACTGCAGCAAGGGAGGTTTAGGTTGGACACTAGGAAAAACTTACTAACTGTCAGGGTGGTTAAACACTGGAATAAGTTGCCTAGGAAAGTTGTGGATTCTCCATCTCTGGAGATATTTAAGAGCAGGTTAGATAGACATCTATCAGGGATGGTCTAGACAGTACTGGGTCCTGCCATGAGGGCAGGGGACTGGACTCGATGACCTCTTGAGGTCCCTTCTAGTTCTAGTGTTCTATGATTCTGATAAGTGTTAGGTGCATGACATGGACTTGTCTTCCACAATCCTGGTGTCTGCAGGTGTTTGGCTGAGTTGTTTGCTTCTCCTTATGGATATCTTATCTATGTGAAGCACTCTGTTTCTTTAAGAAGCTACTCTCTCATTTCTCTATGTCCTGCTGCTGCTGTATGGGTTTACAGATATCTCTTATTTGCTGTGGTGTGTCATGACTAGCCAAGATACTGAGTCCAAATATACCCAATGTACTATGTAGTGCATGTGGATTTAGCTGAACAGCTTTTTATTTTGTGCTAATTGGCCAAACTGTTGTCCCACCTTTTGGTTAGACTGAGTTGTACATAAAGATCTTGTGCTGAATAAATCCCAGCTCCATTGATGTCAATGGGAATGTAATTGATTTCAGGAGATTAAGATTTCCCTTATTGTGTTTACCCAAAGTTTATATTCTGCTCGCTACTTGTCCCATACCAGGCAGCATAACTGAGAATTATGTAACTTGTAATTTGAGAGGTAATCTCAGCTGTTTGTCAGCAATCATATTCTAGGTTATTAACATTTATATCACTGTGTTTTTTATTATTTCTATCCCACAGAGACCTAGAGAGGAGTCAGTGGGTTTGGGGGGCAACAGGAACAGATAATCACAAGCAATAATCTGGTTGGATTGTACTACATGGGAGACATGTCCAGGAAAGACATTCTGGCTATGTCTACACTACAGGGTTTTTGCACAAAAACAGCCGTTTTTGCACAAAAACCCACGGAGCATCCACACCTCAAGCGCATTTTTGCGCAAGAAAATCTACAGTCAATCAACAGAATAGAGGGCTTTTTGCGGTGTAGGTATACCACCTTCTACAAGGCATAACTCCTTTTTGCTCAAGAGTTTTTGCTCAAAAAGGTGTGTGTGGACGCTCAACAGGGGTTTCTTGTGCAAAAAGAGCCTATCACAAAAAGCACAGGTGTGGCCATCAGAACTTTCTTGTTCAAAAGTGTCCATGCAGTGTGGACGCTCTCTTGCGCAAAAGCACATCACTTTTGTAATGTGCTTTTGAGATGTGGATGCGCTTTTGCGCAAGAAGTTTTTGCGGCAGATCTCTTCCGCAATAAGCTTCTTGTGCAAAAACCATGCAGTGTAGACAAAAACTCTGCAGCAGAAAATATGCTAATGAGGGACTCCGTAGCATAAGTCACAACATCATTAGCATATTTTCTGCCCCGAGAGGCATAAAGATTGTGTGCAAAATGGAGTTTTTGTGCAAAATGGAAGCGGCTACATGGCTTTTTTTTTTTGCGCAAAAACCCCTTGCGCAAAAAGAAACGGCAGAAAATATGCTAATGATGTCATAGCTTATGCAAATGAGTCCCTCATTAGCATATTTTCTGCCACAAAAACGTGTAGTGTAGACATAACCTATCTGTACTTATTCATTCATGTGTAATGTGCACCTTTTTAGAATGTTCCATATGTGATGACTTACAACAGGCTCATTATAGTCAGTATTACTTTCAGAAATCCTTCCTTTTCTAAACTCACCATTTATTAGCTGGGTTAAGTGGTTTTTCCCTACAATTGGTACTCCCTTTTCCAGTGATGAGTCAGGTATAATAGTAGTCATTATACAAGCTGATAAAGATGAAATGATAGAGAATTTAACAAAAAAATAGCCATTAGGTCAAATGTAAGTTCCCAGTTCAGTAAAAGATATCCACTTTCTTAGGCATTTAATTTTAAATCCTGTAGATTTCAAACTAAGCATAGGATCAAGTGCTTTGATGAATATTGACCATGAAGAGGACAAGTACTTAAGAAAAAAGTGGAGGATGAAATATGGAAAGATCATCTTAACTCATAATTTCCCCTCCCACAAATCAAAAGCATTTTAGTTTACCATTACAGTGTAAATAAAAAAAATTGCTTATATGGTATCAGATAATTTTTTTAATCAGAACCTACCCCCTACTAGCTCTATTATTTTGTCTTTGACTAGGTCTCAACCATTTTATTTCCTAAATCTTTACATGCACTCTTAACAGATAATAGCTATTATTCCAAGTTGGTAATCTTAAACAATATTGCCAAATTCAGCATAAAAAGGATGAAGTTTTTGTAGATTTTTGCATAACAATTTAATTTCACAGATCTTTATTGTGGCTTAAATTGTAGTAAAATTCTAGAGACGCTTCTGTGGCTCCTATACAATATGGACTTATTAGACATGTAAATGAAATATTTAGTACTAACCCCCTTTATTATATAATCACAAAAGTAAGACAAAAACCAAGTACTTCAAATATTCACACTGTCTCAAAACTAGGCAGAGACAAACTACTAAAAGAAAAATCTCAGAACTCTGCAAAGTCTGCTCAGGACATTGACAGATATGATAAGATTGTAAAGGGAGTACTATGCATAATTTGTTTTCTGTGTCCAAAAGAAAATCTGGTTTTGTTTAAGTCATGGTTCATAGTCATGCTGGAAGGACATAATGCGTGGGGTTCTGCAGGGATCGGTTCTGGTGTCTCCGAAGCATCCATAGAGCTTTTGGGGTTATTGGTGGTGGGGGTCTTATCGAAGGATGGAATGCAGTTCTCTCGAGATGTGGTGGTCTGCAGCTCCACACCCGAGCAATTGTGGGTCTCCATTGTCTTCTGGTATATCTGCTGCAGCTCTTTGGCTTTCATGCAGCACTGCTGCAGGTTCTTCTCCATGTCCCAAGCAATCTGACGTTGGCATTTCAATGGCAGAATCAGAGCTGTGCCTGCACAGCCTCTTCTCCCCACAGGCCCAGGAGATCCAACATCTCCTTCATACTCATAAGAACATGACATAAGAACATAAGAATGGCCGTACTGGGTCAGACCAAAGGTCCATCTAGCCCAGTCTCCTGTCTGCCGACAGTGGCCAGCACCAGGTGCCCCAGAGAGGGTGGACCGAAGACAATGATCAAGCGATTTGTCTCCTGCCATCCCTCTCCAGCCTCTGACAAACAGAGGCCAAGGACACCATTTTATCCCCTGGCTAATAGCCTTTTATGGACCTAACCTCCATGAAATTATCTAGCTTCTCTTTAAACTCTATTATAGTCCTAGCCTTCACAGCCTCCTCTGGCAAGGAGTTCCACAGGCTGACTACACACTGTGTGAAGAAGAACTTTCTTTTATTAGTTTTAAACCTGCTACCCATTAATTTCATTTGGTGTCCTCTAGTTCGTCTATTTAGGGAACTAATAAATAACTTCTCTTTATCGGCCCTCTCCACACCACTCATGATTTTATATACCTCTATCATATCCCCCCTCAGTCTCCTCTTTTCTAAACTGAAAAGTCCCAGTCGCTTTAACCTCTCTTCATATGGGACCCGTTCCAAACCCCTAATCATTTTAGTTGCCCTTTTCTGAACCCTTTCCAAGGCCAAAATATCTTTTTTGAGGTGAGACGACCACATCTGTACACAGTATTCAAGATGTGGGCGTACCATAGTTTTATACAGGGGCAGTAAGATATTCTGGGTCTTATTTTCTATCCCTTTCTTAATAATTCCTAGCATCCTATTTGCCTTTTTGACTGCCGCTGCACACCGTGTGGAAGTTTTCAGAGAACTGTCCACGATAACTCCAAGATCTCTTTCCTGATTTGTCGTAGCAAATTAGCCCCCATCATACTGTACAGATAGTTGGGGTTATTTTTCCCGATGTGCATTACTTTACACTTATCCACATTAAATTTCATTTGCCATTTTGTTGCCCAATCACTCAGTTTGGTGAGATCTTCTTGGAGTCCCTCACAGTCTGCTTCTGTCTTGACTATCCTAAACAGTTTGGTATCATCTGCAAACTTTACCACCTCACTGCTTACCCCTTTCTCCAGAT
Source organism: Pelochelys cantorii (assembly GCA_032595735.1). Taxonomy (NCBI): domain Eukaryota; kingdom Metazoa; phylum Chordata; order Testudines; family Trionychidae; genus Pelochelys; species Pelochelys cantorii. Next base: position 39,297,138 of record CM064330.1, read on the forward strand.
CATTTATGAATAAGTTGAACAGGATTGGTCCCAGGACTGACCCTTGGGGGACACCACTAGTTACCCCTTTCCATTCTGAAAATTTACCATTTATTCCTACCCTTTGTTTCCTGTCTTTTAACCAGTTCTCAATCCAAGAAAGGACCTTCCCTCTTATCCCATGGCCATGTAATTTACACAAGAGCCTTTGGTGAGGGACCTTGTCAAAGGCTTTCTGAAAATCTAAGTATACTATATCTACTGGATCCCCCTTGTCCACATGTTTGTTAACCCCTTCAAAGAACTCTAATAGATTAGTAAAACAGGATTTCCCTTTACAGAAACCATGTTGACTTTTGTCCAACAAATTATGTTCTTCTACATGCTTCACAATTTTATTCTTTACTATTGTTTCGACCAATTTGCCCGGTACTGAAGTTAGACTTACCGGTCTGTAATTGCCCGGATCGCCTCTAGAGCCCTTTTTAAATATTGGTGTCACGTTGGCTACCTTCCAGTCATTAGGTACAGAAGCTGATTTAAGGGATAGGTTACAAACCACAGATAATAGTTCAGCAATTTCCCAATTGAGTTCTTTTAGAACCCTTGGATGAATGCCATCCGGTCCCGGAGATTTGTTAACATTAAGTTTTTCTATTTGTTCCAAAACCTCCTCTAATGACACTTCAATCTGGGACAGTTCCTCAGATTCATCACCCACAAAGGACGGTGCAGATTTGGGAATCTCCCCAACGTCCTCAGCCGTGAAGACTGAAGCAAAGAAATCATTTAGTTTCTCCGCACTGGCTTTATCATCCTTGATTGCGCCTTTTATAGTTCGATCGTCTAGGGGACCCACAGGTTTTTTAGCAGGCTTCCTGCTTCTAATGTACTTAAAAAACATTTTGTTATTTCTTTTTGAGTTTTTGGCTAGCTGTTCCTCAAAATCTTTTTTTGCTTTTCTTATTACATTTTTACACTTGATTTGACAGTGTTTATGTTCCTTTCTATTTATCTCACTAGGATTGGACTTCCACTTCTTAAAAGATGCCTTTTTGTCCCTCACTGCTTCTTTTACATGGTGGTTAAGCCACGGTGACACTTTTTTAGGTCTCTTGCTATGTTTTTTAATTTGGGGTATACATTTAAGTTGGGCCTCTATTATGGTGTCTTTAAAAAGTTTCCATGCAGCTTGCAGGGATTTGGCCCTCGTCACTGTGCCTTTTAATTTCTGTTTAACTAGCCTCCTCATTTTTGTGTAATTCCCCTTTTTGAAATTAAATGCCAGGGTGCTGGACTGCTGAGGTGTTCTACCCACCACGGGAATGTTGAATGTTATTATATTATGGTCACTATTCCCAAGCGGTCCTGTAACGGTTATTTCCTGGACCTGATCCTGCGCTCCACTCCGGACTAAATCGAGAATTGCCTCTCCCCTTGTGGGTTCCTGCACCAGCTGCTCCAAGAAGCAGTCATTTAGGCCATTGAGAAATTTTATCTCTGCTTCTCTTCCTGAGGTGACATGTACCCAGTCAATATGGGGATAATTAAAATCCCCCATTATTATAGAGTTCTTTATTTTGGTAGCCTCTCTAATCTCCCTCAGCATTTCAATGTCAGTGTCACTGTCCTGGTCAGGTGGTCAATAATATATCCCTACTGCTAATTTCTTATTATTGGAGCATGTAATTACTATCCATAGTGATTCTATTGAACATGTTGATTCACTTAATATTTTTATTTCATTTGAGTCTACATTATCTTTCACATACAGTGCCACTCCACCACCCACCCGGCCTACTCTATCCTTTCGATATATTTTATATCCCGGTATGATTGTGTCCCACAGATTTTCCTCATTCCACCAGGTTTCAGTGATGCCTATTATGTCAATCTCCTCATTTAATACTAGGTACTCTAGTTCACCCATCTTATTAGTCAGACTCCTAGCATTTGTGTAGAAGCACTTTAAAAATTTGCCACTGCTTATTTGTCTGCCCTTCCCTGGTGCATTGGATTCCTTTGTATGCGCTTGTTTGTCTGCTCTGGCCCATGGTTTGCCCTCTCCCCTCCTCTCTTTCTGACTACAGCTTCGAGAATCTCTATCAATGGATTCTCTTCGAAGAGAAGTCTCCCTCCGATTTACGTGCATCTCCGCACCAATCGGCTTTCCCCCATCTCTTAGTTTAAAAACTGCTCTACAGCCTTTTTAATGTTTAGTGCCAGCAGTCTGGTTCCACCCTGGTTTAGGTGAAATAGCACTGTAACTAGATATGCCTCACCACCACAGGTGTCTCTTGATGGTCACTCAGGAATTAGCTTTACAACCTTGGAGGACTCCCCTTCAGCCAGTGTCTTACCCATAGTTACCTATTTTTTTTCTCCACCTATGTGTACTGCCTTATCACAGTCCCTCCACACTCTGGGTCCATCCTCCCTGGGAACCCCCAATGCCCATCGTGCCTCAGTGGCTCACTGCCAGTCATCATCTAGCCCCTTACCTCGGGGGCAAACTGCAGTCTGAAATAACCACTCATCATTGGCAAGGGGGTGTGGACCTGCTGCCTTTGCCACCCTGGCTGCCTCTCTGCAGCTCTAGTAGCCTCAGGCCTTGTTTCAGGCCCTGCAGCCTGGGAACTTGCCTGGACAGAGCTTCCCAAGCTCTGCCTACCTTTCCCCAGTCCTTAAGTCAGGAAACCTCTACTTCCCTGGCAGCTAGGTCCCTCCTGCTCCCCAGCTAGAGCAAGAGTGAAGTCTGAATCTCCTCCCCTCCAGGAGCCTTTATTTATACTCCCCCGCCCTCCCAGCTGGGCCCTAATTAGCTAGTACCTGCCTCAGCTGTGGGGCTTTGCTCTCTCAGCCCTCTCCCAGAGCTAGGTTTTACCTTTAAAGGGCCAGTGTGGGGCTGATGACCTGTCACAAGCATGTTTGTAGTATGGCACTCACATGGTCAGTAGGGTACTTACCAGATGAGCTCTCCAAGCTGGGCAAACAGGAAATGCAATTTCAAAATGATGTGGGGTTTTAGAGGACAGGGGCAGCTTCCTGGGTACCTGGCTTCTGGGCAGTGAAGTTCAAAATGGTGACCAGAGTGGTCACGGCGGGACACTTCCTGGAAGCCGCTAAAGTTGCAGTAAGTAATGCAATGTCTATAGTGACAGTATGTTGATGTAATTACTTCAACCTAAACCTTAAGCTTCTGCTGGAGGTGGAGTTATTAAACTGGCATAGTGGATTATTTACATCTAATACCAAAATTTTATTGTACTTACATGGTTAGGTCAGTGTAAGTGCTTTGTGTTGATCTAACTCTGTAGCGAAGACCAAACCTATCTTTGTGCAGGGAGACGGGTGTTCCTACACCAAGAGAAAAAGCCCTTCTGTAAGCGTAGATAGTGTCTACACTGCAGGGTATGCTGCCATAGCTATACTGCCATAACAATATTGGTGTAGTCTCAACACTGTAAACAGAACCTGAGAATGTAGCTATAGAAGCAGAGGCTGGAAGAGTTGAGAGAGATGAATTCCTCATTAGAACAAAATGGGCAGAGCGTCACAGCCAAGAGGCTCCACAGAAACAATGGTCACTCTTCAGGTGCCCTCCTTTGGGTCCTTCTACCTGGTTGAAAGGAAATTGCACAGGGAAAGAAAGCTCTTAGGACAGGTGCGTCTACACTGCACCCATAGCTCGAAAAAGCTATGCAATTTGAGATACATAAATTTCGTAGCTTATTTTGAGTCAATTTCAAAATAGCTTATATCTTAATTTGGTGCTGTCTACACAGTGCAAAATTTTGAAATAACCCACTATTCCGAAATGTCCCTTAGTCCTAGCAGAATGAGATTTACAGGGATGTTGAAATAGTGAGCCCATTATTTTTCAAAATAACAGGCTCGCTGTTAAGACGCGGGATAGCTATCCCGAAATAGTGCTGCAGTGTGGACGTAGCCATACATGGAAATAAGATTGATTGGGCTGCTAATGTGAAAATGCTCTGACAGAAAAACACGATGTAAATTAGTTATACATGTATCATTTGTAATCTGTTTCTTTTTTCTCTTTGGGAGGGGTCATACAGGATATTACCATTTTTGAATACCACTGAGAGGATGGGCAGAGCTGAGATTGGGGGAGGGGAATGTTGTAATCCTGGAGTTCCCAGCAAAGTATGTTTCTGATCTATGGGTAATCACAACTTTGTTAAAGTTGACAGGCACGTTAGTCTGAATAGGCGGTTGTGAAATGAGGAAACAATTAAATACCTGCCTGTTTACTTCATAGAGAAAACAACCAAAGCCACCACCCAATGCTTATACTGAATGTAAACACAGGGGCTGGGAATTGATTTGTTTGCAGCTGTCTGTATATGGGTGGGTGCAAAAAGAACCAGAGAGCAGATATCAATAGTTGAAAACCTGGAGACAGCAAGTACATGACCTGAGAGAGCTTTTTGGGAGGAGTGCAAACTGGAAATGGAGGTCTGGAATTGTAAAGAAGGAAGCCGTCTTCTGTTGTCTGTGCCTACTGTGTTAAGGGAAATGGGACTTGATGTACATTCTTTATAAACAAAAAGGATTTCACTAAAGAAATACTGGGCTCTATCATCCATTCTACCTCCTAATGGAGATAATCTTTATGACACTAAAAATATGTATATTGGACAGACTGGACAGTCCCTACAAGAAAGAATCAATGGACATAAATCAGATATACCTGTTGGACAGCACTTTAATCTACCTAATCATTCTTTAAAAGATCTCCAGGTGGCTAGCCAGATACACAGCCAGATACACAGAAAAGTGTTGGAATTACAGTTCATCTGCAAATTCAATTCTCATGCTAATGGATTCATTTGAGATGAAGGGTGGCTGGGCCATTACCAACCTAACATTCAATGAAGGTGCAAATAGCTCTTTGTGTAGATTCCTGTGTAAGTAACCCTCCTCCCGCCCCTATTGACTTTGATCCTTATCTGCTTCGTTTTAACTGGCCAATCTTCAGGTGCTTTCTGTTGACCCTTCTGCCTTCCTGTTTTTCCCTTTGATTTTTTCATAACCTCTGCTCCTTGTTTCCCTCCCCCCTCCTTTTTTTCTTCCCCTTCTCCCTTCTCCTTTATTTATTTTGGATCTGCACATCCTAAACTCAAAACTCCAGTCATCTGAGGAAGTGGGCTGTGTCCACGAAAGCTCATGATACCATCTACATGTTTTGTGAGTCTGTAAAGTGCTACCAGACCAGTTTTTGTTTTTTAAGTTTATTCTGTACAGACTAACTCAGCTACCCCCTGGAGCTCAGATCAGTAAGGTAATGATGCAGTCTGAAGGATAATATGGTTTATCTTCTTTTGCAACTATTTCTGCCTCTTCTTTCCTTCCTCCTCACAGATATTGCTTTCAGACAGAGGGCGAGGCTTTTTCAACAAAATTCTCACTACAATAATGAAATTGTGTCCTACAAACATAATCACAAATTACATTCTAATCTGCTTCAAGGCTTCCTAATCAGATAGTTTCTCAGGCTAAGGGATTGTAGGACTCTGAAGCTGAGAAGTGACAGTCATAAGAACATAAGAACACAAGAATGACCGTACTGGGTCAGACCAAAGGTCCATCTAGCCCAGTCTCCTGTCTGCCGACAGTGGCCAGCACCAGGTGCCCCAGAGAGGGTGGACCGAAGACAATGATCAAGCGATTTGTCTCCTGCCATCCCTCTCCAGCCTCTGACAAACAGAGGCCAAGGACACCATTTTATCCCCTGGCTAATAGCCTTTTATGGACCTAACCTCTATGAAATTATCTAGCTTCTCTTTAAACTCTATTATAGTCCTAGCCTTCACAGCCTCCTCTGGCAAGGAGTTCCACAGGCTGACTACACGCTGTGTGAAGAAGAACTTTCTTTTATTAGTTTTAAACCTGCTACCCATTAATTTCATTTGGTGTCCTCTAGTTCTTCTATTTAGGGAACTAATAAATAACTTTTCTTTATCGGCCCTCTCCACACCACTCATGATTTTATATACCTCTATCATATCCCCCCTCAGTCTCCTCTTTTCTAAACTGAAAAGTCCCAGTCGCTTTAACCTCTCCTCATATGGGACCCGTTCCAAACCCCTAATCATTTTAGTTACCCTTTTCTGAACCCTTTCCAAGGCCAAAATATCTTTTTTGAGGTGAGGAGACCACATCTGTACACAGTATTCAAGATGTGGGCGTACAATAGTTTTATACAGGGGCAGTAAGATATTCTGGGTCTTATTTTCTATCCCTTTCTTAATAATTCCGAGCATCCTATTTGCCTTTTTGACCACCGCTGCACACCGTGTGGAAGTTTTCAGAGAACTGTCCACGATAACTCCAAGATCTCTTTCCTGATTTGTCGTAGCCAAATTAGCCCCCATCATACTGTACGGATACTTGGGGTTATTTTTCCCGATGTGCATTACTTTACACTTATCCACATTAAATTTCATTTGCCATTTTGTTGCCCAATCACTCAGTTTGGTGAGATCTTCTTGGAGTCCCTCACAGTCTGCTTCTGTCTTGACTATCCTAAACAGTTTGGTATCATCTGCAAACGTTACCGCCTCACTGCCAGCCCCTTTCTCCAGATCATTTATGAATAAGTTGAACAGGATTGGTCCTAGGACCGACCCTTGGGGGACACCACGAGTTACCCCTCTCCATTCTGAAAATTTACCATTTATTCCTTCCCTTTGTTTCCTGTCTTTTAACCAGTTCTCAGCCCAAGAAAGGACCTTCCCTCTTATCCCATGGCCATGTAATTTACACAAGAGCCTTTGGTGAGGGACCTTGTCAAAGGCTTTCTGAAAATCTAAGTATACTATATCTACTGGATCCCCCTTGTCCGCATGTTTGTTAACCCCTTCAAAGAACTCTAATAGATTAGTCCTAACAGTCCCTGTGGTTCTACAGGGGACACAAAAACTAGCTGGTGCACTTTTGGCTCCGTCTTTCCCATTTTTCTCCACAATCTGACAGCTAGTTCATAGGGAGCTGGAATGGGGTGGGATAGCAATCTGCTCTTGATATGGGTTAATACTGGACACAATCCTGACCTCAAGCTTTTTGAAGCAAAAAAGAAAGCCCATTTCCTTTCGTGGAGCTGAGACTACACTCACACAGACTGAACATGCTCACTAACAGCTGCTAAAGCCACTTCCTGCATTTGACTGCCCCAATGGTATCAGCAGTTATGGATTGTCTCTGTCCTGGAGTGATGCTGGGCAGTGTAGCAATGTGCAGTTCCCCACACAGGACAATTTTTCACATCACAATATAATTAATTGTAACTGCCAAACCTGAATAAGATTAAATGAGACATCTAAAGAGTATGAGCATTAAAGAAATTCTGTCTGAAGCCAGTCTGGGCTGCCTAGATTTGGGTCATCTAAATTATTAAAGAAGTCAGGGAAAGAGAAGGCTCTGGAACATTTTAGTGTTAGGACTCTTAACACGGGAAACTATCCTCATTTCATATGAAGTCTCTCTGCAGTGAGCATCAAAATAATTTGGGTTTCCCTTCCAGACATGTTAAAAGGGCCAGAAATCCATAGTTTACAGGAGAAAAATGGAGATTTTGGCAGATTTGGTATTGCTTTTTGGACCGCAACCCATGAAGAATTGGGAAGAATTGAGAATTTTCTAGCTTCCTGGACAATTCATCTTGGGCATGGATAGCTAATTTGGTTGTATGGGTAACTAACTGTACCACCCACACTTTGCATATAAGTTCAAGGACATTCTATCAAGTTGTAAGTCCCAATTTTTCTTCAGACTATTCTCTGGGATAAACAGGAGTGGCCTATTACTTTTGATATCCTGTGCCTGTATATTCTTTGGGCCCAATTCATCATAGCACTATTCCTATTTTCATACTGTTGAAACATCACTGAAATCAATACTTACTTCAGTTTTAGGTCAGTGTAATGTAACAAAACCCTCCATCTCTAGGTTTCATTCCAGATAAAACTTGTGCCATATTAATGGCATTAAAGTATTATGCTAAAATACAAGAGACATACATATGGGAACAACCTAAGGAATTTTTTTGTGTCAAAGATAAGGTAATATCACCCTAAAGTAACATGCTTGATCTCCAAAAGTATGTGGTCCACAATAGTTAGGAGACTTCCTAACAAGAACTTACTAGAAAGTTTGCACTGTGGCCATATTGTATGGTTTCACAAGATCAGCCAGGGGAGGAAGAGGATAGGGGATCTCTCTCTCTCTCATGCACACACAGCAGACAGTATTAAGCCATAGATCTAAGGATAGTTTGGTCAATCTCAGATACTTTCCTAAGACAACACAGCTATGCATTGCTCCTGAAGTGGACTGAAAACAACTTTCAAGTTAGCTCCTATTGTGGGTAAGTGCTTTGGGGCAGGGATCTTTTTTTAGATGAGCAAACAAAAATGTGGGTAATGTTAAAATTCATACTAATGTGATGTTGTGAGGTGTTAGCAGAGACATTCTTTATGGCAGTTGATCTATAAATTAATCATATGTGTAGTTACAGTTGATAGTGATGCCATCTACTTTCTTTCAGGCTAAATGGAAGGGGCAATTGTGTGTGGGTGTGAGAGAGCGCACTACAGAAAACAAGGAAGAGGCCTGGTTTATACTAACAACCAAGCATTCTTTACCAAGTAGGTGGTCTTTGTTTTGTTAATAAAATTACCTTTTTAAAGACTATCATCTAAATTCCTGTGTCATAAAAGCAGGAGGTTCTGTGTGCATGTGCCTGATACTGAAGGTCCACGATTAAGAAATTACAGTTTGTTTTCAAGCTCTCTCATAAGGGAGGGTTAAAGAGCTTGGTGTTACCCCACAGAAAGAAGTTCCTAAGTTCTTCTTCTTGGCTGTCAAGGGGTTTTTGCATCTGGGTGGTGGCAACATACCACCCAAGGTCATGACCTAGGAAAGGTTTCTGTTTTTTTAAACCAGTGGAAAAAAAGTGGCAGAGTACTTTTAAGGTTTCTTGGGTTTCCCCCGCCGCATCTTTTGCCAGGGTGTGGAAAATGCCCTTAAACTATAATATACCAGTAGTTATACACATTTCTTCTTTACATGGGTCAATCACCACCTTATGCTTTGAAGAATGAAATTTGATTATTTTTGTAACTGTTAGCCAAGCTATTTTAAATGTAATGTCTGCATGTAAACATCATATTCTATGTTTTTATTAAACAATTTATCAGTAGTAAACCTGTTGCAAGATAGAAAAACAGAGGAAGAGCAACTACAATGATCTCTTTATTGCAAGAGCAACATCTGAGACATATTGATATTTCTACCCTCTCTCCTCTTCACTGGTATATAGAGAGGTTGGAGGTCGTCCCCCACCATCCTCAGCTATTTTTTTCTTTTCCTATACATTTATTTTCAAGATTTTTTTTTAAATCTTTCCTCCTTTTAGTAATATTGCAGAAATTTGGGTTTTAAATTATCTTGGTAAACTGCTTTAACATTTTTATTTTAAAAAGACTATCATTTCTCACTTTTAAACTTCTGGCTTTTTGGAAGGGTAATTATTTATTTAACCCCCAATTTTGCTAAAAGTTAAGAGATTAAGTTGCCTGCCAGCAACAGGAATGTAGTAAACCAGTAATGAAATTTAAATTTGAATCTTACAAGCTTCAAATTGATTATTTCTCCTCGAATATATTACAAAAAAAAAAATTAGTTTAATTTCAGCAGAAATAGACAGACTTGAATATAGTGACCTTATTATGCTATACTCTTCAGGGAGCTTGTCAACAGCTGTCTGATCAACAACTCTGATGTTTACAGTGAAAAGCAAGATCAAAGACACCTTTTGTGTCTTTCCTTATCCAAAAAAAAAAAAAAAAAAAGCATGAGAATCCAGATTGTTGAGGTGTTTTTTTGCAACAAACTCTGCTGCCAGTAGAGCTGATAAGAGAAGCCCTGAATATTTTGCAGGTTGATCAACCCATTTCCTCCCACTCCACCCAGTATTCACTGTCCTCCTAATGACTATTACTCTAATCGTATTCTTTAGTGTCTTTTTGTTTCCGAGGGAAAATCGCCCTACAAAACTGTAGAGGGACAGAGCATGTTTCATTCCCCGGAGGCAGAAAATTACAGCACTGTGAAGTACTACTAGTGTAAATTTGGCCTTAAACACAGCAGCTCAGATCCTTAACAGATCCTCCAGTTGCCTACCTCTATTGACCTCATGACATTGCATAACTGAGAACGGACTGTTGTAAATCCACATGAACCCTACTGAAGATAGTAATAGGGACTTTAGATTTGTTGTGCAACCGAGAGCAGAAAATTGTCAAGTGTGTATCTCCAGAAGTTGTGAATGTTGCATAGCTTCCTCTGCATGCAGCACACCTATAATTTTACTATCTATATTTTACTTAAGCAATAGTGCCCAATCCATACAGCTGGGACATAAGCCAGGTCCTAGTGGAGCCATTTAAAAGACTTCTATCAGCTCCAATGGGATTTGGATTGGATCATGATCTTGTTGCAAGCACTAACGCAAAGTAATAGACCAGGATGGGATTCTGTTCAGAAAACAAAGGCACCACATTTCATTAACCGCCCATAGAACCTATAACAATTATAATACCATCAAATATAATAAGAGTGATCTAAAAGTAATAGAGGAGAATCTGGACTTATGGACTGCAGGTATAAGAGGCAGGGGAAGGCAATGCCTTCCCAAATTGCCCAGCTGGCCTCACTCACACTTTTGCCCTGGTTCCCCCATTCAACATGCTGTCTGCCTTTCTGGGGCTAGGGTGGGAGCTGCGCACTGCCTGCTTCAGGGGAGGTAGTGTTGGCTTGTTCCTACAGTGGAGAGGGGCTTGGCTCCCTAGAGTCACCCACCACCCATGTCTGGAATAGAGACTAGCAAGATTTTTAAAAGTGTGAACAGCCTGTATATTTTAAAAGGCTTCTAAAATGGAAGAGCCCCATAGAAAGAGATCTTGACTGTGGATTCCCATTGTGTGTTTCCAGCTTTTTCATATTTGTAATGCTGCATGTTTAATTATATTTCAGATAACAGATCACTACGTAAATTAAAGCACTGCATTCCATGTTAAGCAAGTAAAAATGCATGTTGCATATTTTATGCTAATTTTATATGATACTATAATGTGTGTGATAGGGCAGAGAAATGGCACAATAGCCGGAAAAGAGTTAGAGAGACTTTGGACCCAGCTATTCCTGTTCCATTTTGCCTGCAGCCAATGCCAGGCCTGAAGAAGGATGAAAATGTGAGAACCTGGTTCAGTTCAGGACTGACTGACAAAGAGGCATGAGGTAGCAGTAGTGCCAATGTCTGGATAGGAACACAAGGGGGGCACCAGCCAAGTGACTGTTCCCCCACATGACTCCTCCCTGCACCACCCCTAGCCCAGGAGAGGGCCCTCCTCTTCCCACCCCCATTCCACTCCTTCCCTTATGCCTGCACCGTAGTCCACCCCCTCCATCTCTTTCTTCAAGTAATGCAGCCCAGGGTAGTAGCTAGGGGGTTGGTGCAGGCATCAAGGTCAAGGCCCTATCCCCTCCTCCACACTTACCAGTGGCAGCAGGAAGCACAGAGACCCAGACCCAGCCTTCTCCAATCTGCCCCCCCCACCATGTTGTTCTTTTTTCCCCCACCACTATGTGTGTGGGGAATGGTTCCACTTCTTTCCCCAAAACGCTTCCCCTGAGTAGTGCGTCTGGGAGCCAAGGGAACAGAGAAGACTGGGCCAGTTTGCTCCTCTTACCACCATCACTGGTGAGAACGGGGATGGGCCTGACCCCTGTTGCTGGCCCCAGGCACCCTGCTAGTCTCCAGGACAGCCCTGGGCCCTCTGGATCCCACAAACGTGCAGAGCCTTGGGCAGCTGCCCTTGCCCCTCTCCCCCATGGCATTTGAGGAGAGGCATGTGACTCTTTGTGCACACTCCCACCACCACCAGGCTTCACCCCTGGGTAGCGCCATCTCTTTACATGAGAGAAATACAAGTGGAGGCTAGAAGGTTCCTGACCTAAGGAAATAGGCACTTCTGCGAGGAAGTCAGGTGTGCTAACTGCTAGCCAGCTTGGTCTCCAAGTATGCTGTTACATGTGACTTCAAGTTTTGGAAGATACAATTGCAGATCACATTACTCACACAAAATTAGCTTAAAGATAAAATTGGTGCTGAAGATTTCTAAACTAAGATTGATAAATTAGTGACATGCATTTTATAAATTTGCTATCACTTCAGTCTTTTCAAATAAGCAGAGGTAGACTATCGGGGCTGACAGATTTTTCCTCAGTACACATTTTCATTGCTATGATAATTTAAAAAGGGAGTTATGAAAACATCTGCAGCATAATTATCTAGTCAGTGTTATTATAGCATCATAACCAGGCTACCACTTGTAATGAGCAATTACAATTTGATGCATTTTAAAGAAATGTACAGTAGATATAGTGAAATAACTATTTCTGCCTCAGGTAGTACCTAAATACCTGTACAATGCTTGGAGAGTAACAAAGGGGACTCCAAGGGTCCCATAATTAATTCCTTATGTGCAGAATTCAATACTGTGGGAGGGAAAACACTCTTTATATATAATCTTTTCCTGACTTTTTAAAAAATGTAGATGTTCTGTGTTTCGTACATTTAGAGAGATTGATACAGCTATTTAAACTAACCATATAGATTTTTTTTTCCAGCATAGTCGAAATTAAACTGAATCCTCAAACATGTACTGGATGTTTAGAGAGAATCTAGGGCACAAGAATATGTAGAATAAGTTTCAGCTAGTGACAGTTTTTTCCTCAGCTACAGAAGATTTCTTTTCATGTGTCTAATACTGAGCATTAAAATTTTGTTTTCTTCATTGAGAGAAATAGGAAAACATTTTAAATCATTCCCCAAAATATTGGCTATTAAGGAAACTGGAAGGCCCTATCCTGCAAAAAGAAGAGTACTTCCTGAGAAATGCCAAGTCTCCCTCATCTCTCACTGATTTCAAATAAACTTACAAAATTAAAAAAAAGACTACCTATCCTATGCCATATTCAACAATGGCAATTTCTCTATACAATAAAGTTTCATGTTAGTTTAATTGCTACTTTTAGTTGAACCGATACACTGCATGCTAAACATTTTCAAAGTTTTTAAAACTGAAAAGAGGTGTTTTGGAATATAAGAACATAAGAATGGCCATACTGGGTCAGACCAAAGGTCCATCTAGCCCAGTATCCTGTCTGCCCACAGTGGGAGGTATCACAACAGGTAATCCTCACGTGATTCCTCTCCTGTCATCCATTTCCAGACAAACAGAGGCTAGGGACACCATACCTACCCATCTTGGCTAACAGCCATTGATGGACCGATCCTCCATTAATTTATCTGGCTCTTTTTTGAACCCTGTTAAAGTCATGGTCTTCATATCATCCTCTGGCAAGGAGTTCCACAGGTTGACTGTGCGCTGAATGAAGAAAAAATTCCTTTTGCTTGTTTTAAACCTGCTGCCTATTAATTTTATTTGGTGACCCCTATTTCTTATGTTATGGGAACAAGTAGATTACTTTTCCTTATTCACTTTTTCCATACCAGTCATGATCTTATAGACCTCTGTCATATTTTCCCCTTAGTCTTTAAGTTGAAAAAGTCAAGACTCTATGCTGAAAGTCAAGTCTTGTTAATCTCTCTTCATAGGTGATCCATTCCAAACTCCTAATCATTTTTTCCCCTTTTCTGAACCTTTTCCAATGCCAATTTATCTTTTTTGGGATGAGGAGACTACATCTGTATGCAGTATTCAACATGTGGGTGTACCATGGTTTTATATAGAGGTAATAAGATATTCTCTGTCTTATTCTCTATTCCTTTTTAATGATTCCTAACATTCTATTTGCTTTTTTGACTGCTGCTGCACATTGAATGGATGTTTTCAGAGAATGATCCACAATGACTCCAAGATCTCTCTCTTGAGTAGTTGTAGCTAAATTAGTCCCCATCATATTGTATGTATAGTTGGGATTATTTTTTCCAGTGTGCATTACTTTACATAATATATAATAAATTGTGATCTGTTATATTTATAAGACACTGACAAGAAATGTGATGAACATTTAAAATATCTCTTAGCTGTCTATGCATCTATTGCTCACTTGTTATGGTATCATCTGTGTACTTAACAAAATCACCACCATAGTGGAGTATAAAATTTGTATTTCTCTTTCATGTTTATCTTCTTCCCTTCTCACTCTGGGTACGTCTATACTTGCTCCTTTGTTCGAACTAGGGATGCAAATGTAGCCGACTGAAATTGCTAATGAAGCGGGGATTTAAATATCCCGTGCTTCATTAGAATAATCTCGCCCGCGCGCTATTCCGCTCACCAGCTGATTAAAACCAGGAAGTGCGCTCCGGGATGCTTTAGTTCGAATCAAACCGCTTGGTTCGAACTAACGTTACTCCTCAAAAAATGAGGAGTAACGTTAGTTTGAACCAAGGGGTTTGAGTCGAACTAATGTGTCCCGGAGCACACTTCCTGGTTCGAATCAGCTGGCAAGTGGAATAGCGCGCGGGCGAGATTATTCTAATGAAGCACGGGATATTTAAATACTAGAATACTTACTAGACTTGAAGGAATGTGGCTTGTCCATCAGCTCATTTAAAGGCCCATTTGGCTGCCCTCAGCTCTTGTAGGTTGATAGTCTTGAGGAGACCATTTTCCATGGATCATGTCATTTCCTAGATGAGCTCCCCAGCTAAGGAGGGAGGCATTGGTAGTTATGGAGTGACCTGATGGAATGAAACACTTTGGAAGATATTTTGGGGTTGTGTCCACCAGCATAGGGAAGACAGAACATGTTGTGGAATCGATACCCTCTTGTTCACATATATATGTGGTGAGCCAGGCCTGAAGGCAACACATGTGTGGTCTGGTGAACTTCACCATGTACGTTGTGGCGGCCATATGCCTAAGGATTTGGAGGCAGGTCCTTGTTGTAGTGAAAGGGCTGAATTGAACGGTAGCGATAAGAGTGGGGAATGTGTTGAGTCTTGGCTGGGGCAATGATTGCTCTGGCCTGTATAGAGTCTAGTAGGGCTCCTATAAACTCTATGGTCTGAGTTGATTCTAAGGTTTACTTTGGGAAATTGAGCTGTAGTCCCAGATGCTGGAATAAAGATACTGTGGTGTGTACCATATCTAGTGTCTCTTTGTAAGTGGTAGCTTTGATTAAACAGTCATCCAGGTGGGGGAATACCACCACCCTCTGGTGTTGGAGCTGTGCTGAGACTACCACCAACATCTTGGAAAAGACTCTTAGAGCCAAAGATAAACAGAATGGTAGCACCTGGTCCTGGTAATGTTCTATGCCTACTGTGAAGTGGAGGAAACATCTGTGTGCTGGATGGATTGCTATATGAAAATATGCATCCTGAAGGTTGAGGGCTGAGAATCAGTCTCCCTTGTCTAGCACCAGTATGACCATGGCAAGAGTGGCCATCTTGAACCTTTGCATATAAATTTGTTCAGTCTCCTGAGATCAAGTATTGGTCTTCAACCCTCGGTTTTCTTTTGGGTAAGAAAATAATTGGAATAAAAGCCCTTTGCTTGATAAGGAGGTGGGACTAGTTCCCCTACTCCTATCTGTAGGAGATGTTGCGCTTCCAAGTGTAAGAAGTGTTCATGGAAGGGGTCCCTGAAGAGGGACAGGGAAAGAAGATGGGTAGCAGGAATAGATATGAATGGGATTGGAGTAGCCCAAATGAACAGTCTAAGACCCATTGGTCTGATGTTATGCTGGCCCATTGGTGGTGGTGGAGAAGAGCATAGCCAATGAGCAAACTGAAGGTTAGGTGATGGTCTTGTCTCTGGTGCTGGGGAGCGGTCATTCAGACCCCTGAACAATTTTTCAAAATTGCTGTTTAGACATAGATGGTTGAGATGTGGAGGCTTGCAGATGCTGTGGTCTGTGTCTTTGAAGGACATTGTTTTAGCCTGGAATCAAATAGTCTCTGTTGTCTGGTGTAGCTATTCCTGGGTCTTTGGTAAGGAGTGTACCTCCTTCACTTATTTGGTGAGTGAATCCTGAGTGCTGTTCTGTAGTCTTTCATTGCATGTAGGACTTTGTCCATTTTAGATGTGAATAAATGTGCCTTGCCATGAAACTCTCTGCATTACTACTACTGTAGCAATGCTACTGGCTGCTGTGTTTACCACATCCAGAGCAGCTTGGAGGGCAGTGCAAGAAATTGTCTGGCCCTCTTGTATTATAGCTTGGAGCAGTGGGCACTTTTGCTCTAGAAGGTGCTTGAGAAGTTCTTGGAGCTTGGTATAGTTGGCAGAGGGCAGCGTAGTTGATTACGTAAAGCTAAAGAATTGAGCATGAATATACTTTGAACACATCAAGTCATTTCTCATTTGTGATCCTTGTCCTGTGGCATTGAGCAGAACTGGGGATGTTTGGCTTGGTGATATACAACATCCACAACCAGGCAACTGATGACCTGAAACAGTTTCAGGAGCTTTTCAAAAGAGTGGTTCTCGGCCCAAAAAATTGACCTCCAAGAAGTGCAGGAGAAACAACAAACTCCTACGAATCCTGCAGCCTTCTGCTAACCACAAAAATCACATTAGCTTTAAATTGGGGCAAAGAGAGCACTCAGTGGAACATGGCCCTCTCAGAGGCATTTGACACACAAGTAATGTCCCTCAGAGATGAGCATCTGGCCTGGTGGCTGATAATCCAATGAAGATGATAGAAAAAAGGGAGAATGCTTAATGGACATGAAAGGGTGACAAGTACAAAAAAATGTCTTAAAAAAAAGGGTTAAGTTGAAACTGGTATGAAGGGAATTTAGTTTCTAAAGTCTCTATCATTCTTTTTCTAGGCAAGGAAAGGTTGATTGCAAAGAGCTCTGTTTGCTGCCTGGGATGGTAGGAAAGGAACTAATGGAACTGCGCCCCGCGAAATCAGTGGGCACCAACGGCACCACCAGATGCCATCTGTGAATGCATGGCATGGCAAGGCACTGCTATAAGAGTCTAAAATCACCAGCGTGAAGATGCACCAGCACCTAATGTGAAGCATCCACAGGGACAGCACTTGAAAAACAGGTCATTTTTTGGCGATAACCTTGAAGTAGGCTTCATTACTCATATGAGGAGCCCTACTGATGAGGGAAAGAAAGACCCTGTTTATTGGGCTGAAGTGTTATTATCACTGATAACACTGAACACTCTATAACTGGACAAAATATAGTGCGATTTCACAGGTGTGCAGGGGAACTGTCTTTATCACTTAAGTTGTCACTCAGGAGCAGTGTTTTAGCAAGAGATTTTCTGAGATTATCCCTGAATGGGGTGAGGATGGGGTGAGGGCTAAAATAAATTATCTGTACCATATTGCTTGCCTGGATTTGCTGGTTGGCATCAAGGCTCTTGGACAGATACATAGTTCCATCCTTTTATGCTCAGTTGCTAAGCAGTTTGCTATCTAGCAATAATTTCGTGTATCATGGAATCATTAGAAATGCAAAATGAAATATGATCCTTACATATGTATCTGCCTTGGATGAGCAATCCAGCAACACCACATGGAATGAATGCGAAATGTAATGTACTCACCAAAGTCATAGTGACCATTCATCAGCTTATTGCAATAAATATATTCAGTTTTTCTATTTTCAGTACTTTTGTGACTTTTTGAACTAGTACATTTTTCCTGCTTACCTGCCAGTTTGAGTTCAGTCACATGACATGGTTTTTCCTATAAAACCACCTCAGCTTTAATCATGCATATTTTAGTACATCTGAATTTTGGTCCAGACTTTATAACACGCTTTCAGGCAGATTTTCAAAGGCACAGATGGCAGCTGGGCTCCATTTCCCAGTGAAAGTCAAAGCACAAGAAGTGGGGAATGAGAAAGGATTACAGAAAAGCGGAAACACCCTAACAATCTCAACCATGCTTTTGATCACATTACATTTCTCTTTTTGGTTCCTAGCAATACTGTCCTCCTCTCCACAACATTGTGGACACACAAATCTCCTCTGCTGTCACACCCAGTTCCAGGGATTACCCTAATGCAAGAAGTCACTCAATATCCTCATAAAATATCTTTTCATCCATTGAGTGACTGTTCGTGTCTTGAGCCACGTTCTTCGCTTTGAGACACATTGTCACCCAGCAACATTTCCTGTGTGTGTATGGTGGAAATATTTAACTAGGACAGACAATCAGACACCTGGTCTTAAACCAGGGTCTACCTGATAAAAAAGGTCAGATATGCCCATATCTCCTTGTTGTTGCCTCAGATGTGAACAAAATCCTTGAAGTATTAGGCCTTACTCAGATGAAGGCTTCTTCTGAAATATGATCCAAAAATGACTTGGGAAGCTAGCACAGAAATATGGTAATAGTAGAGAAATGGATGATAGCGAAAACATAAGCACAATGAGAATGAGCACATATACAGATAGATTTGTACAGATAAGATTCTGGAAAATTTGACCTCATGACAACAAAATATAGATAAATGAGAGGAGCCACTTAAGGAGTGATCAGTGCACCAGGGGGACAATGGTAGAAGGACCACCTAAACTAATGCAGTTGCTCCACTAGCACTTACAATCTATGTTAGCCCTACAATAATGCAGAATGCCTCAAGGATTAACTGTTTTCATAACAATTTCAGTCCTACACGTATGAACACCACCTGTACATCATCGTGTCCACATAGAAGAAAGCTATGTTATAAGTGTTGTAACAGTGGTTTCCAACATCTAACTATTCTAATGCAGACAAGGCCCTTGTGTCCAGTCAAATGTGTTTAAACTACATAAACTAATCATCTACATTGTTTGTGATATGCAATTAGCCCACTGAAATAAAAAAAAAAAAGGCTTTGCTGAAAGACGTGACTAGGCACCAGCCCTTAAGGTAACAGTGTTCTAAACTAAATGAAATCCAGTGGACTTTAACATGGATTTGTAGAAAGAAGATCTTTTTATTACACATATAAACACAGACAGGATGAGAGACTAAGCTAAGATTGTGACAAATATGACGAAAGGAATCATAATGAAACCACTTAAAGCATTTTGATTCTCTGCTGAGATGATGGAAGATTGTAAATATGATCTTTTCTCCAGTGAACTGTTATTTTTTGCTGTATGAAAGCCATCTTTTGACAGCCAAAACATCAGTAGTAAATATTTAAAAATGTTGCATCTATGCACAACATCTAAGCTTCCTCTTTGCACTATTTTCTAGTATTGCTGTATTCATGCAGGGCTATGCTCATTTTTAAAAAGCTACACAATACAACAGAAGAAATACTTAAAAGGAGAATGAGCAGGAGGAAAGGGGTTACAAGAAAGCTGAACTGTTACTGCTTTAGTGACTATTACACTAGGCAACAAAAGGATCATCATCCTGAGTGGACAACTAGACTCTCTAAACGTCATAAAAATTACGCCACCTCCTTGTGTCTGGTATTGATCCCTAAATCCAAGTAAACATCTTTTATTTATTTGATTTTCTATTAGCTTTACACACAATTAACGGGTGCTCACGACAGGAAAAAGTTAAGGTTTATTGTTCCTATGTAATAAATTTGAGTCACAATTTAACATACATAGAATAAATATAATTAGGGAGATTTTCAAATTTTTTTCCTCTCCTCTGAATGCCATGGAAACATGTTTAATGCCAGTTGTTAAAATGTTTCATATCTACAGTGATTCACCTAAATTTACAATAATGACTAAATATATTTTGAACATTTAATGGGAACTGATTGGTAACCATTAAAAGATACATATTGCTTGTTAAAATCAGGTTTTAACATTATAAAAATGAATTGTGCATGTTAATACATTTTTTGTTGATGGATGCCTATTACATGTAGGCAAAAACATTATGGCCTATTGAAAGATGAGAATTTCATAGCCATAATTTAAACTGACCTGTTGGCTTTATATGCTCCCATATATTTTATCTTTTGTTAGTTCCAAAGCAAATAAAACTTGCCTTAAATACAAATACCCAAGCATTATTGTATTCATATTTGAACTACCCCCAATCCAATGTGTTATGACTTAAGAACCAACATATACTATTCTGGAATTTTTGCAAACATCATACAAACTCTGAATTCATAAATGCTACATTAGGAGAATTTTCCACATTAGCAGCCATCCAAATGCAACCCTCCATGCAATTAGTATTTCCCATACTTTAATGAAAAAAGCATAATATAGTTTTTCTCTGCTATTAAAATTGGTTTGAACATCTATTGTTAAATTGTTGAAAGCGAGGCATGTATTTACAATAGGAAAAAGGGTAATGTGTCCTTTACAATATAATTTTAGGTGGTGAGCCTAAAAAAATCAACTCTCACTTAAAACTACTAGACAACTTTATTTGCATGACAAATCTCTTTAATGCTCTATAACAAGGTTGCGCTCACCTCTCATGAGCACCCCCAGCCCAGCATGTGTGCCTGCACACTATGTTTGGGAGAGTTTTTGTTGACCCTGCCTTCCAGCCAAGTCTGTCTGTGAAGTGTAAGCAAAGCAAACCCCTTTTGGGGTACAAGTCCAACAGGGGACTGAGTGCCATCTGTGATGTCTTGTCTGTTTGTTCCTGATCGAGAATAGAGCAGTCGCCCAGGGCTCCTTTCCTTGAGAAAATATCTACACCTTCTAGGGGCTTCCTTGCTACAGGTCTCCAGCTGGCCCACTACAGGCATTGACTACATGGGCCTCTGAGGTGCTTCACTGTCCAGACCACTTTTTGCAGTGTCTAATAGGGTTCATGGAGGACCTGGATGTACCCATTACTCCAGGTCCTAGCACAGGGGCCTGCAGATAGCAGCTATTTGCTGTGACCTTTTGTCTAAGTCAGTGGTCACCAACCAGTAGATTGGGATCTACCGGTAGATCTTGGAGCCTCTGACAGTGGATCCTGACTGGTTTGGCCAGAATGCTATCAAGCGCTGCCACTTCCGTTGCCCCTCCACACACTGTCATGCTTTTGGTGTGAGTGACTTTGCTCGACTGTTTGAATTTTGATTCTGATTTCAGGTGATTTCAGTTTCAGTTACTGTGGCAGTTGGGACTGAGTGCCTGACCTTTGTTCCCTTGATTGCCTTTGACCAGCTTTCCCCTGTGTGACTAATGAGGGGGTAGGCCTGACCTAGGCGAGCAGGCTTTAAAAGCCAGAGGCAGAGTGACCAGGGGAGTGAAGCGGACAGGGGGCTGCAAACAGGGGAGTTTAAGAGGGAGTTTGACAGAGGGAGGCCTACAATGGTCAGGAAGACCCGCAACACCTGTGCCAGCACTGCTTCTGTCTCCTCCACCTGCGCCTGTAGTCAGACAGACCACCTGAGCATGGATGCCCCTACCCAGATTCTGGTGTGGTTTTGCAGGGACTGTGGCTTGCAATTCCCACTTACTGATATCCAGGCTGGGGGCACCATTCAATGTGAAAGGTGCCTGCTGGTGGAATCTCTCAGGCAGCAGGTGGGAGAGCTACAGGAGGAGGTTGAGGAGCATCCAAATCCACGAGCAATTCCTGGACAGTATTCATGTGGAGACAGCTGAGGTAGCTGTCCCGGTACACAAGACTGCTGACACACCACTGGTGGAAGAGGAGATGGCTCAGGGTGGACACTGGCAGCTGGTTATTTCTGGCAGCAGGCAGTGCTCCAGCCCTGCTCCGAACCTTTTCACTGTGGTACTAGGAAACCATTATGCTCTTCTTGATACAGGAGATAAGGAATCACCCCCTACAGCAGAGGAGGAGAAGCCTCATACCCCCAAGGCTGGGAGGTCTGCTGCCACCACTGCGAGGAGGAAACGTAGGGTAGTGGTGGTCGGAGACTCTCTTCTGAGGGAGACGGAGGTGCCCATCTGTCACCCTGACGTGTCATCTTGGGAGGTATGCTGCCTGCCAGAGGCCTGAATCCGAGACGTTACAGAGGCATTATCAACTACTACCCCATGCTACTCATCCATGTGGGCACTAATGATATTGAGAAGTGTGACACTGAGAGGATCAAGAGTGACTACAGGGCTCTGGTAGTATGGGTGAAGGAGTCTGGAGTGCAAGTGGTGTTCTCTTCAGTCCTTCCTGTTAAAGGTAGGGGCCCAGGCAGAGACAGGTGCATCCTGGAGGTGAATGCCTGGCTGCAAAGATGGTGTCACCAGGAGGGCTTTGGCTTCCTCAACCACGGGATGCTATTCCAGGAAGGACTGTTAAGCAGGGATGGTGTTCACCTTTCGAGGTAGGGGAAGACCGTATTTGGATACAGACTGGCTAACCTAGTGAGAAGGGCTTTAAACTAGATTCGATGGGGACAGGTGACCAAAGCCCATGGGTAAGTGAAGAACGTGGAGACCTGGGAGATGGTCGGAAATGGGAGGGAGTGTGGGCTATAATAGCAGAGAGAAAGGCGGGACAAGGCAGAATTGGGAGGCAAGATCAAATCAGTATCTTAGATGCCTATATACAAATGCGAGAAGTATGGGTAATAAGCAGGAAGAACTGGAAGTGCTAATAAATAAATACAACTATGACATCGTTGGCATCACAGAGACTTGGTGGGATAATACACATGATTGGAATATTGGTATAGAAGGGTACAGCTTACTCAGGAAGGACAGGCGGGGAAAAAAGGAAGGAGGTGTTGCCTTATATATTACAAATGTACACTCTTGGACTGACGTGGAGATGGACATAGGAGACGGATGTGCTGAGAGTCTCTGGGTTAGGCTAAAAGGGGTAAAAAACAAGGGTGATGTCATGCTAGGGGTCTACTACAGGCCACCTATCCAGGCGGAAGAGGTGAATGAGGCTTTTTTTAAACAACTAACAAAATTATCCAAAGCGCAGGATTTGGTGGTGCTGGGGGACTTCAACTATCCAGATATATGTTGGGAAACTAACACAGTGGGGCACAGACTATCCAATAAGTTCTTGGACTGCACTGAAGACTACTTTTTATTTCAGAAGGTTGACAAAGCTACTACGGGGGAAGCTGTTTTAGATTTGATTTTAACAAATAGGGAGGAACTGGTTCAGAATTTGAAAGTGGAAGGCAGCGTGGGTGAAAGTGATCATGAAATCACAGAGTTCATGATTCTAAGGAATGGTAGAAGGGAGAACAGTAAAATAGAGACAATGGATTTCAGAAAGGCAGATTTTGGTAAGCTCAGAAAGCTGGTAGGTAAGGTCCCATGGGAAGCAAGACTGAAGGCAAAAACAACTGAAGAGAATTGGCAGTTTTTCAAAGGGACATTACTAAGGGCCCAAAAGCAAGCTATTCCGCTGCGTAGGAAAGATAGAAAATATGGCAAAAGACCGCCTTGGCTTTACCGGGAGAACTTGCATGATCTAAAAATAAAAAAGGAGTTTCATAAAAAATGGAAACTAGGACAAATAACAAAGGATGAATATAGGCAAACAATACAGGAATGGAGGGGCAAGATTAGAAAGGCAAAGGCACAAAATGAGCTCAAACTAGCTACAGGCATAAAGGGAAACAAGAAGACATTTTATAAATATATTAGAGGCAAGAGGAAGACCAAGGACAGGGTAGGCCCACTGCTCAGAGAGGAGGGAGAAACAGTAACAGGAAACTTGGAAATGGCAGAGATGCTTAATGATTACTTTGTTTCAGTCTTCACCGAGAAGTCTGATGAAGAAATGCCTAACATAGTGAATGCCAGTGGGAAGGGGGTAGGTTTAGAAGATAAAATAAAAAAAGAACAAGTTAAAAATCATGTAGAAAAGTTAGATGTCTGCAAGTCACTAGGGCCTGATGAAATGTATCCTAGAATACTCAAGGAGCTGATAGAGGAGGTATCTGAGCTTTTAACTATCATCTCTGGAAAATCATGGAAGACAGGAGAGATTCCAGAAGACTGGAAAAGCAAATATAGTGCCCATCTATAAAAAGGGAAATAAGAACAACCCAGGAAACTACAGACCAGTCAGTTTAACTTCTGTGCCAGGAAAGATAATGGAACAAGTAATTAAGGAAATCATCTGGATGATAGTAAGGTGATAAGGAACAGCCATCATGGATTTGTAAAGAACAAATCATGTCAAACCAATCTGATAGCTTTCTTTGATAGGATAACAAGTCTTGTGGATAAGGGAGAAGCGGTGGACGTGGTATACCTAGACTTTAGTAAGGCATTTGATACGGTCTCGCATGATATTCTTATCAATAAACTAGGCAAATACAACTTAGATGGGGCTTCTATAAGGTGGGTGCATAACTGGCTGGATAACCGTTCTCAGAGAGTAGTTATTAATGGTTCACAATCCTGCTGGAAAGGTATAACAAGTGGGGCTGTGCAGGGGTGTGTTTTGGGACTGGTTCTGTTCAATATCTTCATCAACGATTTAGATATCAGCATAGAGAGTACACTTATTAAGTTTGCAGATGATACCAAGCTTGGAGGGGTTGCAACTGCTTTGGAGGATAGGGTCATAATTCAAAATGATCTGGACAAATTGGAGAAATGGTCTCAGATAAACAGGATGAAGTTTAATAAGGACAAATGCAAAGAGCTCCACTTAGGAAGGAACAATCAGTTTCACATATACAGAATGGAAAACAACTGTCTAGGAAGGAGTATGAGAGAAAGAGATCTAGGGGTTATAGTGGACCACAGGCTAAATATGAGTCAACAGTGTGACAATGTTGCAAAAAAAGCAAACATGATTCTAGGATGCATTAACAGGTGTGTTGTGAGCAAGACACGAGAAGTCATTCTTCCGCTCTACTCTGCGCTGATTAGGCCTCAACTGGAGTATTGTGTCCAGCTCTGGGCACCACATCTCAAGAAAAATGTGGAGAAATTGGAGAGAGTCCAGAGAAGAGCAACAAGAATGATTAAAGGTCTAGAGAATATGGCCTATGAAGGAAGACTGAAAGAATTGGGCTTGTTTAGTTTGGAAAAGAGGAGATTGAGAGGGGAAATTATAGTGGTTTTCAGGTATCTAAAAGGGTGTCATGAGGAAGAGGGAGAAAAAAATGTTCTTCTTGGCCTCTGAGGATAGAACAAGAAGCAATGGGCTTAAATTGCAGCAAGGGAGGTTTAGGTTGGACATTAGGAAAAAGTTCCTAACTGTCAGGTTGGTTAAACACTGGAATAAATTGCCTAAGGAGTTTGTGGAATCTCCATCTCTGGAGATATTTAAGAGTAGGTTAGATAAATATCTATCAGGGATGGTCTAGACAGTACTGGGTCCTGCCATGAGGGCAGGGGACTGGACTTGATGACCTCTCGAGGTCCCTTCCAGTCCTAGTATTCTACGATTCTATGCTGCTCCTGCTCTCTGCCTTGGCGCTGCCCCCCTTGGAGCCTCCTGCTTGCTGTGCAGGGTGTGGGAGGGAGAAGGGGTGTGTGTGCAGATGTCAGGGTGTCCCTCCTCCCCCCCTAATCCTGTAACCTATCTCCACATAGAGAGAAGGGGACAGAGGGAGCTTGGCAATACAAATCTCTGTCATGCTCACATACTGTGTGTCTCTCTGTCATTCTCACAAAAACACATGGTCCTTCACTCTCATCTCCTGACCCAACACACACCTGGGAATAGGCTCCAGACACACAAGAACTTTGATTTGCCTCTATCTTCATAAGCATATCTGGCAATATCTCATTTGTAACTCGGTGAACTTCCAAGGTGCTAAGTCATGTACTTAAAGTTAAGCCCATGCTTAAGTGTTTTGCTGGATAGGGGCTACTTTGCTTCACATATTTCTGGGTTGACTCTACAATGACATGTATTTGAATTTTATTTTACTATATTTTGTTTTAAGCAATGCCCAAGTTCAGCAAACACTGATGCATGCATGTGTTTAACTTTATGCATGAATTATCCTGTTTACTTGTGTGTAAAATAAAGTGTGTGTGTGTCAGAGCCCAGACATTGAATACCTTTTTGTTCATCTGTAACTTGCCTTTCAATTTTTTCCAATAAAACATTTCTTAAAATTAATAAGCAAAACAATTGGTTCTGAATGAGGATTAATATTATACCTTGTTTGTTTTTTTTAAAACAAAGTGGCTTTTTAATTATTTGGCTTTTTAATTATTTGATTTACTCACCGTTGCTCGGATGTGTAACTGAAGATATGGTTGGCTGGATTTTGCTGGGACATAAAAGGAAAATGGAGATGTGTTATGTAAATTATTGTAATTTTCAAAAAGGAGGGCCGAGCCTGGCCCCGTGAGAAGACGCAGGAGGTGGAAAGGAATCCTCAGGTCCTGAGATAAGCAGTGTGGGGGAGAACATGGGAGGGGGAAATTCACAGGCCCTATGAGTAGGTGGTGGGCAGGAAGTGAAGGGAATCTTCTTGTCCTACCTTCAGTGGATATGGAAAACAGTTGATCATCATCCTCATTATAACAGCCCTTAACATATCTGAAGACTGTTATCAAGTCCCACCTTAGTCTTCTTTTATCAAGATTAAATATGGTAAGTTTTTTAACCTTTCCTCATAGGTCAGGTTTCATTTTTGTTGCTCTCCTTTGAAGATTCTACAATTTGACCAGATTTTCCCTAAAGTGTAGTGTCCAAATTCCAGAACTGGACTTTGTACTCCAGTGAGGTCTCATCAGAAGTTATTTCCCATGTCTTACAAACAATACTCTAATAAACCAGAACATTAGACTTTTTTGCAACTGTATCATATTGTTACCTCATATTAAATCAGCGATCCATTCTAACCCTCGGATCCCTTTTAGTAGTACTTCATCTTGAAGTGCTTTACATAGAACATAACAGAAGTGCTATAATCTCAAATGTAAAGATAGTGTACAAAAGAAAAAATGGATTAAGGCTTGAAAAGGTTTGTTGATTCACTTTCTGCTTCAATATATATTAGGAATATCAAATCTTGTCTTCTTTATTAGTGGGGATTTCCTTAGAAAATCAAAGAACTGGAATGAGCAGTTTCTGCATTGTTAACTGAAAAGACCAAACTATTGAATCCTTAACGAGAGATATTTCTTCCTAACAGGTGTTTGAGGTAAATAAGTATTAACAAAAATAAAAATACCAAAGTAATGTTAGTAGTTCTATCACTCCATTCTCTTTGATGGCAACTCTATCTACTATACTCCTATTAAAGCCCCACTTGAGATGGTCTTCCAGGAATGGAAACAGAATGACTAAAAACTAAATTTCTCATGTAAAACACAAGCAGAGAAACAAACCATTTTTTGGGTTGGAGGGTGGAAGAATTTCTGACCTATCAACAGTATAAAGAGGCATAAAAGCCCCCCACCCCCATTTGTTAATTTGCAGGTCACCTTTAAAGTGTGGTTATACCGCTTAAGCACTGATGTAAAAAGCAGCTAGAGGAAGCTGTCTGCATACACAATGAGTTTTATTGATCCTATGAAGCTCAGGAACTGTGCTACATTGGCTCCCTTCTTTCTTGGGCCTAATCTATTGGCACCTTACCTATAAGTTACCTATTTAAATACATACAAATGTGGAACATTCCTGTATAAATACTCCTCCCTGTCAAAGGAAAAAATTGATTTATGTTATTTTTAGTTTCTCAGTGATGTATAAAGACCTTCAGCAGCACAGTCTAGTGTTTAGAGTAAAGGTTGGGGCAATACCAGTATGAGTTTTAGGCCCAGCACTGCTTCTGATTCAGTGTGAGACCTTGAGCAAATCACTTAATCTTGCTTAAGTTCTGCTAGAGATGACTCACTAATGGAAAGAACGACAAGCTACCACATTTTTGTGAGAAACTTTGCTAGGCTTAGGGAGTTGTGTGGTGGGGATAAATTGGTGATGCCAGTTATTACATCTCGACAGTGGGGAAGACTTCTAGGGTGGAGACACTGAATCTGTGGAGTGGCTTGCTAATGGACTGGCTATGTCAGAATGCGGGGGGGGGACAGGACTGTCAAGTGTATGTGGGGGAAGTAAAACTTATATTTAACAGTGACTTTGCTGGGGTGATAAGTGTCTGATATTGGGGAATACTGGGTGCCAATTTTGAATGGACTGGCTTTACTGGAGAGGAAGTCATTGTGTCTGTTTATTGGGGCTATAGAGGTGCCAATTTTTCATAAGATACTTTGATCTGGTGGAGGAAATGACAGGGTAGAAGGGATGTGAATGCCAATTTTAAAAAGAGGGTTTTGGCATGATCTGGAGATATCTACAGAGGGATAAACTTGGAAGCACAATTTTTAAGGCACCAGTGGAGTCATTACGAGAAAGAGATGAATATGAAATCTTTTTAAAGAAGTAACATTCTCGGGAAAAAAAACAACAAATGGTCTGGTAGCACTTTATAGACTAATGAAACATGTAGATGGCATCATGAGCTTTCGTGGGCACAGCCCACTTCTTCAGATGCCTGGAGTTATGAGTTGGGGATATGAAAACTCAAAATAAACAGGAAAGGGGAAGAGAAAGAAAAAGGGAGGGGGGTGGGAGACAGAGTATCATTAAGTATCTGGAGAATGGGTACTTAAACCTAAGCAGATAAAAATCAAAGTCAATAGATAGATTCCTAAAACAGGAAGGATACCACTCAGGGAGTTAGCACCTTCAGTGGTTATTAAGTAGGCAGAGTCCCCACCAGCCCATATCACGATTGAGTCCATTAGTATGTGAATTGAATTTGTGGATGAAGTGGGATTCCAGGGCTTCTCTGTGTATTTGGCTTGTAGAGCTGGTTTGTGACAAGACAGCTACTTGCACGTCTGTCAGACTGTGGTTAGGCAAGCTGAAATGCTTACCAACAGGCTTCTGTATATTCCCTTTAACTCTAGGGGAGTTATTGTGAGCTGAAGTTAGTAGGACCTATGTTATTAACAAGATGGCCTTGGCCTGACAGGAGAAATTGTTGGCAGCTGATGATAAATCAATGTGAGTTGGTGCATTTGGTAAGGAGATGGCTTTGCTCAGCATCTGAGAAAATAAAGGAGAGGTTTCATACGGTAACATGGCCCAGGGTGGCTGAACCCTCCTGTGTGGGTACAAATGAGATGATGACTTTGTGAAGCTGGGAACAAGAGGAGGTGGAGGCATAAAGCTAGGGCGTGGGTCTTCTCACAGTGCCCTTGCCTGGGGACTGGCGAAGATAAACTAATGGGCTTGAGTTGCAGATGGTGTATTAGAGCGAGGGGAAGGTTTTAAACAGGGGCACGCGAGCTGGGGGAGGGAAGAACAAGGACAAGCGGCTGGTTTTAAGTAGCTGCCTTTCCCGCCAGGGTCGGGGTGCCACACTGCGGTGGGAGGACTGATCAGTGCGTGGTGCACTTCCAACAGTGGGGCTGGCTGTGGGTCAGCGCGGGAGCCGGGTTAGAAGCGGGCGGAGGTAGCGGCGGGACACGTGTGTGGGGGCAGCTGTTACGGAAGGAAGGGGAAATCAAACCGGAGTGGCGGGTATCAGCGCCGCTTTGCCGTAGGCAGGGCCATGGCCGCGGTCACCTCAGCACCCCCGCGAACGGTCCCGGGCAGCGCTTCCGAGGGGCAGAGGAAGCGGCGAGGTCCCAGCGCCCTCTCCTGCCGGGGGAGCGGAAGCAGGCGCAGGCCAAGCCGGAGGTGCCTTCCCCCTCCCCCCTTAAGCCGGTCCCGCCGAGAGTGACGCCTCCGTGAAGTGCGCAGGCGCAGCGGCTCCCAGCGCCTGGTGTATCCGGCCGGCGCCTTTTCTCCCCTCCCCTCCTCTCCCCCGAGCTGCTGCCCTGTGCCCTCCCCGTCTCCTGCGCGTCCGCCCGGCAGCGCCTCGGACCCCGGCTGCCCCATGAAGCGATGGCAGCGGCCAACTTCGGCAAGATCCAGATCGGGATCTATGTGGAGATCAAGCGCAGCGATGGTGAGCGAAGGGGAGGAGGCAGAGCGGCCGCAGCCCGCAGCCCCCAGCCCCCGCCGCCGCCTCCTCTGCGAGGCAGGGGGCTGCGTGCGGGGCCCATTGTGCGCGCGGGGCCCGGGGAGGGGCCGGCCTGGGCCTGGGCCTGCGGTTTGCTGCGGTTGTTAGGGAGCGTTGGTGCCGTTTCCCGGGTGCGCCGGGCGGGAGGGGGGGAGCTGCGCGAGGGACACGGGCGGCAGCCGCCGCCGCTGGAGACTGGGAGGCTGCTGCAATGCTGGGAGGAGGGGAGGGGCTGGTAAGGGGCTGGGGGCTGTGACTTGGGGAGAGGGGATGAGTTAGGGGAGGAAGAAGGATCTGGGTTGGCTGGGGGGAAGGGAAGGCAGAAAGGGGAAGGTCTGGTCTGGGGTGAGGCGCTAGATAACTGGAGGGAGGGGAGACGCACTGATTTGGGGTGGAGACCCCAAAGAGGGAAGTTTGGGATGGGGAAGGGTGAGAGATGGGCGGGGGGAGGGGAGGGAGAGCAGAAGAGGTGATAATGGCTATTGTAATGTACGGCGATAATTTCTCAGTCACACTGAAACACAAGCTGTGGCTAGCTGCACTTACAGTACATGGCAATGGACAGTGCCAGAGAGATGGCTTTGGACACTCCCTCCCTCCATCATCATTTAACAGAAACCCTGATGCTATTTTGGCTGTTGGGCACCTCTTTGCAATGTAAATACAGTGCTCTGTATTTAGACCTCTCAGTCGTTGATCCAGTATTTTTTTTCCTTCCTGCCTGCTCAGTAGCATGTGTACTGATTTCTGGAGATGCACATGAAGTTAGGAGACAGTGACTGCGTTTTGGGGTGATAAAACTTGTGTGGTGGGTATGTTGTCTAAATAGGGGCTTAGGGCAGAGGTTGAATGGGGATTTTGGTAGCTGAATCAATGGACAGGCTTTTCATACTTTGTTTTGTACTTTGAATGGGGATACATGAACATGTTCCCAAGATCTGAAGTTCCGTGGGAATGGAATCACATTGGGATTGTTTCTGGAAAGTCCATTTATTGTCCAGTAGTGTGACTATTTAGAACCTGTCTTGGGAAGTTGATCCTTGTGCAGCAGCTGAGGGAAAATCCTGGAGATTCATGGTACTGAAGCTTAGAGTATGGCTAGAGCATGAGGCAGCAGATAAGCTGCATCAGGATGTGCTGTTAACTACCTTCCCTTCCTGCTTGTCTAGATCAAATGTTAAACACTGCATTTTTGTTATGTCATTAAGACTGCCATCACTTAGTATACATAACATCTCAGTTTGTGATATTGACTCGTGTGTGACGCACAGAAGGGGATAGACTTTTCATTGATTGATTTCAACGTATTGCAGATTTCTTTATAGATAGTGCTTTTTTTTAAAATACTTCGTTGTGCTTGTGAAATTCTTTGACAGAGTTCTGTGAGCTTTCAGTAGATATAATTGTGGATTGAACGTCTTGCTTATGTTTGAAAAAAAATTGCCTCCATACCAATAATTGTTTTCCTGATTATCTCTGGTCACTTTTGAAACCAGAAATGAGAACAGTTAAGTCTTGTATATGATAAACATTAATAATTAGCTTAAGTGATGCAGCAAAATGTGTAATGATTACACACACGCACACACAATTTAAAATCCCATTTAGTTAGTTAACTGGTTAAACATAACATGTAACCTGTTAACTGCTTAAGCAGGGTTTGGCGGGGGGGGGGAAGGCATTGTAGCCTGGCCAAGCTGGAGTGTCCCCCTTGCCTGCTTTGGCCGGGTGGGGGTTGCTCTGGCCGGGCTGGAGCGGCTCCTCCATTGTGGGTGGGGCCACTCCGTCCCCCACTGGTTAACCATAACCAGTAAACCTCCCTTGGTAAGGGTGATGTTTATCGGTTAAACATTCTTATATCTGATGTATGCATATTTTTTCTTTCCACTTTGATGATTTCTCAGTGAATTATAGGAGAAACTGTGCTTCTAGGCACATGGGGGCACTGTGGGTAGGTACAAGTGGACTGTCAGCTCTGGAGTCATTTAACCTATACTTATGCTGCAAAAGGAACAGATTAGCAGCCTGAGTGAAAGGTTAGGGCTACACTGAGGTAATAGTCCAAGCTAACTGAGTGAACATGTACAACTCAAATTCATGTTTTGTTTTATAAAGGGTAAGTATAATATCTAAAAATCAAGTAGCTATTTATTTACCTGTTTTGTTTATCTGACGATTCTTTAGGATGAGAAGTCGTCAAAAGTTTTGATAAGCTTCTAGGGCAGGGGTGGGCAAGAGGCGGCCAGCAGGCTGGATCTGGCCCGTCAAGCCATGGGATCCGGCTTGCATCTGCCTTGCCAGAGCCTTTAAGCAGAGAGAGGCTGCAGCTTCTTTAAAGACTGTCGGCTCTATGCTCTCGATGCTGAGGAGTGCGGTTTTGTGCCCTGCCCTGCTCTCCAGCAAAATCGCAACGTTCCCATTGGCTAGTTTCCAGCCAATAGGAGCTGAGAGATTTTTGCTGAGGGAGGGGGCATCTTGTGAAGCCTCCTTCCTCCCTCTCCCCTGCCTGTTGCAGACCTACATGGAGCTTCCTGCAGGCTACTGGCTGGGAGCTGCCTAGGTTAAGTGCCAGAGCCTGCCTCTGGCACCCCACTACCTGCCCCAGGCCACTACCCAAACCCTCTCTACCCCTTTCCCCCAGGTCACACAACTCCCTCCCAGACCCTGCACCCCCTCTTACACCCTTCCACAGGCTAGAATCCTCTCCTGTACCCATACCCCATTCCCCTGCCCCAGGTCATCACCCCCACCCTCTGCACCCCCTTCTCCCAGGTCATAGCTCCATCTGAGACCCTGCACTCCCTCCTAGATCCCTTCTCACAGCCAGAATCCATACCTTCTCCTGGACTCTGCACCCCAAACCCCTGTCCCAAATCACAACCCCCTCCTACACCCTGATTCCCTCTCAGACTTCACACCCCATCTTGTACCCCAGTCTTTTACCACAAGCTCCTCTCTGCACCCAATATCTGTCCCAGACCCCACACCGCCTCCATAGTTATGCGGCCCTTGACCACTTACCAAAATCTTGGCATGGCCCCCCCATTAAAAATTATTGCCCACCCCTATTTTAGGGTAACACCAAAAGGGCAGGCAGAGTCTCCAGCCTGTCCACTGAGTATTCTAAATGTTTCTCTGTGGA
Source organism: Pelochelys cantorii (assembly GCA_032595735.1). Classification (NCBI taxonomy): domain Eukaryota; kingdom Metazoa; phylum Chordata; order Testudines; family Trionychidae; genus Pelochelys; species Pelochelys cantorii. The sequence goes on from CM064330.1 coordinate 39,330,185, forward strand.
CAGCTGCCTTGGAATTGTAACACTTTAAGCCCTGCTTTTTTGAAAGTCTACAATTTTACAATTATTTTAAGGAATGGCAACTTTCTATAAAATAACTTTTTTTATTCATATACAGCATTTGATAGTCTTACATATTGTAAAAAAAAAAGTGTAATGATGGAATGGTACACTTGAAAGCAAGGACTTTGAAATACTTTCGAAAATTGAATTATTTTGATTAGGATTTCAAGTTCCAATAGTGGCCTATTGTAGGATGCAAATGGAAAATAAGTATACTAGAAATAAAATCCGTTCTTGGAATCAATAGCCAAAACATCATGACAGCTTTTGGATGAAACTCAATACTTCCATGAAGAGATGTTATAGTAGCTTTTACTGGGAAGTGTTGGTTTCTTGAGATGAGCATTGGTAGAAATGTCATCTTGGTATTTTCAGTTATAATTGTAGTGAATAAATAGTCTCCTTCATTGATCGAACAGCAATAACCAGTCCACTAATTCAATTATTTAAAAAGGTTTTAGTGTATTTAAATGTAATACTCATGTTTGAAAATAATGAACATATAGCTGTAAATAGAGCATCTGTTAACCCCATTGACATGTAACAACTCTGTGGAAGCAAAATCTGAGTCGCCTGAATAACTTGACATAATTTGAATGTTATGTGTACAGTCTGAACAAAATTCCCATCACCTGCTAACCTCATGGACTAAACCTGCTTACCAGACCAAAATATAGTAGGTGTCACAGGCTGTGCCCATGTTTCCTGGTCTCCAGCAAGAATCATGTTGCTGGGGCCTGTTTCCTGCTTATGAATTTTGCACACCTGAATAATAGCTGTCCACATATATAGTGTGTGTTTGTGCATGTGTGAGATGCATTACTGTGTGAGTGACATGGAAGCAGCATTAGTTAGTGTGTTGTAGTGTGAGAGATGTATACACATACACACTACACCACGTCAACTAATGCTGCTTCCATGTCGCTCACACAGTAATACAGCTGGCCACCCTCAGTAAACCAGTTTATGATAACTCTTCTCCATAATAAATCAACTGGCTTTCCTTCTACTTGTTCAATTTTTTGGTGAGAGAGGCTGAGCTTACCCCACGCACTGCAGCCTTCTGCTGGGGAAGTAAGGGGGGAGCTGGAATCCCTTTCTCTTTCCCAATGTGCTCCCTGCCCAGTTCAGCCCTGTTTATGGTACCTACTCCTCACACAGCTTCCAAATCCTCACTCATCTCTTTCCCTAACCTCTCAAACAGAACTAGTGCTGTCTGTGTGCAGGCTTGGAATAATATGGGGAAGAACATTGAATTTATTAAATTATTATAACACAGTTGACTCTTTCTGGAACACGGATGTTGATTTACCACCAAGACCAGAGAGCACTGGGGGCTGGCTTGGAATCCAGTTGGTTGGGAGTGGACTCCGGTGGCTGGGGTCAACAGTGGGGTCAGAAGCTGGTAAGGGACCCTGGGAGCTGAGGCTGGCTGTCAGGAGAGGAGCCTGGTTGGGAGGCTGGTGGCTCCCCCCAGGAGAGCCCAGAAGCCAGCTGTAGTGAGGCTGGCATTGACATCCCCTGGTCTGGCAAACCCCCTCATTCAGGACTGGTTAGGTCCTGAGGGTGCTGGACCAGGGAGGTCCAACTGTATCATGGACCTCCCATGTGGAATACTCTTGAGTTCTGCTAGCTATCTCAAAAATGATTAAGTAGAAATAGAGAGAGGTCACAAGTGGGTGGGAAGAATGAGTAAAAGCATAGAAAAACTTTAGTGTGAAGAGAGAGTGTAAAGATTGGAAGTATTTGAGGGGATGAGTAAGAGGTGACAGAATAATGAGCTGGCTGAACCGTTAATGGTGATCTCCAATAAGTCTTGGAGCATTAGGGAACTTCAAGAAGACTAATATTGTGCCAGTTTATAAACAGAGTAAACAGGGTGACCCAGTAATTGTTGGCTTGTCAACCTGACATTTATCTCAGGCAAGCAAGCTAATGAAGTGGCTGGTACAAGACTAGATTAAAAATATGAAAGGAGGGGAATGTAATCAATATAAACTAACATGAATTTATAGCAAATAGATCTCATCAAGCTAATTTTATTTTTTTAAATGAGATTACAAGTTTGAAAAAGGTAATAGTGTCGACATGATAGACTTGTGTAAGATGTTGCTATCATGCAACATTTTGATTAAAAAAACTTGAATAGTACAAAATTAATATAGTACACATAGCCAGATTTTAATCTACCTAACATATGTCTCAAAATATAATGGTAGATAGGGAACTGTCATTAAGTGGGTGTTTCCAGCATGATCATGCATGGATCGGTTCTTGATCCTATGCTATTTAACATTTTTATTCATGAAGAAAACATAAAATCATCATTTACAAAGTTTGCAGATGACCTTAAAATTGGAAAGTGGTAAATAATAAAAAGGACTAATTCAGAATGATCTAGATCACTTGGTAAATTGGGCATAATTTAACAGTATTTGTTTGAATAAGGCTAAATGCATACATATAGGAACCAAGAATGTAAGCCATCCTTACAGGAATAGCAATTCTATCCTCTGAAGTAGTGCATCTGAAAATGATCTAGGTGTCATGATGGATAATCAGCTGAACTTGTGCTCCCAGTGTGAAGCTTTCACCAAAACACCAGCGGATGGATCACTGGATGATTAGCTGTTTTGTTCATTTCCTCTGGGACACCTGGCAGTCGCCACTGTTGGAAGACTGGATGCTAGACTAGATGGGCCTTTGGTCTGACCTGGTATGGTTGTTCTTGTGCTCTTATGAGCAAACGTGATCCTGGTATACATAAATGGGAATCTCGGAGTAGAGGAGTTATTTTTCCTTAGTATTTGGCACTGGTGTTACCACTGTTGGAATACTCTGCGTCCTGTTCTGGTGCTCATAGTTCAAGAAAGGTGATCAACTTCAGAATGCTCAAAGAAGAGTCAAGAGAATATCTAAAGGATTTGAAAACTTGCCTTACAGTGATAGAATGAACTCTGTGAATCTATTTAGCTTAACAAAGAGAAGGGCAAGGGGTGACTTGGTTACGTTCAATAAATATCTACATGGGAAACAAATGTTTGATAATGGGGTCTTTAATTGAGCAGAGAGAATAACATGATACAATGGTTTGAAGTTGAAGTTCCGTCAGGAAATAAGGCATCTTTATATATATATATATATATATATATATATATATATATATATATATATAATTTTTTTTTTACTGCTGGGGTAATATATCATTGGAAGAAATTGCCAAGGGTTATGGCGAAGTTTCTATTGCTGACAACTTGAAAAATCAAGATTGGATTTTTTCCAACAGATACTCTCTGGGAATTATTTTGGGGAAAGTTATGGCCTATGTTATTCAGAAGGTCAGATAAGATGATGATAGTTCATTCTGGCCCTGGAATATGTAGACCTATGAATGATAGAGAGAAGGTAGATCGAACTCTTCTGTTCACCTTTTTTTCATAATGTAAGAACAAATGGATATTCCATGATATTGAAAGACATCTAATTTAAAGTGAAGAGAATACGCAACATGCATTTAGCTTGTGGAACTGATTGCCACAAGATATCGTTGAGGTCAGGAGCTTTGTAGGATTTAAAAAAAAATGTTGACATGGATGGAAGAAATTAATGAAACATAAAAAACCCCCTTAAGTCTTGGAAGACACTGCAGCCAATAGTTCATATCAATTCCAACCGATGAAATTTAGGAAGAAACTTTCCCTATGGGCATATCATTTTGCAATTGTGTACTGTATGGTTTCCTGTACTTTTCTCTGAAGCAGCTGGTCCTAGTCCTTTTTAGAGAGAGGGTACTAGACTAGATGGACTATTGATCTGATCTGGTGTGGCTGTTCCTAGACTTATAGTGCCATTACTACATCTGTTAACTTTAAAATTGTAACCTGAGAGTAATCTTGGTTAATGGTAAGTGGTGTAAACTTAATTTTTTCAAATAAAATAATAGATTTTTCAGAATTTGATGTTGTTCCTCCTTGAAAGTGCCCCCTGGCTTCAATTTATCAAGCTCTCCTGTATCAGCTATATATGTATGTATAAATAAATAATTTTAGAGTGAATCTGTCTCTGTGTCTGTCTGCAAGTCCATTTGTTCAAGAACTCCTTCTAAATGGTAAGAGTTAGAGCCACCAAGCTTGGTATGCAGCTTCCTCTTCTCCTAACTTAAAACAAGGTCAGGGTTTCACTAAATCCAAAAGTGATTAGAACTGTTCTAAATTTTTAGACTGAAAAAAATTTCCTATCAAAATGTGATTCATGAATTATTTGCTAGACTACACGTTGAACCTCTGTAGTCTAGCACACACTGGTCTGGCAACATCTGTGGTCCAGCATGATTTTAGTTAACCAGATGTCCACTTATCGTGGAGGTGGCCAAGTTTCCTGCAGTCACATAAAATTTGTTTACAGCCACCAGTCCTATCTCTCAATGTTCTGTGCTGTTGTTTAGCTCTAATTTACCTCTAAATGTCTTCTAAGAGCCCAGTAAGCAGTGGAAGTGTTGGTAATGCTGCTGGACAATATTGATATCGGCAAATTCTCTAGTGGTATGTCTACACAGTAGCACGTACCTCGAAATAAGCTATGCAGTTTGAGCTATGCAAATTACGTAGCTTATTTCAAAATAGCTTATTTTGAAATTTGGCACTGTCTACACAGCGCTAATTTTGAAATAAATCACTATTCCAGCATCTTCCTTAATCCTCATGCAACCAGGTTTACAGAAAGCCAGAATAAGAAGCCTATTATTTCGAATGTATTTCGAAATACTGGGTGTGCTGTTAAGATGCACAGAACGCTATTTCAGAATAACTTCAGTTATCCTGAAATAGCACCGCTGTGTAGATGTACTCTAGTTCCACACTGGTTAGGTCCTAAGAGTGCCTGTTTGGAGAGATTCAGCCTGTATATACCTTTCTGGAGATGGTCAGGTAGTCAATATAAATTGTGAGTTTGAGTCCTCAGCCCTCATTTGATTTTCATTTGCCTATGATTTAACACTAAGCATATGGCTGCATATATTTGTTGGCTAATAACTGGAAGTAAAGGGTCAATATTGGCTATATTACTACAGTTTGTACCTCCAAAATCCAAGACTCTCTGGTCTGGCAACATCCGTGGTCCTGCTGGACCATGAATGCTGCTGGAACAGAGAGACAGAGGGCCAAAGGGCAGGAGGGCCAGCCGCACAAGACATCAGAGTCAGCAGCCCGGCTGGGGACAGTATGCGACCGGGACTGGAGCCCTCTAGCAGCCCCTGGGAGCACAGTGCCGGGGCTGAAGCCCTGTGGCTTCCCCCAGCTGTGCGGGCCCAGGCTGGCGCTGCGTGAGAATGGGGCTGGAGCCCTGCGTCTTCCCCCCAGCTGTGTGGGGATGGGGCCCAATCCCTGTGTCTTCCCCTGGCTGCATGGATACGGGGCTGGAACCCCAGCCCATGGCTGCTCCCAGCTACACAGGAACAGAGCCCTGCGTTAGAAGCCGGAGCTTGTGTCATCCAGGGAGCTAGCAGTAGCTAGGCAAGCAGTCCAGCCAGGTTGCTGGGGAGGGCAAGACAAGGTTGCCTGCTGGGGCAGCCTGCCAGGAGCGGGAGTTGGGCTTGGGGGCTGATGGCAGGAGAATTCCCCTGGTCTGGCAAATTCTCTTGTTCGGGACTGGTCAAGTCCCAATGATGCTGGACCAGAGATGTTCAATCTGTGCTAGATGTAGTGTGGGGATTTCCTCCAGTACTCCCAACCCCATTCTCCAGCCATTGTACTAAAAATAAAATTATCAAAATCATTGAAACCAGTGTGATTATATTATATTATATTATATTTAAAAAAATGCCAATTTTTGCCATTTTTAATTTTTATTTATTTTTTTTTTGTGTGTGTATGTGCAGAATTCCCCCAGGAGTACCACATAAAGAGCTTTGCGTTTGCTACTGCATCTGAACTAATGGACATGACACTTAAGCTTGAGTAGTTAAAGGCTGCGTTCTTAGATCTAGCCATTCTGAGTTCAGTACCTGCAGATGAACACGACAGGGGATGTTGTTACTTGTTAGTGGCATATCACATGTAATTTAAACTTTAAAAAGGATTAGTGTTTTACTGTGCTGCCTTTAAAATTAGAGATGGAACTTGCAGCCTTTCATGGTATTTAGGCTGCTTTTCTGTACTGTTTGATTATAATAATTCTTGCAAGTCAAAAATAGAAATCTTCTTCCTTAGAGGAATTTTGTTTTCTTTAGTACTTCTGTACCACAGGCTTGTTTAGTGTAAAGCGACTTTTAAAGGTGGATTTAAAGCTGCAGTGTGATCATTGGGCTTGCTCGGTCCTGATCTCTCTCCCTTTTCCTGCTGGAGAAACCCATGCTGTAGCTAAGCCTGCCCCGTAGAAGGCTCTGCCCCCACTCTTTACTTTGGTCATTCCAGGGCCGTAACTAGGGCGGGGCAAGTGGAGCATTTGCCACTGACACATCATAATCAGAGGCGCAAAGATGTAATAAGTAAAAATAAGCTGCAAAAGTAAAGAGTACGATGTGTGCTAACCCAAAGAGAGAGGGCACATAATTAAAATTTTGCCCTGGGCACAATAACAACTAGTTATGGTGGTAGGCCATTCGTCTACAAGATTGAACTATTAGTTAAGGAGCAGGTAGAAAGCTACTCCCTGGATCTCCAAACACTGGCTAAAGACCTGATCTGAAGCTTCATTTTTGAAAAATAAGATCTTCACTTCTCATATTTATGGAGTTGGTGTGGCTGCAGAAGCATTAGTCTTCCTTTGAAGCACCTTACACCCCAATTGCTGAGAAACATGCTATTCAAAGCATGTGAGCAGATGAGAGGTATAAGAGAAACACAGGAGGGAAAAGGATACAGGTGTGTGGGGAAAGAGAAAATATACCTAAAAAGAGGTGGCTGGAGTGTGAAATTAAATCCCTTTAGCTCTTCCCATGTCTTTCGTTTTGAAAAAATGTGTTTATTTTTTTCTGTACCATAAAATTTGACTAAAGATGAATAACAGTCCTGAAGTATTGTCATTGTTTTGTAGGTTTTTTTTTAAATTAATATTCTATTGTTGACATTTCACCCACTGGGATTTGAAAGATAAGGTTATGCAGAGCTAGAACTAAAAGGTGCTTGGAGCAATTAAAATATGAAGAATGATTAAGGTAATAAAATATGTATAGCTTGGGGTTGAGAGTGAAAGAATAAGAGAGATGTCTACAAATATTGGAAGGATGTCAACATCAAGGAGGAAAAAGACCTGTTAAGGTTGGTGTGACAAGAATGAGTACAGGTATAAAATTGCACAAAGACAAAATAGGCTAGGCTACAAGCTAATAGCTGCTAAAATACAGGTCTTTGAGTTTGTGCAGTCTTAATTTTAAGATATCTGAATAGGTTGATAGTGGTCCTGTAGGCACAGATCCAAAAGTGGTTCATTACTTGTAGCAAGTTTATTATGAAAACTATAAGTGACAAGGTGTGGAGTGTATATCAGTGATGAGAGGTTAAAAAAGATTTTTGGAACTATCCTAGAAGCAAGTGTTACAAACCCAGGAAATTCAGAGTTAATATTTCATTTAAAAGAAACCCCTTAATGTTGAGCCATTTTTGCCTCGGTGCGATAGCAACAGTTTGGGAAGAGGATAGTTCATGAAATTCACTATATAGAAGAATATGTTGCGCTTTAGCTGAAGGAGAATCTCTCTTCCAATTATGAACAATAATAGCAAAAGAGGACCATTCTAAAAAGCTACACCAAAAAGATTCTGAAGATAAGATTAGATTTCAGTAAGCATTAACTTGGTTGGAAGTTTGAAGGTCTGAGCTCTTTCATTTGCAAAACCCATTCTAACTCTTGATGCCAATTTTCTTAAAGGACACAAGTTTTAACTATTAATAGCTTTATTTGTCAGATCCCAGAAAATGAATTTTGTGCCAAAGAATAAGAACTGTGACTTTTTGGGTTGATATCTTGCTTTTTTCTATATATAACTAAGTAATGGAATCCTTGTTTTAAGTGCAAAAGACAGCTTAACCTTAACTATGGAATTGCAAGCAGAGCTTCCGTAATTAGAGATAAAAAGGCTTGTTAAGTCATCTTTCTCATTCTTTTTTTTTCTGGTTGTAGGATTATTATTGTGATTGAATTGTGGGAGGATTTAAAAGTGTAGAAAAGCAAACAAAAATGTATAGCAAAAATAGATTACAGTTCTAGATAATCCTTATGGAGTAGCACCAACATGGCAAGTTTGAACATAGTATGTCTGCAACTATGAAGATTGCTTCTTATCCACTATCTCAACTAAAGTGTAGCATGAGTGCAAGAAATGAGGCGGAGCTTAGGTTTTTTTTTTCTTTTGAGGTTTAATTTCCAGCTATGACAATTTTATATTTTGGCATTCAACTTGGCACTTTAGAAACTGTGTTTTGGTATTACTGATGCCTCGGTATACCAGTATATGTTTGGTGCTCCACTTCCATTTTGACACTGGTGACTCTTTTGTTGATGCTTCAGTGTCTGTTTTGGTGCTCCAGCAGCACTTGTACTTAAAGTAGTTCAGTGTCAGTCTTGATATGTGTTGGTTCCAGAGCTTGATGCCTATTTTGGTACCTCAGTCCTTGCCTATGGAATAAACTGTGAGGAAATGTCAGAATCGAGGGTTGCCAAAGTCTTTCACAAGGAGGAAAGTAAGGGTATGTCCACACTACCAGCTTTTATTGATAGGGCTGTGTTTGACATAGCTGTGTTTCTCAAAGTCAGGCAGTGTAAACATTGCTGACACTTTTACCAACAAAATCCCGCCCTCCCCCCACAATAGTGTTTTGCTATGTCCTATAGCAAAGCTTTTGTCATGGGGAAGAAGAGAGGATCTGAGTACCCATGAAGGACAAAAGCTTTGTCAGCACTGGCAATTAGCAACAAAGTCTCACAACACCCATATGAGACAGGGAGCAAAATCATTTTACAGGGGGGGGGGACCTGAGATCCAGATTTAGGGCCAAAATTTGTGAAAGTGGCTGAATATTTCTGTGATTGGGTGCCCAACATGACACTTAGGGTTTGACTTCTCAGAGTTGCTGAAGATCCATAAATCTCACTCTGACTAAAGTGTGGCTGCTGAGCACTTGAAGATTGGGCTCAAGGAGTGTCCGACTGGATGTCAAAATATAGTAGAGGCCATATGTGGAAAATGTTGGTCTTAAATAATTTCTGAAAGAAATCTGTGGCAGAGGCAAGGATAGATCCCAGTTCTTTTGTTGTGTATTTAAGTGTTTTAACCACAAGACTGTTCTTTCTCTTCCTTCAGTCCCCTGCCTTATTAGCAACATGCTTTACAACTTAAGTAGCAAATGAGAGTGTGTTTCATTGGTAACAGCCTCATCCTCTACATGAAGCTGATTCACTCACTGAGCATTATCTATCCTACTACTCAAGGAAGCTGAGGTCCTGAGGAAAATGTTGTTTTCATTAGTAAATATCATAATGCTGATATGGGGGCAGAATTAAGGTTGCATGACCCACTATAATTCTGGTATTTGCTAACCTTGGTGCACTTGATTTTACAACCTCTGTATTTTCTTAACATTTTTATATAACATATCTAGAGTATTTTTCAGGAGAATTTTTTTGAATGTATAATTACACTTTCTGTGAAAATGCAAATGGGAATTTTCAGAGGATAATAACTTGGCCAGATATGTTTAACATGAACATTATTTTGTTAACCCCTTGATTGATGAAGTGTGGATACTTCTTGCCTATTGAGAAACTACTCCACAGTTAGACCCTGTCATCTTTTTAGGTATGGGAGGCAGACAGATACTGTACTTATGAGGCCCATGAGGATAAACATATAGATAAATGTAATAGGTAGGTGTCTGCTTCACTTCCTATGAAGCATCTAATGTTGACCACTGTCAAAGACAGAATACTGAAAAATTCAACCACTGGTCTGATCTAGTGTAACATCTCCCATATTCATTCAGAGGTAAGGTCAGACTATTACTCTAAAGTTTTTTGTGTTTTTTCCCCATGAAAATTGAATGCCCATTTTCATGTCACCTTAACCTGAAACCATTATAAACAGTTAGCTGATATTAAGGTCATGTGACTAATTGGACACACCCTGTGATGTTCCTAGGGCTTTAGAAGTTTCTCCACAGCGCAGTGTCTCTTAAGTTAAGATTTTAAATTGCACATGGAAAAGTGCAAACACAGTATCCCTGGGAGACCATTATAACTTGTTCCCAAAACAAAACAACAAAAACCCAGGGTTGCACCCCTTTTCTCTGGCTTAAGCTTTTGGCTTGCCAGGACAGTGAGAAGTAACTTAAAATTCTCCTGTGAGGAAAAATGCCTTACCATAGTGTGATTATTCTTAACCAGCCATCTTGATGTTTTTTCCTTCTCTATCATTGCCAGCTCAATGCTGATGGGTATGTTCCATAATACACTGAAATCTGTTAGAATTAGGGCAGATTCTAAGAGTTTTTGGGTAAAATCAGCCGGTCCAGATGTGGGTAAAAAAGCTGGGTATAATTCAGTATACACATTCAGAATCACTAACAAATTTAGGGGCTGTTTGGAATGTTGAATTTGGCCAAAGTTTTTTTTTGTAAATTTCTCTTTATTCCTAAACTTTCTTCTGTACTGTTATAGTCTCTAGTAAGATTCAATTGTGGAATTGATTTGCATGAACTTTCTCTGAATGTTTGCTTTTGCATTTCCTGCTCACTTGTCTTCAGGCTTTCCATACTATGGCTAGGAAATGAAGGGAGTGTGGCTAACATTTTTCATTTTACACCTTGAGTGTCAATAGCACACACAATAACTTTCGGCCACATTCTTCCAACACAAATAACTAACTGTATTGTAGTCATAAATCCACATGCAGTGTGTAGATATGAGGTATAGTGTATTCAGAGTACTTCATTTTATGGGAAGTAATATAGGTATCCGTCGTGGTGTGCAACACAAGTTTATACAGTTAATACAGACATACTGTAATGTGAATCTCAATCCTGTGATTATAGGAACAGAAACTGAAGAAACACTGAGTTTGAATTCCTAGTGCATCAGGAACAGATGCTTAATTTTTGTAGGTTTTTTTTCCTTTTTGAGATCTCTTGTAGAAAAATATTCTTTGTTTTTTTTTCTATCTTTATCCTGTCAAATACATTTGAATAAAAATCCTTATTTGATATTTTAAATACTCTTACTTCAGAAAATGGACTATGAATTAAGGACTGATGCCTTTCAGCCACTCTGCAGATTCATTTGGCTATTGTGCTTCAGCATTTGAAATTGAATCTCACTTTATATGCAAGACAAGGTTTATGCCAGCCTAATTGGTAACTGGCATTTCGTAGTCTCACAGCTGCTATATTCAGCTGTGTGCTAGAAAAATATAATGGAATAGTGTTTGCAGAAAGCAAGAAGTGATTGTAAAAATATAAAACTACTTTGACAATTGAGTAGCAAACTTTTTTGTTGTAAGGCAGATAAATTTTGAGCAGAAAATGGAATAGTACCGATTTTAATGTTATAGTGAATGCTTGGTAGGTTAGCTGAAAATATTTAGAAGCTAGATATAACTTTTTTGGTTTTGGTACTGTTAATATTAATTGTCACAAGACAGATCATGTTTGGCATAGAGTTGGAATGAGTATTGAGATCTTTTATTGTGGTCTGCTGGCTTCTGTTTGTGAGAGAATTCGGTGTTCTCCATTCTAGGACTAAGCTGCTTTAATCTTCTTTCATTTGCTATGTCAAAGGTAAAACTTCTGCTGTCTCTTGGATGACCTAGTGTGGAATCAACTCCTTAGTTTAATAATGTCTTCTTGGATGGTCCATTGAATGAGTTTTGAGAACTGTTTTTCCTTTGGCTTACAAAATACTGTTTCTTATTAAAGTTGAGTCCTCATAGGGGCATGCCTTCCCCTAGTTGCCCATGCTGTGGTCAAATGTGGCATTGCAAGCACTTCCTACCTCACTTTCCCTTCAGCAGTGTATTTTGTCTTGCCCAAGGATTCCCATAGTTCAGCCCTCTAGGTCACTATGAGTTCAGTTACCTTCTGGTGTAACTAAAGTTCAAATAAATGGTTCATATGCCCCTCTTAGGCTCCTCTTCAACCCACCAGGCACTGTTTGTGTCTGTGATCTTTGATAGAGGTTGGATCTCTGGCTGGCTCTCTAGATTCTACCTCTAACATAGAGCATGGACTCCCAGGTTTGTGCTGAAGTCATTCTAGACTGTACTTCAGGCCTTCCAAAGGAGCCCAACTTGCTCCTTGCTTTTTTTTCTCGACATAGTGTTTTCTCACCCCTTTATGTGACCCCAATTAGTTTAGTGCCCGTAGGGTGGGGGTATTAATTATAGCACAGGCTGGGCTGACTGAACTTAGGTCTGCTGGACCTTATAAGGACAGGGCACCCTGTTACACAGTTCTATAAAATATTACTGTGCTTCGCCTCAGGCGGAAGAGAGAGAAATTCTACCTGTCAGTGAAAAAAGAGAATCCTATAATTTCTCATTAGTTAATTAGCTAACAAACTTTTCATTTATGAATTGTCTCTTAACTGTAGATGGGCACATGGACTAAACATTAAATAGTACTCCTGCGACTATAGAAAATGTAATCTCAATAAGCTTTCTTTTCCAATTTTAAAACACTGGTTAAAAGTTTTAAAGAATGTATGTTCGAGCCTTGGAAATCAACCCCCAAAATGTTCTTTGTAGAACAAATAAAGAACACCTCTAGAAACAAAAATAGAAATTACTCACTTTACCAAGAAATAGGTAACTAGTTAAACCAGTTTTGAAAGAAAATCCTTTAGCAAAAGTTCAAATTGTTACAGGTCATTAACTGTGTGTGTTTAAAAAAAAAAAATCTATCTATCTATCTATCTAGTGCAGAGCTGCACCTGTTGTCTCGCACCAGACTTTCCTCAAAGATGCTTGCCCGAGCAAGAAAAATAGAGACAGCCAGTGACTGCACCTCCAATCAGAGCTGAAAAGGAGTACCAGCACCTTTTTTTTTAACCCCCCCCTCCCCCCCCCCCAAAAAAAAGCACTGGAGACAACACAGTCTTCATTTATTTTGTTCTTATAGGTAGTCCTACTCCTGCAAATAATCCTGGGAAATTGTCTTTTACTATAATGAGTTCTCTGTGGCTGGATGCAACAGGCTGGCTCACCCCATAATAGCCAGCTCTGATAAATGAAATACTCATGAAGGAAATCAGGGTGATTGCCCTTAAAGAGCAACAGTAGTCTGCAGTGAAGAGGGAAAATGCAGGAAATTAGAGAAAACGGTGGAGTGTTTTCAGGCAAAAAGTTCCTGCAGGGAAGACCCTGCAACTGAGGAAGCTGTGATAGTGAGAAGATTTTTGCTGAAGATCCCTACTGATAGAAAATGCTGTGGAAACCAGAAGGCTGAACTCCAGCCACATGAAGCCTGAGAGACTTTGGATAGGGGCCTTGTTCTGAGAGGAAGGTCTGAGGACTTCCTAGTTCAGTGTTTCTCAAAGGGCTCCGCGAGACATCTCCAGGGGCTCCACGAGGTTGACAAACTGGAAACATCGATAGGTACAACACATACAATCAGTGGACCGCTGGGGCTCCACATAAATTTTTACGCATGTAAAGGGCTCCGGAGCCCAAAAAGTTTGAGAACCGCTGCCCTAGTTAAATGGGGAGAGAGAATGAACTTGGGTTGAAGTCTGGAGGGCCAATTTATAAGGGCTCAACAAATGGGCCCAAGGAGCAGGAGGTATTTTAATTACCTGTCTGCAAGTTAAGGGGTTATGAAGAGGGGAGAAATTTGTGGTCTGGTCATGATGTCTTTCTCAGAAGATGACTGTCCCTGTTTGCAGGGGGCAATCCTCTTACCAGTTGGAATGGTGGGAGGCTTACAGTAGGCAAAGAAGGCTATGTATGAGTTTTTGACTTTGTCTACACAGGAAAAAATAAAACCATTCAGTATAATTCAAGATGTGAATTTAAATTGGTATAGTCATAACAGTTTAAACCCTGTGTGGACATTCCTATCCCTTTTTAAGAGTAGCTTTTTTTAGTTTAGCTCTTGTCATTTGTGAAGAAGTGCAGTCCAAACAAATAACAAAAGAAATGCACTCTTAAACTGCAATAAGAGTGTTTTCACAGCGGAGTTACACTGCTATAGTTATACCTGTTTGAATACACACTGTGGGTTATACTGAATTTTCTCCCCTCCCCTCATGTAATCTAGGCATATATGTCTAGCTTTGGGAAACTTTGTCTGTCTGTTCAAGAACTCCTCTTAAGCTGTAAGAGCTAGAACCACCAAATTTGGTATACAACTTCCTCTTATCACAACTTAAAGCAGCGGTGGGCAATTTTTGATGGGGGAACCACTCCAAGATTTTGGTAAGTGGTCAAGGGTTGCATTTTTCTATGAAGGGAGTGTGGGGTCTGGGACAGAAGTTGGGTGCAGAAGTGAGCTCAGGGTAGGGGACTGGGGTGCAGGAGATGGTGTGGAATCTGAGAGGGAATTTAAGTGAAGGAGAGGGTTGTGATCTGGGGCTTGGGGTGCAGGGTCTGGGATGGGGTGCAAGAGATGGTTCTGGTGTGGGAGGGGCGTGTAGAAGGGGGTTCAGGGTCTGGGAAGGAGTTGTAACCTGAGGTGGGTAGGAGGGGCTGGGGTGCCAGAGGCAGACTGTGACCAAGAGGCACTTACCTAGGTGGCTTCTGATCAGCAGCCTTGCAGGACCCTGAGGCAGGCTCCCTGCCTGCTAAAGCTCCAGGCTGCTCAAAATGGCTGGCTGCTCCCTGTCGCTCTCTGATCCAGGTGCAGAGGGTAAGGGGAGAAGGAGGCTTTGTGTGCTTCCCCCATCCCCAGCAAAATCTCTCAGCTCCTATTGCAGGGGTGGCCAACCCGTTACAGACAGAGCCAAAATAGTGGTGGATACAGCGCAAAGAGCCAAGGGAAAGATGTTGTTGAGCTCCCCCCCCCCCCCCAAAAGCTGCCACTTTAAGAGCCGCGTGTGGCCCAAGCAGGCTTCCGTTGGCCACAGCATCAGATCTACACCTTGCACAGACAAGGAAAAAAAGGTCCGAACAGGGGACCGTGAGAAGAGCTGCAGGTGCAGGAGCCGCAATTTTTCCTTTGAAGAGCCGCATGTGGCTCGCAAGCCACGGGTTGGCCATCCCTGTTCTTTTGTCTGGCTTCTGCAAAGCCTTTCCTCCCTCCTGCCCATTGTACCCTGAAGTAGAGAGCCACAGGGAGCAGCCAGCTGCTTAAAGTGGTGTGGAGCTTATCTGAAGCAGCTGGCTGTTATGTGCCTGTGGGTCCTAACAGGGTGGCCCATGGGCTGGAATGGGCTACCCGTGCGCTGTATCTTGCCTGCCTCTGACTTAAAGCAACATACGGGTTTAGCTATGTGAGGAAAATGGAATGTGCCTGCAATGGGATTGCTTTTCATAAAACCATGTAGAAAAGAGACATAATCACCTGGTAGGTGAAGGGGACTCACTGGGGGTGCCTACCCGGGACTGTCCCAGCCCCAATCCTCCTTCCCCCCAAGTGCTCTTTAGAGAGGGCAGGATGGCTGAAGCTCTTCTCCCCCCCTCCCGCCCCCGCATTTGTACAGGGACATTGCTGGCTGTTCCCCTTTGTCAGGGAGTAAGGGGAAAGTGCACTGTTTGCTGCATTCCTCATTAGGGATATGAATATGTATACGAGTACATGATAAACCCAGGCTTATTGGCTAATCAGTTAATCCTCTCAACTACATGCATTTCCCCCCCTTGCTGCCTCTGTAGCAGAGGCAGTAAGGTGGGGAGGTGGCAGTGGGAGTCGGTGCCTGTGGGGAGCTGGCTTTAAGCTGGATCCCCACAAGCACTGGATCTGCCTGCCCCCCCTCCCCTGTGCTGCTGCCTCTGATAGAGGCAACAGTGCAGAGAATGATGGGGGGGGGGGGTCAGGCGGGAGCTGGTACTTGCAGGAAGCTGGCTTTAAAGCCAGCTGCCCGCGTGAATTGGCTCCCATGGAGCCACCTGCCTCCCCTTGCTGCTTCCTACAGAGGCAGTGGGGGGAGGGGCAGGCAATACCAACTTTGCAGAGCCACTGCTCCCCCCTCTGCTGCTGCCTCTTTCAGAGGCAGCAAGCATGGTGGGGGGCAGGGGAGGCTGCCAAAAAGCAGCCTCTGTCCACGGTGGGCCTGGGCTCCCTGCAGACAGAAGCTGCTCCGTGTTGGAGCAGCCTCTCTCTGTGGGGAGCTTGGACCCTCCATGGACAGGGGCTGCTGCCGGGGGCTCCCTGGGAATGGGCTCAGAGCGCACTGACTGCTGGCCTACCTCTGGGGACTATTGAATAGTTGTGCAACTGTTAAAATTTAATGCGATTACAAGACTATTCAATTACATGCTATTTAACGTCCCTATTCCTCACTCTGGCTGGAGAGAGCAGGGGGCAGACTAGCTCTGCACTTTGCTGTCGCTCCCTGACAGGGATAGGATGGGGAAGAGCAAGCATCCCTAGTACGAATCTCAAGGGTGGGAGCAGCTTCAGCCCCCCTCCCTTTCTGCTCCCACACAGTCTTCTGCCCACAGCCCTCCTTACCATCCCACCCTCAATTCTTTACCCCCCCCCCCCTTTCCCCATAACCCCTCCTTAAGGATCTGAGCAACGCAAGATAAATGTGCTAGTATAGTGTAGTTCAGCCATGGCCAAACCATGGCTTGTGCCCCCCAAAAGTGCAGCTTGCGAAGTCGCTCCTGCACCTCCCCCCAAATGGGCCCCGCCTCCTGCCGGCTCCCCGCCAACCCCCGGCTTCCCTGTGCTTACCGGGTTGGAGCTGTGGGGTTTTAAAAATGGTGCCCAAGATGGCGGCCGTCTTAAAGGGGCAGCCTCCTTTAAATTTTTTTTTTTTTTTTTTTTTTTTGCGTGCTTGATAATTCTTGTTTGCAGCTCTTCTCATTTTTTTCGCCGCTGTTTTGGCTCTCTTTGTTAAATAGGTTGGCCACCCCTGGTGTAGTTGGTAAAACTTTCCCACATCAAAAAGCCTTTTGACCCATCCAGATTTAGGCTTAAGCCTAAGGTCTTGCCATTTGTACTAGCATTGAAAAACTATAGTCAATGGTCCCAATTCACTTGGATTCTTCGTTTTGCCTTAGGGGTAAACAGTCTTAATGGATAGTGCAGAAGTGCAGAATATGCTGAGGTGGAAAGGAGAGGTCTGGTAAGCACTGCTCACAGATTTGACAATTGTGGTCAAAGAAGGACATGGCCTAAGTTGTTGGGAGCACATCATCCTTGTAGTCTCTGCTAACCTGGTTCCTGTAGAACCCACTCTGGAGAGCAGAGATGGCAGTGGGTGACAGTGGTGCCACTGCCTGGCCTCCCAGAATCTCCTCTTAAGTGTATTTCCAAAAGTGCAAGAGGTTGCAAATTGTAATCCCTATGGAATGTGGAGGGGAACTGAACCCAGTTTGCAGAGGGGGCCTTGTGGTGTTATCTTCTTCTAACTGAGCAATTTAGGAAACTACGTTAATTGGCTCTAGCTGTATTGGGAAATGGAAGGAAATCCAGTTTTTTTGTTCCAATGGCCCCAAAATGGTGAAATGGAGAGAGATGCAGAAGCAAAGATGTGGAAGTGATTAAAGTTAAGGAAGCCAAGAAAACAAGGGATGCAGTCAGAATAAAGGTGGGATAGAGGAATATAAATGCACAATATCTAGGGGCTGGGGAAAAGTCAGAGAAAAAAGTTTAAATTAGAGAGTTGCTAAGCATTTTTAATGGATTAAAGCTTGCAGCTGTATTTTAGATATGAGAAGGTCACATCTAAATTAAGCAGGGATAGCCAGTGCTTTGGATGAAAGACATCCAAGGGGAAGATTGTGCTGTAGAAGAAATTGGTTAACTATGTGGTAACTAAAAATTTCTTGACTTTTTTTTTTTTTTTCATACTGAGTATTTATTGCTCTGTGGCAATATTTTGGTAGCCACTGTACAATAAGA
The DNA here is from genome assembly GCA_032595735.1 of Pelochelys cantorii. Taxonomy (NCBI): domain Eukaryota; kingdom Metazoa; phylum Chordata; order Testudines; family Trionychidae; genus Pelochelys; species Pelochelys cantorii. Next base: position 39,348,235 of record CM064330.1, read on the forward strand.
AATCCGCCAATCTCTGCCCAAAAATACAAGCCACAATATCTTGGCCCAATTTCCGTTTAAGGAGATAATGCACAGCATGTTTGCAGATTCTCCTTGGTGATTGAGGGGAGCTACACACAGGTACTACGTAGTCTAAGACAGGGTGGGTGGTAATTTTCTCTGGGGGGGGCCACTTCATGAGATTTGGTAGGTGATCACAGGCTGGCTCCACCGTGGGAAGGAGCAGCGCCTGTGGCAGAAAGGGTGGGGCTGGGGACTAGCTTCCCTCCAGAATTGTCAGGGGCCAGAGGCTTTGAATTAAATACATAGCAAAGGGCCCTGCCACAACCACATTGCCTGGTAGCGCCTGGATTTGCTGTGGCTATTTAAAGAGCTTGTGGCTCTGGCCCCTGTTAGGGTAGTGCCACGTCTGGGAGCTTTGAATCATTTAAATAGGATCCTGCTGCCTGAGCTACTGCTTGGAAATTTAGTAGCATGGGTGGCAGGATATAAACAGAAACCCGACAGGTACAGTCTGTGGGACGGCTCAAAGTGTTAGATAGGCTGGATCTGGCCCCTGGGTTGCATCTTGCCCAACCCTGGTCTAAGAACTGTGTACTATTATATAATATTCAATTATTGCTGTATTCTATCCCACTTGTGACAACATTTAATTAGCTGCACATATGTACTTAGGCCAGGTTGACACTAGGGGGCAATGTTAAAGTAAGGTGTGCAACTCCAGCTGCATGCTAGTGATATGAAAGGATAACCATGTATACGGTTGACCGATGAGCTTCAGCTCACTGGTTAACGTTCATGGTTACACACAGGCTCCCAGTTCATGCAGGCAGCCGGCTTAAAAGCCAGCTCCCAGCATGCACGGGCTCCTGGGGAGCCGCCTGTCTGCTGAGCTGCTGCTTCTGTATCAAGGTGGCTTCCCGGATCGGCTCCTGCTGAGCCTATTCTCCCTCTCCCCCACCTGGCCCTATTTAATCAGTTAATTGGTTAAACTTAGCATTTAACCAGTTAATTAATTAAACAGTATTTTATATCCCTATTAGAAATTCACACTAGGGTAAGGCAATGAAAAATTGTACTTCTGTTCTCAGTACTACTGTGGACAATTAATAGTGTTGTGGTTCCTTCAGCTATCCTGGGAGACCTCACTTATCAAACTCTAATTCTTTGGCTTATGAAGCCTTTTGTTGGATAGAAGAAAGTAGCTGTTTAACTATATACTAAGTAGATGGCGAATTACAATGGAACATGCATTTGGTAGACTGAAGGGAAGGTGAAGGTGTCTCATAGCCAGACTGGATACTTCTGAGACACATCCATCTCATGTAAACTGCTCTTTGTATTTTGCACATCTCTGAGAGCAAAGGGGAGTGCCTCACTGAGAACTGGGAGCCAAAAGATGGAGAGACTCCCAGGGCTTTCTGACTTTGCCTCTGCAAATTTCCCCCACTAGTCAGGCAGTCAGCTTTGTAGCCACAGTCAGAGAAGGAAATTGATATGGTTTGTATGACTTTTTTTAAAACTAGGAATGGATATTATTACAGGGAATTGTACCTTACTGAAATTATTTAACAATTTTTAAAATCGTCAACAAACTAACCCTTCCAAACCATGATTTTTTTAATTGATTAAACTATAAAGAGACCATAGTGAAAAGTTTAATCCACTGGAAATGGGGCAGATATGCCTAAAGTGCTGAATACATACATCCTTTGGTTCAGGGGAGGCACAATGTGTAAAAAATGTACAGGTTTGTAGTTGCTCTTTTGTCTTGGAGATAGATTGACATTGGAAAGACCTGTTCTTGTACTTGGGGAAGTGAAAGAGGTGTCTCAAGTATTGTGTTTTTGGCAAACTGCATGACATAGCTAGGTTTGGGTACTGTATGTGAGTGAAGTATAACAATGTTCTACAGTAAGTTGGTCTGTTTGTGCCATATGTCTGATCTAAGGATTTTAGATCAGACGAGGAACAAAGCCTGGTCTAATAGGTTAATCCTTATGACTATGCACCTACCACCTTGCTGCCTCTGTATTGGGGGTGGAGGTAGACTCACCTGCTACTGGCCAGGAGGAAGAGGGAGTATCACAGAGCATGGGAAGGGGGATAAAAGATGGTACACTTATTCCATAGTTACATACAGTGAAAGAACTGATGCCATTTGGGTTGGTGAGTGGATGGAGAGCAGGTGGAAAGAGGCATGTGTCTGCTTTCATCCTCCCAACTCTGCATATTACCAGGAACAATGTTGTTTAAATCCCACTATGGAGTCAGTATTTGGACAGTTTATTGTAATACAGCACATAACATTTATGGCTGAAGTCCCCTTTGTAGTAGTCAGGCTGAGTTGTTGCCTAGCTCTCAGGGGTCATCTCCAGTGCTCTCTGCCTAAGTGTTTGGCTTGGAGTTAGATGTGATGAAGAGATTGTGGCTGTTCAAGGAAATCTCATCACAGGAGTCTATGATCAGGTGGGTGTTTTTGAAACTGTCTACAGCACAGCAGGGTTCTGTGGTGGTCTTCCTCACAAAAGTATGTCCAACTCCTTGCACTGTGCATATATATATCAGGACATGTGCTCATGATACCACAGTGCTTGTTTTTGTCACTTGTGTTTTTATAATTCTGCTCCTCAGCTTGGGTGTTGCACTGAGCCGTTTCCCTTCTTCTGTTCTTGCTGCATAGCTGCTCATAGATTGTCACATTCTGCTGGCTCCTCCAAAGATGGGACTGGACATGCTCTTGTTCTCTAGGAGGGCAAGGAAGTCCTGGATTGGACTAAGGATGTTTAAATTTCGCTTAATCCACTAATTGACTAGTTGATGGATTTTTTCCATCAACTAGTTGATAAGCAGCGGAGCTGCAGTGGGATTGGTTCCCACCCTGCGGCTTTGCATTTTAAAGGTATTAAGAGCCTGCCAGCTCTTAATAAAGGTTGAAGCGCAGCAGGGGGACCCAATGCAAGCTTGGCCAGCTGATTCTCAACTTGCGTTGGGTCCCCCTGCTACGCATCAGCCTTTTAAATGTACTGTATTAAGAGCTGGCATGCTCTTAATGCATTTAAAAAGCAGAGGCACAGCGTCTGGTACTGGGCACAAGCCTGGAATCAACTGATTCCCGGCTCGCGCCTGGTCCCTGCTACCCACCTGCCTCCTCTACATCCCGTGGAGACAGTGCTGGGGGGAACTGGCTTTTAAGCCAGCTCACCCCAACACTGGCTCCTGCTCCCCACCCTTGCTGCCTCTGATAAAGGCAGCAACTGCGTGGGGGGGGGGGAAGGGGAGAGGAAAGGGGGAGAAGTGACTAGTCTAGGGACTAATCAACTATCTGATGAACTTTTGCTTATTGGATACTCAACTAGTCGCTTAGATCCCTATATTGGACCACACAGAGGCACAGGGTCTGGCTGCTGTGATGGAATGTGGGTATGTGTATTTGTCACAAACTGAAATGGCAAGCAAGTGCATGTAGGAGTGTACCAGCATTTAAATAGGTAGGTGATAGTCAGAATGATTCAAGTAGTGGAGGGCACACAGGTAAACAGACAGGTTGGTCCATGGGTAAATCAGTACAATAGGGAGTTGTCTTACTGACAACCCATAGAGTGGTGTAGTCATCCTGAAATAAGGCTGTATTCGCTCAAAACTTATACTGGTGTAACTTATTCAGGGACAAAGATGTTGCTTCCAGAAAGATGAATTAAAGCAGGATAGGATGCCAAATAAATCAGGGGTGAGAGTATAGGGGAGGGGGAAGAAACCTTGTGTGTGTATGCAAGGGAATTTATGCCAGGGAAAACACATGTTATTCTGAAAAACTTTCTTATGTAGAAGATCTAACATGGAAGATCCTGTGTGCTGATATCTTTGTTTTTGGTCTCCCTTGGAGGATGTGTTGTAAGGCTTGGCCTGGTTTACTTTACCATTTAGTGCATCTTCCTTGGATTTCTTTCAGAAATAGGGGGGCAGAAGGCAGTGAGTGTATGAAAGAAGTGGATATCTAGCCATTGCATCTACCAGGGGCTCTGTGCATTCTTCCCATAAACACTCTGTATTTCCCCCTTCCCTCCCTCTCTATTTCAGGGACTCCCTACATTTCCTTCTGCTAAGACTTCTGTGTGTTCCTATTCTCCCTCCTCCTGTACCAGGGTCTGTCATCTCTTGCTCATGCTAATGGCTCTGTGCAACCCCATTCCTACTTCCCTCCTATTGTTCCCTCCATGCTAGGTGCTCGGTGTGCCTCTTCTCTCCTCCGCTCCCACACCAGGATCCCTAAATATCTCTCATCAGAGGTTGTGTGCGCCTGTCATTCCTTCCTCCCATGTTCTTTACCTCCTCTCCCCCCCCCCCCCCCCCTGCCCATGGTAAGGTCTCTGTGTGCTACCTATTCTCTTCTATATCTGCCAAATGCTCCCTACCTTCAGACCTATACCAGGGTCCCCCATTCTCTACCCCTTCCCCTGCCAGGGATTTGGTGTACACATTTCCCATCCCCACCTTTGTTGATTCTCTGGGCGATAAGTTGTTCAGGGTTTTAAATTCTATTGGGAGAATGCAGAGAACATGTGGAGATGGGATATTATCATGCTGGATGGCAATATGAGTGCCACTACTCAGTTTCATCTGAAGATACTTGCAGAAGTGTTTCAAATTGTGGCTTTCAAATTGTGGCTAAACTGATTGCAGGGCTCCCATGTGTCTTACCATTTTTCCCTCTTGCTGTTTTCCCCCTAAAATCAATGGGGCTGTAGCTATTGATATCTAAACAGTCCCTGAAAGTTTGGAATTCATCTGCTTCTTCATTCAGAAGTTATTTAATTACAGACAAATGCCATCAAACTGAGTGTGTATGGCCTTATAAGCTTGGCTGACTCATTTGTAGTACACTAATTATTCATGATGAAAATTCTTCTATCCTTGAGACAGGAAACATTTTATATGAAGACATTATACTTCATGCAGACATACACTGTTTGCAAAATCATATCCACAAAACCTCCACTTCTCCAACAATGACCAATTCATGTTGCTTGCACGTAGATGTTTCAGATCTGGTGCTGGTGCTAACGAGGAAATCTCCATTTTAGCTGGATAACTAGCTTTTATTCATTCCCTGTCAACTAAAGATATCAAGCTGGTCAGAGGCTTCTGAGCCTATTTTAGGAACCTGTAGAAGACTGCAGAAAAGCTCTCAAATATATGTTTAGCTTGACTATATATCGTACACCCAGGTAATGTGCTTTCACTGAAAGGATCACAAAACTGGAACTGCAAATGAAACCCCTCTCAGCCAAGGAAGTTTGCCAGATTGCACGTCTCCTGTTCTTCGAGAGATGTCCACATGGGTGCTCCACATTAGGTCAGTATTGCCGCAGAGCCCATTCTCCAGAGTCTCAGTGCAGTGTCCCTGGGGCTGTGTATGCTTGCGTGCACTTCAAGCCACATGCTTCTACTCTGCAGGCATCACACATGCGCGAGCCTCCCCCCAGTTCCTTCTCTACCACCTCCGGTCACAGACGGAGCTTGGCAGTGCTCCCAATCTCATTCTGTCTTTAAGACAAGTAGATCAGTCTCTTCCCCCCTTCCCCCCCCCCCCAGTTTTACCTGTAGTTAGTTAGTGAGTTATCCCCTCATTTGTAGTTATCTTGGGGGGGGGGGGGGATTGTTTTTTCTTACAAGTTTCTCTCCCCATAGTTAGACTTAGCAAGCATCATGTCTGGCTTCTCGTGTTTCAAGTGCTGTTCTTCCTGCAAGGATCTGATTCTGGTATTGGATGGACATGACCAATGTGTTCACTGCCTGGGCAAGGCTCATGTCTCACAAATATTCCCTCATTGCTCAAAATTGAAAGCGAGAGTGTGATGTGATAGTTCTGCGCCTCAAGCTGATTTTACTTGAAAAATTGCTAAGACTGGCCTGGGATCTGGGCCAACAGCCTGATAAATCCCAGGCGCAAAAGGACAAAAAAACTGCAAAAAACCATGACTCCTCATTGCCTCAGGAGGCTCCAGCATACAAACGATCATCTCCGGCACATACGGTGCTGAGGGTGACTAGCACTGCTTCTCAGCATCCATGATGCACTGAGTGTTGGGTACTGCCATAAGAGCCTCAAAGATAAAGTCTCGCGCTGAAGCTCCAGGTTTGAAGTTGCCTGCCTTTAGTGCTGTGATGGTGACTGGCACCAAAACTACACTGATTGCACAGCAACTGCCCTCAGTGCTGAGCACTCCATCTGGCATTGCTGTCAGCATCAACCTGGCACCATCACTTTCACCTGGTCACTCGGTGCCGAGACATCACATGCCACCGCAAGTTGCATAGGTGCAGCTGACCGTTGTTTAAGGTGGCGCAGCTGTATACACAACATAAAGACCTCTTCATTTCCCCAACTTTTAATTTACCTTTTCTTGTCACTGACATTTCCCCTGGTACTGCGGCACTGAGACTGGAAGTATCGCCAGAAAGGTGGCTTTTTTTTTTTTTTTTTTTAAGGTGACTCAGATGAGGAGGTGGATGTGACTTTTTTTTTTTTCCACCAGGAATGTGAATGACTAGTCGCTCCCCCCGCTCTCCCTGCCCCCTCTTGCTGTCTCTATCAGAAAGGAGAAGAAGAAGAAGAGGCGCTTCAAAGCAGCAGCACTGCGTGGAGCTTGGTGTCAGCTGGGGACTCTCCTAATGACCCTGAGCTCCATGTGGCACTGCTGCTTTGAAACACTGCGGGGAGCACGGAGCCTGTGGGGGACTGCTTGTGTCCCCCACTGGCCCCATGCTCACCTCAGCGCTTTCGCCTTTGAAATTCAACAGCCCTTATCGACTAATTGAATAGTAGATACAAATTGCATTGACTATTCCATTAGCCGATTAATCTAAATTAAACATCCCTAGTTTTCACCGAATAACTCCCCTTCCACAGATTATTCTGTGTACTCGGCCAGCACCCACCCTTCGCGCACCAGACACCGAGACATGTCATCTTGGTACAGCAACCCATTGATACCACCTCCCATGTCCTATCCGCAGTGGTGGTATTGAAGCAGTATTTGTGCCCCTGGCAGCCTCGACATAAACATCATTATTCACGTAAATGGGTTTCTGTGCCTCAACACTTGCCTCCACCACAAACTCTGTCACCTCAATGGCAACTTGCAATACAGCGGGACCAGTCCAACCCTTCACCAGATACATCACCTGACACTAATGCATCATCATCTTCAGATGAAGCGGGGATGCCCCCTTCAGCCACTGCAACAGATGTTTTTCCACATTTCCAGGACCTTTTTAAACGTGTCACTGCTGAACTCAACATTCCCATACAGGAAGCGTCAGAGAATAAGCAGAAGCTGACTGATATTTTACTAATCCCTACAACTTCCAAGGTAGCCCTTCCGATTAACCCAGCCATTATAGAAGCAGCCAAAATGGTTTGGCAAACACCAACAACTACCACCCTGACATGCAGGTGAGCTAACGAGAAATATTATGTTCTCCCCTAAAGGATCAGAGTTTCTTTTTATGCACCCTGCATCTAATTCTTTGGGGGTAGAGGCAGCGCACCAAAAGACTAAGCAGCAGCACTTTATATCCACCCCCTCTGATTGTGACAGTAAGGGTGTGTCTAGACTACAGGGTTTTGTCGACAAAAGTGGACTTCTGTTGACATAACGTCTACAGAACTCAGCAGTTTTGTCGACGGCTGTAAACCTCATTCTATGAGGAATAACGCCTTTTGTCGACAGAGTTCTGTCGACAGAAGGTGTTATTGTGTCTACACTGTCATGTTGACAAAGCAGCTTGCTTTGTCGACAGAACTGGATGTAGTCTAGATGCTCTTTGTTGACAGAAGCTTTGTTGACAGTATCTGTCGACAAAAGCCTGTAGTCTAGACATACTCTAAGAGACTAGACTTCTTCGGATGAAAAGTCTATATGTCTTCTACATTGCAATTCTGAGTCGCAAATTACGCAGTGGTATTAAGCAAATATGATCACTGGAATTATTCCAAACTAAACTATTTTATTCCAAACATTCCTAAGTCAAAAAAGCAGTAGTTTGAATGGCTCTCCGCTATCACAGCTTTAATCTCAAGAATGTCCCTACAAGCTGTGCTAGATGCTGCTGCTGACACAGTTCCCATTCCATAGTGATAGCTGTCATAATGCAGAGAGCCTCATGGTTTAATTGAGCAACCCTCAGGTCTCTGGGCATTCATAATCCTGCAATAACAAGACAACAATACAGGTACCAACCATAATCTAGGCCTATATACCATAAGAACATAAGAATGGCCATACTGGGTCAGACCAAAGGTCCATCGAGCCCAGCATCCCATCTGCCGACGGTGGCCAATGCCAGGTGCCCCAGAGAAGGAGAACAGAAGACAATGATCAAGTGATTTATCTCCTGCCATCCATCTCCTGCCCTTGTTATGAAGGCTAGGGCACCATACTTTATCCCTGGCTAATAGCCATTTATGGACCTAACCTGCAAAAATTTATCAAGCTCTTTTTTAAACCCTAATAGAGTCCTGCCCTTCACAGCCTCCTCGGGCAAGGAGTTCCACAGGTTGACTGTGCGCTGTGTGAAGAAAAATTTCCTTTTATTAGTTTTGAACCTACTACCCATCAATTTCATTTGGTGTCCCCTAGTTCTTGTATTATGGGAAAAGGTAAATAATTTTTCTATAATCACTTTCTCCACACCATTCATGATTTTATATACCTCTATCATATCGCCCCTCAATCGCCTTTTTTCCAAACTGAAAAGTCCCAGTCTCTCTAGCCTCTCCCCATATGGGACCCTTTCCAAGCCCCTAATCATCTTAGTCGCCCTTTTCTGAACCTTTTCTAATGCCAATATATCTTTTTTGAGGTGAGGAGACCACATCTGCACGCAGTACTCGAGATGTGGGCGTACCATAGTTTTATATAGGGGAAGTATGATATCTTTTGTCTTATTATCTATCCCTTTTTTAATAATTCCTAACATCCTATTTGCCTTACTAACTGCCGCTGCACACTGCGTGGATGTCTTCATAGAACTATCCACTATAACTCCAAGATCCCTTTCCTGATCTGTCGTAGCTAAATTTGACCCCATCATGTAGTACGTGTAATTTGGGTTATTTTTTCCAACATGCATTACCTTACACTTACCCACATTAAATTTCATTTGCCATTTTGCTGCCCAATCACTCAGTTTGCTGAGATCTTTTTGTAGTTCTTCACAATCCCTTTTGCTTTTGACTGTCCTGAACAACTTTGTGTCATCTGCAAACTTGGCCACCTCACTGCTTACCTCATTTTCTAGATCATTGATGAACAAGTTGAACAGGATTGGTCCCAGTACTGACCCCTGGGGAACACCACTAGTTACCCTCCTCCATTGTGAAAATGTACCATTTATTCCCACCCTTTGTTTTCTGTCTTTTAACCAATTCTTGATCCATGAAAGGACCTTTCCTCCTATCCCATGACCACCTAATTTATGTAAAAGCCTTTGGTGTGGGACCGTGTCAAAGGCTTTCTGGAAATCTAGGTATATTATATCCACTGGGTGCCCCTTGTCCGCATGTTTATTAACCCCTTCAAAGAATTCTAACAGATTAGTTAGACACGACTTCCCTCTGCAGAAACCATGCTGACTTTTGCCCAACAATTCGTGCTCTTCTATGTGCCTTGCAATTTTACTCTTTACTAGTGTTTCTACTAATTTGCCTGGTACTGATGTTAAACTTATCGGTCTATAATTGCCAGGATCTCCTCTAGAGCCTTTTTTAAATATTGGTGTTATATTGGCCATCTTCCAGTCATTTGGTACCAAAGTGGATTTAAAGGATAGGTTACAAACCACTGTTAATAACTCCGCAATTTCACATTTGAGTTCTTTCAGAACCCTTGGGTGAATGCCGTCTGGTCCCGGAGACTTGTTACTATTCAGCTTATCAATTAATTCCATAACCTCCTCTAATGTCACTTCAATCTGAGTGAGTTCCTCAGATTTGTCACCTAAAAAGGCTGGCTCAGATTTAGGAACCTCTGTAACATCCTCAGCCGTGAAGACTGAAGCAAAGAAATCATTTAATCGCTCCGCAATGGCACTGTCTTCCTTGATCGCTCCTTTTATATCTTTATCATCCAAGGGCCCCACTGCTTTTTTAGCGGGCTTCCTGCTTCTAATGTATTTAAAAAACATTTTACTATCATTTTTTGAATTTTTGGCTAGCTGTTCCTCAAACTCTTTTTTGGCTTTTCTTACTACATTATGACACTTAATTTGGGAGTGTTTATGTTCCCTCAATATACTCAGCAATTTAATAGATAGGATCAACACCAGCAAAACCATAATAGAGGCAGGGGCCAACGGCGATACTAACTATCTAACAACTCTCAGCAATCACAGCAATCCTTTTAAGCAAACGTGAGGAATATGTCAAGCTTCATGAAAACTTTCCACCAATTCCAATGCCAATTGTGCCATGCAAACTTTTTCAACGCTGTCTGCTACGATTTCTTAACAATTGGAGAATGATAACATCTGATTGGGTTCTCCAAATTATCGAGATTGGATACACTATTCCCTTTGTCAAAACTCCCTTCTCATCCCCCTTACCCAGTCCCTCTTCAGGGACCACTCTCATGAGGACCTTCTCCAACCAGGGGTTGACCATCTTTTACAGCTCGGAGCAATTGAGTTATTTCCCACTCTCCATAGGGGGTAAGGGTTTTACTTCCACTACTTCCTCATGGAGAAGAAGTCGTGAAGATGGTGACCTATTCTTGATCTAAGAGCGTTGAACAAATTCGTAAAGAAACAAAAGTTTAAGATGGTAACACTTGCCACCATCATACCGGCATTGGGAAGAGGCAGCTAGTTTTCGTCCCTCAACTTGCAAGATGCCTATTTTCATATTTCCTTACATTCTCCTTACAGGAGATTTTGTCGGTTTGTTTTAGGTATGCAACACTACCAGTACAAGGTCCCACCATTTGGCATTTTTACAGCGCCGAGGATCTTTTTAAAGGTACTTTGACATCACAGCACACCTCTGGAAGCAAACCATTATCATACTTCCTTGCCTTGATGACTGCCTCCTCAAAGCGCACTCCAGAATCGAGGCTCGAGGCTCTTTCAATCATAAGACACATCTTCCAATATCTTGGCCTACAAATAAAGTAGATCAACTCAAATCTCATTCCCACTCAGAGAATTCAGTTTATAGGTGCTTGCCTGGACTCCGCATGTGCTCTCGCTTCTCTTCCCACAGACCGTTTTCACAAAATCGTAGGCTTGATCAAGCTGCTGCAATTCTCTCCCAGAATAAGGTCTCACAACTGTGTACAACTCCTAAGTCAGATGGCAGCTTGCACCTTTGTAGTCAGAAATGCTTGTTTGCACAAGAGGTGTCTGCAGGGGTGGCTCAGGACAGTTTACAAAACCAACATCCATCCAATATCAAAATCCTTCACAATCCCACCCACAATCTCTTCTCTGTTGGTTAAAACAGGAAAATCTGTGTTCCTTACCGTAGAACCATCTGTTTCAATGACAACCCATGTATCCCTCATAGGCTGGGGCACACACTTGCAGCATCACCCGGCTCAGGGATTGTGGTCCAGCAGACAGATCTCCACATCAGTGTATTAGAACTGTGGCAGTAAGATATACTTATGAGCTTTTCTGCCCTTTAATCAACAGTCATGTGAGACTATACATAGATAATGTTGCTGCAATGTTTTATGTAAATCGTCAGGGGAGGGCCTGATTACAGGCCCTGTGCACAGAAGAACTTGTATTTTGGAATTGGTGCCTGAAACACAGCGTAGTTATCATGGTCGTACGTCTTCCAGGCAACCTCAACACCATGGCCAATGCATTAAGCAGGGCACTACCCACCAAACATGAGTGGCAAATCAATCCAGATAACCTTTCATGGCTCTTTCAGCAATGGCGTCACCCCACCATAGACCTCTTTGCCACATAGAACAACAAAAGTGTCCACAGTTCTGTTCCAGAGTCTGAATGGGAATGGGCTCCCTCACAGATGCCTTCCTCAACAACTGGTCACATCGTCTCCTGTATGCCTTTTCCCCCAATACCCTTCATAAACAGGGTCGTAGTCAATGTGCAGACCGACAAAGCACACTTAATTCTCATAGCACCCTTTTTGCCGCATCAACCATGGTTCCCTTTCTGCTCAAAATGTTTTGAGTTCCATCAATCCTTCTACCTCACAATCACAATCTCCTCTATCAGCCAGGAAATCACACCAGTCATCCCACTCTTCACAAAATGAACCTGAATGCATGGTTCCTCAATGGTTTTCTGCACAAGAACTAGAGTGCTCTCAGCAGGTTATATGTATCTTTTTCCCCAGCAGAGCACCCGTAAAACATTTTCAAAAATAAAAAACCTGTCAACCTCTTCATTGCCTTTAATCTTGGACTATTTGTTACACCTTAAACAGCGTGGTCTCACACTGCTCTATCAAGGTACACCTCGCTCCAAAATGAACTTTCACCTCAAAATATATGATACTTCAGTATTTGCACATCCTCTTACTAAGAGATTAATCAAAGGCCACTTTACCCAGATGTAACCCCCCGACTCAGCACAACCATGGGACCATCACCTGGTTTTAAATACTCACCAGATTTCCATTTGAACCTATGGCAATTTGCTTCATTTTACATCTTTTGATCAAAACAGCAACTTGTAGCAAAACTTTCTTGTAGCAATTACCTCTGCAAGATGGGTGGGAGAGATGGCAGCACTGATGGCGATCCCTCATTTCCTACCTTTTTCAAGGACAAGTTTACCTTACAAACTCATCCCAAGTTTTTTCCAAAAGTTCATTCCTCTTTCAATCTGAATCAGACCATATACCTCCCTACCTTCTTCCCCAAACCTCACGCTAATGCATTTGAATCGATCATGCACACACTAGATTTACGCAGGGCACTTTCCTTTTATTTATAACATACCAAACGATTTAGATCCTCTCCTAGACACTGTTTTCATTGCTAATCACAATAAGGGCCAAGCCATCTCAGCCCAGCGACTCATTGGATTTTGGACTATAAGACTTTGTTACTCTATCAAGCGCTAACCCTCCTGACAGCATAAGAACACACTCAACAAGACCCATGTCTACCTCATGGCTTATCTGCGAAAGGTCCCTATAGCAGACATTTGCATAGCTGCTACCTGGTCGTCAGAACCTACATTTGCAAAGCACTATGCACTTTCCCAAGGAACTTTCTCTAGCCTCAGCTTCTCTAAGACAGTTCTATCCACTGCATTTGTGCCAGATCCAAAGTCTCTACCTCCTTAAACAGATACAGCTTTGTAGTCACCCTAATGTGGAGCACCCTTGAGGACATCTCTCTCGAAGAGGAGGTTACTCACCTGTGCAGTAACTGATGTTCTTTGAGATAAGTGTCCCCGGGGGTGCTCCACTACCCTCCCTTCCTCCGCTCTACTTTGGAATGCTGGCCTCCTCGACAGTCTATATCAGGGTTTCCCAACCTATGGGTTGTAACCCAAATATGGGTCTCCATTACATTCCAAAAGGGTCGCCAAGTGTCTTCCCAGGTGGCTCTGCCTCCTCTCCTCCCCCCGTTTTTGAATTGCCTTGGGTCACCAAGTCTTCCTGAATTGTCAGCATGGGTCCCCATCTGGAAAAGTTTGGGAACCGTTGGTCTATATGCTTCCAGGGTAGAGAAGGAACTGGGGGCGGGGAGCTCATGCTTGTGCAATGCCTGCACAGTAGGAGCGTGCGGCTTGAGGCACCTGCATTCGCAGCCCCAGGGACACTACTCTGAAGACTCCAGAGAATTGGCTCGGCGGCGGGCCACTGACCTAATGTGGAGCGCCCATGAGGACACTCATCTCAAAGAACGTCCGTTACTGCACAGGTGAGTAACCTCCTCTTCTGTCCTGCATAATTAGCAGTCACATTTTTATTTTTTGACTCCTGTGATTCTGTGCATACTAATGTCTTATCAGGAGGTGGTTTTGTGAGCTCAGTCTTGGTCTCAATGTCCTGTGTGTCTATACTATGAGCTTTTGGAGAGAGTGTCTATTTTATATAAAAATCTGTATAGCGCCTAATTCAATGAGGCCTCTATGTACTAACATGATAGAAATAAAATAAACTGTTCACATTCATTTTGTTTGGAAGAGTTTGGGGAAAATTAGAACTACTTCCTTTTCTTGCATATCTTTTTTGAAGTTGCAGGATCAGATCTAAAACTTCTAAGGTACTGACTGGGACTAAAATAATTTCAGGGAAAATTCTATAACTGACAGTGAATGAGTGTTTATCTTCCTTTTAGGTCGAATACATCAAGCAATGGTAACATCTCTCAATGAAGATAATGAAAGTGTTACTGTTGAATGGATTGAAAATGGAGACACTAAAGGCAAAGAGGTACACTAAATATTTTAGAACAATTTTTTTACTCAAATACTATTAAAATGCTCTTTTTAAAACTGCATATATTTTATCTTGAGCCTGAATCAGTTCTACAGTAAAACTACTAGAAAATAAGTTTCTTTTTAAAATTGTGTGGTTCCAAATGTTAAGTGTATATCACAGAACAAATGACATTGTATTTTACTTCCACCATATGCATTCCCATAATAATCATACCAAGCTCCTATGTAGCACTTTTTATTATAGTTCGCCATGTTCTTTACACAGGTGGTCACTCTCATCTCCATTATACAGATGGGGAAGCTGACACACAGAGAAATAAGTGACTTGCCTAAGGTCATCTAGCAGACCAATGGCAGAATTGGGAATAGAAAAATCTCCTTTTTCAATATAGTAGAACCACATGATTGATGCTTGCTTATTTATTTTAGATGTCTTTTCACTAACAGTTTTTAGCTTGCTTTCTTGTATAAGAAAGTAGGCAGAATGATTTAAAACTATCTTCTTCCATGCTTTCTTTCTTAGAGAAATTGTATTTCATGTGCTTTCAGTCAAACTAGGTTTCTTCTACTTTATGTAATTGATATTTTACATTAAGTTCCTGTAGCTGTCAGAAATGCTACTTCTGCATCACAAAAATGATTTTGTACTGGAAGGCCTTTTTTCAGGCAACTTGAGGTCCAAAATTGCTCAAAAATTTTCTTCAGTTGAAGATGCACAAAGCAGTGTTCACTGCATTTTGAGTGTTTGGTCAGCCACCCACGAGAGATTAAAATGCCACCCAACTGATTAGTAGAGTGCCCACAGCACTCACAACTAGCAGCATGTGTTTTTACTGATGCTGCAAATCTTCATGTGACTTGGTACACATAACAAAATGTATTCTGCACATGGATGGAAAAAAATTAGAGACCTTGACACAAGGTGTATCAGTTTGTGAAGTAAACTAATCATGGACTAAAATCTCTAGCGGTGTCCACTTGTCTATGTGTAAATTTAAAAAAAGAGAGCGAGTGAATTTATTCAAGCAGATTGACAAGTGTGTGTGTTTTTGTTTTTGGTTTTTTTTTCCTTGTTCAGATTGACTTGGAGAGTATATTTTCACTTAATCCAGATCTTGCACCTGATGAAGACATTGAACCAAG
Organism: Pelochelys cantorii; assembly: GCA_032595735.1. Taxonomy (NCBI): domain Eukaryota; kingdom Metazoa; phylum Chordata; order Testudines; family Trionychidae; genus Pelochelys; species Pelochelys cantorii. The sequence goes on from CM064330.1 coordinate 39,363,814, forward strand.
CCCAGAGACTCCTCCACCTCCCACTCCCTCAGCCAAAGTAAACAAAATTGTGAAGGTTGGTGATGTCTAATATAATACGTTCAATTGAAGTTACTCTTGTGCCATTCATATGAGTATTTTACTTGCAGTATTTAAGAATGTTGTTTAATTTTCATTTCTGTGCATTATAAATTAATTAAAAAATATTTTAAAATCTGTATTCATCATGAAAAATTAAGAGATTTCTGAGAGGCAGAATTGGAAAAAGAAACAAATCAGTGATTTTAATTTTAATGATCTTACAAAGGGGACAGTGAATTGCTTAGTTTGGGAACTGACTTTAAACTTGTTTATTGTTAAATGTTTGTATATCAGGAGGCAAATGATATTTGGACCTTTGTTTTAGAGGTTTTGGAGGTTATTAAATGATACATTTAGCTTGCATCATCTTCGTCAGATGTGCTGCTGGGAGGGACTTGCAGCATTACCTGCTCACAGTGATCATGCTGATGTCTGTGATTGCTTCTGTTCACTGAAAGTAAGCAGAGATCAGGCTACAACTTACAAAAAGGTGATAAAGTGAGAAGATTATAGAGATTTCTCTTTTTATAGAATCGACGGACAGTGGCTCCTATTAAGAATGAAACTCCTGCCAGAGACAACAGAGGTAAATGATCAATTGTATCTTTCCATTCCACAAAGAAAGTAAGTGCGAAAATGATGAATTGATACCTCTTATTCAAAGTTCTCCAGTAGCCTAGGTTCTCCCTGGTTTATTACATAACCATGTGAAATTTAATAGCTGGAGGAGATCTTCCTGAAACTATTAAGATAATGTATTTTTAAAAATATGTAATTAGTTTTATATGAAAGGCCTGATGTAACATTAAAACTTCTATTGATGTAGCTACTTCCTCTTAGAGAGGTGGTGTTCCTGCAGCAATGGGAATAACATCAGTTGCTGTAGGTTGCATCTGTGCTGTGAGGATTTGCTGGCATAGCCATGGTGCTCTAGCTGTGGTGTTATAGTCCCTAGAGCAGTATTTCTCAGTGTTCAACTAGTGGCTGTTCCCAAAGTGGGCCTGTGGAACACTTTGAGAAACTGCCTAGAGTGTAGATATGGCCTAAGTTCAGTATAAGAGATCTAGTGCATGTCTACATTTTATGCATCACTTATTTATATATCTAATACATATAATAATTAAATTAGCCTCTTGTCATATTTTACCATTTCAGACATTCCTTTGAGCTTTCGATACTACTTTTGTTTGTTCCTCAATTAAGTATTTAAATAGTTTCTAAAAGCATATCTATGGGACATTCAGGAAAAAGTTAAGAGTGAATTAAGGTAAAGTGAATTTAGTTCACTTTTTAGTCGCTAACTGAAGTTGCTTTACCTTTGAATTGGGAGCATCCACACAGTGGTTTAATGTACTTGAGTGTCCTTGTGTAGACATGTCTTTAGAGCAGTGATACACAGACTGAGGCTTGGGAGCTGCAAGTGGCTCTTTATTGTGTCCCCTGCAGTTCTTTGCAGCATATGGTATAAAACACTGTGTGATTTAATTATTAACCAACCTAAATTTATAATCAGTCAGGACATTTTTACTATGTTATTAAAAACTGTAGTTGATCAAATAATATTTGATAAGATATATATGTAAACATTGTAAATGAAACCATGAATTCACACTACTCTGAGTCTTTTGAATATTATTGATTGCTAATTTAGCTACTGAACCACTGATGCTTGAGTATCATTATTTTAGAGACTACTTGAATACTGGATTCAGCAAAAATCAAAAGCACAAAGGAATATATTTAGTAAGGCAGCAGATGGCACTCAAAATGTGAGCAGTCACATCCCGGAGCCTCAATGGCCTTAAAGGGCAAAAAGCCAGAGGATTCCAGGAAGGCTGCAAAGAGTCAGGGAAGGGAGAGGCAATCTTGGTTGTAGTACTATGGATAGCCTCTGTGGGAGACTGTATTGCTCTTCACGCTGGTGTGAAAACCTGGGGAATGGGACTGTGATGGACTGGGTTTGGTGATGAGCACTTAGGTGTATGTTTCAGAGGGGTAGCCATGTTAGTCTTTTACTGAAAAAAAATGGAAAAAAAATCAGATAGTCCTGCAGCACCTTAGAGACTAACAAAACTGTAGATGGTATCATGAGCTTTCATGGGCACAACCCACTTCTTCACATTAATGGAGTTAAGGGTCTAGGATACTTAGGCTTATGTGCATCTTGGGAGGCAGTGAAGTCTGGGGAGCAAAAGGTATTGGGCATTTCTGGTAGTGGGAAATGAGTTTTGCTGTTGTTGAATTCCCTTAAGTTTCCCAGCCGTATTCCTGACCGTTAATCTGTGTCCATTTCCTTGCCTTGTGTAACTGGATTTTGTGCCAGAATTTCTGAACTCATGTAAGCATGGGGGGCAAATGCTCAACCTAGAGAGGAATAGGCACAGGCTTGCTGGTTTAGGGCATTTACCAGCACCTCTGTCCATCATGGAGGGGTTGATGCAGAATGAAATGTGACAAAAGGGTTTTTAAAAATACTTTTATTAGGTAAATATCTGATGCATAAAATCCCCTAAAAATACCAACATTATCATCTAGCTAAAGTGTGTTTTCCTTCCATTGAGTTAAAATTATTTAAGCTTTACTGACAATGCTATATCTGATTTGTCAGCATTACCACTGTCGTATTAGAACAATTTTGTTAAATGATTTAACTTGAAAATCTTTGGTCTCTGCATATTTCTATTTGTGAGATCAAGGTACCTACATCATAAGCTCCAGAATCTTCTGGTGAGCAACTGGGAGCACTCTCACTGTCTCTTCTCCTGCCCCTTTGGAATAAAAGGGGAGGGGAGAGAGGGATTGAGTGTGTATTGGTGGGGAGAAGTGAGGATTTCTTGTTCTAAACTAATTTGACCTAAGTTAGAAACATTTCATTTAAGTGGTGCCCTACCTTTCATGCTATTAATTCACTTTTTATTTTTTAAACAATTTATAAATCTGCAAATGTTGATATTGTCGTTGTGTAGGTGCCTTTGTACAGTAGTAACTTAAAGCTTGGTGCAGGAGAGCTGTGTAACTAATTCACTGTGATGGGAGCTACACTTCTTACCCTCTATCTTTAACTCTAAAAATTTGTCCTTTTTTGGTCATTTAATTAAGCTTTTGTGTCAATATACTATTGTTCAATAAGTTGTTCCATACTGTAAACTAGATCCTGTCTGTTGATGAATTGAAACTCTATATTGTCATGTTTCCCCCTCAACTCTACTAGGGGAGGTCTTGAGTCTTAAAAGTCTTTGTCTATCCATATGTTTGCTGCTCTCACAATTGCCTTGATGCTCTAATTCCATGTTACCTTTCATGCATGGACTGTCTTATTCAAATTGCTGCTTAAACCATTATCCTCTTCTCCTTCAAATCCCGTCTCATAACCCATTATTTTTGTGATGTTTACAGGAATCTGGCCATCTTAAAAGGGATAGTTTTAAGCATCTGTTATAGGTACAGTTTAATGTTTTACATATTTATGGCCTGTGGTGTTTTTTTTTTTTTTTTCAGAGATATTTAATATCTGCCACTCACATTGACTTAAGTGAGAAGATGGCATAGCTCAGCACCTCTGAAAATCAGGCCACTATTTGCATACACAAACTACCCTTTGTATGTCACGTGTGCTTGGTGCCAAAATAAGAATGAGAGATTTTTATAAGCACTCGGGCTCCTCTGCTTTGTAGATTGTATCCTGTTCGTTCCTTCCTTTTTGTGACCTGCATTTCTTTCATGCCCTCAAATGTTGCAAGGTCTCCGAGACAGGAACTATGTTGTTATTATGTGTTAGAGCCTCTAAGGCAATGGGACCCTGGTTATAATTCAGGTCTTTAGCTGAACCACAGTGCAAATAAATAACTCTCTATTAGGCCCCAGTACTACAAACATAAATATATGGTTAACTTCACACGTGAATACTTCTACTTATCTTAAGCTAAATGCTTGCTTACATATTTGTGGGATTGAGGCCTTAATTACTAATCTATGTTGATTGTAACATTAAGATTAATAATTCACTATATAGAGTGTTTTAACTAAAAACATACCTTCAATTTTTTTTAGTAAACTACACATTTACTCAGATGTCACTAAAAGAATTTTTGTTGTTTTTAATCATAAAATAATTTCAGAATCTCATAGTAATATGGGAAATGTGAAAAGGTCATTCTATTTATGAAAATCTCCCAAACTTTTCATTTTTGAGATTAGTTTTAGACCATTTTATGTTTTTCTTTTTTGTAGCGGTTGGTTCTGCACGTGCACGGCCTACTCAACTTCCTGAACAGTCTTCCTCTACACAACAGAATGGTAGTGTTTCAGATATATCTCCAGTTCAAGCTGCAAAAAAGGAATTTGGACCCCCTTGTATGTAAACCACGTATCAAGGATTCATTCATTCTAGGCATTACATGTACATGCTTGTACATCTGTGTAATCCATAATTGTTGAATGGTTTAAACACACAGTTGTGTCTGTAGGTCTCGGTAAGAAGCATTTTCAGATTACTGTGGGAAACAAAAGGTTGAGTTCTGTCATTGTCCTGTTGGAAATTAGGTTTTAAAATTTTCCTTCACATTTTTTTTTAAACTCTGACTATTCATTTAAAAAAATTAAAAAATTGTCCAGTCTTTTTAGTTCAAACCAAGAGATCGCATAAAGCAGTTAGTATGTTTTTGAGGGCCATTGTCTGTCTGTTTTATGTTTATTTGGATATTTCTTGTCCAGTTTCCATGAAGACATTTTTTAAATTCAGAAGCTAGTAAAGTTCAGAAATAAAGTTGCAGTAGTTATGTGTGGGTAGTATTGAGCTGTTTGAGGAACTAATCAGTGTAAAGATTTAAATACATTGTCATTATTGAGAAAATAATGTAAATGAAAACTTGTAGTGTAAATATTCAATCCATGTGACAAGCTGAAGAATATTCAATAATTATATGTTTTTTCTTTAAGCACGTAGAAAATCTAATTGTGTGAAAGAGGTTGAAAAATTGCAAGAGAAACGTGAAAAAAGAAGGCTACAGCAGCAGGAACTTAGAGAAAAAAGAGCTCAGGTTTGTACTGATAGCTCAGAGCTGGATAATACGCCTCATGGAAAACCTGTGTCAAAGATGTATGTCAAGTTATTGTAAAATATTACCAGCTTGAAACTAAATGTTTTCTTTCGTGCAAAACTGAATGATTAGTCTTCAGGATCCATAGTCATTTACAGGGTGTGGTTGTAGTGTTGTGATAACTCAGCATATCATTTTATTTGATTCTTTTGTTTGCATCTGCTGGTCTGGCCATAAATATTTACAAATGCAACTTCAGTGATAATTATTGCATAAGAACAACATAAGAATATCTATACTGGGTCAGACCAAAAGTCCTTCTGGTTCAGTATCCTGTCTTCTGAAAGTTGGGCAGTATCCTTAGACTCAAAATGCCATGTGCTCTGGAGGGAATTAATAGAACAGATAACCATCAAGCGATCCATCCCCTGCCACCTATTTCCAGCTTCTGGCAAACAGAGGCTAGGGACATCATTCCTGCTCATCTTGGTTAATAGCCATTAATGGACCTATCCTCTGTGACGGGGTGGGCAATAAAATGGTGGCAGTTCACCAGAGTTAGCTTCTAGTGGGTTGCTTCCACTATTTACCTGTACATCTGCAGGTATGGGCAATCGCAGCTCCCATTGTCTGGGAACAGTGATCTGCGGCCAATGGGAGCTGTAATCCCTGGTACTTGCAGAGGCACAGGTAATTACGGAGCTGTGAGGACCCCTGAGGGACTAACCTGTCATGCCAGATCCAGCCCATAGGCCTGTATTTGCCCACCCCTGCTCTGTGAACTCCTTTAATTTTTTTTTTTTAAACTCTGTTTATAGAATCATAGAACACTAGAACTGGAAGGGACCTTGAGAGGTCATTGAGTCCAGTCCCCTGCCCTCATGGCAGGATCAAGCACTGTCTAGGTCAGGGCTACTCAACTTTGGAATCCCGGGGGGCCACAATGATACTCACAGCACATGCTGAGGGTCGCAACTTAAGTGTGGTTACATATATATGAAAATAGCTTCTTTCATACTTAGAGGATTTGGCCAAAAGAAATCTGATGATGTTCAACAAGGACAAGTGTAGAGTTCTGCACTCGGGACGGAAGAATCCCAAGCATTGTTACAGGCTGGGGACCGAATGGCTAAGTAGCAGTTCTGCAGAAAAGGACCTGGGGATTACAGTGGATGAGAAGCTGGATATGAGTCAACAGTGTGCCCTTGTAGCCAAGAAGGCTAATGGCATATTAGGTTGCATTAGGAGGAGCATTGCCAGCAGATCTAGAGAAGTGATTATTCCTCTTTATTCGGCTCTGGTGAGGTCACACCTGGAGTATTGTGTCCAATTCTGGGCCCCCCACTATAGAAAGGATGTGGACGCATTGGAGAGGGTCTAGCAGAGGGTGACCAGAATGATTAGGGGGCTGAAGCACATGACCTATGAGCAGAGACTGAGGGATTTGGGTTTGTTTAGTCTGCAGAAGAGAAGAGTGAGGGGGGATTTGGTAGCAGCCTTCAGCTTCTTGAAGGGAGGTTCCAAAGAGGATGGAGACAGACTGTTCACAGTAATGACGGGTGGCAGAACAAGGAGCAATGGTCTCAAGTTACAGTGTGGGAGGTCTAGGTTGAATATTAGGAAAAACTATTTCACTAGGAGGGTGGTGAAGTACTGGAATGGGTTACCTAGGGAAGTGGTGGAATCTCCATCCTTAGAGGTTTTAAAGTCTCGGCTTGACAAAGCCCTGGCTGGGTTGATTTAGTTGGGATTGGTCCTGCCTTGGGTAGGGGGCTGGACTTGGTGACCTCCTGAGGTCTCTTGCAGCTCTGTGATTCTATACTGACTGGCAGTCTTGCTTTTACAACATAAAACAAATGGACAGAAATATTAAAAGCCTTCGCCTCAAAATAGTGCATCATATTTGTGACAAATTACTTTCTTCTTATCGTTGGAGATAATCTTATCTTATGTCAGTGCCCCATGTGAGAGCTTGTGGTTTGAAGAACATCTTTAATACCTCTACAAACATTTTAGTTTTGTAATGTACAAGCAACATGGTGGCAAGCTGTTAGAAATTTGTTAAAATATGAAGTTACTAATCTGGTAAGAGAGAGGCTTTAATATTAATGACTTTGTCACAGTAAAGTAAAAGATTTAGAAAGGCCAGTAGCATAATCTTGTTGGCTGTCCTGTATGATATTTTTAGTCTCTAAAGAGATTCTAGCAATCTGCTAATGACATAAGTACCACCAGAAAGCAAGTGATTCAAGCAACTTGATTTCATGACTTCATGATGGACCTGAGATTATTTACAAGGATGCATGTGGAATTTTTTTGGACTTCACCCATTTATATGAATTTGAAAGATATTGGTTCTTTCTATGAGAACAAATAATAGTGTCTTAATCCAAGTTTAAGTTAATTTTCAAATGTTTCTTTTTGAAATGCAGGAGTAGTAAGTACTATTGTAGTCAAAGTTTCTCAGTTCTTGCAGCCCAAGTGCTAAGTTTTCAGTATCGTAGTAAGTCCAAGACTTTTTGTACAAATCAGTGTAACTTTTTAAGTCTTAGAAAGAAGTAGGCATGAAACTAACACATTTTATGCAACTTCATGTAGGAGATTTTTTCAGTTTTTATAAGTGGGTAATGCTGATTTTTGTAGACTATTTTATTCATTATTATTACTATAAGAAGTATTTTAATGGAGATTTTGGGAAAGGGTAAAAGTTAGGGATGTGGAAGTATAATTATGTACACTGTTAACAGATGAACCTGGGCTCGTTGGATAACCTTCACAGTTACATGCAGGCTGTAAGCATGTATGGGGAGCCGCCTGCGCTATTCCCGCATGTAACCGTTGAAATTTTCAGTAATTACATGTTTGTTTAAGCACATTTTTACATCCCTAATAAGAGGCTCCCCATTCCTACAAGTTTCTCATGTTGAGTTTTTAAGGATGTTTTGTGCTGCTTATTAATCAAAAGTTTATTTTAAAATTGAACAGAATGCTTGCTTTTTTAAATTTTTATTTTTACAGTAGAAAGCCAGCTGGCCTCTTTCTGAGAAAATAGTTACGTGGTCAAAACTAATGTGTGAAAAAATATGTGGTCTAGCTTATGTAAAACATGCCTTTTTTTGAAGAAAATTAAGACTTCAACAGGCATTATATACTTATTTAGTTTCTATAGCTTTTCTGTAATTGTATCTAGAAAGTATTTGCAAGTGTCATGTTAACAAACTTTGTAACTCTTCTATTTTTTTCATAGGATGTTGATGCTACAAACCCAAATTATGAAATTATGTGTATGATAAGAGATTTCAGGGGAAGTTTGGATTATAGACCATTGACAACAGCTGATCCTGTAAGTTTACATTGGGAATAGTTTTTAAAATGGCAGGATTTTCTTCAGATCTTTTTAAAAAATCTTTATATCATTTTTCTAGACTATAGTGTCTAAATCCCATTTTCAAAAGTGATTTAAGTTCCTAAGTCCCATTCTGATTCAGTGAGATTTGTTATTTAGTGCTTATGTTGCTTTGAAAAAAGACTTCAGCATTGCTTTGTTCAGCACTGTAGTGTCAAGTGCCTTTTACAAATCCGGGCCTCAATGATAAAACACCTAAAAGTTGTTTTTGATATTTTATGATTGTAATTCTAGAGTTTTAACTTGTTGAATGGTATTTGCATTGAAAGAAATTACTAAATTCTATATTATTAAAATGTGTGCTAACTTTACAATATTATAACTCAGATATACATTTATAGGACACAATATTCAAAGGAGCCTAACGCCCTTAGTTTCCTTTGAAAATCTAATTCTGAATGTGTTATTTCTGGGGGAATTCTGTGCCAAACTATTAAAAATAATGCTCAAAAATTCTGCAAACAGTATTTACAATTTTTCCATATATATTTGTCAAAATAATGCAATATAATCAAATACAATGGATGGAGATTGGGATTGAGATGCATTGGAGGAAATTCCCAAACCTTTTTATCTAATTATAATGTAGCCAAGTTTGAGTCTTATTTCTAGTTCTTAGTCAGCAAATACATGCAAATATATGCTCATTCATACATCATAGGAAACTGAAGAGCAAGTGAGAGTTAGGGCTTCAGACTCAGAGTTTATATTGCGTACTGGTCATCTCCAGAAAGGTCAATAGACTATAGTTTGTGGAACACATTTTGATGGGAAGTTTTTTTTTTTTTCCAGACCAAAAATTTAGACCAGTTCTACTTCGTAAAGCAGCATAAGCATAAGGCCATATTGTCCTTTATACCACTCTGAAAATGTAAAAGAGCCTTACAACTTTTATACTCATGGGGGAATTCACAAAGATAATGGGAACAACTTATTATGTGGGTGGGCTGCTATATTTTGCTGTGCCTGCAGGGACAGATCCTGCCCCACACCTACAACCTGAGAGAAACACCAAGTCCTACGCCTCTACACAGAGTGTGCCACAATAGTGAGTGAAAGGGACAGTGTGTGTCTTTCTCCATGGTGGATGGCTTCTGGTGATTTGTGGCACAACTGGCTGCTCCAGGTCCCTGAACGGATGTGTGTCTGCTGCTATGCAGCTTCCCTTTGCTTCCTCGTCGTCAGGAATCTTTCTGCAGGGAAGCCAAGAAATCTGAGGGGGATATGAATTCTGCCCATGCATAGTGATGCAGAATTTCCTTAGGAATAGGTTTAGATTTAGGGTCTTTGTCTTGAAAGGTACTGAGATCCTCATCTCCCTTTGAAGTTAGTGGGGCAGACTCTCAGCTGGTGTAATATGTCATAGATTTATTGAAATCAGTGGAGCTGTCTCTTATATTAGCTGAGTATCTGCTCCAGTATGCACACAGGTTACTCAGCACCTCACAGGATGTGCTCTGCACCCTGCAGAATCTGGTCTTAAGTGCTCACCGCTTAAGTCATTGTTTCTTAAACTGTGTTCCGTGGCACACCGGTGTGCCGCGGAGAACAACAGAGTTCAAAATGGCCGCCCTTAAAGAGGCAGGCGATCTTTTTTTTGCTCAATAACTTTCCCCCGACCCTTTTTTCCCCCCTCGACCTTTTTTTTTTTTTTTTTTTTTTTTTTTCTTCCTCCCCTCAACAAAAAATCCTTGGGGTTCCTCATTTAAAAAAAAAAAAATTGTTTGGTGTTCCTCGGTCTTAAAAAGTTTAAGAAACACTGGCTTAAGTTGTGCTTGTGTGGTGTTGGATACTGCACTTTCACTTTTTTTAATGTTCAGATTTGCTACCTTGTAAAAATCTTAATTCAGAACAGCTGGTGTAATGATCAGATTTCTAAAACACTTTCCACTAAAATAAGTACTGAATTCACTGAAAGGTGTTTTTTTGTTTGTTTTTTTGTGTAGATTGATGAGCACAGGATATGTGTTTGTGTACGAAAACGGCCGCTCAATAAAAAAGGTATGACCATTTAATGTTTAGCTGGTATTTAGTTTCACTAAGCAGCAGCAGCTTCTGGTAGTGAGTGGTGTTTGATAGTACGGGTTGGACCTCCCTGGTCCAGTATCCTCAGGACCTGGCTGGTCCCGGATGAGAGATTTTGTTGGATCCAGAAGAGGTCATTTCTGGCTCCCCTTGCTGCTGGCCCCACCTCCTGCTCTGCCACCCCATGGGGCTTCCCAGCTCCCCAGGCAGCCCAGCTGGATGTGTGCTGGGCTTTCTGCCCACCTCTGCTCCCCTGTCCAGCTGGGTTGTGCGCCAGACTTCATGGCTCCCCCCTGACCCCCTGTAGCCTAGCTGGGCTGTGTGTGCTGGGGACTCCCATCCCCTCCCCCTCTTGCCCAGCTGGGCTGTGTGCCAGGCTTCCCCCCTGCTCTCAAGCTGGACCACAGATGTTGCCAGACCAGAGAGTCCCAGTTTATAGAAGTGCAACCTGTTTTTGTAATCACCTACAGGGACCAACCAAAATGAGGTCCCATTGAACTAGGCACACTGCATACATGTAGTAAGAGAGTTCCTGCCCCAAAGAGCTTGTAATCTAAATAGACAAAATAAACAAAAGGTGATAGAAAATTAGTAGTAGTATCTCTGTTTTGCAGATAATCTCTGTGCCTCAGTTTCCTAAGTTATTTGCACATAGAAAATATTTGATTGACCTGAGAATTGTACTGTAATATCTCAAATCCCATTCCAGTGCCTTGACCACAAAGTCCTTTTGCTCTAATTCACTCAGATGGTCTTTTAAATTACGGATAATCAATTAACTTGAATTTATCATATAACCACCTAATGAAACTTCTTCCATAGTATATACATTTGTGTAATAGAAAACGTGTATCTTTATAACCTAAAGTTAAAAATTAAAATCATGAGCCTTTAAACTATATAATTATATTTACAATCTTAATCCAGTGTGTGGTGGATTTAGTAATGCATACTTTCTAAAAAATAAACATGATAGTTAGCAAAGACGAAAACTGATGGAAATGTGCATATGTTTTTTAGAAGAAAAAGTGGTATTGTGTCAAGATAGTAATAAGGACAGTTGTGAACAGAGTTTGAACAGACTAGATAATGGCTTGAGGTATGGTCAAAATGGTTCCCACTTGTGCCGTGGAAGACATGGGGACAGAATGCCAACAAATTTCTTGTATCAGGTGGAACTCCAGAAAGAATATTTGAGTATTATCTGGCAAAGATACCACAGAGTCCTATATTCATATATTGCCAACGTCTCTCTTAACTACTCACTACTTACAGACTGGAGTTCAGTTGGCACTAAGTTAAGTTGATGTGCTTTTTGAAAAAGTGATTTTTTTTCTTCTAGTCCTTGTTCCTGTTGATTCCATTCTAGGTGACTCATAAGCAGTGCCTTTGGAGGCAGGCTTGGAGTTCATGGTCTTACAGCCCTGCTCTGCCAAAGGCACTCATCTTGGGTTTGCTGGGTAAGCATGTATTGAGATGTGGACTGAGGACCAGGTAGCAGCCAGTAGATCTCTTGGATCAGCACCTGTTCCAGGAAGACTGCTGATTATGCTTGTGCCCTAGTTGAGTGGAGAGTCATGATTGCTGGTTGGGGCACCTTTGCTAGTTCCTGCTTACCATCTGTGGGGGGTTAGTTGGAGCACCTCTCTCCCTTGCTTCACAAGTAGCTAGTCTCACCTCATTAAGAGCTATTCAGCCATAGGGCTTTGTAAATAGTTTTAATTATTTTTAATAGTTATAGTTGTAGATAAATGATAAAGTCCCAGTTGTGCTTTGCCCCAGGCAGAGCATGACTCTGTCTCATGGGTTCAAGTCCTGCACAGACTGTAAGAGGCCTATGCCTATTAGCTATCCCCATGGCAGCTGTCTTTAATGCTTAGGCAAATCACATGTCAAGAAGTACTGCATTTGTAAGAACTTTCAGCCATGAACTCAGAAGAAGCAGGATGTCTGCCTCCAAGCCCTCCTAATGGAGTCAGCCTTTGCCTGTTGCCTGAGGCCTCCTGCCAAGAATCAGCAAACACCTCTGCACTGGTACATAGTAAACCACTGGCACTGGATTCCACCTGCCACTGCTCAACATATCCAGTATCTTGAGTGTAGGGGTCTGGGATCCTGAGGGTATGGGATTTCTTTGGCATCTCCCTGCTGGGGCTGGCGAGGAGGGGTTCCCTTCCACTGGCTGGCAGCACAGTGCTGGGTCTGGTAGGGAGGGGCTCCTTCATGCTGACCATTAAAGCTTTGGGTTTGGGGAGAGATCTCTCTCTGCTGCAGCCCTGATCCCCTGAATGGGGCTTAAGGGGAACTTGGGTCATGAGATGACCTTGTGGCGCCAAATGATGGTTTTCAGAGAGGATGCAGACTTCAATTCAAGAATTGCTTTTTGATGGGTTGGGTCTTTTCACCAAGCAGATGGATGCTGGACTGCATTGGGTAAAGGATGCCCAGGCCACTTTTTCATTCATTTGGGCATGCGTACATCGTAGTCTGCTCAGAAGTGCTTCTGGCTAGCCCTGTTGCCAAAGCCTTGCCAGGGTTCTGCAAGAAGGGACACTAGCTTCAGGTGACACCACCCCTCTTCATACTGCTTGCCTACACAGCCTGGGCACTCCATATACCTTGGTGCTGTTGCAGACAGGATGAAAGTTTGTATTTTGTCCAACCAGAGAATTACGTCTTGGTTCATGGCCTGTATCCATTACTGTAATAGACTGGTGAAGGTGCCCCTGCCAATGTTCGTGATGGCCCACTCGACTAAGCTGCAGGCATCGCTGATAGCCTTGTGGTACAGGTGCTGATCTAATAGATCTGTCAGGCTGCTACCTGGCCCTCAGTCCACATATTTGCATCTCATTACATGCTTACCTAGTAAGTGTGGGATTGATGCTGCTTTTGGCAGAGCAATACTGCAAGATGAAGTGCTACGAACCTCAAGCCTGCTTCTGAGGGTACTGATTGTGAGTCACCTAGAATGGAATTGACATGAGTAAGCAGTCGAAGAATAAATTATTATCCATCTTTTCATAACTGTTGTTGTTTGAGATGTGTTGCACATGTCCATTCCATTCCATGCTCTCCTGTCTCTCTGTTGGAATTGTTGGTATGAAGGAACCAAGAGGGTGCAGGACCAGTGGTCCTTGATATACCACAATATGAGCACCACATCTGACTTTACGGGTACTGCTAAGGTGGAGGTCTCCAACTATGCATGTGGATATGTGCACTCTGAATGGAACGGATGTGAGCAGTACATCTTGAAGAACAACAGTTACAAAAAGGTGGTCAATTGTTTTTCACCTCTGTTAAAATTTTCAGTGATATCTTGGTTGGCTGAAGATTTCAGAGCATATTTTTCATACCCTCAAAATACCAACAGGCTGCAGTGAATCTTTTGGAATTGTGTCCCAGAATGACACATTCTGGAATATCTTCAGCAAGACAGAAAGTGACAGGAGAATTTTGGAAAAGGGGTGGTAGAGAAAGGTACATTATTTATACACAGTGAGAGCTTTTCTCTCTTGCCTCTTTTCCAGGTTTCTTTTTTCATTATTTCTTGATTGTTTTCATACCAATAAAACAGTTGCAGGTTATTTAAAACTGCTTCCAACAACCTGGTTGGTTAAGCATTCAGCACATGAATTTGGTAGCAGTTCAGTTTTCCTTTTAGCATTGCAATTCATTTCCGTTAAAGTACGACCTAGGAATCTAATACACTTGTGGAGAATACCATAGATGATAACTAATTTGACAAAGCTAATAAGAGAGGAAACAGCAAATGGCAGCCTGTGATCATAAGTCATGACTTGCAGGTGTCTTGTCATGCAGAATGGTCGGGTTCTGTTCCAATCCTCTGTATTGATTAACATCAGTGGAGGAACTGATTCTATGGGGGATGCTAGGAAGATGAGCAGTTGATTGGAAATTGGATATAAAATTGATGTTTTGCATCTGCAGAAGAAACTAAAATGATTCATATGGAAGAACCATAACAAAAAAGTCAGGTGAACACTTAATATATTTAATAATATTTTGAAAAACATGCACACTTTTTTATTGTGGAAGCCGAGCCGGGAAGCCAGGAAAAGTGGCCGTCTGGATCCAAATGCTGCGACTCCCCAGGAAGGGAGCCGCGACCCACTTGGGTTGCGCACCAATGTTCTAGTTGGAGAAGAAAAAAAGACTTATTTCTGGTAGCTTGAAGGGAGAGAAGGTGAAGAGGGAGCATACTATATTAACAAAGGAATAACCTATCTATTCAAAAAATGTAGTTTTTACCTGTTAATGTTCCTCATTTGGACGTAAGACTCAATTTCTACCAATCATACACACACCAAACTCACTGAAGTCTGTGGGAATTCCGTGCACTGAGGACTTGCAAAAACTGGGCCGGATAATAAGATTCAAATTATCAGAAGATGTTATTTGAGTGACCTATTGATAGTTTCTTAGGAAAAGGGTAGATTCTGAGATTGAAAAATGTTCAGTTTTTTAAAATATTGATTCAAGTAAAGATTAGCATAATGAGATCATCCTAGGACATATGCCAAGACTCATTCATACTTTAATGTTAAACTGTAAAGTTCAGTAATTAACATAAAGTAAAATAAAGCTAGATTGGCTTTCAGCATAGGCTGTGATCGGATGATTATAGCAGGCACCATAAAAATATTTGACTATCCTATATGTACATTGATTACTTAGAAATAATATACAGTTTTGATTAAAATAAAGAACTTATTAAATTCTCCTTTGATCCATATTCTTCTGTTTCAGTTCTACATTTACTGCAGAACAACGCATATTCTAAATTTGCAGTACTACACTTGAAAACTGATTCATTTACTTGGTAATTTGGATTTATACTTTTAATTGCACAGATCATAAGAAGTTACAAAAGATGAGGCAAGAATCAAAACATAATTACTGAAGTCAAAGCTTTCCATCTAATTGTGAAAAAAGTTCATCATATTGTTAAATTGTGTGCTTCAAAGATTTTATATACAGAAAGAAGCAGGGAAAATCATTGGTCTTGACTGCATACAAAGGATCTTTATTTTTGTGCATTTTGTAGATGATTGGGTTCTCTGTGTGCTTTACTGATTAATACATCTCATCCAATTAACAAACTGTAGTGGTGTGTAGTAATTATAGTTTAATGAACTTAAAAATGCATTTCTTTTGTTTGTTTGAGAAGATAAGCAACATCGTCTTAAAAATTTGCAGCCTTTTCTTCTAACAGAATCACTTAAAATGGAGTTTCACTTCATCTGAACAAAATTGTAAAGATCAGTTTTTATGTTTTGCTGACTAAAGAAACTTCTCCTGGAGTGATTGCGAATGGATATATTGTGTAAAATGTGGGGAGAGTGGTTCCATGGTTGAAAAATCTTCATATGATAAGGGTATAGCTATAAAAAGTTAAGAAAAGGACGCGTGGAAAATAAATGGTACAATTTGTAAACATTTCTAGCTATATAGATAATTATACTTATGAATTTAAGACTAATATAGGTTGTACCTCCCTTAACTGGGACTTCCTGGTCCAGCAACATCCGTGGTCTGGCACTGATCACGGAGGTTTCTGGACCACAGAACCCAGGGATAGGGAGGTCTGGTGATGGGGCAGGAGCACTGGAGGGGGCACTGTGGACTCAGCCAGGAGCCGTTTGTGTGTGGGGAAACGGGCAGCACAGCGGGGAGCTCTGGCCCTAGCCCCGCAGTGGCCGTGGGGCCGCTGCCCCAGCCTCCACCTCAGCGGCTGTGGAGCCAGGCAGCTGCAGAGCTCTACCCCGGCTGTGGGGCTTGGGCTCCAGTGGAGGCCGTGGAGCCAGGCAGCTGTGAATCTCTGCTCTAGCTGCAGAGCTCCGGCTGTGGGGTTCCAGCTCTGGGGGCAGCGGGTGCGACAGCATTGAGAGAGCCCTGGGGGGGTTGAGGCCCTAACTCAGTGGCAGCCTGGGTCAGGAGAGGAGGGACCTCCCCTAGTCCAGCAAAACCCCTCGTTCGGGACCAGTCAGGTCCCGAGGGTGCCAGACCAGCGAGGTCCAGTCTGTAGTTGAAATAATGTTGGATTGTAGTTGTCCAGCTGAGAAGGGAAGTAATGAGTAATTTATTTTAAAAAGCAAAAAATAAGGCAATAATCTTTGCCATATTCTTCAAGTAATTGCTCATATCCGTTTTATTTAGGTGTGCGCGCAGCACACTCACACCTAAATGGAAGGTTTTTCCCTCAGCAGTGCCTGTTGGCTGGCAGGAGAGCTCCTTGGAGTGATGCCTCCATATCAGTGCATATATACCCTTGCTGTCTTTCCACCTCCTCAGTTCCTTCTTACGGCCCATGATGGCTATTGGAATGCACTTCTCTTGCTCTTCGCACGTACGACCTCACTGGTTCCGTCGTTCACCAGTTAGTTAGCAGTTGTTTCTAGTAATAGTTTTAGAGTTCTTAAGTTGTTTCTACTTATTACCGTTAGAGTTGGTTAGTTGTGGAGTTTCTCACCTCATGCTTCTCTCTGACCCTGGAGCATACCGGGCCTCAGGGCTTCAAGCCCTGTTCAAAGTGCCTAAAGCCTATATCTTGTGGTGATGTGCACAATGCATATCTCAATTGTCTTAGTGAACCTCATCTTTCAGGATATGTTTACACTGCATTGCTCTTTCATGAGAGGAATGCAAATGCAGCTGAGCAAAATTGCAAATGAAGCGCGGATTTGAATTTCCCGTGCTTCAATTGCATAAGGGTGTCCGGATGCTTTTTCGAAATACCCTATATCGAAAAACAACCTGCCATCTAGATGGGGTTATTTCAGGAAAAAAACCCTTTAAACCTTATTTTTTTAAGGAGTAAGTATTATTTCGAAAGAAGCCTTTTTTTCTGAAATAACCCTGTCTAGATACCCTATTTCAGAAAAAAAAATGCTATTTCGAAAAAGCTCCCAGATGCCATTATGCAAATGAAGTGTGGGAAATTCAAATCCATGCTTCATTTGCAATTTCACTTGGCTGCATTTGCATTCCTCTCTCTAAAGAGGAATGCAGTGTAGACATACCCTCAGAAAGCAGCATGATCTGTCAAATTTTTAAACCACAAACCAAGAGAGAGAGGGATATGCAGTTGAAAATCCTCCTCATGGAGTCTGCACTCTGTCCCACATAGGTCTCAGACTCTACCAGGTAGTCATAATCCACCAGCATTACAGGAGGCTGCAACCATGTCTCCATTCTCCCCAGCACTGAGACACAGCACCAGTGCTCGGCACTGCTCCCAGTCTTTGGTGCTGCAAAAGAAGAGAAGATATGATAGGAGAAAAATCTCCCTCATAGCATGCGCTAAGAATATGTCCCCAGTTGGGCTACTGTAAAGTGCCATTGGCCTTGACTATGACTGCACGGGCACTGTCTTCGACTTTGCTTACTGTACCAGCACTGGTAGTGGCACTGGTCGCAGTACTGGCACCCGGCCATATGCTTCCCCCTCCTGTTGTCCGGCACTAAGGGAAGTCCACAGCCGTAGTGCAACATATTTTGTAGCACTGCTTACCAGACCTCCACCACACCTCAGAAGTGGAGACAGAATTGGTTGTTTCTAGAGTGACCATCCATCAGTCTCACTGTGGGGCCCAAGTCTACTCCTGGCACCACTCTGGGTACCAAAGTGCCTCCGTGCAACCAGCCTAACTGGCCACTCCAGTGGCAGCCTCTAGTGTAGTGACCTTTTTGGACCCAGGACACTAGCACCTTTTGATCAGGTTCCATCTACTCAGTGCCCTGAGCACCCCAGTCTGCAACACCACTGCCAGAGCCCCCTAAGTTGGACTCTAGGCCTAGCCCATGTAAGGAATCACCCAGAGCACTGCTAGAGGGTGATGCATCGGCTGAGCCAGATAATATACTAGGGTGCACACCTGCCTCTCAGGACCTTGACCCCTACGAGGGTCTTGAGAATCAAGTCTTGCGAGAATCTTCCTCCTAATCCCTGGATGGAGGCATTGGTGGGGTCATCACCCTCCATGGATTCTAAAGCCCACATGAGCTTTAGCCCAGAACTTGGGGGGGGGGGTACAGGTGGAGGAGGTTTTGAAGGATTCTGATGGGCGGACATTTTAACCACTGAGGGTCCACTTAGGGTGGCACTTCATCTAAATAAGACAGTTGGCAAGATCACCAGGACCCTTTGGCAGACCCCAGCCTCCATTCCTCCCATTGCCAGAGGAGTGGAGCACAGGTAATATGTCCCTAAAGTGGGCCATGAGCACCTTTTCACCCACCATCTGCTGAGCACCCTGGTTGGTTGTCCAAGCTGCTAACCAGAGAGAGAGAGTCAGAGTTAGCTGGGCCCTCCCCCTAAGACCAAAGAGTCCAAAAAACTGGATTTGCTGGGCTGCAAGGTCTATGCCACCAATGGTATCCAGCTCGGGATGGTCTAGATCAGTGGTTCCCAAACTTTTCGGCATCATGCCCCATTTTTGAGAAACCCTCATGCTCTCCCCTCCCCAGTAGCAGCAAAACTCGTTGAGGAAAAAAAAAAAAGGAACTGACAGGGGCCGAAAAACAAAAATAGCAGTGAAACTTGGGGGGGAGATTGACAAGGGGGGCTGGGTCACCTTGTGCCCCCCCAGTTTGGGAACCCATGGTCTAGATGGTACTGAGTCCTGCCATGACGGCAGGGGATTGGACTCGATGACCTCTCGAGGTCCCTTCCAGTTCTAGTGTTCTATGAGTCTATGAATCAGCAACTAATGCTGAGCAAGTATGCCTATAACTTCTGGTGGGTGCTTGAAAGGATTCCCACCAAGAGTTTGGGATGATGACAGACTAAGAAAAGGTCGTGTCTCTCTCAGCTCTGCAATCACTTGACTTGACCAATTCCACCACCCACATGATGGCCACCATGGTTGTAATGAGGCAAAATTCCTGGTTGCAGGTCCCTGGCATTGCCTGGAGGTCCAGACAACCATTTAAAGTTTGCCATTTGAAGGCTCCAGCCTCTTCTCCGACCAAACTGATAGCAGGCTCCATAGCTTAAAGGACTTAAGGGCTATGCTGAAGGCTCTGGGCTTTCATACCCAGACCTTCAATGCTAGGCCTTCACCCCAGTCATTCCAGCTGGGCCCTAGGATGGACTTTATGAGGAGTAGAGGCAGGAATGCGAATGGGAGAAATAATAGGCACCACTCCTGATCCTCATCAAACAGGTCCCTCTAACAAGGACTAATGCTCCAAATTGGGATTTTGAAGGAGCACCTGGGGATACCATAGCAGTTCACACAACAGACTGATCCTTCATCAATTTTCTATCCAGCTTCCAACCCGCCTGGTCTTTCATCCTGATGGACTTCTGGACCCAGGACCATTACTAGTTTATGGTGCTTCCCATTGGCCTTTCCATGACCCCCAGGGTTTTCTCCAAATATATGGCAGTGGTGCCCACTTGCCTGAGAGAGTGCTGGGTCTAAGTCTTTCCATACCTGGACGATTGATTGGCTTATAAGAGGTGCTTCCCAAGCTCAGGTATTAGATCATTCTACGGGACACATTCCTCTGGCTAGGCCTCCTGTTGAATGAGGCCAAATCCATCCTCGTCCCCACATAGAAGATAGAGTTTGTCTGGGCTCTTCTAGGTGCTACTATGGCCACAGCCTCCTTTCTCAGGGCTCGCTTCCTTGCTAAAAGAGATATCGTACTCTGCCTCCATCTCTCACCCATCACTACAGCCAGAAATTGCATGAGACTGCTGGCCTATATGGCAGCATGAATGTACATAGTACCACACGCCAAACTGAGGCTGCACCCCCTGCAAATTGGCTTGCTCCCCTGGACATGGTGGTCATCATTCTCCCAGAGGTCCTATGCTCCTTAGCCTGGTGGATTTAGGAGAAGGTTGTCTCTGCTGGTGTCCTATTTGTCACACCACTCTTATTAGGCCAGTTGGTGACAGATGCTTCCAACACACAATGGAGAGCCCACATCGGAGACCCGAAGACTTGAAGTATATGGTCCCAGCCAGAACTATTGCTGCACATAAATGTCAGAGATTTTGTGCCCCACTTGCGAAACAAGTGTGTTTCAGTCCTGACAGATAATACTAAAGTGATATTCTTTCTATATCGGGGTCTGCAACCTTTCTGAAGTGGGTGTGCCAAGATTTAACCCTCCTGCCCTGGCCCTTTCCCAGGAGTGGGGAGGAATTCTCTCCACTGTGCACCCCATGGACCACCTGCTCAATGCAAACCTGTCTGTGGATCACCAGTTGCTAATGAAAACTCACCATTAATTGCATAATTACACCCGAGTCATTTTGCTAGTGCTACAGCTAGGGAGAATGTTTTAATTTAAATGATTAAACAGATCAAGCATTTTAACTTCCTTATATTAGTTTATCAAATTTCATTTTAAATAAAATAAAATATTCATGTCCAATACAAAAGGCTTCAATGTTGCCTTTATTTATGGCAGGGGTGGGAACTTTTTTGGCTTGCGGGCCATTGACCCACAGAAAAATCATTTGGGGACCACACAAGTGAGAAGCAAAAAACTCCTCCAAAAATCTCCAGCCCTCACTGATGTAGCCCCCAACTGAGACACCTCACTCTTCTGGCACTGCAGCCCAATGGGGTGAGGAGAAGGGACAGGGAGGACTGAAGTTCAGGCCTTCCCATGGGCCAGATTTACTTTTTTGGGTTCCAGAGTTAGTGGATTTTAGGGACCCCTTTAGACTCTGGGGTGGGGACAAAAATGAGGGGTTCAGTGTGCAGGACAGGGCTGCCAGCGAATGAGATAGGAATGGGTTGCAGGATCTGGGCAGGAGGTGGGGTGCAGGAAGGCAGGGTCTGGAAGGGAGTTTGGTGAGAGGAGAGGGTGTGGGCTGGGGGTACAAGAGGGAGTTTGGGTGTGGGAGGTTGGGGGGGGGGGAGAAATGCAGAGAGGGTGAGAAACGCAGAAAAGGTGAGAGGGTGAGAATGCAGCCAAATAGCTGCACATCAGAACCCTTGTGCTGGTTGATTATTGTGCAAACGGGCTATAATTCTCATTCACACACAATGATAAGGTGCAAAGAGGATCGTGCTATGATGGGGGGGGGGGCAGGAGGAAGGCAAAAGAGTAGGGAGTAAATGAAAGTGCAGCTTCTGCAAAGGAAACTTGTATCCTCACCTCACATTGTCCCTCTTTCCAGCCTTGTTCCCCTCAGCCCCATGTCCCCCCGCAGCAGCCTGATCCCCTCGCATCTCCCCATCCCCCACAGTGCAGCCCCTGCCCTTTTCCATCCTCCTCTTGCATCCTCCTGCCCCCAGTGCACTCACTGGCAGGGCAGCAGCGCTGGGGCGAGGAGAGGCCAGGGGAGGGGAGGGGAGGGGAGGAGACAGAATTGCTGCCCTGCCCTGCCCGGCCTGGCCCTTTGCTGGTGCTTGCCCCTCACCAGCAGGCTGCAGCTCCGGGCGCAGCGGGGCACTGAGGAAGGGGCTCCCTGCCACCCCCTCATGGGGAAAAGTACAGCATGCACCCCACCTGTGATCGGCCAGCCAGCCCTGTTCTATGGAACAGGCCCAGCCCCGCCTCCTCCCGAAATAGGAGGCAAAACCTATAGGTGGAGGGAGGTGTTAACCCCTTATCTCCTGGGAGCTGCATGCCCAGGCCCTGTAGCGCAGCCCCAGGGATGTGTATGTGCCTCTCCCCACTCCTTCCCGCCCCCCCAAAGCAGGAAGCTTGAGCTGTTTGGGTGAGGCTCAAGTTGCAACATGGGCTCCCTGCTGCATGGGGGAGGGGCAGGGCTGAGCTGCCCCGCATGCCACAGAAAATCAGCTCACATGCCGCTTATGGTTGTGGACCTCTGTTCTAGATCACCAGACAGGGTGGAGCTCATTCCTTTCCCCTTTTTGTCAAGAAGCCCTACTTCTCTGGGAATTCTGTATAACACATGCCATCCAATTGGGGACTGCATACCTCCCAGGGACCCAAAATACCCTCACAGACCCCCTCAGCAGGTCCTTTCTGACACGAGTGGTCTCTGAGTGGATGCAGCCTGAAACATTTTCCACAGGTGGGGATTTCCCCACCTCAACCTATTTGTAACTCACAGCAACAGGAAGTGTCTTCTGCTCCTCCTTGAATCACAGTTCCTGGATGCCTGGGAAATGTCTTCCAGGTACCCTGGCCATCCACCTCCCCTATGCCTCCCCTCTCCCTCTTCCCATTTATTCACAGAGTGCTCCTCAGGGTGCAAGAATTCAAGTCATCTCTCTGATCCTGGCATCCAGAGTGGTCCTGCCAGCATTGGTTCATAGCGTTCCTAGATCTCTCAGTGGAGGATCCCATAACCCTCCCCTTACTCCCAGACTTAACTCAGAAGTTAGGACCATGGCCGGCTCTGTCACTTGAACTTCTAGTTCCTCCGTCTCATGGCTTGGAAGCTCTGTGGTTGTTGGGGCTGGAACAGCAGTGCCCTGAATCAGTTCAGAGAGTGCTGTTAGGTAGCGGGAAACCCTCCACTAAAGCCACGTATCTGAAGTGGAAGCATTTCTCAATCTGGTCCTCTTAGAGGAGTATACCCCTAATGGAAGCTCTGGTCCCAGCAATTCTGGACTACCCATTAGATCTTAAGATACAGGGCCTATCCATTTCTTTCACTTAGGGTTCACCTTGCGGCTATCTCCGCTCTCCACCCGGGTAGTCAGAGCAAGCCTGTATTTGCAAATCCCATGGTATATACTGTTTTTTGAAGGGATTATATAGGCTTTATCTGCATGCGTGTCAGCCTCTGCCACCCTGGGACCTTAATCTCATCCTCACAAGACTGATTGGACCTCCCTTTGAGCCATTGGAAATGTGCTCATTATTGCACTGTTAATGGAAAAATCACATTTTTGAGAGCCATCACATCTGCCAGATAGGTATCAGAGCTCTAGGCTTTAACCTCGGGGCCCCCTTACACTGTTTTCTTCAAGGATAAAGACAGACTATGCCCACATCTGGTCTTTTTGCCTAAGGTGGTATCACAATTCCTTGTTACCCAGGACATTTTTCTACCAGTGTTTGTCTATCCGAAACCACACACTAGCAATAAAGAATAGCGTCTACACACCTTGAATCTGAGACATGCTTTGGCTTTTCATTTAGAGAGAATAAAGACATTCCGTAGGTTACTCCAACTATTCATTTCAATAGCAGAAAGGATGAGGGGTTTTCTAGTTTCAGCCCAGCGTATTTCTTCCTGGATTACATCCTGTATTAGAGCATGTTATGACCTGGTCCAAGTACCAGCTCTTGCTCTCACAGCCCACTACACTAGAGCCTAGGTTTCATTGGCTGCCTTTGGCGCAGGTGCCTATCTTGGATATCTGCATGGCAGCCACTTGTTCTTTGGTACACATGTTCAGAAACCATTATGCAATAGCTCAGCCAGCCAGGGATGATGCAGTGTTTGGCAGGGCTGTTTTGCAGTCGGTTTCCAGTTCGTCTCTGACTCCACCAGTCTTCCCTGTAAGCTGCGGGGCAGCACAGGTTCACAGGTGAGTAATCAGCCCCGCCCAGTCAGAGGCTCAGGGTTCCTGCCTGGAGCTGACTGACTGAGTGGGGCTCATTAATCACCTGTGAACACTAGACCTCATCTCCAATGTTCTAGCTTGGGGGTCAACTAAATGGAATGGACATGAGCAATCACTGGAAGAAAAAATAGTTACCTACCTTTTGTAACTGTTCTTCTAGATGTGTTGCTCATGTCCATTCCAAATCCTGCGTGCCTACCCTTTGTCGGAAAGTTTGGTCAAGAAGGAACTGAGAGGGCGGAGAGCTGGCAAGGGCCCTTACATGGAGGTGCCACTCCAGGGGGCTCCCCTGGTAGTCCAATGGGTATTGCTGAGAGAAAAACCTTCCAATAATCGTGCATGTATGCACATACACCTAAATGGAATGGATATGAGCAACACGTCTCGAAGAACAACAGTTATGAAAGGTAGGTAACTGTTTTATAGGTGATAAATAAAACTTCTAAAAAAACTAAAGCATTTTTTGCAAAAGTAATTATAGAACAAACAGACAATTGTGAATTATGAAACTATCATTCTTTCAAGTGATATTAGAAAGGAGCCCAGAAACTGCATTTTCAAAACTTTACTAATTTGTATAATCACGAGGACTCCCAAGATGGAATTACACTTACAAATCAAAATGTACCTGAGGTTTTTATAAAAAATGTAGAGATCAGAAGCAGGGATCCTTGGCATCCCATTTACTTGGACCAGTTGCATTACCTTGGATAGTGTAAGAATGTAGATGACAATATGGTGTTAAAATGAATATGCATCAATAGCTTTTATAGATATATATTTATATTATCAATCATTTATTTTATAGAAACTGTAATGAAAGACCTTGATGTAATCACAATTCCTAGTAAAGATGTTGTGATGGTACATGAACCAAAACAAAAGGTGGATTTAACAAGGTACCTAGAAAACCAAACTTTTCGGTTTGACTATGCCTTTGATGACAGTGCTCCTAATGAAATGGTTTACAGGTATGTGTGTACAGTTTTTGTGATTATTTTCCTATTCTCTTCACTTTGACCCTACACTTTACTCCTGCTCCTCCAATTGGTCTTCAGTTGGCCACTGCCATGTATTTCTTAACTCAATTTGTGCTGAATTCATCTGTCCCTTCACTTCCATTTGCTTTGTCTCTTGTACTTTTCTGCTTTTCACCGATTCTCAGTTTTCTAGACTAACGTGGAGAATGTTGCTTCTTTACTTCTCATGCATGTAGTGTATGATCTCATTAACCTTTTCCTCCGACCACCCTACTACCTTCTGATCACATCAGGATCCAGATAAAAATCACCTTCCTTACTTTAAAAGCCCTTTATTGAGGCAAACTGGAGCATATCTATGTCTTTGCATATTTCTTTTTCTGTTTTTTTTTTTTTTTCCCCACTAATCCCTCCATCCATTCAGTGCTAGTCTCTGCCCTGAGGAAACGGTTATCAGTTTTGCATGCTCTCTCAAACATCTTGCCTGCTACTTAGTAACCTACATTTCTCCAATCACTATACTTCTTTACTTTCACTTTTCCTTTGCTGTTATTTCTCTTATCTTTTTACTATTTAACTCTGAAAGGGGTTTTTAAGTTCATATATTTAGATCATTGTGCACAGTTTCCTTCATAAAACTTAACAAAAGCTTCTTGCATGCATATTTTTTATACATAATCTCTTTCACATATACTGAAACAGTAAATCTTGGCTCTCTTTTATGTTAATATAGATTTCTCTCTTTCCTTCATATAAGATCCACCATCTCGTCTTCCATTTTTTTTCTCATTTAGCAGGATCATCAAATTTAGACCTCTCACTAAAGAAGTATTTGAAACCAAGTTATATGTGTGTTGATGCATTCCCATCACTGAGTTTTGTCATAAAGAAAAGAAGATTTAGTGTGATCATTTCCTCCAGTTTAATTCAAGATTTTAAATTTTCATCTTTGCATACTGAAAGTTCTTAAATTTGGCAATCAGAAATGTGCAGCTGTGCTGCCTGATCATATATCTGTCATTTCTTTTCTGGATGACCTAGTGTTGTTGCAGTATTTCATGGCAGTCTGCCAATGTCATCTTTTTAAATATATAAGAAAAAGTGATATCACGTCTTACTTGGAAAT
Organism: Pelochelys cantorii; assembly: GCA_032595735.1. Taxonomy (NCBI): domain Eukaryota; kingdom Metazoa; phylum Chordata; order Testudines; family Trionychidae; genus Pelochelys; species Pelochelys cantorii. The sequence goes on from CM064330.1 coordinate 39,389,988, forward strand.
CTTGACATTTCTTCTGGATTTTCAGGAAGGACTAATTTTTCTTAAAGCCTAAGATTATACCTAAGGAGCGCACGAAGAGTAAACTTAAAGCATTTTTGTGCTTGGTTACATTCTAGCTTTTGAACTGTCAATTCCTTGTTTTATTAAACATTTCTTAGATATATTTGTGTTTCTGACTTGTGTTAAAGCAAATACAGTTTAGGCAACATACATTGTTAGTATAATAGAAATGTAATATAATGTCAAACCCTATATATAGAGTTGTGTGCATAATCTCAGGATAGATGGACCATATTTTTTGTAATAGATAAGTATAAAAGATGATACAACTGGCAACCTATGGCAATATTCCCTCATAATAATAATATCCCCCACTTAATGTGAGAAAACAGGCTGAAGTCAGTGTGCCAGAAGAAAAAAGACACTCTGTGTACACTGTTGGATGTAAACAGTCTTGGAATAAAATGGACTCTGCAGTGTCTTCCTTCAGGCTTTTCTGTGCCTGAGGGGGTTTTATGACATAATATTCACTGTAACAAACTCTCTCAAGTAGTTGGAAGAAGACAAAATTATCACTAGAAGGAAAGTTTGTGACCCCATTTCTGCATAATTGATGTCCCCTAATAAATTAAGTATACTCCAGGAATCTTCAGGCTTTTCTTATTAGGATTTCCTATTTAGGGTTTGCTTTTTTAAAGCACTGTCTGGCATTTGTGACCTCTTCAAACCTTCTAGAGATGTAGTACTTTCTTCTGAGGAAAGAGTAAAGGACATTTTTAATTCGGGAAAAGCATACATAAGTAGAGGAATTAGTACGCCGAATGAGTTCATGTGCTCCAGCATCCTGCTTCTGGCAGTTGCCAGTGCTGCCTCCTTGGGAAGAATATCTATGACTTCTATAATGCACCTAACCCATTGCGCAATATTACATCATTAATATGATGATCTGCTCCTCTTGCCCTAGGCTAGCTGATTACTAATTTTTGCTTAAGTAACGTGATGGAGAGATCTTGTTTCTTTGGTTTTGGCTGATATAATTTAATGATCTGGGCTGATCTGTTGGGTACAAGAATTAATTCAGCGAAGTTTTATGGCCTTTTTTTATGTAAAGGTGAGACTAGATGGTCACAGTGGTCCATTTTGGCTTTACAATGTATGAATATGTTGGACTATGGACAAAGTTGTCCTATGTCCACCTTTTATCTCGTCTATTTTTATTTCCCTGTTGCCTCCCTTATAGAAGAATCTAAGTGCTGAGTCACAGAAAATTTTCCATGAATTAATGTAGGGGTTTGTTTATTAAGATTCTAGTTAGAAACCATTCTTCCGAAAGAAGCAAGATAAGCTTTTATAGTTGATGTATAGAATGGTGGACAGCAATCACTCATGTGCTGTGGGAGTCTTGGGCTTACATCAGAACACTTGCATTCTAGTTTTATCCTTGTACAGAGCTTAGAGAGGGACCTGGATTTTTCAGAATGTCCCTTTTAAAAAACACTTGGGCAGAATTATTATGAATAATGGTAGTGTGTGAATGGTGCATGAATCATGTGCTTGTAACATGGAAAGCATCAGCTAAAAAACCCCCTGCTTATCACTAAGTCATATTACAGTAAAACTCCAATAGTCCGGCATCCAATTGTATGGCACTCCTGATAGTCCAGCATCAAAATGGCAAGAGCCTAGTGGGTGAGCTTCGGCAAAAAACGAGTCACAAGGCAGCAGTGGCATCAGCTGAACCGAGCGAAACCAGACAGGACTGAGTCAGTCTGCCACTGTCATTGTGTGATGCTGGACAGTACTTGTGCTATAATAAAAAAGGTTAAAAACACTTTATATACAGTATATACTGTGTGTGTGTGTGTGTGTGTGTGTGTGTGTGTGTGTGTGTGTGTGTGTACGTACACACACACACACATACAGGGCTCGACAAACTATAGAATCTACTCACCTGTGGCAAGTAGATTTCAGCCATGTGCCCCGTTTACCGGCGGCACGCGCATGCGCAATGCCACTCTTGCGCATGCGCAGTGCGGGGCTGGCGAGCGGCTTTCGCCGCCGTTTGTCAAGCCCTGTGTGTGTGTGTGTGTGTGTGTGTGTGTGTGTGTGTGTGTGTGTGTATATATATATAAAAAAATAAAAACCAGCTTATAGTACCTCCTGATAGTCCAGCATATCTGATAATCCGGCACCACCTAGGTCCCAAAGGTTCTGGATTATCGGAAGTCTACTGTATTTGGGGAAATTAATTAGAGTTTTTCTAAATTTAGCAAGTATTCTTAAGTAGTACAACTTTTTAGCAATATAGAATGGTATTTTATTGGTGTTTTTGTAAAATCCTGAAATAGAAGGTGGGTGGAGAGAGTGTGTATACATAGCTATTTCCAGAATTTAGTGTTACTGCTCAATGCAGCTATGAGCTAAAAGGTTTTAGTTACTTTAAACTTTAAAGTTCCAGTGCTAATTATACAATTGAAATAAACTGCATAATTATTGTGCACTTTTCCATTAAGTTTATCCTGTACCCAAATTTCTTCATTAATAAGGGTTCGTTCTTGTTTTGTTAATATAGGGGCTTTTATGGTAAATTAGGCTGAAAATAATTGGAGTTCTGAAAATCGTCTTTTCAAAAGTGCTCAGTATCCTATAATGAGCAAAGAATTTGTCTCCTAAATATAGCAAATTATGTAATTCTCAAAAGCACATCCTCACTGATTCTTTAATCTAAACTTAAAATGCTTATTCTCTTTCTGTCTGTCTGTCTTGTTTGTTGTCTTTTACCCACGGCAGAGTCAAACAAACCAGCCTAAAACAGGAAATTTTCAATGGCCTTCCCTTAAACTTAGGAAACTTGTGTACTTAGGTATTTGTCTGGACAAACAAGCTTATGCATCTCTTATAGTCACTTAATGTACACATTTTTCACCCTCATCAAAAGTAGTGCAAATTAATTCCATTCTAAACACAACTTTCATTTGTAGTGACACCTGTATTTCTTCTAATGATAGGAATATGGCTGTGATCTAGTCATTTCTGATTTGGTTGTTATAGAAGAGATTGTTTTGTTTTCCCTTGTCTTTTGGCTATGTACCTACTAGGGAATTTAACTACAAAGAAGTTAGGGATTTGGAGAGCTTGCAAAAAATCTTCTCCCTTTTGGCGCTCCTGTGTAAGTAAAGGTTGCTAGGCAGAAAACATGATGTGACAGTTAACATTTGACTACGAATGCAGTAACTTATGTAGGAATTACTCTATTAATGCAAATCCACTGTCAGTATATGTAACTAAATTAAACTGTTTAAAATAGTGTTTTAATCCTGTGTGTTTGACAGTCTTTCTTAGTTTAACTTTCTAACAGTAAATTTTGAACAAATACGAAAATGTTTAGGGAAAAAATGTTGAGTTCTTAAGATTGAGAGAAAATGTTGGATTAACATTTCACTTTGCTAAACTTCAATGAAAAACTTCTAATGCTCTGCTTTTTTATTTAAGGTTTACAGCTCGACCATTAGTGGAGACCATATTTGAAAGGGGAATGGCCACATGTTTTGCCTATGGGCAGACAGGCAGTGGAAAAACCCATGTAAGCAATTCTTGTAAACTCACTAAGACATGCATCAACAATACAATTTTCTTTGTCACACTTTCTCTTAAGTTGTTCACTTATTTAATAACTAGCCTGTAGAAGAGCTCTATGTAGCTCAAAAACTTGTCCCGTTCACCAACAGAAGTTGGTACAATAAAAAGATATCACATCACACCATTTGTGTGTCTGATAATAAACATATTCTGCCCTCCCCCCTTTTTTTTTAGACTATGGGCGGTGATTTTTCAGGAAAGAATCAAGATTGTTCTAAAGGAATTTATGCACTTGCAGGTAAGTAATCATGTGGGTGCATGTTGTTTTCTTGTCAGTTGCTGGAGATGACTAGATTTTTCTACTTTGTGTTATGCTCATTTTAATTCTAGTGCCTGTATATTCTGTGTTATATTAGAGAGGAGGCACCAAAATATGTATCAGTGTAATTAAGAAAGTTTGAGGAGTATAAATGGATGAGGAATTGAGTTACAGGAGATCCCACAAAGCTCTCCAAAATATTTTTTAAATTTTCACTCCAAAGGGAATCAGCTCTTGAAAAGAAGGCCTTAGAATATTTAGGAGTGCATGGCCATCCCTCCCTACCAATCTCCAAGGGAGACCATTCCTCCTAAAGCGACAAGGAGTCCTGTGGCACCTTATAGACTAACAGATGTATTGGAGCATAAGCTTGCTTGGGCAAGGACCCACTTCGTCAGATGCATGCATTCCTCCTAGCTGTCATTCGCTTAGAATGGTAAACAGTAAAAAGGGGAAATGAGCTCAGGCCCTCTGGGGTAAGCAGTGTTTCGTCATCTTGGCTCAAGCCTTCAAGTATGATGATGCACCCAAATCATATAAAATCTTCTGGACTTCATTTAGTTCAGAGCACTAAAGGGGTGAGGTGGTAAAGGGACCTGGACCCAGTGGAGTAGGGTGGGCCAGTTGTGGGCCCTAACCATGGCAGATTATTCCACCACTCGGTTGGCAGGGATCTGACTGCAACATGCTGACCTGGCTTCAGGCAGCAAAGCAGCCGGACTGTTGTTGGCTGTCCCTGGGGCTACTTCCTACCCTCCCTTTGGAGTGTACCTGAATCCTTGGGTTGTCCTCCATCTCCCTGGGGCACACTGCCAGTGGCAATCCCAGCAGCTTTTCAGTGTCTGGTAGCTTTGAGTCTTTGGTACAATGATGGTCTTCTGCATGCTGCTGCTCCAGGAGCGAGTTGGAAGAGCGTCTTACCGAATAGCTCCAGCTCAGCTGAGCTGCAGGGCCCCCATTCATACTTCCTATTCCTGGCCCACCCCTCTGCTTTCAGTGAGGTGGTGTGACATTCCAGGTTCTGCCCACTAAGGGCATGTGGCTGTCAACTCCTTGTCAATCTTTGAGGGCAGCAACACCTCACTATAGAATGGAAAACGTGAGTGAGACTGATCCTTCCAATTATAGTTGTAATACGCAAGAGATATATGTCAATAGGACAGACAGCTCTGTATTAAATATTCTTGATTAGATTGAAATGCATAACTGGATTTTTGTATGTTGTTTGTTCACAGCTCGAGATGTCTTTTTAATGCTAAAGAAGCCAAACTATAAGAAGTTAGAACTTCAAGTATATGCAACATTTTTTGAGATTTACAGTGGGAAGGTAAGTGCAAGTTCTTGATTTGGGAAAATATCCTCGGAGAACACATGCAGGTTGTGAACTGACTACATGAGGATTTCTCATTTTATTTTCAAGTGGCTCTTTAGAGCATTCTTCTAATTTTGCTTTGTTGAAATTTTCTGAGTTTTGTTATTATTTGGAATTAAGTGTATCCTCAAGACCTCTTATTCTAATCAATTTCTTTTAAGGTTTTTGACTTGTTGAACAGGAAGACCAAATTAAGGGTGCTGGAGGATGGTAAACAGCAGGTCCAAGTGGTGGGACTACAGGAACGGGAAGTTAAATGTGTTGAAGATGTACTCAAGCTTATTGAAATAGGCAACAGCTGCAGGTATGTACTATATTTTTAGTCTTTCAGTGTAAACTACAGTGAATCAGAACAATTTCACAGTAATAAGATAAACTTAAAAAACAACAAATGGTCTGGTAGCACTTTATAGACTAACAAAACATGTACATGGTATCATGAGCTTTCAGATGACCGGTCATCTGAAGAAGTGGGTTGTGCCCATGAAAGCTCATGATACCATCTGCATGTTTTGTTAGTCTGTACAGGATACATTTAAACAACAAATGGTCTGGTAGCACTCTATAGACTAACTCGGCTACCCCCTGAAGCTACTGTAATAAGAGTGTGTGTTTGTCCTTGCAGAGTCTTAGCTTCTTACACTGTACAATACAGCTTTTCTTGAGCTGATTGATTAGAGTTGTGGCGTTGCCTACCTTTTGGATAAAGATTTGTTATCTATATCTGCCAAAAGTAGTTGAGATAAATTTTCTTTGTGCTGTGAACTGTGTGTATTTATGTAACCAGCTTACTGTCTTAATGTCACATTGTTAATACTCTGGAATACTGCCAGATTTTTAGGCTTTAAAAGACAGTGTGCATTTATTTTGTGACGGAGATTCTTAACTTAAAATGTACATTTAAAATAGTCTTTTGCCATTATTATTGCTCTCAATAGATAAAAATGTTCTTTCTAGGATCCAGTTTTAAAATGCCCTGAGACTGATTTTCTACATTTTAGGGGTGGGGAGGGTATACTGGTCTTTGTCGTGCTCTCGCTTTCTCTCTCTCCTTTACCCTGGTAGAGTAGATTGAGCAATGTATGTAATTGTATTTTGTAGCATTCACAACATGTTAGGCACTATCAACACTTTTATACGAAAACATTTCTCTGCCCAAGAAAGCTAACTTACAGGATGCTTCAGTGTGTGTGGTCTTTCATATGCATTAAACAGTATTTTCCCTAACCCCTTGCTGCTTTTTTTTTTTTTTTTTTTTTAAAGAACATCTGGTCAGACATCTGCAAATGCACACTCATCTCGGAGCCATGCAGTGTTTCAGATTATTCTCAGAAGGAAAGGGAAACTGCATGGTAAATTTTCTCTGATTGATTTAGCTGGAAATGAAAGAGGAGCAGATACTTCTAGTGCAGATAGGCAAACACGACTGGAAGGTGCGGAAATTAACAAGAGCCTTTTAGCGCTCAAGGTAAATAGAATTAATTCAGTTCTGTTTGAGCAGGTGGAAATCTTCTCATTACTTCATATAACCAAAAAACAAAACACCGCCCCCCCAATAACCCCAAAAAATAAAACAAACAACCCCTCCCCCCCCAATGTATCTTATAAGTTGAGTGTTTGTACGTATAGGGCTTGTCCACTAAATTTAAAATAATTTATCTGTGTGTTTCTTCTAAATGCTTTAGAGAACACTTGCACAGTATTTCTGTTTTCTAACAAGCATCATATAGAACATAAGTACTTTCTAATATGGAAAAAAATGTATTGGCATAAGCATGGGATGGCAACATTATTAGGTTCCTACCAAATTCATGGTCCATTTTGGTCAATTTATTGATCATAGGATTTTAAAAATAGTAAACTTCATGGTTTCAGATACTTACATCATGAAATTTCAGGTTTAACTGAGGCGGGGGGACCATGGGAGGGGATCACAAGATTATTGTGGATGGAGGCTGTTGCAATATTGCCACACTTACACTGTGCTGCTGCTGGTAGCAGTGCTGGCTTCTGAGCTGGGCTTGCTGCAGATGGGGTAGATTCCTGAAGATAGGTCTGATCCGACCCAAGCAGTGGCCCCTGTAGAGGAAGAGGAAGGGATTAGCACCTGGAGGCCAGGGCATGGTAAGAGACTCAGCCCTTTCATACCCCTACATAAAGCAGATTTCACAGGAAAGACCAGATTTCCTCGGTGAGATCAGATTTCATAGTCAGGGACAGGGTTTTTCATGTTTGTGAACTTGATAGGTCTTTAAACATTATTAACAAGTAACATTTGGGGGCTAGATCTGCAAAGAGATTTCATGCCTAAGTCTACCATTTGGGTCTCAGTTGAGATTGGCAAAACTCTTGCTTAGCTGCTACCTAACCCTGTATGCACCTGAATTCCCTAGTCACCTAAGCTTCTGCCAGTCCAATCCAGTGCCTTAGTTTGCACACCTACCAAAAGAAACTATCTTAAATCCTAATGCCACCAAATTGCTTGGTACCCTAGTTCATGCTTAAGCCCTGGTGTGATTTACAAACTAGGTGGGTTTTTTGCTTATTTTGCCCTTGTGCTCTTAGGGCTCAATATGGTAGGCATTCTATCTGCTGGAACAGGCCTTGCACAAAAGATAGTTGGGGCAACCAGATTGAGGACTTGCATACATGAATTCACAGCAAGCAGACCTGCTGTTGACTGTGTCCGAATGGACCCTGCTGATGCACATTTATATTTTTTTAATGCACTTAGATCTTGTTCCATATTAGAGTGCATTAATATGGAACAATGTTGCTTTTCGGTCCACACGGTCAGTATACTGCAAAATGAACAAAATAGCAAAGTAGTGAGTCTCGGATCCTGGATCAGCTGATCTTGAGCTACTGGTCTAAAAATAATATTGAACAAGGTGAACCTCCCTGGTCTGGCTCCCTTGGGACCTGACTGGTCCTGGAAAAGGTTGTTTTCTGGACCAGGCAAGGCCTCTCTGCTGGGCTCTTCTCCCCAGCTGCCTGGCACTACTACCCACAGCCCTGTGGCTCCAGCAGTCACGCGACCTCCAGCAGCCCTAGTGGAACTGCTGGCCCTGGGAGCTTGTAGTCCCCATCTCGCCACAGGCTCTGGTGCCCACACTAGGTTCCCAGCCCGGCTGGCTGTGGGGTTTGGTGCCCCATGGACTCCACTGCCCCCGCCGGCCAAGGGGCTGGCTCTGCTCCTTCGTGCTGGGGCTTTCTAGTCCAGCAACATTTGTGGTCTTCCTGGAGCACATATGTTGCCAGACCAGAGAGTCCTGGACCACAGAGGTTCAGCCTGTACATATTTTTGCCAGGGCTAGAGCTCAAGCTCTGAAATCCACCCCTATCACATTTATTCAAGTTGTTTGTTTATTTTTGAAAAAGAGGTTTTGGGAGGGACATTACCAGCTTCTGGATGAATGATACCCAGGTCATGTTAGCATAGTACTGTTTTAATCAGGACTATATTAATGTGAACTAGGTATCTTTTAGTCATAAACAACTTAGCTTTCTGGGTGTCATCAGTTGTTAGCTCTCCTTCCCTGCTAAGTGGTGGACTTACTTAGAAAAAGACAAGACAAGAAAAAGACAAAGTATTGTGTATATAGAACCTTAACTAAATGATGATAAAATCAAGGCGTTTATTAAAAACGTTAAATCCCTACAGATAAACTTTTTCTGTGAATCAACTGTTTCTCTAATGGCTCTTAGTAGAAGTAGATTGTCATTTTCTTATCTGCTTTTCTGGATGTTATTAGCAAAATAGTTCATATGAGCAAAGTCTACGAAGGATAGTACTGCAGGTCTCACTTCCACAGTTCATACTTCTGGGCTGTGTAGATGAGCCATTGGCTTTGTGTCATCTCTGTGAGGGAGGGAGGTAGAGTTAGCCCTATTTTTCATACGAGAAACACTGAAGTATGGAGAATGGCTTACATTAACAGACACCTAAGAATTTTGGGTGCCTCACCATGTGGCTATTTTTTTTATTCCATTCTTTTTAAAGACTAGGGAGCTGCTGCTGCCTGCTACGGTCGCCAACCCCTCGCTCTCTTGCCGTGAAAACCCCTGGCTTGCTTTTGCGTCCAGAGAGCCTGATGACATCATTCTGTCGTGCAGCAGGAAAAACTTTTTTATATATATATAGAGATGATGATAAATCTGTGGCCCCTTAAATGTAGGCTCATGTGTTGTATCCTAAGCTGTTCTGAAAGTTAGTGGCGGAGCCAAGAATAGAACCTAGAAGTCAAGATTCAGTCCTAACATTTTCTTGCTAAACCTCACTTCCTCAACAAAATATGGTTACGTGCTTGTTTTGAGATGAATAACAACAGACTATGATTGTGAGGTTGGAGATTTAAGGTTTGTCTGTCTGCCCTTGACCTGGAGATGTAATTTCCAGCTAAGGCTGACTTGTGTGCACTATCTTTGATCAGGTTGGCTAGCCTGTCATGCTGCTCCTGCTGTTACTGCTGCAATGCTATTTTTGGTGTGTTAGCTTAATCAAAGCTAGTCTGCATATGTCTACCGCAGATAAAAATTACAACTCCAGCTTTGAGTGTATACATACCCTTAGTATGAATTCAGAACTTCAATCATTGCGTTCATGGAAGGTGGACTCCTAACATTAATTCAGTGTTAATTTAAAGTATCACAACATATCATCCAGTGTTTATATTTTCTGTATGTGGATTACATTTGTATTGATTTTTTTTTTTGCTTGGATTCTGAAAAGAATATAAACTTGTTCTTTCAGGAGTGCATTAGAGCCTTAGGCCGAAATAAACCTCATACTCCATTCAGAGCAAGCAAACTTACTCAGGTGCTAAGAGATTCATTCATAGGAGAAAACTCCCGTACCTGTATGGTAAGTTTGTTTATTTAAGTAATATATTTATACAGAGAACAGGAACTGCCCATTCATGATCTGATGGCTATTAAGCTTGATTGTATCCAGCAAATAGCATGACACCTAAAGATCATCTTTCAACAGGAAAATCCTCCCTCTCTTCTTTCTCTCCAGCCAGATATCTTCATTGTGTATATGTTTGCCAGTAGTATCATGAACCTTGGAAAAGACTGTTTAAGATGGGGGAAATGCATGAGAGTCCCTGACCTGACAGAGCTGGTAGCTGTAGGATAGTCTGCTTGGAGGTGAAAGGAACTAGAGAAGTTACGGTAGGAGAATTGAAAAAGGGGATAGAGACATACTTATACCAATGTGCAATATTACTCAGCATACGTTCTGGAAAGCAGGATTTACACTGCCCAATGGCAGAGAGGGCTGATTAGGAGAACCAAAGGTTCTCTTTAATTTTAAACTGAAATTCTACTGCAATATTGACTTGGTAAAAACGACATTTTGGTCTTCCAGAACTGATCTTTCTCAGTAACTTCTGGATCAAATGTTAAATTTACAAGTGGAAATGCGATGCTCTCCTTTCTCTCAAACAGCTATCTCAACTAATTTCACCCAGAATCAGAAAGCTGAGCCATGTTCTTTCTGGCTTGTGCATCTGCACTAGTAATAAAGATTCTGCAAGTTTGTCTTCTGTTAGTCGTTGTGCTTGTTTTCCATAAGCAGAAACTGACCCTACAGTTATATTGTTTAACATGTTTTACTACTTCTGCATAAGTCTGATTAGACCAAGCTCACTTTGCCATAGCAGTATCAGATCTGCAGTGGTAACAGTGGTGAAAACTTGTTTAAATCATCAAAGTAAACAGATATGAATCTGAATACATGCAGTAATTAGAGCTGTTGAATCAGAGTGCAGATCTGACCAAAATCATAACATTCTTTTAAAGTACTACACAGATGTGTATTATCTTCCTGATCTCCCAGGTTGAATTTGCTTCATTTTACGATTTTGTGACATCTGTGAGAAGAACTTAATTTTTTTTATTGTGCTGAGAATGTTGCGGTGGTTCTTAATGACTCTTTGGTCAGTAATTTGTGATTTAATTATGATGGATGAAACAATCATTTTTTATTTTGGAACTATGTTCACTGTAAAATGAGCCCCTGAATGTGGGGAGTGTACAAATCTGATGTCATGGTATGTTTTTGGTATGTTTTCCACCCACATAACTACAGTGTTCCCATAATCAGGAACATGAAGACTCTTTCATTATAAACCACACATTTTTCAGGGACTTAATGGACATTTTATTCTGAATTTTCTCATGCTTTTCAGCTTACGGATAAGATGTCGGATTTTTGTTTTTGTTAATTTTTTTGTAAGTGTAAGTTTGATCAAATGTTTTTGACTTTGGGGTTTTTTAGGACTGTGAAAAATTGATTTGTAGTAATTATTTTTGTATGCTGTTTTTGCATTCAGATTACTTTTAAAATTTATTTAAAAAACTTTCTATGATGCATTTATGGAAGTGTTTGTAGAAACAAAAACAAGGTTTAAAAGCTGTTGGAAAATTACTAATTTTTAACAAGGCCAAGAAGTACGAAAATTCCAAATATATACAAATTCACCGCTTGTGAATATTAAAAATAGTGTAAGATTGTTAAGACAGACCAGTCAGCTGTTCAGAATCTCCACAAACCCTAATCAGCCTCTCCTATCCTGGAAACTACCTTTTGTTTCTCTTGACCACTCATATTCCCCAGCCACTATGTTATGAGTTAGATTATGTCACTGGTGACACACACGGGTTCAGAGTTCACATGCTTGAGGATAATTTATTGTACTATGCTCTACTGAAAGTGCATAACTGAAACTGATGCAGAGAGTCTAATAGAAGGGCTGCCAGTCTTGAGAAAGTATAATTGATGGCATTTTTCTTCTTACCCCTGTATTGTAAAGTGGCATTCTAAAGGATGCAACAAACTGGAAGACCCTTCTGCTAAGACTATCCATATTGCTACTTTTCAAAATGTACAATTTCAAGCATAGTGTGGTCTGTGTAAAGGATGCAAAGTGCTAGTGTGTGAAAAACATTAGTATGCAATGTAATAACTACATTTATTTGTAAGACCCTACCAAATTTATGGTCCATTTTGGTCAATTTCACAGTGATAGGATTTTAAAAATAGTGAATTTCATGATTTCAGGTATTGTAACTGTATGGGCTCTGTTCCAAAAGAAGGTTTGCCCCCTGCAAAGTTATTGTAGGGGAATTGTGGTATTACCACCCATGCTTTTGTGCTGCCTTCAGAGCTGGATGGCTGGATAGTGACAGCTGTTGGCTTGGCTTGGTGCCTAGGTCTGAAGGCAGAAGTACAGAAGGACAGCATGGCATGGTATTGCCACCCTTTCTTCTGTGATGCTGGTGATGTCATACTGCTTTCAGATCAGGATGCCTAGCCAGCACACCCAGCTCTGGAGACAGTGCAGAAGTAAGGGTGGCAGTACTGTGACCTCCACTTCCCTCCAGAACCCCTTTTTGGGTTTGGGTCTCCATTTTGAGAAACACTGCTCTCCTCCATGAAGTCTGAATAGCATAGGGCAGTGCTTCCCAACCTTTTTTTATATGGTGGACCAGCAAACCCATTCACAAACTTTTGGAGGATTGGTAATATTTTATTTGCATATTCATTCTGGTAATTAATTTTAAGAGGTCACGTGTTATCTTACATCAAATCTGTATGCACACAATACATGTCGTAACGGATCAGAGTTTGCAGATATTTACAACACTAAAAAAATTCACAAAAAGAATTCCCCTACGGCTGCTGGGTGGGGCAGCCCCTCCCATAGGGAAGACTGGTGCCTGCAGAGGGAGGGGCACAGGAAGGGGCATCCACAGGGACAGGGGGGCACCCTGTTTAGCAACTGAAATTTTGTCAGGGGTATAGGAGCTGGTGCCCCCAAGTAATATCACAAGTCACCTCTGCCCTCCTCCCGACCCCTGGGGTGAGGGAGCTGCAATTGTATTACCCATCTCCTTCTGTACATCCCCTGCCCTTTGTGTCTCCCTTCTCCAGCCAGGCTGTGCTTGCTCCCACAGTTTTCCCCCAGCCTCCCCTCCCTGCATCCCCCCTTTCCTTCCCTGTGACCCCCCGCCTCAGAGTTTCCATTCATTGTACCCCTGTTCCCATCCACCCCATAAGTCTCCACTCAGTTTTCCCAACCTCTCTTCAGCGCCTCTTACATCCCCTTTTTGCCCCCGCCCCGCTTCAGCCCTCTCCTGACCTCTCCAGGGTGGCTACCACTAGCTTCCCTGGACCCCGGGCAGGGATCACAGCCAGCTCCGCTGGGAGCAGCCTGCGGCCAAACCCTCCCTCTGCAGCCCCGGGGCACTGGGGACACCACTTCCAGGGGTGGGGGAAGGGGTCTCTCTTACCTGCCCCCCCAAGCACTGCCCAGGCTGGAGGCACTGTCTTCGGAGAGGTGCCTGCGGTGCAATGGGACTGGTCCTGCTGGAGATTGCCCCTTCCAGCGGCAGCCCAGGCTTGGGGTGCCCAGCAGCAGCCTCTGCAGGACTCGTGGATCTGGCCTGGAGCCTGGCCCCAGAGTCACCATGAGTAGCTACTATGAGTCGCTTCCTGCTGCGGGGGCCAGGCCCAGCCCTGGCTCCCAGAGCCCTGCCTACTGTTGCTGGGTCCTAGCGAGCAACCTGTAGCGCTGCAGCCCCTGTCCCTGGGGCAACCTGTAGCGCTGTAGCCTCCTGCCCCTGGACTTAGACAGCATCCTCCACATCAAGGCAGTGCCATGCAGAGAAGCCAGCGCAGCACTGGGCACAGGGAGAAGAGACAATCCAGTGGAGAGGAGAAGGGGGGTTTCTGGGCAGATTGGACCTTGCTCCAAAATCCTGCTGAGCCAATCAAGGCATGGGCATGGCCTAGTAGTATGCTGTGGCCTGGCAGCCAAAGGTTCATTGGCCAGCGGTTAGGAACTGCTAGTACAGAGTAAAAGTACAGAGGCAATCAGATTTCACAGTCTGTGACCTGTTTTTCACAGCCATGAATTTGGTAGGACTCTGTTTGACTTTATAATAGCATATCTGTGTGTGTCCTTGTCTCTCTCTCTTTTTTTTTCTTAAAGGAACTTCTATAAACTACTACAGCAGATTTGTGATTGCTTTACACACACACAGAAGTCAGGAACTTACATAAGCTATGCTTCTCATAATAACCAAAACTCTGATGAAAACTTTAGTATGTGTGCAAACTTAACACTTAAAGCTACAACACATGGGTTGTCAGCTAATAAGGCCTACCTTCGATTGGCTGAGAGGATTAATGGACACAAGTCACACATAAGGAATGGTAACACACACAAACCTGGAGGTTAAAATGTTCCCCTACCTGGACATTCAATAATGGATTTACAAGTAGCTGTTTTTGTACAAAGGAATTCTATCACTCAGTTACAGAGGATGATGGTTGAACTTAAGTATGTTAAGAGGCGAGTAATTGGCTAATCGTATAGTCAATACAGTTTGTATCAACTATATGATTAGTTGATAAGAGAGCTATCCCCACTGTGGCTCTGTATTTTAAATACGCAGAGTCTCTGCTTGTGCCAGGTTTGGGACTGCAGCAGTTCTGCATTTTAAATGTAGCAATAGCTGCCTGTCTGTGTTCCCTCTAAGCTGTGTGGCAGCACAGCTTCACAGGTGATTAATCAGATCCCCATTCACACCTGTAAAGCCGTGGTGCCTCGAAGCTTAGAGGGAACACTGTTGCTGGGCCATTACTACATAAATACAGAGCTGTAATGGGGGTAGCTTCCAGACCCAGTGCGAGTGGGACTGAGCTGGACTCGCTCAGTCCTGGCTCACATCAGGTCCAGCACCCCTTGTCTGCGGGGATCACAGTGGGGTGCTGGGACACACGCAGACAGGGGCTGCTGCCACAAAGCAACCTCTGTCTGCTGCAGCCTCTGATAGAAGCAGCAGCGCAGAGGAGGAGATGGGGCACCACGGAGAAGGTGTTGGGGGGCAGGACCGGGCTTTTAAGCTGGCTCCCTCCAGCACCAGCTCCCGATACAGAGGCACCAAGAGGCATGGATGCGAGTGGTTGGGTAGTTGACCACTTGACTAGTTGCTTACATCCCTATGTTGAACTGGAATTCATTTACAAATTTGGCATTATCAACTTGGGCCTGAATAAAGGTATTAACTTCATGCACTTAAAAGGCAATTTCCCCTGCCTTAGATTTTGCATGTACACATCAAAAGCTACGAATCAGATGCATACAGCCTGACTCAATTAGCTTAATTAACACTAGTTCTGCAATTGACCAGTAACTGCTTTTGCTGTTATATGTACTCTGGATTCTGTAATTTCCACTCCAACTCCTCTGATGAAGTGGGTTTTCCCACAGAAGCTCATGATGTAATATGTTTGTTAGTCTCTAAGGTGCCACAGGACTGCTCATTGTTTTTTTCAAGTGGTGTTAGCCTTAAAATGTGGATTATTGTTTTTTTAACAAAAAGTGAATATGATAGAGAAAAATAGTCTCATTTTATACTGTACCAACATTTTACATTTTTTTTTTTTTAATCATCCAGTCGGTGGCCAATGAGAGAATCTTTTCTTGTTAGGAGATTCATTTACAGGAGAAATAAATCTGTCTCAAATGTTCTTATTTGTCATTAGAGTTGAAAACATTTTTTGCAAGTATGGGTTGTACATATATTTTCCATAAACTTCCATCTGAAGGAACATGTTGCCATGCATGTGTATTCATGACAGTCAAATTCTTGAAATGTGCTAGTGCTTTATACCCACCAGTACATTTTCTCTTGCAAAATTCACCCTTGGGGGCTAGTCTTTGTGCCTTAAAAGCTCTTTATGAATAATTTATAGATTGTTTTATCTGAATAAACTTTTTATAGCTTATTAGGTTTTATGGTATACTTTTTAGTATTAAGCCATAGTGGATCTAGTGTTAAAATGTTCTCTACTGTATGTAGGAAATCAGACTGTGATCCAGAAGCTTCAAGAGTTGAAAAAGAGATGTTCAATGTGGACAATTATGATTGGGACCTGTTTCGCTATAAAGAAAGCCACAGATGTAAGATCTGCTTAAAGATGTTGTTTTGAGCTATCAGAGCTCAGAAGGAGACGTTGCAATCTTACCTTGCGACCCTCTGAGAAGCAGAACTCTGGTTTGCTGACACAGTGCTCCTAGTTATCTTACAGTACCTTGAGTATTTGGAAGTTGGAGACCTCCAACAAAATCTTCAGCTTCAAAGGAGCATCAGCATAGCTCCAGACTTTTAGTAAGGGCATCCTCTTTGAGTTTGTAAATACTATATTGTTGCTAATCTAAATGGTATTTTATGGGATGCGTATGTATAACATAAGCATACACGATTATGTTGTTATTAATTGTAGTATATAAGAAAGCACTGGAATGTGCAATTTTTCCTAGACTTTTGACTGCTTTAGAAGTTGTACTGATTCTTCCAGACTCTTTGGCCATCTGAAGAAACAAAGATTTGCCTATGGAACTTGTCTAGATTAGGATTTGAAGATGCAATTTTGGTATGTTTTAACTAATGCGTGCTATCATGTTTAAAAAGACTATTGTATATAAGGCTCACTGCCTTTAACATGTACTAAGTTCTGTTCAAAGTAAAGCCACCACTGTAGTTTAACTAGTTAATACATGTGAAAGGAGTATGCTTTCACTGTGATAGCCTGTATAAATGTGTATATTAGCACAACATTGTGGTTGCAGAACAGTATTTCCACTAAAACTGGGTTACTTATTAATTACAAATGTTAAGGGCTAAATATGATGTTTCTGAAATAAGATGTATTGGGCAACGAGTCAAAAACCGAGTGGTAATGCATGGCTCTGTCTAATAAAAACATAAAAAAAAAAAATCTGATATAAAAATCTCATATTGCACTTTATTTTTAAATAAAGCCAGAATAGAGAGATTTAAAAACAAAAAATCTACTTCTTCTTAAAAAATTTTAAGCAACATTATGGTTGATAATTAAACATAGCGGAAGTCAGTAAAATATTACACTAAGGCAAATTAACAATATATGAAGTACCAAAAAAGCTATTTTTGTGCATGGATGCAAAGTTAGTTGCTGAAATATTTGAATTGATTGACTTCTGTGTTTAAAATTTTAATGATCTATTAGCCCTTTATCTCATATATCTGTTAAAAAAAAAAAAAAGTAGAAAGTTAACCAACATAGAAGTCCATTAATTAATACAAAAGTGCATTAATTTGAATGTGTAGTCTGCACATTCTGTTCATTCATAGCATGTTCCGAGTTGTAGCGCTTCTTTGAAGACACTTACTCTACAGTGACAGGAAGGGTTCTCCAATTGCTGTTGGTAGTCCATCTGAGAGGCGATAGCTAAGTTGACAGCAACTCGCAGGTTGTGGATTTTTCATACCCCTGAGAGATGTAGCTATGCCAAAGTAACTTTTCAGTGTAGATCAGCCCTTACTCACCAGTGAGAGAATCAATCCGGCATAGAAATCTCAGAATTATCTTTACAAACCTGAAGGAGCTCCCCTTTGAGCATCTTTATGAATGATTTTTACTCTTGTACTCGAGGTGGCCATTTTAATCACTGAACTCAAAGTTCTCATGGCTAAACCTCCTTACACATACATTCACAGATATATGATGGTATAAAAACTTCATTCCAAGTTTATTTCTAAAGTGCTTAGACTTTCATTTGACTTAATTTATCCATTCCTCCCTTGACAGGACAAACCTGCTAAGCAGTCATTCCCTCACCTTTCTTTTCTGCCATTTCTAGTCAAGAGAATGTCAAAGTGGATTATGCAGTTCATATCTATTGTTATATGACTGTATGGCGCTTATACGATTTTCTTTGAATACAGGTTGCACCTCTGTAAACCGGGACACTCTGGTCCAGAAACATCTGTGGTCCAGTAGGACCACGGATGTTCCAGGACCAGGAGTCCCAGTGGAGGGCTGGCAGTTGTGACCCTGCGGACTGGTAGGGAAGCGGGTTGCCGATAGCGAACTGCCAGCAGGGCTGGGAGACCAACTGCCTGCAGCTGGGCTGCCTGCTCCAGGGCCACGGGTAGGGAGGGGACCATTAGGGCAGTGGGGCAGGGCATATTTTTGTCACTGAAATATGCAAGACTACTATATAGAATTAATCCTCTTAATTTCATTAAATGCTGGTTGCAAAATCAGATATCAAATTTGGTAGAGCAGTGTCACAGCTGTTCAGTTAAGTGACAGAACTCTTCAATCCCACCTAGATTGGGATCCACCCGCACACATAGTCAAAGAAAAAAATGCTTATTTTACAGTAGCTGTGCTTCTTGAGATTTTTTTTTGTGTGGATCCCATAATGTGCCACCCATTTCTGCTTTCTCACAGTCTTTCTAATCTGGGATTCTGGAGTAGTGAGGGATCTGAGGGATTGCTGAGGTGTTTCATGTTCAGGGAGGCGGGAGGCTCAAGGACAAGTGCAGTGTGGATAGGGCCCAACACACACTGGTTTTCACAAGATTCTGATTTTGCGCTCATGGGGCATGTGAGCCCCCAGAGGAAGATCTGCATGGGAAACATCTCAATGAACCACTGTTACTGTAAGCTTCAGGGGGTAGCCGAGTTAGTCTGTTACAGAAAAAAAACAACACATGGTGTGGTAGCACTTTATAGACTAACAAAACATGTAGATGGTATCATGAGCTTTCGTGGGCACAGCCCACGAAAGCTCATGATACCATCTACATGTTTTGTTAGTCTATAAAGTGCTACCACACCATTTGTTGTTACTATAAGGTTATGTAACCATTCTTTTCACACTTGAATAGCCCAGAAAAGACTGAACAGATTAAATTAGATTTTGGTTTTCAGTCCTCTTCTGAGTAAGACCAAGTTTGAGAAATATTAGCTAAGGGTAACAATTTAGGAACATAAGACCCTAATTAAGAGACTTGGAACAAAAAGGTCTTTCCCAATGATGATTACTGTCTCCATAATGTCATCCTGCTTCCAAATCAATGTGCAAATTTGGTTGTCAGTATATTGCTGGTAATTAGTGTCAAATTACTGTTTGCTAAAATAATGCAACAATAGTGAATCATTCCTCTTGAGACTTGAATACATTATAAATATTTACACATCATTTTCTTTGACATTGTGTTACTCAGAGAACCTGTTGGTTTTGTCTGTCAGTGATGAGCAACTAAGGCTAGTGAGTGTGCTGCATAAATAGCCCTCCATCTTGGTGGGTCACAGTGCTGGGTGCAATCAGCATGCACATCACATGTGCACTTGCTTTAAATGTGTGTCACTTCTCATTTTGTCAGGGGATGTTCAACACCCCCCAATCTGCTGCAGGCCCCTCCTCCACTCCACCCCTTCCTTCATCCCCTCCTCCCCCCAGTCTCTTCACTGCCTCCTCCCCCAAGCACGAACCTTCGCTTCTCTTCCCCCTCCTTCCCAGCATTTCTGGACCATGCTGAATCGACTTATTTGTGCCCTGTCCCTGCTTGTCCTCCTTCTTTCTAAAGCTTGAGCATTGCGAATCAGTTGATTTGCCACGTTCAGGCTCTGGGAAGGAGGTAGGGGAGTAGGTTACGTGCAGGGCCTCCAGTACACAAGAGATGTGGGGCGAGGGAAGGGGTAGGGTGGATTGCATGTAGAACTCCGATGGGCTGCAGGTTGCACACCACTGGTCTATGTACTATGCATGTTACTTTGTAATTGAATGTCTTTTGTCTCTTCTCTCCTGTACCTGTATATATTGTTCATTTGTGGTATGTGAATTGAGAAATATGTGGCTTCTGGTAATGATTTCAAGTTTATTTTTCTAAAGGAACTATAGAAAATATTTATTCTCCAAATTTAGCCATTCTAAAATGATTGGTAGGAAAAAAACACACCTCTGCCTAAGAGGAGAGTGAAGAAGTGTAGCTCAAGAACAAAGGCTCAAAACTGCAACCTAATGGAGTGAGGAAATGTGGCCAATGTTTTTAAGAAATCTGCTAACTTTTACCGAGAAAGTACTAGTGGGGACTTTTTTTGCAGTGGTGGTACCAAGATATTAGAAAGACAGCTGAGTGTAAGTGTGGGTAGCTTATCTTTCTGCAACAGAAATTGGTCTTCACTTGCCCTTTCTATCTAGTGGAAACTTTCACAGTTATACTTGTATATTGCAGTTTATCTAATCCTTTGTCACATAACAGCTGAAGATTGATTGTAATGAGTGCAATTAAGATTAGAAAGTTTTGCTGTATGCAATATTATTGATGTCTTTTAAGAATGGAATATGTACAGTAGAGGATTTTCTGGATTTTTCTTCTCTTGCTCTTCATCACTTCTCCCACATTGAGGACTGTTCATGGAGTGCTACTGACACCAGGATTGGCACTTGTCTTGTTGTCAGGATGGGGGCCCCTGGCTTGGTGTCTGCTTGCTTCCAATGTCTTACCCTTCTTATTGTATGGATAACTCTGCACTTACTCAACTATCTGAGTCTCATCCTCAACAGAGGAAAGCAAACATTGGTCCCTTCTCAGAAAATTGAATAAATTGGCGCTCTAATAGGCTGTGAGTTTGAGAGTACTCCTGCTGATTGTTTCCAGACAATTTGTCATCTTTATCTTAGTCTGCAGTCTCAACCTGCCATGACACTTTACATGTGTCTGAATCTCTTAGGCTGCATGTCCACAGGTGGTTTCATTTTCAAGGTTGTGCCTTTGCCCTCTGCAGATGTTGCTCAGGACTGCTAACTGCTGACCCCTGCATCCCCTGGGCGAGTTGGCCCACTTCCATTGATCCTGGATTGCTTGCAATGATGGATGGTTCAGGGGAATGAATGTATGTCAAGGCATTCTTTTAGACCAGCTTCTACCAATTAGGACTGTTGTTGCCAGTGTTTCTGATAGGGTAAGGATGGTACGGCAGTGGCAGAATGTTCAGGGCTGGTGGTCAGCGCAGAAAGCTCCTCTTCATATCAATGTCCTGGAAATCGGGGCCATCTGTAGTGTCTGAGATCGCTTTTCTAGATAACATCGCTTACCTACAGACAGCATCACTGCAATGTATTACGTGAACAGGCAAGGGAAAGCAGGCTCCAGGGTGCTGTGCCAAGAGGTGATCAAGTTGTGGCAGATTTGTGTCGATAAGAGTTATCACTATGATAGCTGATCAATTGCCTGGCATCAAGAATCTTCTCATGGATCATCTCAGCAAGAATTTTTCCCAGAACCACAGGTAGTCTCTGAAGCCTAACATTCTGAGAGTCATCTTTGCAGCTTGGGGCATTCTAACAATAGACCTGTTTGCAACAAGGAACAACAGGAAATGCCATTTCTCCAGGCTTCCTGACTGAAGCCTTCTACCTCAGGAGGCAGTTGGCTCTTCTGTATACTTTTTTCTGTGCTCCCAATCATTCAACAGGTCATCCTCAAACTGAACACTGATTGGGCCAAGTTCATCATCATTGTCTAAATATGGCGAAGGCAGTGCTGGCTTTTCAGCTCTCTTGTGCAGTTGATTTAGCCTCCTATATCTCTTCTTCTCCATCCCAACCTGCTCATGCAGAATCACAGTTGCACTTTGCATCTTGTGCTCAGTTCTCTGCATCTCACAGCTTGGCTTTTCTGTGATTGAATAAGCAGGGAGAATGTTGTTTGAAGGTTCTACTTAGTAGAAAACCCTTTACCAGGATGGCCTGTTTGATAGTGTGGAACTGTCTTTCAGTGAGGTCTCCAGCCTGCAGAATTCAGCCAACTTTGTCTAGTATTGAAGATGTCTTGGACTGTTTGCTGTATTTTCAGTTGTTGAGACTTGCCCCCTCAATGATCTAAGTATATGTAGTGGTGATCTTAGCCTTTCACCTGTCCATTCACATAAGATTGGTGTTTTCAAATGCCATAGTGGTGAGAGATTTTAAAGGAATTCATCTCCATCCAGGAGTAGAGGAATTAGTTCCCTCGTTGGACCTTAATATGGCCTTAGCAGCTCTCGTAGGATCTCTATTCGACCTTTGGTATCCTGCCCCTTTCCTCTTTATGTAAAAAAACCTGCTTTCTTTGTGGCAAGTATGAGAATTGAAGGCTCTGATGACCAACCCACCTTATGTGGACTTCTCCAAAAACAAAGTGATGACGTGACTGCACCTGAAATTTGTGTATAAAGTGGTCTGTCAGTTTCATTTAAGCCAAACTCTATAGCTGCCTCTCTCTCCACCCCTGCAGTCATGTTCATTGCTGGAGGAGCAATACCTTCACATGCGAGATGTCCTCTGGCCTTTTATTTGCATAGGACTAAATCCTTTTGGGCTTGGCTTTGCCTCTTTTGTTTTATGTTGTATGCAGACTCTATGAAGGGACAGTCTCCTCACATACTGTGTCTAAGTGGATGATTCAGCATTCTTAAATGATATCTCAGTATTTAACCTTTGCAGGGTGGTCATTGATGCATATGTTTACAAATTATTATGCCACTACAGCAGCATCCAGAGCAGATGCAAACATTGGGAAGGCTGTCTTGCAGTCCTTGTTTAAATAGCCACTGATCCCCATTCCCAGAGGATACATTTTGAGTCACTTAAGTGGAATACACAGCTCCATACTCAAAGAAGAATTAGTTACTTATCTCAAAAAAACTACAGTTGTGATGCAGATGTTCATTCCACAACCCTCCATCCCATCCGTATGTCTCTGGGCATTCGGTATAGAGGAGCTGAGTGGGGCCTGGGAGACAACACCTGATAGAGTCAGGAGAGATGCTATGGTCATGAGGTGCGAGTGCCCCCTTCTTCAGGTCCTGCTAGGTTAAATTCTCTGCTTTTGTCCTGGGTGCGCACACACCCAAGTCTGCATCTCATGTTGAAGAACTAGTTATAGTAGGTAACTGTTTCTTCTGCTGCTTCTTATAAAATCTGAAAGAGGGGAAAAAGAAATAACTTACACCAGGATTCGGTAGAATGGGCTTTCTACTTCCTTTTTTGTAGCCTTGCTTTAAAAGCAAATTCTGTGATGTCTGAGACAGCCAAGTAAAATCCCTCTGGGGATCAGGCCTACTTTAAACCAAAGTGTTGACAGTAACTCTTCACTTATACTTTGTCAATTATTTCTGGGCGAATTCTGTGCCCCTCCCTCCCACTCAAAAAAAATTCTGTGCACAAAATTGTAAATATTATTTGCCAAAATAACATGATATAATTATGCAAATTTTAGTTATTTTGGTTGTTTATTTCAAAATACCTGTCAACAAGTATGCCTGTAGCAACACAAATAACAAAAGAGATTGAGGAAATGTGGCTTTTTGACAAATACATTTTAACTAGGCATATTAATAAAAAACTTTGGGTAATAAATTCATTAAACTACAATACAGAATCCTATTTACAGCACTTTTCAGAAACAGTGCAAAAGCTTGGGGGAGTCAGGAGTAATGAAAGAGCTGAGGGAATGGGATGTAATTGCTGGAAAAGGAGCCTGGGAGTGAACTTCAAGGGTTGTTGGGTGTGGGTGTGAGAAGTATGAAATAATTTTTCTTTTCTTGGGAGGGGAGATTATTAAGGAATAGGGGAGCCCCCCCCGCCCCCATGCAGACTCTGTCTGACCCCTAGCTTCTTCCATTTAGTTAGGTGCATCTGCCCCCATCCCGAGGTGTCCTCGCACCCTCTTCCCCATGTGGACTAGGGATGTTAAAAAATGTTTTTTGCTAAACATGTAATTTTTCAATGTTTACATGCTGGGGGTGGAGCAGCAGCTCCGCGGGAGGCAGTGCATGTGGGGAGCTGGCATTTTGCCTTCCTTCCCTCCCCCGGTGCTGTTGCATCAAATACAGAAGCAGCAGCATGTGGGAGGAGGGGAGGCAGGTGGGAGCTGTGCTTGCAGGGAGCTTCTCCCTCCTCCGCCATGCTGCTGCCTCTGATACAGAGACATGCAGCTCTGCAGGAGCTGGTATATGCTGGCTTAAAATCCGGCTCCCTACACGCACTGGCTCCTGCCTGCCCTCTTCCCCACCCCCACCACTGCTGCCTCTGATACTGTGCCTCCTCAACTAGCTCTATAGACAGCATGCTGACAGCCTCTCCTTCTCCCTATCCACTGTTGACTGCTATGGCCAGTGAACATCTGCCTTCTGTTTTGGTGCCACAGCAGTCCCTGGTGAGCAAGAGGCTTAACTTCAGTGCCTCTCCAGCAGAATGTATTTTCAGTGGAGACAGAAAATTTGCAGGCGATGTGAATTCTGCACGTGCACATTGGCACAGAATTAATCCAGGAGTAGCCAGTGTATGAGAGAACCTATCCATGTAACATTTAGGTTTAATTGTGTCTGTTGGCTAGAGTTCTTTAGTGAGATGAAAAGTAGAATGCTAGGACGATATGGGTTATGAGTGGAAGTCACAACCATCTCTTTCTCAGATGCTCACCTAAAACCAAATTTTATATTTGTGAATGCTGGAAGTCTGAGCATAGGAAAGGATTCTCAATGAAAAGAGAATTGTACAGTTAATGGGTGCAGCTCAGACACTGTGGTCGTGCTACTTTTGTGTTAAAAAAAAAAAAAAGTTGCTTGATGCATTGCATGGCTCTCGTGCTGGCATAATGAAAGAAGGTCAGTAACATTGACTTAGTGGAAATGTAATGGAGTGTATTAATGCTGTTTTGTCGGTTTCCTAAAAATGAAGCTTGTTGTAATTTTCCCTTTTCCTACAGTCTGATTCATCGTTTATTAAAGGCTGCAGAAAGACTGATGTCAGTGGGCTTTTGGATTAGACCCCACACATTGTATAGGGTTCTGTGTCACATTAGAGGAGCACCATGGGTTTAATCAATATTAGTGGTTTATATAGGATGCTTATATAAATAGTGACATACAGTATCTTCAGTTGTTACATTTGCTATTAGCATATCTGGTATCCTTAACAGTAGTTTTCAGAGCAGACGGGAGGTGAAAACCCATATGACTGCCAGTTTGTCATATGGGGAAAATCTCTTCCAGATCCCCAAACTGGTGATCAGTTTAGTCCCTGGGATCAAAAGAGATCCCTCGTACTAATTTAGGGGACCCAAACAGGGGGCCCCAAAAGGCTGTTTGTAAGGGTAGCAAACAAAGCCGGTCACTAGGCCCTATTACCACTCCCACTACAAAATGGCAGCAATGCGGGTGGTCAGCACTGGATGCAGAATGTGATACCCTCTTCCCATGCCCTGTGCTATGAAGAATAGGAGTGAGAGGAAGGGAAGGAAGAAATAGAAGAAGCATTTCCCAATACAAATTTTAAAGGCAAGCAGAAGGGGGAAGTGGAGGGAACACTTGGAGCACTGCCCTAGCTGCTCTGAATTGAGATCTCATACCCCTCACACTCACTGATGGTGTCTCCCCTCCTCTTGGCCCTATCAGAGCCTCAACCTGGCTAGTAGGGTGACCATTTAAGGTTTGAAAAGTATATGTTATAAGGAGAGATGATAGATGGTCATTCGATTTGGTTTATACAAAGAAAGTTAAAAAGTGACTTGATTGGTCTACACATATGCACAGGGAGAGATCTCGGGTAGTAGACAGCTCCTTCATCTAGCAGAGAAAGGTATAATTGGATCTGATGGCGAGAAGCTAAAATTAGACAAAATCAGACTAAAATAACATGGAAATTTTTAGCAGTGAGAATGAATAATTGACATTGGGATTGTAGTAGATTCTCCATCACTTTAAAGTCTTGAAATCAAGATTGGGTATTGTTTTAAAAGATGTGCTCTAGCTCAGCCAGAAATTATGGGTTCAATGCAGAAACTGAGGTGTTTCTTTGGCTTGCGTTATGCAGGAGGTCAGATTAAATTATTATTATGGTTCCTTTTGGCCTCAAAATCTTTTAATCTATATAAAATCTGAAGTGCAAGGTAAATTTATTGGGTTTTGCAGTGTTAACTCTTTTTACACAAAGTTTGTTGACTTGTGGTTTATTTTCCCCAGATTGCTACTATCTCTCCAGGGATGGCATCCTGTGAAAACACTTTAAATACACTGAGATATGCAAATAGGTATGGGAAGTATTTTATTTATAGCTAATTTAGCTATTGTATTAGGTCTTTGAATTGAGATGTTCTGTTATTATTTGACACAATTATTTTAAGCACTTTCTAATAGTTTTTAGTATATTTGCATTTCTTTCTAAAACACAGACTGATCCAAGCATTTATTTTATTTGAAGTTAATTTCATGCTTGCAAAAGATGACAAGTTAAAAGTAAAAGTAGGACCTCCCTGGTCTGGCACCCTCAGGAAGTGATTGGTCCGAGATGAGGGATTTCTTCAGACCGGGGAGGTCATTTCAGGCCCCCTGCTGCTGTCCTCTTCTCCCCCTGCCCCTCCCACCTTCTCCCACAGGCTTCCTGGCTTACCCTGAAGCCCAGCTGAGCAGGCCCTCACCTCCCTCCCCCTCCCGCAGCACCAGGACTCTGATCCTGGAACACCCGTGGTCATGTTGGACGATGGATGTTGCTGGACCAGAGAATCACAGATTTTAGAGGTGCAACCTGTCCTGGAAACTGAATGCCAGTGTTCATTGGTAGACAGGACTACAACAGTGTGTAAACACCATCACACTGATCAATATGCATCAATCTTGTTCCGGAAGTGTCATCTCTTGGAGTAAGAGGTTAGGTTCAGTCTCCACTGAAGATCTGCAGCTCCCAGCTGTTGGAGCCTTTCCCCACTGACTCTGCGCTGTGTGTGTCTTTTATTGCCCTGTGTATCAACATATTGCAGGTGTAAATGAGGCCTATATCAGCAAAAAATCACACACATCACCAGTACCACTCAAACTTTTAAGTGTAGACCAGCCCTTCTAGATTCTTTCTTTTCTCCATTATTTCTGTTTTTTACATTTTCTTCCCTTAAAAAAACAAGAATGCTTTTTACATGTTTTTGGTTTGAGTATGGCTTGTTTTAATTTCCTCATGTCAATTTTTTGACACAAGTATAGAAGTAGGAATTTTTGGCAACTGTACCTTTAAGTTTTTTAAACTTGGAAACTTGATTTATAAATGCATAGAATAAATCCTTTGGGTGTGTATTTTAACTATCAAGAATTGTGATGTAAAATTTGTCTTATTTTGTATTCCTCCTTTGAGGAAAAATTGGGTTTATGATGAGAAATCGGTTCAGGGACTTCTATACTGCATAATGTTTTCCAGAGGTTGCCAAAAAATTCTTTATAGATCTAAGAAATGTTTTAAAGTTACTGTATATTTGAGTATACTGTTGGAGCAAGCACTGTGAAATAATTGCTCAGCAGTAAACATATGAGATCTTTGAAGATCTTTTACTTTTTCATACTTGAGGGAGGCAGTTTATTTGTTTCCTATTTCAAGCATGTAAAACTGTTCCTGTGCTTGCAATGCTATTATGTTCTGTACAAATAATGCATTGCAAGTCTGTATGCATTTTTAACATGTCTGTAACAAGTTTCTTAGAAATCCTGGTTTGTTTCAGAGAGACCCGTATGCTGTGCAGAAATATTAATTATATTTGTCTCTGTATGCCAAAATCTAATGAATAGCTAACTTTTGTAGACTTTGTCCATACATTTAAATCTTACATTTGCCTTAGTTCTCATTCTTTTAGCAATGTGTCATTTTCACATGAATTTATAAAGAAGTGACTTCTGTGGATATTATATAAACTCTACACACATTAAATGGCAATGTGTGCACAGTTTAACAATAATTATGAAACAGTGTAGTATGTCATTTGAAGTAACTGTAGTCACTTTGATATTTTCAAAGGTGCAATTCCATGAAATATTGAACTTGGTGTAATTTCTGTGCATTATACCAGTGTATGCCCAGAATAACTGCACTGAAGATTCTGGATTTATTACAAATTTATACTGCAGTAAATTAACAGAATTTGGGCAGTTCAGTTTTCTCAAATATGCTTGAAACTCAAAATTGAGGGAGGCCTAAATATCTCACCAGTATCTCTAATCATATTTTATCTTAAAAACAAACTGCTTCATTTGTTTCATTCTTTTCAAAATTATAAAGGACAATGCTAAATGAAAAGTTGTCATTTTAATGTCTTTACAAGAACACTTTCTTTTAATTTGCTGCTATATCTTGCTGCTGCAGAGTAAAGGAATTTGGAATTAGTCCTTCGGACATTCCCTTCTCACAGAGTAGTGGCAGTCGCTCTGATCTCTCTCCTTCCTATGAGTATGACGACTTTTCTCCTTCGATCACCAGGTCTACTTCATACTATACATGGAATCTTTATTTTTATTTTGTCTGTTTAGCTGTATAATTTTACAGACCCAGACCTTCATTTATTCCCTTGCCTTGAGTCATTGTGTACTTTGTTTTCATCCTGTTTGACAGGTGATGGTACTGCATGGTATGCACTCATCTTTCCAATTTTTTGTTAAGTTTTCTTTCTTAAACATTTGAGTATTTCACATTCAGGCTTGCTTTTCCCTTCATACATTTAAAAATGGTGATGTCACCTTTGTAGATTCAGTGGATGGGTTCTCATAAATCTGAGAAATTGTAATTAAGTCTTTGAGTTTTATTACCTGATAAGATGGTATTACATTTGCTTTTATTTTTATTTTTTATTAGTGCAGTGAATGCTACATATAGATGTGTGGGTTTTTGATGTTCATTTTACTTCACATTAACAAGTTGTTAAAGTTAGTTATTACTAATGGATATTTGTCTAACCTTTTTGGAGAATTTGCAAATTTGGATAAACTTAATTCATAAACGTTTCAAAAAATGGACATCCTTGCTTAAAAGAATGCTAGCTGCACTTTTGTACACTGTTTTGATTTTGCTAATGGTCCACATTTCTAAGAATTGCAAAGATCTAATTGGCTTTCATTAATGATCTGTCCATTCTTTGTGGACAGTAGGTTGGTTGTTTCGTGGCACCGATTTGTTCTTTAAAGTCAAAAAGTGCTGAATCATTTATTAACCAAAAGATACGCACAAAGATAGAGAAATAGTGGCCAGATTTTGGTGTAAAATCTGTAAATCTAGGTTTAAATTAATAATTACAACTATTGATATGGTAGACCAGTGTTTCTCAACCTTTTTTAATAAAGTACCCCTTTAAAAAAAATTATAAGTACCCCCAGTACCTACAGTTTTCAGATGCACACAATTTTTTTCTACCATTGCAACACATTTGTTTAAACAACTTAATTGTAGCTGGGTGGGGGATGAAATATTTGGGTGTAAAAAGTACAAAAATAATAAAGCGCTGTAGAACTTAAAACAAAAATTCAGTTTTCTCCAAATTTCAGTTGTGTTGGTGTACCCCCCCAGACTTCTCTTGAGTACCTCTAAGTCAGTGGTCACCAACCAGTAGATCGGGATCTACTAGTAGATCTTGGAGCCTCAGACAGGTGATCCTGACAGGTTTGGCCACGAGGTTATCAATCCAGCAC
Source organism: Pelochelys cantorii (assembly GCA_032595735.1). Taxonomy (NCBI): domain Eukaryota; kingdom Metazoa; phylum Chordata; order Testudines; family Trionychidae; genus Pelochelys; species Pelochelys cantorii. Next base: position 39,419,589 of record CM064330.1, read on the forward strand.
TTCAGCTGCCCTTCCCCTCCCCCAATTGCTGCACATCTCCTGCCCTTTGCCTTGGAGCTGTCCCCTCAAGAGCCTCTGCTTTCTGTGCAGGGCAGGGGAGGATGAAGAGGGGGTGCTGATGTCAAGGTGTTCCACTCCCACCCTGTATCCTATCTCCACAGAGCAGAGAGGGGGAACAACAGGACTTGGGGTGGAGTTTTCTGGCTGCTTTTGGGAGTGGTGCAGAGCCAGGACAGGGGTGAGCCTGCCTTAGCCCCACTGCACCGCCACCAAAGAGCCACCTGAAGTAAGCAGTGCCCAGCTGGTGCACACATCCCGAAACCCTACTCCAGTCATGAACTCCATCCTGCACCCCAAGTCCCTGCCCTAGCCCCTAGACCTCTGCATCCAAACACCCTCCCATGGCCTATACCTAGAACCCCCTCCAGCACCCCAACTGCCTGACCCAGGCTCAGCTCAGAGCCCCTCTCATACTTCAAATTCCTTAATCCAAGACCAGAGCCTGCACCCCAACCCTCTGCCCCAGACTGTTGAAAGTGAGGAAGGACAAGGGAGGGAGGATGGAATGAGCAGGGGCGGGGGCCTCACAGGAGCACAAAGGAGACGGGGCAAGGGTATTTGGGTTTGAGGTAGATCTTGGATTACACTTCAAGTCAAAAAGTGATCTTGTGCTTAAAAAGGTTGGAGACCACTGCTCTAAGTGTACTTGTACCACTGGTTGAGAAACACTGAGTTAGACAGCTCTGAATGGTTTATGGTTAGATTTGCATCCCTGCCCCTTGCACCTGTTTGTTACAGAGTCTTGGCATTCATCATCTTTAAATGAAAACTGGATTTTTTTCGAACAGATATGTCCTAACTCAACCACAAGTTATTGGCTGTGATGAAATTGTATCCTGTGTTTATACAGAAGGGCAGATTAGATGATCACAGTGGTTCTTTCTGGGCCTTTAAAATCAGATAAAATTATGAAGTTGACATCACCTTTATTAAATGAATTAAATTGCATCTGAATCCATAAGGCTTTAATTTATTTTTGCTATTTTACAGAGAGTATCATTAATTGTAAAATAAATTATGTTTTGATTATAGAGTGAAGGAACTGACGGTTGATCCTAGTGCTGCAGGAGATATCCGTCCAATTATACACCATGCTCCAAATCAAATTGATGATTTAGAGACACAGTGGGGTGTAGGGAGCTCACCTCAGAGAGATGATCTTAAACTTCTTTGTGAACAAAATGTGAGTGGCTGTCATTTTAGGTGCATATATATAGCATTGTCTTTGAATTCAAATTGTCATGTAAAGTTACTATTACTGCTAAAAAAAATATTTTTTTGGGAGGGAGGCGTTGCTTTTTATTTTGCAGTGTAAGACATCATGTGGATGGTCCTGTTCCACAATATCTCCTTTGGTAAACTTCAAAATGTAGACAAGCCTTAATTTAGCTCCACATTGGTTCATTGCTTTTCCCAGCAGGCCAGTAGCCTGGGCTCCTTTTCAGGAGTCTGTCTTTATAACAAAGGCAGCACACCCTAGCTGGGCCTCCTTCCCCTTAGGCAGAGACAAATAGCTGAGAGTTTCCAGGGTAGCTCTCCTGCACTTTGCATAATAAATCAGCACTGCATCCTTTGCTCTCAGCAAGTCACCTCTGCATTGCTCTTTGGCATTGAGTTTGTCCTTGGCCATTCCAATTGTGCTGGCATGACTCTCTTGGCACTGGCACCTCCTCTAGATGAGAGCATAGTAGAAGTAGACTAAAAGGTAGTCAGGTACCTACCTCTTTAGTGACAGTTTTGGTTCTGCCTATTTAATAGCACAATTGAAGTAAAACACTGTTTATGCAAATTATACATATGGATACACTGAGAAGAGAAATTCTTGGTCATCTAACTAGAGCGTTCTTGAGACCCTGTGTTACTTTCCTTGTCCTTCCTGGTGTTGACAATGTCTCTAGTATCTGTGGCTCTAATTAACATTTACTTCCTCATCACTAGTAGATATGTAAAAAGAGAGGACTTAATGATTTCTGAGGTTTTCATTCCATGTTTCCTTCTTGATTTTTTTTTTTTTGTTACTCAGTAGGAGAACTTGTTGGAAAATTATGCCATAAAAAGATGAAAAATAAATTAAAATTAATTTGTTTTTGCTACTTTTTCTCATCACTTCCCCCAATTTCTGATACTATCTAGCCAGGTGCTGAAGTTGCAAATTGTACACTCCTGAGTCCCTCTTTCATCAGTATAGCTTTCTGTACATTTCTCTCTCTCTCATCTTGGGATAGGATAAAACAGCTATTTAATTTGTTAGTTATAAAGCAAAATTTGTCACAGAATAATAAACTTCCTTATTTTTTCAAGGAGGAAGAAGTTTCTCCACAGTTGTTTACTTTCCATGAAGCTGTGTCACAGATGGTTGAAATGGAAGAGCAAGTAGTAGAAGACCACAGGGTTGTCTTCCAGGTAAAATATTGAGCACTACGTTGTATTTTTTTTTACCAATGAAGTGATTACATTGGCCAGAGAAAAGTTCAAACTCTTGGTAATATCATGTGGTAAACTAGTGCATTCAAACCTTCACAGATTTCTAAACACAATTTTTACGGGCAAGGCCATTATGGCAAGATAGGGAGCCAGAATTGTATATATTTCACCATATCTCCCAGTCACCAACTCTTTGTCATAGTGGCAAAGGAGACGCATACTGCTTTAGCCCTGGTCTACAATAGGGAGTTATTTCTAAATGACTCTCCTTATTTCGAAATAACATGGGGCGCACCCACACTACCAAGCCTGTTGTTTTGAAATAATGGGCTGTTTATTTTGAAATAATAACTCTTGCTTTCCACAAAGAATAACGCTAATTTAGAATGTTTTTTCAAAATAGTGGTAGTGTGGATGCTTCAGTGCTGCTATTTTGAAATAAAATAACCACTTTCCAGAGTAATTCAAACTAATTACTTCCCAGTGCTTCCTGGGGCTCTAGGTTGAGGTAGAGCATCCACATTAACAGAGACTTCCTCAGACTAATTTTGAGGCTTTTCAGTAGTGTGGACATGCTATTTCGAAATTCTGCTTCGAAATAATTTCTTAGTGTAGACATGCCCTTATTGTCTGTGAAACCCAGTCTGTTATTTTCTTGTCAGTAACTGCCTTAAAGAAGTCACAGTACCATAGAGCAGTTAATGTTCTTTTAGCACTTAGTTTTTCTGCTTTGGCTCCTTTTTGGCCATCCCGTCTAGTGTTGGTGGCTGTGTGTTGTGAGATGATGCTTATTTGGCACAAGCCCTACAATCTGAGTTTGAAATTTGACTGAGTAATTAAAAGACTGTATGTACAAACTAAGGCTTATTATAGACAATGGTGCACTCACTAGCATCCACATCTCACTGAGAGGTGAGTTTCATCAGAGAGTCCTGCCTTTAGTTGCATGACTAGTTATTTTGTATGGGAGCAAGGTAGGTTGGTTCTTTTACCACAAACCTCTAAATTTAGAAGAATACAAGCAAATACATGTGGTCCTGCTTCTGACTAAGGCTCCAAGACACCACTGTAATACAAATAATGAGCTGTAATAATAAGCTGAAATTTTGTTTCAAGGCCTCTAGATCAGGTAAAGAAAAGTGTTCTGGCAACCTAGATACGTGACCTACCTGCTCCTAAAGATCTGGTCCTGATGGTTATGCTGAACCAAATGTTGACCATCTATCATTTTTGTTTTTTTTTTTTTCTGGGTTGTGGTTTGCTAAGGATTCCCACCTTCAGTTATTTCAGTAGACAAGATGGGTACTGCATTTTGTGGGCAACCTTTAACTATTACAGGGTTGATCTGTATAAGTTGCATTGCTTAGCTGCAGAAATTGCATACATTTACATTCTTTCCTAGTTTGTGCTGATCCGGACAGGGATTTGGAGCAATCAAATTTTTGAATTGCTCCGCTCCAGCTCCGCTCTGGCACTAATAGTGACTGCTCCAGCTCCGCTCCGTGCTCTGACTTAAATTGACTTTTAACTAAATAAAAAAGTGCATACTGTAATTTTGAAAAAACATTATTTTTATTCAGAGTTCTAAAACAATTTAAATGTCATCAACAATGATACAAACTAGAATCATTCATAATTCAATCTGTAAAAAATTATTGCAGCAATCAAGTCGTCTTTTATAGCCTGCTGCAGATCATTTAAAATTAACTTTAAAGCCGAAAAGAGTCGCTCTACACTAGCTTGAGTTGTTGGCATGCTCGAAGCAATTCTTCAGGCAGCCTGAATGCGGTGTGGGTAGCTGTGAATGGCCTCAAAAACAGACTTAACTTTTAGCCTAACAATAGACTCCATTGCCTCATAATCTTCCCGAAAGTTTCTCTCGAATAATGGTTCATTACAATTATGAATCGCAGAAACTCGCTGGCGTCTTTCTTGTTTATCCAATTCCTTTTCGAAGTTGTCATCTTCTGAAGAATTGGTGCTTGAATTATCTCCCTTTCCCTGTGATGGTTGAAGACGTCTCAGGGGTGGACGCTCGAACAAGTTCAGAGTGGAGACGGAAGTTTGAGAACAGCCTGCTATTTCTGAAGGATTTGAACTTTCTGAAATCGCAAATTTGATTGTTGATGACTCCTTTTGTTGTGTTTCGTTTTCTTCAACCTCTTTCGCCGAGTTCAAATGTAGCAATAGATTTTATTTTTTGAGTCATCGAGCAATATCAAGGAGCCCTTCCTTTGCCTTTGGTATTTCCCTTGAGGTAAGAAGAATCCGATACCGTGGGTCAACATAAACTCCAGCAAGGAAATGAATATTGTCAAAAAGCTTCTCTTCGCGTTTCTGCATGGAGGATAGAATTCCTTCTGCAATTTGTCCACCATTTTCTTGCAAGAATTTTGACAGTTTTCACCATTCCTTCATTAAAACTCCCGGGATTATGTCGACAGCTTAAAGATTCACGGTTGTTTGGTTTGGCTTTGCCAAGAGGTCTCGCAGGTTCTTCTCTTCGTCCCATTCAGCTTTTGTTAACTTGAGTTCTCTTGTTCCAGCAGCAGCCACTTGTTCACAGTAAGATTGAAAAACGAGAAGCTGATCAATCATCGCAAATGTTGAACCCCAGCGAGTCACAGTATCCAATGACTGAGTTACCCTATGTAGATCAAGCAGAACACTTCGAATACTTGGGGTTCGTAGTTTGACAACGACTTGTCGAATTTTTGCCAGAAATTTCTTCGCATGTTCTTTGTTCAGTCCATCTCAGATTGCCAACTGAAGAGTGTGAATACCACACCTCATTAGTTGGACTTTTGAGTCATCCTCATGAAGCCATGTTGGAAGTATGAGGCTAGGGTCATTAACCCATTATGCAGCAGCATCCATGTTGAGTTCGATTTCATCCATTCCTTTAGTTCCTTCATCAGGCAAAATAGCTTCAGTTCTGTCCACATCCCTGTTCTCAGAGGTAGAAATGGTTTAATTGTCCTTGCTGAAATTTTTGACGGCACACGTCATATTTGCTGCTCAGCACTTGCATTTCACTGATCCCAAATTTTTCTAAAATAGCTTTTACTTGACTTTTCACGTAAGAAGAATTTTGACGCCCTTCAGTGTCAATTATGTCCAAGGTTTTTACCACAGCTTTATCTTTTCCTTCTTCATAGTACTGAGCATTGATTTCAAGGAAATTTCTGTTTCCACGGGTTGCTGCATCCATTTTCAGGTAACACAATTTTTGCTCTAAAGCTTTCTTGAGCTCTTCGCGACCAGACTGAGCTGTGCTGAGAACTAAATGACGAACCACATCGTGCCCCATAGAAACGCCAAGCTGCCGACCCATTTCACCTGCAGTTTTTTGGAATCCTTTGTTCTTTAGCCTGAAGGTAGTGAGCGGTGTTGAACTCAAGAAAACCATTTCCATCAGCCCTTCATAGAAAGTATTGGCATCCATGGTGACTGTAACCTTTGAGGACTTCAAATATGAGTCAGGTTTTGTTTGCTCAATTTTGGGTTTCTTTTCAGATGAAGCTCCGCAAAAAATCTTTTCTCCAGGAGTTTTCAAAGAGCCAGATGAACGTCGTTTAACCGCATCAGCTTTCTGTTTTGCCTCATCTTCCTGGTCCTTTTTTGTAACCAGAGCCGCATAGTTTTCAGGATGGTTACGTTTTACATGCCACCAAAGGTTGAAACTTTTCATGGCACTTGCTTCACTTGTCTTGAAGCTACATGCTTTGAGCTCGCCATTCACTTCCTTTTCCACCTTGCACATTGCCGATTTCTTCTTTGCTTTTCCCAAAAGCCCAAATTTGGGCTTTTCAAATTCAAAAGTAAAGACATAGTTGAGATCCTTTTCCGTAAATCGGCTATCAATCGGGGGGGCAGATTTGATTTTTTTTGTTGAAGCCATGGCCAAATCTTCTTGTGCTGCTACTGCATCCAAATGTTTCTTGTTATGATCTTTGAAAAGCAATGAACAAAGGCATTAAATTTTTTTATAATGTACCTGCTTGTGATATCTTAACCACTTAAGGTACTTCGAATTTATTTTGGATTTTCTGGACAAAAATGATCGTATTTTCTTTTTACACAAAATTATTATTAAAGTATATTTTAATATTTTAACATGTTTCTTGCAGTTTTAATGAAGTAAGAAGTATTTTTAATATACATAATTAATATAAATTTTTATTTATAAATTGCAAGTTAGTTTTTCTTATGAAATTTTGCAGTAAAATATTCAAAATATTTCCCAAGTTTTTAATATTTCAAAAACACTTTAATATAGATATATCAATGAAATTTGGTATGTGCCCTAGCCTTAGTACGTGCTATTGCTGTTCTACAACATTAATTGTTGGGAAATAACGAGGCTACACGTTACAAGGTTGAAAATAAACACATACTAATCTAACTATCTAACTAATCTACGCGAGTACGTACTCACCTAACCTTGGCACAAGGGTGGGAGCAGTCGGCAGTATTGCTGGATGTCTGATAATTATCTGATTCTTTAATAAAACATATCTCCAAAAATCTTTGTAATTTTGTATCTGTACATTAAATCTTGATTTCGGCTGAAGTGAGAATAACTGTGACATATTACGTAAAGTGGTAAAGTAGATGTTAATATCAATTGTTATACTATCTGAAACTTTGGCACCTTTTAGAACTTTCTTGCTAAAATATCATTCATTTTGGATTGAAAATGAAAAAAAGCAAAACTGGAGCAGTGGAGCAGTCAAGATTCTCTGTGCTCTGGCTCCGCTCCAGTTCCGGGCAAAAACCTGCAGCTCCAGTGCTCCGGGCTCTGCTCCAAAGCCCTGGATCCAGACACTTTCCTGATCAGTAGATGGTTTTGGAGGTTTTTTTAACTGTTGGGTTTTGTAATGTTGAATATTTTGTTTTGTGAATATACATTGTAACATGCTAGCCCTGATTTTTCTTACTATGAAAATCCTCCTAAATATTGATCTTTGTCTTTTGTTTGAAGAATGTTGCCAACTATTTATTGAATAATGCTCAGTGTAGTAAACTTTTGGGAGAAACGAGCACTTGAAATTCCTTATTTATTCCATTGCAGAATGTGTGGTTAGAATAATCCTCATGGCCACTGAAAGATAGTTTTTTTTAAAAAACAGTTTTACAGTGACATATATTCTGTCAAGATACTGAATAGCAAGGTTTAGAAAAAATATGAAAATTCACTTATTTTGACTTGGCCAAATAAATTAAACAAGCACCTGTTCTGTGCTGTAAGGGCCTTTGACAAATTTACTTTAACAACACAAAATGGATAGAGAGAACTTCACTTTGGGCCCAACACATTAGACTGCAGGAAGATTTTCAGAAATGTTCCATTTTGAAATATGGTCCTAGCTGGATACAACGTAAGTCCCATTGAAAGCCACTGGGACTTCAGACTAAGAGCATGAACCATTTTTGAAAATGGGACTTCAGTCTCCTAAATCACGTAGCACTTTTAAAAATTGCACCACTTGTGTAGCTCCTTCCTCCTTAAAAGTCTGTGCTAAATAGGTTTTGTGGCATAGACCGAAAGGTTTGGGCTACTGAGGATTGAACTAAGGGACTGGGAAAGAATTAATTCCAACATTGTGGGGCCACCCTTCAGAATCCCTTGTCAGCAGCTTTTTCTTTTAAACTGAAATGTTTCCAGCTGGAGTGTCCTTGCTGATCTTAGCTGCAGCAGGATCTCATTGGGAGAATGGAAAGACTGGTTTACGTCAGTGAACCCCCATAGATTCACAGCTGTTATAGGGCAGCTTTGCAATTCCAGAGTGTTGAAAAGCCAGCCCCTAGAGTTCTTCCTTAATGTAGCAGAATCCTGTTTAGTGTCTCCAATGGCATTTGCCGCTTCCCTGAAGCTTGCTTGGGGGTGTCCTCTTTCCCAGGGTGTAAGAATGGCCCCTTGGAGCTGTGGACAGTCAACAAATACTTGCATCATTATTCTAGTTCTGTGCCTGGTATCCTTCTATCTGATTCTGAAGAAAATTCCTGTTACAACTCATGAAGTTAAGGTTTGTTAAGGTTTGTGTTGTAAAAGGGTACGGCTAACTTTGGGAAAGATGAAGGATTTTGTGAATTCAGTTGTTTAGCTTCAAATGTGTCTCTTGGCTAATGAATTCAGCTGTCATGTATCATGTCTTTTTAGGAATCTATTCGATGGTTGGAAGATGAAAAAGCTCTTTTAGAGATGACAGAAGAAGTAGACTATGATGTGGATTCTTATGCTACACAACTTGAAGCAATCCTAGAACAAAAAATTGACATTCTGACTGAACTTCGAGGTAAGTCTGTATTTTTGGCCATGTATGTGTAGGGGGGGTCTACCAAATTGTCAGCTATGAAGATTGAATCCTGGACAAGTGAAATATGGTTTCTGGTCACCCAGCTCTGAAGGCAGTGCCACCATCATCAGCAGTGGAGAAGTAAGGGTGGCAATACCATGCCTCCCTAATAAGCTTGACTCCCTTTTGGGTGGGGTCCCCCAGTTTGAGACACTGTAGAGAAATCAAACATTTTTTTCATTGGTTGCTCAAGGCATAAATAGCAAATTTTGCAGATGTTTTGCTGTAGTCATACATCAAAAGGACTAACAAACAATAGTGAGCTATAACTTAAATATTGTTATTAATCTTCTCTTTTTTGTTCTGGTGTACAACCCATATTCAGTCAGAGAGCAGAAGTTTTATTACACAGGACCAAGGAAGCAAATAGTCTGTCAGTACCAGGATAGAGGAAGAATGTTTCACTTTGCCCACAATATCCTGGAAGCATGGAGCCTGTGCTCGGTCCTTCAACTTTTTCCTCTGTCTTTCTCTCAGTCCTAGTTCATCCAAACAGTGAGGAAAGGAAACAGCCTACATGTAATTGCAGGAAAAGGGAAAATAAGGCAGAGAGAAATAAGTAGTCTGCCTGTTAACTCCCAACTGTTGCTTTATTTTGCAGCTGCATTAACAGAGGCTGGGGAGACTGCTTCTTTTACAATGCCATTCTTCTAGGTCTGCCCATGAGTTGAGATCTGGTTCTACCTATGAACAGGTCTTGACTGTCATTGTTTTTGGATATATATGGACTTGAGCAGCTATTCCTTAATCAGGTACAGCTGGGTTTCTTTGAAACCATGTTGGGAAGTTTCTTAAGAAAGAGCTTACACTGTGTGCAATCTGAGGCCACATTAATGCATTTATTGGACATATCCCACAAGTCATATATTGCATGCTCCTGTTTGTTGGATTAAGTGTAACTCAAATGGGTCTAATAAAATCAAGTTATACTTTCCTTGTACCACCTGTGAGCCTGTTAACTAGATGATTGCTTCCTCTGAGAGAGAGAGAGAAGTTGGTAGATGTTGGCATAGACATTGATAAAGCAGCAATTTTGGCAATTCCGCACTTTCAAAGTAATTTACAGGCTGCCTTGAAACAAGGTCTGCATGGCTATTTAGGAAAACATATTGCTTCTATTCATACCACCTGTACACTTGCTGCCTATGAATTCTTTGTAGGGTGGTAAAAAAGATATTTAAGGCAAAAGGAAATTATTGGCCAGTAATTGTATTTCTTTCATTCCTCCCCTTGCAGAGTAGTGGTCATGGTGATGAATACTCCAGCTCTTATTTATTGTGCAGAGATTTGGGAACTAGTTTCTGTATACTGGCCCCAACTTGACAGTGTTATATCCTTGTCGTTGGTTGGTAGCACTTTGTTAGAGTGGATTCTGGAAGGTGTTGTTTGCATTCAGCTGTTTAATCATTCATGTCAGGATAAAGAGTGGTCTCCAGTCCAACTTCAGAGATTTTAAAGATAGCACTGGAAATTGTATTAATACACAGGAACACGTTAGAGGCTTAATCGTGCACATCTTGGTTGGAAATGTTGTGTATTGATGCCGTATAAATGATAAGCAGGAGAGGAGTGCATGGGAAGTATACTCTGCATTGAATGTGCTCCGGTACAGTTTTCTAGAAACAGGTGTAAGGTCTAAGGGGAATGGGTTGCTTAAAAAATGTTTATATGGGTAGTATTGCAAGAGTGTATTCATTATCTTCCTGGCTTCTTGTCTGTAGCCTCTACTCAGATGAATGAAAGAGTGCAATAACCTTGTGCTCTTTGCTGATGAAATACATGCAGCCTCAGTACTTACCTACACAACACACTGAACAAAAGCACTGTGGCATCTTTCTTCTTCTTTTTTTTTTTTTTTTAATAGATAAAGTGAAATCTTTCCGGGCAGCTCTACAAGAGGAGGAACAGGCCAGTAAACAGATCAATCCGAAGAGACCACGTGCCCTTTGAAATGGGCCTCTGCTGCTAATGGATCCTCCTAACTGCTGTAACACACAGTTGTTATGAGATGGTGGCTGTAAGAACTCAACTACTTGAAAGCGTAAAAACTTTTGAAGTGTCTGTGGAAATGTCCAGTTTTTCTTCACCTGAATGACATTTTCATTTTTGTGTGAAACACTTCAATGATGTTTCCAAAATGCTTCTAAACGAGACAGCACAGCACAACCATGCAAGGTTCAGAGCTGTGAAGCACTTTGTTTAAAATGTTTCCTTTATTCAAATTGTGAATTTTATGTTTTGGAAATCTGCCTTTTTTAATAATGAAGTATAACAGTGGACTTGAAAAATTTCACTATTTCCTTTTAATTATGTTCAGTTTTGTTACAAAGATCAACTGTGCAGTTTTAAATTGTGTTTGCGTGCATGCACACCTCATCAGTGATTGTACATAACTTCTCTTTGAGACAGCTGTGCTCACCTCCTCCCATTCTGTGCCTTGATGAAGGCTACTTGACCCTAAATGTCCTTTCTGAAGCACAGCCTTAATAAACAACATTCCTTATTTGTCAATGTAAATTACTTTTAGTGTGTTTACATTTTTAATGTGTGACTCTCTTTTTTGGTGACTAGTTCATTTCACAGATGTACCATATCATTGAACAGGAACTAAGAGAGCTGTTAGTGGCCAAACAGCTGGACATTCCATCTTTGTAGAAATCTGGAATCATGATTTGAGTACCATGAAGAATGGTTATAATGCTAACATTATCTTTGTAAAGAACAACGCTATAAATTAGTTGATGTATAATAAAAGGTAACATTTAAATATGGAGGAGAGTTGTATGTTAGAATAACAGATATACAGTATGTGTATAAGTGATAACTGCTGTCTAGAATAAAGGTGAAATCTGATCTCTACATGTGGGTAGGAGGAAAATAAAAGTTCAGGCCTCCAGTGAATAGCATAAACAAATACTTTTCCACATACTATTAAAAATTTGGATTCTGATGCATGATGATTTACATGTGCATTAACTGTAGTTTGCAGATAGTTTGTACGGAGTAGTATTGTTGCTTGAAAGAAGGAAGCTAATGCATATCTTTCCCTTTGTACAGTGCCAGCAGCTGAAAAGTGAGGTGAACCTGTATCATTTGGGATTTGCACAATAGGCTGCACAAACTCTACATAATGCTATATAAATTCCACAAGTACCCGAAGTTTCACAATTAACACCATATATATCCAGCACTTTTTTGGTGGTGGCACTAGAGCTATTTTTGCAAGTCAGTGTTCAAAAGGAAAAATACTGTTTTATGTAAAACTGTCAGACAATTGTAGACCTCTCTGAGCTCTCCCTGTTTCTAGGAGTTTATATCAGCAGACTCTATGAATGGTTTCAAACTTGGTTTTTGGACCACAAGCCCATTTATGCTGGGACTGAAGGGAAGGCAATGAAAAGAGTTAAATAAGCCAGAGATCCTCAGCATTTAATGTTTGTAACTCCCATAGGAAGGCAATGGGAGACCCATGTTGCATCATGGTAAAAAGAGCCTATCTGTAAACAAAGCTGAAACAGCAATGTAGACTTTACACAATCTGTTTAATAAATTGAACAATGAAACATACATTAGAGATGAGAACTTCTATGAAACTCATTGCTTTGGGAAGGGATTTACTTTGTGATCACATCTATTGAAATTAAGATGTCTTATGATTTTAAAAGTCACACAAGGCATATGGTGCTAGAATGAGTATTTTAATAACCATCCTGTACAAGCTTGCATTGTTTCACTGATTTCAATATTAAATAGCTATCTAGTTGTACTGATCTTTCACTGCGTTCACCTAAGAATGCAATCCATCAAAAATTAAGAGGAAATGTTAAGTAAAACTAGCAAAAGCATTTCTGTTCAAAGTAACTGATGCAGGTTAAAAGCATTCCTTGCTCTTTAAATTGAAAACTTTCATTAAAATGATCTAAGTCTAAAGCTCACTTTCCTCATGGTTTGAGCCATCTCAGAGGATTTATATACAGAAAGTCATGATGTTCCTTTTAGCAAGCCATCTTTCTTTTGTCTACATGCAAACGAGTCTTGTGGTACATAAACTGCACTTTTCAGAGCACTATTCTTAAAAATTACTCAATGAACATTACTAAAACTATAGGTCCCACACTTGCTTCATATGACAGGAATCCTGTGTTTTATGACTGAAAGGAAAGACAGAAGTAAGATCACTTTTATGCTTCCATTTCAAAGAACCTATTCTCTCTGTTCTTCTGATAATATTGACAGCCAGCAATGCCAGCGTGGTAAACACATTTTCCAAAAGGTGATGAATTTGTGCCTTAAGTGGACGTTATAGGAAATCACGACTCTTGCTGATGTGAGGTTTTAAAAGATTAGGATACCATGCCAATTAAGGCTGATTACTCAACTTTCCACTTGCAAATAGTCTAAATACTAAAGTGTGATTAAAACCTTAGTTTTTACTGATTCACCCCCCATGAGAATAGTACTGCTGTTCCAGCAGCTAGATTGGTTAAGCTAGGCTTCTCTAGATTTCCATAGATTGCTTCTGAAGGGGAAATTTTTTTGCACTCTGGTTGTGCTACCCTAAGTTGAATAGAGGCTCCCTTGCCCAGACCCAGAAGCAATGCTTACACCCAGAACCTTAAGACATGATGTGCTACTTCCCTGTAAAAGGCTGTGTATCAACCCAGTTCTAAGTCTGAAGAACTCTAGATCTTGCATTTACAGATGATGCACTTTAAGGCCATCAACCAACTCCTCATGGCCAGGGGAAAGAGGTGTTCATAGGTTGATCTAACTACCCATCACTCCTCTAAGCAAGTGCAGTTGCTGTCTTCAGCTGTTACTTAATGGTGTGGTCCTGTATTACTTAACCTCTGATTCAAACTATGAGCAAAATATGCCTAGCATCTACAGTACCAGAAGTATTAATATATTTTGTAAATGTCATTGAACAGAATAATGCAGTTAGCACTATAATGACTATTCTATGTTACCTTTTTTAAATTTGTAACTTAAAAGGAGAAATGCAAGAAACAGCTGCTCTTCCTTGGCTGGAGGAGTAATCTACCACTATTCACAGATGTACAGTACTGAAGAGTACTCTAGAATTTCCTACAGTCTGATATTTAAGTATATGGATTTTCATTGCCTTGATGTACACTGGTTTTAGTACTTAGCATGGGCAGTAGGGTGGTCACTATTCCCAGCTCTGCCACATTTAACATGAGCTGCACAGCCAGCCAGTAAACCAGGCTAATACTGCTGGGCCAGCCCTGTGAAGCACTGAGAGGGCTATCCCAGATGGAATATTTAAGTTTAAAGTATGATGAAAAGGGAGGTTAAGGAAGAGGCCTGTACACAGCAAAACTGTTCTGTCCTAACATTTACCGCTTTCTGGGCCACCCTAAACCCTTGGCTGTGCAGCCTGATAACACAAGGTTCACTGCTAACTGCGTCCACATCTAGAACAGTGGTGATCTGCTCATGCTAGCAGCAATTTCTCTATAAAAGAAAGATTAGATGCACAATTCATTTTTTTTTTAAAAAAGTTAATTTATTCTCAACTGATGCATGGGCATCATGCCATCACTCTACAAGCAGTTCTGTTGTGGCCAAAGCTCCGAGTTCTGTTCGGCATGGTGTAATGGCAGAAGAAAGTGCAAAGTTCAGGGAGGGAAGGATTTAAACTAGGGACAGAGTCATTTCATATCATAGGGTACATGTGAAAGGTGATGGGGGAAGGGCGCACAGTTTTAGTCTTGACAGTTACAATATTAAATGCAACAGCAATTGTATAGCTATTGTCTTCAAAACATGCTTAACAGTCATCTCAAAACAATCATATTTTGTATGATGGTGCTTGCTCTCAACAGGAGTTCCTTCTCCTAACACCTCTGTCCGTATCACACCTCAGTTCTTCCCAGAGAACGTAAAATGCTCCGATTGGCCATTTATGAAAAATGGATGCCTTCTGAATTGAAGCCATGCAGCACTCTGAAAAATCAAAACAGCTTACATGAATTTGTACTTCACACTTACTTAAATTACCCATGTAAAAGGAGTGGGTAGGAAAAGAGAAATCTTAAAATCTTGCTTTCTTTTCCATTCATTACAGCAAGCAGCTGTTAATAGGTTTGTGATAAAGACTAATAGTAAGTACTCAACTCTGGATATCAGTACAGATGTAATTCTAGTGCAACTTGTCTACCACTCAGCTTAACCTGCACTATCCAAGGCACAGCATTTGATTTAGATGGTCACAGTAGCAAGGCATGATGAGTCACTTCTGTCAAGAAAGTGTGCTTAGATACAACAGACTAATATTTCTGGGAAGCTACCATTTTGGGTATAGCTCCTCTGCATCTAAGTCAAGAGCTTAATACCTGATTAGCTGTCCATATTTCCTAAACATTGAAGAGAACTGTATAGAAAGGAAAACAAGTGAGTGTCTGTTTGTACTTCAGTGTTCCGGGCCATTTCTTTAACATATTGTTACACACACTTAATGTGTTTAAAATATTCTGAAGCTACACATTAAGAGATGGGATTTTTACTGCTTAATTTGATGTCAAGCAACAAGAAAGCACATGGTCATTAATATGACAGCTTCAGAATTCTGAAAGACGTCTAATGCTGCCAGAAATTCAAAGGAAGGGTAAGGGACACATGCCTAAGACTTCAGGCAAGATGAGAATTGTCCTACTCTTATAACCCACTTCAGAATGAGATTTAGGTACTACAGAATGCTGTAAACAGCAGTTTGATCCATATACACTGTTTTTTCACCAAGGGATCAGGCTCTTCATCTGTGGCGATAAATTACTTCTCCCAGACCTATGTAAATCGGGTCATGCTCCTTTTAAAATTTGATTCAGAATGTGTGTTTTTGCTTTGTTACCCTCAGCCTGTTTGTGGTATCATCATGTGTAGTAAAAACAAGTGTAAGGATGCATATAAATAATGCCTGTCTAGAGGTTTGCAACAGACTCAGTCTTCTGGTCCATAATTTTCATCTTAACTAGAAGATTTACCTGGCATTGCTCGTGTTTTTAACTCGTAAGTTTTGTTCTTCTTAATTTAAAATCATTGCTCTGGGGTGGGGCTGGAGATGAGGGGTTCAGTATGCAGGCTGCCCCAGGAGAGAGGACAGCCCCAGCCTTCTCTTACCACAGCAGCTTGAGGTCAGGTGAGAAGCACCTGTCCAGGGCTGCTGCAGCTCCAGTGGGCATGGCTGGGGGAAGAGATGCACGGGCCCTGGCTGAGGAACAGACACACAAACTCTGATAAATATAGTTAAAACCTATCCTTTTCTCCACTGCTGCTGGCCAAATGGGGTTACAGCTGTCCCAGTTCTCATCTCTGGTCCCTTGCTGCTCCCCTGTGCTCATTCTGCAGTATAACTGTTCCTCCAAACATACTCCCTTTCTATTTTATGAAAAAATCAAATTCCAGGTACATCCCATTGTGCTGGCACAATAAACCCTGACCTTGCTTTGAGTTATGATAAAAGGAAGCTGCGTACCAAATATGGTGGCCCTAGCTCTTACCATTTAGGACGAGTTCTTGAACAGACTTCACAAATGGATGGACACATTTCTAAAATATATAGTAAGATTAATGGCCAACTGTACTGAGTTAGTGTTCCCTGAATTTACATTAATGTACCTCACTGGAACTATCACATGAATGGCTGGATATATGGAAAGTGGGTGGTATTTAGGATAACACTACTATTTCTTCCATTCAAAACTGATGCAAATCTGTTTTGATATTAGAGATGCGCCTTAATTTTTAGAACAGAGCACAGGAAGCACTTGAAATACAAAAGGAAATTCACAGAGTTTACCTAATGAAGTCATCTATATCCATTGAGCGAGCCCGTTTGTCAGAGAAACCTGTATTTTCTAAAACCATCTGTATTTTTTCTGCAATTTTGAAGTTTTCTGGTATTTCCTGTCAAAGTAAGTTGCAATACAGATAAGTTATTTCCTCAACACTAATGATTTTTAAAATCTTGTTCATTCCACAGCTTCAGGCATCCAAGCACCATACCTAACCCTTGCTATACATGAAGGTGACTGACCACTTCCAATGAAAAATGCTTTAAAAAAAAAAAAAAAATCAGGTTGCTATTTTCTCAAAGAGATATACACAGGCTACCCAGTAATCCTGGGTTTTGCAGGACTGTCCTGCTTTGAAACACAACCCATCACATTGACACAGCTCCTGCTCCCCGTGACTGGTTGGACAAGGCTTCCTGCTCCAGGCATTGTGACCTGGTCCCCGCTGCTCAGGTTTGGCCTGGCTCCTAATAGAGGTGGGGGGGATCACAAATTTGAGTGAGTGGCATTACAACCTGGTACACAGGGTTGCAACACCAGTCACTCAGATTTGGCCCAACTGGGATAAACCTGATTGTTGTTGCAACCCATGAGCTAGGGCAGGGAGGGGAACCTCAGGCCCAGGGGCCAGATGTGGTCCCCAGCTTGCCTTCATGAGGCCCCTGAGGCTCAGCATTGGGGAGCCCATGCTGGTGTTCCAGCCCCCCTGCCACCCACGTGTAGGGCTGGACCATACAAAATCTAGTAGCCTGGGCCCCTCTAGGCTCTGGTATACAAGGGGAATGTGGGGAGTGTCTTGCTCCTTCTCAGGGGCTTCTCACTTGTGTACGGCTCCCAGCTGATTTTTCTGTGAGTCAGCAGCCCCCAACCCAAAAAAGGTCCCCCACCCCTATGCTGGGGTCCTGGGTGTAGAGCTCAGAACAAGGACTTAAACCTAGCCAGCCCTACAGAGCAACCTTTGTACTCACCCTGCAATTCCCCTTTCCTCCCACATAGGGAACAGGACCTACCCTTCCCCCAGTCCCTGAAGGCAGGACCCAAACCACTTTCACTACCCTCAACAGTGGAAGGCAGCTATCCACTTGAGAAAGAAGCAGTCACCATGCCTATCTCTATATTCATTCAGCACCTAGGTTAGAGTTTCTGGTGCCACGAGAATATAAATCTATAGCCCCTTTTTTGCTTGCCTCCTAGGTTACTGTCTATGCATATGGCAGCATGCAAAGTAAGAACAGTACATATGCAGCTACAGGCTGCAGTGAAAGGAAAGTAGCATCCACACTTGCCCATTGCAGGGCGTAGCTTCATGTGGCAGGAAAAAACCCTACACCAGTGGACAGGCAGAAGGTAACTCCTGGGGCCTTTTCCTACTCTCTGCACTCACTGGAGCTGTTCACTATGGCAGGGAACGATGCTGGCAGCTGGACAACACTAAAAATAGTAGTGTAGATGTGGGGGATACTGCTTGGGCATGCTGAGTCTCATTTAGGGTATATATTGCGGAGGTTCAAATATGTAGGGCCATGCCACACTAACTACTCTGCTATTTACACCTGTGCTAATCAGGCGTGCAGTGTCTGTACTTTATTTGCCCATATAGCTTTTCTGTGTTAGGCTTGCAGGCAGCGATTAGACAGCCTGGATCTGACCGTGCCCCACTGAAGAGGAGCCTGGCTCTAGTTTTGTTACCCACTTAATCCGGCTGAAAACTCATCTCAACTCATTTTAAAGTCAAACATAAATTTAGCAAGAGATGCTGGCTCCTGTATATTTGTCTACTACAAGTCTAAATAGTTTAAATTTGTAATAGCATAATAGCCTTTAGGATTATACAACACAATATAGTACATTATCAACTAGTGACAGTAAAACTGGGACATTCTGCTTGATTTACCCTGTTAGTTGTACAAAAAATGCTAATTAATGTTAGCTTAAAAATAAGGGATTTATGCCCCCTACCAAATAACTGAGGTCTGCTAATGTTAAGTGTGTACCTTATTGACCTGGTTCTCTGACATACTCTGAACAGTGCAAGTTTCTGTAACAGACTGACTAAAACAGTGGAGCTCACAAGGCGAAGCATTTCAAATTCAAAAGAATGAATTTAGATGTCTGAAGAATTCAAACTGCCCAAAAACAGTGTGGTCAAGCTTAAAGTCCCCTTAATTCAAGACAATATTAAAGACATTTAAAAGTGTGGAGATTAAACTGCTGCTGATTACAGCCATCTGGCCAACCAGATTAGCCAATAACAACATGTGACACTAACTATACATATTGAAAAAAAACCTACACTTACAGATGTTAAGCACAATTCTATGTATCTAGAACAGATTGCTGTGGCTGAAATTAACCTGACTAACCATTCTCTTCTAAGGATCAGATCTTATTAAAAAGAACTAAAAATATTTTTAATTGGAACAACGTATGCCTTGTATGTGGATTTTTGTAGACAACCTTGAATTCACTTCAGGTGAGTCAGTAGAAATATTTCCAATAGATGTATAGTATCAATGGTTTTTTAATACTATGCCAAGCTCAGGGCAGCCTTCAGTTGGAGAGTAAATTACATTGCTGGAGACATCAGTGAAATCTCAGTATGTCCTTTATTTCTAAATTCTCATTTAAACTTTCATTACAGTTTAGAGGATCTTAGAACTGTTTTAGATACTCTAGAATTCTAAAAGGCTCTTAGGCAATGTTTGTTCTGATAGATTTTAACTTCTGGATGAAAGTTTTTTGTACCATGTTGACTTTTATGTCTCATACTTAGCTCACATTGTATGTTACATTTAACACAAAAAAGGGGAAAAAATTCTACTTACAATGTTATGTATAGAACAGTGAATTCGATAATTCTGATCCAACAGCTGCTGTACTGCACTTGATCTGAAAAAGAGTCAATATAACAAGTCTAACTACAGTGAAACCTGTTATTCTAAAAACAAGTTCTGTGACCTTAAAGGCTGTTTAGGGGTTTTTATAATGAAGATGAAATAGCTATACAGAACAACTGGATGATCTCTTAAGGCAGCTGCCTAGTTGGCATGTGCAAATAAGATTTACACCACAGTGTAAACTGTCCAACTCTGTACTATGGGGATTCATCAGTGGTCTGATTAACATGGTTGTTGAAGCAAAGTTTGCTTCAGAACTTGACAGGAGGACTGCTAGGCACTTGTGTAGCAATTAAATGATTAAACTCTAAGGCTATGTCTACACTGCAGGCTTCTTGTGCAAGAACGGCCGTTCTTGCACACAAACTTGCGGAGCGTCTACACTGCACACATGTTCTTGCACAAGTAAATTTACAGTAAAATATCAGAAAAGAGGGCTTCTTGCACAAGAGTTATTCCTCTCCCCATGAGGAATAAGCCCTCTTGCACAAGAAGGCAGTGTGGACAGGCAACAGGGGTTTCTTGTACAAGAAACCCCTATGGCTAAAATGGCCATTAGAGCTTTCTTGTGCAAGAGAGCATCCTCACTGTCATGGATGCTCTTGCGCAAAAGCACATCTCTTGTGCGAAAGCACATGGCAGTGTGGATGTGCTCTTGTGCAAGACCTCTTGCGCAAAACAGCTCTTGTGCAAGAAGCCTGCAGTGTACACGTACCCTAACAGTAGTGTGTGACAGGGCATTTGCCCTGCACTGGCCCTTTAAGGGCAAAACCCCAGCTCTGAGCAAGGGCTGAGAGCAAAGCCCCAGCTGAGGCAGTTCTGGCTAATGAGGGCCAAGCTGGGGGTATATAAAGAAGGACTCCTGGAGGGAGGGGAGGATCTGACTGCTCCTCAGCACAGAGAGCAGTAAGGACCTGACTGCCAGGGAAGCAGGAGGCTTCCTGGAGGTAGAGCAGTGCTGGGAAAGCTCTGGCCAAGCAGGCTCCCAGGCTGCAGAGCCTGAAGCAAGGCCCGAGGCTACTAGGGCTGTAGAGAAACAGTCATGGTAAGCAGGGGCAGCAGGTCCACACTCCTTTGACAATGTGGCCGTTCTAGACTGCAGTTTGCCCCAAGGCAGGGGCTAGTTGAAGACTGGCAGTGGGTCACTGAGGCAAGGTGGGTACAGGGGTGCTGGGGGTTCCGTGGGAGGAAGGAAGGGCCCTGGAGCGTGCAGTGGAGTAAAAGAACAGCCACCCCTGGAAGGGGGGCTCAGACACTGGAGTGGGCACTGTGGGAGGGCAGTGTCCTGAAGGGGATGCCGTGGACAAAGAGAAACACAGGGAGACACCAGCTAGAGGGAGGCATCCAGCCAGCCAAACAAGCTAATTCCCAGGACGGCTGGCTGGACGCGTTATGGGGGTGAGTCTGCCCATGACACAGTAACTTACTTAAATGCTGCAGAAAGCATCTTGTTTTTTCTGACAAAGGCTATCCTTACTAGACCATCCCACTCCTGAAACATAAAATGCACAATATTTGCTTGAAGCAATACACAGCTGCTAATGACCAAGCCAGAGTATTTCATAACAGCACAATGACAAAGAAATAAAATTTTAGTAGCAGCACAACACAGATCCGTCCTGTACACTAGGCAGGTAGTCCCCGAGTTACGAACGCATCGATTTACGACCGTTCGTCCTTACGACCAACCTCCCATTAAGCGTGTCCCCGAGTTACGAATGTGATCCGTGCGGTCACATGTAAATGAATGGTGTCTGACTTACGAACAGATTGAGTTACGACCAAGTGCTTAGTACGTAACTTGTTAGTAAGTCAGGGACTATCTGTAGTACAGACTGACAAAACTACTCTGGCGAAGTAGGCAGACATTACCAAACTGCAAATTGAACAATCACCCAGATCTCTAGATAGGTAAGATGCTATATGGCTGAAGAACACCTGGCTGAATGTGGACAAGGCTGGGATGAGGATATTTAAAAAAGGGAAACCTATTAATAAATGTCTAGAAAGTGCAGAGTCATTGAGTCCTAAAGGATTCTTTGCTCTTGATCAACTAAATACTGTCAACCGCCATAAATGTCTTTTAAGCACTTCAAAGTCTATAGATGAAAAGTGTTACAAAATAGCTAGTTATCACCATCACCAGGTGCTAGCTATATTTTACCTTTCAGTCTGAGACAAACCATAGTGATCCTGGCCTGTGTCACTTCCAGGGAAGAAACAGGTTTTGAAGAAAGAGTTGTGTTTGAGCTGCTCATGGGGCTTCCAGATAATATTGGAAAGATATTCAGATGAGAGTCAGATCAATGGCTAGTCCAGTGGTTTTCAATCTGTGGTGCGCAGACTCTGGGAGTATGAAGGCTCTAAGATTACCAAAGGGGTGCACACCTCAATTTGACATTTTTTAGGAGTACACAGATAAAAAGGTTGAAAACTACTGGTCTAATCTATTGATATGAGTATAGTCCCATTGAAAATGTTTTTTGTAATCCTTAGCACTGCTTACATAGGGTACATGAGCTGTATTGTGGTGTTTTTATATCATTTGAAAGAGCACACAATGAAACAAACAGTTATTTTGTATTATTATTTAGTTATTCTATAGCATATGCATGGAAGAATTTTAATCTCACCTGAAAATTAATAGGTGGTGGAGGGTTCTTTGGCTCTATTCTGACAACACTGGATTCAACTTTGGGTGGAGGTCTGAAATTATTCTTTCCAACCTGTTAATGATTAAAAATTAGGTAACTATTTCGAACAGCAGCAAGCAAATATGCACAATCTTGAGAGAGCCTCCTCACTCTGACATACATTTCTACATTAGTTATAGATATACTTTCACTTACTTTCATTAGATGATCCACACGGGCTAATAACTGAGTGTTAATTGAGAGTCTGCAGTATAGTTTACTCCCTGGTTTTGCAACCAAACGAAGAGCAAATTCTCTCTGAAACATAAGTATTGCACACCTGAGAATTAAAGAAATAAAAACATGGGTGTTATATTGCAAATAATTGGTTCCTAGAAGCTCTACTGCTTGTAGATTATCAGTTTACGGGCAAGCATAGAGATATGCTATATACTCATGTTAGAGAGCCTCAGCCCTGATTTAAATCAGGCACAGCTACAGCAAACCAACTAAACCATTGGCTTACACTTGGCCTGAACATGGCGCTTTCTATCTCCTGGTTAGAAGGAAATAGAGATAGTTTAGATTCAGTCTTACATGTTAAATAATTCCAGCTGCTTTTACTTTTCATTTTGGACCTCTGAAAGCCAGAGGTTTCTTCTGAAATGAATTTTACTGAGTAAAAATGTTAAGAGGAAATTAACAGTCTCCACTGATTTTTAAGGTAATTATTGAAGTGCATTTTTTGGTATTCCATGAAGTTAAAAAATACTGATAATCACCAACCTAGCACTGTGCACAACAGGTTTGCTGACTGCTAGGCTGGCATGATTTTAGCTCATGTGACTGATTAGTACTGTACCAAGGAGTCTATCTCAAACTGACAAATTAAAATAAAAATGACACAAAAGAGCCCACACTTCCACCTGGAGCCCACTGGCCCTCCTACACCTAACCCCTTGCTGTAACCCTCTCCTGAACTCCAAACCTCTCATTCCAGGCCCCACCCCAGAGCCCATACTCCCAGCTTGAGCCTTCCCATACCCCCATCTCCTGCCCCAGACAAGAGCCTGCACCCTGAACTCCTCCTCATTTCTAGCCCCACCCCCGAGCCTAGGGGAAACCCAGAGCCTTGCCTCCCTTTCTCTAGGCAAGGCTGTGTGTGGCCCCCCCAATGATTTTTCTGTGGGACAATGGCCCCAGGTAGAAAAGTTCCTCACCCTGAAAACAATTAGCAACAGTACATAAGCAAACCTTGCAATCATATATGACACATACAGTTGTTTTGATCTCTTTGGAGCAGGGCTGCCAGTGAGTGGAATAGGGATGAGGGTGCAGAATCTGGGTGGGAGGTGGGGTGTAGGAGGGGGTGAGGTGTGGGCGGGAGGTGGGGTTCAGGAGCAGGCTGGAAGTAGGGTGTCAAGTCAGAGGGGAGGGTGCAAGAGAGAGGAAGGTTCAACATGTGGCCAGGAGGGAGGGTGAAGGATCAAGGGAGGCTGTAGGAGCAAGCTGGGGGAAGGGTGCCTAACTGAGGGAGAGGGTGCAGGAGCAGAGTGGGGATAGGCTGTCTGGCTGGGGGGGGGGGAAGGGAAGGGGGGAGAAGGGTGCAGGAGCAGGGTCTGGGTATGAGAGGGTGGCGGGGGGGAGGGAAGGAGGGAGGGAGGGAGGCACTTGCTTGCATTCACGCCCCACGCTTCTCTCAGGCATTGTGTACCAGACATGGCCTCCCGCTGCTCCCATTAGCTGGACTCTGGCCAATGGGAGCAGCGGAGAAAGCCTCCAGTCAGTGCGCTGCTGTTCCCCCAGCCAGGGGAAAAGGGAGGAGCAGCAGCGCATGGAGCTGCTTCTGGCTCCACTTTGCTCTGCTTCTTCTCCACAAGGCAGATCTGGTAGGGAGGTCAGGGCTTATACCTCAGAAGGAAGCCAGTGCTGGCGCACCAATCTCATGGGGGGGAGGGAGCATGGAGTGCCAGCATGGGCTTCCTGCTGCAGGGAGATGGAATGGGTGGAAGGGAGGGAGCTGAGCTCGAGCCGTGGACCACCTGGAAGGTAGCTGTGGATGGACTGCAGTTTGAGAACCACTGCTTTGGAGGCACCCCACCATCCTCCAGCTCAAATCTGCTCTACTTCTCCATAAGTCTCAAGATACCCTGCTTAGGCCTGGCATCATGCAGTACAGAGTAAGCAGCAGCAAACTCCTATTTAATTTAGTGGGAGCTGCACTTGGCCATTGGGAGTACTACGCTGAAGAGAGTTCCTGGATAGAAGTTTAAAGGGCTGATATTTTTAACAATAATCCCAAGTCACATGTTTTGTAAAATTAGCCTTTGTTTTGCATCAGGCAATCCAGAGCCTTTTCTACATACCTGAAAAAAGGTCTATGCAGCAACAGCTTGAAAACAAAAGGTGAAGAAATCTAGGGAAAGAGTAACACAGTTAGTATGCCCTCTCTGAGCAAGTACTATCAAAAGTTTATTTAAATTGTTATTCCTGCAATTGCTTTGCTCCTACCTGATATGGCAAGTTAGCTACACATGCATCAAAGAATGGTAAATCAGCTTTCAACACATCTCCAACCTTTATTTCTAGTTTGTTTGCTAGGCATCTGGGGTGGATAAAAACAACACTTCTGTTATTACCTTAGAAACACACATTTTTAAAGAGGTCAAGCCCCTAAAATGCAGTGGAGCTCTTTCCAGTGTTAGCACTTACGTGCCCTGGACTCTCTTCTGAAGTTCACCCACAAGTCGTGCGTCAAGTTCACAAGCAACTACCTAAAAACAGAGTTATATTTGCAACTTTAATTAATTCACAATTATGAATAGATTTCTTGCTAATCACCTCTGAGTAAGAATCGCTTTTGTTACAGACATTTAAAAAAATCTTACATTAGGATATGCACATTTTCTTACTATGAAGCAAGTTTAAAACAAATATTTTTTCAAACAATGCAGTCAGCCTGTGGAACGCCTTGTCAGAAAACTTTGTGAAGGCCAAGATTATAACTGGGTTTAAAAAGAACTAGATAAAATTAATGGAGGAAAAGTCCATCAATGGCTATTAGGGGGGAGGGGAGGGAAGGGGAGGGGAGAGTGTCCGTAGTTTTAGAAGCTGGGAATAGCAACACTGTGCTGTTTATTCCCTATGAGGTTTCTGGCATTGGATGCTGTCGGAAGATGGGATGCTGGGCTAGATGGACCATTAGTCTGACCCAGCATGGCTGTTATGTTCTATCACAAAAATATTAGACTATATTGCAATTTCAGAAGGATAACAAGGCCATTGAAGAGCACCAGACAGGTACAGTACAACTCTTTACCTGAACGTGGTTAGATGCCTTGTAAAAATGATAAACTACTGTAACCAGTTGGACATGACCACCCTCCCTCTTCTTCACTGGTGTCTAGCTGATCAGACACATTCCTCTGCTTCTCCCTCTTCCCTGAGCTTGGCTTTCTTAGTTATAATTTAAGCTTTTTATCATGCTTTTGGTATGCTATCTGTAGTATAGCCGCACTTTGCTTAGAAACCATATTGCTTATGAATATGTATGTAACCTGTGAAATGTGTGTGAGGTGTGAATGAGAAACACTCAACCAAAAAGGCAGTTTAGGATCCATGACCTTTTAAGGCAGACAAAGACCCTGCAAACAGATAAATTAACTGAGAAGCAGCCAGAGAACCAATCTCTCACTCGTTTCACTCTCGGACAAAATGTAACATCACAGCAGAAACCTGGGACCAGCCTAGAGGGATCTCCCAAGGAACATCATGGTCGAGACTCCGGGAAGCTGATGCCTGGCCAGCACTCCAGCCACCAGCAAAATCAAAAGTAATCTACAGTGCACTTGCTTCCTGCCTCCAAATTGCCAGCATGAATGTGATGTGTGTGTGAGAGTATCACTTTACTCTTAAGAATCTGTACCAATAAACCCTAAAAGCGATACTGCTCTAGCCTACCCTTTGTCTGGGTTTGTTCCTCAGAAGGTCTGAGGAAGTACAACTACCACTACCACAAATGTTAATGCAGTAGATAGAACAATTAAAAATACACTGAGTATCCAGTTATTAAATATTCTTAACTTCATTTTCAAAACACCATTGTTATTCTATCAATGGAGTTATATAGGAAGAAGGATATGAACATTCAGAAAGGAATAGATAAAAGTATTTTCTCCCTCCCCTATTTAAATAGAGCAATGGTACACTTTCATTTGTTCATCTATGAAGTAGTTTGTTCCATGAAAAATCAAGATGAATTTTCCTAACTCATTCTTACCTTTTTTACTTTCTCTAACATTTTTACTGTCAAGTTACCCGTTCCAGGCCCTACTTCCAGGACAACATCCGTGGGCCGTAAGGCAGCCTAAAAGCAAATGAAATTGTAGAAATTCGACAAAAAACTCCATCAATATTGCAAAGTCATTTTAACGAAGGAATTCTATGTACAAACATGAATGGAACTGATTCTATATGTGATTAATAGCTTTGGAGAACTTGTTTTCAAGGCAAAAGCCAAATTGCCCAACAGTTTCTTTGAATTGCATGAAACCTTTTAAAAATGTAGCTATTAGATAATTACATCTGTGTGTACACACAAAACCCTGCATGTAACCTTGGCTCCACTGAAGACAGTGAGTAAAATTCTTGATCATGTCCTTTCTGAAGGAAATGAGAAAGCACTTGGAAAATCTTTCACCAAATTAATGTCTTGAATTAGAATTTCCCATACCTTTCAAGAGGCCAGGAAAGAATTAAGCACCTCAGACTTACACAGTACACAACTTTAAGTACAAGTTGAACTCTTTATTTTAGCACTATCTGATCCAGCAGCCTCCTTGCTCTGGCATGATTTTAGTTAGCCAGATGTCCACTTATCATAGAATCCTAGAACTGGAAAGGACCTTGAGAGGTCATCACGTACAGTCCTCTGCCAGATCACAGGATATCAATATTGTCTAGCAGCATTACCAACATTTCCACCGCAAGAAACTTGGCCACAAGCCGTGGCCAAGTTTCCTGTGGTTCCATAAAGTTTGTTTGCAACTATCCATCTTGCTCTCAGTGTTATGTGCTGTTATTTAGTTCAAATTTACCCCCAAAGTCTTCTGAGAGCCCAGTAAGCAGCTGAAGCGTTAGTAATGCTGCTAGACAATACTGACCTCTGATGGTCTGGCAAATTCTCTGGTTTGGCATAGATCAAATCCCAAGGGTGCCAAATTAGGGAGGTTCAACCTCTAGTGCTAATTGTTCACAAGCATTTGCCTTAAAAGATTTTGAGTTACATCATCTGAATGCAACTCTTATGATAATTACTTTAATTAATTAGTTAGGTCCAGTTATTACCAACCTTCTCTATAATGTTGTTAACAATGAGGGGATTTTTCAAGATGTGCTGGCCAATTCCAGTATTGAACAGAATACCTAAAATAAGTATAATCAAGGCAGTTATATCATCATCATTAAAAGTATCAGTTATTTTGATTATATTTCGGTAACTAGACCAGTTTAACATCTGGTCTACACCTAAAACTTAGGCCCACCTAACTTCATGGCGCAGGGCATACATCTCAACTCCTGTGCAGAGGCAGAAAGAGGTGAATTACCCATACTGACTGTCAAATCCCTTCCCAAACTGTAGTGAAGGAAGAATCTACACTACAATCTGTGTGTAGTACATGGATCCCTTAGAGCATACATGCCCTTGTTATTGTAAAGGCTGGCAATTGTAGTGACATTCTAGAAGCAGGGGAGCCCACCGTATCCACCACAGTAGCTGAAAATATATTAGCTGCATTAGTAGTTGTATTGGGAACAACAAATGTAAAACAATACGAAAATTACTGGTGGCACTGTACACAAGTTAAAGCAATAAATTACACATGAACACTACTGTAAAGATCCTAAAACCACAGTCACTTTCTCGCTACTGCATTTAGATAGAGGTCTTTTTTTACACGGCCCCACATTAGTAAAAAAATCGGAATGACAACAGCACGCTCGCAAGCACAAGCCAGGAACAATCGAAGTAGGAAAGGTAGTGTAAAACCAAACACAAACGTCGCCGTCCTAACGCATACGACTCGCGTAGCAAAGCTCAGTGCTTGGAGCCGGGTCTTCAAAATAAGGCTGCGCCCGCCGGGCCAGGGAGCCGTAGCTCCATCCGTTTTCACTCGCAGAACCGAGGAGACGAGACTGCAGCCGCCAGCGGCTCCGGCCGGGCTTTCCCTGCCCGCGCACAGCTCCATCCTGCCCGCCGCAGCTGAGACTGGAAGGAAGCGGCAGCGCCTCCGAAAGTCTCACATCGTCCCCGCCCGGAGCACTCGGAGCCTTCGACACCTTCCCCCCAGGCGGCGCCCGCCGGTGACGGTTGCCAGCACCGCCACGGCCCCGGGCCGCAGAGGAGGAGCAACGGCTCCCCCGCCCCGGGCCAGCTCCCACGCCCTCCGAACTGGCCTACGGAGTGCGGCCGGAGCCCGGCTTCCTCCCGCCGAGCCCCCGCGCTCACCTGGCCCCGGCCCCGGCCCCAGGCCCTCCCGCCGGCACCGCTTCTCCGCCTTGACTTTCGGCATGGCGGCAGCCTAGAGACACGCACGCTCTCCCGCGCTCGGGAGGAGGAGGCCAGCCGTGTCGCGTGTGGATGACGTCAGTAACACGCGCCGGCGGAGAGGTGAGGAGGCGCGTGTTACCTCTAGCAGGAGCCGAATGGTCCCGGCTCGTGGCGCGAGCTTCGGACTAGGCGGGGGTCGCGTCTCGTCACGTGCAGCGGCTCTGACACAACGGTGAGCCCCGGGCGCTGAGGGGAGGTTGGCCGGGCCTCGGGGGCTGGCAGAGCCCGGCCAGGGTGAGTGTCCGGCCGGGGGGGCGGCGCTGCGGCGGGACTCACCTGCCCTCGTACCCAGCATGGGGGTAGCTGCCCCGCCCCGCCCCAGTGTGAGCGAACGGCGTCGCCCGCGCAGCCGGGCCGCACCAGCAGCGCGCCGGGCGGGAGAGGAGGCCTCGGGACGTAGGGAGTCACCCTGCCCAACATTACACCGACTGGGGCTCCCCTGGGCTGGCCGCATGTAGGCTAAAGGGTCACAGCCGCCCCTAGGCAGGAATCCTTAGCGGAGCAGAGGGGATGAGAGCGCGTCCGGGATTTGGATGCGGTAATTGTGGGGGCCGTAAAGGGAGTACGACCTTTGGTTTTAATTGCTGTGATTAGTCGGGAGCCAGTACCAGGATTACCAGGGTACGTGTGACGTGGTTGCTGTGTTTTGTGTGGCGAGGATATGTGAGTGCTGCTCAGAACAGAGGAAAGGTTGCAACAATCAATATGTGGGATAATCCGGGTCTGGAGGAAGATTTTAGCTCTTAGAACAGAGAGGATCAGGTTGGTTCTGTATGTTGTGGAATTAAACACAAACAAATCTTATAACATACACTTATGGGGAGAAGGAAGGAAAAGAGTAAAAAAAAAAATCCCTTACATGAAGGTTATTTTGTAATTATCCATTCTAGGGTTTCTTGCACCTTCCTTTGAAATATCTAGTTCTGTTCAGGGTGAGAGACAACATACAGCACCAGTCTTCTGATACAGTATGCCATTTGCTGTTTTAGATGCAGATAATACTGTTCAGGATAATTCTTAGTGAATATTGTACGGAGGTGTCAAAGTACTTTCTTTAGATGTGGAGGAGGAAGTGGGCTATTGACAATTTCTCCAACCTCACAGAATTATCTTCTGGGTTCCTTGCTTCCATTTGGGGAAAACTAGGTGGGCCAAGGCATTAGCTCCGTATTTCTTGACAGGCGGTGTTTTTTTCACAATAGTTTATTTCCCTCTTCCTCCAACTGATTCCTCCTTCCTCTGGTTAGAGAATTGCTATCTCTTTGAGGTCTTTTAAAAAGCAAAATTTGGAACCTATTCAGAACACCACTTTTTCACCCAATCAGGAGAAAGGACTGTCACTGTAATGGTAAATTACCTTCCCCCCTTCTGATTTTATTAGAAAATAACTTTAGTACATGTGGCAGGTAATATTCCCACTTTGTGCATGGTATGTATTGGATGGTCTCTTGGTTTGAAAATTAAGAGACTGACAGCCACATTGTTTCTGCAAGACTTGAGTCTCTAAGGTGCTGCAAGACTATTAGTTGTTTTTTAAGTTTTTCCAGTTAACAGACTAACGCGGCTACCCCTCTGAAACTTTTGGATCCAGTAATCATTATGGGTAAATGTTAGTCCTCATCTCCAAATGACACTGTAATCTGCTACAGCATAAACCATGACAGTCGTTCCAAGCAGGGGTTATTCCAGGTATGTGTTTACTATAATTCCCAGGTCCTTTTGTGCAGTACTATTTCCTATTTAGTTATTTCTCATTTTGTATTTGTACATTAGATTTTTCCCTTCATAAATGTAGTATTTTGACCTTGCCTTTCCTGAGTTTCGTCTTGTTGTTTTCAAACCAGTTCTGTAAATTATCCAGGTTTTTTTGAATTCTAATCTTTTGTTCCAAACTGATTGCAGTCTCTCCCAGCTTGGTGTCATTTGCAGATCTTAAAAGCACACTCTGCTTCCCATTATTTTAGTCACTTTCATCACCTTTATCTGGCTTGTCCTCGTCCATCCCTCCAGGAACACGAGTTGATGCCACACCATTCCATTTTGTTGCGAGCATATTCTTTCAATTTCTGGCCAAAGAGTTTTGCCATGAGATCGATACAGTGTGTTTTCAGTCTGCCCAGCAGTTGTTTGTGGTTTCTGGGGATTCAGTCACTAATGTGGGTTGTCCACCTATTTTTTTGGGGTGTGGACTACATGACCCACACATTTCTGCTTTGCATCGTCCCATTGATCACCTCTGTATGCCTTCTCAGTATTTGATCAGGGTGATATCTTAAATGTTCACCTTTCCATTGCTCTCTCCGTGAAAGTGAATTTTTCTTCACTTAATCATTGACCAGCTTTCTGTTCCATATAGCATTGCTGCAAAACAGTGGAGTTAAATGAGTCTTTCTTTTTTTTTTCCTCATAAGCCATTCATCCTCCATTAGAAGCATCTTTATTTTGCTGAAAATTACTCAGCCCACCTTTCTCATCCTACTGCATTCCCCATTGAATGAGTTGTTTCTGTTCAGCTGCTGACCCAAGTTAATAAATTTGTTGACCTTTTTGATTACTTTCGTGTGTACACTTATGATTCCTACTGTGCAATGCTCATTGCACATCCACTTTTTGATGAGTTCACTTCCAATCTTATATCTTGTGAAAGTGTTTGCAGTTGCTGCAATTTATTTTCCAGTTCTGCAGTGTCCTTTGCCAGTATTAAACAGTTGTTAGTGAAGAGATGTGTTAACTGGTCTCCAGCAATTGTAATTCCTTCTTTCCAGTTCACTTTCTCGAGCAGTAACTTCAGTATTGCTGCAAACAGCTATAGTGAAATTATTTTGCATTGTCTTACTCTCCTATGTATAATAGTGCATGGAACATTGAATAACTTTTCTGTCATATAATTGTGGTTAATTTCTTCCATCAGGCCAACGTATCTTGGGTCAATTCTGATTTCATTAAGCGTGTTGAGCACAGCATAAATCTTTACCAAGTTGAATGCTTTTTTTGTAGTCAACAAATGCAAGACACATTTGTATTCCTTGCATTACTTTGTATTCCTTGCATTTTTTGATGAACTGCCAAACTGAATGGATGTGATCAATTGTTGAACTATCCCAAGCAGAAACCAGCTTGTTCTTGACTTTTGCTCATTTGAAGATCCTTCTTAATGTGACTGAGTATGTTGCAGGTGAAGGCCTTATGCAATTGAGAGGAGTGTGGATAGTAGGTGTTCAATTCTTCTGGATCATCTTTCTTCATCAGTTGTATTGTTTTCAATTTCTTCCATGTCTCTGGAGCATGCTTGCTATTGATGTAGATGGTGAACCATTGCACCAACACTTTGAAGAGAGTATATTTTCTTGCTTTGAAATATTCCAGCCAAATATTGTCTACTCCCGGGCTCTTTCTGCTCTTCGTTACAGATTGCATATTTAGTTTCTTCCCACATAACACCAGGAACTTCTGTAGCATTTGCATTGCAGGCATATGCTGGACATTGACATGTGAGGAGTAGAAATCATTGTAGATTTTTGTACACATTTCATTCATCTTGCTCCATTCTGATGTCTTTCACTCTTTTCATCTTTGAGTGCTGCTGGGATAACCTAACATCTCTTTCTACAAAAAACAAGTAGTCCTGTAACACCTTAGAGATTAACCAAAAAAATCCTACCTCTTTCTACATATAAGTTTTTTTTCCTGCAGGATGACAGAATGATGTCATCTGTATCCACAGGTTCCGCCCTTACACAGTGTTCCTGCTCCGGAGACTGTTCAGGGAGCGGCAAAGCCGCCTGGCAGCCTGGCCTGGGCAGATTCCATCTTCCAAGGGTCCTGCTCGCTCAGCTCTGGCCACAGCCTTTCGGGTGGCCTGTCCCCTGGCCCAGGGGGCTGCTTTGGCAGGTACAAGGCCCAGGGCGCAGCCCATTCACACTGGGAATGCAGGCAGGACTTGCCCAGGACTCTCCCATCTGGCGTGGCTCCTGTTGGAAATGCAGCGGGAGATCTGGGGGAACACCATACCACAGGTCTCCCCCCGAGAGAGCGGCTCCGGCATGTGCTGGTGACCTGGGGCCAGGCTCCTGGCTCAGGCCCGCTCTCCCAGGCCCGCCGTGAGCTGGGCAGGTTTTGGCCACGCCACACCTCCAGCCCTTTGGGGACGGCATGGTTATGCTGCACCCCAGCTGCTTCCCCGGCTTTCCAGAGCAGCTGCTCTGGGCTCCCAGGGCTAAGCCTGAGGGTGCAGCTCGACAAATGATCACTCACCATCCTGCCCCCCTCATGCAAGGTTGAAGCGCTGGCTTTCTGTAAGGGAGTTTGGGGGAAAGGCCTGAGGCTCCCCATACATTGCTGCTTCCCTTTCCCCTCTCTCGGCAGGAGGGACAGCAGTGCAGAGACGTGCTTCAAGGAGGTTTTTCCTTCTGCGCGGCAGGGTGGTGAGTGAAAGGGCTGAGAATAAGGGGTCTTGGCTGGTGGGGTGAGGCTGGAGTTCCAGCATGGGCTCCCAGTGTTGCCCTCGCCCCCTCACTCACTGCCCTGCTGAGATCCCGCACCCCCGACCCCTTCACACACACCCCTCCGCCAACACCCTGCACCCCAGCCCACTCACTCACTGCGTGGCCGAGACCCAGCATCCCCAGCCTACCCCCCAAGACAAGACCCCACACTCCCAGCCTGCTCACTCACCACCCTGCCGAGATTTGCAGCCCCAGCCCCCTCACACACTCCCTCCACTGAGACCCCACTTCTGCTCCCTCCTCCCTGTCCAGACACCTATCCTCAGCCTGCTCATGGACCCTCCTCCCCCCCTTGGCCAGACACCCTCCCCCCAGCCCGCTCCTGCACCCTGTCCCTGGCCATTCATCTACCCCTAGAGAGAGTGGGGTTGCTGAATGTAGCTCTGACACTCTCTGGCTGTGAAAGCCGCCTGAGAGAGGGGGATTGGCGAGCATAGAGAGCAGGGGCATAACCCCCTATTTTGTGTGTGTGTGTGTATAAATATAAAAATCATGAGCTTTCAGGGGCAAAACCCACTTCTTCATATGAATGGAGGAAAAAAGGAAAAATCCTACAATTTAAAGCAAAAAAAGGAGGGGAAGGGGGGGGAACCCTGTTATTTGATGCTAAATGAGGCTATTTGAGTGGACTAAGTCACATACTTAGTTTTTTATGTCATTTGGATGTTGAATACAATGGCCCATCCAGTTCATGTGTTTGTTCATTCCCTGAGAGAGTGTCAGATTTGCATATGAAGGCCAGTTCCCCAGTTACTCTCCATAGTTGGTTCCTGAAATTCCTTTGTAGATGAGTGGCTACTTCTAAATCCACTATTGAGTGCCTAGGTAGGTTAAAATTTGCTCCCAAAAGTTTTTGTGTATTACCGCTTCTGATATCTGACGTGTGTCCATTTAACCTGTGTTGTAGAGACTGTCAATATACATGGCAGTGCAGCATTGCTGGTACTTGATGGCACATATCACATTAGAGGAATTGCAGTTATATGAGCCTCTGATGTGCTGGCTTATGTGGTCAGGTCTTGTGGTGATATTGCTTGTAGACAGAGTTGTCAATGGGGCTTAATGCAGGGGTAGGTTCCTGGGTGAGTATGTTTGAGGTATGATGTGTCATTGCTGGAAAGAATTTACTTCAAGTTAGGGGGTTGTCTGTAGGCAAGGACTAACCTGTCTCTCAGGGCCTGTGAAGTGAGGGATTGTTCTCCACGATAGGTAGTAGATTGTTAATGATGCGCTGGAGGGATTTAAGTTGGGGGCTGTAGGTGATGACTTATTGGCATTCTGTTATTTTCCTTGTTGGGCAGAAGCCTAAAGAAGTTTCTTTGTACCTAAAGAAGCAGATGCCTGGGTACTTGTGTAGCTCTGTCCATCTGTTTTTCCAATTACCCACGTGTGTATTGAAGTTTTAAGAGGGCTTGATAGAGATCCTGTTAAGTGTTTCCCTGTCTGTGGGATTGGAGCAAATCCAGTTGTATCTTAGGGCCCGGCTGTAAACAGTTGATCATGTGATGTGTCCTGGGTGGAAGCTAGAGGAATATAGGTAAGAATAACGGTCAATAGGTTTCTGGTATAAGGTGGTGGAGATGTGGCCATCATTTAATTGTAGTATCAAGGAAGTGGATCTTTTGTGTGGACTGGTCCAGGCTAAGGTTGATGATAGGGTGGAAGTTGTTGAAGTCCCTGTGGAGTTCAAGGGTCTCCTTCCCATGGATCTCTTTCTACTTTTGTCAGGCTCTCATTCTTTTTGGCCACTTCTTTGTTTCTTCCTTTTGAAATCTTCATAATCTTCCCTGAATTTCATGCACATTTCTTAAGAACATAAGAACGACCATAATGGCTCAGACCAAAGGTCCATCTAGCCCAGTTTCCTGTCTTCGCACAGTGGCCAATGCCAGATGCCTCAGAGGGAATGAACAGAACAGGGAATCATCAAGCAATCCCTCTTCTGTCTTCTATTCCCAGCCTCTGACAGAGGCTAGGGACACCATTCCTACCCGTCCTGGCTAATAGCCATTGATGGACCTAACCTCCATGAATCTATCTAGTTCTTTTTTAAGCCCTGTAAAAGTCCTGGTCTTCTCAGCATCCTCTAGCAAGGAGTTCCACAGGTTGACTGTGCGCTGAGTGAAGAAAAACTTCATTTTGTTTGTTTTAAATCTGCTACCTATTAATTTCATTTCATGACTCCTAGTTCACATGTGATAAAATAACTTTTCCTTATTCATTTTTTCCATACTAGTCATGATTTTATATAATGATTTCTATCATTACCCCCCTTTAGTCTCCTCTTGTCTAAGCTGAAAAGTCCCAGTCTTTAATTTCTCTTAAATGTGTCCCATTCCAAACCCCTAATCATTTTTATGTCCTTTTCGGAACCTTTTCCAGTGCCAATATATCTTTTGAGATGAGACAACCACATCTGTATGCAGTATTCAAGATGTGGATGTACCATGGTTTTATATAGAGGCAATAATATGTTCTCTGTTTTATTCTGTACCTCTTTTTAAATGATCCCAAACATTCTGTTTGCTTTTTTGATGGCTGCTGCACCTTGAGTGGATGTTTTTCAGTACGGATGTAAGCAGCTAGTTGACTAGTGATGTGACTAGTCACTTCCCCTCCTTGTTGCTTCTATTGGAGAGAGACAGCAAGCGGGGAGAGCAGAAGCCGGTGCTGGGGGGAACCAGCTTAAAAGCCAGTTCCTCCCAGCACCATCCCCATGGGGGTCAGGGGAGGTAGAGGCACAGTGGGAAATGGCACGAGTGGGGACTGAAGCAGTCTCCTGCACCGCTTCTGCTGCGATTCTGCTTTTGAAATGTGTAAGAGCTCCTCCAGGGCTTTTGTACATTTAATAGGCTGAGGCGTCTCAGGTAGTGCGGGGCCAGCAGGGAATCCCCTGCTCCTTGTGGAGCTTCCTTTTGAAATATACAAGAGACCCTTTGGGGCTCTTGTACATTTCAAAGGCTGAGGACTCTCCTGCTAGCTCTACGCTCCCTGGGGCACCTCAGCCTTTGAAATGTACAAAGCCCCAACAGGGCTCTTATACATTTCAAAAATAGAATTGTCACAGAAGCAGTGTGAGCTAGAGACTGCTTCAGTCCCTGCTTGTGCCATTTCCCACTGTGCCTCTGCTTCCCCTGCCCCCCATGGAGATGGTGCTGGGGGGAAATCTAAGTACACTATATCTACTTGATCCTTCTTATCCATGTTTGGTGATCCCTTCAAAGAACTCTAGTAGATTAGTAAGGCATGATTTCCCTTTACAGAAACCATGTTGACTTTTCTCCAACAAATTATGTTCATCTGTGTGTCTGACAATTTTATTCTTCACGAGTTTAAACTAATTTGCCTGGTACTGAGGTTAAACGTACTGGTCTGTAATTGCCAGGATCACCTCTAGAACCCTTTTTAAATATTGGTGTCACATTAGCTGTCTTCCAGTCATTAGGTACAGAAGCTGATTTAAAGGATAGGTTTAAACCACAGTTACTAGTTCCATGATTTCACATAAGAGTTCTTTCAGAACTCTTGGGTGAATGCCATCCGGTCCCGGTGACTTGTTACTGTTAAGTTTATCAATTAATTCCAAAACCTCCTCTAATGGTACCTCAATCTGGGACAGTTTCTCAGATTTGTCACCCAGAAAGAATGGCTCAGGTTTGGAAATCTGCCTAACATGCTCAGCCGTGAAGACCGAAGCAAATAATTCAGTTAATTTCTCCGCAATGACCGCATCTTTGAGTGCTCCTTTGGTATCTGTCATCTAGGAACCCCACTGGTTGTTTAGGAGGTTTCCTGCTTCTGATGTACTTAAACATTTTTTTATTACTTTTTGATTTTTTTTGTCTCATCAAACTCCTTTTTGGCTTTTCCTCAAATGTACATTCAAAGTTGGCCAGGGATAAGCCTTAATTAATGGAAAATGAGAACAATAAACCAGCCATTTGATAGCAAAAGGGATACAAAGACAGATCAGACAATGGACAGAAAATTCTTAAAAGACCCATTTTAATTAATCTTAATTCTAAACTAACAGATTTTGTTGAAAAATACTCAAAACATTCATTATATACTCTCAGATTGAGTGCTGAAAGCTCCGGGAACATACGCAGTAACAAAACAAAGAGCTTGAATTCCAACTTTGTGTGAAACTGAATCCCCCTTAATAATAGGAATGTTACCATGCCACTCTAATATCCGGATAATTCTAAACATGAGATCTTTTAGAAGGGGTAGTTGTAAAATAATTAACAAAACTATGGCTGTGTACTTAAGAAATTATACCTCATATAATTGAAACCACGGGTGCTTCATGGAATAGTTCAGACATAATCTTCTCTTATACAAAATGCACAGAACTATTGTGTTTCTCCTTTATTACCTAGTGTATTATTGGGGAAAGTGTAATCTTGCATTCTGCAGAAGCCTTTGTTTTCAGTGATGTGCCTTTCCAGATGTTTTTTTTAAATTTTGAAAAAAACTAGTTATTTCAGTGCAAATACCATCTGCCACCACTTCTCTCAGAAGAAGTGCTGTTGTCATTGTTGATTCTGGGTGCTGACATTATACATGGCTTTTAAAATCCATGACATTTTCTTTCCCATAAGATAGTACAATAAAGCTATGTATTGTACAACATTCTGGCTTTTGGTAAGCTCTTTATCTACATATGTGCAAATGCTGGGAAGAATTGTTGCAACTATATTAAATTCCAGAGTAGAGTTCTGCTGAAAAATGTTTGGCATGCTCCATTCCTGTTTAGGAAATGAGACAAGAAAATAATTCAGATAGGTTTGTTCTGATTTTAAATAAAAATAGGCTGGCAAGATTCATTTTAAGTTGATAGATGTTAATAAAAGTCAATTTGAGCTGAGATACTGAAATGGGTGAAAACAATCTTTTTGTAACGGCTGACATGTGTTCAGCCTATTTGACCCCTTCTGCACTTATACCTGCAGAGATTGGATGTCATCTGCCCTTTAGTAGCACAGAAAAATCGTTTGCAGTCCTGCTGTCATGGGAGTTAGTGAGCAGGGCCATGATGCCAAGCTGCAGAGAGCTTCCTGTGCTGTTGCAGGGTTAATGACCCTGATTCCTGCATGCACAAGAAATGGGGAAGGTTTTGGTCCTGGCATGGTAGATCAGAGACTCCCAGTTTTGACTTGGTGGGAGTTGAAATCCCAGCCAGAGTGGAAGCCCAGTGCAGCTGAATGGCTCTGATCCTGGGCAGGAACTATTCCACAGCAGGGTGGTCTCCCGTAGGGCTGGAGCAGGGGTAGGGAACCTAAGGCCCACCCGGGAGCTGAATACGGCCTCTGGCCTGCCTGGATCTGGCCCCCAAGTCTCACAGTCCCTCCCAGCATTGGGATGTCTGTGCTGGTGCTCCAGCCCCACTGCTGCTCCATTGCAGAGCACACAAAATCTACTAGGCTGGGCCCCTCTAGGCTCTGGTGTGTGAGGGGAATATGTGGAATGTCTTTCTCCTTCGGGAACCATGTCAGTGAGGTGTGTGGCCCCAGACTGATTTTTCTATGGGTCAGTGGCCTCGACCCAAAGAAGGTTCCCTACCCGTGGGCAGGAGACTGATCCTCCTCCTTGCAGTCCTGGCAAAGACCTCCTTTCTGCCCCACCAAGACTGTAGTCCTCCCTGTACCTTGGACCTGTAGAGCTCAGGTGTCACTTGCCCTACAGCCTTTCAGGGCACCCTTTGCGGTTCTGCTATCATGACTCCATTTTCCCAGCAGGAACTGTTCAGCAGCAGGATGGCTTGCTCTATGCTCAGGTGCTTGTCCAGCTCCTTGCAGCCTTGATTGGGGTTCTCTGTTCTGTTGGGCCACAACTTCAGCCTCCCTCATACCTTGTGGCAACGTGTCTTAGATGCCTTCATCACGTGGAGAGCTCCCTTCAGTCAGTACTGGGCAAGCCCCAGTGTTCATGATTCTCTAACCCTGCCCTACCCCTTAACATCTCAAGCTATACAAATAATTGTCAAAATTGGAAAAAAAATCTACCCAAGCCTAAATATGAATTAGCAACACTGTCTAAATATCAGAGGGATAGCCATGTTAGTCTGAATCTGCAAAACTCCTCGTCACTGTCTAAATACTAGCTTTAGGCTAGTTACAAAATTGGTAACTTTATTATTTGGAAAGGGATTTAATGAATTATTACCACTTGGTGGCAATATAACATATTACTATATCACGAATAGAGATTTCTGGCTTTGAATGAGTTGTTATATTGGGTTCCTTAGGATCCAGGTGATGTGTGGTTTACATGCTTTTGCTGAAGTAATCCTTTGATTTATTTCTTTATATCAGTTTCTGTGCCAGTACTGTAGCTTTGCCTGATTTATATGTACAACTAGAATTTTAGTTACCAGACAATATCAACTAACTCTCATTTTAAACTAATGAAATTGTCTAACTTTTAAAGGGTCAATTTCTATTTAAAGACAGGTTAGTTTTTAAAAAAGAAATCTTAAATTTGAAATCTAGACTGTTGGTAAAAAGTTAAAAAATAATTTGCTACAGATTGGACCTCCCAAAACTGGGACCCCCTCATCTGGCAGCATCTGTTGTCTGGTAGGAGTACCAGTATTTCTGGACCAGGGAGTCCTGTCTGGGAGCCCTAGTGGCAAGAGGGCTGGCGGCTTGGAGCCCAGCAGGGCTGGGACTAGTGCTGTAGGCCCAGTAGCGCAGCAGGGGCTGCGGCAGCCCCAGCAGCAAGGTCGGGGATGTGGCAGCCGCAGTAGCGGGGCCAGAGATGCAACAGCTGCAGTAACTGGGCCGGGGCTGGAGATGTGGCAGCGCCAATAGCGGGGCCGGGGCCTGGGACGCAGCAGCCCCAGTAGCAGGGCTGGGGCATTCTAGGCTGCTGGGGTCACAGCAGTCCAGCAGCCCGGTGGGGTGGGGTGAGGGAGCTGGGGCCGGCAGTGGGGAGGGAAGGTGGTCTGAGGAGTGAGTAGCAGGGGACCTCCTCTGGTCTGGAAAATTCCCTCGTTCGGGACCGGTCAGGTCCTGAGGGTGCCGGACTAGAGAGATCCAACCTGTACTACATTTGCCTATGCCAGTTTTTATGGCTTTATCATAATTTTTCATGTAATTCAAAGTGTTTTTTTTCTCCTACCATGTGAAAGACCCACATAAAAATATGCAATTTTAAACTGAAAGCAAGAAATAGATTGCCTCTAATCTTACACTTATTGTTATATTACTGTAGCACCTACCAGATATGAAATATTTATAAGTTGTCATTAAGTTGATTGCCAATTTAATATTTTGACTATTGCTTTGCATAATAATATGATTGAATAATTTTTAAAAAGGAAGTAATTTGTCAGTGTAGAACATATGTAATTATTAAACTTAATTTATTTCAGTTGTAAAATGGCCTATTCAAGAATATGAATGCTGTCGCTATATACTAAAAAACAGAATATCTGTATGATCTAATATCAATATGAAAACCCTTCTAACCATTTAGTCAAGGTTTTCATCTTGG
This sequence comes from Pelochelys cantorii, assembly GCA_032595735.1. Classification (NCBI taxonomy): domain Eukaryota; kingdom Metazoa; phylum Chordata; order Testudines; family Trionychidae; genus Pelochelys; species Pelochelys cantorii. The sequence continues at coordinate 39,460,394 of CM064330.1, forward strand.
AGAGAGCCTTCATAAATAGATGTGCAAAGTTATCTGGTTGACAAAGGGGAAGATGAAGTTCCACAGTCTTGGGCCCTCCAGCAAGAATATATCTAGATCCTTACATTTTGATCACTTCAGTTGATCAAGTGATGGGGTAAAGCATGAGGAGATGTCTCAAATTTCATTGCACTGAGGCCCCTTTTGACAAAAAAAAATTATATAACCCGAAGGGAGGTGTTGGGGACCTAAGTTCACCCTAAGCTGCATGGCTGCATAGCTTCCCATTAAGCCCCATGCAGGGGCTCAGGACTGCAGCGAGTAAAGATTTCTCTACCCAAACCCCGAGGTTGCTGTGGCCGGCGGAGGGGGGCCCTTCCCTGCCCTGCAGCCCCAGCATGGAGATGCTGTGTCTGGGGGAAAGAGGCCCCTTGCTGTGTAGGTAAGCCCAGGCCCCAATCCCGTGCCCCATCTTGTGCCCTGTCAGCCCTGAGCACCTTCATACATCCCAAAGCCCACACCCCCAGCCCAGAGACTGTACCTCATCCTGCATCCCAAGCTCCAGCCCTGAGACTCTCCCCAAACCTGGAGCCCCCCTCCTTTTACCTCAAACCCCTGATCCCCAGCCTCCTCTCAGAGCCTGCACTCCCATCTGCACCCCAAGCCTTTGTCCATGTAGTGAGTCCCATCGCTTTCTGTTAATTGGACAGCAAGGTCATTATAAATTTGCATTTAAAAGAGAGAAATATGAGCCTAAATTTATATTTTATGGAAAAATAAGAAATTAACATTTCCTGTTCAGATTAATTTTAGTTTATGGGCATTAACATGGGTGCCTAATGAAAGCAAATGTGCCTACAAAATTCTGTATCTTTTGTCTCTAATATTGAAGCCCTATAATCTAGCCTCTTAAGGTAAATACAGGTTGGATCTCCTTGGTCTGGGACCTGTCCAGCCCTGAACGAGGGGATTTGCAGATAGAGGGAGATACATCTACTCGTGGCCCATACTGCCCCGCTGCTGCTGGGCTAGGGCTCCAGCTCAGCCTTGCTGCTGCCCCAGCGCCCCAGGGCTCTTTAGTTGCTATAGACCGTACTGCTGCTGGGTCCAGAGCTCCACAGCCATTTGGCTCTGTGGCCAGGGCTGGAGTTCCAGGGCCGGGGCCAGAGGTTGGAGCTCTTCGGCTGCTGGAGCTGGAACAGAGCCAGGACTGGAGCTCTGCGGCTGTGGCTGGAGCTTCCTGACTTCTGTCCTGGCTGCCGGAGTTTCCATGGCCACTGCTGGGCTGGAGCTCCCCAGCCACTGGGGCCTGAACTGGGGATGTTAAATATAGTTTAATCAACTAAACAACTAGTCGATGGATTTTCCATCAACTAGTTGATTAGTTGATAAGCAGGGGAATTGCAGCGGGATATGCTCCTGGTCTGGCAGCTCACCCTGCTGCGGCTCTGCCTTTTAAATATATTAAGAGCTGGCAGGCTCTTAATACATTTAAAAGACTGAAGTGCAGCAGGAGGGACCCAGCACAAACTGGGGCAGCTGATTGCCAGCTCGTGTTGGGTCCCTCCCTGCCATGCTTTAGCCCTTTAAATGTATTCAGAGCTTCTGGGTTCTTAATATGTTTAAAGGGCTTGTGTGCAATGTGGGGGACCCAGTGCGAGCCGGGTCAGCTGATTCCTAGCTTGTGTTGGGTCCCCTCTGCTGCATGTTAGCCCTTTACATGTATTAAGAGCCTCTGGGCCCTTAATACATTTAAAAGGCTAAAGCTCAGCAGGGAGGACCCAGTGCGAGCCAGGAATCAGCTGGCTGGGCTTACGCTAGGTCCCCCCTGCTGTGCTTGTGATTTTTAAATGTATTGGCTTGCACCTGGTCATTGCTATTCCCCTGCCTCCTGCGGAGATGGTGCTGAGGGGAACCGTCTTTTAAGCTGGCTCCTCCCAGCACCAGCTCCTACTCCCCACCCCTTGTTGCCTCTTGTAGAGGCAGCAAGGGTGGGGGGAAGTGACTAGTCAAGGAACTAGTTGACTCTCCAATAAACTTTTGCTTGTTGGATAGTTGACCAGGCTAGGGATGTAAGCGACTAAACTCTTCCCCCCCCCGTGCCACCTCCCTCATACACTGAGCTCCTGGCTGAGTCACTGGTCATCGTCCCCCTTCCCTCCCCCTCCCCCCGCCCACTGCGCTTCTGCCCTGCTGCCAGACCTCCCTGTTCCTGGACCAAAGAGTCCAGGAACATCTGTGCTCCATGCTGGACCGTGGATGTTGCCGGATCAGAGTGTCCCAGTTAAGGGAGGTACAACTTGTAGTTATAAAATACTTAAATACATGAGAATTGTGGAAATTAACTACTGGAAGTAGAACAGTTACTTTTAACAAAGCAATGCTTTATTTAGAATATGCAAAAGAGCAAATATTTACTTCTAGCTCATCTTATAAGTTCATATCATCCCAGGTCAGTAGTAGTATTGCTTTGAGCTTATTGCACTCTGCAAAAAGGTAACTAATACAAAACATCTCTAAGAAAGCCTGACACTTTGTAAGGCACCAGATGTAAAGAAAACTTGCAACCGTAAATTGTGGTCTTGTTCTTCTTCTGACATTTCCGAGGACTGCATACTCTCAGAAGGTCTGGTATACAAGTGAAGAAACTGGTAGAACTTTGGCTAATTTATGTCCAAAGTTGTACCCTCTGTGTTATCAGACTAATGCTGTTTGTTACTTCACTTGTACCATTCCAGGGAAATGGGATAAGTTAAGGATATAGCTTCTCACAATATAAATATTTACATCTTTTGTCTAAGGGCTTTTATATTCACCACTGAAAGTTGAAAGCATCTAAACTTTCTGGTATCTTCACAATTGCTTGCATGCAGTTTTTTCTTAGCATTTAGCAGAGGATGGGCTGCAGGCTACTAATGTAGAAATTTGGCAATAGAGAGAGAAAATAGTCTGGTGGTTAAGGCACAAAGTTATGACTCTGGAAGTTTGGGTTCTATCACGGTGCCCCAGATTTCCTTTAAGAAGTCATTTAATTGCACTGTGACTTGGCTTCCCATCTGTAAAATGGGGGTGGAGAGAGAATCCTCTTCTTTGCTTGGGTGGTGTGAAGGTAAGTTCATGTATGCATTCCAGGTGCTTAAATACTATTGTGTTGAGTATCATAGAAAAGTATATACATTTTTTTAAAAAAGGCTTGATCCTATAAGGTGGTTAAAACCAAACATGTGCTTATGTGCTTGGTGGATTGATAATGTAGTGTTAAGCATCTTTCATTAATCTGTGCAATTAATGTTTTTTCTTTTTAAATATCCTTATCAGATTTTCATGGATCTCAATAGTGCCAGCACCATTGTTCTGCAGGTCTTGACCCAAGCTACCAGTCAAGATACTGCTGTGCTGAAACCAGCTGAAGAACAATTGAAGCAGTGGGAGACCCAACCTGGCTTTTATTCAGTCTTGTTGGTAAGCTGGAGGGAAAAGTGCTATTCATTACGTGTCTCCATATCTATCTTTATATTTTTTTCCTACCATTTAGTCTTTTCCTGTTACTTTTCACCTGACTAAATTTTGAAAAGGTGGAAAGGATACTTACTCCATGAGAAGAAGGGTCAGGGGCACAGCAGGGAACTGGCGGTGCTTCCGTCTTTGAAATGTAGCAAAAGCGAGCTCTTGCGGCATTTCAAAAGCAGAAGTACTGTGGGGAGTCTGAGGCAAGCTGGGGACTCAAACAGTCCTGGGCTGGCCCCATGTTCCCTGCTTTTGAAATGTACAAGAGCCTCTCAGGGCTCTTGTATATTTCAAAAGCAGGGCGTGAAGGGCCAGCGGGGGACTACTTGAGTCCCCTTCTGGTTGTGGTCCCTGCTGCGCTTCCACCTTTCAAATGTAGCAAGAGCCCTTATTGACTAATTGAAGAGTTGATGCAAATTACATGGACTATTCAATAAATTTAGATTAATCAACTAAACATCCTTAGAATGGAGGAGCAGTGGGGGGCTCATGAACCATAATTTCGCTGTAACAGAGCCACATGTCGCTTATGAGAAATATTGGCTTGCTGTCCACCAGTAAAATCATGCTTGATGATCTCTTACCTGATAGTATCAAAGTTCCTCAAAGGCCTCTTGCCCATTGCCATCCTTGTTGGGTTGATATGGCTGATATTGCTTATTTCTGCTTGTCTGTTTATATAAGTGGGATCTATACTAACACACATGAAAAAAAGATGTGTGGTTCTTCAAGATGTGTAGACCACATGGATCCTACAGCTTTCCCTCTGGCCTGCTTTGAGTCTTGGCTACCATAGATCTTGAATTGTGGGAAAACTGAGGGAAGGTCGCAGACACTGTGTCCTTTACATCCTCATTGGTAGTATGAAGAGGCACGGGGCACATGCGAAGCCTTGGTGGATTTTGCTGTTTAACAGAATCCAGTCTCTCATGTATGAGGCTATAAACCTAGAGTGGAAATCCACACTGACATCTTGAAGAACCACAGTTACTGTTGAATAGGCAGTGATTCTTTCTGCCTAAGGGAGTAGGGCCATCTGTCTGAATCTAAGTTAGATGTTCCTTTTTTTCTTTCACCTGTACATACTTGGAACATGTGTTATAGGTGGGGCTGGTATCACTTGTTAAGGATGACCGACTCTTTCCATTATAATTATGTTCTAATTGGATTATGTTTTGCTAAATTATTACCATTTGGGCTAAGGATATAAAAGGTTAAACAGTTAACTGGTCTCCTGATAAACATTAGCCTTACTAGCATGCTTATCTGGTAACTGGTTAACCAGAAGGCTGAGATGGTAAGAGCAGCCCACCCACCCATGGTGACCTGGCTGGCAGGTCCCCAGCTGCAGTGGGCCTGGCAGGGCCGGAGCAACCTATCACCCATGGCGTGATGGAACTGGAGCATGCTAGCCAGCAGGACCCCTGCCACTGGGGCCCACCAGGTTTCCACAGTTAACCAGTTAAATGATTAAAACTATATCATTTAGTTAACTTTTTTACTGGGTATTTATTAGGAATGTAAAATTTCGATTATTTCATTAATTGAATAGTCGATACAATTTGCATTGACGGTTCGATTTGTCGATAAGGGCGCTTCCGCCTTTAAAGTGTAGCAGTAGCCCCAGGGCTGTTGCTACACTTCAAAGGAGAAAGTGCTGTGGGGAGCACGGGGCCAGCAGAGGACTCAAGCAGTACCCTGCTGGCCCTGTGCTCCCTGCGGCATTTCAAAGTAGCAGCTCTGAGTCCCCAGCTGACCCTGAGCTCCATGCGGCACTGCCTCTTGGAAACGCCACGGGGAGTCCGGCGTCAGGCTCCATGTGGCATTTCAAAGAGGCAGTGCCATGTGCAGCCCAGGGTCAGCGGGGGAGTCCCTCCTACCCCCTCCACTGACCCCAGGCTCCACATGGCGCTGCCACTTTAAAATGCCATGTGTAGCCTGAGGTTTCCAGCTGGCCCCAGGCTCCACACGGCGCTGCCACTTTGAAGCACTCTGTCCTCTTCCTCCACCCCTCTTGCTCCCTCTTTTCTGATAGATGAAACAATCTGGGAAAGTTGTCGCAGTCTCAGAGGCATCACTTAAAGGTCTGATCTTCAGTTTTGACTTATTTAGACTCTAAGGAATACAATAATTCAAATCTAGCTAGCTATTTTTATTTTCCCATGATGTAAGTAAATGGAGTTACTAAATCAATGTACTGTATTGAAGTTTCTTCTGGATGAGATCTTATAAACAGGTCACATTTGCTGTGTATGTACATTAAAGATGCCACGAGGGAAAATGTATCACTTATTATTATTATTGGAAGAAAGAGGAAGTTGTAACTTGGGGATTCTTGTAGACCAGACCAAAAAGTAAATGATGTTTTAACTTTTTTTTCTTTATAGAATATCTTTACAAATCATACGCTGGATGTAAATGTAAGGTGGTTAGCTGTTCTGTACTTTAAAAATGGAATTGACCGCTATTGGAGGCGTGTAGCACCACAGTAAGTTGTATATTTCCTTTTTTACATGCTAAAGTAGATTTTGTTGCAGTTTCATTCACAACTGTTAAAAATTTTAACTGGTAGGAGGGAAGAGATGTGTGCCTGGGAGGTATAGACAAGTGTCATACTGATTACTGAGCACTAGAAGGGATGTGAAAAGCTAAATAACTCATAAATGAAATAGTTTATTCATACTTTGGCACATTTGGTCTGTGGTGTGTTTGCTTTTATGGACTGTATTATACAGTCTAGTTATGTTTATTAGATTTTGTGGTAGGCACTGAACATTGCTGTCAAAGTCTTAGTAGTGTCAGACATATGAAAATGTTAAAAGCTCTTTTGGATATTTCATTGGTACTCTTAGGCTGAATGAGTCTAGAACTTGTACTGAGATGTGTGTAAAAACAAGGAGTCTGATGGAATCTTAAAGACGAACAATTTTATTATCGCATAAGCTGCAGCTCAGTTCATCAGATGTATGAAGTGAAAGACAAAGGAAACAGATAGTAGGAATACACACATGAGCGTGTTACATTAGAGGTAATGCAATCAGGGTGGATATGGAAAAAAAAAGGTGAGAATATCTAAAGTGGAGAGCTCATCATCTGATAAAGCTCACAAAAGCACATGATACTATATATTTTTGTTAGTCTCTAAGGTGTCACAGGACTACTCATTGTTTTTAAAGTTACAGACTAACTTTAAAAGCTACACCCTCTGAGACTTTCTAAAGTGGAAAATTATTTGTGGTAATGAGGTAGCCATTTCCAGTCCCTAGTCAGACCCATTTTGATGGTGTCAAATTTGTATATGAATTCCAGCTCAGCAGTTTCATGCTACAATGTGAAACTGCTGTGTTGGAATTGATATGCAAATTTGATACCATCAGAATTGGTCTGAATAGGGTATGGAAATGGCTCACTCATTACCATAAGTAATTTTCTACTTTAGGTATTCTCACCTTATTCACATTTATCCTGCTTTACATTAGCTCTGATGTAACAGTCCCATCTCTGTGTCTCTACTGTCTGTTTCCTTTGTCTTTCACTTCACGCATCTGATGAAATGAGTTACTGATGAAAGGTTATGCCAGGGGTCAGCAACCTTTCAGAAGTGGCATGTAGAGATTTAACTTATTCACTTCTATTTATGGGTCTACCTGCCATTGATACTTCTTAAAGTCAATAATAGTCCTACTTACAGCAGCTTCATTAATAAATAAAAAAAGATGCAGATCTTACGTTTAATGTAATCCTTGACCTTGCTTTTCCTTGTTGAATCCTGCGATCCTGGGCTCATAATTTGATATTTTAAGCAGCACATAAGCCTCTAAGTGTTCAGTTGTTAACCAGCTCTGGGAGGGACAAAGAACTGACTTCACATGTGAAAGTATCTGTTCACAGAAGCATGCAGATCCCAAGGCTGAGAGCAGTGAAAATGCCACTCTCTTCAAACTGTCAGATTTCACAGATAGGGAATTCCAACAAGTCATGATAGAGACCTCATGATCTCTGTTGATAGCCTAAAATGTGTGCTGCAGATCCCTAAACTTCCAGACCCATAAGTCTGAGCATTGTAATTCAGTGAGCTGCATTTCAAAATCCTCAACACCCATACTCTGAAACACTGTCAAATCCATATCGCTGGTATCAAAATTGTCTGGTTTGATTAGAAAGGAAAACATTGGGCAAAAAGGTTGCAAATTGACAGAAAATTCTGATGCGAGTTCTTGCATGGACATTCTAATCTCAGCAACAATGGGGGTGCAATGTTTCAATAGTTCTTTAAGATGTTGGAAATAGCGGAGAGTCGAGGTGTCAATGTCCAAGAAAAAATGGCAAGTTTCGTAGCGAATGTCTTCCATGTTTCAAAAAGACCCATAACAGTTTGGCCTGCACCCTGGAGACAGAGGTTGAGTTCGTTTAGATGCATGGTGATGTCAGTTAGAAACATTAGTTGTGTGACCTGTTTGTCATCATCCAGTTTGGGGTAGTTGTGACCTTTTTCTGACAAAAAGATCTTGATTACATCAAGACAGTCCACAAAGCATGTCAAAACCTTCGGCTTAACCAATGAACATTGCTGTGAAGTGGAATGTCCTTGTAAGCACTGTCCATGTCCTCAAGCAGAGCTTGAAACTGCTGATGCATCAAGGCAGATAGAGCAACAAGAAAATTCACGATCTTCACCACTAATAGTCATCACATTATTAAGCTCAGTGTTAGAAATCTTGGCACAAAGATTTTCTTGCTGAATAATACAATGAAAAAATACCAGTGAGTGGCCAATTTCACCTTCAGTAATCTTTACAAATCCCTTCCATTTTCCGACCATAGCAGGGGCACCGTCAGTTGTCACAGAAAATATTTTTCTGATATCAATTCCTCTTTCCTCAGAATGATTAACAAACATCTTTGCTGTATCTTCCCCTGTTGTGCCATGCATGGCTTTTAGGCAGCATAGCTCTTCTTGAACTTAGTCTGAGTTATAGTATCTCACAAGAACTGCTAACCGTGGTATGTCATTTTTATCCACACTCAACAAGTGTGACACTAAATACTACTACATCTTTTAATGCCACCGTCTGTTTGTTAATGTTTTCTGCCATTTCACCTATGCACCTCTCCACTGACCTGGCAGACACAGGTAACTCTTATTCTGGAAATGATTGTGTCTTTCTTGGGCAAACCATTTAACAAAACATCTGAACAACCGAGAAAAACCTCTTTTTTATATATTCTTCTTCTGTAAATGACTTTCCATGTTTTATGAAAATCACATGTTGCGTTGCAACTTCCATTTGTGGCTTTGATTTTTAATGACACAGACACTGCTTTGCTTTCCATACCTCGCAATGGCCTGTTTGATAGACTCAGCCTTTTCCACCTCTTCCTTCCTTCAAGTGTTTCTCATGCTTTGTTTGAAAATGTCATTTGACACTTGGTGTACGGCAAACAACACTCTCACAACATAGAGCACAAACAGTACAGTCTTTATGTTGAACAAATCGGTATTCGTCTCTCCAAGAAGGCTGAAATGAGCAAACATCTAACTTTGCTTTCTTAGGAACTGCCATTAGTGGCTGAGAACCAATTCTTCCTGCTGCCAGGATCTCTGTACTTTTTTAAAAAAACAAAAACCAAAAAACCCAAAACTATTTTGGTGATATTTTTCTTCTTCCCTCCCTCTGACTTTGAGTGCCTCAGAATAATACCAGGTCAGTGCGCATGGGGGAAGCTGGAAACTGTCAAAGAGCAATAGTTTTTCCAGTCAGTATTATGCATTAAGTATGAAATGCACCAGTGATGTGGTCTTCAACCACATTCAATATTTAAGTCCCGAGTTGGAGGCCATACTGGGGGAGCTATGTGCACAGTAGCCATGTTGCCAGGAGCTCTGCACGTGTCCTGGGTGCTTCAAAAAGAGTTTGTGCTGACTAGAGGAGGGATCATCAGAACCATATTTAAGTAAATGTGTTGGCTGCAGTATACGTGGGGTGTAGCACAGACTGAAACTGTAGCTCTGGGACAGGGAGGGTCTGTTTTGCAGCCTAGCACTCTGGTTGTAAGTGGAAAGGTGAATTTAAACTCCCTCAGGGTTTATGCAGCTCTGTATTAAATTCCTGAGTAGCCGCTGCTGCCAAGTAGCCCTGGCTTCAGCTGCCAGAGGAGCAGCCACTGTGGCTACATAGGAGCTTGCCTGGCTGAGCCCCGACATGCTCACCTGCTTCCACCAGCTCACTGCTGTGCAGCTCTGCGACAGAGTTGGGTGGGCAGAGAAGGGGGAGAGCACCAGCTGTCAGGGAGAGGAAGGGTGGGGCTGAGCTCCTGCCACACGTGCCACTCAAAATTGGCTCGCTTGGCACTTATGGCACATGTGGGTTGCCGACCCCTGGGTTATGCCATAATAAAATTGTCAGTCTTCAAGGTGCCACTGGACTCCCTGTTGTTTTTGCTGAAACAGACTAACAAGGCTACCTGAGGTGTATGTTTGAGACTTACAACTGGAAATTAGAAATCAGGGAGGTGTCTGGAAATCTTGAATTGTGACCTATACCCTTGCTTTTTTTTTCTTTTTTTCTGATTTTGGTTCATTTTGAGGGTTTGGAAATTCAGTTAAGGTTCCACAAGTAAACTTAACTTTCCCCACTATTCTTGTCCACTAAATCATATACCTGAAATTTACCTGGGGTTGCTATCATATTAATGAAGCCATATATAACTATATATGTCTTATATGATGGTTTCTTTTTAGGTGTAGATGTGAGTGCAGATTTTTTTAGGACTGTCAGCACTAAATCAGGTGGTAAATGAGGAAGGCATAATAGGGTCCTGGTCCAGTAGGACTTCTGTGCACTACAGTAATCTGTACAGTAAATTTCTGAATCCAGGATTGCCACTCTCTGTGCCACACTAAAACCTACAACATCTTTTGGATGAGTATGAAATGAAGGAAACAGTTACAAGAGTGATTAAGAGCTCTTTTTGGCCTTATCACCAGATTTCAACCATCACTGGAATTCATGGTCAGTTGTTGTCTGTTTTTATTTTCTTAGACATTTTTATTTTATTATACCCTTGCCAAGAGTCTTAAACCATTGACATGTCAGAAGTAATTCAACCAATCACCACCTTTAATCTACAGCTAATTTGCATACAACAGTGCCATTAATTATAGGAAGGGGACTTCACAGATGGTGGATAATTTGGTCCAGCTATCTCACCTGTGCTACAGCATGGGCTTGCAGCTGCGACTACTGCTACTATTGGGATATTACGTTCACAGTGTAGTTTGAATAGGGGATAAAATAAGCTGGATTCTCAAGCACTATATTTTTGGAATAGGCTGTTCTGAAACAATTGGGGAAGATGTGGCAGGATTTTTCTATAGTCCTGGGTATTTCTAAGGTGGCTAATGGGATTTCCTTTTGGTGCAGGGACTACATAAACTATTCTTCTGAACAAGAATCTAGTGTAGGTTTGCCAACCCTTCAGGATTCTCCTGGAGTCTCTAGGAATTGAAGATTGTCATGCGATGAAATTTCTGTGAATTCATCAAATCAAAGATGGCAACCCTAATTTCTAGTGGTGGATTAGTTCAAGATCATGTCTGCAGTGCTAAATGCAATGGCCACTTCTCTTTCCTGCTCCAAATACACCCCTCTATGGGAAGGGCTGAAAAAAGGCAGGTGTTCTTGTCCAGGTTGGTATGGCCTCTTCACAGCTCCCTGTTTGTTACTGGAGTGTGGTAGGGCTGTGATTTTCTGGTCAGTTCTCTTTGGGATTCTACACATTCAGCACCTCAGTAAGTTGGTGTTTTAGCTGCTCCTTGTGTTTTTTTTCTCTGGAGGATGTTTTTAAAAACTGTCTTTTTTTTCTGAGTTTTGGGTTCCTTTGCTTCATTGTTTTCCTTGCTATTGTGAATTGCTTTTCACATGGTTATTTTATGTTTAGTGCCCCTCCAACTAAGTTATTGTAGCAACTTGATTAATGTTCTATTAAAACAAGTTTGTACTTGGATTTGTGAGTGCTCAAGATAAGTAGCTTTTCATCCTGGATTTCTGGTTTAGAAATAGTAACAGTTTATTAAAAGGCTCCAAAGAGAAATGGCAAAAGAAAATATTTATTTGAATAAATGAATGCCTCAGTTTCTCCTCTTTCCACACTTCATAAAACAGAAAGACCAAGTCCCCCTCTTCCTCTCTTTCTGCCAAAAGAAAGTGTTTAATTGTCCAAACTTCAATGATTTCAGTGCCCCCTGTTTTTCTGGGTTTCAACTGTAGCAATTTAGTTGTGTTGCCAACCCTAGATTTTCCGTCCTTGAATTTTAACATTGAAGGGAAGCTAATTTAGCAGATGGTACCAGTCATTTTCTCTGTTAAATAGTTATTTTTGTCCATAATTTAGTTGTAATACAACAACTTTAAAATATATTAGTTGTAATATAACAACTTAAAATGTTAAGGGAAGATCACAGTCTCTCTCTGCTGCTTTTTGACTCTCTTCTAGTACCATGGTGTCCAGCATGCTAGCCATTAGCCACATATGGCTATTTGGCTGGTTGAGTTGAACAAGGTGGCGATTTGGTTGGTTGAATGTTGCTAGTTTGCTATAGCAGTAGCCACTATAGTGACTACAGCTTCAGAACTGGTTGGACTAGGGATGTTAAATTGTGATTAATCAGCTAATCGAGTAGTGGATGGAATTTCCATCCACTACTCGATTAGTCAATAAGGGGGGGGGTGCTCGTTACTACCCCTGCGGCTCTGCAGTTTAAATGTAGTAAGTGTTGGGCACGCAGTAGTCCGGCTCCTACTACATTTAAACTGCAGAACTTCAGCGGGGTTAGCTACAGTGGTGGTGTGAACCGGGACTAAGCACTCCTGGGAGCTAACCCCACCGTGCCTCTGCCTTGTAAATGTAGTAAGAGCCCAATGGCTCTTACTACTTTTAAAAAGCAAAGCCGCAGTGCCACTGCACCCCTGACTCCCATTCTCCCCCTTCTGCACACTGCGGAGACGGTGCTGGGGGAAGCGGCTTTTAAGCCGGTTGCCCCCAGCACTGGCTCCTGCTTCCCCCTCCCTTGCTGCCTCTCTTATAGAGGCAGCGGGGCCGGGGGAGAGGGGGAGAATGTGAGTAATTGACTCGACTACCTGATAAATCTAGGCTTATCAGGTAGTCAACTCTTTGACTACTCTTTTACATCCCCAGGTTGGACACCATGGCTCTTTGCAATAGGCTCAACATCATATGGATGGGCAGTTACCATCCAGAAGATGTCACTGTTGCATCACATGAGCTGCTTATAAGTTCAGAAAAAAACTGTTCGGAGTTTCTTGTTCAAGTGTTTTGAGACATTTTATTAGCTGTAACTATTAATGAGCATTTTTTTGCTTTATTTCTCCTTCCTCTGCTGTGCATTTGACAGTTGTTAGAATGATTAATACATGCAAGATAAACCTCAAATATATAACTTGACACAAATCAGTTTTTCAAGAGCTTTTCAGCTGTTTGCCACATTTGTTTATTATAAGATATTTTTGTCTGAAGGTTTTTCTCCTGAATCATCCATCTTCCTCTACTTGATCCTGTAATAGAACCCCCAATCCTGAATACTTCACAATGTGTTTGTTTATATAATGGGTGAGTTGGGTATGTATCTTTATCAGATATGACTATAGTGGAAATGAGTCAAAAGGAAATTTGTCATATTAGGTAAGTTCCAATTATATAACACACAATGTAAATGAAAAAAATTATACAGAAGATTGCTTTTTTTATGCTTTGATTTTCTGAAGAGTATACTGTTGTAATAGGTTTTTTTTAAATCGAGGTTAAATTTCTTAACTGTATGCACAGTAGCTTAAAAATATCAGAAAATGTTACTCAGAAGTGTAAGTTTTTGTGATTGTGATATTTTTAAGATATACTTGATATGTCTAACTCCGTGGTTCTCAAACTTCATTGCAGCGCAGCTGCTTCTGACAACAAAATTTCTATATGATCCTGGAGGGTGGGGGGATGGAGCATGAGTCCCATTGCTCTGGGTTGCAGGAGAGGGGACTAGAACCCAAATCTGAGCTCCACCATCTTGGGAGAGGGTGTAGCTCAGACTTCAACTTCAGCTCCAGGTCCCAGCAAGTGTAATACTGTCCCTGGCAACCCCATTAAAATGGGGATGCAGCCCACTTTGGGGTCCTGACCCAGAGTTTGAGAACCATTGATCTAATACAATTTTTTTATAATTGTGTCTGGTTTTTGAAATGGTGTCTGGATTAGGGATGTAAATGATTAACTGGTTAAACAGTAAGAATCACCCTTACCAGGTGATGCTTACTGGTAACTGGTTAACTGGCGGCCTGGCAGGCTGAAGCAACCCACCCACCTGATGCACCATGGGAGGGGGAAGCAGCTCTCTGCCCACAGTGCGGTGGGCCTGGCTCAACAGGAGCAGCCCCCAGTCTGTGGTGTGGTGGGCACAGCCCGGCCCGAGCATTCCCTGCCTGTGGTGGGCCTGGCCTAATCTGGCTGAGTCTGCCGCACCATACCATGGGTACGGGGGTGTTACTCCAGCCCAGCTGGGCTCCCTGCCCAGAGGATCCCAGTTAAGCGGTTAAATGGGGTTTTACATCCATAGTCTGAATACTTCAGATCAATAATTAGAATTATTGTTTCTTGAAATGATTTTCCGGTTTTATAGAGCTACTAGAAGACTTATCTGGTATTGCTCAGATACTTCAGGGCAGGGGACTTGGACTGTGGTGGTGCAGGAGTCAGGACAGGAGCTTGAGAATATGGGTGACTCAGTGCAGGAGGCTGGGAGTGTGGGAGTGCTGGAGTTAGGGTTGGGGGTGAGGAAGGGCTCGGTAGGGGGTGAGTAGAGCTGGCGTTGGAGCAGGGGGTGGGGGTTCAGGGCAGAGGCTGGATGCCCTGACTGGTAGTTGCAGCCTGGTTTGGCAGGGTCTGTGCTGGCAGCTTTTCCTGGGAAGTTGCAAGGGACATGCTGCTAGTCAGCAGCTGCTCTCTGGAGCTGGAGCACTTGTCTCCCCCCCACCCCCTAATGGTCATTCAAGGGTGTAACTGTCCCTGCTATCACACCCCTCCCTTTCCGTTTGATGAGAAACAATCACATTCTACTCACATCCCATTGTTCTGGCACAAACCCCAATCTTGCTTTAAGTTATGATAAAAGGATACCAAATTTGGTGGTCCTAGCTCTTCCCATTTAGGAGGAGTTCTTAAACAAACTGATTCACGGACGGGATGGACACACTGACAGGCAGACAGACGCACAAACACTCTCAAAGATATAGTAGATTTCAAAATTTTACCCTATTGTTTTTTGAAGAACCCAAGTCCCATTTCCAAACAAGATAATTTATGTTTCTAGGTCTTATTGAAAGTCATTTGGTTTTAGGTTTCTAAGTGCTAAAATTCATTTTGACAATGGGACTTAAAGCACTTGTGAAAATTCACCCATATGTCTAAATTAATCTGGGGGGTAGGAGAGTAGGAATTATATGTGGTGAGTTGGAGAGGATCATTGCTATAGTACAAGCTTTATCTGGCTTGCATGGGGAATGGGAGTTGCTAGTTAAGTACATGTGCCAGTTAATCGAGCTTTTTTGAATGCAACAACGTTTAAGAAAAAATATAACCATACTTTTTAATACTCGTGTATTGCTATATACAATATAATTGTTAACAATATTACGGTATACTGAACAAAACTGAATTTTTTTTTAACTAATTGCAAAAATGAATGAAATAACCAGATTTAATACTACAACTTTTAACTTTTAGTACAGTATATACACTACAACTTTTATCACTACACTATTACTGTATCCAATACTGTAATTTACTGCTCCTGTACCGCAGGGTCATCAATATCAACAACTTCTGCTGTTAAGGTTGATGGTGCTGGATAGGGATGTGAATGACTAGTCAACTATCCAATAAGCAAATACTCATCCGATAGTTGACAGGCTAGTCGACTAGTCACTTCTCCCCCCCTTGAAAGAGGCAGCTAGGGGGCGGGGGAGGAGGGTGCACTTCATAGCGACAATGCCTTATGGAGCCTGGGGCCAGACCCTGGGCTCCATGCAGTGCTGCCACTTTGAAACACCTTGTGCAGCTGGGGACTCCCCTGCTGACCCCGGGCTCCGTGCGGCGCTGCCTCTTTGAAACGCCACATGGAACCTGATGCTGGGCTCCCCGCAGTGTTTCAAAGCAGCAGCACCGCATGGAGCCCGGGGTCAGAGGAAGAGTCCCCAGCCGATTCCAGTGTTGCCACTTTGAAATGCCGTGTGCAGCCTGGGGTCAATTGGCTAAATAAGTGAAGTGACATTTGCAGGCAGGCAGACTGTGAAAATATTGCCAGACAGAAGCTCTGCTTCAGAAGGGTGAACTTGACAGATATCTAAAACCAGAATAACCCGTGAGTCTTCTGGCACTTCAAGTTCTTTCAGGTGGTCTTTCACAGATGGAATAAACATATGGTAGAACCAATACAAAAATATGTCCTTGTCTATCCATGCATTAAGGCTGTGCTTTGTACTCCACTGGCAGATGGACAGTACCCTTGAATGCTCTTGGCTCTTGAATTTTGAAACCACTAGCAACTTGGTTTTGTGTATGCCAGTAACATTTGCACATATAAGTAGAGTGATGTGGTCGTTGTTCTTGAATCCAGACACACCAAACTCACCTGCACCAGCAAGGGTTGAAGACAGCAGGCAATGCTAAAAGAGCTCTGTTTCATCAGCATTGTAGATGTTCTCTGGGGTTACATCATGCTCCTGAATCAGCTTTTTAAGCACACAATATTTCTCTGTGGCCTCATGATAAGCAGACTGTTTCTTCTGGTACCATGTCACTTCTTAAAGCATGCCAACCAATTATCAGAAAAAATGCAGGTCTCTGTCATTTCCATCTGCAGATGAAAATTCTTGGCCTTTTCCATCTACATTGGGCCAGAAATTGGAGCTCCCTCAGAACACTTCAAGGAAAACCATTTGTAGAACACATTGTCTAAATGTTCCAGTTAAGCTTATTACAGCTTAATTTAACTTTATGTGAAAGTGATACAATATCTAATAACCTAATAGGTGTTTTGAGGCTTAATTATTTATAAAAAAAACTTTACAGAGAAAGTAAAAAGTATTATTTACTTGTGTTAAATCCCTTTACACTTTTATTCCTCCTTGTTATATATCACATTACAGTTATGTGCATAATATTTCATACATAGTGTCAATTTGATCCTGGTTTTTATATTTGTCTTATGCTCACTGATAACTTTCAGAAGAATATATGTGTTGGGTTTGAGTCTGTTAATAATGGATTGTAACCAAGATAAATCTGTTCTAAGTTTGTGTGCATTATGTACCTTTCCCATCTCCTGCTCTCCCGCTTGCAACATGATTTATATACACTGCTGGAAGTCAATATAAAGTTGATGACAAAAGGTCTCATAAGTACATGTATTCGGCCACCTTTGTGTCCTCTTACTGTCTCTCCATTTTCTCCATTGTTAGTGACCTGAATAATAATCTTTTTATACTTCACCAGACTGAAATTTGTTAGTAGGAAGAAAACTATATGCATGAAAATATTCTTCTTCTAATCAGATATATGAAACTGAAATGGAAATGGTCTTTTTAGGATAGAGTGATTTAAATCAGAGTAATTTAAATAATTGATTTTAATCTTGATTTGAATTTGCAAGCAGGAAACCTTGATTTAAATAATTGAGTGTAATTATATTTTGCATTTGTACTTTTTCAGTTATCTCTTGCTATATATATAAAAAATTTTTTCCTGCAGGACGGTAGAGTGATGTCATCACATCATCTGCATCCTCATGCTGCTGCCTGCCTCTGCCTCCACTTCCACCCTCAGCCATCTGCTGTGGCTAGCCTCTACACTGTACCCCCGGGGCAAGGCCTGCTCCGGCTCTCGCTTTATGCCGTGGGTGGGGGGGGCTGCTGGGTTTGGGTTCCCTCCACCATCCGAGCCCGAATCCCCCTCTCCGTGGGCCATGTCGGGTCCCCTCCGCCATCTGAACCCTTGCCCCTCCATCCCCCCAAGCTGTGCTGGTCTCCTCTGCCATCCAAGCCCAACCCCTCCCCTGGGCCATACTGTGTCCCCTCTGCCATCCAAGCTTGACCGCCCTCCCCCCCCCACGGGGCAGCGTTGTAGCTCCTCCGCCATCTGAGCCCGACCCCCCCACTCTGGGTTCTGCTGGGTCCCCTCTGAGCTCAACCCATCCCTTCTCCCCCTCAGGCAGCCCCGCATCTCCTTTGCCATCCAAACCTGACCTCCCCCATCAACCTCTTCACCCCTTCTGCCAAGACTCTGCACTGCCAGCCTGCTCCTGCTCCCTCCCCCTGGCCAGACATCTACCCCCAGTCTGCTCCTGCATCTTTCCCTGCTCTTGCACCCTCCCCCCAGCCAGATGCCTACCTCCAGCCTGCTCCTGCCCCCTCCTCTTGCCCAGATACCTACCCCCAGAAAGAGGTGGGGTTGGCGAGCATAGCGAGCAGGAGGTGCAGCCCACTAGTTTCCTTACAAAAAAAGTTTTTTCTCATTGTTTACTAACCATTCTTTTTCAACTAAATATAGCCTTTTCACTAAATTTGATGCTATTTATTTATAACCAAGAGGATATGCTCATGTGCACATATTTAATTAAGGAGTTCTATAGCTTAACTTAATTTATATATATTTAAATTGTGAATTTTTACATGTTTATGTTGAATGATGCATTTTTTTTAAATAAATTATTAACTTTTTACCTGTGATTTGTGTTAATTTCTATTTGGATGGAAATTTAAATTCAATTGAGCCTGCACAAAATCAGCATTTCATTTTTATTAATTAAATAAAATTACCTTAAATGTGGTAGGTACTAAGAAAAAAATATTAGAGCACATTTTGTGTTTACTATTTATTTATTAATCAAATGAGATATTATCCTTAATGAACTGAAATGTTATTTTTTCAGGTCACCATGTCCTGGAATATTTTAGAACTAGTAAATCTCATGCTCTCATACCTAGTTTTGATTCAGTTTGGAAGAAGAAACAGGCTTTCTTACTTTCCTAAGTGGTTTCTTAACTTCGAATGAACTAGTCATTGAGCTGAACTAGTTGAAGAAACTTAAAGGAAGGAAATATTCTTACTGCACCTGCAGCAGAGACTGTTGCTGTGACAAGCTGGTTTGGTACCTCATCATAATGTGGTTCCAGGTGCTTAATCAGTGACTTCCAGCTGTTCAGTGATCTGACTTCCTTTAAACTTTGCAGCAAACTGTCTACTGCTTAGTATTCTATTTCTAAAAGGATTTTAGTAGATTATAAGTATATGCCTTACAATAAGTTGTAGATTTCAAATTGATATTAAATAGGTTTATTTTTAAAAAGTAAATTTGTATTTAATGTGAATAAAAGAATTTAAATATATTCAAAAATTAAGAAATCCAATACTTTGATTTAAAAAAAAAAGGTTTTTTATTCATCTGAGTCTTTGATTTTTTTTTTAACTGACACTAGCTATCGAATAACTCTCTGTGAATATACATTAAAAGTTAGGAGCTTTGAAAAATACAGTATGTTAATTAAACATCTTATAATAACAGTGCTCTTTCGGAAGAGGAGAAATCTACATTGCGTGCTGGACTCATTACCAACTTCAATGAACCAGTGAATCAGGTTAGTAATGAAATGAATGATTAGTTACTCTCAACAAGTGCTCTTATTGGAATGTACAATTTTTGTAGTGAAGTTTTAAAAATGAGATGTGATAGAACTTCCAATATTCCTTTTTTCATATTCAGATAGTATTTCATGTTGATGTGAGATTTTTCACAATATTATTTTTTTCTTAAATACGAAGTTTTTTTCTTCATTTGAATAGATTACCATACCTACACCCTCTTATATTTCAGAATTGTTACATTTGTATCTCCTTGTGTTTAAAACAATTAATTTTTGCACTTTTGCGTTCGTCTGAGATACAATAAGGACTCATTCTTGGAGTGCTGGTCCTCATCTGTATTCCACTATGAATACAAATGTGCTTCACATGCCCAAAATCAGAGAAGACAGTACATGTTTCCCTTTCTCTTCATGTCTCTAACCATGGAGATAAAAGGCAGGGGAGACTAACAAGTTCCTTGATACTGCTGCAAGGCCTGTGCTAGTACCTCCAGAACTTCATTTTCCTTTATTCTTCAATATATGTATATATTTTGTAAATAATTGAGAATTGTATTTGTTAGTTTTTAGTTAGATTTTTTTGTCCCTTCCATCAGTACCCCATTACAGGTACTGAACTATAGGGGAGCTGATGGCCTGGCCTCACCTCTTTGCCCCATTTGTCCTCTATGTCGGTGGACCTGCTGAACTATGCCCAGGGTTCCAGGCTTCTTACCAACACTTCTTCTCACTTAGTTATGACAAACAATGCTGCCTGTAAAATTGCTATCTGATAAGCAAATGCTTATCGGATAGTCAACATGATAGTCAACTAGATGCTTCCCTCCCTCCCTCCCCCTTGCTGCCTCTATCAGATAGAGACAGTGAGGTGGGGGGAAGAAAAAGGGTTACTTCAAAGCAGCAGTGTCGCTTGAAGCCTGGGGCCAGACCCCGGGCTCCATGCAGCGCTGCTGCTTTAAAACGCCACATGCAGCCTGGGGCCAGGTGGGGTGTCCCCAGGCTGCATGCGAGGTTTCAAAGTGGCAGTGCCATGTGGAGCCCAAGATCAGCTGGGGACTCCATGCATGCAGCTGGGGATCAGCTTGGGAATCCGTGCGGCGTTGCTGCTTTGAAATACCGGGGAGCCCAGCATCAGGCTCCTCATGGCATTTCAAAGAGGCATCGCCTTGTGGAGCCAGGGATCATCTGGGGACTCCCCAGCTGACCCCGAGCTCCATGCAGTGCTGCCACTTTTAAATGCTGCAGGGAGCCTGGCGTCAGGCTCCTCATGGCATTTCAAAGCGTCAGAGTGCCGTGGAACCCGGGATCAACTGGGGATTACCCAGCTGAACCCAGGCTCCATGCAGCGCTGCAGCTTTGAAATGCCAGGGAGCCTGGGATCAGCTCGGGACTCGGTGCGGCGCTGACGCTTTGAAATGCCGTGAGGAGCCTGGGGTTAGGCTCCTCACGGCATTTCAAAGCAGCAGCGCTGCGTGGAGCCTAGGATCATCTGGGGACTCCCCAGCTTGACCGCAGGCTCTGTGCAGCGTTGCCGCTTTGAAATGCTACAGGGAGCCCGGCATTAGCTCCATGCGGCGTATTTGCCTTTGAAGTGTAGCAACAGCCCTAAAGCTGTTGCTACACTTCAAAGGCAGGGGCACTCTATCGACTAATTGAATAGTCCATGCAAAAATGCATCGACTATTTGATTAGTCAGTTACCCATTACTTAACATCCTGAATTGTGACAAGATGCCATATATGTTGCTCTTTTCCCATGGAGGTGGAAACTTGGTCTTATGAAATGCTTAATGGAGAAAGCAATCAAATTCAGATTGGGGGACACCCCCTCAGCCCCGTTCCAATACTTCCAGTGCATAAACCTGACTCAGCAAGGAGTATACATGTTGTCATGAGGTCTGAGTTAGGAACCAAGGAATCTACTCCCAGTGATCCCCCCACTGGGATCTTGTCGGGAGGGCAGAAGCATTCTCATAAAAACAAAAGCAAATGCTCCTCCAAAACCTCTTAAAAGAAGTTGGGTATAACCCTGCATAAGTCAAGCAAATCTTTCCACTCATCCCATGAGGACATAGAACATCCTAAGCCTCGGGATCACAGAATCATAGAATTCAAGAACTGGAAGGGACCTCAAGAGGTCCTTCTGTGAGAGCAGGGAATGACCAAGCACTGTCTAGATCAGGGCTACACAACACACAGCCCATGGGCCACATGCAGCCCGTGGCCCGTTTGCTTGTGGCCCACGGTGTGGTTTGGGTTTTTGTGGGGCTCAGCACGTGGCCCGTGGCTGGGATCCTTTGAACATGGCCTCCACTAGGAACACGCTCCACAATGGCGAAGCGTCTCAGCGTCTCCCGGGGGGGTGAGCATTGAAAGATGCAAGTGGATGGGCTGGCTGGAACAGACAGGTACAGGGTGTCGGTGTTTCTAGCCCCCAGGGAGGAAATGCCGTGAGTGCCGGGGCATTGTGGGAAGTGTTTTGTATTCATGTCCGTCAGTGTGAAAGAAGCTATTTGTATATATTTGCATATATATTTGCATGCATATGCAATCACACTTAAGTTGCGGCCCTTGGCATGTGCTGCGAGTATCATTGTGGCCCCCGGGGCTTCCAAAGTTGAGTAGCCCTGGTCTAGATCATCCCTGACAGGTGTCTGTCTGTCTATCTTGCTCTTAAATATCTCCACTGATGGATATTCCACAATCCTTCTAGGCAATTTATTCCAGTGTTTAATCACTCTGACAGGAAGTTTTTCCTAATGTCCAACCTAAACCACCCTTGCTGAAATTTAAGCTCATTGCTTCTTGTCCTATCCTCAGGGGCCAAGGAGAACAATTTTCCTCCCTCTTCCTTGTAATACCCTTTTAGATACTTGAAAACTGCTATCATGCCCCCTTCTCAGTCTTCTCTTTTCTAAACTAAACAAGCCCTCATAGGACATGTTCTCTAGACCTTTAATCATTTTTGTTGCTCTTTTCTGGACCCTCTCCAATTATTCCACATCTTTCTTGAGATGTAGTGCCCAGAACTGGACAATCACTTTGCATTCTGTATGTGTGAAACTGATTGTTCCTTCCTAAGTGGAGTACTTTACATTTGTTCTTATTAAACTTCATCCTGTTTACCTCAGGCCATTTCTATAGTTTGTCCAGATCATTTTGAATTTTGGCCCTGTTCTCCAAAGCACTTGCAGCTACAGACCCCTCCCAAGTTTGTATCATTTGCAAACTTAATAATCGTACTCTCTATGCCATCATCTAAATCATTAATGAAGATATTGAATAGAACCAGTCTCAAAACAGACCCCTGCAGAATCCTTCTTGCTATGCCCTTCCAGCATGATTGTGAACCATTAACTGTTCTCAGAGAATAGTTATTGTCCAGCTAGTTATGCACCCACCTTATAGTAGTCCCATCTAGGTTGCATGACAAGGGACCCCCCAAATTCAGGGCTCCATCACTACTACACCATGTTCCAGTGAAGGTGGTGCCTCTAGTACCAACTTAAGCCTACACTGCAGAAAACAATGGCACTGACAATAGCCAAACAAGGGAGCCTCAATCAAGAGTAGCACTGGCTCTGCTTTACCCTACTGTGATGTTGTGAAGGCCAGGACTTAAATAGGGTTCAAAAAGGAGCTAGATAATTTCATGGAGGAAAGGTCCATTGATGGCTATTAGGCAGGATGGGTAGGAATGGTGTCCCTAGTTTCTGTTTGTTAGAGGCTGAGAATGGGCAACAGGGGTGGGATCACTTGATGATTACCTATTCTGTTCATTCCCTCTGGGGGCACCTGTATTGGCCACTGTCAGAAGACAGGATACTAGGCTAGATGGACCTTTGGTCTGACCCAATGTGGCCATTCTTATGTTCTTGGCACAAACTGTAATTGCTCTGGCTCTGTTGTTTTGGGTAAGTCAGGACCTTTTGTGCTCCAGAGAGAATTAAGTTTTACTCTACATGTAATAACATTTTGGCTTTTCCTGATCCTATTCTCTAACACAGTCAAGCCATTATCTCAGAAGAGGGTTCAGATTCTACCAAGAGATGCAGCTTGTGAGAGGTGTCTGTTTCACCTCATCATCGAGCCATTGTTTCCCTCCAGTGGAGAGAACTGCTGATAGATCCAGAATAAGTGTTTTCTTAGGAGACTTGGAGTCACCCAAAGAACTGTTGCCTCTTCCACTGAGACATGCCTTTTCGGATAGGGGACGTGGACCAGTCTGGAACCAGCACCCACCCCCATGCCACAGGGATCTCCCCAACCACTCTTTGACCCCAATTAGTGACTGTCCTGGAGACTGTGGGACTTGTACCACTTTGCAGAGCTGACAATCTGTTAGGG
This sequence comes from Pelochelys cantorii, assembly GCA_032595735.1. Taxonomy (NCBI): domain Eukaryota; kingdom Metazoa; phylum Chordata; order Testudines; family Trionychidae; genus Pelochelys; species Pelochelys cantorii. The sequence goes on from CM064330.1 coordinate 39,483,933, forward strand.
AGTCCACTCTTCCACTATGAGAGGACAGCAAGAGATTCCTTCTGACCCCAAGGGAAAGGATGATTATGAGTTGGATCTATTCTCAGGATCTCTGGATGAAACAGTCACTCCAATATCATCCTCCTTCATCTCTTCCCCTTCCCCTGCTTGACTATAGGCAGTTCCAGGGACTGTTACTTAGAGCTGCAGAGGAGCTATAGATCCTACAGTCTTCCAGATCCAGCCAAAGTGTGTGTGTGTGTGTGTGTGGGGGGGGGGGTTTGGTTAATTAAACCATTTTAGAACCAGGAAGAACAATTTGGCATATCCCAGCCATTTGCACCCATGTCCCTAAGAAAACAGAAAAACATCATTTTGTCTCTATTGAGAGGGGCAGAATTTCTCATTCTGCTTCTAATTCTTTGGTTGTCCAGGTTGCCTCTGGTCAATAAGGAGGGTTGATTTATTGGGAAGGAACCACAGTGCCTGTCTTTATGACAAGCTTCTTGTTGAAAAGACCTATATTGAAAAACCTATGTATTATCTTCATCAGAACTTTGATTTCTGTCTTTCTCAGGGGATGGGGTAAGACTTTTATATCACATCACGCATCATGTATTCTATGTGTGTAAACTTTATTCACTAAACTATTTGAACTCTTTTTCCATTTTTGATCAATTTGTGAAATAGCCAGGGCTTGGAGAAAGATGCCTATAAAAAGGACTAAAACCTTTTTGTCTTTCATAGTAAGATGAAGTTTCTTTTGTATCTTAATTCACTGGCATTTTTCACTAATAATACCAAAGTGCCTGTAATCTACCTTACTGTCTAACTGGTATATTTATTGTGGATAATGGAATAGCTTGTTTTGGTGGATTAGTTTCTTGGTGAACGATGTTCATTGTTTTCTGACAGCAGGTCTGTAACATGAACATTACACAGTCATGCTTATGTGGCTCTTAAGGTTGTGAAATGAAAACTCAGATTTAAATTATACAAAAAGGTGTGTGTGCATGCAAATTAAGTAGGTAGAATATTACTATCTGGTGAGTTGTAGAGCTTCTGACTTTGGAAAACTACAAGATATGTTGTGGGTCTCAACCCTGCACACCAGGAATATATCAGCCATATGGAGAGAACAAAGAAGCAATGTGCTTCTATGGATACTAGCAAGCTGATTCTGATGCTTACAAAACCAACCCTTACAAATACTCTTTATTAGGCTACCCTACAGATCTACCTACTTTGCTGACTGCCTTCCGGTTCCTTTTCACCCTTTGTGCTGCTTTTGGGAAGGAAGAGAAAGCAGGATCTGAATTTGACCCAGAAACTACCTCCTTCTAATGCTAAAGACATAATAAAAACCTGCCAGAAAGGAGCATTTCAAGGGAAATCGGAGAGACCAAAACTTAGTTGGAAAAATTAAAGAAGCAGTGAAACAGGTTTTGCCCTTGCATACTTCCTCTGTAATTATATCTTGCTTTAGTTCTCTTAGGCTGGTTGGAAACTTCCTGACTGGAAGAAGTCTGTTTGGATGGAATGAAGAAGCAATACTGGTGTTTGACCTTGTCTGACTCTTCCTACTGCAAGCTCAAGTTCTGATTTAGCAAAGCACATATGGATGTGTTTAACCACGAGTAATTCTATTGACTTACGCAGACATACACCATCTTCTTTTGTTTTAAATTTGTACAGACTGGCTGCTCCTGTAAAAGGGTGATGAGTTCTGCTCATAAATCCAACCCATAATCCCTCTCCCTCTGCCTCCCCTCCCCAAAAAAAGTCATCCATGGAAAATCTGAGGGGGCACTAGGACAAGTTACAGCTACTTGAAGAAGACTAGCAAGCTAAGTCCTTGATCAGCTATACAAATGAAGATAAAAAGGCCATATTTAGAACTAGGAATTGGTGCTTCTATACCGGGGTGGGCAATAATATTTGATTGGGGGCAATTCCAAGAATTTGGTAAGTGGTTGAGGACCTCACTGTTCCATTATATTATTGGGGAAGGTGCGGAGACGGGGATGGAGGTTGGGTGCAGAAGTGATCTTAGGGTAAGGGACTGGGGTGTGGGATCTGAGAGGGAGTTTGGGTGAAGGAGGTGATTGTGACCTGGAGTAAGGGTCTTGGGGGTGCAGGGTTTGGGAGGGAATTGTAACCTTGGATAAGGGTGCAGGGGTTTGGGTTGTAACCTGGGACAGGGGATTGGAGTGCAGAGTCTGGGAGGGTTTATGGGGGCAGGAGAGGATTCTGGTCTGGGGGAGGGGTGTATGCGTAGGCAGTGAAGTGTCTGGGAGGAGGCTGTAGGCTGGGGTAGGAGTGCAGGAGGAGGTACAGGGTCTGGGAAGGTGTATGGGGACTGGAGCAGGGGTGCAGAAGTTTTGGGTTACATGGAGATGAGGTGCAGAAGGGGGGCAGAGGGCTGGGGAAGGGAGGGAAGGGCTGGGGTGCCAGAGGCAGGCTTTGGCTGGGAGACACTTGCGTGACTCCATCATCAGCACACCAGATTACTTAGGTAGGGTCTCTGCCTTCCACACCCCTGTGTGGTGCAGGGGCTATGTTTGATGCTTTGAACAGAATGCTGTGAGCCCGGGGGCTGAGGAAGGAGGAATACTTCATATGCTGCCTGTCCTGCAAATAGGCAACTGCTATTGGCCGGAAACCAGCCAATGGGAGCTACTGGGGTTGCAGCAGTGTGAGATGCCTCTGGCATCTCCCCCCTGGGCTCTCAGCATTCACAGAGGCACACTTGGCTCTCTGCAACCGGCTTTACTGAGTGCTGAGAAGGGGTGGGGCGGGGCAGGCAGGGAGCTGCCTGTGGCTCCCGTGGGCTGGATCCAACCATGGACCATATTTTGCCCAGTCACGTTCTATCCTATGCTGATGAGGGTCATGAGTATTGTTAAAACTACCTAGATTTCTATATATATGTTTATCTTCTGTATATGTGTGTGTGTATAGAAAAAACGAAATACAATTAAACAGGAAGAGAAATGAGGTCAGATTAAAAACTTTTCACTCGGCCAAGAGTGGTCTCTAAATTACTGAATCCTAACTAGAATAAGGGTGCTAAAATGTGCACAATGAGTCTCTAGCTGCCCTGTAAAATCCAGTAATACGTTAAAATGTTGGTTGAGGTCTCAGCTAACTAGCTAGCTTAAAATTTTACTAACAGCTTTCTTAAACATAACAGAAGTTATATTTCTGGAATGTGAACTTCATTAAATTTACCCAGGCCTTATATATGTCTGTTTTGTAACTTTTTTTTCCCTGCAGATAGCCACTCAGATCTCTGTATTGATTGCTAAAGTTGCTAGGTTGGATTGCCCTAGACAGTGGCCAGAGCTTATTCCTACTCTCCTAGAATCAGTGAAAGTCCAAGATGACCTCCGGCAACACAGAGCATTACTTACTTTTTATCATGTTACAAAGACGCTGGCATCTAAACGACTGGCTGCAGATAGGAAACTTTTTTATGACGTAAGTAGCAGTTTTAATAATGCAGCATGTAGTGTTTTGGGCTTAGGAGAAGAGTAGAAATGCAATTTTACATAGTTGTTTATAAAGGTTCGTGATGGGCTGTTGAAGTGGGTACATGGGAGGTGTACATGTGATAGGGTGTCGTAAGTGGTTATTTCCTATGTTATGCTTATAAGAAGCACAAGGAATTTTTTCAATGGGATAAGGCAATACATCATGTTTATTGTGACTACAATTTATGCATTGAAATCAAAACGTGCTCACCTCCTCCCCCAAAGGTTCTGTAGCTGGAGCTGATAAATTACCAGTCTTAGGATTGCTTGGTTAGTTTCAGTGACCAGTTAAAACTGCACTTGAGGGAAGGAGAGCTGGGGCCTCTGTTGAATGCATTGGAAGCTCCAATGTTGATGTAGACTGAAACCCAAATCCCATGACAATACACTCTTCTTTTATAGCACAAAGTTCCCCTGCATGTCTGTGGGCTCTGCTGTCTCACGTTGGAGTCATTAATCACAAAGTAGTCAAGGCTGCCTCCTGTCTCTTACCTATTAGCATACTATACATTCCTCCACTCACACAAAGAACAATACGTAATTTCAAAAATAAGCCTTCTTACAGAGCAAAGCAGAGATAAGCCATCCTATCCTTAATAAAACAATTTCTTCTTACTACTTCTAAAAATAAAATGAGAACCAAAAACTATTTCTTCTTGCTAATTCACAACACATCGTATATACTAACAAAATGAATACAAATATTACTACTTAGAATAATTATCACTTAAAAAAATGTTCAGGCCTACACTTATATATGAAACAAACGACAGAACTATGTAGCACTTTAAAGACTAACAAGATGGTTTATTAGGTGACGAGCTTTCGTGGGCCAGACCCACTTCCTCAGATCAATATGTGGAAGAAAATCGGCACAACCATATATACCAAAGGGATACAATCAAAAAAATGAACGCATGTGAAATTGACAAATCAAATTTTAGAACAGAGTGGGGGTGAGGGGGGGAAGCTTAGTTTCTGTGAGGTAATGACATAGGGGTGATAATAGGGGAAGCTATCTTTGTAATGGGTGAGATAATTAGAGTCTTTGTTTAAACCCATACATAAAGTGTCAAATTTAAGCATGAATTCTGAAGCTTCTCCTTGAAGTCTGGAGTTAAAGTCTCTTTGAAGCAATATGCATGTTTTAAGGTCATTGAGGGAATGACCAGTCTGGCTGAAATGGCAAGCAACAGCTTTCTCTCTGTGAGAGAGTCTTATGTCTGTTTTGTGTGCATTGATTCTTTGGCGAATAACCCAACAACAGAAATGCACAAATCTCACTTGAATAACCTTATTTCATCTTTTATAGTACATTAAGCATACATATTTAACAAACTTTTTAATTATTACCTTTCAATGACAACAGAGTTCTTTCTAATGAATTTGTAGCAGCAGCTTCATCTCCCATGAAGATCTGTTGTAGGAATGTATCTGTGTGATGATTCCATAAGGAACAGGCAAAACTATAAATTCCAGATGCTAACTGTAAATATCAATGCACACAAAACAGACATAAGACTCTCTCTCAGAGAGAAAGCTGTTGCTTGCCATTTCAGCCAGACTGGTCATTCCCTCAATGACCTTAAAACATGCATATTGCTTCAGAGAGACTTGAACTCCAGACTTCAAGGAGAAGCTTCAGAATTCATGCTTAAATTTGACACTTTATGTATGGGTTTAAACAAAGACTCTAATTATCTTACCCATTACAAAGATAGCTTCCCCAATTATCACCCCTAATGTCATTACCTCACAGAAACTAAGCTTCCCCCCTCACCCCCACTCTGTTCTAAAATTTGATTTGTCAGTTTCACATGCGTTCATTTTTTTGATTCTATCACTTTGGTATATATGGTTGTGCCGATTTTCTTCCACATATTGATCTGAGGAAGTGGGACTGGCCCACGAAAGCTCGTCACCTAATAAACCATCTTGTTAGTCTTTAAAGTGCTACATAGTTCTGTCTTTTGTTTCAGCTACACCAGATTAACACGGCTGCATCTCTATCACTACACTTATATATGACAGACTTACCCAGCATTTCATGGGTCCTTCAGGTCAGGGCCTTGAGGATGCGGGGAAGGGGGGGGGTGTTTCAGGAGGCTGGGGGCCAGAGGTGTGTTCTCTCCCTCTTCTCCCCCCACCACCAGGCCACTGTCCCTCAACACTCCTGGGGCCTGTTCTCTCCACCCTGTCTGGCACTGCAGTCAATGTCTGGAAGTGGCGAAGGTTTGGGACAGGGGGGCTACTTACTGTTTTGCTGTCTCAGTGTGTGCCCCCTTTTGGTCAGGAATGGCAGAACTCTTCCCCACTTCCCTTAGCCAGGTTATAGCCAAGTTGTTTTTTAAATAAAATGTCTGACAACTTCTGCTGCTGGCCAGACTGAATGTGCATCATCACTACAGAATGACAGCCCTAATTTTTAATCAGTGAAACAGATTATCAAGGGAAGTGGGGAATTCTCTATTTCTTCATCTGTTTTCAAATGAAAACTGGATTTTTGTGGAATTTTTTTTTTTTTTTAAATCAAACAAGCTATTGTGTGGGGATGATTATTGCCTGTTTTATGGAGATCAGACTAGATTTAACATTTCATTCTGGCCTTAAAGATCTGAATCTATACATTTATTGTACTGGTGTTAAATATTGCGGTTCAAATGTACTGCTTTTTATTTACAGTTAGCATCTGGAATTTATAGTTTTGCCTGTTCCTTATGGAATCATCACACAGATACATTCCTACAACAGATCTTTATGGGAGATGAAGCTGCTGCTACAAATTCATTAGAAAGAACTCTGTTGTCATTGAAAGGTAATAATTAAAAAGTTTGTTAAATATGTATGCTTAATGTACTATAAAAGATGAAATAAAGTTATTCAAGTGAGATTTGTGCATTTCTGTTGTTGGGTTATTGTGTTCCTGGCATCTTGTGAGAATCTTGGAATTTTCTAGCAAAGCCATGCCCACTTGGTAGTTCCCTTCTGCCTGACTATTTAGCAATGGGTTGGTCTACTTAAGAAATGAAAAACCTTGCTCTGTCTACCTGGATCTGCTTTTCTCAGAAACCAATTGGAAATAGCGAAAAAATTGGGTATTTTGGATAACTTTTTTAGTAGTTAGCAATGTAGTATAGCTGTTGCACATTTTAGATTTACTGTTTCTACTTCGTGCTGGTTATATGGGTGACTCCAGTTCAGGGCCAGGCAATATGTGGCCTGTGGGCGGATCTGGCCCGCTGAGCCACCAGATCCAACTTGTGGCCCAGCTGGAGCCTCATCCAGGCCCCTGCCTTCCCCACCACTGCATGACACTCAGAAAAGCTGGATGCGGGGCCATGTGCTTCTGTGAATGCTGAGAGTCTAAGGGGAAGGGAGAGGCGCTTCTCACATGGCCCCGCCCTCAGCACAATCTCACAGCTACCATTAGCCAGAAACCAGTCTCACAGCGTTCAGAGCAACACACGTGGTCCCACCTGCGCCCCTACCCCACATAACCCAACCCTCAGCACTTCCATTCCTGTACCCATACCCTTTCCAGATCCTGCATCCCCCTCCTACATTCCTCCTCCAGGTCACACTCCCCTCCCAGATCCTGCACCCCAATCCTCTGCCCCTGGTCACAACCCAAACCCCTGCATCTCCTCCTGCATTCCTGTCACATGTCACAACCTCCTCTCAGACCCTGCACCCCCTCCTGTGCCCCAGTTCCTTGTCCCAGATCACAACCTTCTCCTGTATCCTAATCCCCATCCCAGTCTCTGCACTGCCTCCATTATTATCATGGAGGAGGGTAGCCCTTGGCCACTTACCAAATTCTTAGAGTGCCCCCCCCATCAAAAATTATTGCCCACCCCCTACATTAGTGTTATGTTAGGTTTCAAGAGATGCAGCCTGTGAATCTCTCTCTCTCTTTTGTGTATGGACTACAAACACAACTGTTATAAATATCAGAAGATTCAAAAGTCTTTGTAGGCTGTGGTATTCAGCAGTTTCTGGAAATGCCACTTTATCTTCCTGCTGAGAGAACTCCAGAAATGGTAAAATTGGGGCACTCAATCCTTTTGATAGACTAGGAAATAGGAACCTTTTGGGAGTCACCTTTTTTTATTGTTGTTCATTAGCATTAGTCTGACATGAATGGAATCTCGAGGTAGAGCTGGGTTAATATTTATTGGCAAATTGTAAATTTACCAAAAAATTAAGTTTTCAGGACACAAAGCATTTGTGGTATTGACATGAATTTTACTGAACAGCTTGAGTTGCATCTTATTTTGGAGGGGAGGGGATGGATGAGGCATCATTCACAAAATGGCACGTGGAGGAGGTGCCACTGTCCATCTTACAACTTGTAGTTTAGTAGATAGGGTACTCAGCTGTGATGTGGGAGACCCAAGTTCAGTTTTCTGCCTTGTGGAAAAGAGATTTGAATTTGGGTCTCCTAGATTGCAGGAGATTTCCCCAGGCACTGGGCTATCAGTAGCTCCCTATCAGATTCATGACCATGAAAAACATTATTATAGACTGTGAAATTAGGTGGGTTTTTTGTATGCTTTTACCTTCTATTAAATAGATTTTACAGGGCAGACCAGTGTTTCTCAAATTGGGGTTCTGACCCCAAAAGGAGTTGTGGTGTGGGTGGGTCATAAGGTTATTTCAGGATAGCTGTAATATAACCACCCTTATTTCTGTGCTGCCTTTAGAGCTGGTCAGCCAGAGAGCAGCATCTGTTTGCCAGCAGGCTCTCAGCTCTCAAGTCAGAGCCCTGCCAGCAGTGGCACAGAATTAATGGTAGCAATACCATATGCCGCCCTTTCTTCTGTGCTGCTGAATTTAGAGCTGGGCGGCTGGATAATAGGCGCTGACTAAGGACCCAGCTCTGCAAACAGAAGTGCAGAAATACTATACCATGCCATCCTCAGTTTTGTGCAGCTGCTGACCAACTTGAATCACCTACTCTTGCAACTTTCTGAAATTTCAAATAGCTAAAATCATGAAATCTATTGATTTTTTTTTTTTTTTAATCCTATGACTTTGACCAAAATGGACCATGAATTTGATAATCCTAGCTATCAGATATTATGGTGTGGCTAATAATAAGTCTTTGGAGTTGGGATGTGAAACTTAAGTCTCCTACGTAGTGGAAGACTGTTCTAATCAATGAGTAGTCTGTGATGGGTCTTTTTCAGAGCCTTGAGTTGAAGCTATTCCCCTTTGTATAATTAATCATGTGGCCAGAAAAAGAGAGAATCTGATTCTTTATGCTAATGGTTAGAGTATTCATCTGAGAGGTGGGACCCCTCTGTTGATTAGACTTCATTTGGAGTATTGTGTCCATTTCTGGGCATCGCATTTCAAGAAAGATGTGGAAGAAATTGGAGAAGGTCCAGAAAAAAGCAACAAAAATGATTAAAGGTCTAGAAAACATCACCTATGAGGGAAGACTGAAAGAATTGGGCTTGTTTAGTTTAGAAAAGGGGACATGATAGCAGTTTTCAAGTATCTAAAAGGGTGTCATGGGGGAAGGGAGAAAAATTATTTTTCTTAACGTCTGATGACAGGACAAGAAGCAATGGGCTTAAATTGCACCAAGGGAAGTGTAGGTTGGACATTAGGAAAAACTTCCTGTCAGGTGGTTAAACATGAAAGTAAATTGCCTAGGGAGGTTGCAGAATCTCCATCAGTGGAGATATTTAAGAGCAGGTTGGATAGACATCTATCAGCAAGTATCTAGACAGTGCTTGGTCCTGCCATGAGGGCAGGGGACTATACTTGATGACCTTTCGAGGTTCTTTCCAATTCTAATATTCTATGATTCTATGTCTTTGTTTCAGTGGCTGTTTAATTTAGACACACAATGGAAGAGTGTGGGGCAAACTCTTGCAATGTAAGATCCATATTCATATCTCTTCTTCACATGTAGGATCAGGGGAAGTTGAACCCTGATCTCCCACATTCTGGATGAAAGCCCTAACAAGTGGGCTAAAGTTTGTGGGAGTCACCATTACCCACACCTCTTTCTCCTCCCCCTCCAGTCACTTGTGTATGTAGCCCTTTAAAAAATGCCCAGCAACAAAATGTTTTAGATTGAACAATATATTTTGTTCAACCTGAAACAGACATTTTCAATTGATTGAATTTTTTCTAAATTTTTCAAAACTGCCAGCTAAATACAAAATCAATTATTTACTCAACTCTACCTTAAAGTAGTACTGTCAAACTTAAAGTAGTGGCAAGAATGCAGGTGACGAGTCTAATGATGAAATATAAATGCAATGTATTCCATAATTGAATAATTAGAGACTTTTATAGCAATGGTTATTGTAGTCCTATATTTTATTACTTGATGTCTGGGTGGCTGGACAGCAGGACAGCATTATACAAAAATAGACTGTGCAAGTAACATATTAATGTATTCTTTTAGTGCTTCGCAAATTGACAGTTCATGGGTTTGTGGAACCTCATCAGAATGTAGAAGTGATGGTAAGTGATACATGTGTTGTTTCTAGTTAAAGTCAAATTCCTTCCATGACATTATCGGCATTGTTAGAATTTCACTCCATTATAAAGAGAGATTTGAAATGTATAAAATGACATAATTATATTATATACGGATAGCTCAAAAGACAAGCCTGATAAATATAGAACAATAAGCTTAATATATTATGGTGATACCATGTATTTAAGGGATGTGGTGATTTGGATAAAGATAGACTGTATGAATTTAATTACATGCCTTCTCCAAGTGAGAAAGTTTCTGCAATTTAATATATAGTGTGATTTTTAAACAACTTAGTTATATCAGCTCATACATCTCTGTATATAGTGTTGCGTTGGTGTAAACTAGGACAATTTCTGTTTAGTTTAAATCAATTTAAACGAATCTGAAATAATTCTGGTTTACGGAAGCTGTTGGCCACAGTGAAAACTCCACATCTTCCCAACATATAGACTATTTTAGTGATCAGTTTTAGAAACCTGTAAGTGTCAATATGTATTAGATTAAAATTACACTTGGTTGAATTTTGAGCTGCTATATTTAGTGGTTAACTCTTGATATTCTGGGAAAACTGATTGTTTTGTTTTGTTTTTGGTATCTCATCACATTACCTTACATAATGTTTCAAAACAATGATTTCTTGCACTGAGGTGAAGTACTGGAATGCAAAATCCATGTATTTTTAGAAATGTTTAGCTTTTTAAATTAATTACAACATGATTTTAGCTTTTATCAGCTTGATATTTTGCTTGAACTAGAAATCCAAACATTTTTATGATATCTAAAGCTTTTTGTGGTAATGTTGCAGTTATTTGAAATTCTGTATGTTTTTATGTAGTACTACTTAATTCAAATTTCACCAAAAGTAATTTGATATAATTTTTGCTTAAGAGTCTTTTGTATAATGAATTAACCTATATTATCTTTTACCCTGTTGCAAAGCAGTCAAATGATCTTAGTTATAACTTCTCAAGTTCAAAAAAACACCCAAAACCCTTATGAGACATTCTTTATTTTCTTCAGGGTTTTATTCAAGAGTAGATTGGCAATAGCCAAATTAATAAATGTATAAAGCAACTTGTCTACATGATTCTGAGACTGCTTTTAGATAAGCATCTCTTAGTTGTGGTAAGCTTTGGATCAATAAGACCTTATGTCTTCTGTGTTCTTAAGGGTGTCTGTATATTCCTGAACTTCGGAGTTGCAGTGTCTCGTGGCTTGAGCTTAGAAAAGTGGTCCCCAACCTTTTGGGGCTGCCAGGCGCCCGGGGGCCGCGCATGCGCTGGGCGCCTGGGGCCCGGGGCGCAAGAATGGCTCGGGCCGGCCCTGGTCATTATGCGGGCGCACATAAATGCCCTGGCGGGCACCATGGCACCTACAGGCACTGCATTGGGGACCACTGGCTTAGAACATTTTAGAAACTATGCCAGTTTTATGGGAGTGGATTCACAAGCTGTAGAATTGGTCATTAGAGTTGCTAAATCTTTAAAAAAAATTGTTTAAAGGAGCTTATCACTTATGTTTCTGACTCAAAACTTTCATTTGTGAGCCAAATAGAAATTGCTACATTTCTGTCTTCGTTTCCCAATCTTGAAACAATAGTTTGAGAGATGGGGGGAGGGGTAGCTCAGTGGTTTGAGCATTGGTCTGTTAAACCCAGGGTTGTGAGTTCAGTCCTTGAGGGGGCCATTTAGGGATCTGGGGCAAATCTGTCAGGGATGGTCCTTGATGCTGCCATGAGGGCAGGGGACTGGACTTGATGACCTCTCAAGGTCCCTTCCAGTTCTAACAAAAAACAGGACTATGTAGCACTTTAAAGACAAACAAGATGGTTTATTAGGTGATGAGCTTTCATGGGCCAGACCCACTTCCTCAGATCAAATTGTGGAAGAAAATAGGCATGACTATATATACCAAAGGGATACAATCAAAAAAAGTGAACACATATAGAAAGGACAAATCAAATTTCAGAACAGAGGGGGGATGGGGGGGGAGGTAAATGTCTGTGAGCTAATGATATTAGAGGTGATAATTGGGGAAGCTATCTTTGTAATGGGTAAGGTAATTAGGGTCTTTGTTAAGGCCCCCCCGCATAAAGTGTCAAATTTAAGCATGAATGACAGTTCAGAGGTTTCTCTTTCACACCTGTGTGAAAATGTCTTTGAAGCAGTATGCAGGTAATCAAGTCATTGAGACAATGCCCTTTCTGGTTGAAATGGCAAGAAACTGTTTTTTCTTTGTGATACTGTCTGATATCCAGATATCTGTGCAGCTCTGCAAAGGAGGTGAGCGAGTGGAGAATTTTTTGTGCATGGCCATACAGGTGTGTATCTTAGAGGGAACTGTGGTGCCAACATGGCAAGGTATATGGTCTGCTGCTGACCCTCCTTCCTCTTAGTTCCTTTTTACAGCCAGTGATTGTCATCGGAGCTTATCTTCAATCTTGCCTTGAGCAAGCATTCCCTGGTTTTATAGTGTAGATAGTTCAAGTACTTCAGTTAGTTCTGTTAGTTAGTAGTTTGCAGTGTTTTTTTTGTTTAAAAAAAAAAAAAGTGCTGGTACTAAGGTTCCAATGGTTTTGTCGGGGAGGGGCGGGGGGGGGGGGAGGGAAGGCAGGCCGAAATGCAGTTGCGGCCCCTTCAGTTGTCGCGTGTCCCGAGCGGGCTTCCATGTGGTGTGGTGCGAGTGCTCCCAGGGCCGGCTGGGGGTTGTGCCAGAAAAAAGCAGTGAGTGCTCCCAAAAAAAGGTGATGGTATGCAGTACCGATGCATACCGTCACAAAAAAAACACTGGTAGTAAGCATAGTTTTAAATAATTCTTAGTTGGGAGTCCTTTGTTCTCCTCCCTTACCCCGGGGCTGGGATATGCCTTTGCTCCATGGCTTTAAATCTTGTGTAAAGTGCCAGAAGTTATTGCGTATGGTAGACGCAACGACTCTTTCCTTAAGTGTCTGGGGGTATGTCTACACTACAAAGTTAATTCGAACTAACAGCCATTAGTTCGAATTAACTTTCATAGGCGCTATACATACAAACCGCTAGTTCGAACTTAATTCAAACTAGCGGAGCGCTTAATTCGAACTAGGTAAACCTCATTCTACGAGGACTAACGCCTAGTTCGAATTAAGTAGTTCGAATTAAGGGCTGTGTAGCCACTTAATTCGAACTAGTTGGAGGCTAGCCCTTCCCAGCTTGCCCTGGTGGCCACTCTGGGCCAAACCAGGGAAACTCTTCTGCCCCCCTCCCGGCCCCGGAGCCCTTAAGGGGGCATGGTCTGGCTACAGTGCTCGTGCCAGTTGCAAGCCTGCCAGCACCCAGCCAGCAGACCCTGCACCTGGCACGGCATGAGCCAGCCACCCGCTGCCACCCAGCCCTCCGCCTCTTCCCAGGACCAGGCTGGCGGCTCCCAGGAGCCTGCCGCCCGCCTGGTCTAGTGTGGAGATCGTGGACCTCATCCAGGTTTGGGGGGGAAGCCTCCAATGTCCACGATCTCCGCACTAGCCACAGGAACGTGGCCGTCTACAGCCGCATGGCTGCCAGCCTGGCCACCAGAGGCCACATGCGGACCCGGGAGCAGGTCTGCTGCAAAATCAAGGACCTGCGGCAGGCCTACTCCAGGGCCTCCCAGCCAGGGGCCGACCCGGAGGCATGCCCTCATTATGAGGCCCTGGACCGCATCCTGGGGGCCCACGCAGTCCATGCCCCCCGGGTGGTGATCGACCCCGGGGCAGAGGGACCCCTCCCTGACACCGAGGAGGAGGAGAAGGATGTTGAGACCCAGGAGCCTGCAGGGAGCCTGCCCAGGACCCCCGAGGCATCCCACAGAGCACATTGGCTGTGTCGTCCGAGGCCGAGGAGGGCTCCACATGTGAGTGCCATCATGCTCCCCTTATGTGTACGGGGAAGTGGGGGGAGAGGGAGCCCAGGGACCGTGTGCCTGGGCCTTGCCCACCATGGAGCAGCAGCTAGGTGTCATGCAGGGGCCTTGGCCCGTTCCCCACACGCCGACCTCGCCTTGCACGGGGGGCTGGGTTTCACCCACTGTGTCCCCAGGGAGAACTGACCACCGCTCTTGTTTCACCACAGCCGCAGCACCTGGGAGTGCAGGGCACCCCACCCTGCCTGCAACAGCCACCCGCACCCGGGCCAGCAGGCGCACCAGGAACCTGGAGGACTACCACCGGCGGCACTTGCGGCTACTGGAGCACCAGCTCCGCACCCAGGACCACTGGGTCCATGAGGACCTGCGGCTGCGGCAGCGGAGCTTGGAGGCGCTGGAGGAGCAGGGTCGGCCCTCAGAGGCCACCTCCAGACCCTAGTGGACAGGTTCCTGCCTCCTCCTGCTCCGGCCCCTGCGGCCGCCCCAGCTCTCGCTCCTCCTCCCACCCCTGCTCCCCTTCCCGCTTCCTCCACACCCCCCGTCCCTCCTGCCCCACCCTCCACACCCACTCCCCCCCAACGCCCCCGCACCCACAATGCTGCGAGACAGGAGAGCCAGCAGGACCCCCAACCCTGAGCTTTCCCTTCCCTTCCTCCTCTTCCTCCCCCTTCCAGCTTCCTCCTCCCAGGTTTTCCCCCTCCCCTCTCCCCCCACCCCAGTTATGTACAATAAAAAGAGATTGTTGTTTGCAAAACAGGTGTCTTTATTCAACATTAGAAAGGGGGGTTAGGGAGGGGAAGGGGAAGGAGGGGAGGGTGGAAGAAGGCCCCAATGGGGCATGCAGGGAGAGTTCAGTCCTCCTCCTCCACCAGGAAGGTCTTCCGCAGGGCTTCCCAGATCTGGACGGCCCCCCGCTGGGTCTCCTGGACGGCGGCGGTGCGGGGGCTGAGCGTAGTGGCCAGTCATGCGCTCAGCCTCAGCCATCCAGGCTGGCAGGAAAGCCTCCCCCTTCTGCTTGCACAAATTATGCAGCACGCAACATGCTGCCACCACGGGAGGGATATTGTGCTTGGCGAGGTCGAGGCGGGTGAGGAGGCACCTAAATCTGGCTTTCAGTCGTCTGAAGGCCCCCTCGATCACAATGCGGGCCATGGTGAGCCTGGCTATGAAGGCCTGGCGGGAGGGGTTGAGGTGCCCCGTGTACGGCTTCATCAGCCAGGGCTGTAGGGGGTAGGCCGCATCCCCCACCAAGCAGACGGGCATGTCCACGTCCCCGACCCTGATGTGGCGGTCGGGGAAGAAGGTCCCGGCGTGCAGCCTCTGGCACACGGAGGAGTTGCGGAACACCCTGGCGTCGTGTGCCTTGCCGGACCAGCCCACATTAATGTCCGTGAACTGGCCCCGGTGGTCAGACACGGCCTGCAGGAGGACGGAGAAGTACCCCTTGCAGTTGATGTACTGGGAGGCCTGGTATTCCGGGGCACGGATGGGGATGTGCGTCCCATCGATGGCCCCCCCACAGTTGGGGAAGCCGAGGGCGCCGAACCCCTGGATGATGGCATCCGGATCGGTGAGGCGGACCACCCTGTGGAGCAGCACCCGGTTGATGGCCTTGACCACCTACAGAGAGAGACAGCAAACCGTGAATCACTGGGGCGCCCGGGTGGCTGAGAGTGTTCGTTCCCTGGCACTGCCCCGCGCCCCACTCCCAGAAGCAACCCCCGCTGCGATCCTGGCCGCCGCGGGCGGCCTGTAGTACAGCGGGGACAGACCGAACCCTCCCATGCGGGGCACTGTCGCCTCCTCCCCGCCCCCATTTTCCCTGGGGCGGCCCATTCCCTCCTTGCAGCCCCCCCCCCCCCCCCCCGGCCCAGTTGCCGATGAGTGCCGTACCTGCATGAGTACTGCTCCGACGGTGGATCTCCCCATGCTGAACTGGTTCCCGATGGATCGGTAGCTGTCCGGCGTGGAGAGCTTCCAGAGGGCGATGGCCACCCGCTTCTGGAGGGGGATGGCGGGCCTCGTGCGAGTGTCCCATCGCTGCAGAGCAGGGGCGAGCCACTCGCAGAGCTCCAGGAAGGTGTCCCTCTTCATCCTGAAGTTCTGGGTCCACTGTCTGTCTCCCCAGCGCTCCAGGATGATGCGGTCCCACCAGTTGCTGCTGGTGTCCAGATGCGGCGGGGCACGCTGGCGTCCGGGCGCTGCTGCGGCTCCTCCATGGCCCCCAGGGAGGCCAGGTGGAGAGGCAGGGGGCTGACGTGCACCAGGTGGTGCCAGGCAGCCTCCAGCCATTGCTGGCAGGCTTGCAGCAGCAAGTCCAAAAACTGGAGCAGAATGCCCAGGGCGAGCTCTGGCTCCATGTTGCCATCTGTGGCGGCGTCCCCAAAGGGAACCACCGACACAGGCAGGCGCAGAGGAAAACGCTTTGCTGTCCCTCAGCGAGGTAGGCAAGCAAGCGGAGAAGCTGAGAACCGGCTGTCCAGGGGGGTCCCTTTAAGCACGAGCCTCAGACAGCAGCCACACAAAGCAACTACTGACCTGATGCCCTGCCGGAACCGGTTTCAGCTGCCCTTAAATGCAACCCCGCGTCCAATCAGTGTGGACGTGCTAGTTCGAATTAGCAAAACGCTAATTCGAATTAGTTTTTGGGTCTAGATGCGTTAGTTCGAATTAGCTTAGTTCGAATTAACTAATTCGAACTAAGTTAGTTCGAATTAGTGCTGTAGTGTAGACATACCCTGGGTGTGGCCCACCTTGCGGAGAAATGTAAGTTTTGCAAGGCATTCCGACCAAGATCCCAGAGGGACAGGGAGTTTAGACTCTCAGAACTCCCCATGGAAATCTCTCTGCCCCCTCATTTGATGCCACGGGTCTCTGGGCCGAAGCAGATGGCCTTGGTGTGGAGCATGCTGTCAGCGGTTCGGAATACCATGATACCACACAAAAACTCCTCAAATTCTTCCGGGCTGTCATTCACCAGTGCCGAAGATGTTTGCACTGATTGCACTCACCAGTGCCTAGTAAGTGCCAGAAGCACCTAGACAGAGGCAGATTGCTTATTCCAAAGGCGAAGAAGTCCCAACGGGGATGAATCCCATGCTGAGTTGGGTTTGCATTGTGTGCTGTTTCCAGCTGCCCTCGCCTGGTTGGGAGCCCCCGCCAAAGCTGGAGTGGAGTACATTGCTTTCGGAGTCCAGCTAGCAGTTGGTACCATTGACTCTGGCACTGCAGCTGGCCCTATCAAGTCCAATTCCAGTGGACCCACCTACTAGGAAGATCCAGATGGGAGATGTGGGCATAGTGCCCACTACCGAAACACATGAAGCAGCTAGAACTTGATTAGACTTACTTCAGGCTGCTTGGTTTTTCCAAGAGGCTCCCTGGTGCAGCAGTTGGTACCGTCTCCAGTGCCAAGCCCAGTATAGTCGTGTGGTAAACCATGTATGATGTGATATTCACCCTCACCTCAGCACTTGTTGTCCTGGGACCGGTCACCTCTTGCATGACAGCTCGCTTCACTGCAGTTACCCTGTAGACCTGATGCCTGCACAATGTTACCTGGCATCACCCAGCATGGTAGTGCCTGGGCCTCACTCTGGTTCAACTTCAGAGTCAGAACCAGAGTCCTATAGGTCCTGCAGAAGCTGGTACCCATTGTCACAACATTGGCGTGATAGAAGGCAAGGTGGGTACGTCTATGCTACAGTGTTAATTCGAGTTAACTTAATTCGAAATAGTTAATTCGAATTAAGCTAATTCGAAATAACGCATCTACACACAAAATCTATTTCGAAATAGCGTTTTTGCTATTTCGAAATAGCGCGTCCACACTGAGTGGACCCTGAACCGAAGTTAAGGCTGGCCGGAACCAGTGCTGGCAAGGCATCAGGTTAGGACTTAGTGTGTGGGGGTGCTGCCTGAGGCTAACTGAGCTCCGTGCTTAAAGAGATCCTACCCCCACCCCGGACAGACAGTTCTCAGGTTTCCCTGCTTGCTTGTCTACCTCGATGAGGGACAGCAAAGCATTCCTGTCTTGGAGTGCCCTGAGTGCCCGCATTCGGGACACCACAGCACTCGGCCACATGGAGCCAGAGCTGCCCCTGGGCACACCGATGCGTCTCGTGGGGTCATTGCCATCAGCCCAGCTGCACTTGCTGCAGGCTGCCATCTGGGGGGTCCATCGGGGGGCTGTCAGGATCCAGGAGGCCCTGCGGGAGAGCGTCCACCCCGAGGAGCCCTCGGAGCCACCCCGGTCCTCCCCACCGGGGGCTCATGCCCCATTCCTCCCTCATGTCCTTCCACTTACCCCTCCCTAGTCCCCCTTCCTGATGTCAAATAAAAGACACGTATGTTCAAAAATAGAAACTGTGTTTATTGAACAAAACTGTGTGTGTGGGGGGATGAACCTCTGGGGAGACTGAGAAAAGGAGGTAGGAGAGGGGAAGAGAGAGGGTGGGAGAGGGGAGGGGGAAACCTGGGAGGAGGGAGCTGGAAGGGGGAAGCAAAGGGAAGAAGGGGGAGGGGAAGCTCAGGGCCCAGGGTTGGGGGTCTCGCCGGACCAACTTGATTTTCATGCAAACCTGCTCCTGGGTTCGTATGTGGCCTTTGGTGGCCAGGCTGGCAGCTATCCTGCCATAGACGGCCGCGTTCTTCCGTCTAGTGCGGAGATCATGGATGTTGGGGGCATCCCCCCCAAACCTGAATAAGGTCCATGATCTCCACCCTGGACCAGAAGGGCACCCACCTTCTCCAGCCCCTGTCAGGCTCCTGGGAGCTGGCAGACTGCTCCTGGGGAGCAGTGGAGGGCTGGCTGCCAGTGGCTTGCTGGCTCATGTTTTCGGGCCACTGGGTCAGGGGCCCCGGGGGCCACTGCTGGCTCTGGGCTGGCAGGCTTGGAGCTGGCACAGGCACTGTGGCCAGGGTCTACCCCTTTAATGGCTCCGGGGCTGTGGGAGAGGAGAGTAAGTTTTCCTGGCTGTGCCCAGAGTGGCCACCAGGGCTCCCTGGGAAGGGCTGGAGGCCCCCTATTTCGAATTAAGTGTCTACATAGCACTTAATTCGAAATAGCTATTTCGAATTTGGCGTTACTCCTCATAGAATGAGGTTTACCAAATTCGAATTAAGCGCTCCGCTATTTCGAATTCATTTCGAAATAGCGGTTTGCATGTATAGACGCTATTAAAGTTAATTCGAAATAACGGCTGTTATTTCAAATTAACTTTGCAGTGTAGACATACCCCGTGAGAATAAGAGAATATTAGACTCTTTATTGGTATAATGACTTATAAATAAATTGGCAGTGGAATGAGCTACTCTGTCCAGGTCACAAGACATATTTTTTTCAGGGGTTAAAGCAGCTTCAGTAATTTTGCTTGTAAGCACTTACAATCTTAGTGTAATCTTTCTTTATGATTTATGTTTATTAAAGTGCTTAGCCTGAGACTGATATAATGTCAAAGAAATAATTCGTTTCTTTCTATCACTATGGCAAATTTTTGTAATCAGAAATAACCACAGGATTTAGCCATGGCTCCAGGATTCAGTACGGTTTAATGAAATTTCATTCACTGGTGAAAACTCTCATCTCTTATTTTCAACCAAGTGTTAATTTACAAGGAAAGAGATTCAAAGGGGGAAGATTGTCATTATTACTAGTTCTATAGCAAAGTTTTTGTTGTTTTTCTTGAGGAATGATTGGATTGTGAATAAAAATAGCAAAAATCAAAACAATTGTGTATTATATAATTCAAATAGAAAAATGTACTTTCATTATATTTGTATTTAATTTTTACTAACAATAATGTATGGAATGGTTTTAAGTTCTGCAATTGCTTCTGAACTGACTTCTCAGTTTGACAGATCTTTAAAGACAATTCACATCTTTTGTATGCGAATAACACCTTTTCTCCTTTCATACTGTCCAAAATGGGCATCACTTTGGTATTTTTGAAATGTGACTTTGATATTTTTCAGGGATTTCTACATGCAGTATTTGAGCGACTAAAACAGTTTCTGGATTGTAGTAAGTACTTTTTTGAAGCATGTATTCTAGTACATTAATATTAAGATTCCCCTAGTCTCTAATATTTAAACAAATGTTTGGTGTCCAAGGCATTTTGACATTTTCTCATGAATACAAAACTATTTCAATGCACTTCTCAATCCTACTACACAGAAAATACGTTCAGTAATATAGATCTCAGTTTTTGGTGCCAAATAACCAAAGTCCTAAAGGAGGGAAAAAAAAAGGGCAAAGAATAGTAATATTAGTAAAAAGGTAAGCTCTTTCATATACACCAGAGTACAAAGAAGAAATATATAACAAAAAAAAGTTACATGGAATGTAAAAAGAAACTAAACCATTTCAATCTTCTCTTTGGAGGTTGCCACAGATGAGTTTTGGAAAATGTCCAAGGACAGAGAATTTGTGATTCACGATGCAGTTGTAGGCATTACACAGTTAGTAGTGTGAACAACTTACCTCTAGGGAAAGTTTCTTCCTGCCATTTTGGTTAATAATTAACTTATGCTTTGAGACTTGAGTGTTTAATATATCTTTCAATTTTATTCTGTCTAACCTAGCAGTGACTGTTCTCCTGTAGGTATCTCCATCTGTGTAGCCTATTAAGGCCTTGGTATATATAATAGCTTGTGACCATGAGCTCCACTGGTTCATTATGACATGTATTTTTTTAATCTGGTTACTTTTACTGTCTTTAAAATTTGTTGCTTTCCAGTTTCATTGGATGATGCAGTTTTTGTTAAACTCTGTTCTTCTTAACCCATTTACGTTTATTGCGCCATTTATTGTGTCTATATACGCCTCTGGTATATCTCTTCTTTTTTGTGTCTTCTTTTAAAGAGTTCCAGTCTTATCATCATCATTCTTATTTAGAAATGTTTGTGTGTCGCTAATCCTTTTTATAACCAATCTTCGAACCCACCCATAAGGTAGTCAGAAGTAAATATAATATTCCATGCTGGGGGTGTGCCATGGATTTTTAATAATGGCATTATAAATGTCATTGTTTGCTGTCCCCTTCCGTGTTCATCTTAGTAGCAGTTTGCTTTTTTGACAGCTTTTTCAGTTAGCTGTCTATAATGATGCTCATGTTCTTTCCTGAGCGCTTCTAGTTAATTTAGAAGTAGCAGTGTGCCTGATAAGTTTACTTTTTTGGTCTAATATTTTCTTCCTTGAATTTGTCACCACTAAATGTCATCTGCCACAGTGCAAACTGCTTACCTTGTTATATCTCCAATTAGGAAGATATGATAGCAAGAGTGAATTGTGTGTGTCTCCAAAGATCATTTTTCCAAATGAGGATAATCATGAAAGATAGCAAAGATCAAGAAATATTTTTCTAATATCTGTGCTTTACTAGGTAGAAGAATAGGAACAGAAAATGTATGCAGAGACCGTCTAGAAAAGACTATAATTCTGTTCACTAAAGTGGTAAGTTTCAAGTTCACAATTCTGTTAGAATGGAATATTCAATTCCTTGAGTGACTAGTCCGCATTAAGTTAAATACCTGTACACACTTTAAAACTCGTGGTGAAGAAGCATTCATAGCATCATTCTCACAAAATATAATCTTGAAAAACAAATATTCCTTAAAGAGATGTGTATCTGCTTCACTCAGTATACCATTACGAACTGTCAGAATATAATATACACTTCCTTACCTAAAATAAAATTAAAATGCATTTCAAAAGTAAAATTTAAAGCTACTGTTTTGGAGCCTGCTGTTGACAAACATTTTTTTTTTTAAAGCATTTGATAGTGATCATGGTAGGAAGTTAATATAAGAGATTGTAAAGATTTTTCCCTGTCTGATTTATTAAATGTCTAGATACACTTGAGTTGTGAGTAAAAAAAGAAAAAGAATAGTCATGATAATTTTAGGTAACTAACCATTGATTAGTATACATAAAAACCAACCAACAAATAAACCCCACAACCCAGACTTTTCAACTGCAGTTTAGCATTTTCAGCTTGCACCTGGGCTATGTGCTTATGCAAGAAAACAGTGTTAGTAGGTTTAACAGCATTATCTTTCAGACATGCATCACCTCTAACATTCCCAATATTTCAGGATTTCATTTTTTGGCCCATTAGACTTCTTATTTAAACATGGAGCCTGATTATCAGAGGTGATAAGCACTTGTAGTTCTATTTGAAAGTCAAGCTTCAAACACTCGGTACCTCTGAAAATTAGGCCTGTAATTCTCCGGTGCTTCATGCAAACAAAGCATTCACATTTTTTTTTTCTCATTTGAACCAAGATCCAGAGAGTATGGAGACTGTTCAAAAATCCATCTTTCGTTTCTTTTCTTGCTTGAATTGCTTTTTTGCATCTTTTTCCTCAGACTAGCCTCCCTGATGATGTATGCATGCAAACCCCTGAATTTACCCTTTTTGTTTCATTATTTTCCTGTCGGGGTTAATATTTTATCTTTCCATTTCGTTATTTAAAAAAAAACCAACACCTTTCCCCTTCTCCCTGCCTCTGGTGGACATTGCCTAATAAACTAGGAGCATCTGGAAGGGACTCTTCCCATGCCCTCTTTTTTCCAAATGGTCTCTCTTGGCCATGCCTGGCTCTCCAAGCTTTAAATGCTGTCTGACTTGTACACTGCCAATATCCATCTCAGACAGCCACACATACTAAGTCCACTGTTTGGGGAGACCTGTATTACTCCGACATGTCACCGCTGCAAAAAGTTGACTGCAAGGGCAAGAAAGGCTAGAGAAGTCCAGCTAAAGCTTATGCTCATGGAGATATCTCTGTATATTACTTCTGATCTTGAGCATAGGACCCCTCCTTGCTAGCACTCGCCAACTGCTGCTTTGGACAGAGATTCCTCCTTAAAGACAGTCACAAAGGAGCCAGTCCATTCAAAATGCATTTTTCTCTAAAATGCAATCTATTTCTTTGCCTCTGAGAGAATCGTCTTGTAAAAAGCAATCTCCCACCACTAAATTTTCCCTAGTACTCTTGGATCCATCTGGCATTGAGACAACCCCAGGAGCAAAAGACCTGGTGTGGCCTAGCTTTAAGAGAGGCACACATAGTATACTGAATCTGCTACCATAGCACCAAGGGAGCCGAAGTCCTCCTTTGGCACTGAGCGGCTCAATGGCACCACCTGCTGCTCAGCATGAATATCACTGACATTGCTTCCCAACCTGTCTGTACCTCTTCCGCTGTTCATGATGTTCTCAGTGTTGCAAAAGTTTGTCAGCCAGGCAGACCTCTCCATGGCTTCCACTCCAGGCATGCCTCACTTTGGCACCGATGATACCTCAGCTAGACTAGGCATGAGACTGATGAATATGCTTGCAGGTTCTTTCCCTCTTCTCTTCAACAACAAGAAAGAGGTAGCGCGGGAATATGCACCCCTCTCCATTCCTTGCCAAAATCTGGATCCACTTGGTGACAGTAAATCACAGTATGGCAGCCCCCTCAATGGTCAGATCCCCATGACCTTCCCACCAAACTGGCCATAATGGGACCCATAGGCATTGTACAGAGCCCAGAATATTCAGCCTTCCAGCCAATCCAGGTCTGGGACACCAAGATCAGCAATCATCTTCACCTTCTGCCTCAGCCTCCCCAGAAGCCCTTGGGGAAGAAGCAGCAGGTCTTGAGGATGTAACAGAGGACAACACTCTCCTGCCTACCCATGTTTCTTCACAATTATGCCTTGCCCCCACATTAGGGGATGACATTAAATCTTTTCAAGAATTATTTAAACATGTAGCTGATTCCTTAGACATCTCATTGGATGAGCTGCCAGAGACACAGCATAAGCTCACTGACATTCTCCATGCTTCTCCTGCTGCTAAGGTCACATTGCCTATCTTGCCATTGTGGATCTGGCTAAAACTGTCTGATAGATGCCAACCACAGCCCCGCCTTCTTGTAAATGCGTAGACAAGAAGCATTACATGGCAGTGAAGGGGGCTGAGTTTCTGCTTACAGTGGGTGCCTTAATGATATACCCATCTGACACCACATTCCTCCAAGACAAGGTAATTCTTCATCCACACCCAAAATTCACACTCAGAGCGGCCTCATCCTTCCATCTCAACCATACCATCTACTTACCTGTATTGTTCCTTAAAACACGTGCTCACAGGAAAGCATCTCTTTACGCTGTGGGCGTTTATAGAGTATTTGCATTCTATATAGACAGAACAAAGATGGTTGTCCCTGTGGATGCTCCACTAACCTCCATTTCTCCACTCTGCTTCGGAGTTTCTCTTCGAACTTCTGGGGAAGAAAAGGAACTGGGAGGATGGTTGGCTGTGCACGGGAGCAGCACAGGGCACCTACTGTGCATGCATGCCAACCAGGGCACTGTTGCTACAAATCTCTGACTGAAAGTGCAGGAGTGCGCAGACACTTAAGGTGAGCACCCACAGGGACCGCCATTTCGAAGAACCTCAGGTACTGCACAGGTGAGTAATTTTCTCCTCTCCGAACACTACAGAATTTTAATCCATATGGATTCAAAAGCCTCATGGGGAGAAGACTGTACTTGAACAAAACCTGACTGATATAGGAAACTAGTCTCTTCCTCTTTTGTCTCTCCCCTATTGTGCTTATCTTTCTTGGTCTCCTGTGATCCTTAACTCTGAATAAGCTTGCTGCAGATATAAACTGAATGAAAGTCTAATCCTGTGCTGAGATTGAGTTTGTTGAAAGCACATCTAGAGTGCAGTTGAAAAGATAGGAGTGAACAAATTGAGGGAAAGGCTTTTAACTTTCTCCATTCAAGTAGACAACTTCCATTGCTGCTGCTTACAAAGCATTTCAGAGTAGAGAATGATTGCAGCCACTAATAGAGGCTTATGCAAGCCTTTTGTTAACGAGCTAAACTTTTGAGCCTTGCAAAAATGAATCGAATTTTATTTTTAAAAGTTTCCAACCTTGCAGAAACACCTTTGAAAATGCATAGTTTAAAATTATTTGTATAACTAATTACTAAGGTTTAAAGGAACAAATGCTGGGACTGGGGTGGAGGAAAGAAACTGAAAATCCCATATATGCACCCTTTTACATAAAAAGTCATTCAGTTATAATGGAAGAGCATCCCAATATATCAAATCCTAAATCTTCTCAAGGCCCAGTACATATTGGTGTGATCATAGTACATAGAAACCTCTCATATTTAAGGTAGGGTTAACAACATTTTGTCTTGAAGGCACAACCCAGAATCCTCAGTTTGTCCCTCTGCATTCTGGTGTGATGAGGCACCTGTCACAGTTGGAATACATAGGATTAGCAATTTTTTTGTAGGTCTGATTGATTTTTAAAAAATGCTAAGTGTTGCTGCTGCCTGTGAAAATGTTAAGCTGCTTCTGAAGCTGGAATTTATCATAAACAAGACTTAATCGATAATATATTTAAAAAGCATCCAGGTATAGTGACCTTATAAAGTAAATGTTCAGTACTTTAAATATGTTTGGAAACAGGTAGGAAGTGTGGATTACTAATAAGAATAGTGTTAATTTTGGGGTTAGCTTTTCTCTTGTTTTAGGAAAAATCAGTTCTGACATCTGTGAATTGTTACTTAACAATTAAATACTATTGTATAGTTGAAAAAGTATGTGGTTCCTTAAACTATCATACTTATTAACAAAACATTGTTTCAGAAATGAGATTTAGATTGCCAACAGATAAAATGAATGAATCAGTAAGCACATAAAAGTGATTTTTGTTTTAATTTAATTTTTGGGTCCAGCTGCAGATTTAACCTTTCTAGTCTAACCTTGGGACCTGACTGCTGCTGAACCAGAGAATTTGCTAAACTACGGGAGATCAGTATGGTCTAGCACCATTACCATCACTTTCCTGCTGTACTGGGTTCCTAGAAAACATTGAGAGGTAAATTAGAGCTAAATAACAGCACAGAACACTGAGAGCTAGGACTGGTGGCTGTAAGCAAACTTTGAGACAGCAGGAAATTTGGCCACACCCATGGTAAGTGGACATCCAGCGAACTAAAATCTGCTGGACCATGGATGGTGCTGAACCAGAGTGCTGGACTAGAGAGGTTCAACCTGTGTCATGTTTCCTTATAGTTCTAGATTCTGTTAGATCTGTACATTACAAAATGGACTCCTATTTTTGCAAGATGGTTTATGAAAGTCCTTTGTGCACATAAAATGTGTATGAATTCAGTCATGTGATATTTTTCTTTCCTCACTTTATAGCTTTTGGACTTCCTGGACCAACATCCCTTTTCATTCACCTCTCTGATTCAGAGATCATTGGAGTTTGCTGTAAGCTATGTTTTCACAGAGGCTGGTGAAGGAGTTGCATTTGAACGATTCATTGTCCAGTGCATGAATCTCATTAAGATGATTGTAAAAAATTATGCTTACAAGCCATCTAAACATGTTGAAGGTACTGCTGCGCTTTCCTCAGCAGGTTTTCCCCTCCCTGATAAAAACAAAAAAATACAAAAAATGGCCAGATGTGTGACACAACACTAATTTCAAATGTCTTTTAATAAGTGATTTTAAAAGGCTCTCAACGTTCTTAATATCATAATATTTAACATCATTTACTAATTATTGTATTTTGTTAATATTTTGATTGTGAAAGTCGAGCTTTAGTGAAGAATCGCCAAATTGTTATATAATTATTACTTAAATCCATAAGAAACATGCAGCAAAACAACTTTCCCATGTAAAAATATAGAGAAATTACTTATTGCTTTGACTTTCATTAGCCATATAAAATAAAGAGTCTACTTTCAGTTCAAGGGCCTGGTTTATTTATATTTTCATCAAATTGATGTCTTTTTCTTTTGCTAGGAAAGTATTCGATAACAGAATGTTTCCACTCTATACCATAGTTCACAGCAGTATGGTGGAGGTATAGAATCAAAGTAAAAGTTTCAACATGCTGTTGAATGTTTTTCTGCAGTTCTGACTATGTGGTTGTTTCACAAAATGGAGGCTCTAGCTAAAAAAAAAAAACTAGTCTAATAAATAGATAATTTGTTGAAACACATTTGTTAACAAAAATTCTTCTTCGAGTAGTTCCCCGTGGGTGTTCCACTCTGGGTGCTGGTGCATCCTCATGCTGGCGACCGGAGATTTTTCTAGCAGTGTCCGCTGTGCATTCGCTGTGGTGCCCCCTTGTGCCATTAGTGTCCATTAGGCGTGGCTCCCTCAGTTCCTTCTCTACCATCTTCGGCAGCAGACAGAGCTTCATTTCTCCCCTTTGTTTCTACAGAAATGACAAAAAAATGGTTAACTCCCCTTAGTTTTGTCAGATTTCCCAGTTTTAAGACCCCCGACCCCAATCTTATAGCTAAAAAAAAAAAAAAAAAATTCCGTTGTCAGCGGCCTGCTGCTTCTCGTTGCACCTAATGCTGGGATCTCCTGGCTTTAAGAGGTGTGAGTTGTGCCGGTATTCTATGCCCATCTCAGATGGGCATTCAACCTGTATAAAGTGCCTCGGAGAAGCTCAACGGACGCAAAAGTGCCCTCACTGCTCCAGCTTGACAGCCAGAGCATGCTGCGATGGAAGTAACAGGTTAAAAACTTTCCTGTATGAAAGGTCGCTCCAGCCACCTTCCGAGAACACATCATCTGCCTCAAAGTCAACATCGGAGCTGAAAGGTATGGACAAAATATATCTCTTTACCTCTTCAGGCAAATCTATTTAAAAAACCAAACTATCCCCAGCTAGATCTCTGCCCTTGGCACCGACTGATCTGTGGGTCAGCACTGTGGACAGGCCTGTGGGCACCTCTGGCATGGCACTGTCTGAGACTCCGGCACCGCATAAGAGGGCGCACTGGGAGCCCAAACAAAAACAAACGGCACCATCTGCCATGCAGAAGCTGCCAACTCAATCAGCATCAGACATGGCACCTAAGAGACCGCGTGCCAGCATGCCACCTCCAGAGTAATTGGTGCCGCCTACACCAACGGCACCGAGTATTACACGAACCACAGTACCATCCCAGGAACATCCACAACGCAATTCTCCGAGTAGGAGCCACCTTTACTGGCACCGGTATCTCCATGCTCTTTGATTCAGTTGGTGCACTCACACAGATTACAGAATTTACCTCAATCCCCAAGTGAAGCTGGCACCAAGCCACGCAACCGCTTCTCCTCCCAGCACTTCAGCCCAGCACAGAGAGCTCCATCCTGGAGTACGGGGCCTATTACATATGCATATCCATCACCACTGCCACTACCCTTCTGGTATGCGCATCACTACACATATCCGCCGCCCCCTTATCTTGGGCAATGTCAATCATGGGAGTCTCGTCCTCTTAAGAAGAGTCACCATATTGCACCTTCAGCAACATCCAGGGAACCACCTCACTCTCCCCAACCTACGACATCCATGACAGTGCCCAACTCTCCAGTCCAGACAGAGATGGAAGACTCTTTGTCAGAGGGTGAAGACAGGTCCCCTCTCCATAATTCTTTGTCCTCACCAGACGAGGTGGTTCTATCCACCACTCCGCCCCCAACGGATGACATGAAAAAGTTCCAGGAACTTTTTAAAAGGGTGGCGTTAGTGCAAGAGCGAGACTTACAGGAGGTTCAAGGAAAACAATATCGCCTCTTGCGAACCTTGCAACCTCCTACCTCCTCCAGGATTGCCCTCCCTGTGGACGAGGCCATTATGGACCAGCAGACAGCATCTGGCAGATCCCGATATCCATCACTCCAGCCAACAAAAGAGCAGAGTGAAAATATTTCATTACACCAAAGGGAATGGACTTCCTTTTCACTCACCCTCCACCAAACTCCCTGGTAGTTGATTCTATTAGACACAAATCTAGACAACCCAATATGAGATCAACACCACAGGACAAAGACCACAAAAAAATGGACATTATGGGTCGTAAAGTATACTCCTCAGCCACTCTGCTCCTCAGAGCAGCAAATAATACCTCCATGTTAGCGGATTGATTGTTCCAACTACTCAAAACTCCAGGACCTTGTATAATACCTATCTGAACACAAAAGGCCTATCCTCCTCAACATCATGCAGGAAGGCCACACAGTCTCTCGCACCGCACCATAGTCCGCAATGGATGTAGCAGACACAGCTGCACACATCACAGCCTCGGCTATTGTGATTTGCAGAGTATCCTGGCTCCAAGCTTCAGGAGCGCTGAGGGATTTGCAGCAAAAAATTGAGGACTTGCCCTTTGATAAGACCAACTTATTTCCTGCAAAAACTGACAAAGTACTGCATTCAATGAAGGACTCCCGCACCACGTTTCGGACCCTGGGCATGTACACGCCCCCTCCTTTAAGAGAGCCACAGACAACAACCAAGGTATGACTTCTGACAAAAACAAAGGCCCCAGTGACATAGACCTCAACGCCAGCAACAACATCAACCAGCGGCAGCCCAACCTTCTACATCCAAACAGCAAATTTGAAGGTTCGGTCAAGAGCCAGAAACTCACTTTCCTTGTGGTCACACCATCCACCAATTATCCACAGTTCAACCATCGCCTCCACCCATTTTTTCAACAATGGACTCAAATAACGTCAGACAAATGGGTCCTAGAGCTCATCCAATATGGTTACTCTATCCCTTTCCTTTCTCCTCCTCCTACCTACCCTCCCACCCTGTCCCTCTTCAGGCACCCATCTCATGAGACCCTCCTCAAACAAGAGGCACTTCTTCTCCGGTTAGATGTCATAGAACTGGTACCAACAGAATTCCAAGGACGAGGATTCTACTCAACTTAACTTTCTAGCACAGAAAAAGAACAGAGGGTAGAGGCCCATTCTGGATTTAAGGAAGCAAATACGTAGTTTACCACCAATTGAAGATGCAACAATAATCCCAGCACTAAATCAAGGAGATTGGCTTTCAGCTCTAGGCCTATAGGATGCATATTTCCACATAACAATTTATCCTGCCCACAGGCTTTTGCTACGATTCACGGTGGGCCTTCACCATTACCAATACCAAGTGCTCCCTTTTGGCCTTTCAACAGCTCCCAGAGTGTTTTCCAAAACTCTAGCTGTCATAGAGGCATGCGTATGTCGTTAGGGAGTCATAATATTTCCATACTTAGATGACTGTCTCATAAAAGGCATGTCCTTCCAAGAGGCAAAGGACATGTTTGAGACTACCATGAGCCTCCTGCTCCACCTCGGCTTCCAAATAAACTATGAGAAATCCATACTCCATCCTATTTAGACATTGGAGTTTTATAGGAATACACATTGATACCATCACAGCCAGAGCTACTCTACCTGCACACAGATTCAACATCTTATGCAACCTCATAGTAGTAGCACAGGCGACCCCTATCATGACAATTCGCGAATGCCTAAAGATCCTAGGCCACATGGCCGCCACAGCTTACGTCGTCAAGCTGGCAAGGCTCCACATGAGATGCCTTCAGTCTTGGCTCGCCACACTCACCATTCCACCGCAGGTCCTCACCTCCTTGCACTGGTGAATGAATCCACACAACATCTTAACGTCTATTCCATCAGTCGACCCCTACACTTACCATCACGACTGACACCTTACTCATGGGATAGGATGCTCACCTAGGAGCCCTCATGGCCCAAGGCAAATGGTCCTTTACAGAGCAAACGCTCCATATCAACCTTTTAGAACTGAGAGCAGTACACTGTGCATGCTGGCATTTCCTGCACCATGTAGCTCACAAGACTATCAACATTATGGCAGACAACACTGCTTGCATGTGTTATATCAATCGGCAAGGTAGTGCTCGATCCCCGTCCCTGTGTATGGAAGCCCTCAAACTATGGAATTGGTGCCTGGCACACCAGATTACCCCCGTTGCCACTTACCTCCAAGGAGTGCTGAATGTTACAGCAGACGCCCTCAGTCGCAAGTTCTATGACCACCACGAATGGGGGAGAGAACTGCACACACTCAGTTTAGTGTTTCGCCAGTGGGGCCAGCCAGATCTAGATCTTTTCGTGATCAGGGACAATTGCAAATGCCACCTTTACCGTTCCAGAGCAGTCTTAGGGAAGCACTCCCTTGGGGATGCTTTCTTCATCAAATGGGACACACCGTTAATCTACGCATTCCCACCCCTCCCCATGCTTCACAAGCATCATCAAAATCAGAACAGAACAAGCCCGTGTGATTCTCATCGCACCAGCGTGGCCGTGACAAACATGGTATCCTTACCTCCACAGAATGATGGTAACGGATCCATACACTTTTCTACCTCAACACAATCTCCTCTCCCAAAATCATGGCGCAATTCTCCACTCCCAAACCGCACAAACTCCATATCGACGCCTGGCTCCTTCATGGCTCCAGGATGCCGAAAACACCTGCTCAGAAAGAGTAAAGCAAATACTAATCAACAGCAGAAGAGAATCAACCAGGAGAACATACCTCTATAAATGGAACAGGTTTTCTCAGTGGCTTAAACATACTCACATTGTACTACCTGAAACCGCCCCCCTCCCGCTTCTATTGGACTACCTCTTGTACCTTAGGGAGTTGGGCCTGGGTTTAAGGACTATCAAGGTTCATGCGGCTGCTATAGCAGCCTTTCATCGCATCACTGAGGGTGATTTTTTCCTCTCGAACCCAGTCACCAAAATATTCCTCACTGGTCTACAAAACACTTTTCCATCTGTTTGCCCACCAGTTCCCATCTGGGACCTCAATCATGTACTTAAGAGCCTGACAATGCCGCCTTTCCAGCCCTTGGCAACCTGCCCTTAGTCATACCTATCTGTGAAGGTCTCCTTTCTAGTTACAATAACCTCCAGTAGGAGAGTAGGGGAACTTGCTGCCCTAATGGCAGATCCCCCTTATACAATTTTCAGCAAGGACAGAGTGATGCTTCAGCCCCACCTCATATTTCTCCAGAAAGTTCCCTCTCCCTTCCACATCAACGAACTGCTACACTTACCTGCATTCTTCCCCAAACTGCATACTGACCCGACACATATAGCATGGCATGCTCTCACCATCCACAGAGCACTTGCATTGGACATTGATCGTACAAGAGCCTGGCGAATATCTCAACTCTTCCTCTCTTTTGCAGACGATTCAAAGGACAGGCTGTCTCTTCTCCAGAGGATCTCCTGATGGATCTCTTCATGCATTCACACATGCTACACCATCCACAGAAAGAACCACCTGGTACCATCATGGCCCATTCCACCAGGACTATGTCCTCCACAACCGCCTTTCTTAAAAATGTACCTCTCCAGGACATTTGCAATGCAGCCACTTGGTCATCAGACCACACATTTGCACAGCATTATACTCTTGCATCCTCCATCGCATCATCTATGGCTGTCGGACAAGCAGTAGTATCCACAGTGACAGGGCTCCATACCTGCCTCCATGACTGCTTTATAGTCACCCAGAGAGGAGCACCCATGGGGACACTACTTGAAGAAGAAGAAGAGTTACTCACTTTGTGCAGTAACAGTGGTTCTTCGAGATGTGCGTCCCCGCAGGTGCTCTACTACCCTCCCTCCTTTCCCTGATTTGGAGCCCCATGCTCTACTACCATGGGTAGAGAAGGAATGGAAAGAGCCGGGCCGTGCACACACCTAACAGACACTAACGGCATGAGGGGATGCCACAGCGTGTGTGTGGCAGACACTGCTAGAAATATCTCTGGTCGCTGGTGCGAAGATGCACTAGCACCCAAAGTGGAGTACCCACGCGGAGACACATCTCGAAGAACCACTGTTACTGCATAAGGTGAGTAACTCTTTCTTACTTAACTTTAGTTTGTTTCATGGTTGTGTGTGATGAGACACCAGCATCTAACTGGATTCAGAAAACAATATTT
The DNA here is from genome assembly GCA_032595735.1 of Pelochelys cantorii. Lineage (NCBI taxonomy): Eukaryota > Metazoa > Chordata > Testudines > Trionychidae > Pelochelys > Pelochelys cantorii. Next base: position 39,516,640 of record CM064330.1, read on the forward strand.
AATTTTCCTTTCCAAATTTAAAATCCAGTGAGTGGATTCTAATTATTTTAGTTCAGATTATCAAATCTAGTACTTAAAAATATGTTGCAAGATAAACTACAGATCTTCAATTGTTGTTTGATATCTTTCAGCATATATTAGACTGTCAACATTTTAGATTATGAATTATTAACAGAGCATTAATTCTTATGGAAATGCTATTTGTAGTTCCATAATTATGATTTAATTTTTGGAATTAAAAGAGGAAAGCTTTGAAACTCACTAGAATTTCATGACTTGATACAATTCAGTAAGTTTTTATATTCATTCTTCATAACTGAAAGTTTCATTTTCATCGAAGATGAAGGATAATTTTTTTTGGAGAATTTCACAGTGAACTGCCCTCTTTCACAATAGCTGTCATTTTGTATTGTTCTCAGTGACAATGTAGCTATAGGGCTACCCACTAACAAAAATGCTCTCTTTCAAAATGGCCATCACCTCCTATTGTTTGTTTCCAATCCAACTGAAGCCAAACTGATTCAGCGAAGATGGTGTCTCCTGATAAGATAGGATGATACAATCTATCCTGAGGGTAGAATTTTTCAGTTATGAAGAAAAACAACAGAAAAGACTCTTAATACAAATAATTTAATTAGGACCAGAAAGTGAGCAGTCAGGACGTTCTTTGTGAGGCATTGCATTCACCTATTTTATTCATCTGATTGAATAATCTAACTTAATAAAGAATTTTGGGAGCTTTATTAGTAAGTGTCTTAAAGTCAGTTGTGGAAATTTAACTGTTCTTTTCAGTATGAGAGTCTTCTGTCCAGTATTTTCTTTTCTATCAATTCATAGGATTCTAGTGTATTGTTAAGTCATAGAAGAGTAACTGTGTATTGCCATTACAGATAGCAGTCCTGAAACTCTTGAAGCACATAAGATAAAGACATCATTCTTCACATACCCAACATTAACTGAGATATGTCGGAGATTAGTCACTCACTATTTCCTGCTAACAGAGGAAGAATTGACAATGTGGGAAGAGGATCCAGAAGGCTTCAGTAAGAAATTGCACTGTATTTTCAGATTAATTTTATGAAGATATTTAATGTACCAGTTCCCTTTCCACAGTGCATCGAAAAATGCCCATTGAAAGATCAACTGGAGAAAGTGACTGTTATTTTTCTTTGTACAGTCTTGTATAGAGAGATTAATTTTTTTAGATTCTCTTCATAATCTGATATGTGCAGTATCTCATGTTTACTTAACCATAATGTTTTCACTGATATTGTTTAAAACTGTAACTAAAATATTTACTGTATTTTTATGTAACAAATTTTCTTGTTTTCTTTGTGGACTGTAGCTGTAGAGGAGACAGGAGGAGATTCTTGGAAATACAGTCTCAGGGTAAGTATTTAAATTTGAATTAAACAAGATTAATTAATCCCCCTCACCCTCAGCCCTAAAAGGGAAGAGTATTGAATTATATGGATATTAGAATGCAAAGAGCTTTTTTTAGTCCCTCCCTAAACAGTTCTGCCCTGTTCTTCTAGACTTCGTTGTTTTATTTACCTTTCTCCTTTCCCTTCAGTGAAGGGTGGTAGAAATGAGAGCAGCGACATATTTCAAGAACAGATATTCCAATTTTATTGATCACTTCATACTAGAATACAGGACTTGTTACTCAATCTCGTGCACATATGGATGTACTCTGTACTTTTTATTGCAGTCTGAAATACCCTAAATGAGGCAGCTTGTATATAATTTCATTAATATTTGGATTCCCTCTACTTTAAATATATAGAAAACACTAAAATTTCAAAGTCTTGGTTTTAAATTACTGCGAGAAATGGGATTATCTTGCCCCTTCCCCATAATGAGCACCACATTGTATTAGAGATATTTGTGGGTCACCTCTATTCTTATTTGCAATCATATAACATTTGTGATATTGACAGCAGTTCCCTGTGCTACATAGAAAAAGAAAAAAAAGCTTATATATATTATTAGCAGCCTTTTAATGCATTTTAACAATTGGAGAGAAAGAGCAAGAGCCTCTTTGTGATCAATTAGCTTTCTCCACAGACTAGTAGTTTTAGAACTGCTTGTATAAAGATCTTTTGCAAGACAGTAGAAAGAACTGAAATATATGCTAAGTGAAAATAGAGCAGACCTCCTTAAACAATACATTTGGCTTATGTAATAATCCACGTTAGTGGGAGGCCATGCCGACTCACTACACTACCTGGCTAAATAAAGCCATTTTAGTGTGTGGGCCCTAGATCAGGGTGAGGTGCTAAACCATTCAGAGGCTCAGGCTGAGCCACCGTCAATGAAGTTAAACTCTTAACCAGGACAAAACAACAAGTAATCTATAAATAATTTAACAGGTAAGGCCCAGGCCTGTCTGCAGGCTGAACAGCTGTCTATGGGCTCGGACCCTTACTTAGGATGGGGCCACAGCCAGATAACCAGTAGCATAAATCACGGGCTCAGACCTGACTGCAGGAAAAGCAACAGTTTACAGAGGCCACGCCCTTGGTCAGGGCGGGGCAGCCAGCAAACATTTTAAGCAGTTCAGGAACTCAAGCCTCTCTGGAGGCTGAGATGCAGTTTATAAGGCCCAGCCCTGGGTCAGGGTGGAACAGCAGGCAAACAGTTAAGGGCCCAGGTCTGGACACAGACTGGGCAAACAGTTTATAAGGTCCTCCCCTTGGTCAGGTTGGGGTAGCACCAAACAAACTGTACAAACAGTGAGAGAGTTTAAATAGTCCCACGCTCAGGTCGGTCAGCAGGTGTCCTTGCAGGTGCAGGCAAAGGTGTCCTTACAGACAGAGCCGACAAGCACAGGTGATTTCTCCCTACAGGGTGAACCTGCCACCCAAGGTGAGGAGTGGCAGGGGGAACGCAGGCCCATCCATTCCACTGCATCCCAGCTGAGGGCCCTAATAGTGGCAGTGCGGGCGGCCACTGGGTCAGCGGGGATCCTGACAGAAATGCGCTGCCTACTGACCTCCATGTCCTCAGCTACCCCAGGGTCGGCTTTCCCTGGGCCACTCCTCAGTTCCCTCTGTGAGCCTACTTAGCTCAACTGCTGCACCTTGGGGTCCAGTGGAGATGATGGTGCTGGCAGGGTGTCAATGGGCTCTGGGTAGGAGTCACTTAGCAGTCTCAGTGGTGCAGCCCAAACTCTGGGGTCCGGCAGAGGCTCTGGCCTTCTCAGCTAGTCTTCTGTGTCTGGCTGTGGTTGGGGTGGCCTTGGCCCATCTTCAGGGTCTGGTAGCGGCTCAGGTGGTCCAACCCAGTCCTGCCTTCCTGGGCATGGCAGCCATTCCTTTCTTCTGGGGAGCCCTGGGAGAGCGCCTGCCTTGCTCGCCCACTGGGTTCTAACTGAGCTCTCAGCCCTGGCTTTTATAGTCCCAGCCCCATCCTTCTGCTTCCTGTTAGGGAGTGGTTCCCCTTGCGGGTAAGTGGGAGGCAATGCTGACCCAGTACAGGTTAGCTTTGTTAAATATTGGAAATCTAGAATAAAGGTGTAATTTACTTTTCTTCTTCGAGAGGTCCCTGTGGATGCTCCACTCTTGGTCTTGGTGCCGTCCCTGTGCCTGGATCGGAGATTTTGCAGCAGCCCCTACTAGCCCACACATGTGTGGTGTGAACCAGTGCACACCGAGCTAGTCGGCACCGTGCATGCATGGCCCGCACCCTCCAGTTCCTTCTCAACGTCCCGCAGCCTGAGACGGACCTCTGCAGTTTTCTGCCTTATTTACACTTTCCATTGTTTATTAGCTGTTAACTCTTACTTTAGGTAGTTAGTGTTGTTAACAGTTTGATAAGTTATAGTTAAAAAAATATATATATTTTTTTCGTCATGCCCAGCTTTAAATGCTGCGTTTCCTGTAGAGACGCATTACCTATCTCCGACGGACACTTGCAATGTGTCAGGTGTCTGGGAGAACACCATTCTTCTAAAGACTGTCTCTACTGTGCCAAACTGCGCCTTAGCCAGAGCTTGTAAAGACAGGAACCTTCGCCTCAAATTAATTCTCATGGAAAAGAAGATACACCTGGCTTCGGATCCCGGAAGGTAGCCTAGAGAGGTACTATCACCCCCCAGGCTTTCCACAGAGCAAGATGGCTTCCAAAAAGAGGCGCTCCTCTGTGCCTCACCAACAGTTCTCCTCAAGGAAATGGTCTTCAGCCAAATCATCGGAGCAAAGACCTCATGTCAGTAAATATGACGCACCGGGTACCTCAGGTGTCCAGGCACCGTCATATGCCGGCGGCACTGACAGCAAAGGGCTCAGCCATTGCCCCAAGACCGCACCACCAACTAAGGCACTACTGGTACCAATAACTTAATCGGTACCAACGACTGTGGCACCGAGTTCGATGTCACTGATGCCACTAACGGCACTGAGCTCTACAGCAACCAATCTCTTCCACTGCACTGAGAGTGCCCACTCGTTCGTCGGCACCAATCAGATCATTGGCACTGCTCATATACTCGGTGCTACCAACATACCTAAGATCCTTGCCATTGGTGCCGAATGCTCCATCGGCACCATACAGAACTACATTACAAACACCAGTGCTGATCCTCGCAGCACCATTGCCGTATATGTGGAGTGCAGACTTGACAATTACATCTGCCCCTCAATCACCACTGTTTGGCACTGATGCTTCACCGATATCGACAACTTCATGAGCTTTGTCTCCGGTACCGTCACAATTTTCCAGTGATGATGAAGAGGAGGTACAAGCCTCTTTCTCTCTGCACCGCAATCCTCTGATGCACTATTACAAGCCCCAGTATGACCCAAGGGTGATTCCTCCTTGGTATGGTCACCACTGGATGCCTCCTCCGGTACCGTATCCAGCACAATGGCCTTATTGGAGTCTTTGGGGCTCATACAGGAGACATCACAAACACACTGTTTCTCTTATACCTAGAACATCCACATCTATGCAACAATTGGAGGTGCCTCAAGCAACGGAGGAGCCACCTCTCGATTCCTCACCACCCACTAACTTGTCTTCATCACCGGGCGAAGCGATTATGCCACCGCTGCCATCAGCCACGGATGACTTCGAGCACTTTAACAATCTTTTTAAGAAAGTTGCGGCTGAGCTCAAAATTGCCACAGAGGAGGTGGCTCAATCGCAGCATGAGCTCATAGACATACTCCAGGCTGCTCCATCCTACAAGATTGTGCTACCTTTCAACCGTGCCATTTTAGAACCGGCTAACACAATTTGGCAAACGCCTACATCGATTCCACCCACGTGCAAGTGGGCAGAGAAAAAATATTACATACCAGCAGATACCTCACAATTCCTTTTTACTCATCCCGCACTGAACTCACTAGTAGTGGAAGCTGTGCACCAGTGGGTGAAACAACACCGCTTTTGCACCACTCTACCAGACAAGGACACAAAGAGGCTTGACCTGTTTGGGCGCAAGACGTATACTTCTGCAACTTTACAGTTCAGAATTTCCAACTATTCGGCCTTACTAGTAAAATACAACTTTTGCAGTTACTCCAAACTCATAGGCTATGTCTACACTCGTGGCTTCTTGCGCGAGAAATATGCAAATGAGGCTAAGCGTGGACTATCGCCGAGCCTCATTTGCATACCTAATGAGCCGCCTTTTTTGCAGAAGAGGCTCTTGTGCCAGAAGGAGCTGTCTACACTGCTCCTTCTTGCACAAGAAAAACCCTCTTGCACAATACCGCTACGCTGATTATTTTCAGGAATAACGGCATTGCGCAAGAGGGTTTTCTTGCGCAAAACGGGGCAGTGTAGACAGCTCCTTCTGGCACAAGAGCCTCTTCTGCAAAAATGGCGGCTCATTAAGCATGCAAATGAGGCTCGGCGGTAGTCCACGCTTAGCCTCATTTGCATATTTCTCGCGCAAGAAGCCGCGAGTGTAAACATAGCCATGGAGTTTGCTGATGACACCCCCGAGGCAAAGAGACCTCAATTCACTGCTGTAATTTCAAAGGGATGTGCCATTTCCAGAGCTGCCCTCCAGGAGGCACCAGATATGGATGATACTGCCGCCAGAACCACGGCTACTGCCATCGTCATGCGCAGAGCCTCCTGGCTTCCCAGGGGCAATCCAGTCCACTGTTGAAGACCTGCTGTTCGACCACGAGAAACTGTTTGTGGACAAGACAAATGAAGTCCTTAATACAAAGAAAGACTCCCTCACCACACTCCGCATGTTGGGGATATATACTCCTGGCACCAGGCGGAGACAATACCGTTACCAGCCATACCAGTGGCCACGTTACCCTTCCTATCTTAACCAACGCCAGGAAAACAACCCTAGCAGAAATACAGGACCCGGACTCAGAGACTATGACAGTCTTTGGGCTCGGCCCCTCAGTCTCCACCTGCCAACAAGCAAATGTGAATGCTTGTCGAGGGCCTAGAAAAACCCCTACAAACTTCGATGCCGAGATTGGCTTCGCCCGTTCTACTACCAATGGGCTTACATCACCTCAGACAGATGGGTGCTCGACATTATTCTGTCGGGTTACACCATACCATTCTTCTCCAAGCCTCCCACCCACCCTCTTATCCTTTCCCTCTTCAGGGACCCCTCTCACGAGACCCTGCTACGACAAGAGATACTTCGTCTTTTAGATCTGGGTGCCATAGAGCCAGTTCCACACAAGCACAGAGGCAGGGGCTTTTATTCCTGCTATTTTCTAACTCAAAAGAAGTCAGGAGGCCAATCTTGGATCTATACAAGCTCAACAGATTTGTCAAAACACAACATTTTCGCATGGTCGCTCTATCCACCATCATCCTGGCACTGCAACGAAGCTATTGGTTTTCAGCCCTCAACCTCCAGGATGCATATTTTCACATCCTAATCCATCCTGCTCATGGAAAATTCCTGAGGTTCATGGTAGGCCACGACCACTACCAGTACCAAGTTCTACCTTGTGGTCTCGCCATGGCCCCTCGTGTGTTCTCCAAGGTACTCGCCATAGTCACAGCTCATCTCCACTCTATGGGAATTAATCATTTCCTCCATCTCAACGACTGCCTTCTCAAGGCATTGTTGTAGACAGAATCGGCACATGTAACAGCGATGACCATAAAGTGCTTTCAAAATCTGGGACTCCACGTAAACTGGGAAAAGTCTTCTGTCCACCCTTCCCAAAACATACAGTTTGCCTAGATTCTACAGCCTAGATACATACACTTAGATTCTACAGCCACTCGGGCCTATATCTTGCGAAAGATTCCTTGCCATTCAGACTCTGGCCACAGCGATCTACCTTGCCGCTCACACTACAGCCAGAGATTACTTACAGCTTCTTGGCCACATGGCGGCCACAACATTCATAGTACCGCATGCTTGACTTCACATGCATTGCCTACAGATTTGGTTTTCCAGAATTTACAAACCTCGGAAATACCCCATGTCACTCTCGCTCACCATGCTGCACGAGGTCAAAACATCGCTCCTTTGGTGGATATAATCAGCCAACTTTGGCACGAGCATCCCCTTCCTCCAGCTTTCCCCCTCGTGCACTATTACAACCAATGTCTCCCTCACTGGATGGGGTGCTCACTTCTGAGATCAGACTGCCAAGGTCTTTGGTCATAAGAACATAAGAACATAAGAACGGCCGTACCGGGTCAGACCAAAGGTCCATCTAGCCCAGTATCCTGTCTGCCGACAGTGGCCAGCACCAGGTGCCCCAGAGGGGGTGGACCGAAGACAATGATCAAGCGCTTTGTCTCCTGCCATCCCTCTCCAGCCTCTGTCAAACAGAGGCCAAGGACACCATTTTATCCCCTGGCTAATAGCCTTTTATGGACCTAACCTCCATGAAATTATCTAGCTTCTCTTTAAACTCTGTTATAGTCCTAGCCTTCACAGCCTCCTCTGGCAAGGAGTTCCACATGCTGACTACACGCTGTGTGAAGAAGAACTTTCTTTTATTAGTTTTAAACCTGCTACCCATTAATTTCATTTGGTGTCCTCTAGTTCTTCTATTTAGGGAACTAATAAATAACTTTTCTTTATCGGCCCTCTCCATACCACTCATGATTTTATACACCTCTATCATATCCCCCCTCAGTCTCCTCTTTTCTAAACTGAAAAGTCCCAGTCGCTTTAACCTCTCCTCATATGGGACCCGTTCCAAACCCCTAATCAATTTAGTTGCCCTTTTCTGAACCCTTTCCAAGGCCAAAATATCTTTTTTGAGGTGAGGAGACCACATCTGTACACAGTATTCAAGATGTGGGCGTACCATAGTTTTATACAGGGGCAGTAAGATATTCCGGGTCTTATTTTCTATCCCTTTCTTAATAATACCTAGCATCCTATTTGCCTTTTTGACCGCCGCTGCACACTGTGTGGAAGTTTTCAGAGAACTGTCCACGATAACTCCAAGATCTCTTTCCTGATTTGTCGTAGCCAAATTAGCCCCCATCATACTGTACGTATAGTTGGGGTTATTTTTCCCAATGTGCATTACTTTACACTTATCCACATTAAATTTCATTTGCCATTTTGTTGCCCAATCACTCAGTTTGGTGAGATCTTCTTGGAGTCCCTTACAGTCTGCTTCTGTCTTGACTATCCTAAACAGTTTGGTATCATCCGCAAACTTTACCACCTCACTGCTTACCCCTTTCTCCAGATCATTTATGAATAAGTTGAACAGGATTGGTCCTAGGACTGACCCTTGGGGGACACCACTAGTTACCCCTCTCCACTCTGAAAATTTACCATTTATTCCTACCCTTTGTTTCCTGTCTTTTAACCAGTTCTCAATCCAAGAAAGGACCTTCCCTCTTATCCCATGGCCATGTAATTTACACAAGAGCCTTTGGTGAGGGACCTTGTCAAAGGCTTTCTGGAAATCTAAGTATACTATATCTACTGGATCCCCCTTGTCCGCATGTTTGTTAACCCCTTCAAAGAACTCTAATAGATTAGTAAGACAGGATTTCCCTTTACAAAACCCATGTTGACTTTTGTCCAACAAATTATGTTCTTCTACATGCTTCACAATTTTATTCTTTACTATTGTTTCGACTAATTTGCCCGGTACTGAAGTTAGACTTACCGGTCTGTAATTGCCCGGATCGCCTCTAGAGCCCTTTTTAAATATTGGTGTCACGTTGGCTACCTTCCAGTCATTAGGTACGGAAGCCGATTTAAGGGATAGGTTACAAACCACAGATAATAGTTCAGCAATTTCCCATTTGAGTTCTTTTAGAACCCTTGGATGAATGCCATCCGGTCCCGGAGATTTGTTAACATTAAGTTTTTCTATTTGTTCCAAAACCTCCTCTAATGACACTTCAATCCGGGACAGTTCCTCAGATTCATTACCCACAAAGGACGGTGCAGATTTGGGAATCTCCCCAACGTCCTCAGCCGTGAAGACTGAAGCAAAGAAATCATTTAGTTTCTCCTCAATGGCTTTATCGTCCTTGATTGCGCCTTTTATAGTTCGATCGTCTAGGGGACCCACAGGTTTTTTAGCAGGCTTCCTGCTTCTAATGTACTTAAAAAACATTTTGTTATTTCTTTTTGAGTTTTTGGCTAGCTGTTCCTCAAAATCTTTTTTTGCTTTTCTTATTACATTTTTACACTTGATTTGACAGTGTTTATGTTCCTTTCTATTTATCTCACTAGGATTGGACTTCCACTTCTTAAAAGATGCCTTTTTGTCCCTCACTGCTTCTTTTACATGGTGGTTAAGCCACGGTGACTCTTTTTTAGGTCTCTTGCTATGTTTTTTAATTTGGGGTATACATTTAAGTTGGGCCTCTATTATGGTGTCTTTAAGAAGTTTCCATGCAGCTTGCAGGGATTTGGCTCTAGTCACTGTGCCTTTTAATTTCTGTTTAACTAACCTCCTCATTTTTGTGTAATTCCCCTTTTTGAAATTAAATGCCAGGGTGCTGGTCTGCTGAGGTGTTCTTCCCACCACAGGAATGTTGAATGTTATTATATTATGGTCACTATTCCCAAGCGGTCCTGTAACGGTTATTTCCTGGACCTGTTCCTGCGCTCCACTCAGGACTAAATCGAGAATTGCCTCTCCCCTTGTGGGTTCCTGCACTAGCTGCTCCAAGAAGCAGTCATTTAAGCCATTGAGAAATTTTATCTCCGCTTCTCTTCCTGAGGTGACATGTATCCAGTCAATATGGGGGTAATTAAAATCCCCCATTATTATAGAGTTCTTTGTTTTGGTAGCCTCTCTAATCTCCCTCAGCATTTCAATGTCAGTATCCCTGTCCTGGTCAGGTGGTCGGTAATATATCCCTACTGCTAATTTCTTATTTTTGGAGCATGGAATTACTATCCATAGCGATTCTATTGAACATGTTGATTCATTTAATATTTTTATTTCATTTGATTCTACATTATCTTTCACATACAGTGCCACTCCGCCACCCACCCGGCCTGCTCTATCCTTTCGATATATTTTATATCCCGGTATGATTGTGTCCCACAGATTTTCCTCATTCCACCAGGTTTCAGTGATGCCTATTATGTCAACCTCCTCATTTAATACTAGGTACTCTAGTTCACCCATCTTATTAGTCAGACTCCTAGCATTTGTGTAGAAGCACTTTAAAAATTTGCCACTGCTTATTTGTCTGCCCTTCCCTGATGCATTGGATTCCTTTGTACACGGTTGTTTGTCTGCTCTGGCCCATGGTTTGCCCTCTCCCCTCCTCTCTTTCTGACTACAGCTTAGAGAATCTCTATCAATGGATTCTCCTCTAAGAGTAGTCTCCCTCCGATTTACGTGCATCTCCACACCAATCGGCTTTCCCCCATCTCTCAGTTTAAAAACTGCTCTACGGCCTTTTTAATGTTTAGTGCCAGCAGTCTGGTTCCACCCTGGTTTAGGTGGAGCCCATCCTTCCTGTATAGGCTCCCCCTCTCCCAAAAGTGTCCCCAGTTCCTAATAAATCCAAACCCCTCTTCCCTACACCATCGTCTCATCCACGCATTGAGATTCTGAATCTCTGCCTGCCTACCCGGCCCTGCGCGTGGAACCGGAAGCATTTCCGAGAACGCCACCATAGAGGTCCTGGATTTCAGTCTCTTTCCTAGCAGCCTAAATTTGGCCTCCAGGACATCTCTCCTACCCTTCCCTACGTCATTGGTACCTACATGTACCACGACCACCGGCTCCTCCCCAGCACTACACATAAGTCTATCTAGATGCCTCGAGAGATCCGCAACCTTCGCACCAGGCAGGCAAGTGACCATACGGTTCTCCCGGTCATCACAAACCCAACTATCTGTGTTTCTAACGATCGAATCACCCACTACTAACACCTGCCTCTTCCGAACTGGCTTTCCCTCCCCCTCAGAGGTATCCTCAGTGCGAGAGGATACCGCAACATCCTCTGGGAGGAGGGTCCCAACTACGGGATGGTTTCCCTCTGCTCCCATTGAATGCTCTGTTCCCTTGAGACTTTCATCCTCCTTAAGAGCACTGGGGCTCTCAGACTGGAGGTGGGACAGTACTACAGTGTCCCAGAAAGTCTCATCCACAAATCTCTCTACCTCCCTTAGCTCCTCCAGTTCAGCCACCCTGGCCTCCAAAGCCCGAACTCGGTCTCTGAGGGTCAGGAGCTCCTTGCAACGGGTGCACACATACGCCACCCGCCCATAGGGCAGGTAATCATACATGTTACACTCGACGCAATAAACAGGATAGCCCCCACTCTGCTGCTGGGCTTCTGTCTCCATTTTTCTAATGAACAAGTTTAAGTATAAACTGGGATTCTTTTTAAACCTCTGGAATATAGATTACGATAAGAGTTATGTTTTAAAGAAGGCCAGAAGTCACTAGTGCCCTCTAACCTCCCTCTCCAAACTCCCTGTTAGCAATTCCTGTTCGCAAGCTCCCTGGTCGCTGAGTCACAGGCTTATATAGCTCTGGTAGCCCCTCCCCCTGACTGAGGCTTAGCCAATTAACAGAGGCTTCTAGATTTCAAACCTTTTAGAAGCTCCTTCAAGCAATCAAACAATCAAACCAACCAACCAACCAGACAAACACAAGCTCTGCACACAGCAAATAACTCCCCCACACACAAACACACACTCCAGACAGCCACTTACCACAAGGGTCCCGTTTTTACTCCTCTTTCACCTGGAGAACTCCCTCTCCAAACTCCCTGTTAGCAATTCTCTGGTCAACCCCAGAGATGTCCTTCCATATAAATCTCCTAGAATTGTGCACCGTACACAATGCTTGCAGGCATTTCCTGCCTTCTGTTGCCAACAAGCATGTCCGTGTCCTCACAGACAACATTGCCTATGTCTTCTATATCAACAGACAGGGAGGATCCAGATCTTCTTACCTTTGCACTGAAGCCATAAAATTGTGGAACTTCTGTATCAGACACAATATCCACCTCTCCGCAATCCACATACCAGGCGTCTCCAACGTGACAGCCGACGCTCTCATCAGGCATTTTCCCCAACATCACGAATGGGTACTCAACTGCTTGATAGCACTCTCCCTTTTTCACAGGTGGGGACGACCATAGATAGATCTGTTTGCAACATTGCACAACACCAAATGCATGCAATTCTGCTCGAGAGAGGACATTGGGACAGGATTGTTGAGGGATGCCGTCTTATCCAATGGGATCAGCTTATGCTTTCCCCCCATACCACTTCTGGCCACGGTTGTTCAGAAGATCAGGACGGATGGCTCCACAGTCATCCTGATAGCCTCCACCTGGCCCAGAGAATTGTAGTATTTGTTTCTGCTCAAGATGTCGATTCACACACCCATCAAACTCCCTCTTCAACACAATCTGATCACTCTGGGACAGACAGGACAACCTACCCAGATCTACACAAGCTACATGTGACACCATGGCTCCTCCATGGCTCTCCCATGGGGAATTACCCTTTCTGGAACAGATTCAAGCAATCCCCATCCGCAGTCATAAGGACTCCACCCGCACCTCCTATACTTACAAATGGAAGCGATTCTCAACATGGTGCACATCTAAGGGACAGGAGTCAACCTCGACACCCCTGTCCTTTATCCTCAATGACCTATTCACTTTGAAACAATCATCACTCTCCTTTAGTTCCATTAAAATACACCTAGCTGCCATAACGGCCTTCCATTGCAAAATCAATGGCCAGTCTGTGTTTACTTACCCTATCACCAAAAGGTTCCTTAAGGGATTGCATCTCTCACATCCCGACGTTATACAACCGGTACCTACCCAGGATCTTGGGCTAGTGCTGCGAGCCTTGACCATTCGAGCCCCTGGCCTCATGGTCCCTTTTGCACCTTTTCATGAAGGTTGCCATCACGTCTGCACGCTGCGTGGGCAACATAGCAGCTTTCATTGCTGAACCACCCTTTACAGTATTCCACAGCGATAGGGTTACCCTTCGTACACAGCCAAAATATCTACCGAAGGTTCCGTCATCATTTCGTATAAACAAAATGGTAAAACTACCTGTGTTCTTTCCAAAGCATCATGCAAACTCCTTTGAGTCTGCCATGAACACCCTCGATGTTCGCCGTGCGTTGTCTTTTTACCAAGAGAGAACTAAACCCTTCAGACAAACACCTCGCCTATTCCTCACCTTTGCTAAGCGAGTAAAGGGACACCCCATGTCGAAACAGAGGTTGTCAAAATGGATTACGGACTGCATAAAAATCGCTTACACGCTCAAGGGTCCACAGCCACCATTACGCTTGACAGCTCACTCTACCAGGGCTGTATCTGCTTCCACAGCGTACTTATGCAACGTGCCATTAACGGACATTTGCAGGTCATTCACTTGGACATCACAACTTACCTTTGCCAAGCACTACACGCTTTCCTACGTGGTCGATACCATGGCGGGCTCAGCAGTACTATCTTCTGCCTACCGAAATATTCCGAAGCCCTAGCCACCAAGGGGCGAAACTGCTTGTTAATCACCAAGCGTGGAGCATTCATGGGGACCTCTCAAAGAAGAAAAAAAAGTTAATCTCTTTGTGCAGTAACTGGAGTTCTTTGAGATGGTGTCCCTGTGGATGCTCCACAACCGTCCCTCCTCTCCTCTGCTTTGGACCTTGAGGCCTCCAGGGTGGAGAAGGAACTGGAGGGTGTGGGTCGCGCATGCACATTGCCAACTAGCTCGGCATGCACCGGTTCGTGCCGCGCATGTGCTTCCCGTCAGGGACTGCTGCAAAATCTCCAATCCAGGCGCCGGGACAGCACTAAGACCAAGCATGGAGCATCCACGGAGACACCATCTCAAAGAACTCCAGTTACTGCACAAGGTGAGTAACCTTCGTATCACGAGTGCGATAGGAGTAAAAATTGACTAATTGTATTTCTCTCATTTTTTGATTTATTTAATAACTGATCAGCAAACTTACAATGTAACCTTACATTGTAAATGTGTTAAAATGCATGCAATTAAGTTACTGTGTAATCACTGAAAATGTCAGTGGTTACACATGGGGCAGCAGTTGGCTCCCCAGGAGCTGGTGCACGCGGGAAGTCAGCTTTTAAGCTTGCTCCTCGCATGTATTGATTCCTCGTGCTGCTTCCTCTGATACAGAGGCAGCAGTGCGAGGTCACTGTGTACATGGTGACACTTTCACATCTGTAGCTCTAATTGATCAAGCCATATTGTAACAAAATTACTCTCAGTAAGTTGTATTGTTTGGAGTGTTTTCCTGATGAAATATTTAGGATTTTAAGTATAAATAAATAAATAAACTGTATATTCAGTAAGACAAGTTTAGCCTAATTTTAGGTTTGATAACAGATTTTTGTTTTACTTTTTCAGCCATGCACTGAAGTTCTTTTCATTGATATTTTTCATGAATATAATCAGACCCTTACTCCTGTGCTTTTAGAAATGGTTCACAATCTACAAGGTAAGATTTTTAACATATTTTTAATATACTGGACTTTTTATACTGAATGGTGTCTTTAATAGCTATGTAGACAGCATAGGATTTGAGAACTGAATAGGAGGTTATTCATTGTTCATGGTTAGATTTGTTTAGCTGGGGTAAAATTTGCAGTAAGGTCTATACTTTGGTGAATATGTAGAACACATAGGATTTTCTACGAGCTATTGACTTCCTTCATAAGTCCCACAATTAATTTTACAAGGGGCTTACTATAAAATCCTTGATTTGTTTTAAGCACTCTAAAAGGGTTTATGGTATGTCTGACATCACTGCAAAAGCCACAGAATATATTTTTAGGAAATGATGCTAGCCCTTTTCAGTCATTCCAGATGTTTTAGGTGAGGTGCAGAATCTTCCATTAGAAAAGGTCAATCCATTTTAGTTAGAAGTCCTCTTGGCCAAGCTGAAAATAACCAGGACTTCACCTCAGATTCTGAGTTTCACAGTTGACCTACAAGTGTTATTAGGCCTCCCCATACTCTTCATGATGGTAACCTTTGTACTTTGTTTCCCCCCATCATGTGCATAAGTGTATTGAAAAATTCTCTCTGTTCTTGTTTGCAGTAATATCATAGAATCAAATCCAGTACTCTGCCCTCACAGCAGTACCAAGCAATGTTTGTCATCCCTGATAGATGTCTCTCCAATGTACTCTTAAATATCTCCAGTGATGGAGATTCCACAGCCTCCCTAGGCAATTTATTCCACTCTTTAACCACCCTGACAGGAAGTTTTTCCTAATGTCCAACCTAAAGTTCCCTTGCTGTAATTTAAGCCCATTGCTTCTTGTCCTAGTATCAGAGGCCAAGAAGAACAATTTTTCTCCCTCCTTCTTGTAACACCCTTTTAGATACTTGAAAACCACTATCATGTCCCCTTTCAGTTTTCTCTTTTCTAAACTAAACAAGCCCAATTCTTTCAGTCTTCCCTCATGTTTTCTAGACTTGAATCATTTTTGTTGCTCTTCTCTGGACCTTCTCCAATTTTTCCACATCTTTCTTGAAATGTGATGCCCAGAGCTGTACACAATACTTCAACTGAGGCCTAATCAACGCAGAGTAGAGCAGAAGAATGACTTCTCGTGTCTTGCTCACAACACTCCTGTTAATGCATCCCAGAATCATGTTTGCTTTTTTTTGCAACAGCATCGCACTGTTGACTCATATTTAGCTTGTGGTCCACTATGACCCCTAAATCCCTTTCTGCAGTATTTCCCATTCTATATGTGTGAAACTGATTGTTCCATCTAAGTGGAGTACTTTGTATTTGTACTTTGCAATATAATATTTATGTGATATTGATAACGGTTCCTTATGACAAATGGAAAATGTTTGTATATGGTTAGCTGTATTGCATTGTCATTTAACAGTTGGAAAGGAGGAACAGGAAGCCTTTGTCATCAACCAGCTCTCTCCATAGACTAGCAGTGTTCCATAGACTGCAGTTGAAGACAGAGCTGGCCCAAGCTATGGGCTGACCGGGCTACCGCCCGGGGCGCCCCATTGTAAGGGGCGCCGTGTGGGGCTGCCGGGCTGGGCGGGGGCGGCACCACGCATGCTCCGCATGTCCGGGGCAGCGCCACGCATGCGCCGGGCGCCCGGGGGCGGGGCCATGCGTGCGCCGCGCATCCAGGGTGGGGCCACGCATGCGCTGGGCGCCCGGGGGCGGGGGGCGCCGCATGCGTCGCACTTCCAGGAGTGGCGCCGCGCTCCCGGGGCGCCCGAATGGCTCGGGCTGGCCCTGGTTGAAGAATCTGTAGACCCATGCTAACAGTTGACAGTGTGGTCAGGAGTGAAGACATTTTAATGCAGAATGGGCAATAAAATGGCAGCAGGTCACTAGAGTTAGCCCTTAGTGGGCCGCTATATTTGCCTGCACCTCCATTGTTATGGGCGATCACAGTTCTCATTGTCCTGGAATGTTAATCTGTGGCAAACGGGAGCTGTGATCCCTCATACTTGCGAAGGCACAAGTAAATATGGCAATGTGGGTGTCTGCCAAGGGCTACCTCGGTTGGACTGGATCCAGCTTAGGGGGCTGGTATTTGTTCACCCCTGTTTTAATGGATGATTGCAGAAGTTGGGCCCTGTTGCTGTTGTTTGCAAGCTCTATCTGCTTCATTTCCAACCAAGCACAAATTTTGAGAGAGGTACTGTAAAACCCTGTATCAGTTTTCACAACCCAGTTAGGGAATCTATCTTTCCCCTTGTCTTTGTATTTCATTCTGTTAGGGAGAGAGATTTTGAAGATTGTAAAAGTGCTGCACTCTTTACTATGAAAGGGTTAATTCAGATTTTCTTCTTATAGTATTGTCCATAGACTTAGCTACAGTGTCTGTTGTGAGATTTCCTGCAGACTGAACTTTTTTTTGCCATAGATGATAACAACATATGCCCCGCTTCTGAGTGGGAAGTCATCAAAAAGTATCAGTGGACTCTTTCCTGAAATACGAGAGTTAGTAGTGAGGGGAGGTCATTCAGCATTTTCCCTGTATTTTTGGATCACCAGCATTTTTCACAAAGGAGTGCTGATGTATACCATATGATTTGATGGCTCTGATGTCCGCTTTCTAAGGTATTAGAGGGAGCTGCCTCCATTTCTTCCTCATCAGACTCAACTTGCAACCTGGACCAATGTCCAAAACTAAGTTACAGATTTTTGTGGTATATTTTGAACGTGAACCTAGACTAGGGGTGGGCAGTAATTTTTGCAGGGGGGCCACTTCACAAATTTTGGTACATGGTCGTGGGCCAGCTCTGGGCTACTGGGAAGGAGGGGGCCTCACACAGAAGGGGTGGGACTGGAGCTACAGAGAGAAAGTGTTTGTGTAAGAGAGAGACTTTGTGTGTGAGACTGACTTTCTGACACAGACTGAGTGTGTATGTCAGTGATGGTGTGTGTGTGGCACAGACTGGGTGTGTGTATGTGCTGGCTAAGTTCAGAGAGAAGCCATGCTCTGTCCCTTTAAGGGAAATCTGTGCTGCTCTGTTGTCACCCACTACCCCTGTTCTGCACTCCTGTGAGTCACATGCTTCAGATTGGAGCAGTTCTACTGTGTGTCTACATCTATGACCCCTGCTCTGCAGAGATGGGTTAAAGGGGTAGGGGAAGCCCCTGACTTTGTTGTTCCCTCTCCTCTCCACCCTCCTACACAGCTAGCAGAATTCTGGAAGCAGCTTGGCTGCCGGACAGAGCAAGGTTGAGGGAGGGGCAGCTGAACACAAGCTGCTAGTTGCCAACTGTAAGCATGCACCTCTGCTAATCAGCTGGGCAGGCCATAGAAAAATGCTTGGCAGTCCAGATCAGGCTCCGGGTCTGAGTTGCCCACCCCAACCTAGACCAATGTATAAGTGAATTCTAAACAAACAGAAATAAAGGAATGTTTTTTACCCAAAATGTTTAAAATGCGTTTATATTGATAAATGTATACCCGCTGAAATTTTTGGTGGGTACATATTAACACTGGGGAGAGGGGGGAAGGAGAGGGTTAGCTCCACAGGAGCCAGTGCACGTGGCGAGTCAGCTTTTAAGCCAGCTCCCTGCACATATCGGCTTTGAGGGAGCTGCCTGCCCTTCCTGACTGCTGCCTCTGATACAGAGGAAGCAGGGCAGGTGTGGGGCATGCAGGAGGCAGAGGCAGCAGCATGGGGGGACAGGTGGCTTCGCCAGCTCCCTATGTATACTGGCTCCCACCTGCTTCCCTGCGCTGCTGCCTTTATCAGCCGATGTGCTCAGGGAGCCTGCTTAAAAGCCAGAGAGGGGGGCAGCATGTAACCTTGAAGATTCATTGGTTAACTGTACGTTTGCACTATCACATCCCTACCTGAGGATTAGATTTTACTTCCAGGCAGAAATTCTGTGCTTCTGCCTTAGATATTTAAGATCTTAGGTTGTTTGGTATTCTAGGAATTGCAAGTTTCTAGCGTGGAGTTTGCAGAATTAGATTACCTTTAGTGATATAAACAGTACTGATATGCTTACTGGTATACTGGCCCTTGCTGGTGAACTCCAATAGAGGCCAGCTATGTCAGACCAGAGCAGCCTGAGCAGTGGTGGGGCTGGTGGGTCAGGGAGCAGAACAACCACAACCTCTGCAGGACCCCAGGACTTTGATGGGATTGGATGGCAGGCCTGGTGGCAGGCCTAGAGTTAAAATGGTTAACCAGTTCAACATCCCTAGCTCCCTTAAAGCAAGAATTTGGAAGTATTCATCACTTTTCTACAAAAAACCTTTTTTGGGTTCCCAAAGTAGGGTTTCCACGTCCAGTGTGTTTACAACTAATGAAGTTATGAGGCCTGAAGTATTGTCAGCACGAGACTTTCCATTGCCAAAGTTGTGTTTAGGGCATAAAAAAGTCAAAATTAAATGTGTCAATTTTTAGAACTTTATTACATTTAATTATATAACAAACTGTTTTATTGTAATGTAGATAGTAGCCAAGTAATCACTTTTTCTGCAAATAGTCATAACTTGATATTCTTTACCAATACCTATTTTTTCCAGAGTTTTTTTACTTTGAGTAAAAAGGTGACACAATATGGTACAATCAGGTTTTGTGTGTCCTTTGCTTTCTTTAGTGAACATACTGTAGATATTTTCCAATCACAAATTCAGTATTTCAGTAATACACAGAAATATTCTTGATATGCAATATATATATTCTTAACCAGAATGGCTCCTCTTAGAGATTCAAAAAAACCCAAAAGTATCAGTTTAACAGTACAGTACCCCTTTTAAATACAGGTGGTATTACTTCTAGGTTTGTATATTTTGATTCTTTGCTGTCGATTATGGGTCTTATATTCTTTGTTTCGTTAATGTATTTTTTCTATAATTGCTTTTATTTTAACTTGATGCAGGACCTACAAATGTAGAAGATACTAATGCTCTACTGATTAAAGATGCTGGTAAGTTAAATTTCACTTTGCCTTTTAAGGAACAAAACTGATGGTTATTGTGTGTGCCTGACTTCTGTAAAGTGTCTGGGAAGAGTCTGTCCGATATAACTTTGACATTTTGAAAAATAGTATCAAAATTATTTTCTCATAGCACTAAGTTTGGGCAGTTCAAACAGCAGAATATGTAGGCAATAATTTTAGAAATAGGATATGTAATTACATAGAACTTTTTAATACTTTTGAAAGTGAATTATTCTTTCCATTTTGCAAACAAAATTGAGAGTAGGGCAGATGGCTTGTCTAAGACATCTGATGGAATCATTGGTGGAGTTAGTTTTAGAGCCATATAGCTCCTGAATCCTTTAACAGCTGTGAACACTACATGATACCCCTCTCCTGAGAACTGAATTTATTTGCAATTAAAAAGAAGTCTGAGGAAATTTGTAAGATTTTGTCATTTTAGAATTTTAGTCAAGTTTGAGTAGAGAAAAGCCTAACTTCTCTGGTTATTTTTCTAGTCTATAATGCAGTTGGGCTGGCAGCTTATGAGCTATTTGACAGTGTGGATTTTGATCTGTGGTTTAAAAACCAGCTACTAGCAGAGCTGCAAGTCTCTCATAATAGGTAAGTATCTTAATCTTTCTTTGTATTTTGGCTGTTTAAGTAATGTGTTGATTCAAGTCTCTTAAAATATGGTATGAAACAAGTGCAGCTCTGGTGAATATTGTTTAAAAGTACATACTAAATAAGCAGAGATATATAAAATATTTACTGATTACTGATGTGTACATGAAAGGATGAACTTCCTGAAGACCTTCACCTTTGATCTTATATTTTTGAATGTGATAATTACTTTTGAGTTTTGTTGTAAAATATTAACGTACACATTTATTCTTTTATACATGTGAGTTTTATTAAATTTTCCTCAGCAGAGTAAATAACATCTTTAATAATTCAGCTCATTTTGAGAAAGGCATTAAGCCAAAACATCAGTGTACTCTTCTGTTTTAAATTTGATCTTAGTTTAGTTTAATTCAAATGCAAGCTCTTCATAGTAACAGTAGCTAACCACAGCCCTTCCCCCCCCCCGCCCATTTAAACTCACAGAAATAGATTCAGAGAAAAGAAAAGAAAAAAAACCCCACAGATACAGAGATGGGAGTGTGACATCAGTGCTAATTAAATCAGAGTGGATGTGGCTCACCTCCAATAGGAATTACCTATTGGAGAGAGCCATTCCATGTTTCTATTTAAACCTCTTTTCTGACCATGTTAAATTTGCATATGAATTCCAGCTCAGCAGTTTATTATTTCAGTTTGTTTTTGAAGATTTTTTCCTGAGAATGGCAACATGGTATCTGAGTGCCTGGCTGTAGATAACAGATTTCTTGATGTTTTGGGGTGGTTACAGGATCTGAGAAGGAAAGTGTGATAATCTGAGGGTTTCTGAGACATAGTTAGTTATCTGTAGGATTCCATTGTTGAAAATGACTGTTGTGTCTTGAAAGATGATATAGATGTGGGAATATTCTAAAGCATTCCTCAAAAGCTTTGGGAAAGTCACTAGCTTCCTGTGGCTCCCCTTGGCTGGAAATGGGGAACTGGAGCCAATGGGAGCCGTGAGGTTTCATGGGTATGGACCCTTCAGGTAAACAAAGTGCTGTTGGCCTGTTGGCTATGGACCCGTTAGGTAACAAAGTGATGCAGGCTTGTTAGTAGCTTTCCCCAAACAGGCCTGTGGCCCACTTTGAGAAACACTGTTCTAGAGAGAGTTTGATGGATGGATAGTGGAGACAGAAGTGGTGGAAATCTGTGAGGGAGTTTAGGTTATCTACTGGGAAATGAAAATAGCATAGTATGTCTGAGGTTTATCGCTAGTTTCATGGTGAATTTGTAGAACACGTATGGTTCATATGATAGAACTAGTAACATAGATGAGCAGAACTGCAAAAGCCAGGAGAGTCAACAATCTTGCTAATTCAGTTAGTTACTACAAGGCACTAAACATATCAAATAGTATTTGTTTCCTGTTGAGGGAGATTAATGGTTAAGCATCAATACTAATTTTATGAACACTTACAAACTAAGGCTAATTGAATGAAGGTAATTAGATTACAACAGTATAACTGAATTTAATGTAAAAAAATCTTTTTGAGAGAAACAATTATGAAACTAGATAGGTTGGATAGGATAGTGCAATTGAAAGTAGTATCAACTTAAAAGCTAGGAAAACCATTGCTGCTTTTTATTTCTGTCATAAATAGTATTCTTCGAGTGATGTCCCCATGGGAAGGCATTAAGTCAAAATATGAGTGTACTCTTCTGTTTTAAATTTGATCTTAGTTTAGTTTAATTCAAATGCAAGCTCTTCATAGTTGCAGTAGTTAACTAAGCCTTTCCCCCAGCTGTGGTGTCGGGTTGTCCTGGTGCCGCAGATCAGAGTTTTCGTGAGCAATTGTCAGCCAGACCATGCATGCATGGCTCACACCTTGAGCCATTCGTGCCCTTTTGATTGTGCGCATAGTCCGGCTCCTGTCAGTTCCTCGTGCGCCGCCCGCAGTCACAGACAGAATGAGCCTTCTCTCCTCAGACAAATCTTCAGGTGCTTACTATTCCCAGTTCTGCCTTCCTGTTTTTCCCTTTGATATGTCCATACCCTCTGCTCCTTGTTTCCCGCCCTCCCTCTTTTTTTTCCCTCCCCCTCTCCATTCTCCCCTATTAATTTTGGGTCTGCACATCCTAAATTCAAAACTCCAGTCATTTGAAGAAGTGGGCCGTGCCCACAAAAGCTCATGATACCATCTACATGTTTTGTTAGTCTGTAAAGTGCTACCAGACCATTTGTTGTTTTTTAAGTTGATCCTGTACAGACTAACTCGGCTACCCCCTGAAGCTTTCCTCAAACAAACTTAGTCAGGAATCAAAGTTTATTTTAATTCATACCTATAGTTAGTTGTAGTTGTTACAATTAGAGATAGTTAGTTATAGTTCATGTTCATAGTTTAAAAAAAAAGGAGGTGGTTATTTTTGTCTTGGTAGCTACTGTTAACCACTATGCCGGGCTCTCCCAGCTTTAAGAAGTGCGTCTCATGCCGAGACGCAATGCCAGCTTCGGGTGGTCTTGCTGACTGCATTAAGTACCTCAGCGAGGCACACGTGCCTCAGAAATGCATCCACTGTGCCAAACTGATTGTTAGGGCACTTAGGGATAGACAAACGGGGCTAAAAATGTTCCTTTTTGACAAGGCATTACAACCTCCGGTGCTAGCACAGCCAGTCTCCACTCCGCAATCACCCAGGGCTGAGAAAAGAAAAGCAGTTTTTCCACAGCCAGCTCTGGCTCGAAAAATAGCCTGACCAACCCGTTCCCGACCACTAGCCCTCATGGCCCGTGTAAGTGTGCGTGATGCACCTGGGATGTCAGGTACTGACATCCAGGCATAAATTGGTCTCAGAGCCAAAATCCCAGCAAAACATTACATCGGTGCCATCAACGGTCGCACCAGCCCACTGATCAGTACTGCCGGCGACGGCATCCACCACCACGGTACCAACAACCATGGCACCATCCATCTTGGCACTGTTAACCCTGGTGCCTGTTACAATGGCACTGCCAACCTTGGCACCATCACCATTGGCTCAGATGTCCGCATGGCCAAAAGCACTTCATGAACCTATGTCGGCACCGTATGGGACGTCCAGCCCATCGGCACCAAAGAAAGCAGACAAAAAATATGATTTGGGGAGACAGATAAGTCTGGAGCCCTTAACTTTCTCTCCGGCACCATCATTTACACCGTCTTCTCCACATTCACGCCGCTTAAGAGGGGATGACAGGAGTCATATCCTAAGGGACCAAACCAGGCACCATAAGTCCAGATATCATCTCTAACTATCCCCTATAGAAGATATACCTTTCATTCGCCACCTCCTTCTTCAAGAGGCTTGCCAAATTCCCCATGTTCTCCACACGTCCTGGTGCATTATGACACTCATTACAGGAATAGACTGTCACCTAGATATGCTTCCCCCATGCGGTCAGACTACTAGCGGCACAGCCCAACATACTACCACTACTATTCTCATCATACCTCCACTCAGCATCGCTATCAATACTCAGATTATGGTCATCCCTGTTGCCACGGCTACCCAGCTTCTCATGCTCCTACAGTTTCTCCTCAGTCATCATATAGACAGCACATAGCAGTCACTCCTCCACAATCAATAAACGGGCTGACAAGAAGTACTTTTTTCCTCCCAGCGCCCCCGCTAGGTCTCAAAAGGAACCCCAATCTCTTCTGCCTGCAGTACCAGCTGGAGCTGGGACTTTCAGTGTCTTGCAGCCCAGTTGGGGCTGAAACAGAGTTAGACTCTCCTCTGCCTTCCCCCCCAGTGCTGATGAACTTGAGACTTTCAGTATCTCCCAGCCCCTACAGCCCAGCTGGGGCTGAAACAGAAGTGGACTCTCGTCTACATAGCTGGAGGAATGGGGACTTTCAGTGTCTCCCAGCCCCTCAGACAACTTAGCTGGAGCTGAAATGGAGTTTGACACTCCTCTGCCTGTTGGCTGGCTGTTGCAGGTAGCCCGGCTGGGAGTGGGTTGCCCCAAACTTAGTCCCCAGTCACACCTGACTCACTGATCCTTACCTACCCTTGTATTCCACCCTCCCCGGCTCCAGCTCATCTTTCATGTCTTCTTCAGAGTCCAGGAGACATCTGGTGGTGGAACCACAGCAATGCCTGTGTGACAACACTAATTAGATGCACAATTTCTTCATGCACGGGTACGCAAACATGCACCCTACAGAGAACTATACTGGCTAACCTTTAATTAAGCTTCTTTAGGTGGGACCTTTCAACTTTTAGGAATTGCATGCATTGACACAGGAGAAGCCAAAGTATAGTATCATTTTTGTATGTTTCTGTGTCACTTGTTAGAAGATGAATTACAACATCAATTTAGATATTAAGTATATTTTGAGACTTTTTTGGTGTATTGCTTCCCGGCCTATTAATGGCTAAGGTCAGAAAAAGGAAGAATGAAACAGGTCACTCTTTTAGTGTCTAGATTGTGTGGGAATGTTGAGACAGTAGTTTCTTCCCTTATTACTGTACATTTTCACTTCAAAAGAACAAGTTAAAATGTATGTATTTCATAGAATCATAGAACTGGAAGGGACCTTGAGAGGTCATCGAGTCGAGTCCCCTGCCCTCACAGCAGGACCAAGCACTGTCTAGATCATCCCTGACAGGTATCTGCCTAATGTGCTCTTAAATAGCTCCAGTGATGGGGATTCCACAAACCCTCTAAGCAATTTATTCCAGTGCTTAACCACCCTGACAGTTAGGAAGCTTTTCTTAATGTCCTACGTAAACCTCGCTTGCTGTAATTTAAGCCCATTGCTTCTTTTCCTATCCTCAGAGGCCAAGGAGAACAATTTTTCTCCCTCCTGCTTGTGACACCCTTTTAGATACTTGAAAACTGCTATCATATCCCCTCTCAGTCTTCTCTTTTCTAAACTAAAAAAGCCCAGTTCTTTCAGTCTTCCCTCATAGCTCATGTTTTCTAGACCTTTAATCATTTTTGTTGCTCTTCTCTGGACCTTCTCCAATTTCTCCACATCATTCTTGAAATGTGGTGCCCAGAGCTGGACACAGTACTCCAATTGAGGCCTAATCAGTGTAGAGTAGGGCAGAAGAATGACTTGTGTCTTGCTCTCAACACTTCTGTTAATGCATCCCAGAATCATGTTTGCTTTTTTTGCAACAGTGTCATATTGTTGACTAGTGTTTATCTTGTGGTCCACTATGACCCCTAAATCCCTTTCAGCAGTACTCCTTCCTAGACAATCACTTCCTGTTCTGTATGTGTGAAACTGATTGTTCCTGCCTAAATAGAGTATTTTGCATTTGTCCCTATTAAACTTCATCCTGTTTACCTCAGATCATTTCTCTAGTTTGTGCAGATCATTTTGAATTTTGACCATATCCTCCAAATCATGTACAGCCCCTCCCAGCTTGGAATCATCTGCAGACTTACTAATCTTACTCTCTATGGCATCATCTGAATCCTTGATGAAGATATTGAACAGAACCGGTCCCAAAACAGACTCCTGCAGAACCCCACTTGTTATGCCCTTCCAGCATGATTGTGAACCGCTAATAACTACTCTTGGGGAATGGTTGTCCAGCTAGTTATGCACCCACCTTATAATAGCCCATCTAGGTTGCATTCCCCTAGTTTATGGATAAGAAGGTCTGTTAGCTCATGATACAGGAAAAGACTCATAAAACCATTTAAAAAGATTTATAAAAATCAACAATGGTCCTATAGCACC
The DNA here is from genome assembly GCA_032595735.1 of Pelochelys cantorii. Taxonomy (NCBI): domain Eukaryota; kingdom Metazoa; phylum Chordata; order Testudines; family Trionychidae; genus Pelochelys; species Pelochelys cantorii. The sequence goes on from CM064330.1 coordinate 39,542,816, forward strand.
TTAGAAACTAACAACAAATATATAAATAGTATCATGAGCTTTTATGGGCACAACTCATGTCTTCAGATGATAAATAAGGAGCAAGGGGCCCAGAGTTTGAAATATAAAGCAGAAAAAGAAGGGAGAAGGGGAGTGAGAAAGAAAGGGGGGGGAAAATCTGTCAGTTAAAGTAATAGAGATATAACCATGTTAGTCTGGTCTTGCTGAATCAAAAGACAGGACTATGCAGCACTTTAAAGACTAACAAGATGGTTTATTAGGTGATGTGCTTTTGTGGGCCAGACCCACTTCCTCAGATGAAATTGTGGAAGAAAATTGGCATGACCATATATACCAAAGGGATACAATAAAAAAAAAAAGTGAACACATATAAAATTGACAAATCAGATTTTAGAACAGAGGGGGACATGGCACTACAATTAGCCATGCAAGGCACTACATTTAGCTGTTTGGAATGGAAATCCATTAACCATATGAAAAAACTTGCACAGATCCAGACAGGCATCATCTTTCTATCCAAGTGCAAAAAGATGGACATCGTACCCAATCCTTCCTCCCCCCCGTTCTAAAATCTGATTTGTCAATTTTATATGTGTTCACTTTTTTTTCATTGTATCCCTTTGGTATATGGTCATGCCCAGGGCTCAACAAATTATGGAAAACCCTACTCGCCAGACAAAAAAGGGACTCACCCCCCCAAAAGTGTTTTTTTATGGCATAAATTCCTAATAAGAATAAGAACAGTAATTACTAATAAGTTATTAATAAATATCACCCATATCACCCAAGTTATTAATAAATATCTTATACATCTCTACCTTTTCCCTCTGCTGCCATGTCTCCTCCCCTTGCTCCATCAGCTCCCCTGGTGCCTGCTGCCCCCCAACCCCTCACCCTCCTCTGCTGTCCTGACTCCTGCCCTTCTCACGGCCCTCAGCCTTCCTGAGACCTGCCCCCCTCCACCAGCCCTTCTCTCCCCCCTGTGCCCACTCCTCCAGTAGCCCCACTCTGATCATGTGAGCTACCCCTCCTCATCCCCTCTCCTAACACCTCCCTCTATACACCTGCCCTGCCTCTCTCCTCTGGTGCTGGTCCCTCCCCTGCAGGTGTCTGCCCTTCTGCTTAACCCCCAGAATCTCCTGGCACCTGCACCCTCCTGGTGCCTCCCCCTTCCCTCACTGCCCCTGCCCCCTTTGCCCTCTTTTTCCCTGATACCCACCCATTCACCACCCTCATGCCCCTGTGCCCTCACACATGCCTTGCTCCATCCCCGCCTTCCTCATGCCTGCCCCTTCTTTCAAACCTTCTCCCAGCACCTCCCCCTCCCCCCTCTAGCCCCCAATGCCCTTATCCTCTCCTCTCCCAGCATCACCCTGTCCCTCCTCCCACTGACACCTCCCCCCCTTTTCCTCATTGTCTGCACTTGGCCCTCTGGCATTTGTCTCTCCTGCACCCCTGTCCCTTGGTGCCTTCCCCTTTCTTCTTCTTCTTCTTCTTCTTCTCCTGACCTCCTCCCCTCCTCTTCTCTCCCCTCAGCACAAGCCCCTTCCCCGTATTTTTCCCCTTCCCCTCCCCTCCCCTCAGCACAAGCCCCTTCACCATATTTTTCCCCTTCCCTTCCCTCCACACAGCCCCTGCCCCTGCCTTCCACTTTGCGGGGTTGCTGGAGCCTTTTTGAATCCAGCGGTCGCCAGCCGTGACGTCAGGACGCCATGTCACGCCAGCATCCTGGCATCTGCCGGCGTCCCGCCCTCTGGCTCGCGCCCTGCCTCCTCACGCCGGAGCTGCACGCAGGCAGCCCGGCACTGAGAATCGCCGCACTTCCCCCTTCCCGGCGGCACTCTGCTCCTCCACTGGCCGGCGGATCGGATGGGGCCGTGCCGCCCGTAATGCGGGCTTCGGCCAGCCCATCACAATGGCCCACCGGGCCAGTCCGCCTCTGCACTCTCCAGCTGGTAAAAGCTACTCGCCATGGGCGAGTGTATTTGTCGAGCCCTGGTCATGCCAATTTTCTTCCACAGTTTCATCTGAGGAAGTGGGTCTGGCCCACGAAAGCTCATCACCTAAGAAACCATCTTGTTAGTCTTTAAAGCGCTGCATAGTCCTGTTTTTTGTGTCAATTAAAGTGTCTTTGCTAAATGAGGTTAATAGAGTGGACTGTATTTGGGTGTTGAGTATAATGGCCCATCCAGTTCATGTCTTTGTTCATGCCATGTGAAGAGAGTACCAGATTTGCATATGAAGGCTGGTTCCGCAGATTCTCTCTTTAGTTGATTACTGAAATTGTTTTGTAAGAGAATAGCTACCTTTAAATCCATTAATGAGTGCCCGGGCTAGTTAAAAATGTTCTCCATCATGTTTCTCTGTGTAGCCATTTCAAATATCTGATTTGTATCCATTAATCCTTTGTCGTAGATCCCCGGGGCGGCTGAGGCAGCACCTGGGGCAGTTGGAGCCCTAGCCTGGTGGCAGCACAGCCACAAGGGGAGTGACATTCCCCGGTCCGACAAAACAAGGATAGTAAGATACTAGCATAATAATTCTTTTTTTTTTTAAAGGTATAAGCCAATACGCCGGCGAGTAATTTGGCTGATTGGACAGTGGATTTCTGTAAAATTCAAATCCGACTTAAGACCAATGTTATATGAGGCAATTCGTAACTTACTTCAAGACCAAGACTTAGTGGTATGTATACATAAATGTAACTATATTAAATATTTTGGATTATGTTTCATTTGTTACCTACATTTAGATGAAAATTTTTAATTCCCAACACTTTAGAAATGAACAGTGTATACTTCAGGAGCAAAATTATCTAATCAGGAATATCTCTGGTCTTCCTGATGAGATAATTTTGCTCAGACTATCTGAGATCTAATTTGACAGAGTGAAAACAATCATTTCTAATGCTCAAAAGGATGTAAAATCCCATTTAATTAGTTAACCGGTTAACTTATTAAAAGGGGGAAGGTGGGGGGCCCACTCCTTTCTGGCTGCTTCCAGCCCATTTACCCATTAACATCCCTACTCTGAGCTAAGGATGTTAAGTAATGGTTAATTTACTAGTTGAGTAGTAATGGAATTTCCATCGACTAGTCGATAGGCACTTCCGCATTTCTCTTTTGAAGTGTACAAGAACCCCCACTGGAGCTCTTGTACATTTCAAAGGAGGAATGCCTAACTCCGTGTGTAGCCTAGGATCAGAGGGAAGTCCTGCTGACTCCAGGCTGCACCCGGCATGCCAGCTTTGAAGAGTCCCCATTTGCTTATTGGATAGTCGACTAGTCCTTAACATTCCTATTCTGAGCTGTCGTTCATAGCTGGTGATGCTCATTATGGCATGCCTGCTATCCTTGTTTACTTAAAACACCTTCCCTCACATTATTGGTCATTATGGTGCTTGCTAACCTTCCAGGAGCCTCACTATGTCCACTTAAAGAAAGAGAAGTTACTTAATACTAACTTTTGTTCTTGCAGAGTATTGAATTAACATACTCACACTCTTTGCTCAAGTTCCCCACTTCTCCAGAGCCTCAGGTTAAGAATCACTAACTTAGTGGAAGGAATTTAAGGGTATTTGGGGCTACTTGCTTTTACCCTCAGAGCCCTCCATGAGCAGAAGCTGATTAAAAGGGAAATGTTCCTGCTAATCTTTTCTCTCCATTTGTGGATTTTTTCTATCTATGTGCAGAATATATTTTTATGTGCAAATGTGCACCACCAATAGAAACGCAAGACCAAGCTGTGGGCACTCTGCTATTCAGCTGGGTGGCATTTGAATTTCTCCTGAGAGGCTGCACAAGTGCACAGCTTTCAGGGAACACTGGCCTAAACATAATCTGCTCATTGAAAGATTCCAGTGGTTTGCAATATAGATACCGTAACCTCAGAAGTATGGCTATATAGAAGCAACATTCTTGTAGAACAAATTACTGCAAATAATTTTCTTTTTAATCATTACATCTAGCTACCAAGAATAAACTACTAAAATATTTAAAGTATCTTGAATATAATAAAGACCAATTAACAGTTCAGTAGGAAGCTCTTGTTATTGGCAGTCTGATGTGGACTGCACTCAAAAAATTACACTCCTATCTGGATATGTAAGAAAGCTTTAGCTTTAACATTTGTAAGGTAAGATTTATTTTTATGGCCCCTTTGATTCACAATTAAACAAATTTACAATTATTTATAAAATGATCTCATCTTGCAACAGTTTTGGGAATTTCTGCTTGTCCATGAGTTTTTCAATGGAAGCTACATTTTTTTTAATCTTAACTCACTTCACCAGTATTGTCAGTTTCCACTGAAATTCTGTTTACATCACTCATAAATTAGTAAATGAACTAGTGACGGGTAGTAAAAAAATCTTAAATTAATTTCAGTAATATACACTGAAGATTAAGGCATTGGTAGACTGAAAAGAATCCGACTTAATTCTGAAAGAAATGAGACTAGACTGAAGTTGTGAGGAAATTGTTCAGAGCCTTTGGATGTTAGGATGCTTGCACAGTAAATTTTAAATACGATTTAAAAAAGCTCTCGTGATGATTTTAAAAAAAGAAGTTGGGGAAGGGAGGCCAGGGTCGTAGCCTAGCTGTTTGGAAAAATAAGACTTGTGGGCACCAAGTTGCTAAGGATATCAAACACCAGTAGTGACAGTAATGGACATGTCCATGTAGCCATTCAGTCCATGACTACAGCAGTGAAAATGCTCTGTGCTTCCTTGCAATAGGCATCTGGAATCTCAAAATAGGTCCAGCTGACAATTGAGGTTCTACTCTTTGGGAGCCTGGACCCTTTTCAGCATCCAAATGAATGAGGCATTCCATTCCCTTATTGATTCAAATCCTTGGGAATTTACACTCTCACTCCATACCTTAAATCCTTCTGGTACCAGCTGCCTCAAAAACTGAGACCAACATCCTATTCCATTGTTTTACCTGGAATACCCACTCAGAAAGAGACCATGCTTCTGTATGAGATCCCTATTCTTGTCATCCTCCATCATGCACCAGCCTCCCTCCCGGAGGCAGCAGGTTTGATGAGATGGTTGAGAGTCATGTCAGAACTATCTTAGATTTGACCTTCAAAAATCTCAGCCACTTCCATAAGGTGTGGTTGAAGATTTTGGCCAACAAATGTGTGCTGGACATCATCACGTATGGCAACTCCATCCAATTCCATTCTTTCCCCCTTTCCTGCCTCCTTCTCCATCCTTTTGCTGGGATACTTCTCATGAGAACCTGTTACAGAAAAGGTAGCCTTGTTGCTTCTGTGAGGAGCAGTAGAAGAAGTTTCTCCAGAGTATGAGGCGGGGGATCTTTGAATAACAGTAATAGTGCACACATTTATTAAGCCATATAGCTTTCTTATACAGTATGCACACACACACACTCTTGTTGAGAGGCACTGCAAGATAGTGGGCTGGTGTGGTTTTGAGCGTGGCTCGTAGATCAGTATAAAATTATTCTCGCAGCTTCAGATTGGATTTGGAAACTGCTCTTAAAAACCTCCAATGACGGAGATTTCATGATCTCCCTAGATAATTTGTTCTAACTACCCTTAAAGTTAAGATTTTTTCCCTAATGTCTAACATAAATCTCTATTGGTGCAATTTAAGCTGAGCAGATGGTGCTGCATTTTACAATATTTACGGGTTTTAAAAATGTGTGGCTGCATTCCAGATATGAGTTGCAGTGAACAAGCCCAAAAGTCATAAATGTGTGAGAAATTTGACCAGATCTGTTTCCAGTGGGATTAAGCTCAGTGTTGTGGCTGCTTGGAGATGGAAGTGGGTGTTCACTTTGTTACTTTCCAAGGTTCTTTCAGCATTCATTAGCTCTGAGTCCCAGATGGCCCCAAGGCTTTTGGGACTGACTTAAGTTTCTGAGAAATGGTACAGGTTGGACCTCTCAAAACTGGGACTCCCTCATCCGGCAACATCCGTGTTACGGCAGGACCACAGGTGTTCCTGGACTAGGGAGTCCTGGCTGGGAGCCCCAGTGGCAAGAAGGCTGGTAGCGCAGAGCCCGGTAGGGCTGGGACAGGCACTGGAGCCCCGGTAGTGCAGCAGGGGCCTCGGCAACCCCAGTAGCAGGGCCAGGGACTACACACGGTAGTGGGGTCGGGGCCAGCGATGTGGCAGCTGCAGCAGCCCTCATAGCAGGGCTGGGACCAGAGATGCAGCATCCCCGATAGTGGGACCGAGGCTGGAGATGCGGTAGCCCCAATAGCGGGGCGGGGGCAGTCTGGGCTGTCAGGGCCACGGCAGCTAGGGCCAGCAGCGGGGAGGGAAGGTGGTCTGGGGATGTCTGGGGACCTCCTCTGGTCTGGCAAATTCTTTCATTCAGGACAGGTCAGGTCCCAAAGATGCCGGACCAGAGAGGTCCAACCTGTACAATTTATCTGATGTAAAAGATGTAGAATTACTTGTCATTTCAATGCAGGTACTTCAGTTTATATTGTCTTACCAACTCTCCTAATGGCATCATATGGTTGAGTAATATTGGGAGAAGGAATAAACTATGGGTATTTTGAATTACTGTTTTTGAAGTGGAAGAACAGATGTCAGTAATACCTATCTGGATTAGTTTAGTCTGAGTGGAAGTTCTTGAGCTACATCAGGGCATTTTTGTTCACCTCTGCAGCTTCCTGTGTCCAGTACAGGTTTGCTTGGTGGTCAGCAATATCATATACTGCAGTGAGATTCCCATGAAATATGTATGTATTTTCTTCCCTTGTTACAAAATGGTTAGGACCAGAGCAGGATATCAGCAGCTGACAACTGGCATTTGGGAAGCTAGCCAAAAAATAGTCTCCATTAGTTAGACTCTGGTTAGTAGGTTGAAGTCTGAGCACTGATTTTTGTGGTGTTTGATGACCAGCGGCATGGTTTAAGGTAAGGAGATAGAATCCTTAAATTTTCACTATTTTTAGGGGTCCCAGTGTGTTCTCTCTTACCATCTAGATGGGGCAGGTTTGAGTGTCTGTGGTTGAAGCTTTGACTGCAGTTAATATTTTCTTGACTGCTACTTCTTATAATTGTCTGAATTCTTGGAAGTAGGGCGTTCATAGCCCTGTAAGGGGTTTGTGGTGGTAGCCCATGAGAACTATCTCAGAAACAGGTGATCTCCTCTGTCTGAAGAATTCACATCACATCTATATGGCCTACTTCTGACATCTTTATTTGATTTAATTCAGTGTTTTGCCTGCGTAGGAACAGCTGAGTAGGTCCTGCAGGTGATGTGATTATTGGCAATTTGTAGTAGTTTTTTAAATCCTGAGAAATTTTAATTTATTCAAAAACTTTTCCTTATAAACAATACTAGGTGGCTGCGCGCTATGCTCACAAACCCCCCACTCTGGGGGTAGGAGTGGGCTGGGGGTGATGACATCACTCTGTTGTTCCTCAGAGTTTTTATATATATATGCAGAGAGAGAGAGCTAAAAACCCTGAGAAAATAAAGAAGTATGTCAGTGTTAAATTAATTTAATTTTGTCCCTAGAAATGTGTAGAGTACATGTGAATGCTTAACAATTTCACACCTGAAAATGTTACACTAATTTCTGTGAGATAATCAAAGTAATATTTAATAAGGGTAATAGCATGCCAATTCCTGATTTTTGTCTTTCAGGTTCGCATTGAAACAGCCACAACGCTGAAGTTAAATATCCTTTTTATCAACTAAAATTTTCTCTCTTTTATCAGCTCTTTATTCAAACTACTGGAAATTAATGGGTTTTGATAATTAATAATTCTCACTTCAACAATTGTGTAGTCTGGCTAACAGTTGAATATCAGCTTGAGTGAAAGATACTGTGACAATGTTGTTCAATCTTCAGTATTTCTTTAACTATTGTTCACCTGTAGACGACTTTGAGTTTAGAACTGACCAGTTTTTACCGGTAAGGGCATTTATATGTGTGTGAGTACTTGTGTGGGTGGAGAAAGAGAGGGAAAGAAATTATTCCTGTTTGGTTTTAAAATAAACTGTTCAATAATTGCTGTGTTGATTTTAATTTCAATAACAAGAAAAAAGTTACTATTTTGTTGCACAGAGGCTTTACTATTGAACAGTTAAGGTTGCCACAAACATACCTTTTCTGACACAAAATCAAGGAAAAGCCTCCTGACAATCAGTGGATAAAAAATCAATGATTTTTTTTAAATTAAATAAATTTGATTTTTTAAATTTAAATTGGATTGTTTGAAAGGCTGGTACACAACGAGGGAGACCCTGCACGAGCTGGAAATCTGCTGTCCCAGCTTGTGCTGGGTCCCCCCTGCTGTGCTTTAGCCTTTTAGCCTGTTGGCTCTTAATACATTTAAAAAGAAGAAGTGCGTCTGGGACTAGGTGTGATCTGGGAATCAGCTGATTCCTGGCTTGCGCCCAGTCCCCACTACACCCCTGCCTCCTGTGGAGATGGTGCTGGGGGGAGCCGGCTTTTAAGCCAGCACCACTGCTCCCCAGCACCATCTCCTGCTCCCCCCGCCTTGCTGTCTCTGATAGAAGCAGAAGGGGGGGGGAGAAGCGACTAGTCAAGGGACTAGTCGACTATCCGATAAGCTTTTGCTTATCCATGGGAGCCAGTATGTGTGGGGCAGCTGGCTTGAAAGCCGGCTCCCCACACATATCTGCTCCACCCTGTCCTCCTTGTCTGCCGTGCTGCTGCCTCTCTATCAGAGGCAGCAGCGTGGCAGGTGAGGGGGGCAGGCTGGAGCAGATGTGTGGGGAGCCTGCTTAAAGCCAGCTTCCCATGGGCACTGGCTCCTGCTCCTTCCCCCCCATTGCTGCCTCTGATACAGAGGCAGCGGGGGTGTGTGTGTGTGTGTGCATGTGCATGTAGTTGATAGGATTAAGCAATAAGCCTGGGCTTATCCATTTATCACTTACTCGACTATGTGCTAACATCCCTACCACCCACGAGAATAGAGGCTTGGTATCAGGGGGAGAGGATAGTACACACAGACCTTTTTTGGGAGGAGGCAAGTGGATTGCAGTGATTCTTATCTTTTGGTGCTTTAGAATAGCATAATTAGAGGAGGGCCCCCGTGGTATTGCTCACTAAGGTTTGGCCCAGCTGTCCCTTTTGACATGACAGAGGGGCTGCAAGCTAAATCTGACAGTGGCATGGTGACCTGGTGCTTTGCAACAGCCACTCCTGCTCTCCCTCCCCTTTACAGTACTGCTGAGGTTTGGCTCCTGCTGTACTCAGCAGTTGCCTCATTTGCTTCTCAGTAAAGAGGTCTCTGCATATTATTCCCTACAGAGGTGCTGATAAATTCTAAATGTTGGAAGCTAAACTAGAAATAATTTTAGTGCATTTAAACCTGAGATCATAGCTTATTGAAACTGGTCCCATGTTTGAATTGTTATGCAAGTGTAGTACATATTAGGTACTGAAATTTTGTATGATTAAATTTTGTATTTATGGGTGGTCAGAGTGTGTTTGCTATTTTTCAAATTCAATACCAGTATGTTACAGAACTTAACACACTAAAAGTTCATGAGAAGTTTGAGGCCAGTGCTGTAGCAGATAAGAAAATTGCTGGTTTAGATTTCTATTTGTATTCTTGACAATCTAAATAATTCATAATTTACTCATTTATTTTTATTGTAGTATCTGGAATTCATGTTCACGCTACTCTTTCAGCTACTTCAGGAAGTTACAGAATGTGACACAAAGATGCATGTTCTTCATGTTCTTTCTTGTGTGATTGAAAGAGTCAATATACAGGTAATTGTAACAGACTGTAATATAAAATGTGAAGCCCAGCATATATGTCCATTTATAAGAGCAAAGAAGGCCTTTTTAAAATTTATTACTGTTCCATTATACGAAAATGGTATAAGAGATTGCCACATTCATGAATATATCTACTATATATTTGAGAGTTTCTGTCTGTCTGTCTGTTCAAGAACTCCTCCGAATCAATAAAAGCTAGGACCGCCATTATCAAAATAGGGAGAGGAAGCATACAGAATATGTAATAAATAAGGCAAAATTTACAGTTTTCATACTTTGTTGAGCATACTATGGTAAAGAAAAAATAAGTTATGTGAAATGATTACTTTATAGGAAGTTATCTTTTTATAGTCTTAAGAGTTATACAGCTGGTGGTTTTTATTGGCCTGCAGTAGGGCCCAGGAGTGTAGCCTGGTGGCTGCATGATTCCATCTTGCAGCCACTCTGCCTCTTCCCTTGACCGCCCCACACCATGCCCTCCCTGTATATGCCAGGCCCACCACTGCCACCAGAGCAGAGCCTCACAGCTGGCAGCAGAAGAGAGGTTTTAGGAGTGTCCTTTCAGATCACCTCAGTAGGACCATCTTGTCTCATTATGACTGGTCCCTCCATCCGGAGGTGGTCAGCAAAATCTTCCATCAGTGGGGAACTCTGCAGGGGGACCTGTTGGTGTCCAGGCAGAACAGGAAGGGCTATTCCATTTGGAGTGTGGACAGTTCTATTCCATTTGGAGTGTGGATAAAGGTTCCTTTTCCTATTCCTTCCTCATTCCATGAGCAGGGATACTCATGTATGCCTTTTTACCAGTGCCATTAACCCACAGGGTCCTGTTGAAGATCAATCAAGACAATGCTCACGTCATCATTGGCACCTGGCAGCACTAGATTTGCATGCTGTTGGACCTGTCAACAACTGCCCCCCTCTTGCTGCCTCTTTGACTGGATCTGTAGATCCTTGTGTGGATACAAAATTTGTATCTGCATCTGTATGTACAAAAATGAACTACGAATATCCACAATGACATCCACAGATCTGGGTACCCGCAGCTATAAAGCTGATATCTGCAAACTTGCATAGTTCTAGACACAAAATTTGTATCTGCATCCACATGCCTAGCTGAAAAAATGTGCTACGAATATCCACATACATGGAAGCCGGTCTCTATGGATCTGCTATTATGGAACCATTGCAACTTGCTGCACCCAAAACTAATGGCTTTCCTCCTGATGTCATGCGTGGTGGCCGTTCCATGGTTGACCGAGGATGAAAGAATGTGTTCATACCATGTTCGGCACATGCTGCTTGGCAGGCAAAAACCCTCAACCAGGAAAATCTACTTAGCGAAGTGAAACAGTTTTGAGTAGTTCCCTCCCTGGAATCTGGGAAGTGATTTGTAATTCTTGTTCTCAAAGCTGCCTACTTCCATGCAGCAGTGCATCCCTCTCAAAAAAAGATTTCTGAATTTCACATTTGGTCACAGTCATATACTACACCAAAATCTTCAAGACATTCTTCAGCTCTAAAAAACATGGCAGTCATAGGTGCCCACCTTTATTGTCTAGGAATAAGTCTTTCCTTACCTTGATGACTGTCTCACAGAGAGCTGTTCTTACCAGGAGGTTATGTAGGCAGTTAAACAATAATTCCCCAGTTTAGGTCTACAAATAAATTTAGAGAAATGGGTCTTGATCTTCACACAAATGCTTTTTATAGGAGTGTTCCTTGATTCAATGATAGATAGGGTTATCTCCCTTCCAACAAGTTCTTCTCTTTGAAGAACCTTATCCCACAAAAAGCTGCTCATTCCTCAGTTTCCAGCAAGGACATGTCTGCAGTTTCAGGAAAATGTGGCATCTTAGTTTTTATAAACCAAATTGTCACTTTGATGTCTCTAGAAGTGGCTCCGGACAGCTTATGTAGCTAACAAACAGGTCTGAAGAAGCAGTGGTTTGTACATAGTGGTGTGCTGCAGTCACTCAACTTGTGGAAGGATCTTTCCAAAGTTTGTGCAGGAAACTCATTAATGTGGACCGAGTCTTGATAGCATTATGGTCGTAATAACATAAGACACTCCCCTCTTGGAATGGGGAGACATTTAGGTGCTCACACTGCCCAAGGAAAATGGTCACAAGAAGAATGCTGACATATCAATCTGCTGGAGTTAAGGGCAGTCAGAAATGTCTATCTCCTATTTTTCCTTTAATCAGAAAAAAGTCAATAAAGGTCATAAGAGGCAACATAGTTTGTATGTATTATATCAATCTCATCAGATAGGAGTACATTCTTCCTCTCTCTGCACTGAAGTGATAAAGCTGTGGAATCAGTGCATGAGCAACCAAATAGTCATTTTGTCATCTTACTTCCTTGGTATACAAAATTCCACAGCAGACAACCTCAACAGGTATTTCCCCCTAAATTATGACTGGGAGTTGGACTATCTAAGTCCCCAAACAAATTAATCCTATCTTAGGGTTTTCAAGATGTCTGTCTTTTTACAACTGCAACCAACACAAAATATGGACATTTCTGTTCCAGAGGAGGACTTGATCCCTAGACTCTAGGAGATGCCTTTCTCTTTTCTTGGAGAAAGTATCTTTTTATGCATATCCATCTACTCCAGTGCTCTTAAAGGATCTCAACAAGGTTGAGCAGGACTGAATGAGGGTTATTTTGACTGCACCAACTCAACCAAAATGGTAAAATGATCTTGGATTTCTTACCTCATCAGACTCCCCTCACCTCCTTTTTCTTTTCCATCTGTCTCTGTCTGTCTGTGTCTCTCTCTCACGTGCTCTCCCTCCCTCCCTCCCTCTCTCCCTAGGTGTTTACTTGGACAGAACCAAATCATTAAGCAAATTCCTTAGACTTATTGTTTCTATTTCAGCTAGGTCTAGCAGACTTGCTATCTCCATGCAGAGACTCTCTAATTCGAATATATATAACCTTTTATAATTTGGCTTATACGCCATCTCCCCAGTGAATGACTGCATATTCTGATAGATGATAATCTGTAGCCCTTCTCAAGGATGTTCCAGTTGCTGAGATCTGTAAAGCTGCATCATGGACTTCAGGGCATGCTTTTCCCAGCCGTTTTGCTATAGTTCACGCTGATAGATTAGATGCTGCTGTAGGCAACATAGTTCTCTCTTTAGTCCTGGACTCTGTTTTGAACCTCCTGCCTACTTAAGTGAGTTACACCTGAGTCTCCTGAAGTGGACCACCTCAGAGATACTACTCAAAGAAGCAGGAGAGGTTACTTATCTTCTGCATCAACTGGAATTCTTCAAGATGTGTGTTCCACTAACTGCCCTCCTCTCCTTCGAAGTTTCCTCTTTGGGACTTTGCAGTAGAGAAGGAGCTCAGGGTGTTTCATTCACACAGCTTATATATCCTCAGTGTGTGGCATGAGGATTTTGTAGGGTGCATGCGCAGGCTGAGTTGGTACTACTACCAAAAATTTCCAGTCAAAGGTGCAGAGCACATGCACACCTGAAGTGGGCACATCTTGAAGAAGTTTAGTACAATATTAGATTAGTAACTTCTTCTTTCCTTTTACTGAACTTGTTTTTACTTGGACTCTTTCTTCCCACACAGTTCAATTATATAAGCTTTTCTAATCCATGCTCTAGACAAAATTGCTTCAATATGAAAACATCCTCAGTTACCAAAATACATCCTATTCTTTTCATACATAAGGTTTTACTCACATTTTGATAACAACTGCTGTGATTAACGTGTTATGTTTAATGGTTACATAGTCATGCTCCATTTAAGTCTCTTGATAAGAAATGTTAGGTATTCTTGTTAAGGAAAAAAAGAGCAAGTTCAAAACAAAAACAAAAAATTTAATATTATAACAAAACCACCTGAACCTAGCTTGTGCAATTTTGTCTCAAAGGTCATGTGTGAACATTTTCAAGATTTAACAGCTTTTGTATAGTTTCATGAGTAAGTAAAATATCTTATTCTGTTACAAATATTGTCATTTTTTATTTCTTGACTGTAGATACGACCGTATGTAGGATGTTTGGTTCAGTATTTACCCCTCCTTTGGAAACAAAGTGAGGAGCACAATATGCTGAGATGTGCCATTCTAACTACTCTAATTCATCTTATTCAGGTAAGGTATCAAAATCTTTCTGATATTTTCTCGTGTGTATATTTTGTGTAATATTTTATTCTGATAAAACTAAATATAGAATTTAATTTTATAGAGTATTACTTACACTACTGTAAAGCACTTAAGGATAACTGAAAGGTACTAGAAACATAATGCTATAACTATGTGGGCAAGCATGGTAAGTATCAAACACTCAACAGCTTTGGTTATATAGTTTTGGTCATTAAAAGCTGCTTTTATAGAGTTTTGTTGTTTACTTAAATTAACTCTTCCTTTTGAAAAATATTGGATGAATATTGGTTAAAACCTTTCAGGTATTCATGCAATAATGAAGAATACCTGAAAGGTTTTAACAATTTACTTTTTCTGGCTGTTTCTTCTTTCCTTAATTCAAGGTGTTTGGTGTAGATGTCTCTTCTGGCAAATACTGGAGATAGTTCAGTGTTTTTTACAAAGCTCTTGGGCTTGGCCACATCCCTTCCACTTTTGCATCACATTCTTTTCCTATTGAGGCAGTATCCCTTTAATTACCCCTCATTATTAGCACACAGGATGGAGTGTTCTGGGGCTTGAGACCCGGTCCAAGCTCTTTCACTCTGAAAGCTAAGACGAAGATCAAAATTCTTTTCCTTTAGATATGTTTTAATCCATGAGGAAGATGGTAGTCACTGGTGAGGGAGAGAAAATAAGCAAGCTAAACGCAAGGACAAAGATTTAATCAAGTAGGAATGGAAAATGAAAAGATTCTGTGCTGGGTCTGAGAAGACAGATTTTCTTGTTATCCTATCATTAGTTTTCTATACAGATCTTCTTCTCTTTTGCCAAATTATAATTAACAATCCACATCTTTGAAATTTCATTAATTTTCCACAATTTTCAGCATCTATCTCCTCTTACTGTGGAGAAACTGAATATAAAACTTCTCACTTTTGGGGACTCCCCACTTAATGATATTCAGTTCTGCGCATACATGTTGTTACAGCAAATACTGTAGATGGATAATGAGGGTGACTCCAGTTTCTTTAATCTTTACCTATTCAATTTCTTCAGGAGTTCTCAGCACATTCACTCTTTCCTTCTTATTTAATAAATGAAAATGTACTTTCAGTGTCTCTTTTCCTTGATGTTTAATATGGTGTATTCTTATTTTTGACAAAAGCCAAAAGGCAAGTAAGAAGGTAGCTTTTGGAAAATCACACCTCAGACAACTACATATTTACACAACACTACACCAACCCAAACTGGACCACAGATTTGTTTTAAAATATGTTTTGACCAGCTTTTAGAAAATGAAAGCATATTACAACCCTAATGAGAGTGAGGAAAAGCTGTATATATAATAGTAGAAAGTGTACTCTATGTTCATCTGCAGTATGTAATAATGTAGGATACTTAAGGGATCGCGTGGAGAATATGACAGAAAATCTTTGTGTATTATCTAAATTGTGGTTTGCCCTTACTGGGAATACCGCATTCTATACTGGTCATTGATCTCAAAAAGGATATTCCAGAATTAGAGGGAGTTCAGAGATGATCAATAGAATGAGTAAGGGCCTAAGTTCCCTCCAAGTTACACAGCCGCACAGCCCCGTGTATTGACTGTTAACCCCAGCATGGAGCTGCCGCAGCTGGGGAAAAGGGCCCCTCTGTGCCACCAACAACATGGAGCTGCTGCAGCTGGGGGCAGAAGGGCCAGTAGGACTGGCTTGAAAGCGGAGGGCCGTGGGTACCATCTCTGCCCTATTGCTGGCCTTTTAGTGGCCAGTGGAAGGTAGGGGGGGATGATGCTTGCAGACAAGAGCAGCCATATGTGGTGCGCTTTGGAGCCTCATCACCCCCTCTCTTCTGGAGCTGGATCTGCTGGGTGTTTCCGGACACAATATGGTGCCCCAGGATAGGCAGGCACCAGGCATTGTGCCTTACTGCCACTGACCAGGAACCCCCCATATTAGCCCAAACTCCAAACCTCTGCCCCATCCTGAGCCTCTCCAAATCAGGAGTTACCTCCTGCACTCCAACCCTCTCATCTCTGGCTCCACAGTAAAGCCCACACTCCCAGATCACAGCCCACACTGCCTCTTGCACCTCAACACCCAGACCAGAGCCCAAACCTGGAGACCCCTCTTGCATCCCAAACCCCTCATTCCCAGGCCCATCCCAGAGTTCTCACTCCCTGCTGCACCCCAACCCCCTGCCTAAACCTGCAGCCCCCTCCTGTATTCTGAATCCCTCGGCCTCACTCCCCAACATGAAGCCTGCTCTTGTACCTGAACCTTCATCTCCATCCCCACTCCAGATCCCATGCTCCCAGCTGTAGCCCTCACTCCCTTCCACACCTGGAGCCCCCATTTAGAATCAAACTCATTTAAAGACCTCACCCCAACTCCCTAAGCGCAGCTCCACCAGACTGTCCATGTGTTCAATGATTTTTGTTATGTGGTACATCATCTCCATATTGATGCATGTAATGAAAATGATTCTGCACATGGACATAAAAAATTAAGAGGGAACACTGGTAGGGACCTGGAAAAATTCTCCTGTGAAGAGAGTTTGAAATTGAACAGAGATTCATGGCACCATAGTACAAGGGAGTTACATGACACCAGATGAACTCCCAAGCTCTTGGATCCTGAGCCGTCTTTATTTTAATTTGGGTTTAGCATTTCTCCTGTACATATGCTTATTGTTTCATCAGCCCTTTCTTTTGAACTCTTGGGTTGGAAAGGAAGTCTAGCGTTTCCTGTAAACTTAAGTTTCATAGGAATTATGAGAGTAGCCATATTCCCTGGGACTCTTCCCCTTGTGCCCCAGCTTTCTACGTGTTTTATGTTCCTGTGTGGCCATACCGGAAGAACCCTTGGTTTCTTTATCATGGGTATCCTCCTCATATACCACCTCATAATGAGACTTCTACTTAGAAATACATAACAGTGCAATGTCAGAATCCCCTCATGATCTTCAGCCTGCAGAGGAAGTCTGAGGAGGAGGAACAGCTCCAAGTAAGGACATTACATCCAGTTGGATATATTGCCTTTGTCTCCAGAGGAGACAGTAATCTGTTTGGCATAGTCTTATTTAGATGCCTATAAAAGTTTTCGGATTTATTGGGAAGGGTTGCTGAGATTAACAACAGCCATATTGGGTTAGGCCAATGATCCATTGGCCTAGTGCCTTTCCACTGACAGTGGTCAGTGCCAGATTCTTCTGAGGGAATGAACAGAATATGGCAGTTTTGGGTGATCCATGCTCTCTTATAACAGTTGGAGATTTAGGGATGTCCAGAATATGGGGTTGTGTCCCTAACCACTTTGGTTAATAGCCATTGATGGACCTATCCCTCATGAAGTTGCCTAATTCTTTTTTGAACCCAGTTATAGTTTTGGCCTTCTTAACAGTCCCTGGTAATTAATTCCAAAGATTGACTATGTGTTTGTATGAAGTAATATTTCTGTTTATTGTTTTAAATTTGCTGCCTGTTAATTTCATTGGGTGACCACTGGTTCTTACGTTATGCAAAGGGGTAAATCACATTTTCCTATTTAATTTCTCCATATGATTTATGATTTTATAGATGTCTCCCATTTCCCCTGTTAGTTGTCTTTTCTAAGCTGAACTGACCCAGCATTTTTAATCTCTCCTCAGATGGAAGCTCTTCCATCCCAACTAATCATTTTTGTTGATCTTCTCTGCACTTCCTCTCTCCCCAATTCTACAATTTTTTTTAGATGAGATGACCAGAATTGTGTGCAGTAGTCAAGGAGTTAGTATAACATGGATTTTAATATTTTCTGTCCTATCATCTGTCATTCCTAATGGTTCCTAACTGTTAGCTTTTTTTGACTGCTACTGCATATTGAGCAAATGTTTTCAGAGAACTATTCCACGTGAGGAGATGCAGGAGACCCTTCATATGTCGTTGTATGTCCTATGTACTTTGATGCCAAGGAGAATATCTCTTCAAATTAATGAGCATTTATTGGAACTTGCTAAAAATATGTGGCTGACACTAGCAACTGTCACATTAAGGTTTTTTTTTAAAGCAGACAAAAGGTACTAAATGCCCTATGTTCCTATGAGATGTATAAAGAGAAAATATTAAGGCTGTGATTTTTTAATATATTATTTTTGTGTAGCAGCTTTGACTTGTTTTCTTTGTTCAGGGTCTTTAAAAAGAGAAGTCCTTCCTCCCTCTTGCAGAAGCATCTGTTATTTTTATGTTGAGATGCTGCTTCCTACATGAAGCACTTCTTTCATCTAAAGACACATTTTTGTTCTTTCCTGACATTTAAAGATACTTTAGATTTGGCACATCTCCTTGTGTTCATTCTGTGGAAAGACAAAGGAGAAAGCATCTGCTCTAGAAATACATGCTTTACCAGTTTTCTATCTCATCAGAAGTTTGCTCAGAGGAATTCACTGAGACTTTCCAAGAGATTACTGCTTACCAGATGTCCTAACAAATAAAGCTCTGCACGTATCCCCAGGAAGTCGAAGCCAGTTAACCCTATTGAAAAAAAGGAAGAAAGTTATGAGTTGACATTTTCTTTTCTTCCATATATAACTCCTAAAAAACCAAACAAAACTAACAACGTATAGACAAAGGACAAAACAAAATATAGGACTGAATGAGAAAATACAGCATAATTCAAAACCAAAGTGGATCCTGGGGTCTAAAAAGAGTTATTCCAATGATATCTCAACATAATTCAAAATCAGGCAACAAGTCCAGAGTGAAACAAATAATAGGTTTCAAATTCTGTGGTGCTGATGGAGAGCAGCTCTAAAAGTATAATTCTCAGTGATGCAGGAGTAAAGGGCCAGGAGTAGGCTTGAGATCATGGCAGGAGGGTATGCAAATATATTTTATGGAAAAGTACATAAATTCTTTGGTCATATATTCTGTAAGTAGGATGGGAATGAAAGACTCTTGTCATACACATCATAAAGGTTTGGGATATTTTTTTATTTATTTATTTTTTTGCATCTACTCTTAATCTGGTTTTAGAAACTTCTAGGTTAAAACAGACATTTTAACTAACTGGATTAGAAAATAAGTCTCGACGTGATGCAATCCTGGCCCCAATTGAATCAAAGGGGATTTTGATATTGACTTCAGCTAAGCCAGGATTTCATCTAAGATTTTTTTCACCAGATAATTATTCACTTTATATATTCTATTTGTCTTTCATATAGAAGAATATAAATGAGAGCTCTTCGGTACATTATATTTAAGAGGTTGTTACATTTTATAAAGCAGCTTTTTCAGGAAATAACTTCACAATTTTATAACTGTCTTTTAAAAAGCAAATATAATCAAAAGATTTGCATTTGCCTTGCTCAGCTTTTCTAAGGCAGCTACTAGGTTTTGCAGTTTGGAATATTAATAGTTTTATGATACATGATTTCATATATCATGAAATTAAAAGAGAACACATAATGTAAATGTGATGGGTTCAGTCACAGAAATCCCCTTAAGTCTATCACTTGATATACTGAAATATCAGTGAGCCTGCCGACCTGCCTTTTGGGGTGCCCCACCATTCTGTCTTGCTGAGCCAGACCCTCTTGTCTCCTTCAGCATTGGTATAGAGGGTTTCCACTCACAGCAGATTAATATAAACACTGAGATCAGCTTAGCTCTAGGAAGGCTCAGTCAAAGGATCTTGCCACAGCAGCCACGTGAACAGTCCCAATGGGACCAGAACCCCAGATAAATTCATCATTCTCTGTATAAAGTGTTATACAGAGCAAGCTCATAAAATATTTGCCCCCTTTATTAGTGAAAGAGAGAAATGCACAATTGTCTGCCACCCCAGATAACAAATATTTACACTGGGTTTATTAATAACAAAAGTTATTTGAGTATAAAAGATAGGATTAAAGTGGTCATAAGAGATAACAGACAAAATAATGTAGATTACTAAACAAAATAAAATGAAACATGGAAGCTAAGCTTAATGCACTAAGGCCACATCTTCACTACTGGGAAGACCGATGCTGTGGAGGTCAATTTTCCATAGTTTGATTTATCAGGTCTAGTAAAACCTGCTAAATCGAACGTTGAGGGCACCCCCATCAACACCGGTATGCCTTGATTCATGAGGAGTAAGAGATGTTGGTAGGAGATGGCTCCAAAGGTGGAATTAAGGTACGCCGACTCCAGCTACACAATTAACATAGCTGGAGTTGTGTATCTTAATGTAGTCTTCCAGGTAAGTATAGACAAGGCCTAAGAGAACTTGTTACAAATCATAATTTCTCACCCTTGGTCTTACTTCAGGTAAAGTCCTTCTCAAGCCACAAATGTCCTTTCAGAAGGGTCAGATGTCCTTTCAGTTCTCCTCCACCCCATCATACAATCCTTTTGTCCTTTTGTTTCCAGGTGTTTTCAAGTATCTTCCTAGGGTGGGGAGGCAGTCAGTAAAGCCAGCTGAAGACAATCATTGTTTACTTCTCTTGCCTTATATAGAATTTCCCTAGGATGGGAAAACTGTGTTCAATTCCTCCACATTTCTGTGGAAAAGCACAAAACTCAAGATGGATTCCAGGATCAGGTGACATGGTCACGTGTCCTTGAAGGGGACTCTGAGCCCCTCCTACTGACTGGTTCATAGGAAAAACAAATCCATTTATAAAACATTATCCTTATCAACGAGCCATCAAGTTTCTGAAGTACCCTCATTTAGCATGTCTAGATTAGTAAAACAGGTTTATACTTCATATTTCTAACTTTAAATACAGGAATGATACATGCATACAAATAGAATATGCACGTTCAGTAGATTACAAGCTTTCCAAGGATTCGTTGCAAGAACTGTTTTTCATAAAGCATTTTGCAGTTATGCATATTCATAAGCATATTATCATAAAACATAGGGAAGGCCCCATCACAGTAGATGTGGGGAGAATGTATGTTATGTAATTTTACAAATGTAACAAGTATGGGTAAAATACGTGTCTTGGCATGGTGTTGTAGTCTTGTCTTCACTGCATTCTTATGTAGCTTTTTTAATTTAAATTTAATTTATTGCGTTTACATTAAACTGCAGTGGGTTTAGTTCCTGTTATAGTTTTAAACTCAAGATAGTGAAAATCATCTCTGATGTTTTTCTCAAATTTGGTAATTCCAGGAATATACAAAGATAGCAACCACAATCACAGGTACAAAGTCTAATCACTACACATTTTGTTAAAGCATTAAATAAAGTTACAATTACCCATGTATATATAAATCATACAAAACCTACACAATGACTAAGAATGTAGTCAGATTCGCATCCTCAAAGGTATTAGGGCAGTGGTTTTCAACCATGGGTCCAAGACCCCATGGGGCTGCTGAGCAGAGCCAGTGGTAGACTTGCTGAAGCCCTACTGAGACTGAAGCCTGGGGCCATCCCCCCTGGGACTGAAGCCAAATCCTGAGCGATACAGCTTCATGAGGACCTTTGTAGCATAGGACCCAAGGCAATTGGCCTGCTTACTACCCCTTAATATTAGCCCTGACTCTTAAATGCAGAAAACTAGTTGTGGCACAGGTGGGCCGTGGAGTTTTTATAACATGTTTAGGAGGGGCTCAAAAAGAAAAAAAAGTTGAGAAGCCCCTCTTCTAGGGTCTAATGGATTTCTCAATAGGTGATCATCAGTATAGGGGTGCTTCCTGCTGGAGCTTCATGTATGTCTCCCCTTGGGGTCTTCCTACTTTTACCTAACCAGGAAATCTCTATATATTATTGATCTGACCCTGCCTAACTCCTTATTCATATTAATGAGGGTTTTAAGCCTCTTTTTCTTTATCTGTGCTTCAAATCCCTCTTCCTGACTATTGGGCTGTAATATGATGGTTTCTGCGGGCTTCACCGGGATGGTCAAATCAGGGCAAATTGCTTCGAAACAGGGCTACTTACAGGAAGCTGACCCAGGCCTGGCAGTAGCACGGCTTTCCGTGGCTGCTGGGAGCAGGGCCATGGCTGGTCTGGCCTGGTGCACTGTGGCCCAGCCTTCCCCAGCTGCCAGGGTCAGGGCCAGGCCTGGCCTGGCGTGCCACCGCCCGGCCAAGCCTGGCCTGAAATGCCCAGCCTGGCCTTTTCCAGCTGCAGAGCCAGAGCTGGTGTGGCCTCACCCAGGAGAGGGGGGGCTAGGATTAGGCTGTGGCTATGGGGGGATGGTAGGGGAGGAGAGAGAAAGGGTCCGGTCTGGGCTGGTGCGGCCGGGGAGGTGGGGAAGGAAAAGGGGCCTGAGCTGGTGTGGCAGGAGAGAGGGAGAAGAGGCCCAGGATGGCATGGCTGTAAACCAGCCCTCCCTGGTGGCTGGGGGAGAGCTGGGATTGCCTACCCCCTGCACGAGAGGGGTGGGTGAGCATAGCGAGTAGTGGGTGTAGTATATTTAAATGTTATTGAAGAAAGAATACTAAAACAGCCCTTTCCCAGTCACAGAGAATAAAAACAGCTGTTAAATCAGAATTTCCACCCAAGCATCCTTATTATTATGCCTGGCCCTAAGTGCCACGTACTGTATCATGCCGTCAGTTACAGATAAGGTAAAAAGACATCACCTCTCCCCCCCACACACACACATACCTGCAAAGTTTGAACAATAAGCTGTTTTTCTTAAAGACCTGTGCTGCGCTGTTATACAACACCAGTAATAAATGGTGGCAGGAATGGTTTCTTTGGCAAAGAGCAACTGCGGTTGTTCTCAAGGTTGGCAGAACCTAACCTGCCACAAATGAACAGTTAATAGTACTTTGCAATGGCTAGAGAGATGGTGGCTGCCAGAGTTGAAGCTGGGGCTATGGCGTGGCTGGGCCAAGGCCGCAGTGCATGATGACTGCAAGGTGAATCTTATATATAGTAGCCCATTGTCTGTGACTCTGTAATGCTGAAATGCTGGCTGTTCCCTCTGGGCGGCGTTGTTGCCTCCCGCCGTGGCGCTCGGCTGACTTCTGCGCCACTCAGCCGGGCCGCTGCAGGGGAGTAAGCGGCCGTTTGGGCTCCCCCGCGGCGGCCCGGCTGAGCGGTGCAGAAGTCAGCCAAGCGCCACGGCAGGAGGCGAAGGGGGGCGGGGCGGTGACGTGCGGCGTGACAGTGGCTCCAGGCCACGCCCCCTGTCTGTGAACAGACCCTGGCTGGGGGGAAGGAGAGGGAACGAGGAGGAGGGGGAGGACAACTGGGAGGCTGCAGGATCAGTGCTGGGGTGAAGGGAAACGGTGCGGGGGGCAGCTGGAGCTCATAGGCAGCCGCTCAGCCATGCAGGAGCAAGCAGCGCAAACAGCCTTTTGGGCTCCGCGCTCCCCATGCAGGAGGAGGAGGAGAAGAGAAAGAGAGACAGAGGGAGAGGCAGGAGGGGGAGGAGAGTTGAGGGGGGGGGAGGCAGTAGGAGGAGGAGAGAGAGAGAGAGAGAGAGAGAGAGACTGAGTGAGAGACCGGAGGCTCAGGAGAGAAGACTGAGATAGAAAGGGAAAAGGACGTGGAGGAGAGACCTGAAAATCCCATCTTATGATGGGCTAATTGGCTAGTCTTATAATATTCACCTTGTAGTCACCATGCACTGCGGCCCTGGCCCAGCCACAGCACAGCCCCAGCTTCAACTCTGGCAGCCACCATCTCTCTATAATATAAGGGACTTTGATTTATTGTTTCCTACATCTTTGCTGTGATGTTTTCTCTGGGATGTTCATCATCAGTAGGATCTGTATCATATTCCATGCTGCCTAAAACTCACCCCTACAGTTTTAAAAAATGGAGGTAAGGGGAAATTAGCAGAGAGTAACATACAAAAGATTTTTACTTTAGTTTGTTCCTGGATAACAAGTAGAGCTGGTAAAAATGCTGAAAATTTCAGTGGGGGGAAAATCCTACTTGTAAAAAAATATATATTTATTTTAGGAAAGTAAACATTTTTCATAGAAAAGGTTAGTTTTGTCAAAGGCTCAGTTTTCCTTCAGAAATACTCAGCCAGCCCTGGCAAAGAACAGTTTTGAATCAGTATGATGAGTTGTCCATTTCCCCACTCCAGTGTTGCCACCTTTTGTGATTTTTATTATAAGACTTGCATTACTTTCCTTAAAGCCTCACTGGAAACAAAAGTTTGCATCATGTCTGCTTTCACCTTTTTAAAAAAATGTATTTATAGTCCTCACAGTTGCAGAGGAAAGCTAGAAAATGTGAAGCAGGTGCCACCCTAAAGGCTCAGATGCCAGACGACAAATTAATTTTTTTTCTTCTTTGACTAATAAGTTGTATGCCATCATGGTAAGACTATGGCAAGTGCTTTGAGAAAAGTGGCAGTACAAAACAAAGACACACAGACAGACACACTTAAACAAATGAGTGGCAGCGACATTAATAGACCCTGATTTCTTAAAAATGCTGACATATGATGAATACCAGATCACTAAGCCATAAAAATCCCAAAGTCCATCGAGCCCAGTATCCTGTCTTCTGACAGTGGCCAATGCCAGATGTCCCAGAGGGAGTGAACAGAAACAGGTAATCAAGTGTTTTCTCTCACGTCACCATTTCCAGCCTCTGACAGAGGCTATGGGCACCATTCTTGCGCATCCTGACTAGTTGCCATTGGTGAACCCATTCTCCATGAATTTATCTAGTTCTTTTTGGAACCCTGTTAAAGTCCTGGTCTTCACAACATGCTCTGGCAATGTTATTCATGTTCTAATATTCTATTATTAATTACCCTTCCCCTTCCAAAGTCTGAGATTTTTGAACAGCTGGGGCAATCTTGCATGTCTATAGTACCTATAATTCCAGTTCCATCAAACTAGAAAGATTGCACTTTAAATGTGCTAATGTATCATTTGTAAATTGGACTTCCTTTACTTAAGCTATGCTATACTGATATGGCCAAGATGAAATGGGTTTTGTGTTAATATAGCCTCACTACCTACATTGAAAAACGTGGCTTACAGAGAGAGATCAACTGTTCTACTAACCCAGAAAAGCCTTTTTCTTCTTCTAGTGGTCCCCGTGGGTACTCCATTCTGGGTGCTGGTGCATCCTCGTGCTGGCGACCAGAGACTTTTTCTAGCAGTTTCTGCCGCGCCGCGCACGTGCCATAGTGCCCTCTAGTGCCGCATGCGGCGCTGCTTCTCAGTTCCTTCTCTACCGTCCTTGGCAGTAGACGGAGCCTTCAGTTCTCCTCTGTAAAAAAAAAAATAGACAATTTCCCAGTTGATTCCCAAGTTTTCCTCACAATCCAAGTTTTTTAGCCCTCTTCTCCTCTCCCAGTTACTTAAAACAAAAAAACAAAAAAAAATTTTTTTCTTTCGTTGCGGTTCACCGTTTTTTTTCCGAGCGCCTCATGGCCGGTTCACCTGGCTTTAAGAGGTACGAATCATGCCATGATGCGATGCCCGTGTCTGACGGGCACGCCAAGTGCATTAAGTGCCTAAGTGAGTCTCACCAAACTCAAAAGTGCCCGCATTGCTCCAGACTCACCGCGAAAGCGCGCCGTGACCAAGCTAACAGGCTTAAAACGCTCCTATATGAGAAGTCCCTTTGGCTATCTTCTGAGGACTCTCCAGCGACTTCAAGAACGGCTTCCCAGAGTAAGGGTATGGAAAAGGATCATCCCTCTACCCACTCTGGCCGTATGGCCTCAAAAATGGGCCTTTCCCCAACTCCCTCGCTACCGTTGGCACCGACAGCTGCACAGGTCAGCACCGGGGATAAGCCTGGGACTTCCGGCACAGCACCGCATAAATCAGCAGGGGTGCACAAAAGAGCCTATTTGGAGCCAAGACAGAGGTCGTCGGCACCGCGATCTACGGCACCGGAGCCACTTGCGACTCCATCCGCTCCAACTGCCCACGGCTCCGACCGCCCAGCACCGAAACATCATAATAAGGCGGCACCGTCTAAGAAGCCACGCACCGATGCCCCCCCTATGGAACATCCTGCACCGGGACAGATCGCGGCACCGCCCTCACTCGTGGCACCGGCGGTGCCAACAGTACCGACACTGCCTCCAGCTCCTATGCCCCCCCGCGGCACCCACACCACTGCCAGCATCTACATCGGTACCGGCATCGCCGAAACGGCACCATCCGGCACCGAGAGATGACCGCACAAGTTACCGGTCCCCGGCGCGAAGCCATACACCTTCAGCACCACCTACACTGGGTTCCTCTGTCCAGTGTGTGCGCTGCCGACACTCTTCTGTGGCTTCTTGATCTCCCAGTGATGCGGGCACCGAGTCAAGGAGTAGATTCTCATCTCAACACTCCAGTCTGGCACCTAGACCATCCTCCTGGCAACCTACCATGGTACAGTATGCATACCCCCCTCCTCCACCACCATGGTATGTGCAACAGTATGCCTATCCTCCTCCACCATACGTCACCCAATGGCAATCCTGGGAGTCAGAGCTCAAGAAGAGCCACCACCGTGCGCCTTCCACAGTTTCGAGGCCACCTCCAGCCTCGCCCACCACTACCGCTCCAGTCACTGAGCTGACTTCCCCGACTCACTCAGACATACAGGACTCCCTCTCCGAAGGTGAGGACAGAGCCCCCTTACACAACTCATCCTCGTCCCCAGATGAGGCAATTACGGCTGAAGTCCCGCCTCCCGGCGATGATGCTAGGAAATTCCAAGACCTCTTTAAAAGAGTGGCCTTGGCACAGGAAAGGGATCTCCAGGAGGTCCAAGTCAAACAATACCAGCTTCTCTGCACCTTACAACCCCCAGTTGCCTCCAGAATAGCCATCCCCATGGGTGAAGTGATCATGGACCTGGCGGATATCATCTGGCAGACTCCAGCCTCCATTGCCCCGACAAACAAAAGAGCTGATTGCAAATATTTTATCGCTCCCAAAAACATGGACTTTCTGTTTAACCATCCCCCTCCAAACTCATTAGTGGTGGACTCTGTTCGTCATAAAGGTAAACAACGAAATTTCAGAAATACCCGACAGGATAGAGACCACAAGAAGGTAGATATCATGGGTCACAAAGTTTATACTTCGGCTACTCTACTCCTTAGAGCATCTAACTACACCGCGATGCTCGCCGACTATGACCATGCCAACTATTCTAAATTGCAGGACCTTCTTCAACATCTTCCGGAACACAAGAGACCGGCCCTACTCAGTATTATGCAAGAGGGCCATAATGTCTCCCATACAGCTTTACAGTCTGCTATGGACGTAGCAGACACTGCAGCTCGCATTACAGCATCTGCCATCGTCTTGCGTCGGTTATCATGGCTCCAATCATCGGGAGTTCCGAGAGATTTGCAACAGAAAGTAGAGGACTTACCCTTTGATAAGGCCAGCCTATTTTTTGCTAAAACAGATGAAGTATTGCACTCTATGAAGGACTCCCGAACCACTCTCAGAACTCTGGGTATGTACACTCCTCCCTTCAAGAGGACTAGGTACCAGCCATACCAACACCCCAGGGAGCCCTTCAGACAACAATCGAGATACGACTTCTGTCAGAGACCAAAGCCACAACGCCGTAGGCCGCAGCGCCAGCGCCAACACCAACAGCACTCCTCTACCAGCCCACCTGCAAACAAGCAGCAGGTTTGAAAGACAGGTCGAGAGCCAGGAAGCCATTCTTCTGTCATCAAGGACCGATACGCTTCAATTCCATCACCCTCTTTGGGCCTTCTGCCATCAATGGGCCCTCGTTACATCGGACAAATGGGTTCTGGAATTGATCCAATACGGTTCATTATACCCTTTACTTCCCATCCTCCCACCCACCCTCCTACCCCATCCCTCTTCCAGGGACCCATCTCACGAAACCCTTCTCGATCAAGAGGTTTCTCGTCTCATGCAACTGGGCGCCATAGAACCAGTTCCACCACCTTACAGGGGTCGGGGATTTTACTCAACCTACTTCCTAACCCAGAAGAAGAGTGGAGGATGGCGTCCCATACTAGATTTGAGGCGACTAAACAAGTACATTGCCTACCACTGCTTCAAGATGGTAGCTTTAGCAACGATCATCCCCGCTCTCGACCAAGGGGATTGGCTTTCGGCTCTCTACCTCCAGGATGCCTACTTCCACATTATGATACACCCAGCTCACAGGCGTTTCCTATGTTTCAGGATAGGGACCCGGCATTACCAATACCGACTGCTCCCCTTTGGTCTTTTGACTGCTCCAAGAGTGTTTTCCAAAACTCTGGCAGTGGTAAAGGCTGCACTCCGGCGTCAAAGGGTCATGATATACCTGTATTTGGACGATTGCCTCATAAAAGGCTCTTCCTTCAAAGAAGCCAAGGCCATGACCGATACCACTATACGCCTTCTGACAAACCTCGGCTTTCATATACATCACGCAAAGTCCTCTCTAATACCTACACAGAGGCTGGAATTTATAGGTGCCTACCTCGACACAGTATCAGCAAAGGCCACCTTACCCGAACACAGGTTCGCCACCATTTGCGACCTTATCGCTACTGCATGCACAGCTCCTACCATGATGGTCCGTCAGTGCCTCAAGATTCTAGGCCATATGGCATCTACGACGTATGTGGTCAAACTAGCCAGACTCCACATGAGGGGTCTACAATCATGGTTGGCAACAGTTTACAGGCCATCCAGAGACCAGCTCTCCAAAATGATATCTATTCCGCCTCGCATCCTCAATTCTCTCTAGTGGTGGACGGTCCCACAAAACATGTTAGAAGGCGTTCCCTTCCAGAGTCCTCCGCCTACACTCACACTGACGACGGATGCTTCCCTTCTGGGCTGAGGGGGCTTATTTAGGGAATGCTACAACACAGGCCAAGTGCTCGCTAGTGGAACAAACTTTCCATATAAACTTCCTCGAATTACAAGTGAGATATGTGTGCCAACGTTTCACCCAGCTCATAGCATAAAAATCCATCACCATCATGACAGACACCACCACCTGCATGTACTATATCAATTGCCAGGGCGGTGTGCGCTCACCATCCCTGTGCACAGAAGCCATCAGGTTCTGGAATTGGTGTCTAGCTCATCAAGTCACCCTAGTGGCCTCCTATCTCCCAGGAGTACTCAACATCACAGCGGACACTCTCAGCCGCACATTCCACAATCAACATGAATGGGAGATAGACAAACATGCCCTGATTCCACTCTTTCTTCAGTGGGGACAACCAGATATAGATCTGTTCGCCGCAAAGAACAACAGGAAGTGCCACCTCTATTGTTCCAGAGGGGCCTTGGGAAAACACTCCCTCAGAGACGCCTTTTCCATCTCTTGGAACACTCATCTCCTCTACGCCTTTCCCCCATTCCCTCTATTGCACAGAGTCCTCAACAAAATCAGGACAGATCAGGCCTGAGTTATACTGGTGGCACCTGCGTGACCCAGACAGACGTGGTACCCTTACCTTCACAGGATGGCGACAATGGATCCGTTTCCATTCCCGCTCTATCACGACCTTCTATCACAGAACCATGGCACGACCTTCCATCTGGATCTTCGCAAGTTTCATCTCCACGCCTGGCTCCTCCATGGCTCCAGGATGTGAGATTACCTGTTCGGAACTGGTGAAGGAGATACTAATTAATAGTAGAAGACTCTCCACCAGGAAAACTTACCTATATAAGTGGAACAGATTTGTTCACTGGTGTAACGATTTGCACACAACACATCTGGCTTCCGCCGCCGGTTCCTATCTGGGTTCTAAACCACGTTTTCAAAAGCTTGACAAAAACCACCGTTCAAACCGTTAGCCACCTGCGCGTGGCCTCATTTGTCTATGAAAGTCTCCTTTCTGGTCACAATAACCTCCAGCAGGAGGGTGAGTGAACTTGCAGCCCTAATAGCCGATCCTCCTTACACGATATTCACTAAGGACAAAGTAATACTCCGATCCCATCCGAAGTTCCTCCCCAAAGTGCCTTCCCCCTTCCATGTTAAAGAACCTATACACTTACCTGCCTTCTTTCCAAAACCGCATACTGATGCAGTTCACGCTGCATGGCACACGCTCGATGTCCGCAGGGCACTGGCGTTTTACGTTGACCGCACCAAGCCTTGGTGCACCTCACCTAGACAGACCGCTCGGTGTAGGAGAGGAACAAAGGGACAGGCAGTCTCATCTCAGAGAATTTCAAAATGGATCACTTTCTGTATTCGAACTTGTTATGAGAAACACCTACCTGAATCCATAACGGCTCATTTCACGAGAGCGATGTCCTCTACAATTGCCTTCCTTAACAACGTTCCTCCGCAAGACATCTGCAATGCCGCCACTTGGTCATCTGGCTACTCATTTGCGCAACACTATGCACTTTCGTCTTCAATTGCAGCTTCTATGGTGGTGGAACACGCAGTACTATCCTCAGTGACTACCACACGGCTCCAAACCCACCTCCGCGAGCCGACAACCACTCTGTAGTCACCCAGAGTGGAGCACCCACGGGGACCACTCGAAGAAGAAGGAGTTACTCACCTTGTGCAGTAACGGTGGTTCTTCGAGATGTGTCCCCGTGGGTGCTCCACTTCTCTCCCTCCTTCCCCTGCTTGGAGCCTTATACTCTAGCAGGTAGAGAAGGAACAGAGGAGTTGCACCGTGCGTGCGCGCGCCCGCCCAACGGATTTTTTTAATATACTTCCTAGCCCGATGGCTACATGTTAGATCATGGATTCATAGAATCCTAGAACTGAAAGGAATCTCGAGAGGTGATCCAGTCAAGTCCTCTGCCTTCACGGCAGGACCAATCACTGTCTAGATCATCCCTGATAAATGTCTATCCAACTTGTTCTTAAATATCTCCACAACCTCCCTAGGCAATTTATTCTAGTGTTTAACCACCCTGATAGTTAGAAGGTTTTTCCTAATGTCCAAGCTAAACCTCCCTTGCTGCAATTTAAGCCCATTGTTTCTTGTCCTATCTTCAGAGGCCAAGGAGAACAATTTTTCTCTCTCCTCCTCACTTTTAGATACTTGAAAACTGCTATCATGCCCCCGCCCCCATCTTCTCTTTTCTAAACTAAACAAGTCCAATTCTATCAGTCTTCCCTCATGTTTTCTAGAGTTGAATCATTTTTGTTGTTCTTCTCTGGACCTTTTCCAATTTCTCCCCATCTTTCTTGAAATGTGGTGCCCAGAACTGGACCCAATACTCCAACTGGGGCCTAATCAGCGCAGAGTAGAGTGGAACAATGACTTCTCATGTCTTGCTCCCAACACTCCTGTTAATGCCTCCCAGAATCATGTTTGCTTTTTTTGCAACAGTGTCACACTGTTGACTTATATTCAGCTTGTGGTCCACTATGCCTCCTAGATCCCTTTCTGCAGTATTTCTTCCTAGATAGTCACTTCCCATTATGTATGTGTGAAATAGGTTGTTCCTTCCTAAGTGGAATACTTTGCATTTGTCCCTATTAAACTTCATCCTGTTTACCTCAGACCATTTCTCTAGTTTGTGCAGATCATTTTAAATTTTGACCGCATCCTCCAAAGCAGTTGCAACCCCTCCCAGCTTGGTATCATTTTCAAACTTAATAATCATACTCTCTATGCCATCATCTAAATCATAGATGAAGATATTGAACAGAACTGGTCCCAAAACAGACTGCTGTGGAACCCCACTTGTTATGCACTTCCAGCATGATTGTGAACCATTAATAATTACTCTCTGAAAACTGTTATCCAGCCAGTTATGCACCCATTCTATAGGATGTATTTCTCTATTTATTGATAATAAGACCACAAACAACATAGATATCTTTAAAAAAAAAAAACAAAAACTTCATAACTGGGATCAAGTCAATAGTGGTTATTTGGAAACCTCTGTCGGGAGTATTCTTTTTCTAACGTGCCTATCACCCTGCAGCCCACCCATCATATTAACCTGCATTTATTAACATGTTGTGCCCCAAATTGGAAAGGTGTAGGATTCACATCAGAGTAAGCCAGAAGTGACCTAGAAGTTTATTTAAAAGCAGATGAGTGTTTTCAGCCCTTCCCTTCTGCGGGGAGATGCGGGGGTTCACCTCCTGGAAGGTGGTGTGAGCAGTGACAGCCCAGGCAACACCAACATTACTCACCCTCTGGGCAGCCCCTGCACCCCGGGCACGGCACAGTCCAGATGGGGGTGTAACGCCGGCCGTGTCTGATCTGATGGGGCGACTAGAACCCCTCCCAGCTGCGCAGCACTAGCCCCACCCCAGTCTCTGGAACACTACCCCCCTAGCCAAGACCACCTCTCAACCGCATGGCAGGCATCGCAACCTCCACCTGCCGCTGAAGGAGCATGCCAGCCTGGGCCTTGCCTATCCACCAGCTTACCCAGAAGATGAGGTTGAGGAAGACCAGGACAGTTTAGGAGGAGGTGATCCTGCACTGCCCCATAGCTCTCACTCCTGCATCCTACCACTGTCCCCGCTGCGCTGTCACTCATGGCTTTTGGCTTACAGAAACATGGCCCCAGCCTCCAGAGCAGCCACTCTCCATGCAGCCCTGGCAGCACGTCTCTGGCCGCTAGAGCAGTCACTGCCCACCGCTCGACTCCAGTCCTAGCCCTGGCCACTGGAGCAGCCACTGCCCAACACGCAGCTCTGGCCCTGGCCGGGGCCACCAGAGCAGCTGCTGCCTGCCATGCGGCCTGCAGCTCCAGCTCTGGGGAAGGGCTAAAGCTGGATCCAGGGCCACATGGTGGCTGCCCTGCTGCTCCTGGGCCAAAGCAGCCGCCCACCACACAGCCCCGTCCCAGAGTAGCTGAGTAGCCATTGCGCGGCTTTTCTGAGGAGGTGGGCGGGCCTCAAATTTTTGGTGCATGCCCATGCAGGCACGCACCTTAGAGGGAACACTGCCTTACAGTGATTTTCATAACCTCTCATCGATCTCACCAAATCCGAACAGTTTCTTCCAGTCCCAAAGGACCAGCCACATTCCGAGGTCAATTTATACTTTAGATTACCAAAAGGGGCATGCTGTGCCATTTATTTAGAAACTAAAATCTAAAGGTTTATTGGTAAAATAAAAGTTTGAGAGTAGAATTGTTAAAGAAATTATATTACATACACCAATCACAAAGTTCCTGGTGCAGGCTTGCAGCAGGGATGGAATAAACTGCTAAGTTAAAAGTCTCTGGAGTACATACTTTGTCTGGATGAGTCATCAGTCCTGGGCCCTTTGTTCATAGCAAAAATGCTTCTAAAGTGATCAGCTTGAATGAAGACCCCCTAGGGCCCTTTTATAATCTTGCCCATCTGGAAGGAATTTCATTGTTCTCCCTGTGTGAAGATACCTCTAAAAAGGGACTTTATCACATGAGCAAGTCAGCTATCAATGTCCTTTTTAGGCAATCAGTTATGAGTACCTGCTTGACTGCAGGTTTACAGCAGAATTTCTCAGATGTGTATTGGCAATACTTAAGGTTAATTGTCAAGTACTGCTATTCATTTGATAATACACCCTTTCACACTAGATGGGCAACACTTCTGTCATCTGAAGAAGTGGGCTGTACCCACGAAAGCTCATGATACCATCTAAAAATGTTAGTTTTTTGTTAGTCTTTAACATGCTCCTAGTCTATTGTTATTTTTTAAGTTTTTCCTGTTACAGACTAACTCGGCTACCCCTCTGACGCTTTTACACCACAGTGGGTACAACAATGTTCTGCATGTTCATATAAAAATCCAATAACATCACAAGGGGTGCAACATTATTTTCATAGTGTCTTATTCTCTATAGCATTTATGCACAATATGTCCATGGTAACCTACAATCAGACCAGCCCCAACCCCAACCACCAGCTATGCAGGGCTGGCTACTGGAGACTGCTCCTTGCTCCCTGCCCCAGCCGCCAGCTGCAGCCGGCTCCTGGCCTCAGCCACTGGTTGCTCAGGGCTGGCTGCTCCAGGAGAAACAGTTATCTGTTCACATCATCAAGGGTGATACTTACCAGGTAATGGTTAATCAGTTACCCATTCATATCCCTAATCAGAATTAATATATCAAACATTCTTAACTATGTTCAGTAGTGAAATCATACAGCAACCATGTTTATAATTAGGGAATGTTAATCCCAGATTAGATTAAATTGATTTTGAAGATGTATTAGATTGTGTGGTATGCTTTCTATGCCTCATAACCGCAGGTAGAGGCCATTCTTTATATTATTTATTTAGAAAAATCACTGTCACTATAAATATGAATCCTTGTTAGAAGAACATATATTCTTCCTGTTCCAAGAACATTTCAAAACTTTTAAGGTGTGATAAAATCCAAGTAAATTTTGACAGCTTTCCCCACTTTAACATTTTTATCCCCTTTTTTTCCGTTAAGTATTTATAGGCTCCATCTGTGCTGTTCTAAACCTTTTCAGAGAAAGCATGATTGACATGATATTGAAATGTTTTAAAAATGTTTATACTGTTTATAATCAGTTTGCAAACTTTGCATAATTTTACTGCTCTCAAAATATTTGAAGAGGTAATTGAAGAGGGTTAGGAGTGATATAATATTTATATGTATTTGATGTATATAATAGTGTGTATATCATTAGTCATATAGTTTCAAAGTCTGGTTTGAGATCCTTTTTCTGTTAATAGTGCTTTGGCAAGCCCCAGGGTCTATCTTAGGTCCTATCCTCTAAAAGTGATCGTGGGGTTCCTGACTCACATGACTTCAGAGGGGTATTCAGTGTTAGGACTTACTTTGGAGGTGTTGTGAAACCCCAACCTCTCTCTCTCACCAATTCATTATTTTTTTATCATCTCATATGTTTACCTCTAAGAGAAGAAAACAGTACATTCTCAAATACTGCTGCTTCTAATTTCCCAGTGGGTTTAAAGATAAACCTGAATGGGTATAAGGTCAACCTTAGTCAGTTTTCCCTAAGTAATGAAAGTCTAAATCGGTTTGCTGTTGTATCACCCAAAATATTTTTTAAAGCGTGGGTTTATATACGTGTTCCAGCAATATAGGTGCTTTTGTTATGTAGCATAGAAACTTAGTGACTGTTTTGTGTTAGGTTTATGGTTTAACTTTTAATGCCAGTATTCTAGATGTACAGTTGTGGTGTTCCATTTCTTATTGTAAATGTGAAATGGAACTGACCTCATTGGTGTAATGAGTAGTGGTAGAAAATAGTTGTGGCCTAAAAAACAAATACCTTGAATTTTCTCTATCAAGTCAGATTTTAAAAATATAATTTTTTTATTCTTCCTTTAGGGATTAGGAGCAGACAGCAAGAACCTCTACCCTTTTCTACTTCCAATTATTCAGCTAAGTACAGATGTTTCCCAGCCTCCACATGTTTATCTTCTGGAAGATGGTTTGGAATTATGGTAAGTGGAAGAACCTTGCTCAGCAAGATGATATTTTTTATTTTCTCTTATTTTCCTCAGAAGAAGAGAACAGTGCACATTAACATTTTTTACCACTACTAAAACAAATTTGCCTAGAAACATAAATGTAATATGCACACTAACCTGATCATGGGGCTAGGAGAGCAAATTGTGGATCCTTGCTACTTTGACTAGTGGAGGAGATGCTAAGTTTTAAGGGGTGAAATACAGGCACATAATATTTAAGAACTGCTGCTGTTTGTTGAAAAAACTAGTTTAAAAAAACCCGCAGAACCATGCTGCGACAGATTTTATTGGGAGGATCAAATTGCTCATAATATTGGAGATAGAATAATGATTCAAGCTGAATTAATGTTCTCCTCTGCAAGGTTCCTATGGCAGAAAATTGGCATCCTAATTACAAACCACATATGCCAGTCTCTAAAATAAGCTTTCTTTATTTATAACAAACAGTAAGCTTTTTAAAACAGATTTTTATGGGAGTACTAGATACAGTAATCCTGAAACATAGGATGCTTGATGCTGTTTCTAAGTCAGTGCCATAATACACTTTAAGTTTACCAGTTTGTGGGTCCTGGATACTTTATAGCAGTAATGGTGTTGAAAACAATGCAGAAGGTTTTACTGTCTGAGCATGTAGTGTTTTTTTAATCATGTGCTTTGCTTATAAACATAATTAGAAATGTCATTGCTTTTTCATCCATAGGAATTAAAAATTGGAATATGGAATGATGAATGTAGTTTGTTACCACCTGATTGTCACCAATATAAGATATTACACCCCAGAACAATGATATTTTGAGGGGGAAAAGAGACATTTCTGTTGCATGGATTTCTTTAACTGGTAACTGTTTGAAAATGCTTGGAAGTCTAGAATGCTACTTACTACGTTGTCCTGATGCACATAGCATGTGATTTTTATCCACCTGACCTGCCCATTAATTCTTTGTGGATACTTTGAACATTCCAAATCTCTGAGCAACTTCAAACAGACATCATTTAAAAATAAAAATAGAGAGGCCTAGCAATATTTCCTTTTTTCCTCATTTTTTGAAACACCTGAACCAGCAAATGTTCCACAGACCAGCAATGTGAGAAATGCTATTTTGAAAGATAAGCATTTCAGATAATTAGGGTATTCTTCATTTGGAGAGATTTTGTTACCAGGATATGACTATTTTTATACCTGTCAAAACAGTTTCTCTTAACATGTTTATTATGCAAAACAGGGAATTAAATTTAAACAATATTGTATTTAATCTACTCTTAGGTTAGTGACATTGGAGAATAGCCCATGTGTTACTCCTGAGCTGCTGCGAATCTTTCAGAACATGTCTGCCCTTCTTGGTGAGTCTTAATAATAAAGTCTTCTGCTTTTTATTCTTAACATGATTAATGTTCTAGTAGTAAAATAACTAAAGCAGTTAGAAGTTAAGAGAGATCAAAATTCTTACTATTCAAAATGTTTGAACAAGCTTTGACTGACTTCAGGAATTTCCATTTTCTTATACCCTGATTGTGTTTAAATAAATAAACACTTACTTAAGAAGGCAAAGAACCAAACTGCAGGCAATGCTTTTTATTAATGGACTATTTTCTAGTTAAAGAGAGAGGGTGGTATTCTGAACCAGTTGAAATCAATTGAAGATTTGGCACTGACTTCAGTACGTCCAAAATTTCATACCAAATACCTGTTTGTTGGTAGGCTAATTTTGATAGGTATCTCTGCACAAGTATCTATTTGTTCTCTAGGATGTAATTTTTATTGTTGAGGCTGTGTGTTCTTAGAGGCATGTATTTCACAAAAGAGTCTGTAGACCTTAAGTTTGGAGAATATATTATTTTTATACATGCACTATGAGTGCTATTTAAAAAGTAGAATTAACTGAAGTTGCTTAGCAGCTGAATTGTACTTGCCTATTAATTATGGAAATATAATTCAGCCAGAGATATTTCATTTGCTCACTTATATAAAAAAACTGATTTGGACTTCACAGCATTCCATCAAGCCTGCATAGTCACTGATTTTATAAAAGCCATTCAAAGCTTACCACCATATCAAATAATTACATTTTGTTTGTGTGCAGAAAATCGCTGACTGTTCTAGTTGCTTAAACAGATGACAATCCTACATGCTATTCAGAAAAACATAAATGATTAATGATCAGGTTGTAAGTTTTCAAAATATCTGTATGTGTCTTGAAATAATTTAATCAGGGAGTAATGAAATTAGATGAGATAGGTTTGTATGCATGTCAGTGAAATATAACGTCTTCTCGGAGTGATTGCTCATGTGTACATGTAACCCACGCACCTAGTGTGGTTCACTGTCCCATGTAGTGGCACTTAGACCACTAACAGCAACAGTTAAGAACAAGAGACCGCTACAGCCTGGGCTGAGAGCCAGCTCAGATTATAAAATCTCCAGATGTCCCAGATTTAAATCTGCCTAGTGGCAGTTACAAGTGAGGGCTTGTCCAGGATCTCAACTGGGCCTCTGAAGCTTGGGATGCACTTCCTCCTCTAGGGGAAGTATGTAACCCACACACCTAGTGTGGTTCACTGTCCCATGTATGGCACTTGGACTACTTACAGCAACAGATTTGAATTTAGGATCTCTGGAGCTTAGTATAGGAACCTGTACCACTTGAGCTAAAAGCCAACTGGCTCTCAGTCCAGGCTGTAGAGGTCTCTTGTTATTGTTTGTTGCTGTATGTGGTCTAAGTGCCACTACATGGGACAGTGAACCACACTCGGTGTGTGGGTTACACACACATACTGGGCACATGTTGCATGCACGGCTGTCAGAAGATTTTTCCTCAGGTCGGCTATGGCATCCTCTGTGGTGACACCTTTCTGGCATCGTAAATGATGTGTTATCATTAGTAGCAGTTAATTTTGGGGGGTTCCCCCTCCTGCTCTTCGTGCTCCTGGGGCGTGCAATGGCCCCAGGGATTCAAACTGTGTGCAAAGTGCGGCAAGTATCTGCCCAGAGATAATCCACACACTGTCTGCGTAAAGTGTTTGGGGAAAAGGCCACCTGCAAGATAAGTGTAACACAGGCTGAACCTCTCTAATGCAGCACCCTTGGACTATGACCAGTGCTGAACCAGAGAATTTGTCGAACCATGAGAGGTCAGTATTGTCTAGCAGCATTACCAACACTTTCACTGCTTATTGGACTCTTAGAAGACATATAGGGGTAAATTAGAGCTAAATAACAGCACAGAACACTGAGGGCCAGGACTGGTGATTGTAAGCAAACTTTATGGGACCGCGGGACCCATAATAAGTGGACATCCAGCTAAGTAAAATCATGCTGGACCATGGATATTGCCAGAGCAGAAAGTGCAGGATAGAGAGGTTCAATCTGTGTTTGCAAGGGATTTAAGCCGTGGGCTAAAAAAGAGAGGGGCTAACTGCTTAAACTGCTCATGGAGTCAGCCTCTGGGCGGGAGGCTTCAGCACTGCGTCCAGAAGAGCGCAAGGACCACTAGCAGAGATAGGTTCACCTTCCCAGCACTGGTCCCATTCTACTGTGCCACGGAAAAAGAAGCGGACAGAC
This sequence comes from Pelochelys cantorii, assembly GCA_032595735.1. Classification (NCBI taxonomy): domain Eukaryota; kingdom Metazoa; phylum Chordata; order Testudines; family Trionychidae; genus Pelochelys; species Pelochelys cantorii. Next base: position 39,581,535 of record CM064330.1, read on the forward strand.
TGGGGTCGTTCCCCCTTCAGGAGGTCTAGTGAGGCCCCAGAGTCATCCTGTACTGTGCCCAGCCTGCCCAGACTGAGTCCCTTGATCCTGGCACCATTGACTCTGGGCCTGAGGGTAGGTCTGTCGCGTCCAGTGTTGTTAGTGTCTCCCGTGCCAATGGTGGTGGAAGAGGACTTTGATCTTCCCTTCACACCGGACTTATTTGAGGCCACGTGAAACCTCATTGAACTCAGGGCACTGGCTCAATTCGAGGAACGCTTGCCCTGACTTTGGCACTAGCAGCACTGGCCACAGTGACGTGATGGCACTGCTTTCCACATGCTTCTCAGCCCTGCCACATGTGGCCCATTTGGCACCTAGACCTGCACCCATGGCACTGCTTCTGGCACCCCTGTGCCTCCACCACTAACCCCGGCACTGAGGACGTGTTCATCACTGCCACTGCCATGAGTCTCCACAGGCATTCTCCTCGTTACTGATCACTGGCACTGTCCGGTTCAGCTCCTCTCTGGCTAGTGTTGGAATACATGTCAGAATTAGAGGGCTGAATCCCTTGTGCCTGGAGCTCTTGGTACTGTTCCTGCTCATGGCATCAGTATCCAGAGGCTTTTGTGGCACCAGAACAGTCCTGGCCTCCTCAATGGCAGGCACTTATTCAGTTGCCCTTTTGGACCCTGTGGGCTTACCTCCAAGTCCAATGACCTTCCAGTGCTGCCTTAGTGGCACCTTAAGCCCAAGTGCCACCTTCTGCCTCTTCGGTGGCTACAGATCTTCTCCCATGGAAGACCTTGTGAGACAAGGAGGGAAATGTACCTTTAGTGGTCCCACTGCAAACAACTCTCTCTGGCCCTCAACCTGAAGGGGAAATTAAGAGGGACCCGGCGGGCCAAGACAATCCTTTTCCCATGGTGGTCTCATCCTTGTCATTGCCAGATGAAGCAGTGGCAGATACCTCCCTGTTCCCTCCTTCTGTGGATTCTTAGGCTCACCAGGATCTGCTCAGATGTGTGGCCCAGGACCTCAACCTCCTGCTTAGGAGGTCGTCAGTGAGTCTGACCCGATCATGGATGTTCTTTCTCCAGAGGGTCCAGCATAGGTGGCGCTGCCTCTCATTAAATCTATCCAGATCACCACCAAGGTGCTCTGCCAGACCCCAGAATTGAATGTGACCATAGCCAAAGGGGTTGAGAGGCACTACTTTGTGCTGTAGAGGGAGTGTGATCATGTCTATATTGACCCCCAGCTGGGGTCATTGGTGTGGTGTATGCTGTGAACCACCATGAGCATCAAGGTCAGCCCAGACCTGCCCTGAAAAATAAGGTTGCTCAAATGCTGGACCTGTTTCGGTGCAAGGTTTATTCGACTGGGGGTTTCAGTTGAGGGTCTTGAACCTCAGTTGTTATATATTCAACTCCTGGTACATGCTCTCCAAATTCCAGGAACTTCTCCCGTCATATGCCAGACAGGAGTTTGTGACGGTTCTGCAGGAAGGCTGTACTGTCACCAGGACTGCCCTTCAGGCAATCCTGGACTCTGCTGACTCAGTTACACATACTATGGTCATAGCTATTACTATATGCTGTAGCTCATGGCTGTAGGTGTCTTGTCTACCAGTGGAGATAGAGTGTACCATTCAGGACCTGTCATTCAATGGGGTGAGCCTATTCGCTGAGAAGAGGGACTCACCTCGATAGTCTTAAGGACTCTAGAGTCACCCTGAAGTCTCTGGGCATCCATACACCGACCCCACAGCGGCACCAGTTTAAATTGCACCCGCTTTTGTGCTTTTACTCTGGCCCTCCCAGGCAGGACCATGGGACTCATAGAAGCAGACACAATAATATACAGAGCCCTCCTTGATCCTCATGTGCTCTGAGGCAGGATGCCTCTAAGCAGCCACCAGGTCCTAAGCCACAATTTTGAGGATGCTCCTGAGGATGAAGCCCTAGCTCCTGGATCTAGATTAAAAAAATGGATCTTTTCCTGCCATTTGTGAAACATCTGTCCCACTTCTACCATCCCTGAACCCAATTTACCCCAGACTGCTAGGTCTTGAGCTGGTGGTCCTGAGCATATTCTGTCTAGTTCTCTACCCTTCCTTCCACACACACCCCTCCCACCACTTCACTGTCGCTCTCCTTATCCAGGAGGTGAGGTTGCTCCTTGCTCTGGAGGCAATAGAGGAGGGTTCCGTAGGTGTTCAGGGTCGGGGGGCTTACTTCTGGTACTTTCTCATTCTGAAGGCAAAAGGGGGTTGTGCCCCATCCTAAATCTCAGAAACCTGAATATGTTCATAAGAAAGCTCAAGTTTTGCATGGTTTCTTTGGCCTCAATTATCCCCTCGCTGGATCTGGGGAACTGTACATAGCCCTTGATCTCAAAGATGCATACTATCACATTTCCATCATTCTGGCCCATCCTCGTTTCCTCTTTTTTGTAGTGGCGCACCATCTCTATCAGTTCATTGTGCTGCCTTTTGGCCTGGCCATACCACTGACATTCATAGTGGTAGTGGCCACGTTTCTGCACAGGAACTGTGTGCAGATCTGTCCATATTTGGATGACTGGCTTATCAAGGGCAAGTCCCAGGAGCAGGTGCTCTGGCATGTGGAGCTGGTCAGGGCCATGTTTTCTATTTTGGGTGCCAAAATCCACTTTCATTCTCACTCTCGGAATTATGTTCATTGGGGCCTTTCTTGATGTCTCTTAAGTGACAGCCTCCTTACCTGAGGCCTGATTTCAGGTCATTGCCAGCATTATCGATGGACTTCAACAAAGCCCGACCGCTACTGTGTGCAGCTGCATGAGGCTTATTGGACACATGATCTTCTGCACCCATGTCTTCCATCATGCTCATTTACACCACTCTAAACATGGCTGGCATCGGTGTTCAAGCCTTCCCGAGACTCTTCAGATGAATGGTCACTCCGCTGTTGACAGTCCTGAATTCCCTCAACTGGTAGCTCCGACAATTATACATGTATGTGATATGTGCAGGGGTCCTCTTCACCAGGTGGCAGCCGGAGATTACTTTGGTAACGGATGCCTCAGACATGGGTTTGGGAGCGCACCTGAACAATCGTTGAACACAAGGCCTGTAGTCATGCACGGAACTGGCATTGCACATCAATGTCAGAGAGCTCAGGGAGGTTTGTCTCGCTTGGTGGGTGTTTCAGTCTTACCTCTAGGACAAATGTGTTATGGTCCTGACAGACAACATTGCAGTCACATTCTAGATCAGTTGACAGGATGGTGCTTGCTCATCTCCCCTTTGCCAGGAAGCTATCCTCTTGTGGGACCTTTGCTTTCATCACAACATTCAGCTGCAAGCGTCATACCTCCCTGGTACATAGAGCAGCCTTGCAAACCATCTCAACTAGTCTTTTCAATCTCACAAGTGAGCCCTAAGGGTGGACAAGGCCCTCACTATTTTTCACGAGTGGGGTCATCCCCACGTGGATCTGTTTGTGACCTGTCTCAACAGAAAATGCCCACAGCCAGGTGTCCATATTAGATGCTTTACACCTGTTATGGACAGGGTAGTCCCTGTATGTGTTTCCCTCATTCACATTAATAACCAGGGTCCTCCTCAAAATTCAGCAGAAGAGAGCAGCAGTTTTACTCATACAACCAGCATGGCCCAGATAGGTGACCAGGATGATGACACTCCCTCTCTTCCCCAACTTCATAACACAGGATTATGGCCAGCTGCAGCACCCAAACCTGGAGTTGCTCCATCTCAGTATGGAATCTCCATGGCTAAACCAGCTCAGGCTCCAGTGTTCAGACTCAGTTAGGGAGGTCTTAATGGGCAGCTGTAAGCTCTCTACTCAGGCCACTTACCTCTCTAAATGGAAGATGTTCTCTCTTTCGTGTCTCAATAAGGGCATACCTCTTCAGCATGCTATTGTCCCCCTACTTTTGGGCTACCTCCTTCACCTGAAACACCAGGGTCTGGCAGTATTGTCCGTTAAGATCCATTTGGCACCAATTTCAGTCTTCCATCCAGGTAAAGTCCCTATGTGGGGACCCAGTGGTGGATTGTTCCTTAAACAGCTGGACCACCTCTACCCTCAAGCGAGAAAACAGTTGCAACCTTGGAACCTGAATTTGATCCTCTCTTGATCATGGCTTCCCCATTTGAGCCCCTGGCTACCTGCTCTCCAGCCTACCTCTCGTATAAGGTGGCCTTCCTGGTAGCTATTACTTCTGCCTGAAGGGTGTCGGAGTTGCAGGCCCTTACCTCTGAGCCCTCATACGCTGTTTTTGATAAAGTGCAGCTGTGCCACAACCCCACCTGTCTGACAAATGTGGTGTCACCCTTTCACGTCAGTCAGGACATCTTTCTCCCTGTTTTCTTCACAAAACCCCATGCCACAGACGGGACAGGGGCACTATACTTTCTGGATTTAAGACCTGCCCTTCCCTTTTATATCAAGTGTACCAAACCATTCCTCAAGTTGACCCAAATCTTCACCTCTTTTGAGGAATGTATCAAGAGCCTCCTGATTACATCACAGCGCCTATCGTTCTGGATATATGGATCAAGCTTTGCTAACCAAGGTGTCAGCTCCACCTATTCCAGTGCATTCCAGCAGGGTGCAAGCCTCTTTGGTGGCTTTTCTGGCACAAGTCCCTGTTTGGGACATCTCTGTAGGGTGGTAATGTGGTCGTCTGTGCACACACCTTCATGGCTCGTTACACCATTACCCAGCAGGCACGGAATGAAGCTGTGTTCAGCAGAGTTATCCTGCACTCAGCAGCAAGTTGAGGTCCAACCTCTTGTTTGTACAAACTGCTGGTAAGTCACATATTAGAATGCACATGAGCAATCACTCTTTTAAAGAATAAAGAGTGGTTACTTATCTTTTGTAACTCTCTAAGTCACATATTGGAATGCGCATAAGCAATCACTCAAAGAATAAAGAATGGTTACTTACCTTTTGTAACTGTTTTCCTTGAGATGGGTCTATTCCAGACCCTTCCACCTTCCCCTTGTTGGACTGTCCTGTCAAGAAGGAACTGAGCAGAAGTTGGTTTGGCAAAGTTGGGTCTGCAGGGATATCTATATCTATATATGTATCTATAAATAAAATATGAGTGAGAGATATGACACCAAGGGAGGTGTCACCACAGGAGGTGCCACAATCAACCAGACAGGAACTGTAAGGGAAAACCTTCTGTGCACACAGCGTGTGCATACATATTGGAAAGGACATGAGAAACACATCTCAAAGAGCAACAGTTACAAACGGTACCTAACCATTCTTCTTTATTGCTGAAGCTTTATGGGATTAAATTATTGAGAAGCAGTATAATTTTAAAAAAACAAAAACTGGTCTGGTAGCCCTTTAGAGACTAACAAAACATGTAGATGGTATAATGAGCTTTTGTGGGCACAGCCCATTTCTTCAGATGACTGGAGTTTTGAGTTTAGGATGTGCAGACCCAAAATAAATAGGGGAGAAGAGAGAAGAGGGAAGAAAAAAAAAGGAGGGGGGGGGCAGGAAACAAGGAGCAGAGGTTATGAAAAAAATCAAAGGGAAAAACAGGAAGGCAGAAGGGTCATCTTTAACTGAAGACTGGCCAGTTTAAAATGAAGCAGATAATGATCAAAGTCAATAGATGGGGGGGTTACTAACACAGGAATCTACACAAACTGTTGTTTGCATCTTCATTGATGGTTAGGTTGGTAATGGCCCAGCCTCCCCTCATCCCGATTGAGTCAATTAGCATGAGAATTGAACTTACAGATGAACTGTAATTCCAACACTTTTCTGAGTATCTGGTTGGTAGAGTTTGTTTGTGACAAGACGTCCACCTGGAGATCGTTTAAAGAGTGATTAGGTAGATTGAAGTGCTGTCCAACAGGTTTGTGTATGTTCCCTTTACGTATATCTGATTTATGTCCATTGATTTTTTTCTTGTAGGGACTGTCCAGTCTGTCCAATATACATAACAGTGGGGCATTGCTGGCATTTGATGGCACAGAGCACATTACTGGATATGCAGTTGAATGATCCATTGATTTGGGAGCCTATGTTGTTGGCTCCTTTTTTTTCCCCCCTTTTCCTTTTTGTGTAACTGTTTGGAGAATTTAAAAATGCTGCAGTAATTTTTAGAGAGGGAATGTGGCTGAGGTAATATCTTTTATTGGACCGATTTATATTAATGAGAGAGACAGGATTCTGAATTTACACAGAGGTCTTCTTTTGGTCTAGGAAACTTATCCATATAGGTCTGTAGACTAGACCTCAATATATAGTTACTCAGAGGTTTGAAAAATTCACCCCCTGAGTGACATTGTTATACTGACTCAACCCCTAACGTAGGCAGCACTATGTCAGCAGGAGAAAGTGTCCCGCCAACATAGCTACTGCCTTTCTGGGAGGTAACTGCCCTGCTGGGAGGATTAATTATGCTAACATGACAGCTCTCGCCCACTGATGTAGATTGTCTTCATTAAATTGGTACAGTGGCATAACTGCATTTATGCAGTTTTAAGAGTAGACTTGCCCTTAAAGCGGTGATTGTCAAACTTTTTGGCCAGGGCCCACCCTGCTCAATGTAGACCTTTCTGTGGAGCACCAGCTAACCACTCATGATGACAAAACAGGTGCGGGTGGGGGGGGGAGGGGCAGGGTCTGGTTGGGAGATACAGTGCAGGAGTGGACTGGGGGAGCCACCACACAGACTCCAGTGGCCCTGCTAGCGTCCCAGCCCCATCAGCTGCAGGCTCTGAGCCCCCTTTTCCTCCCAGCCTCCAGCAGCCCACAGGCTGCCCATTGCTCCACTGGTTTGTAGATAGTTTTCATATTTACATGTCCATCTCTCAGTTGCTGGACACTTCCTGTTAATACTGCTTTTATATCCTTTGAATGTCTCATTTTGGCAATATAGCATTGTCCAAGTGGTCATGATTGTCGTATTTGCCCTCTAAGTATCCTAAATTCAGAGACTCCCATTTTTTCCCCTCTGTTTTATATCTACATTATATGCAGTGGAAGCATCAGGTACAGAATGAGCAACTTGTACCCTGGCGCACACTCCTAACAAGTTGTTAAGAAATCTGCTATGTTTGTGATGTCTGCCTTATTTACAATAGGGCATACTGATGCTTCTCTTTAAAAGAATTCAACTTGGAGAGGAAATTCTTCAAATATTTACTTAGCTTTGCCTTATTGCAACTGTGGCATCTATCTCTATGCTTTGGATCTTTAGTAACTATTTTTTCATATTTTTATTATGATTTTCTTCTTTGATACTGTTTACCATCATAATGTAAGTATCCGCAAAGGAGGAGGAAGAATTTTTTTTTATCTTTTGAAAACCATTGCATCATACTCACATAGCACATAATACAGTTAAGGTGAGAGGTTTTCCTTAAATGACATTTGGAGAATACTTCTGTCAAAGGTTCTGCCACTAATAGAAGATGTGAGTAGTGTTTGTTTTTCTAAACTTACTTTGTATTTTTAATACTATTGCAGGAAATGCCTATCTTGAACATTTGGTGTTCTGTTACTTAAATTACAAAATTAAAAAGATATAGATTAATAGATCAAAAACAAATAGCCATCATACAATTCCCCCAGCAAATGAGTGTGCAACAAAAATAAGATACATTTTCTATTTTCCATATGCAATCATCAGACAATATTTAATTCATAAGCCGCTTTCTGAGAGAGAAGAAACATTTCGTTTGTTCTGATTTTCAACAAATTTTAGTTGCTGTAGAACAAAATGGTGAGCACTTTCTGTAAGAAAGACACCTTTATGTAGAAAACCCTAGCAGCCAGCAATACAGTGTTGTTCACATCATGGGGAGTATAACAAGAGCACTTCCATAGATTTCAATTATAGCAGTATGCCATGGGGTGAGAGATTATATCTTAAGTAGTATGATGCTGTAAGGTCTTATAGGTCTAAAACAATATGTTAAATTACACCCAGAAACACACATGCTGCAGTATAGATCAAGGACTATATTTGTACCAGGACATAAATCCACATAAATTCACTTCTGATGGGCTTTAGGTATAGACCCACAAAAAGCAAAATAATTAAATCTGTATTGCAAATAATTAAATCCATATTGTATTGAGGGATGACTGATCAGCGTACACATTCAACGGTTTGATGTCAGCGGATGTCATGCGCTAATTGGAGAACCACCTTCTGGTGCTGACGTGGTACCACGAGCTGAGTCTGCTCCTCCTGGGTCAGAGGGTCTTTGTTGAGGTGATATAAGTGACCCAAGTACGAACCCTGACCCCAAACTGTCACCTACTACTGCAACCCGAGACCAATTCAAAGCGGGGTTGTATTGCTCTCTGGGAGTCCTTCTCCACCCTGTTGACCCGTGCCACTTGTTCAAAGGCGCAAACTAGCATGGGGTACTCCCGTTGGTCCCGGCCAAAGTCAGCACTGGGATCCAGTATTGAGGATCCGGGTTCCCCTTGAGGCAATGGCGGCAGCTGGGTCTGAACTGAAAGCTCTGCCCTGCTCAGCCCCTGCAGTACCGCTTCTGTCTGACCTGGGGTCTCCGTGTTTTTGTCTCCACCATCCACCAAGTCTCCCTCAAAAACACTCTGCATCTTGGGTCCCCCCAGACTGACCTGCCTCAACAGGTGTCCGAAATTGAGCCATTCGCACCTGAGAATGATGATATGCCAAGCAGGGGGCCACACTGACAGCCATTTCCTCCATCACCCTTTCACTGTCATAGGTACCCGTATCCGGGGATAGGTCTGGATATCTCCATGAATGCATTGTAATCTGACTTCCCCTTCTATTGGTCCATGCTCGAGAAAAACGTGCTGTTGGACAAGGGTCTACCCGCACCCAGAATTGATGAGAGTGATCCAGTGCTGGGGCCCGATCATGACCAATGTGGTCAGCTTAAGGGGAGACCACAGGTGGTCACAAGATTCCCAAACACAGACTTGCCCAAAGTTGCAGTCCGTGTCCGTGCAGTCCCATTGCAAGAGCCCGTACTGGCTGCAGGAGAAGCAGGGTCCCACTGTGACCATCAGACAGACTCCTCATGTAAAGGCCTGCAGCTGCTGCCTTAGTTTCCCAAGGACCTGTGTCTGATGACACTGTGCATAGCACCCTCACTGGCTGACTATGGCTTTGGGCTCGGCCACTTACACTTCTCTCAGGGGGTTGGCCCTCTCTTCTGGGTCCAGCTTTCGGACCCACTGTAATGGGTGCCAGTTTGGGTTCAGGGTTTGCATTCCATATCTCCAGACGCATAGGGGCTTCTGCAGCCAAAAAAGTCCTCCATAAGGGTGACTGCATTGCTCATTGTTGTGGGCAGTGTCGGAGTACCCAGACTCTGCCAGGGGGAGGTAAGGTATGCACAAATTGCTCAAGGGATTTCTCTTCCACCAAGTCCTGCACTGTTCAGCATTCTGGGCATAACCACTGTCAGGTCAAGTTCTGAATTTCATGGGCGATGGCCCATGGGTGACATCTGGAAGCAATGTCGGAAGGCATCTGAGGTTATGTCTAGTGCATCCAAAATGGCTGCCTTCATATGCACATAGCCTCAGGCCGACTCCACAGGGAGGCCTCTATAGGCCATCTGGATGAGGCCACTCAAGTATGGTGCAACTATGGCGGCTCACTGCTCCTTGGGCCATCCAGCAACAGTGAGAACCCATTGATAAGTCTCCAGAAAGGCTTCTGGATCGTCCTCCAGCCCCATTTTGGAGAGCTGGATTGGTAGTGAAGTGGCCGGATGTTCCCTGTCATCCTCCACTGGTGGGTTCACAAGCAGGAGAGCTAAGCCTGCCATCTGCTGTTGTTGTTCCTGATGTTGGGCTGTCAACTGCTGGATCAGCTGCTCCTGTTGGGTAGCCAGCTGTTGCAGCAATAGGTCTTGCTGCTGTTGCTAGTTTTCCACCAGGAACTTGACCAGATGCCCCATGGTCATACGATTAGCAGTTTGCTAGATTTACATCCCCTGATTTTCAAAAAGTCCCTAATGTCAGGGGGTGGGCAAATGCCCACATTCTCTACCATGTGTCCTGGTCTCGGGCTGGAGGGAGGCCAAACTGCCTCACTACTCTGCATCCCAACCAGTTGGGAGACCTGTCAAGCCCGGGTACAGGGCTGGTCTGCTGAAGTCTAGGGGGCTCTGGCCTATAGCCTGGTCAGATAATTGCTCGTGGGTCCTGGCCTTAGCACAAGAAGAGGAAGTCAAAGGTCCTGGGGCTCAGGCCAATGCTCTGGCCGAGCAGCAGTTCACAGGCACTCTTTGGGCTGAGCAATAGTTCAATGCCCGATCCTGGTGTAGGGCAGGCAACAAGCAAACAGTTAAGGGCTTAGCCCTGGTGGCAGGTTGAACAAATAGTTTATATGGCCCAACCCTTGGTCAGGGTGGGGCAACATACAGTCAAGGCCTCAGACTTGGTGGTAGGCTAAGCAAATAGTTTACAAGGCTCAGCTCTCGGTCAGGGCGGGCCAACAAGCACATAATTCAACAGTTTAAAGCTCAGGCCTGTCTTCAGGCTGAGCAGTGGTTGCGTCTCTTTGCTGGCAGAGGGCTGACAAGCGCAGGGGTTTTATCCCAACAGGGGAAAACCTGCCACCTACAGTGAAGGTCCACCCACTCCACTGCGTCCTAGCCCAGGGCCCTAACAGTGGCAGTGCGGGCTGCCACTGGGTCAGTGAGGATCCTGGCTGCAACACGCCAACCAGGTCACTAGGTCAGTGGGAATCCTGACTGCAACGCGCTGTCCAGTTGATTTCCATGTCCTCAGCTGACCCAGTGTCAGCTATCCCTGGGCCGTTTCCTGGTTCCCCCTGTGGGCCTGCCTGGCTCAGCCTCTGCTCCTCAGATTCTGCCGGGGATGATGGTGCTGGAAGAGTGTCCATGGACTCTGGGTCGAGCAGTGCTCCAGGTGGCACAGCCCAGTCTCCTGGGCCTGGCAGCACCCCAGGTGGCCCAATGCAGTCTGCTGGGCCTAGCAGTGGCCTGGGCAGCCCAGGCCAGTTCTCCCTTGTAGGATGGGCAGTTGGGCCTTTCTCCTGGAGAGCTTAGGCCAAGCATCTGAACTATTTTGTGACTGGGCTCCAACTGAGCTCTGAACTTGTGCTCATTTACTCCTGACCCTGCCTTCCTGCTTCCTGTGGGTGGGGCTGGTGACTCTGGTCCCACCCACCAAGGGGTTTTAGGGAGCCCTCCCTGATTTGGGTCAGAGGGAGGCCAAGCTGCCTCACTATACACTACTATTGTAATTTAGGAAAGATGTATTTTTTTTCTGGCTTGTAGACTCAAGAAAACAAATATGCATTAATTTAGATGACAAAAATATCTTATACGTAATTTCCTTTTTTTCTTTAAATGAAAGTTTACTTTTTCCCAACTGAAAAACCTGTAGGAAAACCTGTTTCTGAGATTCTCTACTTTCCTTGAAGAACATGCAGGGAAGGGATGAGGAAGAATTAAATATATTTGATATCTATTTGCTTCTCCTCGTGATATATTTGCGTGTGTGTATTTATAACATATTGTGAGAGAGTTTTCAGTATTCATTTTGAGTAATTGCTGAGGCAAACAATTACGGGATTTTATATGGCTGTCAAATTGAATCAGTAAGAAATGACTTCTGCATGTGTTTCTTTTTATTAACAAAGAAAACAGCTTTGACTAAGAATAAGGACATGCTGATACAGTACATATACTATCTACTGTATATTTGACAGTTATGACTGAAGTAATGAACAAGTAGGGCAAATAAACTTTTTCTTGAAAAAAGTTTTTCTTGTAACTACCAATTTTGAATGTCAAGCAAGCTGTTTCCCTCCAACTTGCTTGCTTTTTTTTGTTTTCAAATTCAGGTGAAGAAAAGTTATTGATATTACTGACAGTCCTGTTCTTGGTCTAAAAGTCATTATTTATATATTGACTCTCGACACATAAAAAGATAAAATCATAGATTCTTCTTCGAGTGATGTCCCCATGGGTGCTCCACTGTAGGTGTCTGGCTCATCCCAGTGCCACAGATCGGAGATTTGAAGAGCAGTAGTCTGCCGGACCGCGCATGCACAGTTAGCGTCTCACACTGTTTGCGCCATTTTGTTCATGAATGCGGTCCGGCTCCCGCCAGTTCCTTCGTTTCCCCCCTTGGTCGCGGACGGAGCGAGCTCCTCTCCTCAGCCTGTTTAGTCAGAATAAGAAAATTGTAGTTAGTTCTTGTTAGTTTTTGTTATAGTTACTCTCATAGTTAGTTATTAGAGCTCCGTTTAAAAAAAAAAAAAAAAAAAAAAAAAGACACAACATAAAAGGAGAATTCTTGAACTTGAGGGGAACACGGTCATCTCCCTCACACAATGCTGGCTTCACTGTGTTTTAAAAAATGTAATTCTTGCCGTGAACCCATGCTGGCATCAGACAGGTACTCCTGTTGCATAAGATGCCTGGGAGAGGTACATATACCACAAAAGTGCCCACGCTGTTCAAAGCTCACTGCCAGGGCTTGCCGAGACACAGAGATGTGACTTTGCGTGCTCCTGTTTGACAAAACACTCCAGCATTCGGACTCGACATCTGCAGCTCCTTCTGACCCTTCATGGCCCCAAAAACACAGGGCCTCTTCCTCAGCTACCGGGTCTCTGTCAAAACAGCACACGTCTCTGGCTTGCTCTTTGCCATTGGAACCCATAAGTAGGGTCAGCATCATGGACGAGCCCGGTACTTTCGGCACTGCCTTTGCTTGCCCAAAGGCTCACTCGGACCTGAAAATCCATTCCGCCGCACTGTCGGTGCTGATAACAGGAACCGACTCGGCACCCTGAACCAAAGGCCTCATCGGCACTGGCAGCTGCCTCTACAAAGACCCCCGCACTGGCACGGGCACCTCTTCCGTCCCCGGCACTGGAGCCATTGGCCTGGAGGAAGGCACATGCAAAGTCCGATAGACCTCGTAGTCCTACTCCTCCTTCGCCGACCTTCTCGCCAGCACCATCCTCTTCACCACCGGTATCGAGGTCACCACTGCCGTGCCACAAGTCTCTCCATTACCGCTGACGCCAGGACGTACTTTCCATCGTACAGACCGCTCGAGACAAATATCTCCCTCTCCTCCCCCCTCTAGAGGATTAATGACACTCCACCGTTCTCCATTATTGGAACGGGCAGTGCACAGCAAGGAAAGTAGAAGTGCCTCCTCTTCTAGGCATTCATCACAATCACCACAGATACCAACACAGCCATCCACGCTGTTGGTCAACTGACCGCCATTGTCACCATTCATATTACCCAAGTCGCTGGTCGCCCTGCTGTTAGACCTCCTCATACATGGCACTACGGCCATCTCCCTTGCCTACCATTAGGCACCACAGTCTGTCCAATATTCCTTCCTCTCCACCACACCATTCGGAACTGTAGGAGGGTCAGCTATCAGAACCCGACGACCAACAGCCCGATACCTCTGCTATTGACCATTCCTCATAATCTCCAGATGAAGCAGCCATCCCAGGTGACACATCGCCTACAGATGATCTCAGACAATTCCAGGAACTGTTTAAAAGAGTGGCCGCTAGCCAGGAGGTCCAACTAACTGAAGTCCCGCAGAAACAGTATCGTCTCCTTAAAAACCTCCAACTTTCATAACAAGCAAAAATAGCATTACTGATAGACGAGGCCATTATGGAGTCGGACAAAGAGATCTGGCAGACCCCAGCCCCTGCTCCACACACCAACATGAGAGCAGACAAAAAATATTTTGTCTTGACCAAGGGTATGGAATTCCTATTCTCACACCCGCAACCCGACTCCTTGGTCGTGGATGCAGCCCAGCAGAGATCAAAGACTCCTCAGTATAAGAACACTGCAGCGGAGAAAGAAAGCAAACACTTAGACCTGTTTGGGAGGAAGATATACTCTTCGGCAGTGCTTTTGTTACGCATTGCCAACTATTCGGCTTTGTTGTCAAATCACAATTTTGACAACTACATTAAACTCACAGCATTAATGGAGCACCTGCTGGTTGCTAAAAGACCCATACTAAAATCAGTAGTTCAGGAGGGATGTATGTCAGCTAGAGCCGGGCTTCAGATTGCTTTAGACGTAGCAGATACAGTGGCTTGTGCCACTGCCACTGTGATAGTTATGAGAAGGTCCTCATGGCTACAAACCGCTGCAGTCCCACAGGAACTCAGACTAAAGTGGAGGATCTACTCTACCGTTTGACAAACAAAAGTTGTTTGCAGAAAAGACGGATGAGGTCCTCCACTCCAGCAAAGACTCAAGGATCACTCTTTGCACCCTGGGGATGTATACACTCCCATACTGTCACAAGAGGTACACGCCTTACCAGAGGTGCTATGACTTTCCACATGCCAGATACCAACAACGCCTGTTTGACCAACAGCGGACGAGACAAAGAACTCAAAAGAGGCGCAATCAGAACAACCGAGCACCTGCTCAACCATCTAATAAGCAGCAAGTTTGACAACCTGGTTGAGGGTTTGCAAACCCCCCCTTACCATGCTCCCACTTGGTCTTCCTGTTCCCATTTTCTATCACCAACTCAGACCATTTTACCATCAATGATCCAACATCACAACAGACCATTGGGTTCTAGAGATTGTGTCAACTGGTTCCATCATCCCTTTCACCTCACTTCGTCCACCCTCCCCACCTTTCCCGTCCCTCTTCAAGAACCCTTCTCACGAGGACTTACTGCAACAGGAAGTCCAACAACTCCTTGCTGTCGGAGCCATGGAAAGGGTACCAGCCGAATTCCTGGGCAGAGGCTTCTATTCCAACTATATCCTCATCCAGAAAAAACCTGGAGGTTGGAGACCTATACTCAATCGCAGAAAACTCAACCGTTACCTTCGAAAACAGCGGTTCAAAATGGTAACTTTAGCTATGATAATTCCAGCATTGGACCAAGGGGACTGGTTTGCAGCTCTAAACTTCCAGGATGCGTACTTCCACATTACTATCCATCCCACTCATAGGAGATTTCTTCGTTTTGTAGTCGGAAAAGACCACCTCCAGTACAGAATACTGCCCTTCGGCCTCTCTTCAGCACCCAGAGCGTTCTCGAAAACACTTGCTGTGGTAGCCACTCACCTTCGTTGACAGGGTGTTGTCACTTTCCCTTACCTCAACGACTGCCTTGTAAGGGGTCCATCAGCATCTGAAACTTCCTACATGATTCTTATGGCCATACAGATATTCGAATCTCTAGATCTCATCAACACTCAAAAATCTACCCTAGAGCCATCCCAGACCCTGGAATTCATAGGAGTTCATCTGGATTCCACCACAACACGAGCTTACTTACCTCTGCAAAGGTACCAAACTATACAGGACCTAGTTTCCATACTTACCTTGAGTCCTACAGTTCCAGTCCTCACATGCCTGTAGCTTATGGGCCACATGGCAGCCACAGCATACGTGGTCCACCATGCACGACTGCATTTCCGGTGCCTACAACGTTGGCTAGTGTAAGTGTACGTTCCCACAAAGCACCATGTTCGCAAGCGGGTCATCCTGACATCCGCTGTATTTCCTTCCCTCCGATGGTGGACCAATCTATGCAACCTCCTTGCTGGAGTGCCATTTCATCTACCTTAACCATCTGTCCATATCACCACAGACGCCTTCCTAATCAGTTGGGGTGACCATATGGACGGGCTATCCATTCAGGGCTGATGGACACCTTGGGAAACTCCCCTACACATCGACGTATTAGAGCTCAGGGCTGTTTTCAGTGCTTGGAGACATTTCAAAAAGCATATCCTCGGTGCCACAGTCAGAATTCTCACCAACAACATTGCTACCATGTATTATATCAATTACCGAGGAGGAGCTCTCTCTCACTCTCTTTGTGCGGAAGCGGTTCGCCTATGAAACTGGTGCGTCCACAACAAGATCACACTCATAGCATCATACTTACTGGGAGTCAACAATACTGCTGCAGATGCCCTAAGCAGACACTTTGCACCTGACCATGAGTGGGAACTCCGACAAGACATTCTCCTACACATCTTTTCCCATTGGGGCTTTCCTCAGATAGACCTCTTTGCCTCCAACAAGAACGTGAAATGCAGGGTATACTGTTCCAGAGCCGGGATTGGCAAGGACTTGCTAGGAGATGCTTTCTTCCGCAGCTGGACAGGTCCGCTGCTATGTGTGTTCCCGCCCACCACACTCCTCCCCAGAGTCCTAGAAAAAATCAACACCAACAAAGCCAGAGTGATTCTTATAGCCCTGGTGTGGGCTCGCCAGCTGTGGTTTCCCTTTCTTTATTGGATGTCTCTCCTTCCACTCTATCCCCTCCCCAAACTCCTCAACATACTGACCCAGAATCATGGGACTATCTTTCACCTGCAGCCCCACACTCTTCAATTGACAGCATGGTTCCTCGTTGGTTCTCCGATACTGAGAACCTGTGTTCTGCATAGGTCAAACAAGTCCTTATACATAGTAGGAAGGACACAATGAGAGTAACCTATGTTCACAAGTGGTGTAGATTTGTCTCCTGATGCACCAGTAAGCAGCTGGACCTGCATGTCGCACCTCCTTTACATGAAATTCTTGAATACATTCTGTCTCTAAAACACTTTGCTTAACTATTGCATCACTGAAAATTCACCTGGTGGCCATCACGGCCTTTCGACAGTATTTAGAGGGTATATCCATATTTTCCCATCCGGTCACCAAATGATTCCTCAAGGGGTTAATCAATCTCAATCTGCCCCACAGGGCCCCACCACCTCAATGGGACTTGAACCTAGTCTTGGACACCCTCTCCAAACCACTTTTGGAACCATTAGCAACAGTTCCACTTCAAATGGTCACAACAATAAAGTTGGCCTTCCTACTGATTCCTGTGATTACTTCTGCCCGCAGAGTCAGTGAACTAGCTGCCCTAAGGTCAATACCTCCATACACAATCTTTAATAAGCATAGTGTGATACTTCGCCTTCACCCAGCTTTCATTCGTAAGGTGTGCTCTGAATTTCATATTAACGAGCCCATTGTTCTTCCATCGTTTTTTCCCAAGCCCCATGCTTCTCCTCGAGAGGCACTTCTGCATACCCTTGATGTATGAATGGCACTAGCCTTCTATATTGAGAGGACACGAGACTTCCAGAAGTCCCACCGTCTATTCGTGTCTCTAGCAGATTGCTCTAAGAGTCAACCACTTTGCTCTCAAAGAATCTCCAACCTTATAGTGTCCTGTATTGTCAAGTGCTACACCATTCGTAACAGATCACTTCTGACAACACCCAAGGCTCATTCTACCAGAGCGGTATCAGCATCCACAGCATTCCTACGAGGGATCCCTAGTGGAGACATTTGTCGGACAGCTACATGGTCTTCTAACGACACGTTTATTAAACATTATGCTGTGCTACAGCATTTGGCCACAGACTCATCTGTAGCCTCAGTAGTACTTGCCACAGCTATTAGACTATAACTCCGAGACCCGCCATCCAGGTGCTCTTGAACACTGCTATAAAGTCACCTACTGTGGAGCACCCATGGAGACATCACTCGAAGAAGAGGAGGAAGTGTCTGCTTCGTTCCCTGGTTAACTATCCTTAACAGCTTACAATAAAAATGAAGATACATTTTTTTCACTTGTATTTCATACTTTGTATTTTTGTTTAAGTCCTTATTAGTTTTGTATTAATAGATTTTCACATTCAGAAGGGACTCTTATGATGGTGTAGTCTAACCTGTTGTATAACACAGCCCATAGAATGTTATTTAGTGATTCATGTGTCTGGCCAGCAACTTTTGACTGAAGTAGAACATAGCTCTTTGAAAGATTCCAAGTAGGGATGTAAAATCCCATTTAAAACGTTCCATTATATTTTAGTAATAGAGATGTAGCCGTGTTAGTCTGATCTTGCTGAAACAAAAGAAAGGACTATGCGGCACTTTAAAGACTAACAAGATAATTTATTAGGTGATGAGCTTTCGTGGGCCAGACCCACTTCCTCAGATCAAATTCTGCAAGAGAATTGGCATGACCATATATACCAAAGGAATACAATGAAAAAAAGTGAACACATTATAAAACTGACACATCAGATTTAGAACAGAAGGGGGGTGAGGGGGAGGGCTAGTATCTATGAGATAATGATACTAGGGATGATAATTGGGGAAGCTATCTTTGTAGTGGGTAAGGTAATTAGCATTTTTGTTAAGGCCCATTTGTAAAGTGTCAAATTTAAGCATGAATGACAGTTCTGAGGTTTCCCTTTGTAGTCTGGTGTTAAAGTCTCTTTGAAGTAAGATACATGTAGTAAGGTCGTTAAGACTATGCCCAGGTTGGCTGAAATCCTTGTGAAGATGTCTGATGTCTGATTTGTGGGTATTAATTCTTTGGTGAAGTGTCTGAGAAGTCTGTCCAATATACATAGCAGAAGGACACTGTTGGCACATGATGTCATAAATTATTTTTCTGGATGAACAGGAATATGTGTTCTTGATCTTGTAACTGACGTGGTTAGGTCCAGTGATGGTGTCACCAGAGTAAATATGTGGACAAAGTTGGTGGAAGCTCTCCTGATGAATCTGTAGAGAAGCAGCATGGAGATCTGAGAACCTGTGCTTTTGGCTTCAGCCTTGCTGCCTCAGTCTCTCATTTCCCTGCCAAGTGCTGGGCTGCCTCCTTGCTTTTAGGTCCCCACTCCTTGTATGGAGCTCAGTTTCCCTCCACTCCCTCAGCTCAAAGCTGGGAGTGGGAGCCTGATTGGCTACCCCAGTCAGAGTGGGGATCATGAGGAGCAGTCTGGCTGTAAATGAGGAGCCAGGATCGCACAGGGGCAGCAGGGCTCTCAGGAGGAAGTCCTGGTGGCATCCCAAGCCAAGGTGGCAGCCCAGATGGGAGCAGAGCCGGAGCTGAACTTTCTTGTCAGTTTTGTGGCTCCAATAAGGAGCATTGAAATTAACAAGTAGGACAGGCAGCAGCCAATGTAAGTAAATCAGAGTGTCCGCACAGCTATTGTCATCCTAACAACACCAACATAAGCTCTGTGTCTCTCTTCTGGAGGTGGAGTTATGATGTCAGTGTAGTATAACAGTTATGTTGGTGGGAACAAGGTTATGGTATAGACTAGAGATGTGAAAAACTAGTTGACTATCTGATAAGCAAATGCTTATCGGAGGAGGGGGTACTTCAAAGTGGCAGTGCCGCATGGAGCCCGGGGTCTTCCACTTTGAAATACCAGATGGAGCCCAGGGTCAGCTGGGGACTCCCCAACTGACCTCAAGCACCATGTAGTGCTGCCACTTTGAAACGCTGTGGGGAGCATGGGGCTGTTGCTACCCTTCTATTTTTAAAGTGCTTCTACACAAATGCTAGGAGTCTGACTAATAAGATGGGTGAATTAGAGTACCTAGTAATAAATGAGGAGATTGACATAATAGGCATCACTGAAACCTGGTGGAATGAGGAAAATCTGTGGGACACAATCATACCGGGATATAAAATATATCGAAAGGATAGAGCAGGCCGGGTGGGTGGTGGAGTGGCACTGTATGTGAAAGAAAATGTAGAATCAAATGAAATAAAAATAAGTGAATCAACATGTTCAATAGAATCGCTATGGATAGTAATTCCATGCTCCAATAATAAGAAATTAGCAGCAGGGATATATTACCGACCACCTGACCAGGACAGTGATACTGACATTGAAATGCTGAGGGAGATTAGAGAGGCTACCAAAATAAAGAACTCTATAATAATGGGGGATTTTAATTATCCCCATACTGACTGGGTACATGTCACCTCAGGAAGAGAAGCAGAGATAAAATTTCTCAATGGCCTAAATGACTGCTTCTTGGAGCAGCTGGTGCAGGAACCCACAAGGGGAGAGGCAATTCTCGATTTAGTCCAGAGTGGAGCGCAGGATCAGGTCCAAGAAATAACCGTTACAGGACCGCTTGGGAATAGTGACCATAATATAATAACATTCAACATTCCTGTGGTGGGTAGAACACCTCAGCAGTCCAGCACCCTGGCATTTAATTTCAAAAAGGGGAATTACACAAAAATGAGGAGGCTAGTTAAACAGAAATTAAAAGGCACAGTGACGAGGGCCAAATCCCTGCAAGCTGCATGGAAACTTTTTAAAGACACCATAATAGAGGCCCAACTTAAATGTATACCCCAAATTAAAAAACATAGCAAGAGACCTAAAAAAGTGTCACCGTGGCTTAACCACCATGTAAAAGAAGCAGTGAGGGACAAAAAGGCATCTTTTAAGAAGTGGAAGTCCAATCCTAGTGAGATAAATAGAAAGGAACATAAACACTGTCAAATCAAGTGTAAAAATGTAATAAGAAAAGCAAAAAAAGATTTTGAGGAACAGCTAGCCAAAAACTCAAAAAGAAATAACAAAATGTTTTTTAAGTACATTAGAAGCAGGAAGCCTGCTAAAAAACCTGTGGGTCCCCTAGACGATCGAACTATAAAAGGCGCAATCAAGGACGATAAAGCTTTGCTTCAGTCTTGACGGCTGAGGATGTTGGGGAGATTCCCAAATCTGCACCGTCCTTTGTGGGTGATGAATCTGAAGAACTGTCCCAGATTGAAGTGTCATTAGAGGAGGTTTTGGAACAAATAGAAAAACTTAATGTTCACAAATCTCCGGGACCGGATGGCATTCATCCAAGGGTTCGAAAAGAACTCAAATGGGAAATTGCTGAACTATTATCTGTGGTTTGTAACCTATCCCTTAAATCGGCTTCCGTACCTAATGACTGGAAGGTAGCCAACGTGACACCAATATTTAAAAAGGGCTCTAGCGGCGATCCGGGCAATTACAGACCGGTAAGTCTAACTTCAGTACCGGGCAAATTGGTCGAAACAATAGTAAAGAATAAAATTGTGAAGCATGTAGAAGAACATAATTTGTTGGACAAAAGTCAACATGGTTTCTGTAAAGGGAAATCCTGTCTTACTAATCTATTAGAGTTCTTTGAAGGGGTTAACAAACATGCGGACAAGGGGGATCCAGTAGATATAGTATACTTAGATTTTCAGAAAGCCTTTGACAAGGTCCCTCACCAAAGGCTCTTGTGTAAATTACATGGCCATGGGATAAGAGGGAAGGTCCTTTCTTGGATTGAGAACTGGTTAAAAGACAGGAAACAAAGGGTAGGAATAAATGGTAAATTTTCAGAATGGAGAGGGGTAACTAGTGGTGTCCCGCAAGGGTCAGTCCTGGGACCAATCCTGTTCAACTTATTCATAAATGATCTGGAGAAAGGGGTAAGCGGTGAGGTGGTAAAGTTTGCAGATGATACCGAACTGTTTAGGATAGTCAAGACAGAAGCAGACTGTGAGGGACTCCAAGAAGATCTCACCAAACTGAGTGATTGGGCAACAAAATGGCAAATGAAATTTAATGTGGATAAGTGTAAAGTAATGCACATCGGGAAAAATAACCCCAACTATACGTACAGTATGATGGGGGCTAATTTGGCTATGACAAATCAGGAAAGAGATCTTGGAGTTATCATGGATAGTTCTCTGAAAACTTCCACACAGTGTGCAGCAGCGGTCAAAAAGGCAAATAGGATGCTCGGAATTATTAAGAAAGGGATAGAAAATAAGATCCAGAATTTCTTACTGCCCCTGTATAAAACTATGGTACGCCCACATCTTGAATACTGTGTACAGATGTGGTCTCCTCACCTCAAAAAAGATATTTTGGCCTTGGAAAGGGTTCAGAAAAGGGCAACTAAAATGATTAGCGGTTTGGAACGGGTCCCATATGAGGAGAGGCTAAAGCGACTGGGACTTTTCAGTTTAGAAAAGAGGAGACTGAGGGGGGATATGATAGAGGTATATAAAATCATGAGTGGTGTGGAGAGGGCCGATAAAGAGAAGTTATTTATTAGTTCCCTAAATAGAAGAACTAGAGGACACCAAATGAAATTAATGGGTAGCAGGTTTAAAACTAATAAAAGAAAGTTCTTCTTCACACAGTGTGTAGTCAGCCTGTGGAACTCCTTGCCAGAGGAGGCTGTGAAGGCTAGGACTATAATAGAGTTTAAAGAGAAGCTGGATAATTTCATGGAGGTTAGGTCCATAAAAGGCTATTAGCCAGGGGATAAAATGGTGTCCTTGGCCTCTGTTTGTCAGAGGCTGGAGAGGGATGGCAGGAGACAAATCGCTTGATCATTGTCTTCGGTCCACCCTCTCTGGGGTACCTGGTGCTGGCCACTGTCGGCAGACAGGATACTGGGCTAGATGGATCTTTGGTCTGACCCAGTACGGCCATTCTTATGTTCTTATGTTCAAAGACGGAGGTGCCCTTATTGACTAATTGAATGTCGATACAAATTGCATCAACTATTTGATTAGCCAATTAATCAAAATTTTATATCCCTAGTGTAGACACCAATAAGCTGCCTTAAATCAATCTAACTCTGTTGTGATAACAGTAGTTTTCATAATTTCTTTTAAAAAATATATAGAAATAATCATTTTTTTCCCTAAAACTGCTTTGAAAATTACAGTTAGTTGAAGATATAAAACTAATGTTTTCCTTTAAATCAGAAAAATTGTGGAAATTCTAATATATGTTTTAACTCTTTTATTTAGATATTATAGAGATTTTTAAATAGAATTTAATCTTACATATCCTATCCTATCTTGCAATATTTAGAACCTGCATATACTATCACTACATGTGTAACTTTTATAAATTGCAAAATTCTTGGTAATTTTTATCCTTTTTCTTTTTTTCCCCCCAGGTTTCATTTTCCTTAAAATCTATTTCTGTTTTCTTGTCGTCTTGTGTTCAGTGAGTTTAACATTTGTACCCACTATGATTCATCTATTTTAGCTTCCATTAGTTGAAAAAATTAATTTTATGGTTTTAGGGATGACCTTTACAATTTTTCACAAGATGACTTTTTTTTTTTTTTTACTCTGAAGATTAAGGTTCAGTTTATACAAGGAAGGTGTAGCTAACAGCCGTATGACAGCAGTCTTTTTATCTGTGCCTCCTGAAATGCTTAAATTAGTTGGAAATGCAGGATTCATTTTATGCAGTGTTTGTCTCTCAGTTGTTTCCCTACGTTATTGTGTGCTGTTAGGCTTTTGGTAAAGCCTTTCTTGAAAATATGTGGCCCAGGTTTTAATTGTTTTTTGTTTAATACCATACATTGTACAAAAAAAAAATTTTATTTGTTGCATATGGAATGCTTGTATCTAGCCTAAGGGTGTTTATATAGAATAGAGTTAAAGTATAAGGAATTTTAGAAAAGAAGGTTAAGGAAGAATTTAGCAAGCTAATCTGTGTGGTTTATTTTAACCTATGACTGATCCACTTTCCTCCCGCGTAGAGTTCCACGGGAATAGCAGGAAACTGGTTCCAACTTCCAGTCAATTTTCTCTTGATTGAAGGTATAGCAAACTAAGTACACTAAATGGCCTTGTTGCTCTCCTTGTTGATCCTCCTGATCCCCCAGCATTATGGGAATTATTGTAAACTAGAGTATTGTTAAGTCATCTTTTCATCTGCTTGTTGTTTTTGCTGAAACAGACTAACACAGCTACCCCTCTAAAACCTTCTTTAGTATTTCTCTTGCTCCTAATATACAGAGTCTCTTCTGCTTTTTTGACTGGCTAAGTGTAACTTCTTTAGTGCCTTAGACTTGGTTTACAGTAGGAATGTTAACTGGTTAATCAGTAAGCATACAGGTAAACATGAGGCTTACCTGGTATGCTTACTGGTTAATCAGCCTTTGCCTGCTAACTCCAGCGGTGGCCAGCCATGCCGTCCCACAACAGCCCTGGCCACGATGGGACTAGTGGCTTGGGTGGTGGCACCTCATGTCTGTGGCAGGGCACATGGTCTCAGCTGCAGTGGGGCTGAGCAATGGGACCTAGGTTAAAATGGTTAACTGGTTAAGCACTACTGTATAACTGGTTAACCATTTTAACTTCTCTAATTTACACTAGCAATTTATGTTGGTAAAACTACATTGCTCAAGGATATGTAAAATCCACATATACTGATCTAATTCCAGGTTTAGATAGCACTATGTCGATGGGACAGCTTTTCCCATTGACATATTAACTTCCCTGAAGGGCAGTGTCTTAACTGGGTCAACAGGAGAAGCTTTCCTGTTGGTGTAAGTAGCATCTTCACTGAAGTGCTGCTGCAGCCTTTTAAGTGTATACAAGTTCTCATGTACTGCTCTTTAGCAATGGTTCAATTTTTTCACTTTTTGTAATATTCTTTTCTGATTTTAAAGTCTCTTTATGCTTCAGAAAGTCATGTTTCTTGGATGAAATTTAAAACTTAATCTGTGATAAGTAAAAACATAGATCAAGCTTTTCAGAAATAAATGCATGAAGTTAGGCTTGTAAGCCATTATTTAGATGCCTTAAAGTCACTTGAGTTTCCCAAGTTCTGAGCAGAGGCTCCCATTGGATTTAGGAGCTTAATGTTAGTCACCCATTGTTTAAAAATCTTGACCTGTAATATGTATAAACATGTTTTTCCTTATGCTAGTATGTTTTCTTTCACTAAAGATGTGAAAGAGTGGTGTAAATAGAATTAAAAATGCTTTGTGCAAAATATGCATCTGTTAAGAAGAGTATATTGACTCCAGAGATTTGTGCTTGCTTTGATTAATGATCTCCTAGGAAAATGTTGCCTATAAATTGCATTGCAGTAGTATTAAGTTTTGTACTTAACAATATTAACTGTACAGGGAGTCCTTGAACTTATGAAGCCCAACTTACTTTGGGTGACACAGAATCATAGAACACTAGAACTGGAAGGGACCTCGAGAGGTCATCAATTCCAGTCCCCTGCCATCACGGCAGGACCAGTACCGTCTAGACCATCTGTCATAATCATGAGGGTTAGCCAGCAGCCTGGGGACTAACGAGGTAACTATACCTAACTCAGATAAGAGTTAGCCAATAGGAATGTAGGTAGGGATCTCAAACTAGGACAAAGGAATTTTGGGGAGTTTTCCCTCCTTTGTCTCTGGTGCAGTTGTCTGTCCAGCTATTGAAGGGGACAGGATGTCTCCCTCTAAGAAAATGCTCTTCACAGTCTGTAAGTAGGATAAAGTTTAGATAAATCCATTAGGTTTTATTGTTTTATGGTTTGGGAAATGAGATCTAGTGTCTGTGCATTTAAAAATAGGTTTTGCTCTCCTTTGTAACTAAGTTCCTGGCCCATGGTAAATTTCTCCTCCATTAGTATATTATTTTGTTACTGTTCCATCTAGTCATTATGCTTGCAACAGAAATATTGTGGTGATGATAAAAGTTCTTTTTCTTTTCTTTTTATTAACCTGGTATTGGTTAATTTTTGTGTCCTGGTTTGTACTTTAGGGGTGAGATTTCCCAAGTAGTCTCTCCCTGGTTGCTTTATTAATATTTGGGTGGTGGCAGCGGAGATTTTATCCCAAAAATCTAGGTTGTTAAGATTTTGGGGGGAAGTTTTATACCAAAGCCTGATAGATAAGGTTTTGGGGTACTTTTGCTGGCCCCCACTCCTGCATTTATCGTGCCAGAGTGGGGAAGGAGCCATGATACCATCCCTGATAGATGTCTGTCTAACTTGCTCTTAAATATCTGCAAAGATGGAGATTCCACAATCTCCCTAAGCAGTTTATTTCAGTGTTTAACCACCCTAACAGTTAGGAAGTTTTTCCTAATGTGCAGTGTAAACCTCCCTTGTTGCAGTTTAAGCCCACTGCTTCTTGTCCTATCCTCAGAGGCCAAGGAGAACAATTTTTCTCTCTCCTCCTTGTGACACTCTTTTAGATACCTGAAAAACCGGTATCATATCCCATCTCAGTCTTTTCCTTTCCAAACTAAACAAGCCCAATTCTTTCAGTCTTCCTTCATAGGTCATGTTCTCTAGACCTTTAATTATTCTTGTTGCTCTTTTCTGGACCTTCTCCAATTTCTCCATATCTTTCTTGAAATGTGGTGCCTGGAACTGGACACACTATTCCAGATGAGGCCTGATCATTGCAGAGTAGAGCAGAAGACTGACTTTTCATGTCTTGCTCACAACACTCCTGTTAATGCATCCCAGAATCATATTTGCTTTTTTTGCAACAGCGTCACACCGTTGACTCATATTTAGTTTGTGGTCCACTATGACCACTCGATCCTTTTCTGCAGTACTCCTTCCTAGACAGTTGCTTCCCATTCTGTATGTGTGAAATGGATTGTTCCTTCTTAAGTAGAGTACTTTGCATTTGTCCTTATTAAACTTCATCCTATTTACCTCAGCCCATTTCTCCAGTTTGTCCAGATCATTTTGAATTATGACCCTATCCTCCAAAGCAGTTGCAACCCTTCCCAGCTTGGTGGTATCTGCAAACTTAATAAGCATGCTCTCTATGCCAATATCTAAATAGTTGATGAAGATATTGAACAGAACCGGTCCCAAAACAAACCCCAAAAGAGACAACGATGAAGCTTTTCAATTGACTATCTGTTTCACCTTTATGATGCCTATTTTGCCCTTATGATGCTCTATTTGACATGCATCTGACGAAGTGGGTCTTTGCCCACGAAAGCTTATGCTCCAATACATCTGTTAGTCTATAAGGTGCCACAGGACTCCTTGTCGCTTTTGCAGATCCAGACTAACACGGCTACCCCTCTGATATTTGCATAATGTTTGCTTATAATCACTTCCTGGTTGTGTTATGTTGGTATGGCGCTAGAAGGGTCAATTCTAATTGGCTTCAAGGCAGCAGGGTAACCTTCTGCTGGGTAGGGTGGCTGATGGTTTTTCATTGGCTGAGCCCAGAGCCAGGAGCCTGTCAACAAGCTTGAACAGTGATTGGTTGAGGCTCAGCATGTGTGCCATTCTCAATGGCTTTCTGAGCCTGTGTTGCTGGCACCCTGAGCAAAGCATATAAGAGTTTATATGTTTATCTGAATGCTGTTTACAAACTACAGTGTATAGTTAATACATTGATGTTGCAACATTAGTAATCTATAATTCATTTAGTACAAAAATCTGGAGCCAGTTGCTCCTATATACCATTGATTACTATGGATTACTACAGCTTGCTATATTTCGACTTCAACACAACTTGTTCCTCAGAATTACGTTGTAAGTCCGAGGACTCCCTGTACAAGCATTTGCCCATCTTTTCTCTGATTCCTAATATACCAGCAACCTTTCAAGTACCTGTACTTCTGAATCCATTTGTTGTTTCCTCCCGTGGTTTTCCTAAGAAGTGCTAATTGCCCTAGTTATCAAACATTGCTGCTAGCTTACTTGACCTCCAGAATAGACTCTCTCAAACCCTTAAATGCACCAGGTTGAATTTTGTTGGAGTGAGGAAAGGATACTTCTCGTGTAGTCTGTTGATAGGACGAACTATCAGAGACCGGATGCATCTCTAGAGCAAGACTGTGACTCCGTTGTAGAAGATCTGATCTTTCACCATTTAAAAAAAAAACTAGACAGGGTAGCTGGAACTTGGCTTAATTTCTTTTCAGGAATATGCAAGAACAAAGATCCAGAGAGCCCTTTGAGTAAGATTGCTGTTTAGTTGCATCATATTATTGACGAGAGGCATAAATATCTCATACTTTTTTGCCCTCCTAATCTGAAGTGGTCAAAAAGTACATTTTGATCAAGGATATTTCTAATGATTTCACATCTCCAAACAAGAGCTTAGTGATGGAGGAAAAGCTATGAAGGGGAAGACAAACTGAACCCAGAACTTTGAGATTCAGTACTGATCTTTTTTCAAATGATTTGCTAATTTACAGCTGCTACTTTACCTGCATGGTCTACATGGCCAAAGAGCAGTCTGAGATGTAGACTTATACTTTACAAACTTGTGTATGAAGTGGGAGTCACAGTGGTGAGGGTGGCTATCTCAGGAGTGGATGTTTAGAGGCATGGTTGGATGCTAATATCTGGACTAGACCCAGAAAAAAGACTGAGAACCTTTTGTTTGCTTGAGAACCGTATAAAAATCTGAAGGAGGCTGCATTACACAGGCAAAAGAGCCTAAGTAAAAATTAAATAGTTTGGTGATTCAATAAAATAGCAGACTGAAACGTGCACTTCATTTTAAAGCTGCAGTTATTTTTAATCCAAAGCTTAGTTAAGATCAATGTCAAAATCAAGTTTCTGAAACCTCAACAGCCAAATAAATAAATAAATCAGTTTTCAAAGTTATTGTCTGCAAAAAGTCAGAGACTCCAGAAAAGTTTTTTTTAATGACCTGTGTTAAATTGGTACAAACAGTTGAAATAAAAGATTTCAAGACGTCCCTGCAAATAATCAAATAATCCTTGAGTAGCTTCACTGTGTATCTATGTATCACTTCTAGATTTGATTGTTTATGTAATCTACAGTTCATAAAAGACAAAGGATTGGGAGAAAATGAAGGCTAAGTGGCAAAAGATAAGTGTCAGCTATGCATGATTTAATTGAATGTTGCATAACAGAGCTGATGCTTGAGGTCTGGGAACAAGTGTAAAGATAAGAGCATTTTTGTAGATGCACGGAGAAATTTGTCATGTGTTAAAGAAATTTATTTTTCCATTATAAACACTAAAAATTATAGTTATACACTGGGTCCACGGGCGGGGCTGGCAACCAGTGCACTCCTGGATGCTGGCCCCACTCCAGGAGAACTGGCTGCTGCCCTGTGCTGCAGACTCTCATACAGAGTCAGCAATGAGAGGTGACAGTTGGCTCTTCAGAAGCTGGTGCATGCTAGGAGCCAGCTTTTAATCTGGCTACTGGTGTGTACCGGCTCCTGTCGGAGGAAGCAGAAGCAGCGGAGTGGGGCGGCAACTGGCTCCCAGGGAGGAGGACCTGGAGCCGGTGTGTAACCATTTAAACAATTACACTCTTACATCACTAGTAAATCTAGTGGTATGGATCTGTAATTACTGACTTATTTGGGGGAAAATATACCAGGTAAGTAAGTCTGTGATATAAGAGGAAAATAAAGCAAACAGAAATATCATATGAAAGTAAATATGACTATTCGTTTGCAAAGTTAATTATTTTAGTTAAATTGTTATAAAAATAGTTTGCTGGCAAAGACACTAAATCATGTAAACTTATTTTTGCAGAGCTAAGTTCAGAAAATCTCAGAACCTGCTTTAAGATCATCAATGCTTATATTTTTTTATCATCTTCTGAATTTCTACAGGTATGTGGGGAAATGAAATTAGTGTTTTGTAATGTTTTGTGTTCACTATTACATTTTGATTGTCAGTGTTTTATTATGATAAAAGAGATTTTTTTTCCCTTTTTCCAAAATCAGGACAGATTTTTCTTTTCCAAATAGTATTTTGCTGTAATAACTGATTTATTGCACATAGTGGGTTTTCTGTAAAATAATGTAGTTGAAGATTTTGGTTTCTTGGAGTATATAGTATCATATTAACCATATTTAGAATTAAAAAATATTTATTGAAACACGCTCATTAGGAAACAATAGTTTAAATTTTGTAATAAAAATAATAACATTTATATTGTAGTAATGCCCAGAGACACCAAGTGAATTCTGAAACTCATTGTGCTAGATGCTGTACACATACATAATAAGTGATAATTCCTTCCCCAAAAGAGCTTGCAACTCAGTTGGACAAGACAGATCAAAGAAGGAAATTGGTAGTGCTGGTTGTACCTTTATAAACCGGGACTCTCTGGTCCGGCAACATCCATGGTCTTGGAAGCCCAGGGAGGGGGGGACCGCAGAGTGGGTATGGCCAGCAGCAGTGGTGCCAGAAATGACCTCCCCTGGTCCAACCAAATCACTTATCCGGGACTAGTTAAATCCTGAAGGTGCCAGACTAGAGAGGTACAACCTGTATTCTCATTTTATAGATGTGTAACTGAGACACAGAGATTAAGGGTTAGATTTTTGAAGGTATTGAAATACTTTTCTAAATACTTTTTAAAAATCTGGGCTTAAATGATTTGCCCAAAGTCTCAGGAATTCTGTGGCACAGTGACTTAACCATAAAATGAACCAGTGTATAACTTCGGTAGTCATTTCTTTTTCTTTTGTGTCTCTCTTCCTATTCCGTTTTGTATGTAACTCAAAGGTTGAATTCCCCATTCATTGAATGTCTTTCACTCCATTTAAAACAAATGTTTGTTTTTTAATTTATATAAGGGTTGTCAAGAGTAGCCTGTATGATGCTCAGCTGTGCAGAAGTAGAATTAATTTATCTAGGATCAACTAGGGTTTATTGAAAAGAAAAGGGAAGTTTGCATTTTAATAAAATGAATGCATTATATTTGTTTTCTAGTCAACCATCCTCTGTCACTTGTAACTGCATTGCTTGAGTGGCATAGAATCCCTAATTCCACTGTAATTGAGACAATTTGAACTGCCACCTGTTAGGCTAATTTTAACTGTGAGAGAAGGAAATCAGACCTGTTTTCACAAGAAGGAAGATGTAAAATACAGAAACTGGTGTAGAGAAAAGTTGGGCTATGTGTATCTTTTTATCTACTATTATTCCTGTGCTTTGATAAAGCTTAATTTTCATCTGAAATTGCTGAGTATTCATAGTACCCAGTTAAATTTGAGCTCTCAACATTTTTAATTATCAAGATTTCTCAAGTTGGGTAGCCAAAAATGAAACACCCTAAATGTTGGTACTGTTTTTAATATGTATAATTTAATTATATGGTACTTGTGGAAGTTAAATAAGTAAGGAGATCTGCTGGGTCCCTGCTGAAGGAAGAAAAAAGACATAGTAGCACTGAGAATTAGGTAATCTACAGAATGGAAGAATATTTAAATAGATGACTGATGAAATAGAAATTGAGAATGAAATAATGGAAATATGGAGGCAAATGGACTGCAGAGTCCAGAGGAAAAGGGGTGCTGAATTGGGGGGGAAGAAGGAGAGCTGTAAAGAAAAAAGTCAGAAGTTAAAACCAAATGAACAATAAGCAGAAGAAAAGACATGGAAAGAAAATCCTTAGTGATGGAAGGAGAAAGATGGAGAAAAGTGTTAACAAAAAAGACACAGCTTTGTTTACTTAAAAATGCATGTTGTTAGGCACTTTTTGGATTGATGTTCAGTTCCAACTAAGTAATATCTCTGAACATCTGCATTCTGTACTATCTGGAGATTCCAAGTACATCAATCTGCCTTTTCTAAGTATTGGTCCAAGTTCTAAGCTTTGGTATACTACTACTATAAATTAAATGAGAATGACAGAATGTTGTATACTTAAGAATTTTTAAAAGAGTTGCATGTAGTCCACCCACTCTGCTATGGAATGGACCATTGTTCCTGTCCCATGAGGGAATGAATGGGTCTCTAAATCAGAGGGATTTTTTTTTAATTCTTACCACAGAAAGGGCAAGCTGCCAACAAGTTCCAAACAATCAATGGTCAGCCATTTGCTTGTCTCAGAGTCCGCACACTAGTAGGGTACCTCCTCCTGGCAGTTCTGGGGCTTAACTCCTTCCAGGTACTGTGACCTCTTTTGGCAGTCTCTCAGGCCATCTCTTCAATGACATGTGTCCTTTCTTTGTCACTTGGTTCTCAGCTGGGTCACTGGTCCTCCCCTTCTGGGGTAACAGAGTATTTCTGGGCAAACCATCCCAGACAATCTATTCTCCACTGCCTAGCCTACGCACAACCCCACGGGCAGTAGAGGAATGTGATCCATCCTTTACTTCACACTCGTTCTCAGAGGTGCTCTCTTCAGTAGCCAAAAGCCACACTATTTTAGCTGCTTTCCCCCCTTAGACTTTCTTTCTTGCTGCTTTCCCCCAATTCTTTCTGGTTTTTCCCCTACCTCTGGTCTGGGTTTGCCAGCCCAAACTCCCTTCTCCCAGGGAGTGACTGCAGATTATTTCCCTGCAGCTCCCAGCTAATCTCAGATACAGGACTTTATATAGGCCCGCCGGTTTCTGTCCATCTGAACTGCTCCCAGGCACCTCCTCCAAGTGCATCCTGGGGAATTAATTGGCCAAATTGATTTCATGTTCTTCTGCTTAAAATATCCCGATTTTCAGTTTTCATCCTTATTTATTATTACTATAATCAGCCAGTAGATGGTACCCAAGTGTAAGAAGTCAAGTCTTGGAGACTCAATGCCTTTGGACAGTGATTTTTCAACCTTTCTTCCCCCCGTTTTCAGACCTTCTAAGAAATGTTTATTGGAGGTGCAGACTCCTTTGGAAATCTGAGACACAGTCTGCGAATCCCCCATAGGTCCATTCACCACAGGGTGAAAACCACTGTTCTGTGGTAACAACAATCTTTTGTGGATCCCAAGTTGAAAATCACTGGCTTAGGAGGTCCAGAAATCAGAGGATTTCAAGAGAGTTGGGATGAATCAGGTGTGGTGAGGACACTATCTTGGTGGGATTGGGTGGGTGGGGCATTGAAGAAAGGTAAAGGGACTGTGTTGCCCTGGATGGAGGTGAGTGTAAACCTAGGACTGGTGGTAAACACTTTGGACATAGGCCAACACATAAATAAATAAATATACTGTTAACAGAGTAGGGTTTGTGTCTTATTTTTTAGGGTTTTTTTGGCCTTATGACCTGGATTCCTCACAATCTGTCACCAATTTGTTCTGCATCCACCCCTTCTCCTTTCCTCCCCCATCCATCTGGACATTGTGGATGGATGTTCTAAGGTGGCATGTTGGCATCTTTTCTTCTCATTGGTTTGGTCATAGACCCTGTTTGTTTATGTTCTTCTGGGTGGCCCTGATACAAAGACTTAGTTGAGCACACAGGAATTCTGAGACCATTTATATAAAAGAATAGTCGGCAATGGAATGGATACAGACCTATGGGCCAAAATGGGATGGAGGACTGAAGGGAATTCAACAGCAACAGTGACCAAAAAAAAGCACAATCCACGCTCCTGCCTAGGCAGTATCCAGTGCTACCCTGCTCCATTGCCCACCTAAGGCCTCTAATCCCTTAGAAATAGCATCAAAATAAGATATGCAATTTGCGTAGCACCCAAAGATAGTAGGTGGTCAATTGGAATTTTTTGAAAGTACAATAGATAATAACTTTTAAGTAACTAGCATTGTCCTACAAATATAGAGTAAAGGTTAAATGTCATGTAATTTAAATGTAAGTCTTGCTGCGTCTGATGGCAGAATTAATTCTTTGTTTCACTAGGAATTGCAATTATAAATAAAATTAATTACAGAATTCATAATGTCAAGGTTTTTAGTGTCTTTTTATTTTGTTCTTTATATGATGCAAACAACAAACATTTCATTTTGATTTTCATTTAATTTCAGGTGTATTCAGGTGATCTGTGTCGATCATTTTGTGAGCTCTTAAAGGACATAACTACTGAAGGCCAAGTTCAAGTGTTGAAGGTAATGTATATTGTCATTTTTGGTCTTCCACTTAAAGTGAGTAAAAAAATCAATAACTTGTTGCAAAAAGCAGGCTAGGGTGCTGTGTAGACACACCCAGAGAGAAGAGTGTTCCAATAATAAAGACAAGGTGAAAGTTTGGACAAGATTTTTAGCTAAATGGAAAGTTACGAAAGGCTGTATCTTAAAGGTCAAGTTGAGAAATAATTGGCGAGATTTATACATAGCCTGAATGTGAGGAACTGTTACCTCGGGTTCTTTCAACCCAAACCTCTTGGTAACTTTTACTCTCTGCGAGGTGGTCAGGAAATAATTCAGGGGAGACATGGTCGTCCGACTGACAGATGGATGGTACAAACAGGACAACACAAGAGTGCTTTCACTTAAAGCTAAACTTTACTTAGTCTCAAGCACTTACACATGTCTGCAACAGGTTAGTAAAACACCCCCACCCTCGATAATTACCGAAGTTGAGTGTGGCTCTCGAGTGACATCGAGCAGGCTTCCGATGGCCAGTCTTCCGTCTGCTGGTGGGGACGAAGATGTGTCCAGAAGTGAAGAGTCCTCAAGGAGTCTTCGAGGTGTCCCTCTAAGTGTTCCCAAAATTGTCCCCCCAACTCAAACTTTCCTTCCCTATTTATCCATTAGTATTACAATAACATGTCACTCAAAAACTTGTTAGGCAAGCACTTTTTAAAGGTTAGGCAAGAGGTTTTCTTCTAATCATCACTTTCACCAGATGCATTTTTTCTTTTTCAGAGACTCCATGCCCAGGGACCCTGATAGATATGTGTCTTAGGGCATTTAGACAAACTTCCTGTTTTTCTTAATGTATAGCTCAGTGATTTCACTAGAGATTTGGGCCTCAGGAAGGACTCGGGGTCAAGCTGCCCTCTCTGTGGCACCCAAACTCCCCCTTCTTCCCCCTCCCTGACTTGGTCATGCTGTCTCGGCCTATTTTGGGCCTGTTAGCTTGGTTGCTAAAGTTTAAGCAGTAAGCAATAGTGGTTCAGGCACATTACTGGATTTGCTGAAATCTCCCCGTACAGAACCAGAGAAATATTGACATTGAAGATATTGCCCAGATTCTGGACTTGATGGTTGTGGGCCTGATCAAGAAGGGAGGAAACAGGAAAGTCTTGAGAAGGAAGTTTAGGAACTATGTTTTAGCCATATTAACCTTGAACTGATAGCTTAGGCATTCATATGGAGATGTCAGAGAGAGAAACTGAGATTTTTGGTTTGGACAGAAGGAAATAGGTCTAGAGTAGAGGTAAATCTGTAAGTCATCAGTATAGGAATGGTAGTTGAATTGAGATTTCCCAGATATAAGTGTAAATAGAGAACAGAAGAGGAGTTAAGGACAACCCAGTAGAATCCTGACAAAGTTCAAAGACAGATGAGGAGGGATCCTCTGAACAACACACTGAAGAAGTGATGAGAGGTAGGAGAAGTACCAAGAGAGGATGGAAGTGAAGGGAGGACAAGGTTTTGAGAAAATGAGTATTGTGGACAGTGGCTGACACATTAAGGAGGATGAGGATGGACTACTGCTTCTGAGCTTTAGCTAGGCCAAGCTCATAAAAGATTTTAGCAAGAGCAGTTTCAGTGACATTCAAGAGTCTAGGGTGGAATTAAAGGAGAGGAACTCTAGACCATGGGTTCCCAAACTGGGGGGCATGCCCCCCTGGGGGGCATGAAGAACTTCCAGGGGGGGCATGAGGCGACCCAGCCACACACACCCCCGTCAATCCCACCCCAAGTTTTGCTGCTTTTTATTTGGGGGGGGGGGCGTGAGGGTTTCTCAAAAATCAAAAAGGGGGCATGATGCCGAAAAGTTTGGGAACCACTGCTCTAGACAGTGATTGTATGTGGCACGTTCAGTGAGCACTGTTTAGAGTGGAAGGATGCTTTTTTAATTTAGGCACTGGACTGAGAGTTAGGAGGTCTGGGTTCATTCCTTGGTGCTACCACAGACCTCCCTTGTACCTTGGGGCAGTTGGATTAATTTTTCTCTGTCACAGTTTCCCTTCTTTACAAAAGCGGATAGTTATTCCCTTTCACCCATCACCTTTGTCGTGTTTATTTAGGTTGTAAACTCTTCTAGATATGCTTATTTCCTACTTTGCATTTGAACAGTGCTTTGCACAATCTTAGTTAAAGTAGTTCGTTGCTTCTGTAATATAAATAGCTGTTTTTGTAAATTGCATTGTTGGGTTCATTCATGTAACTTTTAAATAAAGCTTTTGGGAATGCCAGATATTGTGAAAAACAGTTATTGATAAATTCATTTCTGAGATCTAAAATATGCCTTTTGAGTAAACTCAGAAGAAAACAGAGATACATACTGTGCAATTCAGATGTTAGAATAATTATGGTTTATTACTGGCACTGTTTGGAAAAAAAGATGTCTTTGCAAGGAGCTTTAACTGTGTATCTTCAGTCTTAGTGTGACTTACGTTCAGTTTTATTAATACATTATTATTTATAAAGCAGAAGTCTGCAAATAATTGATTTCTCATTATGATATAGTAATTATGATAAAAATTGCAGTGTATTTTGCCCCCAAGAAAAGCCAAGGTACATTTTCTGTTTTGAAGTATTCATAATGGAACTTGAAAGTTAACAAGCTCCTTTTTTTTGGTACCAAAATACTGCAGGAACTTCGGTTCTATTCTCACTCCACTCCTTCCAACTCCCCCCCCCCCCAAAAAAAAAACCCAAAAAACAACTCAACACCCTGTCTATATAAGGAAAAGATTACGTATAGTAGAGGGTTTTTTATCTGCAGACATAGGCAGACTGAGATGCAGAGGCTGGAAGATAAAGCTGAGCTGTATACAATTTTCTGCATACAGTACTTGTCACTTAATGTACCTAGGTTGGAAGTGTCCACCCTGTGGTTTGGGAGTCACTTTTGATCCTTGAGATGCTAAATTGTGGCTCTCCAGGGCAGTTCTCTTCAGAAGAAAATATCTATTTGATTATTAATTGAATATGTCCTGTGATTTTTAAAGTGAAGTATTTGAATCAACCTTCTCACTGTTGGAGGTATGTCTACACTGCAGTTAAAAACTCCTGGTTCACCCATGCCAGCTGATTCAGGCATGAAGTGCTTGGGTTAAGAGACTGTCTAACTGCAGTTTAGATGTTTGGACTCAGACTGCCACCCATGCTCTGGGACCCTCCCACCTCATGCTGAAAAGCTTGGATACCATCTCATTCACCACCTCATCCATTCACCTTTTAATGGACATGTAGAGACTTTAGTGTTCCAACAATTAGCAAGTGTGGCATCAATTTATATTCTTTTCTTAGTCTCTGCTATAGTGATAGAACGGGAATGTAATTTGTGCAACTGGTCGTTCTCCCAGCAAGGGGGCCTCCAGTATAGACCTGGAATATTAAGCTCCTATGCAACCTTAATCTCCATGCAAAGGGTGTGAGGGAGTCTTACCTGGATTGTGCTACACTTTGGGTATCCTCTCTCTTAGATGAACCTTTGGGAACCCCATTGCCTCCTGTCACAGTTTAGAGCAGCCCTAGAATTGCTCTAAACTGGATTGAGGCTGATCAGAAAGTCAAGAAGTAATAATTGGGTTTGATGGCCATCCCTTTGTCCTTGTTCTGTGCTGAGCTGATCATAGCCACAGCAGAGAATCTGGCTCAAGATATTTAAAGGAGAGAGAATGCTCAAAGCTATACTATTTTGTGCTCCTGCTCTAAAACTTATGCTTAGACTAATAGAAAGAAGTGTAGTTACTGAATTTATGAAAGGGCTTGGCTATTTCTCACTGAAATTTTTCAACAGAAACTGTGAATTCTTCAAGCTATTTTCCTATGGGTGATGGATGTGCCACTGTTGGATATGTGTTGACCCATGTGCTCTTGATCAGATTTCGATTAGCAGTGTCTGCAGGTCTGTACCTATTCATTATACAGCCTTATGCTCCGGTGCAAGAGCATGTAAGGAGAGGTGAAGCCACTGCCATTTCAGTTCTTTCTCAACTGCCTTTTGGCTCTGGATGGAAGGACTATGTCCATTGCTTCTTTGAAGCTTTCGGGTTTTTCTACCTTCATTTTATTTATTTCAGCATAAGTGTGTGTTTTGTGGGGTTTGCTCTCTTCATCCTCTCCCGATTTCTTTTCAGTCGGGGCAGGTTTTTTTCTCTCTTGGCCTCTGTTTACTGTAGTACTTCCTGCTATGTGATGATAAAGATCCCAGATTTCAAACCCCCTCAGACCAGCTGTTGATTTCTCACAAGTGACTATCTAGAGCACTGTCTCTCCAAGTGGACCACAAAACCACTTTGAGAAACTTGTTAAGTGTCCACTCCAGTTTGTTTACTTACCGGCACTGTGGCCACGGAGCCTTGCAGCTCCCATTGGCTCCATTTCGCCATTTGCACCAGTAAGTAAACAAGCCAGAGCGTCCAGTTAACAAGTTCTCACAGTGGTTTCGCTGATCACTTTGAGAAACATTGATCTAGAGTAGGTGTGGGCAATAAGCAGCCCGTGGGTTGGATGCAGTTTGCCAGGGTTAGCCCCTGGTGGACTGCCAGATGCGTTATTTACCTGATGATCTGTGGGTATGGCCTCTCACAGGTCTGGTTGGCTGCAGTTTGCCATTTCCAACCAATGGAAGCTGTGGAAAGCAGTGGCAGATTTCTGAAACATCAAGGTCTAAATAATTCATGTAGCTAGGGAAAGATTATGGTCTTAAAAAGAACAAATGGCATGTGCCTCATTACCATTGAAAATCAGTAGAAGTTAGGCACGAAACTGCCATTTGTTCCTTTTGCTACTAAACATTGTGGATGAGATTTTCAGTCTCTTGAGACTCGTACATGAAGTTGAGGATAACTTCTATGTATGATAAAATACTTGCCTGCAGATATTATTGGATTACTACAGGTTGAACCTCCCAAGTCTGG
Source organism: Pelochelys cantorii (assembly GCA_032595735.1). Classification (NCBI taxonomy): domain Eukaryota; kingdom Metazoa; phylum Chordata; order Testudines; family Trionychidae; genus Pelochelys; species Pelochelys cantorii. Next base: position 39,619,811 of record CM064330.1, read on the forward strand.
GACTCTCTTGTCCGGCAATATCTGTGGTCCGGCAGGGTGATGGATGTTGCTGGACCAGAGTCCGGGAGGCGGAGAGTGGGAGCCAGCCTGGAGAACGCAGAGCTGGGCTCTGGCAGTGGCTGGACTAGGTGTTGGCTGGGGAGCTCCGTCCCAGCTGGAGAATCCCTGGCATCAGCAGGACCAGGCAGCGAACAGGGAGCCCCCACCCCAGCCAGGGAACCCCTGGTGTCAGCGGAGCCAGGCAGCAAATGGGAAGTCCGTGCCCCACCTTGGGAACCCCTTGTAGCAGCAAGGCCAGGCGGTGGCCAGGAAAACCCAGTGAGGCCCCGGAAGGAGCAGGACTGGCCGCAGCAGGGTGGCTAGTGGCAGTTTGATGGTCCCAGATGGGGAACTCTGGGAAACCCCAAGCGGGCCAGGCTTCCTTGGCTGGGAAACTCCCTGGAGTCAACAGAGCCAGGCAGCCGGGGAGCCCCAGCCAGGAAACCCCTGGAATCCCTGGAGTCAGTGGGACTGAAGTAGCCAGGTGTCCCTAGCCAGGGAACCTCCGGCAGCAGTGGAGCTGGGCAGCAGCAGGTCAGCCTTGGCCGGGGAGCCTCAGGGAATACCCAGAGGCAGTGGGGTGTCGTAGTCCAAGCAGGGCTAGTGGCATTCGTGTGGCCCTGGCAAGAGAACCCGGGGAACTCCTGACAGCAGTGAGTGGGAGCCCCAGCCTTGGTAATCTGGGAATGGGGCAGCCAGCAGGGGACATTGACCTCCCTGGTCCAGCAAACTCCCTGGTTCTATGCTGCTCAGGTCCCAACAGTGATGGACCAGGGATGTCCAACCTGTATAATTATTTTCTGTTTTGAAAATATTAGAGAACAGGAATTGCTGTTGACAAATGATACAGAGATTCCTATTAAAAGTTATTTGAGGAGAATTACACATCTGTTGTTGAAAACATGCATGTTCTTTGAGTGATGGCCCCGTGGGTGCGCCACTGTTGGTGACGGGTCACCCAGAGCTGGAAATTGGAGCATTGCAAAGCAGTTCTATTTCTTCCGCCTGTCTTGCCGTGCATGTGCAGGACGCATCTCGAGCTGCCTCCTGAGCTCCTGACGTGCGCGGCCTGGTCCCTCCCCTTTAGTTCATCTTCAGCCACCCTCGGATGCGGACGGAGCTTCAACACGCCCTCTCACTCTCGTTACCTCAGATTGTTATTTAATGTTTGGACAGTTCCTTTTATAGAGTTAGCATTAGAAATGCGCTTAAATAGTTTCCCTCCTTCATTTTTGCCTCAGAAAAAAAAATTCCCTTCAGGGATTTGAATGCAGCATTAGCTGCTCAAGCACAGTGAACGGGGCACTTCTCAGTTCACCACTTTGGTTAAAAAAAAAGAATGGAGTCAAATCAAAAAATATTACCTAATATGCCTGCCTCCTCAGGCTTTAAGAAATATACCGACTGCCGAGAGTCCATGCCAGTGTATGATGGCCATTCCCTTTGTATACACTGTTTGGGGAAAGCCCACAACTCACAAAAATGTGAACACTGTTCAAACCTGACGGCAAGAGCGATAACAGATAGAGAGCTCCGCCGGAAAATGATACTGTCTGATAAAGCTATACTGTTTGATAAGGCTGAGGCACAAGACGTTGTCTCTAACCAGGACAGCTTTCCAAAGAAAAGGGCTGCCTCCCCACCCCCAGGAAAGCCACGAACAAGAGAGCTTTTGCAGCTCACTCTCTCCCTCCTTTCTCCTCCCCAAGAACACTGGTCTACAATTTTTTAGAAGTCGTCTGCTTCAGAGATAAAATATGCTATTTATTATGTATTTTGATGGGCTGAATTCAAATATGACAATTAAAACAACTGATTGGCTACTGTTTCCAAGACATTTAAGTTTTTACATTTTACGTCTATGTATATTGTGTAGATAGTAGAGTTTTAATCATAAATTGTAAACCTTGGTCTTTTCATGTGTTTATGGTTGCTTTACACGATAATATTTCACCTGTCCTGTTTATGTAACACTTTAAAAATCAGCAAAAGGGTTATATAAATAAAATTTATTATGAAACAAAAGGCAAAAAACTATTATGTACATAGTTTAGTCCTATTCAGTGTCTACTCGGCGCTTCTTGGCTTGTCTCTTGTATTCATTAAATGGAGCATCTCTTGTCACTGTCCAGCAATAGTCTGCAAGCATTGATGGACTCCATTTGCCCTGATAGCGTTTCTCCATTGTTGCAATGTCCTGGTGAAATCGCTTGCCGTGCTCGTCGCTCACTGCTCCGCAGTTCGGTGGAAAAAAATCTAGATGAGAGTGCAAAAAATGTATCTTCAGTGACATGTTGCAACCAAGGCTTTTGTATGCCTTGAGGAGATTTTCCACCAACAACCTGTAGTTGTCTGCCTTGTTGTTTCCGAGAAAATTTATCGCCACTAACCGGAAGGCTTTCCATGCCGTCTTTTCCTTGCCACGTAGTGCATGGTCAAATGCATCATCTCGAAGAAGTTCACGAATCTGAGGACCAACAAAGACACCTTCCTTTACCTTAGCTTCACTTAACCTTGGAAATTTTCCACGGAGGTACTTAAAAGCTGCTTGTGTTTTGTCCATGGCCTTGACAAAGTTCTTCATCAGACCCAGCTTGATTTGTAAGGGTGGTAACAAAATCTTCCTTGATTCAACAAGTGGTGGTTGCCGAACACTTTTCCTCCCAGGCTCCAATGTCTGTCGGAGTGGCCAATCTATCTCGATGTAGTGGGAATCTCTTGCACGACTATCCCATTCACAGAGAAAACAGCAGTACTTTGTGTATCCGGTCTGCAGACCAAGCAAGAGAGCAACAACCTTCAAATCGCCACAAAGCTGCCACTGATGTTGGTCATAGTTTATGCACCTCAAAAGTTGTTTCATGTTGTTGTAGGTTTCCTTCATATGGACTGCATGACCAACTGGAATTGATGGCAAAACATTGCCATTATGCAACAAAACAGCTTTAAGACTCGTCTTCGATGAATCGATGAACAGTCTCCACTCATCTGGATCGTGAACGATGTTGAGGGCTGCCATCACACCATGGATGTTGTTGCAGGCTGCAAGGTCACCTTCCATGAAGAAGAATGGGACAAGATCCTTTTGACGGTCACGGAACATGGAAACCCTAACATCACCTGCCAGGAGATTCCACCGCTGTAGTCTGGAGCCCAACAGCTCTGCCTTACTCTTGGGTAGTTCCAAATCCCTGACAAGGTCATTCAGTTCACCTTGTGTTAGGAGGTGTGGTTCAGAGGAGGAGGATGGGAGAAAATGTGGGTCCTGTGACATTGATGGTTCAGGATCAGAAGTTTCATCCTCTTCCTCGTCTGACTCAAGTGAGAATGATGCTGGTGCATCAGGAACCGGCAGTCCTTCTCCGTGGGGTACTGGGCGTATAGCTGATGGAATGTTTGGATAATGCACAGTCCACTTTTTCTTCTTTGACACACCTTTCCCAACTGGAGGCACCATGCAGAAGTAACAATTGCTGGTATGATCTGTTGGCTCTCTCCAAATCATTGGCACTGCAAAAGGCATAGATTTCCTTTTCCTGTTCAACCACTGGCGAAGATTTGTTGCACAAGTGTTGCAGCATATGTGTGGGGCCCACCTCTTGTCCTCATCTCCAATTTTGCAGCCAAAATAAAGGTGATAGGCTTTCTTAACCATAGTGGTTATACTGCGCTTTTGTGATGCAAAAGTCACTTCACCACAAACATAGCAGAAGTTATCTGCACTGTTCACACAAGTACGAGGCATCTCTGCTCACTTTGGCGAAACAGAAATGTGTCCCTTTGCAAAATCAAACACTGACACATAAGAGAGCACGACACTGTATGATTTCTAGAGCTGATATAGGGCAATTTGTTCAGCAGAGTGATGTAAGCTTCGTTATGATTGCATCATCCATGACTTCTAGGAATAACATGATGCAATTCATATAATGTATGACGCAATACCAGCTTCAGATTGCATCATTCATTGTTTTGCCTAAAAAGCAAGTACTGTCCAAACCCAGTCATAGATTTATTCATAGATCCAGTCAAAGATGTATTTTAGTCATTTCAGGTTTAAATTGAGATCCCTTCCCTTTATAACTCACTTATCCTCCGCCATTCCCAAGTCAAGGGTCGTATATACTGACCCAATAGCATATCTTGAAAATTTAAGCATCATTTTCATTCTCAGTGACCCAGAATTAGTAAAGTTTGACTATATTTATTTCAGAAGCATTTTGGCTGTAGAGCAGTGGAATTAGCAGGGGAGAGAGACCTGGAACATTTGGGGCTACTGCCACAAAATGAGCAGGCAGAGCCCATACTGCAGCACTTACACTGGTGCGTGCCTCCTCTGTGCTGAGAGAAGCACCAGGGTGCTCTACTCTCCCGGTGCTGCCTAAGAGCTCGGCACAATGAAAAGCTTCGGTGCGGCAGGCAAAAGTGGTGTGCTTTAACAAACTGGCACCACCTTCAGTGCTGCCGCCCTTGGCACCAGCTGCGCCAGCACTTGATACAGACCCGCAGATAACGCGGGCAATATCTGGCAGATCTAACTCAGTACCTGACAGTCAGGGCAAGTACCCTCATTTACGCCCTGCTTCTATAGGTTTATCACCTGCAGTATCTCCAACTCGCACCTCCCCACGTGGGATTAGGTCTCCAGTACTCTCTCACCGTAGACCCTTGCCTGATAATGACCAAATCAGTGCATTCTCATCCCAGCACACCGACAGGCTCACACTCACACTGTTGCAGAGAAAGACCTCAACAGCCTGCCTGGTACCCACACTGGGCTTTCCCCCTCCCTGGCAGCTGTCACTTGCCCTTTTCCTTTGTAAGTTTTTGCTGTAAGAAAAGCCTTACTCACCTGGACTCTTCCTTACTCAGAGTCTTCCTAATTCTGTATAGTCCCAGGCATTGCTCTTCCCTCTTAATACACCAAAAGGGAGCACCTGTTCTTGCACAGGAGATTTGGATCTGCTTGATTGACAGGGTCCATCCACAGTGTGATGAGGGTTCTACTAAATAGTCACATTGCTCACTAGCTAATTTTTTATTTAACTGTCATACATACTTCCTTTTGTGTCTATCCCATCAAACACTTTTTTCTTTTGTCATTAAAATTGATTGTATGTGGTATTTTTCTTTCAAATGCAAATCAGTTGAATCAGCAAAATATGACAGATCGGCTGCTTACATATGTATTCATTCATTTGCGCTGTTCAAGTTATCAGAATATTTATGAATGCAGTGCATAACATTTTAAGATTTGTACGTTTCTGCAGAGTCTGAGAGTTATAGTTTATGAAATAGCCAAAATTCTGTCGTCTGGACTGTGCATTTCAATGTAATTTACAGATTGTTTTTATGGTTTTGTTTTTGTTTTTTTAGGTTGTGGAAAATGTCCTAAAAGTAAACCCAACATTGGGTCCTCAAATGTTTCAACCCCTTTTGCCATCTGTGTTCAGAGGGATTATAGATGGGGAGGTAAGAATTATTTTCTTGAAACTACTCAAGTTTTTCATGTGATGTATTTGCTTTCAACTTACTGCCCATACAATTGTAACTAGATATTAGTATTAAATAAGTAATGGATTTAATTTTAAAAACAACTACTGGAAAATGAAATCTTGTGACTGGAATATTTCATGTGATTTCACAGGGTTATTTCTTATTTTTCCAAATGAACATACAGACCACTATAATTTTCACCTCTATCCTTACACATTCAGTGTTACAAATTCAAATATTCTATTTGGAGTAGGTTTTATTATATTGTATGAAGTATTTATTAATATCAGAAGAAATTGAAGAAAATCATTTAGACATCAAGTACATGTCTCTGGGAGTCAGTATAATGAGGAAAAGAAATATCAGATGTCATTACAGATAAATTCATTTTACCCTTGATATTAAAAGTTCTACTCTCTTCTTTCTAAAATACAGGAAGATTTTAGGAAAGTCCTTAAGAAATGTGTGTGTCTTATTAATAGATCCTTCTTATAATGACTACACATCTCTGCTGCTCTTGGCAAGTCTCAAGAGAGTCCAGCCAAGTCATAGTGTGGACCTAAGCATCGGGTACCCTGCCTTCAAAACTAGTTCAAGCTAATGTTTTTTACCACCCCTCCTCCCTCCCCCCAGCAGTCTGCATTTTCCCAACAGTCCTGATATTTTTAAAAAGCAAAATATATTGCTACATAAATATATTTAAATCTCAAAATTTAAGTGAAACAAAATTTAAACTTGACTCACCTCTGAGATCTCATTCAGAGCTATAAAAGAAGACAGAAATGTCTTACATGCAGGCAGTCTGTTGTGCTTGTGCAGGGCCTCAGGAAAGTCATTGGAGTTCTGTATATTTTCAGGGATCCATATAATGCATTGCAGTATTAGGACTTAAAGTTGAAGCGAATTTGTGCTTGGGTAAATCGCTGAAGTTGAGAGAGCCAATTTATTTATCATACTATATGGGGAATTGTATGTTAGTTTAATTCAGAACTAAAAATAAATTACTTCTTTGATTTTGCTAAGACTTTAAAAAAGAAAACACTTTGGGCTGATACTAAGTAGGGAAAATTTCAGCCAGAGTAGTTTGTTTCACAATATGTGGCTGATGCTGAAAATAGATAAATAAAATGGCAGTTTGTATGTATGTATAACTTCACCAAAACATGGTGCATATGTTAAACCATTATACAATACTATATTAATTGAGTTTCTAAGGACCATGTGAACAATAAGGTTATCAAAACTAACTAGAAGTATTTTTGTTAGCAACTAATTTAATTCAAATTAATTAAAAATGCATAGGTAAGTAAATAAAGCAAATAAGTGGCATAGATAAAATGTGGGAGTCCAGGAAGTTATAACATCATTAATAGCACTTGATTGGGAAGAGTTTTAATATTTTCTTTGACCAAGCAGCAGTCTTTTATTTTAAGTGAACATTTTTTAGTACCTCTCAGGTTTCAATTTTAATTAACATAAGAACTTAATAAGATCAGAAAATCAACCACACTGGATCAGACCAATGGTCCATCTATCCCAGCATTCTTTCTTTGATATGGACCGGTGCCAGATGCATCAGAGAGAATGAACACAACAGGGCAATTTGGAGTGATCTATTCCCTGTCATCCAGTCCCATCTTCTGGGAGTTTCAGGTTTAAGTACACCTGGAACATAAGGTTGTGTCCTTGACCATCTTGGCTAAAAAACATTGATGGACCTATCCTCGGTGAACTCATCTAATTCTTGTTTTTACCCAGTTAGACTGTTGACCTTCACAACGTCCCATAGCAACGAGTTCCACAGGTTGTTCATTATGTGGAAAAAGTACTTCCTTTTATTTGTTTTAAACCTGCTGTCTTAATTTCTTTGCGTGGCCCCTTGTTCTTGTGCTATGTGAAGGAGTAAATGTCACTTCCCTACTCAATAAGGAATGTCAGTCATTTAGAACCTACGTTTACTGTAAATACTTGATTCTATTTTGTTACTGTAAATTATATCTATATATTTACATGTATAAGTAATTAAGATATTAGAATTTTGAATTAAGAAAATGAGTTTAAAGAAAATGTATATTAAATGAATACTATGTCTTTATTTTAAATCTTTGTTCACTAAAATTTATCTTGTCAGTTTTTCTTCCTTTTTTTTAAACTTTGGCAGAATGTAGAGTTTTCTTGTTTCACTTCTTCTCATCTGAAGAAGTGGGTTTTGACCACAAAAGCTCATGATACTGTATATGTATTTTTGTTAGTTTCTAAGGTGCCTTAGAACTACTTGTTGTTTTTAAAGTTACAGATTAACATGGCTACCCCTCTGAGACTTTCATCCCCTTCTGTTCCCTGACCCAAGGTTTTCATTTCTCTTTTTGACTGTGTGGATTTTAAATATACCTGATAAATGCTATTATTTTCTCACGTTGAATAAAAACACTAGAAATAACCAGTAAGTGATAACATGAAGTGTTAAAATGCCATATTTCAGCACTTTCTCTGTCATCTGTTATTTCACCAATTTGTGTATTTTCACTCTGCTATTACTTAGTTGTTGTTGTGAGGAAGTGTAACCACTGAGAATTACAGTGGTGAGCTACTGTTACCAGACCAACAGTACTTTTATAAAGCTAACAAAAGATGCCAGGGACAAATGAACTAGACAAGGAAAGAAAAAGAGACTGAGTCAAACTGCTTCTGATGTTCTGCTTAGCTCAGTGACTTGAAGTATTGCTGAATGCAGATGCTAATTGAGATAGGAGATAAGTATGTTGTTTTGCTTTTGTTTTGTGTTTAGAATTCTACATTCTCCCTTTCAGTGGTACTGTTGTATTAACATTACATACACTCAGAGGCTGTGTCTGCACTCGTGGCTTCTTGCGCAAGTATGGCCGTTCTTACGCAAGAATCCACAGAGCGTCTACACTGCCCATCCGCTCTTGCTTAAGGAAATTTATAGTATGGCGTGATAAGAGACGGCTTCTTGCGCAAGAGCTTCACTCTTTCTTTTTTAACAGGTGTAAGCCCTCTTGCGCAGGAGCTCTTGCGCAAGAGGGCAGTGTGGACGCTCAGCAGGGATTTCTTGTACAAGAAAGCCCTATGGCTAAAATGGCCATCAGAGCTTTCTTGCGCAAGAGAGCGTCCACACTGCCATGGGCGCTCTTGCGCAAAATCACAGCTCACACATGGCAGTGTGGACGTTTTCTTGCACAAGAACAGTTGCACAAGATGTTCTTGCGCAAGAAGCCGCCAGTGTAGACAAAGCCTTAGGGTGTGTCTAGACTACAGGGTTTTTTCGAAAAAAATGGCCTTTTTTCAAAAAAACTTCACCTGAGTCTAGACTGCAGCCGCGTTCTTTTGAAAGTAAATTGAAAGAACGCAGCAGTTTTTTTGACTACGGAAAACCTCGGTTTATGAGGAATAATGCCTTTTTTCGAAGGTGCTCTTTTGAAAAAAGGCGCTATGTAATGCAAACTGTGCTTTTTTCAAAAGAGAGCATCCAGACTGCCTGGGTGCTCTCTTTCGAAAAAGTGACTTGCTTTTTCGAAAGTACTGGTTGTAGTCTAGATGCTCTTTTTCAAAAGAGGCTTTTTCGAAAGTATCTTTCGAATTGCAGTCTAGACGTAGCTTTAGTGTGTTAAACACTTTGCTTTTCCAGCGAACTAGGTTTTATTTTAAGTTTCGAAAGGCATCTCTCTCTTTTTAGGCTTTGAGAGGCTATTCTGCATTCCTTAGGATGGGGGCAGTGTCATTCCTAAAGTCATAATAAAGATGCGGGGAGGGGCAAATTTTAATTCAGTCAGTAGCCTAAGTAAATGAGACTTGCAGCATAAGTAGAGAGTGTCAGATTTCATGGGACTTGGGGAAGGAGTCTGTTATATAGCTTTTGTGATTTTTGGAATCCCTTGCTGTCCAACCTACTTCTCCCATGCACTAGAAGAATTCAGCAAACTACCACAGAGCACAACAGAGTGTGCAAGTAGTATTGATTACTTATGTGGTAACTTACTATCCTTCTTTTCCCACTGCATAAAGTTGCACTGCAGCAAGAAAATTCTAGTTATTTAGAATGTTCCTACAACCCTCTTAATTCTGTATCTCGGAGTGTGTTCATTTTTCTCTTAGGGTATATCTACATTTCGAGTTTGAGGGTGTGATTGTCAGTTAGAGAAGACATACTTTCATTACCTATCATCAAACTAGAGTGCTAAAAACAGAATGGAGCTGCAACAGCAGAACAGGTTAGCCAGCCTAAATTCATACCTGCCTGAGACTCTAATCACATACGTGGGGTGGCTAGCCCATTGGGCTGCTCATGCTCCAAAGGGTACAATGATGTTACTGATTGCAGCATGTTAAAACAATTGTTGGTGCCCAGGAAAGAATAAAATACAGCTTACTCGTTTGAGCCAAGTTGGTTCCTGCTGGGCTATAAAAAGCAGTAAAAATTTAAACTTGTTGTTAAAGTCAGTACATATGATTCTGAATAGCCATAGGGTGTAGATATGTTGAATAAAAAGGGGTTTTACAGTCATTTTTAGAGTCAAACTATACTTTCAGATTTCACTACTGGCAACCTGTTAGTAAATATATTTTCATGTCTAAAGCCACAACTGCAAGAAAAGTTACAGTTAAGGCTAGTGTTATTAATTCTTCTTTGACATGTGAAGGACATGGTGGGGTTGGTCAGCCAATCTTCGTTTCTTCTAATGCTGAGAGAGCAGTGTCTTTAGCTGATTCTGTTTCCATAGTTTGCCTATGGTAAATTTGACCATAGTTAATATTTTACTAGTTTTTTTTATTAGGATAGTTTTGTACATTGTTTCATTTGGGCAGCTTTTCTCTCTCTATATAGCTCTTTGCATCCTGGTGCTGGGTCTTCAGTTTTTATGGCTGAACAAAAATCCTCTGGCTTCAAATACTGCCTCATCACATCTAATGATGGAATCAGGCTTATTATGATAGCCATTAAGTACAGAAAGATACACTCTCATCCTGATATCTGTTTCCCTGGTCTATCAATTTGCATGTGCTCCACACACATTATCACATCATGCCTAGTGGTCGGAGCCAGAGTCAGAACTGGAAGTTGAGCCAAGGGTCAGAACTTAGAGTCAAGAATCAAGCCAAGGATCCAGAAGCAGGAAGGCAGTGAAACAGGGAATGGAGTAAGGCAAGAAGATAGGGTACAATGTAGCAGCCAATCAGGGATTCACACAGTTTCCTGGACAACTTTTTGTGCCGCCTTCTCTGTTAAATAGCACAGCCAGACAAATCAGTGTGGTTGGGCATTGCTCCAGTCAGGACTCCCATGAGCAGTGGCTCTCATGGGTCTAGGATGCTGTTAGCTGCTCAGTCCATCAGTTATTAACAAAATGGATGGTGGCTGGGATGCAGATTGCCTGGGGATCTGCGGGCCTGGGTTCAGCTCCTGTAGAGAGCTGTTCCTGGTCATACTGGACTTCTCAGGGCCCTCAATTTTTGAGAAGACTGGTATTATGAAATTATTCTAGACCACAATCCCCTTCTCCAGTTGGGACATCTGCATCATGTGCAAAACAGCAGCCTCATGTTTCTCCAGTCAGCTGCAAATCCCAACTTCTGAAGAAGAGTAGCTTCATCAGACTTGATCTCCTCCAGCAGCACTTTTATCTTCTTTGCCTGACAAAGCTGCAGTGCCATCTTTAACAGCCTCCGAGGACACTCATAGATTTCAGAACCGTCTAAAGATTTAGGCTGAAACATTAGAGAGCCCAGTGGAAGTGGTGAGTGAAAATCCCACAAACATCTAGACATATTACATAAAGCACTTCTCATTAACTGGCACTGTCAGCCTATCTAGGATATGATGGGATTGGCACAGCTTTTGTGGCAAACACCACCACAAATCCCATTTCCTCAAAAGAAATAACAACAGATAACAGGTTCCATTATCAAGGCTTGAATTATTCTGTACTGACCCCATACCAAGACTTGCTTGTAGTTGTAGCAGGTCAGGGTTATAATAAACAATTAAGCTTCTAGTCAATGCCAGAGGAAAGGAAACCCAATCATTTGAACCTGCTGAAAAGGAAGACCTTTGTCTTTGCTTGTATTCAAATGAGAATTTCCAATTATCAAGCTCTCCTTTCTAAACGCAAGTATATCTGCCTCAAGTTACCATATTGATATGTTAGTGTAGATCCCAATTATGTCATCTTTTTGCTACAGTGGTGGAAAAATCCAGTTCATGTATGTAAGGATCTTCTTTTTATACCTACTTGCAATGTTGATAGATGCATCTAAACAAGGCTGAAGAGTTCATCTGGGGTATCATCAGACATAAGGATTGTGTAAAATGGATGAATCCCTTCTACATATAAACATTTTACAGTTCAGGATGATTCTTCTCACCTGTCTAGTATTTTGCCTCTAGCCCATGGCAAGTCTATACAGGTGAATGACAACACTGCTTTTAAGCCAGCTCCCTGCGAGCACCAGACCCTGCCCCCTCCACCTTCGCACTGCTGCCTCTGATAGAAACAGAGGCAGCAGCATAGGGTTTCAGGGGTCTCCACAGTTATCCAGACTGGTAGAATAGGAGCTATTTATTTGTGATGATAGGTCAATACTATAATTCTAGTCACTTCTGTGGTACACGTCAATAATTCCTGATTGGGTAAAAGAAAGCAAGGTATCAAGAAAGGGAATGTATGCAAACATTGTCTCTATGTTCTCTGTGTTGTTTTGGTATTTCTGCAATAGATTATGTATTTTTTTCTACATTTAAAATAAAAAGTTTTTTTCTTTACTTTGTTTCAGAGGTATCCTGTGGTGATGTCTACTTATTTGGGAGTCATAGGTAGAGTTCTGCTACAAAATGCAAGTTTTTTTTCACTGCTTCTGAGCCAGATGGCATGCGAGTGCGGTCAAGAGGTAAGAGAATTTGTTCTGGCATTTCAAATGAACTGTACATGAAAGGCTTGATTCTGTGAACACCAAGTGCTATTAATCATAAGAATAAAGTTACTCTCACACATCATTGGTTGACATACCCCAAATGTACAAGTGGAAATTAAGAGTCATTATGTTTTCACTTTCTGTCTGCTCCCAATGTCTAAGAAAGCTTGATTTAAAATATTGTTATTGGTCTGTGAAATATTTTACTCTTGTGAGTTCAAGGATAGCTTACAAACCTGTGCAGACCCCAAAAGAAGGCAACCATCAGGTCTGGGCAAACTCATCCCTTTTAAGAGAAGTCAGGTTGATGTCTAATTTACAGGGAAGGGTTTGAAGGGCTTCCTGGGGCTTAGTCTGGAACTAGGGTACCACTTCCTTGCTACCACACTAACACAGACATCCACAGGCAGGAAGGTACATGAATGCTTCTCGTGAGCCAACAATAGAGAGGTTCCAGCCAATTTCCCACAGCTCCCAGCCTAGGACCCCAGAAGTTTATTGTCCTGCCCTGATCAGAAGCCTGACCAGTATATGTTTATAAACCAGTCTGCACCAGCAGAATGGAGAAGACATGCACCAGCTTTTGTTCCTGAGCTGGGGTTTTCCAAGCCCTTTAAGCAAAACACACTGTTTTAGGTACCATATAAAATAATTTTATTAACTACAGAAAAATAGATTTTAAGTGTTTATAAGTGTCAGCATAAAAGGACAAAATGGTTACTAAAGAAAATAAAAGTAAGCTTCCAATATAGTATAAGCTAAACTGGATTTGAATCAAGCAGTATTCTCACCCTATTGGATATTACAGACCTTAATGTACAAACTTTTCCCATAAAATCTGGTCTAGTCTCCTCAGATGATCTTCATCTTCTTGGCATCCTAGTTGTTTCCATTGTAGGTGATAGAGGAGAAAGGCCCCTGCCTGCTACAGTTGTTCTTTATTTTATACCCTTGTCCCATGAGCCTGGCAGCTACTAGCTTCAGGATGTGCTGGTGGGTTTTGCTGAGTTACATGAACAGTAAGCTCCCATTGTATGGTGTTTGCATGGTTGAGTACACAGTTGATTAATGAACGGTCAGTACTCACCCGGGCAGGGATCCTTTGTGTGTCACTAGCAAATTTATAGTATATTCAGTAACAACCACGCACACAATCTCATAATTTTATATTCACTAATGATGCACATATTTGGCTAGAATAGCTGGTTTCAGCAGATTTCTTTCATATGATACTTTACATGCATGCTTTGTATGAAGTATCACAACCATATGTGAATAATGAATAGGGGGGTTAGAATGTGACATTCTGAGGTACAATGTATCACAAAGGATTATTTTCCCAACTCTTGAACACTGAAAGATCAACACTGTTGTAGCAGTTAATCAGTTTAACCCTTTGGAGGAAAATTCATCCTGTGCTGCCAGGATGAATTGCCCAGATGCCATTAGCTTCAAATATACTGACATATACCAGCAGTAACTAGGACTGTGTGTGGGATAAGAAATCCCATTCTTCCTGTATCTTTTTACCTGCAGCCTAGCTGCTTGCAAACTGCAGCATAACTCAAACAATGTGTGTCAGGCTATTTAATGCACAGCTGTTAGCTTGCTTTTCTGATCAGACTCAGCAATTTTACAAAAGGTAGATTTCTCTTGGGCTGGATTGTCAACCTTAGTAATATTTAAAAACCAGCCTCTCCAGCAGGAGTGCCAGAACCTCCACTGCCCCACCTTTTTTCCACAAAGCCCCGCCCCACTGTTTTTCCAAATCCCTGTCTTTGCCCCTAGTCCTCACTCTGCCTCTGTCCCTCAAGACCTCACCCCAGTCCAGTCTATCCCCACTCATCCACCCCCCTACCCCGGTCAGGAGGACTCACCTGTGGAGCTAACGCTGATAGCTGCAAACACCCAACTCAGGTAAAAGGTGCTCCTGACGGAATGAGGACTGGTACAAATTATGACTCAGCAACTCTCCATCTCTTTCACTCACAGTAACCACACTTTGGGTTCTTGGTTGAAAGATCTGACCAGCCACTGTTGGGACCCTTTTCAACCAAATGCTCTACTTGAAAATGGAGCACCTGCCCCACCCTACTCCATGGGGTGAGTGGCCTAGAGATTAATATCCACTCAGCTGTGAAGGGGAGCTCAGACACATCTGCTCCACTGAGCTCTGATCTAGGGCCCTAGAAGAGTCAGCATTGTTGACCCCCTATGTATGTGTGTGGCGGTGGGGGGGAAGGAGGGAGAGGAGAGACTCTTTGAGTTACCCTCCTTGGATTGCTCCCTGCCACTGCTCCTTCTGCTTCTGGTACCAGATAAGCAGGAGAAAGGGGGTAAAAAGGAAACAAAATTGCTGTCCCGACTAAGCTCAGCGTACAGTACTACAGCATAGGCATCTCTGGTCCCTTTTGCTAGGAGCCTGCAGGCTGGGTCTATAATCCTCCACAACCTGCTTAGCTTGGTTGCTCTCTTTTCAACTCTGTCTCCAACTGGAGTATGCTCTGCATGGTTAGAGAGATGGGGTTAGCTGGGCCCAGTCTCTTAACACCTTCTCTCATAATGCCAGGTTTATATACCCCATCACATTCTCCATGGCTTGAGGGATGAAATGAATTTTATGTCAATAGCTATAGAAGTCATTTCAGAGACCCATTAGAAGTGAGCAAAGGTGTGCTCTATGAACATGATAGATAATTGCTAGTCAAGGCCAGCTTTTTCCAAGGAAGAGAGTGGACAGAACCTTTTATCTTCATGACCGCATGCTTCTTGGGTCAGTGGCTGCTCAAGTATTAATGTAGGTTCTTGCCCTGTCTGGTGAAACTGTTGGAACATCTTCCCAATGGAACTAAAATCTATTCAGTTACTTTCTTGTTACTACAGGTTGAATTTCCCAAATCCAGGACTCTGGTGCAGCAACATCTGTGGTCCAGAGAAAGGCCACAGATATTACTGGACCAAAGAGAGTGGAAGCTAAGTGTCAGAGCCAGCTGGGAGAATGCATCTGGCTCTGGCTCAGCTCCTGCCCCAGGGCAGGTGGGACTTGAACCCATGACCCTGTCCTCCCCAGGTGAGTGCCCTATCCCCTAAGCCATGCGGGAACCCGGCCCACCACCTTACCGTGAGGCCGCCCCTTATACCTCCTGCCTCAGGGCCAGCTGGGTTTTGGCTGTCGCATCCTGACGAGACCTGAGCTGAACCGGGGGAGGCGGGACTTGAACCCACGACCCTGTCCTCCCGGGTTGGGGAGTCCCAGCTAGGCCAGAAGCAGCTTGGCCGGGGAACCCCAGCATCAGCAGTGCTAGATGGCGGCAGGGACCCCTGCCCCAGTCGTGGAACCCTTGGCTTCAATGGGGCCAGGCAGCTGGGGAGCCTCAGTGGAAGCGGGGCTGACCAGTGGTGGTAGCCAGGCAGCCTTGGCTAGGGAACCCCAAGAAACCCTGGGCAGCAAACCCCAGCAGCAATGGGGCCAGGCTGCGGAGCTCCAGCCTGGGCCAGGTAGAGGAGCCGGGTGGTGGCGAGCCCTAGCACTGGCAGGGAAATTCCCAGTGGCAGCGGAGCTGACCCAGCAGCCCTGGCCAGGGAACCTCAGGAAACCCCTAGTGGCAATAGGGCCGGGATGGCTGGGCAGCCCCATAATGCAATCCCTGTGGCAATGAGTGGGCAGCAGCCTCGTGGGGCTGGTTGTGGCAGGGCAGCCCAGCAGGGGAACCTCGGGGGAACCCCGACTGGCCAGCATTAGCGGGGCAGCGGCCAGGGTAGGAAGTCCTGAGGAGAGGAGCCAGCAGCGGGGCAACCAACAGGGGAGCTTTCACCTCCACCGGTCCGGCAAACTCCTGGGTCCAGGACTGCTAAGGTCCCAAGGGTGCTGGACTAGGGAGGTCCAACCTCTAGTAACTATTCTTGTTAGGAGTGCCAGTTATGTGCATAGCTCCCACATAGCTCTAGTCACAGCAGTGTATAATACCACTTCCACTTTTCCCTGGTAAACTCCCAGTAATTCACTAATAGAGAATGTCACTCAGTTACCACCAACACAAAATGAACCCAAGATGTCCTCCATAGTGCGTGGGCACTAGCCATTCTAGTAATGATGCCAAATTAATATGATGCATGAGTTTTTGGGGAGGCCTCTGAACTGAGCCATCTCACACACCAACAGAAGAAACAACAAGTATTCCTGTGGCACTTCAGAAATTAACAAAAATATATATTGTATCATGAGCTTTTGTGGGCAAAACCAGCTCACAATACTATAGACATTTTTGTTAGTCTCTAAGGTGCCACAGGACTAACACTGCTACCCCTCTGAGTTACCAACAGAATTGCTCACTGCAAACTCTAAAAGCTGTCTCTTTCCTCAACAGAAATTGGTCTAATAAAATATATTACCTCATCCACTTAATCATGAATTGTGTTAGAAGAACTGAACCAATTCCTGTTACCATTCAGTTACATTCTGGTATATCCTATGTGCTGCCTACCAGTTAACTTTGGTCCTGGTCATGTCAAAACTTCTAAAATGAAACAAGAAATCCCTTATTACCGTAACCTGTTGGGCAAAAACAGCTAGGCAGATGAGGGCTTTCAGTTCCCATCCCAAGAATAATCTATCAAAATATGATTATTGTGAGCTATTGGGTGGCGCAAACCAGCCCACCTTTAGGATTCATTTTCCTGATACAATCTCAGAGACAATAAGCATGATCAGGGCTTGACAAACGGCGGCGAAATCTACTCGCAAGACCCGCATTGCGCATGCGCGCACCTCCAGTGAATGGGGCGACCGGCTGAAACTTACTCGCCATGGGCGAGTAGAAACAGCGATTTGTCGAGCCCTGAGCATGATGTTGTGGAATGGTTGGGGGAAGAAAAGAAAGTAACCGAACCATAAAGCTGGTTTGGCCACAGAGAAAGCAATCTCTTTCTCTCTTATATCTTTCTCTCATACACACTGCTTGTCTTTAACACCTAGCAAAGGATAGCTTGTAACAAGGGAGCGGGGAGTAGAAGGACTAGATCACATGACCATAAAATGGCCCAAAATATGTAAATAGTTTTTTTGAGGGGAGCAGAGAATGCATACAAAGAAATTCCCATTCCACTTGCACTAGATGTGTAAAAGCTCATAAATATGGAAATAAATTAACATTAATTTAATATCCAGAAATATTTTCTCAAAATAAAAACTACATTAAACTTGAGTTAAGATTGATATTGAGAGATTGTAATTTATGGTTCAGAATATTACAAGAATGTTGCATTTATCCCCAAAACAAACATTACAAATCAAGGAAATTCAGAGTTGAAGTTAAACGTAAATCCAGGCATGCTGACGTATGAAAATGCACAGTTACAGGAACCCAAACACAATCTGGGATGAAATTCTAACTCTATTGAAGTCAAGAGCAAAATTCTTATAGACTTCAAAGAGGCCTGAATTTCACCCATTGCTCTTTGCCACATGAGCATTTCACAGAGATAAGGGTCACCAGATCCCTTCACAGATTTTACAGCAGAACAGACAGTAGAAGATCAAAAGGTTTACTGCCCTTTGTGGGTGACCCTGCCACCTGATCTACCAATATCCATTGCATGTTTTGAAATGCTGGGAATTCACCAATGGAAGCCTTCCTGACAAAGGATGGTTGGTTGCCATTGTCCAGCATTCACCATACTGCTGCTCTGAGGTTCCCTTGCCCTGCCCAGCACTGTCCATCATACTCAGTAACAATGAATTATTGATAGTATTGATAGGAATAAGGAAAGAAATAATTAACCTAGTATTGAATCACGTTTTATACAGGTGGGACCTATCTGGTCCAGCACCCTTGGGACCAGGTTCCTAATGGAGGAATTTGCCGAACCAGAGGAAGTCTCCTGCTACCAGCTCCCCAGCCCACTGCCCTTCCCCACTTCCGGTCCCAGCCTCCCTACCTTCTGGGCTGCCATGACCCACCTCTCTTGCCAAGCTACCATGCTGCTGCAACCCAGCCTGCTGTGTCCCTGGCCTTGGCCCCTCTACCAGAGCTGCTGCGTCCCTGGCCCCTCTAACGGAGTTGCCGCATCCTTGCTGCATCCTCAGCCCCGCTACTGGGGTAGTCACGGCTGCCCCGGCCCCGCTTCTCAGACTGCCAGCCCTGCTGGGCTCCCAGCCTAGCCCGGCTCGCAGCTGCCAGCTCTTCTGCCACTGGGCTCCCAGCTAGGATTCCCTGGTTCAGGAACATCGACGGATGTTGCTGGACCAGAAAGTCCTGGTTTTGGAGGTCCAACCTGAATTATGACTTGCTGGGTACATTTGTTGATTGAAAAAGATTTTTAAAAAGATATAATTTTAACTGTAGTTTGCATGTAACCTCAGTATGAAATTGAGCATTTATCTCTTTATTTTAAACCAAGAGAGTTAAGCCAATTATGTTTAAACACTTTCCTTTATATAGTGTGGCAAGGTCCTCGCTCAGGTCCCTTGCCTGGGACACTATCTTTGTCCACAAATCAGCCAGAGACCCTTTCTGGTGCAGTGACCTGTGCCTTTTATTGTCAGTTTCAATTTCCCACCACCTTCTATTTACAGAGCTTTGGTTTTCTAGCAGCTAACTCAGCCAGCCTCTCCTTCTGGTGTAGGAGTACACTCCACCACACTCTGGCTCCTTGCTCCTCCCTTTCACCTCCCTTCTGGCTGCCCTCTTGCTAATGAGGCCCACAGCTGCTTCCATTAGCCCTTCAGGCCTGGGCTTGCTCAGCTGCTGTAATTGGCCTTTTCAGCCAGGCTGTGGTGGCAGAGATCTGACTTAGCCAGTAGTCTGTCACAATAGGAAAATAGTTGGCTTTCAAATGTGAAAGCATTCATTAAATTTTATACATTCAACTCAATATTTGTACAAATGTAATACAGGTTGGACCATGGTTCAGCACCCTTAGGACCTGAGTAATCCTGAACCAGTGAGTTTGCTGGACCAGAGGAGGTCAATGCTCCCCTGCTGGCCTCTGGCCATGCTTCCCAGATCCCCTTGGGACTCTGGGACTCTCCCTCTTCTGCTGTTCCCACTGCTGTTGGTCTTGCCAGGATTCCCCATCCACCTACTGTCATTGGGACTTCCCTGCTGCCGCCAGCCCCGCTCCTGCTAGGGCTTCCCAGCCGTGACTGGCCCCACTCCCGCCGGGGCTCCCAGGGCTGGGGCTCCCTGACTGCTGCTGGCCCTGCTGCCACCAGGGGTCCCCAGTCGCCGCTAGCCCCACTTGCGCTGGGGCTCCCAAGGCCAGAACTAACCAGCCACCACTGGCCCAGCAGCCACTGGCCTACCTGGGGCTCCACAGCCGGCGGCGGCACCACTTCCAGCGTCTAGGGCTCTTTGGTCCAGCAACATCTGTGGTCCAGTTGCCAGACGAGAGTTTAACCTGTATTCCAAGGACCACATTCTTTGTATCTCTTTTCCTAATTGTTGCAAAATGAAATGATATTGTGTGCCTCGTAGCATCCAGTGTATTGAAAGTTGCAGAAAATTTCACTTATAACTATTTTCTGAAACTATCATCTTTTCCAAAATTAGACTCTGCTTGATGTGGGTTTGGGTTTTGTGGTTGTTGTTTGTTTTTGTTCATTCTGTTCAGGTTTTTTCTTCTTTTTCATAGTTTATTAGCATTTGTGAAGCTTGTAGTATTGGCTGCTATCTTTAACTTATATGCACATTGGACTCTCTCATTCCTGCAAATAACCTTCATGGATTTTCCTAATAAAACTTTGAGAAGCTTTTGTTTTGTAAAATATTTTGCGCTTCAGTTAAAAATCAATGTCTTTTTCAAGGGGAATCCCTTACATAGACATGATGCTTTGAAAGGGTGGAAAAACAGATAACACAGCAAGAGTTGTATATGCTAGAGCATCACAAAGAACAATATAAAATTGGTAAAAATGGGTGTGTTATAGATGTGTTGGCAGCAGAAGTATAAAAGTAAGTAATAGAAAACAATGAGGTATAGGGACTTCTGTTTTGCTCTATTTGTTTGTTTTGGGGTTTTTTTGTTTTGTTTTGACTTTGCTTTTTTTTTTTGGCTTTACATCTGCTATTTCCCCCCTCTCCTTTGTATTTTCCTGCGGCTTTCTTTCTCTTTCCTTTTCCTGTTTCTTTTTAATTTTGCCATTGTTTTTACAACTTTTAAGTCATTTTGACAAAGAATCTCTTCTCAAGCCCTTCTTGAAGTGACACTGAGATGCACTGCAACATCTGACGATAGCATCAGATGGCTTTTTTTCATATTTCTGTTGATGGTGAGCTTAGATTAGCGCATTCAGGAGAAGGAAGTTGATCAACCAATGGCTGAAGTTAGCTTTTGCCAACCACAAATTAAACATAATACCTTAAAGTTCTGGTCTAGTTTCAATTTTAGATCCTGCAAAGCTTGAGTCGCCTCATACATTAGCAAAATGCAGTCTCCCACCCAAATTCCTCTATGTGTGGAATTCATAGTCAATCTGTTCTGTCCCATGTCTGAAATATAAGGTTGACTGCATCATCATATTTAATTCTAATTGAAGCTGTCTTTGGATTTCATCGTACAATAACTTATCATACATTAATATGTAAAAATATTGCCTGACAGCAAAATAGGGTTAAGATCTGAGATCTCAGGAATATTGTAAGGCATCTCCAATTCACTAGGAGACATGTGCGCACATGCATGCACACACACACGCCCTTTCTTTTGTGAGAATTTAACCATTGTGCCATATATTAAGTTCCTACAGCCTAAACTGTTGTAACTCACTTTGTGGAGTGTTGCACAGGGGTAGCCATGTTAGTCTGTAACTTTTTAAAACAATGAGTAGTCCTGTGACACCTTAGAGACTAACAAAAATGTACAGTACCATGACCTTTCATGGGTAAAACCCACTTCATCAGATGAGCTGGAGTGGAGATGGAGCTCATCTGGTGATGTGGATTTTACCCACAAAAGCTCATGATACTACACATTTTTGTTAGTCTCTAAGGTGCCATAGGACTATTCATTGTTCGTGGAGTGTGACAATGAGAGCAACACAAACATCAGTTTGTGCAGCAAGCAGCAGGATGCTTCCTAAATAAAGAAAAAATACTGAGAACGCATTGCACCATTTCTCTGCATGTTTTTTATCGCTCCCTTTATGCTTCTGAAACCAACATAATTCCCTGATATTTTCTACAAAACCCAGATTAGAAGAGGGTTCCAGCTTTTTCTATCTGTTTACAACCCCCCTCCCCCCCCCCCAGAATGGCTTCATTCAGAGTACAGCTCTTGGGAATTGAATGTGTAAGGCCTTTTTGGGAGAAAGCTGTCAGCTGCAAAATGACCTTGTGGGTGATCAAATTGGGTCCAAGATTATTGCCTTCAAAACATGATGCAAAACTCCCCAGTTTTTGAAAATCTTCCCTTTATAATGAAGATTAGTAATAAAAATTAATTCATAACAAACATTTTAAAACAGGGGTGGGGAACCTCAGGCCTGGGGGTCAGATGCAGCCCAGGGCTTGCCTGAACCCAGCCCCTGAGGTTCAGCATTGGGGAGCCTGTGCTGGTGCTCCAGTCACCCACCTGCAGGGCTGGAGCACACAAAATCTACTGGCCTGGGCCCCCCTAGGCGCTGGTGTGCGAGGGGAATGTAGGGAATGTTTTGCTCCTTCTCAGACACGGCCTTCTCACTTGGCTTTTCACTTGTATGCAGCCCCCAACTGATTTTTCTGTGCGTCAGCGGACCCAAAAAAAGATTCTCCACCTCTGTTTTTAAAAGTGCCTAGTAAGCAAAAATATACCGTACAATTTACAGTCCTCCATGTAGAGAATATTGGGCTAGATTCTCCAGTTCGTTGTGACTATTTTGCACTACATTAGCTGTGTAAAGCAACCTTACTGAACCCAAAGATGGCCATCAGAATATTCCCCAGGTGCAAGGGAATTTTCCACTGGAATATAGCTGGAAGACATTGCTGTAGCTCCTCCTATTCCAGCCCCCCAAGCCCTTCCACACACTCCACTATGTGTGGTAAAAGGAGGAGAATGTTGAGTGCCTACTGGGTGCCCAGTGTAGATGAGGTAAAGATGGGAAGGACCATGACCGAACACCGATCCGGTATGGCTGATCCTTCACTGGTACAAGGTTCCTTTTTTTCTGTCCTTATATTGCCCAAATTTTCACCAGGTTAAGTTGGTCTGAATCAGGGAGTTTTCACTCTCCACTATTTTTTCAGAGAGGATTAAGGCTTGGAAATCTTACAGTTTTTGGAATCAAGATACTTCAGCGACTGAAACTCAGTAAATAAATTATATGTTTTTTAGGATAACCACTTAATACGAAATGGCATTAAAGAATATACATTCTGTATAGTTGTATAGCAAATGTAGCAGTATAATTTCATGATTCCTAGATTAGGATATGCCATGTCTGTGTGGTATCAGTTGTCTTTTTCTTCTCTCCTGCCCCTTTCCCTCCACTAGCTGCAGATAGACTTGAGTCTATTTAATATTTTCCTGTGACATTTTGTATTGTCATAGCCTGTGCAGTTATAGTTCTGATAGTTAAGGAAGCTATGCAAGCATTGGGCTTGGTAAAAATCTGGTTCACCACACAGCTTACTGTAACACTAGGATTCTCTGAAGAGGTCATTATTTGTGAGAGTTAGTAATGGAATGGATATTTATTTTATGCCTTTTTTTTGAGTATGCTGCCTTTGTTGGACAGTTTCTCACCTGCTAATTTGTCCAACTGGTTTTTGCAGCTTTTTCTCTTCCATTTCTTGCACCTTTTGTCCTTAGTCTCCTTTTCCCAATACATACATGATCTAGAGCAGATCTTACAACACATTTTTTGTGTCTTCAAAGTACAGTCACTGACTCTGGCTGGTGGCTGCTCTGACAAACATTTCTTTCTGTTCCTCCAGCCCCTCAGCAAGAACCTGCCCCGGGGAAGGTGGGTCAGGAACACTAGATGTCTGTGGAGTCCCAAGCTCACCCATATCCTGGCTGGTTGAGAACCAGGCAGTGGCCCAGGAGAGTGCCCTAGCAACCAAATGTGGAGCCAATTCCACTAACAAGAGCTGCCTCCAGTGTGGTGCAAACTGGCCCCTCATATCTCCAGAGGTGCAGGTTGGAGCCCCTGAGTAGGCTGCGTGGTGCAAGGCACTGATCTCTGCTGATGATGTCAGTGCAAACTCCAAGGTGGCTTATCTTATTGCCCTCAGTAACAGCTGCTCAGGAGCAACAACTGGGCATTGTATGGAGGGGCTGATACTTCTCCCCCTCCAAATCTCTGCTTATGCTTCAGATGATGTTGTGGGAGCAAAAAATCTACTTGTGGCTGCATTTGAGAAACACTTCTAGAATTATATTAAATGCTGTTCATGAGATTCTACAAGATAAACTAAATCCTCATTTGAACACTATAATTGAATTAGTTTGATTCTACAACTCTCCATATTTTATATTGCCTTTTTTAAGATGAGGGCAACACTGAGTCTCACTAGTTCCAAGCTTCTTTACATTGTAATTCCCTAACTGGGATTTTAGTTTTCCATGAAGCATCTTATCTGATGTGTAGAGTTTTGTTATTTGATAGTTGTTACAC
The DNA here is from genome assembly GCA_032595735.1 of Pelochelys cantorii. Lineage (NCBI taxonomy): Eukaryota > Metazoa > Chordata > Testudines > Trionychidae > Pelochelys > Pelochelys cantorii. Next base: position 39,643,872 of record CM064330.1, read on the forward strand.
TTAGTCCTTTGCTGCCAGGCAATAGGAATTTTCCTGACTTTGCTATCTCATCAGTTGTGTTTTCTGAAAGTATTATAGCTATGATGTTATACTTTGTGTAAAGTGAACATAATGTCAAGCATATAAGCGCACAGAAACACTGCCAATATTAATTACCTGCTCCTGTAATGTATGGCAAATGACATTCCATACTGCCACAAAATGATGTGATTTCTATTGAAAGGCATGTAAAAGTGGTTCATTTATGTGAAATCAGCTTACCACAATTTACTGGCAGATTTATGTGCAGTAGCACCTACTGTTAGTAGAGTATATACCGTATTACCATGCATTAAATATATTATTGCATAAAGAAAAGAACTGTATTTACTAATCCACAGGGGATTTCCTGTGTTTTAATTTTTTTCATTACTATCACCAGTCTTGTGCAAAATTAAAATATCTGTAAAATATCAGAAAAAGTAAAACACAATTATTTTAAGAATAAAACCTGGTTAGATCACTCTCATTGTTTTATCCTCAGTTTAATTTTTCAAATTATGTTTAACAACCTTAAAGTAGTGTGAGAAAATAAAGCTTGTAATCGGTGCGGATTGCTGATTTAATTATGGAGTTTCAACCTGCATCACCATAAGTGTGAATTAAAAAAACAAAATCCTCTATCAGAAGCTAAATTAAGAACTGATTTTCTTAGAATATAATTATCATGTATATACAAGAACAAAAAAATAAAATAAAATCAAGACTCAACATATTCTATACCACTAACACTATTCACAATATTCAGCTGCTTTCAGGACATGATTCTTCATACTCTGTATCAAAAGACTGTTTTTAAACAGCACCAAGCTCATTCTTACTTTTAAGGTAACTGTACCCTTCTTCACTTCTCTGTTCTTGATTTTTAGCATAGCATACATACCAGCCTCCAAACATACCAGCCTTATCAACAACATTTTCAGCTGCTTAACACTGCATCAAATGCTTTTCTTAAATTTTGTTTCTTCAGTCTCTTCTGTCTCAATGCCTCCAAGAAATAAGCTATTTAATGATGGATTGATTGATGGGCATATGGTGATACTTGATGATTACTGATATTGAGGAGGGGAAATAGTGGTGTTTGTGTGTATCTAGTATTTTTGTATGTTCAGTTGTGTTCCTTTTCCCCACAATTTCATACGTCATCTTTCAGGTGAAAGTCGTATTTGTACCATACCTAGCACAATGGAGCCCCAAACCCAGTTTGACTCTGAGCTATGTTATGTATGAATGTTTTTTTTCCAGTTCTCTCCAGCTATCTTAGTATACTTTAGACTGCACTTCCACCTCCTGTGCTCTGAGAGATTTGGGCTGCTTATTTTTTTCCTGTGTCTTAACTCATAGCTATTGGACTACAAGGCCAAATAACTTCCAACTATTCCTCACCTTCTTTACCTTTATCCACTAAAGCAGGGGTAGGCAATAATTTTTGAATGGGGGCCGCTTCAACATTTTTTGAAGTGGTCATGGACTGCCCTGGAAGGGGCAGGGCCTTGGGCAAAAGGGGCAGGGCCTTTAAATAGCAGGAGTTGAAAGGGCTCACCCCTCCCCTGCAGCTCCCAGGCAGCATGGGGGCTGGGATGGGAGCTGTGAGCCCTTTCAATTCCTGCTATTTAAAGGACTTGCTGCTCCTGGCCTGACTGCTAGCACATTGCCTGGAAGCCAGGGACACTAAAGCCCTTTCAACTGCTTCTATTTAAAGGACTCACATCTTCCCCATGGCTGCCAGGCAACACGCTAGGGGGTGGGGCTTGGAACTACCACGTGGGCCGGATCAAGCCATAGGCGGGCCGGATCCAGCCTGCTGAGAGGCTTTTGCCCACCCCTGCACTAAAATCATCAATGAAAGGCTCAGCATCTGTTTGGGAGATGGTATCAAGTGGAGTACCCCAAGGGTCTTCATTAAGTATCTGGATGATGTGAGATATTTCACACTCAGCAAGTTTGCAGATGACACTAAGGGCCTGTCTACACTAGGAATTTATTTTGAAATAATAATTCCCAAAATAATAATTTTGAAATAGCATGTCCACACTTCAACACTACAGGGAAACCTCAAAATTAGTCAAAGGCAGGCTCCCTTAATGTGGACACACTACCTCAGTTTAGAGCCCCAGGAAGCTCTAAGGGAGTAATTACTTTGACTGACTCTGGTCAGTAGTAATTTTTAGACTAAAGTGCTACCAGACCTTTTGTTGTTGTTTAAGTTTATCCTGTACAGACTATCTCGGCTACCCCCTGAAGCTTCCGGAATTGTTTAGTTGGGGTTGGTCCTACTTTGATCAGGGAGTTGGACTAGAAAACCTTCTGTGGTCTCTTCCAATCCTAATCTTCTATGTGTCTATGTCCCTTCACTCTTCACTTGGGATTTTCTTTCTTATGTTGCACTCAGACTAGCATCTGGGCTTGTCCACCAAATTGATCCATTCTCTTTGTTTCTCACCTCCCTTTTGTCCCGTCCCCCCCCCTTCGGCCTGTCATCTTTTGCTATTTCTCTCTCTGTCCCTGATCTTGCTTCTGTTGAAGTTAATGGGATTTTTTTCATTGACTTCAGTAGGTGTAGGAATCTGTCTTAGTGTCAGCAATTACTCTGATTCCTGAAGATAAATATGCACATTTGCTCTGAGACTGAATCACATAATCACCTCAAATTGTTAAGGAAATGGGCTTAAAACAAAACAAAAAGAAAATATATATGTGCTCGCGTGCACACACAAACACTTGAAAGTCAATCATACACCTGGGTGGAATTAATATTCCAAGGAACTGTTAAAAAAAAAAAAAAAAATTAGAGGACATGCTTTCCTTCTTTAAATATATTGCCCAGCGGTTGTGTTCAGCATAACTATTTACAATTGAAAATGCATACTGTTACCTAGTTTTTTAATAATTTAATAATTTTTTATTTGCTTACAGTGTAGTATTATAGTTTAAATGAACCATGAAACCATTGCTCAGAGGATGAAAATAAAGTACAGTTGTCTAATGTATTATCTAGCTGCCAAAATGCTGCTCCTGTGTAGTGCGTTAAATGTTAATCGAAGAGGATAAATTCACAAAGATTAATATATAGGTTCTGAATAGGAATTGAGAGGTGATTTCACTTTTGTGTATGATGTTGCTGAGATCAGTACTAGAATACTCTAATTCTGCTGTCCACATTTTAAAAGGGGCATTGAAAATCTGAAGAAGGTACAGAAAAGACCCACAAAAATGATGCCAGGGTCCAAGACTATGCCTTACGTTGAGTGACTTAGAGTTCAGTCTATTTAGTTTATCAGAAAGAAGAAATAGAAGTGACTTGATTACAGTGTATAAGAATCTAATTGGGAGAAAATACTGGGTACTTAAGGGCTGTTTAATGTAGTGAGAATGGTAGCAAGAATCAAATGAATAGATGGAAGTTGAAGTCAAGATAAATTCAAATTAGAATTAGGGCAAAGATTTTTCACATTGAGGGTAATTAGCCCCTTGAACAAAGTATCAAGGAAAGTGGTGGTTTTTCTGTCTTCTGATATCTCAGTATCAAGACTGAATGCCTTTCTGGAATATATGCTATGGCCAACTACAAGTCATTAGGCTCCAAACAGGGGAAACTGAAAGAAATTGAATGTCCTGTTTTATACAAGAAGTCAGATTAAATAATCTAATGGCCACTTCTGTATGCAAAGTCTATGCATCATCTATAATTAAAAGTAACTTTGAACTTAATTTGAGAAGGTTACAATTAAGTTATTAATTAGATAATAAAATCATTGATATGATGCATGGAAATCTGTATTTTTTTTCCAGGCTGCATATTATATCATTTTACAGCTCAATGTAAAAAGGCTATTGTGTTCCCTTGTTGTTCTATTTTCAGGCTTTCTCTTCAGGTAAATCTGTTTCATTCAGCTGGAGATGGCCTTAGAGATATGTTCTTCGTTTGAGTATATGTCCCTATGAGTGCTCCATCATAGGATGCATATGCATCTACACACTCTTAACTGGAGATTGCAAAGCAGTTCTGTGTGCTCCCCTATAAGGCACAGACTCTCCGTCACTCAGTTCCTTCTTAACCACCTATAGCTCGAGAGAGTACTTTTGCTATCCACTATTTTATAGCAGCGGCAGATATAGGGCAGAGCGAGCGGAGCGGCTGCCCTAGGCCCTGCACTTCAATAGGCCCCGCGCACGCGCTACTACCTGTCGGCTGTGGCCGTGGCACATGCGCGGAATTGTGCTTCCCCGGGCCCCGCACTTCAATAGGCCCCGCGCCCTGGGCCCCGCAAAACTCTCATCCACCCCTGTTTTATAGCCCACCTTTCTCAATTGTAGTGAACTTTTCCTATTTAGTTATCTGTTGTTTTTATTTTATTATTTAATTTCAGCACAATTGAGCTTTTTGAGCTTTCAGGATGGGGCTTCCCCCCTTTTTTGGAACTTTAGTTAGTGCTTCTGCACATTAGATTATGGAACAGACCCTAGAGTTTAAGCTTTATCAGAATGAACAGGCACTCTAGCTAAGTCTGGTGCTTAGAAGATGCTCGTATTCTATCCAAGTGCAAAGTCTGCTTGGAATTTAAAAGCAGGGTGAGAAAGGAGAGAGCTGCTAGATTGACACTTTTTTTTTTTTTTAATGGAGCTCTCCCTAGCTCCTGATGATCCTTCACCGGTACATCATTCTCAACATCTCAGGCCACTTTGTCTGGAACGTCAACAGCAGCCCCAGAGGCTAAGACTTCCTGAAAAAAAGAAACCTTTTCCTCCTACCAGGGAAACAAGAAGAGGGGTTAGTCACCCCGTAAATCCCATTCCTAGGAGACTTCACATCCCTTAAGGGGTGTGAGGGAGACTGAGACTTCAACTGTATTGAATACTAAGGTGTCAGCACCACATAAGATGTTGATGTAGTGAAGTCTTCCGTCCGCAAAACAGATCCTGAGCTCCTACTTCTGTATCATATGACGCCTCTCGGCACTGTCTACTTCACATGCTCTGGTACCATCACCTTCTTATGGCTATGTCTAGACTGCAGAGTTATATCAGAAAAAGATATGCAAATTGTGGTTTGCAATTTGCATATCTTTTTCCGCCCCCTTTTTTTTTTAACATCCCTTATTCCTCATACAATGAGGAATACAGGGATGCCGAAAGAACGCGTCCACTTTTTCAGAAATTGTTCCAAAAAAGCAGACTCATTCCTTGGACACAGCAGAGCTTTTCCGGAAAAGCTCTGCAGTGTAGACATAGCCTATAGCTCTGAGGTCAGAGAAACTCCTCCATTAATTTCTCGATGGTATCACATTCACCATCTTCTCATCAGTCACTTTTCCTGGCTCCAAAACTGATTCAGCTTTACAGCGTAGGTTATCATACCCACCACTCTCCAGATTCCTATCCATGGAAGATCTCATTTCAGACAAACTGGAATCGCCTTATGGAGGCCTACCTGACTCCCCTCCCCAGTACCTGACCAATAGCTGCAACCTGATATTTAATTGAGCTTCCAAACATCAGTACCAACAACAAAGTCTCAGGCCACTGCTCTTAGCTCAGGAGATACTGTAGACTGAGGTCTCAGAAAGGGGCTCTCCTGTGGAGCTCTAGCTTCATACTCCCATAAGCCAACTTACTGAAGAGGACATTCCAGAGCTTGCTAGGCAACCTAGACCTTGGCAATCTGAACACCTATGGGGTCTCTTCTATTATCCCCCTCCTCAGTGGGTTTATTGGCACCTGAGGGGGCACTTTGATGAACATTTCTACAGGGTACGAGCTAGAGATAAACTCCAACAGCCAGCACTATACATCATCCACAGGCTTCAGTGGACCATCATCCAGTAATATTTGTCCCCGGGTACTAGAAGAGATGCAAGAGAACAGAAACCACAGTCAGATAATAAGTCAGTCATCTCTTCCTCCCCAAAAGAGGTGATAATGATTACACTGCCCTTTTATGTGTATGATTTTAGGGCTTTTCAGAACCTCATGAAATTCCTGGTGGACTCCCTCCAGATTACACCAAAAGCTATCCAATAGTCCCAGCTCTCTCTGATGGACATTTTACATGTGATTTCTAGAGGAAAATGGCCTACCAATTAATGGTGGATTTTTATTTCTTACATGCACTCTTCTGTATACCTGTAAGTAGGCAGTTAAAATTATATCCCAGCAAAGGGAATGGACCAGTTCTCCTGCCTTGCCGTAATTAACTGCTGGCAGAAAACAGTTAATGAAAGAAACCATCGGGCTCATTCTAGACTTTTTTTCTCTGTCAGACAAGTAGTCTAAGAAACTAGACCATCTGGGCAGGAAGAGCTACTCTTCAGCGGCTCTTATTTTCAAGTTGCAGACAACAGGCCTTGATGGCAATATATGATTTCAGCAATTATTCTCTGTTTATATACTTTATTGAGCACATGCCTAAAAAACAGAGACCAGTTTTAACCCTGTATTTCTAAGGGTGAGTTAAAGTCTTAGTAAATGGAGAAAGTATATGTTAAATCAGTGTGCTGCTTCAGTAATACATATTTATATGCTTCATGGGGTAGCCGAGTTAGTCTGTTACAGAAAAAACAACGAATGCTCTAGTAGCACTTTATAGACTAACGAAACATGTAGATGGTATCATGAGCTTTCGTGGGCACAGCCCACTTCTTCAGATGACTGGAGTTATGAGTTGGGTATATGAAAACTTGAAATAAATAGGAGAGGGGAGAGAAAGAAAAAGGGAATGGGGTGGGAGACAGAGCATCATTAAGTATCTGGAGAACGGGTACTTAAACCTAAGCAGATAAAAATCAAAGTCAATAGATAGATACCTAAAACAGGAAGGATACAACTTGCCTAATCACTGTCTGACAGACCTGCAGGTGGCTGTCTTGTCACAAACCAGCTCTACAAGCCAAATACACAGAGAAGCCCTGGAATCCCAGTTCATCCACAAATTCAATTCACATGCTAATGGACTCAATCGTGATATGAGCTGGTGGGGACTCTACCTATTTGATAACCAGTGAAGGTGCTAACAGCTCCCAGAGTGGTATCCTTCCTGTTTTAAGTATCTATCTATTGACTTTGATTTTTATCTGCTTAGGTTTAAGTACCCATTCTCCAGATACTTAATGATGCTCTGTCTCCCACCCCCCTCCCTTTTTCTTTCTCTCCCCTCTCCTATTTATTTCGAGTTTTCATATCCCCTACTCATAACTCCGGCCATCTGAAGAAGTGGGCTGTGCCCACGAAAACTTATGATACCATCCACATGTTTCGTTAGTCTATAAAGTGCTACGAGACCATTTGTTGATTTGACATATTTATATCTTACTTACATGTTCACATAGTGCCTTTCTCAGATCAAATAATATACTTCGAAATAGTTTATCTCAAACAATTACCAAGCAATTATAAAAATAACAGTAACACATTATTTAGTACTTTTATTGTACTTTTTTATCTATAAAAATTAAATCCTTGGAAAAAAGGAACAAAAGTTTTGCACCTGAGCACGCCTCAAAAATCAGTCTATAATGGCTTTAGAAACAAATGTTTTAAGTTTTATATGGCTGATAGAGAACTGTTGTATATCTGCTTGTTGGTATAATTGTGCATTGTGGCACCTTAAGCATATGTACGTTATATTGAAGAGAGAATCTTTTGCAGTTAACAAGTGACTAGTGGGCACAATTATAAAGCTGCAGAATATTTGAGCATCCAAATTAAGACCTAAATTTAAATAATTGAATTTCTCATACACTAAATACACACATTTAGATTACGTGAAACATGTTTCACTTTTACATACATTCACGTACAGGGAAATACTTGCCTACTTCAAAAATTTAACTCTACATTTATAGACTATATGTAATATTTTGGCCTGGGGTTGTTTATTTTTGCAGTTGGACCAGCTTCTTGGTAACATGATTGAAATGTGGGTTGACCGCATGGATAATATTACTCAGCCAGAAAGAAGAAAGCTTTCAGCTTTGGCGTTACTTTCACTTCTGCCATCAGATAATAGGTGAGCAAAACTTAATAGATTTAAAAGATTTTACCTTGTGATTTTTAAAGATGTTTTAAGAAGACTATACACATACATATGAAGAATTAGTAATTTTTCTGTATCTGTTATTAGTGACCAAAGAAATGAAAAAGCTTAATATAAAACAGTATGAAGTAATTCATCTCTTCTTTTTTAGTTCTGCATAGCTACTATAATTGTTCTGTTTGTTTCCCGGACAATATTGCTAAAAAATGTTCAATATATAGGAAGTAGATTATTCTACTTCAGGTTCCCCAGTTTAAAATAAGGAGTTGCTGCTTCTCTCCTTTACATACATTTAAGTTGTTGGATCAATCTGTTTGTTAGGCTTCTAATGTTCCTTTATTAGGACAGTGTTCATTTGGTCTAATTTCGTATCAGAGCAGATGTGTCTGCTATAGGATTTTTTTCAACATGATAGTAAGAAAAAAAGCTACATAGGAAGATGTTTGTGAACCCAGTAGGTGCAGCTTGTTTTGCACCTTTTGCTCTTGGGACCTACCATGGAGAAATAAGACATTTTAAGTAAGCTTTGCTGTGCACATGGGGGACTTGCAAACACTGTGTGATCTGCCATCGACTCTGAATGTAGGACTCGATTTGAGGACATAGGACCAAACCTGACACAGGTATTCCAGTATAGGGAGAAGAACTGCACCCTCCATCCAAGTTTTGTAGTTATTACCATCCCAATTCCTTTTTGAACTCAGTTATATTTTTTGCCTTCACAACATCCTCTAGCAATGAGTTCTTTCAGTTGACTATATGTTGTGTAGAGAAGTACTTCCTTAGGTTTCCATTAAATCTGCTGACTATTAATTTCAGTTGGTGACGGTTGGTTCTTGTTTTATGTGAAGGGGTAAATAACTTTTTCCACATCATTCATGATTTTATAAACTTCTAGCATATTCCCACTCAGTTGTCTGTTTTCTAAAATGAAGCCCCAGTCTTTTATCTCTTCTCATATGGAAGCTGTTCTGTACCCTTATTCATTTTTGTTGCCCTTCTTTGCATCTCTTTCATTTCTTATATATCATTTTTGTGATCGAGCAACCAGAACTGTACATAGTGTTCAAGGTGGTATTATACTATTTATTGGCTTTCCTAATGGTTCCTAACATTCTATTAGGCTTTATTTGTCTGCTGCTGAACATTGAATGAATTGAACATTGAATTTTCAGAGAACTAGCCACAGGGACTCCTAAGATCTGTTTCTTCAGTGGTTACACAACACTAAATTTCCTCTGCCATTTTGTTGCCCAGTCACCCAGTTTTATCAGATCCTTCTGTAATTCTTCACAGGCTGCTTTGGACTTTACTAGCTTAAGTAACCTTGTATTATCTGCAAAATTTGCCACCTGTTTACACATTTTTCCAGTTCATATTTGAATGTTTTGAACAACACTGGTTCTTCTTCAGGTGATATCCCTGTGGCTGCTCCATGTAAGGTGTAGGGACGTCATGGAACGGAGCTTTTTTCAGAAGTTGTCAGTGGGCCGCACATGCGCGAGGGGAGCCTCACACTGCGTTCAGTGTTGGTGCCTCGCACGTGCGGGCCCGCTCCCCCTTAAGTTCCTCTTCTGCCATCCTTGGACATGGACAGAATTCTTAATTCTCCTCAACAATTCTCCTCAGGGAGGAAAAACATGTCCAATTTCTCTTTTTTTTTTCCAGTTCTTGTTCTTCTTTGGCTTCTGACTTCTCAGTCCTTGGAAAAAAAATATTTTGCTTGTCCGCTGCATTCCCTCACTCCTTCCTTAAAAAAAAAAAAAAAAAAAAGAAGAAGAAGAGGAGAAAACACATAGAACAACCACAATAATAAACAAAAGCAGAGAGACAACGTTTGGAGGAGAGCCACAACAGCGAAACAGATGCAGAGTATCTTTCTCACCCCTACAACTCTCGCAGCCAGTGCAATGGCAGGTTCCTCTGACTTTAAAAAATGTCAGTCATGCTGATGCCAGTCTCGGACAAACGTGCAGATTGTATCTGCTACTTGAGGGAAGCTCATGTACCCCAGAAATGTGAACTGTGCCGCTCTCTCACAGCAAGAGCCAGGAAGGATAGGGATCTCCGGCTCCAAATGATTTTATTTGAGAAAGCAATTCAGCCTGAGGACTCTCAAGCCTCCCTGCCGGTGGGACAGGCTCCCAGAAATGGAACCGCTTCACCATTGCCGCATGAGCAGACTAAAAAGGAGCTGTCCCCCTTTAAATCGCTGCCCCTGGCTCCTTCCCCAAAGTGGCTGGAGGGGACAAGATGAATACCCCCAGCACTGGGGTATCAGGGGCTCAAACTGGCACTGCAACCATCATGCTGCGTGCAGCCCTGGTGCCAAAAAGGGTTTCTACGGCACCGGAGAGCTCTCGTACTGCGGTGCTCCCTCACACCGCTTCTGGTGTTACTGAGAGATGCAGCGCCAAGATCTATGCCGCCAGTGAACAATCAGTCCTCGCACAAAGGACTGCCACCAGATGTGAGCTGTTCGGCACCTGACTCGATGTCGCCCACACATGGAGGCTCCAGCACCGGCACATGACAGCCAGGCAGATACAAGCAGCAGGCAGGGTGTTTCCTCCCTCCAGAGAGGCTTCCCTGTTGCCATTCTCACATGTGTTTCCCCATGCTTTGTGAGGTCTCCTGCACTCTCTGAGCATGCTAACTTTGGCCAACTCGATCAGCACAGGGTTTTTTCATCACAGCACTCGTCCCCCACTAATTGTTGTCATCCTTACTGCTATCACGAGAGACCACGATACACTCTTTGGTCTCTTTGATACAATACCCGCCACTCCACCACCCTCCCCACTGATCACCCTGGGACTACAGGGTTTACAGAGAAGACACTCTACTGCACCATCTACCCCTGTGAGGAGAATTCCTCCGTCCTTGCCCTCTCACACTATGCCAACAACTGTGGACTCTGAAGAGGAGGAGGGTCAGCTCTCCAATGAACACACTGAGTTACAAGACCACACAGAATTCCCTCCTGATAACTCTTCATCATACCCTAATGAAGCTATAATACCAGATGACTCACCCGACAGACATTCTAAAACAATTCCAAGAACTGTTCAAGAAGGTGGCAACCAGCCAAGGCATCCATCTCCACGAAGTCAAGGAGAAACAACATTGACTCCTGAAAAACATCTGCCCCCCTTCTTCGAGTGGTCCCTGTGGGTGCTCCACTGTAGGCGTCGGGTCCCGTCTTGGCGCCACAGTCCGGAGATTTTGAATAGCTGTAGTCGGCCGGATCGCGCATGCATGGTGCAGTCTTGCACCGTTTGTGCATCTTGTCTCGTGCGCAATCCAGCTCCCTCCAGTTCCTCTCAACCGCTGTGGGTCACAGACAGAGTTTCCTTCAGCTCTGCGTTCTCCTTGTCAGAACCTAGAATAGTTATAAATAGTTAGTTCGATAGTAGTAGTAGTTAGTTAGTTAATTGTTAGTCGTAGTCATTCTCTTTGTTCTGTTTAAAAAAAAAAAGTTTTTCTCTCAGACTGTGTATAATTACGGCTTAAACCCCCTCCCCAAAGGAGAAAGAAAGCCGAAGACACCAGTAATTTCAACATGCCGGGCTCCCCCAGCTTCAAGAAATGTAATCTCTGCCAAGACGCGATGCCAGCCTCCGACGGCCATTCTTCGTGCAACAGGTGCCTTGGTGAGGTCCATGTGCCACAGAAGTGCTCCCATTGCACTAAACTCATGGCCAGAGCATGGCGCAACAGGCAGATGCGCCGCCGAATGATATTATTCGATAAGGCTCTTCACCCTGCGCAAGCCAAGTCACTACCTTCTTCAGATACGACATCTCCTCAGAAGCAGAGTGCGTCCCCTCCGGGGACAGCCCCCGCGAGAAAGAAAAGGGTGTCACTGGCGCGATCATTACCACCGGCCCCCAGTAGCAGAGTGAGCACAGGGAGCAAACCGGGCACCTCTGGTACTGCCTTCCATAGGCCAACTTCAAGCCACAAAAAATTGGCGGTTACAGCACCGTTGGCACCGAGTGCTATATCTGCGCCAAGTGACTCGCTGACTCCCACACCGACGCCCCTGACACTGAAGCCGACATCACCAGCACTGGAACAGTCTACACCGCTGCCCACAGCATCAAAGCAGTCCGCGGCCGTGGCACCGAAGCAGTCCGCGTCGGCGCCTACCTCTCCATTGGCGCCGCAGTTTGAACAGGCACTGGTAACAACCGACAAACCCATTCGTCCAACCAAGGCTCCAGAAAAATCAGACAAGCGTAGAAGTGTGACACCTATGTCACCATCTCCGAGGTTCTCCCCGACAGCGTCTCCCTCTCCACCAGCGCCGAGATCACTGGAGCTCCATCACTACCATCAGCACCGAGAGCACTATATATATGACAGGTGAGCCAGGTCTCCATTGCCTCATAGATCGTTACCATACCCGCAGTATCAACATCACTCCAGGCACATGTCGGTGTCACCTCCCCCTTCCTGCAGGAGCTCTGTGTATTATTCTTGTTCACCCGACCATGGCAGGCATTACGGTACCTCGTACCGACGGTCCCCTCCTGGCAGATACTATTACTACCATAGGGATCACACGGCTCATTATCGCCACTCCAGGAGAGCCTCCCCTTGCTATTGCCGATCTGCTAGTCGAGCATCACTTCCGCGATCAGTCACGTGTCAACAAACAGAGTCTCCTCCACCTCCAACTTCTTCTCCTCAGGTGCAACAACCACCACACCCCGAGGAGAGTCAGTTGTCAGACTTGGAAGAACAACACCATGATAATTCACCAGAACAATGGTCATCTTCCTCAGGGGATACCAGTAATACCAGGGGACATTTCCCCACCAGGTGATGTCAAGCAGTTTCAGGAACTCTTTAAAAGGGTGGCATCATCTCAGGAGGTTCAGCTGGTTGAGGTGCAGGAGAAGAGACATAGTCTCCTGAAGAACTTGCAGCCCACGCAAAAATCCAAAGTGGCGCTTCCAACTGATGAGGCCATAATGGAAGTAGCAGAGGAGATTTGGCAAACTGCCACATCCATACCTCCGACAAACAAAAGAATGGACAAAAAGTACTTCGTCCCCTCAAAGGGCTTGGACTTCCTTTTCAATCATCCTCAGCCAAACTCGGTGGTGATAGATGCTGTACAGCAAAGGGCGACAGTATAGAGCAACAGAGTCAGATAAGGACCATAGGAGACTTGACCTCTTTGGTAGGAAGATCTATTCCTCAGCCACCCTATTGTTAAGAATTGCAAATTACGCAGCATTGTTGTCTAATCATGATTTCGACAACTATTCAAAACTGACCGCACTTATGGACTGCCTTCCGGAGGCAAAGAAACCGGTTCTGAAGGCAATAGTGCAAGAGGGCTATGCGTTAGCCAGAACAGGACTGCAGATTGCCTTAGATGTGGCGGACACATCTGCCTGAGCGGTGGCTACTGCCATAGCTATGAGAAGGTCGTCCTGGCTCTGCTCTGCAAGAATTCCCAAAGAATTACATACTAAATTGGAGGACCTCCCGTTCGACAAAGTAAAACTATTTGCAGAAAAGACAGATGACGTTCTTCATTTGGGAAAAGACAAACGGACCACCCTGAGAACTCTAGGGATGTCCTTCATACCGCAGGAGGCGCTATCAACCATTCCAGAGGCGATATGATGTTCACTATAGGCAGCAACACCAACAGCGAACATTTGACCAATTTCAACCTAGACAGTGCCCACAAAGGAGGCGACCTCAAAAGAACCATACCCCCGCCGCACTTTCAAACAAGCAACAGGTTTGACTTCCTTGTCGAGAGCCCCGAACCACACTCCATGATCGCCAGGAAATATCAAGAACTACCCGTGTTTCACCATTATCTCAGGCCATTTTATCGCCAGTGGGCCGCCATTACTTCCGACCGCTGGGTCTTGGAAATTGTCTCCTCCGGATTCGCCATCTCATTTACATCCATACCCTCCACAACCCCACCCATCTATTTCATCCCTCAAGGTACACTGAGCAGCAGTTACAGCTTTCTGTCACTCAGTAGAGGGTACGTCGGTGTCTGTGCATCCAACGACAAAAAGATTTATCAAGAGTCTTGCGAACTTGAACCCGCCACATAGACCTCCACCTCCAGCATGGAACTTAGACTTAGTACTCAATACCCTTACCCAGCCTCCCTTTGAGCCGTTGGCCACCACGCCTCTTAAGTTACTGACTGTTAAAGTGGTTTTTCTCCTGGCTGTAACTTCAGCTCGCAGAGTAGGTGAGCTAGCGGCAATGATGTCAACACCACCTTACACTATTTTTACCAAAGAGCAGGTGATACTTAGGCTTCACCCAGTCTTTATTCCTAAAGTATGCTCGACATTCCACCTTAATGAACCAATTATACTCTCTTCATTCTACCCAGCTCCCCATGTTTCATCATGGGAAGCCAGATTGCATATGTTGGACATTCTGCATGCACTTGCCTTTTACATAAACAGGACCAAAGTCTGCAGAAAAACAAACCGTTTGTTGGTCTCTGTAGCAGACCTCACTAAAGGCGAGCCACTTTTCTCCCAATGTGTTGCCAAACTGGTAACCACCTGTATTACCATGTGTTACTCCAGCTGAAAAAGCCTCTGCCAGTGCAACCTAAGGTACATTCCACAAGAGCTGTGGCAACAACCACAGCGTTCCTTAGGGGAGTCCCGCTCCAAGACATACACCGTGCGGCCACATGGTCAACCAATGTCACTTTCATGAAACATTACGTAATTTTGCACGAGCTAACAGTGGACTCCTCGGTGGCTGCAGCAGTTCTTTCAGCTCCAAACGAACCTTGATTACGGAGCGCGTACTTGAATATGGATGACTACTGCTCTGCAGTTGCGTACAATGGTGCACCCACGGGGACCACTCGAAAAAGAAGAAATTACTCACCTTGGTGCAGTGACGATGGTTCTTCAAGATGTGTCCCCATGGGTGCTCCACTACCCGCCCTCCTCCCCACTCCGTAATCTGCTCTCTTAGTTCTCTTTCAAATGGAGCGGCTAAAGGAACTGGCAGGAGCGGGTTCACGCACGAGACAAGACTCGCGAACAGCGTGAGACTGCACTGTGCATGCGTGATCCGGCTGACTATGGCTATTCAAAATCTCCGGACTGCGGCACCGGGCCGGGACCCGACACTTACAGTGGAGCACCCATGGGGACACATCTCGAAGAACCATCGTTACTGCACCAAGGTGAGTAACTTCTTTTTTGCAGGAAAGAATCACGCTGCCCATTGATGACGCTATCATGGAGGTCTCCAGTGAAATTTGGCAAACTCCTGCTTCAATTCAACTAACATGTAAAAAGGCTGACAGGAAGTACTTCATGCCACCAGAAGATTTAGACTTCCTTTTTTTTGCATCGGCAACCAAACTCTCATTGTGGGTACTGCTTATCAACATGCAAAGGTCTCTTGGGCCAGACCAGCATCCAGTGACAACGAACAGAAAAAATTAGAAGCTTCAGGGGGTAGCTGAGTTAGTATGTACAGGAAAAAACAACAAATGGTCTGGTAGCACTTTATAGACTAACAAAACATGTAGATAATATCATGAGCTTTCATGGGCACAGTCTACTTCTTCAGATGACCGGAGTTTTGAGTTTAGGATGTGCAGACCCAAAATAAATAGGAGAGAAAGTGGGGGCGGGTGAGGGTATGGAAACTCAAAGGGAAAAACAGGAAGGCAGAGCTGGGAATCAGTAAGCACCTGAAGATTGGGTAGTTAAAACGAAGCAGATAAGAATCAAAGTCAATAGATAGTACCCTTCCTAACACAGGAATCTACACAAAGAGCTATTTGCACCTTCATTGAATGTTAGATTGATAGTGTCCCAACCACCCTCATCATTATTGAGTCCATTAGCATGAGAATTGAATTTGCGGATGAATTGTAATTCCAACGCCTCTCTGTGTATTTGGCTAGTAGAATTGGTTTGTGACAAGACAGCTACTTGAAGATCTTTTAAACAGTGATTAGGAAGATTAAAGTGTTCCCCAACAGGTTTCTGAATGTTCCCTTTACGTATATCTGATTTGTGTCCATTGATTCTTTCCCGCAGACACTGTCCAGTTTGTGCAATATACATAGTAGTGGGGCATTGTTGGCATTTGATGGCATAGATCAAATTACTGGATGTGCAGTCAAATGACCTTTTGATTTGGTAGCTTATGTTGTTGGCTCCAGTGATGAATTCGCTTGTATAGATATGTGGGCAGAGTTGGCATCGCGTTTGGTTGCAGGACTGGGTTCCTGGATGCTTATGATGTGGTTGTGTGGCATGGTTACCAGAAAGAATTCGTTTCAGGTTGGGGGGTTGTCTGTGAGCAAGAATAGGCTTTTCTCCCAAGGCCTCTGAGAGTGAGGGATCATTTATCAAGATGGGTTGTAGATTGTGTATAATGTGTTGGAGGGGTCTGAGGTGTGGACTATAGTTAATAACAAGTGGAGTCTGTTTTTTTCTCTTTTGGGTCTGTCTTGAAGTAGTTCATGTCTGGGTACTTTTTTGGCTCTGTCAATCTGTTTTTTCACTTCTCCAGGTGGGTATTTCAGTTTTAGGAATTCTTTATAAAGATCCTGTAGATGTTTGTCTCTGTCTGTGGAATCGGAGCAAATCCGGTTCTATCTTAGGGCTTGGCTGTATACAACAGACTGAGAAATGTGTCTGGGATGGAAGCTGGAGGCATGAAGGTAAGTGTAGCAGTTGGTGGGTTCCAGTAAAAAGTTAGACCTATTCGGAAGAAGGGTGTGTTCTTCAGCCAAATTACAGCCAAGAATTGCTAACTGCTCAGCATTGCTAGCAAGCCATGACTTACATAACTATTCCAAACTAGCCGAGCTGATGGAACACCTACCAGATTCCAAAAGGCCCGTCAGTCATGCATGAAGGGCACGCTATTGCTCGTACAGCCCTTCTCTCCTCAGTAGATGTAGTGGACACGGCAGCCTGGACAACTGCCACAGTGGTGGTGATGAGAAGGGCCTCTTGGCTCCTATCGAACAGCGTACCCAAAGAACTCCAGTCGAAGGTGGAGGATCTTCTGTTTGATAAGCGCAAACTTTGTGCAGCTAGTACTGATGAAGTTCTGCAAAGCAGCAAGGACTCCTGAACTACCTTTCGTACACTCGGCATGTATACTCCTCCATACCACCGAAAGCGTTATTCTCCATACAACAAAAACACAGACAGCTACTATAACCATGCTCAACAAAAGCCATAAGACTACAGTTGAGCTAGACAACCCCAGAGGAAGTGTCCACCTCAAGCTTATTCCTTTGGTTCCTAGGCAACAAAGCAGCAAATCTGAAGATTTGGACGAGGGCCTGCCTGACCTCCCAGTTCATCCTTTGCCAATGTGCCAATAGAGCGGGTCTCAGATGCCTTTCGGGGGAGAGGTTTCTATTCCAAGTATTTTCTAACCCTGAAGGGCATGGGGGTTGGAGACCCATATTAGATCTCCACAAGCTAAACAAATTCCTGTAGAAGCAACAATTCAAGATGGTAACACTAGCCTCGATTATACCAGCTCTGAATGAAGGGGACTGGTTCACAGCCCTTGACGTTCAGGACGCATAATTCCACATCGCCCATACACCCATCGCACAGCCGATACCTTCAATTTACTATGGACAAAGACCACTACCACTACAGAGTCCTACCATTCGGGCTGTCTTCTGCCCCCAGAGTTTTCTCAAAGGTCCAGGCTGTGACTACAGCCAACCTCCAACACAAGTTACAGTGTGGAGTGCTGGAGATTTTTTTTGCAGCATTTGGACTTTTATCATAAGGCAGAGATTAGGAGATTATTTAAGGTTTGAGCATCTGTTAGTTCAAGTTTTTTGCCAGTAGAGAATGAATGCTCTTCCTCTTCCATTCTCCTTTGTTGAAGAGGGCATAGCTGATTTATCTTTTGGGTGTGATGGAGGGTTGAATGCCTAGTATATTGTTAATGAATGTCTAGTATATTGTTAATGAAGAAATATATATATATATTCTTCTTCCTGCAGAACATGAAAGCAACCAGCAACATCATTGCCCCTTCGTCTTTATGTCCCACTGCATCCACCAGTGATAGTTAAAATTATTAACAGTGTAATAGCTGGCATTGAAATTGTCATCGGAGTTCATAGTTATCACTCACACGTATTTAGATGAGGGGGCATTTCACAGTTACCTGAGAAATACCTGAGAAATACTGATCAGTCTGCCTTGAGACTCAGGAGGACAGTCTGGCATAAAATTTAACTTTAACAATTTTTTTATGAGCCCCATAATTTTTCTGAATGCTGCCAAATTCTAGTCAGTTATGTATGTGTGAAATTATCGTAGATGATAATTATGCCTCATCATAGCTCCCGAAATGGGGAGCACTTGGGTGAATAATTCAGCTGAGGAGGCATCATTGCTTTTATAATGAACAGAAGCGTATCTTCACTTCACCAGGGCAAGGTATCTAGCTATAAGTCTGAATTAGCAGATGAACTGTGCCAGTTGCTCCTTGGGCAATACTTTTAATTTTTTTTTCCAGCAAATCTGCACAGAATAGAGTTCCATGGGGTGGATTTATTTGTAACCAAATTCAAGCTTAGCTGAAGAGATTTTTGTTACAGGTTTAGGTGTTCTGGCAGGGGATGGTTCAGGTTTACAGGTGTTCTGGCAGCGGATCAGACTCTTTCCTCCTTCAAAGAGTCTGAAGGGCATGAGTAGAAGGAGCAAAATTTAGGGCGATTGCTTTAGCCTGGTTATGTCAACTGGT
Organism: Pelochelys cantorii; assembly: GCA_032595735.1. Classification (NCBI taxonomy): domain Eukaryota; kingdom Metazoa; phylum Chordata; order Testudines; family Trionychidae; genus Pelochelys; species Pelochelys cantorii. The sequence continues at coordinate 39,662,710 of CM064330.1, forward strand.
ACTAAGAACATTTGGATCTACAGTAACAATATAGTACTGCTTCCAGCTGCTCCTGCTTTCCTGTGGCAAGAATCAAACCTTCCTGGTGATCCTTAAAGATGAATTGATGCAGGAAAGTGTTTCTTATGTACTCTTCAAGGTCAGCATCAGTCACACACATGATTCTAGGGTGCACTGAAGATCAGTCTGTTAAGGTCCCAGTCCGTTAGTTAGCAGTTTCTTTATGGCATTAGAGAAGCTGGCTGCCATGCTAGTAAATAATTACCTGTGTGGAGGACCAGTTTAGTGTTATGAAGAATTGCCTACCTTCCTTGAATCTGTTGATTCATATTTGTATTAGTTTGGGCAGCACTTAAGATAGTGTTCCTAGTTAGGAATTGCTTTGGTCTGGTATCTGGGGAATTAACAGCCCTTTTTTTGTAAATTCTCTTTTATTGCTCTGGTTGAGATAAATTTATCTTTAGAATGAGTTCTGGGATATTCATTTAACATTTGTTTGGACTAGACTCACTTCCCTTTTTTCCTAATAGTTCTCCTTTAAAGCAGACGGAGCAGCAAACAAAAACAAAAATAAAGTTAACATTCATTGAATTTACATAGAGCTTTAAAATTTTGTCTTTCTGCAGAACTCTAGAAATCTGATTCCCTTATGTGTCATCTAATGTCTTAAGAATTGTCAAAAAGCTTGTCACTCATCCTTAGCTAATGGGATACAATCTTGTATCAAGCAATGTTATTAGGCTAAAGGGGATCATTTCACTCCTTGTTTTGAGCTCACACTCTGCCAGAGGCCTCCTTGAACATATGGAGTTCTATTTTAATTATAGTAATGCTTCTTACTCTGACTTGGTGCATTATTCATAGGCTTTAACATGCTGACTCAAACTTCTCTTCAGATTCAGCATTCAGAAGAAGAGATTTGAGTTCAGAAGTACATATCAACACAGTGTAGTCCCTTTTAACTGATTTTGCCTGTTCCAGATGGAACTATTTACTATAAAATGTGCTTTTTGTTATATGATAACATAACGTTAAGTATTCACATACCTTAAGACAGACAAAATGTACTTACGAAAGAAATGTTGTGCACTATTTCATACTAATTATGTGTTTACAGTATGTGAGTTATATACACAGTAACATGTTCTATACTGAATGTTGTTTGAAGAGAAAAGGTACCTTATCTAAAAGTGGGGGAAAACCCTTGTATTCTAATTAAATGATGAGGATTCCAAACTATAGTATTTCTGCTCCCATGGGACAGATGAACTTCAGCATATTTTTGAGGACCAGTAAGTCGCTTGTTATCGATGACTTAAAAATTTGCACAAAATATAATGTACAAGTAAACCTCAAATGAAGGATTCTCTTTACTTTTGAGGAATACTTTCCAGTGTTTTTTCTGTCTCCAAAGGTTGGGATTTTGTTTGTTAATATTTTTATTTTTCAATTGTGTTGAAAAAATTCTGTTGAAGGGGAAAAAAAGGGGGGGAGACCAAAGTTGTTGAGCAAAAAAAAAGTGAGTGCAGGGATAGGAACAGGGGAGCAGTTGAGCACTAAGACCCAGGGGAAGCATTGCTTCCCCTAGGTCTTTTGGCCAGCAGCCATTTTGTGCTGGCAGCCTTGGGGAACCAGGTAATCATGGGGGTTGGGGGTGTTGGGAGCCAAGGAGGAGCTCAGGGTGGGGCGGGGGGGGAGAGGCCGGGCGCTGAGTGTTTGTAGGGTTGCCAGGTGCCTGGCATTTTCGCCTCCTGGCCGGGGAAAAATTCAGAAAATACCGGACATCTTGACATCTCAGGTGTCCGGTATTCTGTGAATTTTTTTACCGGACAGGAGGCGAAAATATCGGACTGTCCGGGTAAATACCGGATACCTGGCAACCCTACCAGGAAGAGACCCAGACCCCGAGCCCATGGACACCCTGCCAGCACCGGTGCTCCCAGAAGACCCCAAGAAGCAGCAATCACACCAGGTAGGCCCACAGGGGGAATTAGGAAACGGCCCAGAGAAAGCTGACCCCGTGCTGGCTAATGAGATGGAGGTTGGGTGGGCAGCGTATTGTGGCCTAGACAAAGTCATATGCAACAGAGTAGGAAATAGCTTAGTGTGTTTAATAACAACAGTAGCACTATATTTAACATTGTGAGCATGTCGTCCTTCAGTCCAGCATCCTGTTTATCTTCCTAAGTACAGTCGCACATTGTTCTGTAGTAGTTAGAAGTTCATAGTTAAAAAAAAAAAAAAAAGAAATCCTTTTCCTGGTTAGTATGCTACAACACCTTTCCATTTAGCTGCAATTCCTGTTTTTTCTTGTTTTCTGCATAAACTGAATAGTGCCCAATTATCTGTGTTTGCCTTTTGAGTCCAGCCACATAAATTATGTAAAACTTCATATATTTGACTGACTTACAGTACATTATTTTATTTCTTCTCCTCATTCTGTGCTCTAAGTTACTTACAAACCTCTTTTTCAGTTACAATGTAAATGTTTCACTTTCAATCCATGTAAATATTTTAAAAATAATCTCCTGTATTCTGCTTTTGGTTATTGTTGTCATCACCAACCTACTTTTTTAAAAATAAACTATTTAGGTAAATCATAATTTTGTTGTTATAGGTAACATGGTGAGCATATCAGGCAAATAAAGTAATTGGTGAGTGTCTTGGTAGTTATAGCAATAGCATGATGCTTTTCCCAGGCAGCTAACAATTGATTATTTCCATCCTCTTCAAAGGCTTGGAAAACTCTGAATGCTGATCTATTTTAACACAGCCATCTCAAGATCATCCGGTTTTATTCCACCAAAGTTTATGCTTTTCTTAGCATTGTCTTTGTACTGCTTTCTGGGGCAGCCTTAATTCTGATGTTCTTGTGCCAATTCTCCATAGAACATTTTCTCCATAGAAAATTTCAATGATGTGTCCAATCCAGTGTGCTTGGGCTTTTATCAGCAGAGACTTGATGCTTATGGCAGTTAACTTTTGGAGAACTTCCAGGTTGGTCATTTTGTCCTGCCAGTGGATCCCCATAAAAGTTGATCCCCATAAAGGCAACACCACAGTTTTTTCCAGGCTGATTGGAAGGCCAAATGTGATCTATGATGCACTGGAGAGCTCCTTTTCTGTATTCTAGGAGAGCACAACAATCCACAAAAAATGTTTCTCTTAGAAGTAATTCTGTTACTTTTGGTTTTACTTTAAGCCTTATAAAATTGAAGACTGAGCTGTCGTGTCTGTATCTGATGTATATGCCTCTGTTGAGCCCATTTGTAGCTTGCTTCAGAACTTGGTAAAGAAGAGATTGAACAGCAGAGGGGCAAGAACACAGCCTTGTTTGACTCCATTTGAAATGGGAAAAGAGTGAGATCTCCATTAAAAATCCCTTTATCCCTTCATGAAATAAATGAATGATCTTTACCTATAAATAAATAAATGATTATCTTTGTTGGGCAACCAAGTTTGCTGAGGATCATCCATAGTCCTTCTCTATTGACTGTATCAGATATTATTGTCAGATCAGTGAAGATGCTAAACAGATCCATGTTTTGTTCAATACGTTTTTTAAAAAATATTTGCCTGATACTGAAAACCATATCTATGGTACTCACTCAACACTAAATCTCAGATAGACTGGCTTAAGAAACAGATGAAATCAGTTGGTTCAAGAGGATATGAGCAAAGATTTTTAAATAAAGGAATGGTTATGGCATTTTTGAAGTCTTGTGGCATTTCTTCCTTGCCAGATGTCAGTAAGGATCTTCTGAAGTTCTGTTACCATCTATGGACCCTGCAGATTTATATATTTCGGTTGGTATTTCCTCTCTGCCCAAGGACTTTTCCTAAGCTCCTCAAAGTTAGGAAATGCCAGACATACAGTTCCCCATGCAACCTTAATTCTGTCCCTGTATGTATATGTCGGTGTTTTGGAAAGCGGGATTACTGTTTGTAGCCACAGGGAGCCATGGGAAGTCAAGTACAGGAATTCCTTGCTATTCGTGGTTTTGCTGTTTTGCCTATTTGTAGTAGTGTGTTACACCAGCCCAAGCACACAATGCAACATGCTGATGCTTTTTTAGTGCATGATCATTAAATTTCAATAGCATTCAATTAAAGGTTTTACTATTTTTTTTCAACTTTGGTTGGAAATTCATTGTTTTGAAGTTGTTTGCTGACTGTGAAACAGCAGGTAATAAAAAGCTAGTTAGCATTACATTATGGAAAATCTTAAAAAACAACAAATAGTCTAGTAGCACCTTAAAGACTAACAAAACATGTAGATGGTATCGTGAGCTTTCATGGGCACAACCCACTTCTTCAGATGACAGGAGTATTAGAGGTCCAGATCCAAGAATAAATAAGGGAAGGGGAAAGGGGGAGAAGAGAAAAAAAAGATAAAGGAGGGGAGGGGAAAAAAGAGAGAGAGAGAGAGAGAGAGAGAGAGTGAGTAGATGGTTTAAATAGTTACAAGAGGCTGATAAGAACAATTAGCACCTCCATTGGTTGGTTGGTTGGTTAAGTCATTAGGAGGTATCTTTTAGACACTTGAAAACTACTACTATGTCCCCTCTCGATCTTCTCTTTTCTAACCCAAACAAGCCCAATTCTTTCAGTCATCTCTCATAGCTCATGTTTTCTAGGCCTTTAATCATTTTTGTTGCTCTTCTCTGGACCTTCTCCAATTTTTCCACATGGTCTCACTGATGTGGATTAGGATGGGGAGATTGGAGAGGTAGGCCACTATGAGTCGGTCAGGGAAAGGACTGGGGGGGGGGGCAGAGCACCACAGCAGGGGAACCAGTGCTGGGGTGGGCTGAAGGGCAGAAGTCAGGTCAATTTAAGAGGGCCATGGCAGCAGCCTCCATGCTAAACTAGCCACCCACAATTATGCGTGTATGAAGAGAACCACAGAAGACCTGGATTCAGGTCCTGTCTATCTGAATCAGGATCCTGCCATCATTATTAGGCTTCTGGTTGCCCACTCAGACCTGTATTTTGGTCAGTGGCCTTAGTTTTTGAGTGTCCAACTTCAGGCACCTGAGGCCTGAAGTTTGAGGCACTAAGGCAGCTCCAGTTAGCCTCAGTGGGCTTCGTTCCGTATCCGTGTTCAGATGCTCAGCATCTCTGAGCATGGCCTCAGACTGAACACCCTCAAAATGAGGCACCCAAAACTCACGGGTCACAACCAGTGGGGCCCTTGGATGATCGAGATGCTAAAGGAGCACTCAAAGATGATAAAGTCATAGCGGAGAAGCTAAATGAATTCTTTGCTTCAGTCTTCACGGCTGAGGATATTGGGGAGATTCTCAAACCTGACCCATTGTTTTTAGGTGACAAATCTGAGGAATTGTCCCAGATTGAGTTGTCATTAGAGGAGGTTTTGGAACAAATTGATAAACTTAACAGTAACAAGTCACCGGGACCAGATGACATTCACCCAAGACTTCTGAAAGAACTCAGATGTGAATTTGTGGAACTATTAACTGTGGTTTATAACCTATCCTTTAAATCGGCTTCCGTACCTAATGATTGGAAGATAGCTAACGTGATGCCAATATTTAAAAAGGGCACTAAAGGTGATCCTGGCAATTACAGACTGGCAAGTCTAACGTCAGTACCAGGCAAATTAATTGAAACTATAGTAAAGAATAAAATTGTCAGACACATGGATGAATATAATTTGTTGGGGGGGGGGAAGTCAACATGGTTTCTATAGATGGAAATCATGCCTTACTAATTTGCTAGAGTTCTTTGAGGGAGTCAATAAACTTGTGGACAAGTTTATAGTATACTTAGATTTCCAGAAAGCCTTTGACAAGGTTCCTCACCAAAGGCTTTTAAGTAAAGTAAGTTGTCATGGGATAAGAGGGAAGGTCCTCTCATGGATTGATAACTGGTTAAACAAAGGGTAGGAATAAATCGTAAGTTTTCTGAGTGGAGAGAGGTAACTAGTGGGGTCCCCGAAGGGTCTGTCCTGGGACCCATCCTATTCAACTCGTTTATAAATGATCTAGAGAAAGGGGTAAACAGTGAGGTGGCAAAATTTGCAGATGATACCAAGCTGCTCAAGATAGTTAAGACCAAAGCAGCCTGTGAAGAGCTTCAAAAATATCTCACCAAACGAAGTGATTGGACAACAAAATGGCAAATGAAATTTAATGTTGATAAATGTAAAGTAATGCATAATTAATAATAAAAAATAATCCCAACTACATATACAATATGATGGGGACTAATTTGGCTACAACTGCTTAAGGAAGAGATCTTGGAGTGATTGTGGATAGTTCTCTGAAAACATCCACTCAGTGTGCAGCTGCAGTCAAAAAAGCAAATAGAATATTAGGAGTAATTAAAAAAGGGATAGAGAATAAGATAGAAAATATCTTATTGCCTCTATATAAAACCATGGTACGCCCACATGTTGAATACTACGTACAGATGTGGTCACCTCATCTCAAAAAAGATGATTGGCATTGGAAAAGGTTCAGAAAAGGGCAACAAAAATGATTAGGGGTTTGGAACAGGTCCCATATGAAGAGAGATTAAAAAGACTGGGACTTTTCAGCTTAGAAAAGAGGAGACTTAGGGGGATATGATAGAGGTCTATACAATCATGAGTGGTATGGAAAAAATGAATAAGGAAAAGTTATTTACTTATTCCCACAATATAAGAACTAGGGGTCATCAAGTGAAATGAATAGGCAGCAGGTTTAAAACAAACAAAAGGAAGTTTTTCTTCACTCAGCGCACAGTCAACCTGTGGAACTCTTTGCCAGAGGATGTGGTGAAGGCTAGAACTTTAACAGGATTCGAAAAAGAGCTAGATAGATTCATGGAGGTTAGGTCCATCAATGGCTATTAGCCAAGATGGGTAGGAATAGTATCCCTAGTATCTGTTTCTCTGGAGGTGGGTGCTGGGGGGATCACATGAGGATTACCTGTTGTTATCCCTCCCTCTGGGGCACGTGCTATTGGCCACTGTCAGCAGACAGGATACTGGACTAGATGGACTTTTGTTCTGATCTAGTATGGCCGTTCTTATGTTCCACATCTTCCTTGAAATTTGGTGCCCAGAACTGGACACAATGCTCCAACTGAGGCCTAATCAGTGCAAAGTAAAGTGGAAGAATGACTTCTCGTGTCTTGCTCACAACACTCATGTTAATGCATCTCAAAATCATATTTGCTTTTTTTGCAACAGCGTCACACTGTTGACTCATATTTAGTTTGTGGTCCACTATGACCACTAGATCCTTTCCTGCAGTACTCCTTCCTAGACAGTTGCTTCCCATTCTGTATGTGTGAAATGGATTGTTCCTTCTTAAGTAGAGTACTTTGCATTTGTCCTTATTAAACTTCATCCTTTTTACCTCAGCCCAGTTCTCCAGTTTGTCCAGATCATTTTGAATTATGACCCTATCCTCCAAAGCAGTTGCAATCCCTCCCATCTTGGTATAATCTGCAAACTTAATAAACGTGCCAATATCTAAATAGTTGATGAAGTTATTAAATAGACCCAGTGTCAAAACAGACTTCTGTGGAACCCCATTTGTTATGCCCTTCCAGCATGATTGTGAATCATTAATGACTACTCTCTGAGAACCAAACTAGTTATGCACCCAACCTATAGTAGCCCCATCTAGGTAGTATTCCCCTAGTTTGGTAAGAAGGCCATGCGAGACCATATGAAATACTTTACTGAAGTTTAGGTATACCACATCCACTGCTTCTCCCTTATCCACAAGGCTTGATAGCCTATAAAAGAAAGCTATCAGATTGGTTTGACATGATTTGTTCTTTACAAATCCATGCTTGCTGTTACCCATCACCTTATCTTCCAGATGTGTGCAGGTGAATTCCTTAATTACTTGCTCCATTATCTTCCCTGTCACAGAAGTTAAATTGACTGGTCTGTAGTTTTCTGGGTTGTTCTTATTTCCCTTTCTGTAAATACCTTTTCCAGTCTTCTGGTATCTCTCCCAACTTCCATGACTTTTCAAAGATGATAGCTAAAGGATCTTCTAGCAGCTCATTGAGTGTTCTCGGATGCATTTAATCAGGCTCTGGTGACTTGAAGACATCTAAGTTTTCGAAGTAATTTTTAACTTGTTCTTTTTTATTTTAACTTCAAAACCTACACCATTTCCACTAGCATTCTCTATGTTAGGCATCCCGTCACCATCAATCTTCTTGACAAAAACTGAAACAAACAAGTCCGTAAGCACCTCTGCCATTTCCAAGTTTTCTCTTATTGTTTCTTCCTCTTCACTGACCAGTGGGCCTACCTTGCTTGTCCTTGGTCTTCCTCTTGCTTCTAATATATTTTTAGAATGTCTTCTTATTACTCTTTATGCTTCTAGCTAGATTGAGCTCGTTTTGTGCCATCGCCTTTCTAATCTTTCATACGTGTGCCTGTACTTAGGCCTCCATTACCACAAACAGGGAATGCATCTCCCCCAAAGTCTTCATAATGTACCAACAAAACTGCAGTTACTTTACGCATCCTACAACCTGACTCTCATACTGTTTCTGGAGCAAAGGCCAACTGTGTTACAGTAGAATGGTGTTGGGATGCAGGGTTGGAGGAGTGTTGGTGTCCACTGGCAGAGCTGTGGCATGCAGGGAGTTTGGGGTTTAGGTATGTTGGGTGGCACTGGCAGAGTTGGTGATGCAAGAGAGCATGGAGGAAGAGATTCAGGAAAGTAGGGCTGCACTGTCAGAGCTGTGGGGCACAGGAAGGTTGGGTGCACAGGCACAGCTAGGGGAGTTAGGATGAATAGGCAGAGTTGTAAGGTGCAGGAAGTTTAGGTTCCAGTTTGATTAGGGTGCAGTGACAGACCAGGGTCTGCAGAGGGCTACGGTGCAGGAGATTGGGGTACACTGGCAGAGCTGTGAGGTGCAGGAAGGTTGGGGTGCAGATGGGTTGGGTTAAAGTGGCAGAGCTGGATGATGTCACTGAGGAAGTGGGTCTGGCCCACGAAAGCTCATCACCTATTAAACCATCTTGTTAGTCTTTAAAGTGCTACATAGTTTTTCCTTTTGTTTTATCAAAATCAGACTAACACGGCTACCTCTCTGTTACTACATCTTTCTCATGTGAGCCCCAAAGCTCCCTCCCCTTTTGTGCCATCTATTATCATTTATTTCCCTCTGTATAATGCTCCCCTCATCACACCCCCAAATTCTTCTCCTGCTTTTCCTCCATGCCTTTATCTCCTAATGCCCTTACCTTCTCAGGAAGCATTCACATGTACAGAAGGAGTACAAAAACAGTACAAACATTTAGAAGCAAAATCAGAAAGACACAGACATAAGATAACTACTCCTATTAAGGGACATAAAAGGCAATAAGAAAAGATTCTTGTTCCTATATGAGGAGCAAGAGAAGTACAATGGAAAGTACAGGTCCTCTACTTGGTAAGGAAGAACTGGTAATAACTGATAATATTAAGACTGTTGAGTGGTTTAATGCCTAATTTGCTAAGACTGTTGAGGGGTTTAATGCCTAATTTGCTTTAGTCTCAATTAAAAAGATTAATGGTGACCAAATACTCAACATAATAAAAAGAGGGGAAGAATGAAAGCCAAAAATAGGGAAACAACAGGTAAAAAATATTTAGATAAGTTAGATATAATCAGGTTGTTAGAGCCTAATGAAGTTCATTCTCGGGTACTTGAGGGACTAGCTAAAGCAATTTCAGAACCTTTAGCAATTATGTCTGAGAATCCATAGAGGACAGGTGAGGTGCTCAATGACTGGAGAAGGGGAAAAAATATTACACATATTTAAAAAGAAGAACAAAGAGCACCTGGGTAATTATAGATCAGTTGGCTTAACTTTAATATCTGGAAATAGAATAAAGCAAATTATTAAACTGTTTGTAAGGAAGTAAAGGATGATAGAATTATAAGATACAGATTTGTCAGGAACAAATCTGAACAAATACAGATTTGTCAGGAACAAATCATACCCAACCGACCTACTATCCTTCTTTGACAGGGTTACTGAGCTAGTGGATTGGTAAGAAGAAGAAGTAGACATGAGTTAAGAAAGGATTTTAAAAGCACATTCTTATAAGCAAACTAAGGAAATGTGGTCTAGAAGAAATTACTGGTTGAAAGATAGAACTCAAACAGTAGTTATCAATGGTTTGTTGGCAAACTGGGAGTGGATAATCCCCTCATGGTCAGCCCTAGATCTGGAAATATTTAACATTTTAAATAATGACTTGGATAATGCAGTGAAGAATCTGCTTATCAAATGTGAAGATGACACCCCACTGGAAAGGGCTGCAAGCTCTTTAAAGCGCAGGAATAGCATTCAAAACAACCTTGGCAAATTGCAGAATTGGTCTGAATTCAGCAAGGTGATAGTCAATAAAACTATTGCAAAATACTTCATTTAGGAAGGAAGAATCGAATGCACAATTACAAAATGAGAATAACAGGGTTCGTGGTAGTACTGATTAAAAGAATCTGGGGGTTGCAGTTGTGGAAAAGGCTAATGCCATTCTAGGTGTGTTAACACAAGTGTTGTACGTAAAACACAAGAGATAATTGTCCCACTCTACTTGGCACTAGTGAAGCCTCTGATGTGTCCAAATCTACATGTGATATATTAGGAAAGATGTGGACAAAAATGGAGAGAATCCAGAGGAGAGCAACACAATTGCAAAAGGTTTTGAAAATATGACTCAAGAGGAAAGGTTAAAAAAACTGGGCATGATAAGTCTTGAAAAGCGAAGAAGGTGGGGGACCTCATAATGCCCTTCATATGTGTTAAGTGTTTTTAAAAAGAAAACCGTGATCAATTAATCCCTACTGAAGTTAGGACAAGAATTAATGGGCTTCATTTGCAGTAGGGGAGATTTATGTTAGACACTAGGGAAAGCTTTCTAACTATAAAGAAAATTAACCTTTTAAATTGTCGTCCAAGAGAGATTGTGGAATCCCATCATTGAAGACAAATACCTTTTCAGAAATTATTTAGGTTTACTTAATTCTTCCTCAGTGTAAAAATGAACATTTTCATAAAGCCATTCTCAGAGTTTGGATCCTCCAGATATTTACGGGGTGCCATATTTGGATTATTTTGATGCGCATCATATCAATAATGCGTTCTCTATCTCTAGGTAACCCATCCATCTCCTTCCCCCACAACTTTAGAAACTTTGAAAAATGGCTAATTTGGGAAGATTTGCATCTCCAAAACTTCTAACGCTAACTGTAAATTTGTGTTACTAATTCTAATCTGCACCCTTCTAAGACACACCAAATTCCAGAGACATCTGACTAAGCATATTGAATGTAGAACACTTAGAAAGGTCAACCTTTCAAGAAATGTCATGACGCAAGCTCAATTAGACTGGCATTGCCACACCACTGTAATATAAAAAGAAAATATTGTAGAACTTTGAATACAGACATAATATGGTTCCGACTCTTCTTTTCTTCTATAATAGTAACTTGTTATTCCTTTGATAAGGTAATTGTAGCACAACATCTTACTGAACTAAAGGTAGCAGTTAAGTTGCAGTTTTTCACATTGGTAAATTTCGACACTGTCATTTTTCTTTGTCCAACAGTAGGACTTGACTTACAAAGGAATCTTTTAATGATGAGTAGGCTAAGCATTTGGCAAGCCTGTTTTCAACAAGAAGAAATGTGCATTTTCATTTTCATTGAGACAATTGTTGTTTGGTTTCTGTGAGCTCTTGAGGATAGTTGAAGGACACGTACAATTTGAGAACAATTGCTTTATTCCTTGTTAAAATAATTAAAATTCGGTTGAATCTAGATAGACAAAGGGTATGTCTAGACTACATGGCTCTGTCGACGGAGCCATGTAGATGAGTTTACTAGACATAGGAAAATGAAGCAGCGATTTAAATAACCACCGCTTCATTTACATCAAAATGGCCGCCGCGCTGTGCCGATCAGCTGTTTGGCGGCACAGCGCAGTAGTCTGGACGCACCACAGTTGACAAGGGAAGCCCTTGTTGACCACTCCATTATGCCTCGTGAAATGAGGTTTACCGGAGCGGTCGACACGGGTTTCCCATGTCGACCATGGTGCGTCCAGACTACCGCGCTGTGCCACCAAACAGCTGATCGGCACAGCGTGGCAGCCATTTTGATGTAAATGAAGCGGTGGTTATTTAAATCGCCGCTTCATTTTCCTATGTCTAGTAAACTCATCTACATGGCTCCGTTGACGGAGCCATGTAGCCTAGACATACCCATAGTCTGTCAACTGCTATTGAAACATACTACTTCTATAAATTGAAACTTTGCACGGTATGGTTCTAAGTTAGGCAGATACTTTGGTGAAGTGGCTAAGAAAACTTTAATGTCTTTGCATACTCAACTCAAATTAAAAGATCCCTTGTCAGAAGATAAATCCAAATTGTTGATGAGATTACGCATCTACAACTTGCCTGCTGCTACTGCAATATACAAAATTTGCTCCTCGGAAAAACTTTGTTACTGTCAGTAGTATCTATATGTCTTTTACAGTGGAATTTTAAAAATGTATTTTTAAGCCAGTGAACAGAAGATCTTACAATGTAATCCTTTTATGTTGTTACTAGGCGATTTACCCGACAGTACTCAGGTCCTTAATTAAAGTAAGGGATTTTTAATAAAAGCAAAATGTACTTGCTTTATTTAAATGATGGTATTTTTCAAAAATATGGTGGTGTTTTATTATGTTAATTTTATTTCAGATTTTAAAAAAAAGGTGTTAAATTTTTGTTTTAATTTTTTACTAATTTTTTAAAATGGGAATTCCATTAATTGTATATTTTCTCGTCCCTATAAACTCTTCTCATTTGCTATGTTTTAACAAAAAAGACTTTAGTCAATTTGATCTCCAATAAAATTTTATTCTAGTTTTCAAACCTTAAACATTGGTTTAACTTTGCCAAAACAGAGCACTACTTCAAATTTCTCTATTTTATCTTTTTCCTGTAAGGTTTATTGAGAAGCAGTTCTATTCCAGGTTCTTTCTGGATCATCTTGGTTCAGTCGCATTCAACATTCACTCAGTTACATAAATTTTGAGGACTGTACTTGATTTGGTGATTCTGTCTCTCTTCTGTTTGGCAATCCCATTGCAGGCACATCCTGTTCTCCTGGCACAACCAAGCCCATTACATTGCTTTAAGTTATGATCAGAGGAATCTTTATACCCAATTAGATGGTCCTAGTTCTTATCGTTTAGAAGTTTTCAAACTGAAAGCATTGATTTCGCTGTGCCAAAATAGAGCAATATTCCAAATTTCTCCAGTTTATCTCTCTTCTGTAAGATTTATTGAGAAGCAGTCCTTTTCCAGGTTCATCCTTTTTTTTCCCCTGGCTCATCTTGGTTCAGTTCCGGGCTGAAAGTAACTGAAATTTCTTACAGGTACTGTTGTATTGCAATTCCCCCTCCCCCACTGGGGGAAACCCTCAGGGCAGGAGGTCGTGGGTGTTGTGATACAATAGAATCTGTAAGAAAAGTAAGTGTGGGGTGGAGTGCATGAGGGGCTCAAGAAGGGGGCTGGGGAGTGTTGGAATTGGGGGACTCAGGAGAAGGAGTAGGGATGTGGAACGTGCATGACAGGGTGCTGGATATGGGAGTCAGGTCTGGGGGGTGAGGAGGGACTCAGGGCGGGAGGTTGGTGTGCAGGAGTCAGGGTTGGGGGTGAGGTGGCTCAAAGCAGGGTGTTGGTTGCGGGGTTCAGGAGTCAGGGTTGGGGGGGTGAGAAGGGACTGAGGGCAGGGGGTGAGGATGTGGAAGTACAGGAATCATGCTTGAGTAGGTTGGGGCGCTCAGGTAAGGGATTGAGGTGTGGAGGGGGGGGGCGGAGGGGGAGAGAGCAGGGGGCTGAAGCTTCTTCCTGTCCCTGTCAGGGAATGAGAGCAAAGTGCACAGGTCGCCTGCCCTCCCCAGCCAGAGTGAGAGGAATGCAACAAACTGTGCAATTTCCCTTGCACCCTGACATTTGAAGAAGGGGAACAGCAAACATGCAATCCCTTCCAGGCACATCCCATTTTCCTGGCACAACCAAACCCTTATGTTGCTTTAAGTTATGATCAGAGCAATCTGTATACCTGTAGACTGAATTTGGTGGTACTAGTTATGACCGTTTAGAAGGCATTCTTGAACAAATAGACATACACATTTTCTAAAATATATAGTAGATTGTTTGGTGAGCTACACTGGTGCTAGGAACAGTTTGAGAATTTTTTCACATGAAGTGATCTCCATGTCTTCTACAGTAGTGTCTTAAATGGCTATTCAGTAACATGTCTCACTGTAAATCATTTTTCTTTCTTGGATTATTAGAATGGAAATTAATTATGTTGCTTGTTCATGAGGTGGTTCAATGAAATTGTCTCATCTGTTTTTCATTTACTCCGATAGCTGTTTCCTACTTGAGGATGTCTGAATTTCATAATGGCTATACATTTATTTCTCAATTACAATATTATATAAATTTCTGTGTTCTGATTAGCTGGGAACTACTAGCTAATCAGAGGTCCAGGGTTTCCACAGAGTACAGTTATTTAGAAATGATCACGTTTATGACAAACCCAACTGACTGCCTTAAATTACCAACCATTTCCCATCTCTGTTATTCTACATTAGGGCTACTCAACATGCGGCCTGCAGTGCAGCTTGGGTTTACCGTGCGGTTTGGGTTGATATATTTTTTAGTAGTTACATTCCTGGACTGTTGTGAAGCCAAAACAAAAAAGTAGTCAATATAATGGTCTTCTGTATATATGTGGTTTAGTTGTTAAATTCCTGGACTGTCATTGCTCATTAAAAATGCTGTCATATGAGTGGAAATCAGGTAAATATTGCATTTTATTAATATCAGCAGAACTGACTTCAATGGGGCCTGTGTGTTGTGTAGTCTTGCCTTAATCTTTGTATTCATGCCCATCAGTGTGAAAGAAGCTATTTGCAAATATATATGTATATATGTTTGCGTGTATATGCAACCATACTTAAGTTGCGGCCCTCGGCACGTGCTGTGAGTATCATTGTGGCCCCTGGAGCTTCCAAAGTTGAATAGCCCTGTTCTACATGATTCCCTTCTTTCAACACTCCAACTTTTTTTATTTCCTTAGAAAGATAAAACCCTATATGCACTCACTTTGCTGTGATGGACTTTGTTTTCAACTAAACTATAGTTGTTTTAAGGGCTTCTCTTCTTCCCTCTAGTTCGGTTTCACTAACACCAGTTTTGATTATGATACAGTGCAAAACCTTCATCGCCACTCTTTCAGCATTTTTTTTAAACGTTTTGTGGGGAGGAGGAGGAGGAGGAAAAGGGGCAAAAAAAAGGTGAATTTATAAATTATGGTAGGGCAGTGACCATTGTAGTTAAAGCTGAGTTCTATTTTGTATATAAAACGGGGATTTAACCTTAATTTTGTATAAAGAAAGAGAGTACATTGTATATAGTTTATCCTTCCAAAATATTACAGTATACAGTTGATTACATTTCTGAGAGGATTGAAATAACATAAGAACATAAGAATGGCCATACTGGGTCAGACCAAAGGTCCATCGAGCCCAGCATCCCATCTGCCGACGGTGGCCAATGCCAGGTGCCCCAGAGAAGGAGAACAGAAGACAATGATCAAGTGATTTATCTCCTGCCATCCATCTCCTGCCCTTGTTATGAAGGCTAGGGCACCATACTTTATCCCTGGCTAATAGCCATTTATGGACCTAACCTGCAAAAATTTATCAAGCTCTTTTTTAAACCCTAATAGAGTCCTGGCCTTCACAGCCTCCTCGGGCAAGGAGTTCCACAGGTTGACTGTGCGCTGTGTGAAGAAAAATTTCCTTTTATTAGTTTTGAACCTACTACCCATCAATTTCATTTGGTGTCCCCTAGTTCTTGTATTATGGGAAAAGGTAAATAATTTTTCTATAATCACTTTCTCCACACCATTCATGATTTTATATACCTCTATCATATCGCCCCTCAATCGCCTTTTTTCCAAACTGAAAAGTCCCAGTCTCTCTAGCCTCTCCCCATATGGGACCCTTTCCAAGCCCCTAATCATCTTAGTCGCCCTTTTCTGAACCTTTTCTAATGCCAATATATCTTTTTTGAGGTGAGGAGACCACATCTGCACGCAGTACTCGAGATGTGGGCGTACCATAGTTTTATATAGGGGAAGTATGATATCTTTTGTCTTATTATCTATCCCTTTTTTAATAATTCCTAACATCCTATTTGCCTTACTAACTGCCGCTGCACACTGCGTGGATGTCTTCATAGAACTATCCACTATAACTCCAAGATCCCTTTCCTGATCTGTCGTAGCTAAATTTGACCCCATCATGTAGTACGTGTAATTTGGGTTATTTTTTCCAACATGCATTACCTTACACTTACCCACATTAAATTTCATTTGCCATTTTGCTGCCCAATCACTCAGTTTGCTGAGATCTTTTTGTAGTTCTTCACAATCCCTTTTGCTTTTGACTGTCCTGAACAACTTTGTGTCATCTGCAAACTTGGCCACCTCACTGCTTACTTCATTTTCTAGATCATTGATGAACAAGTTGAACAGGATTGGTCCCAGTACTGACCCCTGGGGAACACCACTAGTTACCCTCCTCCATTGTGAAAATTTACCATTTATTCCCACCCTTTGTTTTCTGTCTTTTAACCAATTCTTGATCCATGAAAGGACCTTTCCTCCTATCCCATGACCACCTAATTTACGTAAAAGCCTTTGGTGTGGGACCGTGTCAAAGGCTTTCTGGAAATCTAGGTATATTATATCCACTGGGTGCCCCTTGTCCGCATGTTTATTAACCCCTTCAAAGAATTCTAACAGATTAGTTAGACACGACTTCCCTCTGCAGAAACCATGCTGACTTTTGCCCAACAATTCGTGCTCTTCTATGTGCCTTGCAATTTTACTCTTTACTAGTGTTTCTACTAATTTGCCTGGTACTGATGTTAAACTTATCGGTCTATAATTGCCAGGATCTCCTCTAGAGATGGAAATGGATCTGCTATTTTTTTATTTAAGTATAATAGATTCTCAAAATTGATATTTGATTCACACAATTTTTCTGACCCTTTACCTTAAAAACAATGATGTATAGCAAATCAGAGATTTATTTACAATGAGACTTGGTGTCTAAGGATACGTAATTTTTAAACTAACAAATTTAAGTTGTTAGTGTTATTCATCATAACTGAAAAATTAGGTATCAGAGATAACCCTCTGTTGGCTTATGTAACGTTTGGAAGACTTGTGAATGCTGTCAGAGGGAAATAATATTGTCCATTGTCAGAAGCCCTTTAGTAATGCCCCCTCAATTCTGAAACAGTGGCAGGCATGGATTTTCTAGTCTGTGGACAACTATTGGGCCTCATGGAAGAGTCTCTGGTATAGTATTAACTTATGTGTCCGCCATACATCACTTGGTAAATCTTCAACCAGACATCTTCGTGAAAGAGTAAAACCCAGTGCCTATCTCATTAATCTGAATAGTGTCATTATTTATTTGTGTCCTCCCACCTGTCTCTCTATCTGTTATCTATTGTTCTTCTTCGGGTAGTGTCCCCATGGGTGCTCCACTGTGGGTGTTGGGCTCGTCTGGCGCCGCAGTTCGGAGATCTTTCAGCCGTTGTCTGCTGGACCATGCATGTGCGGCGGCCATCTTGTGGCTTTTTGCGCCGTTTCTGTTCGCGCGGTCTGGCTCCCACCAGTTCTTCCTGGCCGTCTTCGGGCGCAGACGGAGAAATAGCTCCCTCTCGTGTTGAGAGATGAGAATTTGTATATAGTTAATTAGTTAAGGATTGAGAGACGAGAATTTGTATATAGTTAATTAGTTAAGTTTATAGTTAATGTTTAATTATAGTTAATGTTTTAGTAGTTAGATTCTAGTTAGCTTAGTGCGTTTAAAAAAAAAATTTTCTCTCACCATGCCTGGGTCACCAGGCTTCAAAAAATGCCTGATGTGCTGGGAGTAAATGCCCGCGTCAGGCGGGCGCTCCTCATGTATAAAGTGCCTGGGGAAAGGACATATTCCCCAAAAGTGCCCACACTGCACAAAGCTGATGGCCAGGGCATGCCGCGACCGGGAGACGCGGCTCAGGATGCTCTTATTCGATAAGGCACTTCGATCACAGGCGGAAACCCCAGCTCAACCGCCATCTCTCCCTGCCATGACTCATCGGCCTTCCCCCAAGTCGACGAGCTCAGAAAGGAGCCGATCGCTGTCTCGCTCCTTACCAGCACTCAGAGTGAGCATGGGAGATAAGCCAGGCACCTCAGGGACAGCGGCAGCCTGAAAGCCGCATAAAGACAAACTGGTGCGTAGTACGTTGGCACTGAGCCCAGCAGAGCGTTCGGCACCGAGACCTAAGTTGGCACTAACGTCAGCACCAGACGTGGCACCGGTACCGTCGGCATCTGCCTCCGACCTGCCGGCACCGGAGACCATATCAGTACAGCCTGCACCTCATTCCCAGGCACCAACAGACTCAGCACCGGGATGCACCGTACCGATGCACAGGGCGACAGCTCCA
The DNA here is from genome assembly GCA_032595735.1 of Pelochelys cantorii. Classification (NCBI taxonomy): domain Eukaryota; kingdom Metazoa; phylum Chordata; order Testudines; family Trionychidae; genus Pelochelys; species Pelochelys cantorii. Next base: position 39,681,264 of record CM064330.1, read on the forward strand.
CCAGCACCGACGCCTAAGGCACCGGCTCAGTCGGCACCGACACACTCAGCACCAGAACCATCGGCACCAGCGCAGCACTCTTCAACACCTCCATACTAGTGCTGAATTTCAACACCTAGCGCGACACCACCAACGCCTCTCATGCAACTCTCCCTTTCTTCCACTAGCAGAGGAGGAGCAGCGAGTCCGCAACAGGGGGTCTTTTCCCCCGAACCCCATTCTGCACCTCCAACTTGTCATGAATCCAGGCAGCTCCAACCTAGTTTCTCCCCTCGACCAAGACACTACTATCACCGATACTATCGCTCGCCGTCTCCTTGCTATTCTTGGCACAGATCCAGATCCCCAAGGTCTCACTCATATTCCAGGAGCTCTAGATACAGGGATGACCACAGGCGTAGATACCAACCTTCTTACGATGATCGCTACCGTAGATACCATAGCCATCGAGAGCAATATTCCCACTCAACTCGCACCTCACCTTTACCAGCTCGGTCATTCACAACTCGTGACAGGAGCAGATCCCCCACCTTGCCCTCAGCCAGACCACCTACTCCATCTGGTGATCAACCACCAACAGAACAGCCTACCATGGAAGTAGAGCACACCTCTGACATGGAAACATCACATCACAGGTCCCCTACAGACGTGGCATCTTCTTCGCCAGACGATGCCATCATCACTGGAGACACCTCACCGTCAGATGACCTGAAGGAATTTCAGGAGTTATTCAGGCGGGTAGCCGACACCCAGAATGTACAGTTAACGGAGGTCCAACAGAAACAACATCATCTGTTGAGAAACTTACATCCTTCCTCCCACTCCATCCAAGGTCGCTCTCCCACTGGATGAGGCCCTACTTGAAATCGCCAATGGGATATGGCAAACTCCTGCCACGGTGCCCCGACCAATAAAATGGCCGACAAAAAGTATTTCGTCCCAGCCAATGGGATGGAATTCTTGTTTAGCCATCCCCAGCCTAACTCCTTGGTCGTCGATGCAGCTCAGCAATGGGCCAAAGCCCCTCAATACAAAACCACCACTGGAGATAAGGACAACAAGCACCTAGATCTCTTGGGCAGAAAGGTGTACTCCTCGGCCACGCTAACGCTCCGAATGGCCAAGTACGCGGCGCTGTTAGCGAATCACAACTTCGACAATTACACTAAGTTAGTTCCCCTACTCGACTACCTTTCAGATACTAAGTGACAGCTGCTCAAAGCTATTATTCAAGAGGGCTACACTGCCTCTCGTTCAGCGCTTCACATCGCTCTGGACACAGCGGATGCAGCAGCAAGGACTACAGCAACATCTATTGTAATGCGCAGGGCCTCATGGCTCCACATGTCAGCGGATCCAAGGGAGCTTCAATCTAAAGTCGAAGACTTGCCCTTCGACAGACAAGGCCTCTTTGCGGACAAGACAGACCAGCTGCTTCACTCCAGCAAAGATTCACGCACCATGCTCAGGACCTTGGGCATGTATACGCCCCCATATCGACGGAAAAGGTACACGTCCTATCAGAGACAAAGACCTTTCTCTTATGCACAACCACAACAATATGAGCACCAACGACCTAGGCAATGGCTTCAAAGACGACAGCCACAAGCCGCCAGACCAACAAATCAGCAACAAACCAAACAGCAAGTTTGACAGGTGGATCGAGGTATTGCAAGCCGTTCAAATACTACCTGTCTCGAATGCCAGTACTATGCTTTTCCACCATCGCTTAAGGCCCTTTCACTATCGCTGGGCTGCAGTAACTACAGACAAATGGGTCATGCAACTAATAACAGCGGGCTACATAATTCCCTTCACATCCCTTCCTCCTATCATCCCTCCCCTCCCGTCCCTCTTCAGGCACCCATCTCACAAACTCCTCCTCAAACAGGAGGTAGCTCACTTGCTCGACAAAGAAGCAGTAGAGAGGGTACCAGAGCTCTTCCAAGGGAGAGGGTTTTACTCCTGCTATTTTCGAACACAGAAAAAATCCGGGGGTTGGAGGCCTATACTGGACCTTCGCCATCTAAACCAGTACTTACGAAAGTAGCGTTTCAAGATGGTGACCCTAACGACCATCATACCGGCACTCGAGCAACGCGACTGGTTTGTATCCCTCGATTTACAAGACGCCTATTTCCATGTGACGGTTCATCCGGCCCATAGGCACTTCCTTCAATTCCTGGTAGGCTCCAATCATTACCAGTACAAAGTCCTGCCATTCGGCCATTTGTCAGCCCCCAGGGTGTTCTCCAAAACACTGGCAGTAGTAGTGGCCTTCCTATGTCGATTAGGAATCATCATTTTTCCCTATCTAGACGACTGTCTTCTCAGAGCCCGATTGTTCGACGAGGCCTTAAGTGCCGTCAACACAACAAGACTGCTCTTCAACACCTTGGGTCTTATAATCAGTGTTTCAAAGTCGTCTCTCATACCTCAGCAAACCATAGAGTTTATAGGCACCCGCCTCAACTCCATCACGGCACGCACTTACCTACCCGACTCCAGACTTTGTACTGTCCAGGATCTTGTACAGGTTCTCACTATAAGCCCCACAGTCCCTGTACTTACCTGTCTGCAGTTGATGGGGCACATGGCAGCGACAACATACGTCGTAGCACATGCTCGACTATATTTTCTATGCCTACGGCATAGGATATCTACAGTATATACACTTCACAGACACGACGTGCACAGAATGGTCACTGTACCAAGCACGGTCAAGCAATCTCTAAAATAGTGGACCATCCCCCAAAACATGCTGGCAGGTATACCGTTCCACATACCCCAGCCAACTATCCAGGTCACAATGGACACATCCCTGCTCAGCGGGGGGGACCATATGCAGGACAAACAAGCTCAAGGCCGCTGGTCGGCCCAGGAATCTCTCTGCCATATATACCTGCTACAGTTACGAGCTGTGTACAATGCCTGCAACTACTTCCTACCCTGGATACGCAACCAGGCAGTGCAAATACTTACAGACAATATGACAACAGTCTATTATATAAACAGGCAGGGAGGAGCCTGCTCCCGTATTTCGTGCAGGGAAGCCGTGCATTTGTGGAATTGGTGCAATCAACACAATATCATGATTACGGCAGCATACCTCCCTGGAGACGACAGCACGACAGCAGATACGCTCAGCAGGCGCTTTGCCCAACAGCACGAATGGGAACCGCACCCCGAGGTCCTACGGAACATATTCTCCCGCTGGGGCCATCCAGCGGTGGACCTCTTCACAACGCAGTACAATGCAAAGTGCGCTCATTATTGTTCCAGAGCAGGCATCAGCCTCGCATCGAAGAGGGATGCCTTCCTATACAACTGGGGTCAACAACTCCTGTACGCATTCCCACTCATTCCCCTAATCCACAAGGTCCTAGAGAAAGTGGCTGCGGACAGAGCAACACTAATCTTAGTAACACCATTCTGGCCGCTCCAGACTTGGTTTCCTTATCTGTTCCACATGTCACCTCATCCTCTGTATCGTCTCCGCAGTCGGTCCGATCTAGTGACACAGAATCACAGGCAATTGCTCCATCCGCAACCGGATCACCTTGCTCTGTCCGCTTGGCTTCTGACGGGTTCCACCAAGAAAGAATAAGTTGCTGGAAAGCTGTCAACCATGTTCTTTTACATAGTAGAAAAGCTTCGACCTGTAAAACTTACCTTCGTAAGTGGAGAAGGTTCAGTGAATGGTGCTCACACACTAACTCGGATCCTCATGGAATGTCCCTATACTCCATTCTGGAATATATCTTGCACCTCAAACACTTCGGTCTTTCTCTGTCGTCTCTCAAGGTGCACTTAGCGGCTATCACAGCTTTTTGCCAACCAATCGAAGGATATACCGTCTTCTCACACCCCACTACGAGAAGATTTCTCAAAGGGTTGACCAACCTGTTCCCTGAACACAGACAATCTCCGGACCTCTGGAACCTAGAGCTGGTCCTAGACACTCTGATGCGGCCACCATTCGAGCCTTTGGCCACATCCGACTTCGACTCTCTTACTATGAAGGTTGTGTTCCTGTTAGCAATCGCATCTGCACTCAGGTTAGGAGAACTGGCAGCCCTTTAGGCATCATCTTCTAACACCATTTTCACACCACAGGGAATCATCTTACGACCACAACCATAGTTTTTGCCCAAGGTCAATTCCAGTTTCCATATAAACGAACCTATCATCTTACCCGTATTCTATCCAAAACTGCACTCCTCCAAACACCATGCAAGACTTCACTCGCTCGACGTCCGCAGGGCCTTGGCATTCTATATTGAAAGAACCCGCAATATACGAAAATCTCAACATCTACTAATCTCGCTAGCTGACCGCTCTAAAGGTCGCCCATTATCATCACAGCGAATATCGAAAATAATAGTGTCCTGCATTGCTAAATGCTATGAACTAAGAAACATCACATTACCTCATATGGTTAGGGCCTACTCTACCAGAGCAATGGCATCTTCAACAGCCTTTCTCAAAGGAGTTTCCATCAAGGACATTTGCCGGTTGGCGACATAGTCCTCCAACCTTACGTTTGCAAACCACTACATGCTAACAAAGATCATCATCTCCAACACAGCAGTAGCCACTGCTGTCCTCTCCTTAGCGGCAACAAATTGACTCCACACCCTCCGCCGTATGTTGGCTATTGCTGGGGAATCACCCACAGTGGAGCACCCACGGGGACACTACCCGAAGAAGAAGTTACTCATTTTGTGCAGTAACGATGGTTCTTCGAGGTGTGTGTCCCCGTGGGTGCTCCACGACCCGCCCTCCTCCCCTCTTCAGAGTCTGTTGTTTTTGTCTTCCAGACCTCGACAATCAGGAGGAACTGGCGGGAGCCAGACCGCGCGACCAGAAACGGCATGAAAAGCCGCAAGATGGCCGCCGCGCATGCGCGGTCCAGCAGACAATGGCTGAAAGATCTCCGAACTGCAGCGCCGGGACGAGCTTGACCCCCACAGTGGAGCACCCATGCGGGGGACACACCTCGAAGAACCATCGTTACTGCACAAAGTGAGTAACTTCTTCTTTTATACTTAGACTCTTTGGGGGTAGAAAATTGTCGTTTTGTTATGCCCTTTTACAGTATCTGGCATAATGGGATCCCATTAACTAAGGCTCTCAAATATTATAAAAACAATTATTCATTATTAACAACTTGTAAGTCCCTTTAGACAAGGAATGTTAATGTGGGCTTGATAAAACTGATTAAATGTTATTTTCAACCACTCAAATCCTTGCATATTTAAAAGTCTGAGGGATAGCCGTGTTAGTCTTTAACTAAAAAAAATTTAAAAACCAACAATGGTCCTGTAGCACCTAGATAGTATCATGAGCGTTCATGGGCACAACCCACGTCTTCAGATAACAAATATAGAGCAAGAGGCACAGAGGTTCAAATATAAAGCAGAAAAAGAGGGGAGGGAATACAATTAAATTATGGCCACATTTCCACCACCTTATACTGGAAACCTACCAACTGTTATACTTAGGGTTTGCGAGATGGTTTCAACAAAAATACCGGGCACACTTGACATTACATCTCAATCTACATTACATCTTATTTAGAAAATACTGGACATTTACATTTTCTCATTTATAATTTCTCAATTTGTTTCCTGAACAGAAAGCTCAAATACTGGACTGTCCAGTTCAAAACTGAACACCTGGCAACCCTAGTTATACTTACCTGCATGCCTCTAGCTTTAATCCAGGACACATTACCCTAAGATACAACCAGATTTGCTCCATTCCCACAGACAGAGACAAATACCTGCAGGATCTCTATCAGACATTCTTAAAACTAAAATGCCCCCCCTGTTTGTGAAAAAACAGGTTGACAGAGCCAGATGAGTACCCAGGCATCAGCTTCTTCAAGATAGGCCCAACAAACAAAATAACAGAACACCACTAGAACACCACATCTACAGCCCCCAACTTACACCAACAACCTATCCTGAAAAATGATCCCACGCTCTCACAGGCCTTGGGAGACAGGCCAATCCTCGCCTACAGACAACCCCCTAACCCGAAACAAATTCTTTCCCACAACCACACATCAAACCTCAAACATACTCACCCAGGAACCCACCTCTGCAATAAACTCCAGTGCCAATTCTGTCCACACATCTACACAAGCAACATCATGACAGGCCCTAACCACATCAGAGGCTCCTACAACTGCACATCCACTAATGTGATATATGCCATCAAATGCTAAAAATGTCCCTCTGCCATGTATATTGGATAAACTGGACAGTCTCTGACAAAGGATTAATGGACACAAATCAGATATTCAAAATGGTAACACACACAAACCTGTTGGGGAACATTTTAACTTACCCAGGTACTCATTAATGGATTTAAAGGTGACTATTCTCTTACAAAATAATTTCAGGAAACAACCAGAGAGAGAGTCTGCAGAACTGGCGTTCATATGCAAATTTCACAAATTCATGGCTTGAACAAAGACATGAACTGGATGGACCATTTTATTCAATACCCAAATGGTGCTTACAGCCCACTCTACTAGCCTCATTTAGCACAGACACTTTGACATGTTTTTCCCCCTCCCTCTCTCCCATCTTTTTTTGCTTTGTGTTTGGACTTCTGTCTCTTGCTCCATATCTGTCATCTGAAGAAGTGGGTTGTGACCATGAAAGCTCACAATACTATCTATATATTTTGTGGTTAATTTCTTAGGTGCTACAGGATCATTGTTGTTTTTTAAATTTTTTCACTCAGATCCTGTAAAATTAAGTATTAAAATTAAGGTTACGTGTTCATCAAGTGCACTCCTTCCTCCCCAAAACTGAGCCAGAAGTGAGAAAACCTACACTATCCGTGATAAAGTGTTTGCCTAACCTGATTTTTAAAAATCTCTATTAATGGGATTTTACCACCTCCCTTTGAAGATTTTTCCAAACTAAACTACCCTTATAGTTAGAAAGTTTCTTCCTAATATCTAACCTAAATTTCCCTTTCTGAATATTAAGCTGATTACTACTTGTCCTATCTTCAGTGGGGATGGATCACTGTCCATTTTGTAATAGTGCTCAAAATAGCATATTTTAAACTGGTATAAGGCCTGCAAACCCCCCCCCCCCCCCATCTTTTTTTCTGAAGACTAAACATGTTATTTTTAACCTTTCATCATAAGTCAGCTTTTCTAAATCTTTTATCTTCTGTTGCTGTTCTCTGGATTCTCTCCAGTTTGCCCACAAGTTTCATAATATCTAGATTCAGACACTATTCCAGCTGAATCCTCATCAAGTAGTGTGTGGTAGTCATCTCCCATGTCTTTCATACGGCACTTTTCCTAAAAACCCCAGAACGATATTAGCTTTTTTCACAACTGCATCATATTATTGGCTCATATTCAATTCATGATTTACTATAGCCCCTAGTTTCCTTTTAGCAGTACTGTCACATAACCTGTTATTCCCCATTTTGTAGTTGTGCTTTTGATTTTTCTTTCCCAAGTGAAACACTGTGCACATGCCTTTGTTGAATTTCATCTTGTTGAATTCAGACCAATTCGTCTTTTTGAATTCCAATCTTGTTGCAGTCCCTCCCAATTTAGTATTATCTGCATATTTTATAAGTAGATTTGCCAATGCGTTATCCTGGTAAATCATGTAAATATTGATTATTTACAGACTGAAAACTGACCCCTCAGCTAAATACACCCTCCCAATTTGACAGTGTATCATAGATAACTGCTCTTTGTGTATGGTATTTCAAGCAGTTATGCACCCATCTGATAGTAATTTCTTATACGTTGCATTTCCCTGGTTTATTTATGTGGGTCTCTGTCAAAAGCCTTACTAGCTTTATATGAAAGATGATTTTCCTGAAGACAGTGATTTTGACTTCGGCTTGCAAAGTAAGCAAATTTCAGATCTTGGTGACTTATCCAACTTATCTAAATTTTACCATAATATTCTAGGGCTTCAGAAACATCTAAGATTCCTCTCTAAGATGATGACAGAACTCCATTTTGAAAACCCTGTTGGTTTATAACCTTTTTTGTCATCATGGTGCAGTCATTTTCCACATTTTCAATATTTAAAAGTCTTTGGGGTTCTGTTTGGAACAGTTTTTGCCTATTTTTTTATTATTTACATTGTGTTGGGAAGGAATTTACATGTGTACGCTATTAACCAAGAGAAAAAGATGGTGTTTGAAACAATTGCTTTTTCCTAATGAGAAGATTTCAGGTGAAACTTGGGAGGTTTTCAGTGTGAAATAGAATTGTTTTAAGTCACAAAATTACTGCTTTATTTTGCAGTGAGAAGATTTTCAAGCTATATTTATTGACTTTTTTATTGTTTGTTGATTATAATCTGCATGCGTATTAGGTTCTCCAGTTTATTTAGTTACTAGAAGGTTGACCCAGTGTTGCTCGAGTCCTTAATTCAAATCATTTTTGTTTTTCATGTAAATCATTGCTCTGGGGTAGGGTTGGGGATGAGGAATTCAGTATGTAGTCTGCCCCAGAAGATAGGAAAACCCCAGCCCTCCAGCTTGAGGCCAGGTGAGAAGCACCTGTCCATGGCTTCTGCAACAAACTCACCAACGAAGGGTGTATGTCCCCCAGTAAGGGGGCAGACAAGACACACAGACAAACAAGCAGACAAACTCTCTCCAATGTACAGTATATAGCTGTCCCTTTCGCCAGCCCTTCCCCCAGCTGCATTAATGGGGTTATAGCTGTCCTGGTCCCCATCTCTGGTCCCCTTACTGCTCCCCTGTCGTCATTATATAGAATAACTGTCCCTTTCTGTTTTATGAGAAACAGTGACATTCCGTGCACATCCCATTGTCCTGGCACAACCAAACCCTTACCTTGTTTTAAGTTATGGTAAGAGGAGGCTGCACACCAAATTTGGTTGTCCTCATTCCTACCGTTTAGGAAGAGTTCTTGAACAAATAGCCACAGACAGACACACACACGCATAAAAAACTCTCTCAAATATATAATTGATGTATTTATTATTGCATGGCCAGACTTGTTTGCAGTATAATTTATCATTCTAATTTTCACTATTTAAAGTGAAGTGGTGCAGGCTGCTTTGGCTCTTAACTCCCACCATCAGTATAAGGAGTAGGACACTAGGTTGTTTTGCTCATACAGCCTGCTCCTAAAGTTGAGAGTAACATCCCCATAGTTATAGTTTTACAATTTGAGTACTGCCAATTACTTAATTGGTACACTGCAAGTATATGTGCTTATAGTGTGTAATTATAAATCCTCATTAGGTAATTATAGTTAATTATTATGTAGTTTTGCTTCTCCTTGCCACTTGCTAATGTCAGCTTAAATTATGAAAAAAATCACTCGACTTTTTATGCCCAATTTAAGAAATGGATAAAAACTGCTTTATAAAATTGGGTATACCCCTCAAGGTGCTAAGCATGAGACAGTACTGGGGAAATTCTGCAATTTTACTATGGTTCCAACTGTAAGAATTGCAGAATTTCCCCAGGACTAATGAGAATATACAATTTTACAATATCTCTTATGCCTCCTGTGACAGGGCAATCGAGACCCGCTCCGACGGACTCCCTCCCGAAGAGGGAGCTAGTGGCATGCGCCGCAGTGCGCGCCAATGACGTCACACCGCGACCCTGGTGGATATGCCAGCCAGGGGATTTAAAACCCACCAGATGCTGGGAATGGGGGGAGAGCCTTGGCGCAACACCAGCGCTGACCTGGGATGCCCTAGCCAAGGGCCAGGGGGCAAGGGCAGCTGAGGGAATGCCGCGGAGGGTGCAGAAGCTAGCACAGGAGCCCGGAGAAGGAGTGGCCGGATGGGGCAACTCTCAGGGGAGTGGTGTGGAGAGACACAGAGGACTCCAGGACCGATACCACACCGAGCCGTGAGACGGAGAGACGGACGGTAAGACTGTCTCCTGGTGCTGACTCGGAGCTCCAAGTCAGGGGCACAGAGTAGGAAGTGGCCTAGGGCGGGGCATTTGGCCCGTGAGTTGGCATGCTTCGGGAGGCTTCCCTGTCAACCAGGCAGGGGAGCAGCTGTGACCCTGCCTTAAGGCCCTGGTCCGGGACCCAGTGGAGGAGGAGGGCCCTGGATCCCCCTACTCCGCCATTGATGGCCGAGGCCAGCAAACAAGGGCAAGTGGGGACTTTGAACTGTGGAAGGACTAAGAGAGGCACTGTGGTGCAATTGGACCAAGAGGGACTCGGGATGGGGGAGGGTCCCACAAAAGGGTGGTGTCTGCCGGACGTAAGCGGGTAGTTGAAAGCCGCCCGTCTGGACGGTACGGCCAGGCACGGACCTAACGGAGGGGTGCATCGGTTGTGTTCTATTGGTGGAGAGGGTGATACTAATAAACGCACCCCCGCCCCTGCCAGCCTCCATGTAACACCTCCCACGCACATTCTTTCTCTCTCACTCACATCCCATGAGCAGAAATGTTCCCTTCTGATATTGGTACATTTGGGGAATTGTAGCGTAGGTGGGGACACATCTCTGTAGTGTCTGTTTTACAAGATGAGTATCCTTTCCCTTGTAATTATGTGCACTGGTGGACATGTTGACTTACAGATAATGGTAGTTTGAATTACTTCAGTAAGAATCATGGCCTCAGCCTTTAGTCTAGTTACCAGTGTGGTTTTTTGCATCATCTTGACTGTCGTAAGCAATGACTCTTTAGCATGGTGATACCTTCTTCTAATTGCACTGCTAGGAGACATAGATTCTAAAGCTATAAGGGCCTGTAATAATCATCTAGTCTTACTTGCTATATAAGTGAGATCATAGAATTTCCCACAAATAATTTCAGAGCACATCTGTCAGAAGAATGTCGATCTGGATTTAAAAATTGCCTGTCACAGAGAATCCACCTCTAGCCTTGGTAAATTGTTCCAATGGTTTATTATCCTATTCAAAATGTATGTCCACTGTCCAGTCTAATTTGTTTTTTTAATCATTCTAGTGGGCTCTTTTCTGCACTCTCTCCAATCCATGTAAACATCCTTCTTGAATTGTGGACATATAAATAGTGGGCAGATACTATGCAGACTTTCTTATAGAGCTCTCTATTTATGCATGTACCTACACCTCTATTTGCACTTGTTCATTTTTCTTGACGCAGGGATTGCCAGCTGAATTGTGCTACTTAAACCTCCTCAGAATTTACTCATTGCTGACATGTTTGCAAACTGTTACAATATTGCTGACTCCAGGATTCAAAACTCATGAGTAAAGCTTATAAGTTAAGATTGGGTTAGAAAAGAGGATTTTCAATATGGGTATTTTTTATTTGCTTTGCCACCTGTGATCAGTTACGGTGCACTCACTTCATGTCTGCAAGCTTTATTTCCACAATCACATGACAAGAAACAAAACAAAACAAAGAGAGAGAGCTCAAGAGATTTCATGGGTATTTCTTTCTTCTAGCAGCTGGAACTTGAAAAAAAATCACGAAATATCACAAGATTCTCAGTAAAGTCTCAAGGGTTCACCAGTACTTATTGATTTGTCTCATTTCTTGAAATAGTGCTTAGTCTGGTCCTGTGAATGAATCTTTTGTGACTTACAAGGGATGGTTTACTCCATGAGTTAATATTCAGGACCTGTCCAATACCTAGTAAGACCGAAATAATTAACATTTTGATTTTTTTGGAAACACTGTGTAATATACTACTAGGTATGGAAAGTTTGTATTGTCTTCAGTTTTCAGGAAGTCCTAAGCATTTTGTGCTTCTCCTGTTTTGTGTAATTACCTGGTTCTTGAGAAGTTATTAGCTACTTGTGATGAGAGCATGTCAAAGGAGCCTTTCAAATCTGCAGATATCCATGGATCATGTTTACAGATTGCAGATGGTTGTGGATCCAAATTTTATATCGAGAGCCTTGCAAATCTCTGGTTATCCGCTTTATATTCATGGATATCTATGGACCGCATTTGCAGACAGTGGATTGGACACAGATGCAAATTTTGCATCTATGCAAGGCTCTGCATATCAGTGCTATCTCCTGAACCAGCAGGCAATGCAATGTTGCTGAAAACTACATGTTCAGTTGTTTTTATTTTTAGATCAATCTCAGAAGACCTATTAAATTATTATGATTTAAAGGTAGACATTAACCTCAATATACTTAAATCTGTCATTTTGAATTTAACTTGCCAGCATTTGTCATTGTGCAATTGGAACTCAGGAATAAGGAAGCCAGATGTTCAATACAGGTTGAACTTCCCTGGTCCAGCACCCTCGGGACCTGACTGGTCCCCGACCAGGGAATTTGCCAGATGGGGGATGTCAGTGCACTAGGGACTCTGCTTTTTCTGTTTGGAGGCCCCCTCCTGCCTGGGGCTCTGCTTTCCCATGGGCAGGTGGGGGCTCTGCTTTTCCCCCATAGCTCTTCTGCCACTCCAGAGAGGGGGGACTCTGCACTCCCCCCCAGTGGCTTCCACTGCCTCCCGGGGGCTCCACATGGTGGCTCCGCTGCTGCCAGGGGCTTGCCCCAGCAACCCCGCTGCCACCCGGAGCTCCGCACTTGGCCCAGCAGCCCCACTGCCACCAGGGGCTCTCCCCAGCAGCCGTGCTAGCGCCCAGAGCTCCATGCTCTACCTGGAGCCCTGCTGTCGCCAAGGGCTCTCCCCAGCAGCTATACTGTGCCTAGAGCCCTGCGCTCCACCCAGCAGCTCTGCTGCTGCCAGCAGCTCTCCCCAGCAGTTCTGCTGCTGCCTGGAGCTCCGCACTCCACCTGGCAGCCCTTCTGTTGCCAGGGACTCTGCATGGTGGTTCTGCTGCCACCTAGGGCTCCGCTCCCTCAGCCTCTAGTCTGGCAATGCTCCTGGCCCCATAGGGTCATCCTGATGATGCTGAACCAGTGATGTTGCCGGACTAACAAAGTCTGGATTACAGACTTTCAACCTGTAGTATAACACAGAATTAGGTGGTAATGTATAATGATAAAAAATATTTCCAGAATTGTAGTCATGTTATATTGTATTCAGAAGACATTTGACGATGCCCCGCGGACCCGGTAGGAAGTGACCCAAAGAGGATGCAGGAGCTGCCTCTCCCATCCAGGTATTCTCGGCGTGTTTCAGCCAGATTCCCCGCTGAGAGGGAGCGGTAGCCAGCTCCACACTCTTAGGGCCCTGGGTTGGGACCCAGTGGAGTAGGGTGGGCCCGGGTCCCCTTGCCAGGGACAAACCCCCGTCTCATTGACGTACTGTGTGCAATTTAATGTAATCTCTAATAATTATAAATTTGGGTTTACTCTTTAAAAATCCACTTTGATACGATCTTTAATGTCGCTTTCTGAGTAAGATAGAGATGGATCAATTTAGTTCTTGTTTTGAACTTACTGGATATTTTCCTGTTATGCGTAAATTGATACTCTGAATTGGTTAATATTCATATACTGAATTATATTAGCTTTAATCTAACACAGGTTGGCGAGTAGAGATAAAATACATGTGGCTTGTAAGTTTACAGTTGATGGCACAATTGTGTATTCGCAGCCTGCATCTGCAGGCCAATCTTTTCATGTAGAATCTGAGAAATTACTGTCTCAGACTTAGTATGCATATTTACAAGTAGTATAGTAATTTATATATATTACTTATGCCTTCTGACATTAATTTTTAACATGTGAAATGAAAGGACATTAGTAATTTTTATCCATTTATAATGTGACCATATTTAGATGGAAGTCATCACAGTATTCAAAATAAATTTTACTTCATAGCATATAAGACTTGACATTTCTACTACCACTGAAGAACACGATCAGTAATAAGTTGAAATGCAATAATCTAGCTCCAAGTTATTTGGAATATTTCTTTTAAAAGTTGTGGGAAAGGGGGTATTTATCAAAGTGTGATTTTCAGCTATTTGTGGATGTTGTTCTGTGAGAGGGACCTACAATTTTGAGAAGTAGCTATTTCAGTCGTTTAATATCTTGTATATCAAATTGATCGTGGGTATTTTGTACTCCCCATTTTCCCACACCTTCTTTCCTAAATAGAGAGTTGTTATCAAATACTGTTACAGTGCAATAACTGTTGTAGTCACACCGAGTAGCCTCAACTAACATCAGGAGCATATATTGCTCAGTGCTGAACGTACAAAGTGAAAGATAATCTATGTCCCAAAGCTCTTACAATGTGAATAAATAAGACAAAACAAAGGATGAGAGAAAGGAAAGGTTATTGTCCCCATTTTGCAGATCAGGAACAGAGACAGAGTGTTATAGTTTGCTCAGGGCCACAATGGCTTGAATGCTTCCTCTGACAAAGGCAGGATTTGAACCCATATCTCCTGAATCTTAGTTCAGCAACTTAACCACAAAACCATAATTCAGTGATGACTTGGTCATTGTAGTTCAGGGATTTTTCTTTTCTTTGTGATGCTGTGGGTACATTATAAATTTTTAAAACAAAATGAAACTGAAGAGATTAGAGGCTTTTATAGGCATTTCTTTGAATTTTAATGAGACTTAGGCTCATAAATGCCTAAGGGCTCGTCAACATGAACATTTAGTTCTCACCAAACTGAGATGGGAATCTACTTCTCACTATCCTGCTGCACACTGACTGAATGTTTAGGTCTTGCTGATGTGTACTACCCCATTGCCCAGTGGGATAGATCAAAACATACTAAGAAGCCGTTAATGCATATCAACAGGGTCCACATGGACAGTTAGTGTGCGTCATGCTAGTGCAGGGTTGGTTTTACACCCAGCTTGCTACAAATTATGTTTGTGTAAACAAGCCCTAAGTTGCTTTTGAAAATGGTATTTGGGAGGCTGTCATATAGGTATTTTATAATTATTTAGTAATCTTTGTTGCATGTTGCTAAAACTTTTCATTTGGAATAGTACATTTAAAACTTTTTATATTTTTGGGATAATATTGATCTCTTTCTTTAATGTTACACCCATGAATATTTTGTGTTAAGAATCAGCAATATCAGTTTAATAAGCATAATTTTTGTCTCTATACTGGAATCTCCCCCTGTGTGGTAACGAGGGAGTAGGCCTGACCTAGGTGAGCAGGCTTTAAAAACCAGAGGCAGAGTGACTAGGGGAGTGAATCGGACAGGGGGCTGCAGACAGAGGAGTTTGAGAGGGAGCACAAGAGATCCTGCCACTGAACAGGCTGCCAGGACAGTGTACTAGCTTTGGCATGAGTGACTGAGTTTGCTCCACTGTTTGCTTCCATTTTGTTTCTGTTTCTGTTCTGTTGCAGGTGATTTCAGTTACTGTGGCATTTGGGATTTGGTGTCTAGGAGTATTTGATCTTTTGTTCCCTTGATTACTTTTGATCAGCCTCGCTCAGACATACAATCAGCCTCCCCCATGTGGCTAACGAGGGGTTAGGCCTGACCTAGGGTGAGCAGGCTTTAAAAGCCAGAGACAGAGTGAACAGAGGAGAGAAGCTATCAGGGGGCTGCAGATGGGGGAGTTTGAGAGGGAATTTGAAAGAGGGAGTCCTAATATGGTTAGGAAGACCTGCAACACTTGTGCCAGCACTGTTCCTGTCTCCTCTGCCTGCACCTGTAGCTAGACACACCACCTGACCATGGATGCCTCTACTCCAGATCCTGGTGTGGTTTTGCAGGGACTGTGGTTTGCAATTTGTACTTATTGAAATCCAGGCGGGGGAGACCATCCAGTGTGAAAGTACCTGCTGGTGCAATGTCTCGGGAAGCAGATGGGAGAACTACAGGAGGAGGTGGGTAGGCTGAGGAGCATTTGAATTCAAGAGGAATTCTTTGAGAGCATACATGGGGACACGGCTGAGGAAACTATCCCATTACAAAAGACTGCTGACATACCACAGGTGGAAGAGATGGTTCTGTCTCAGGGGGACACTGGCATCTAGTCATGAGGTGAAAAACATGGTGACCTGGGAGATGGCTTAGAAATGGGAGAGATAAAGGAGGGGTAAAATAAAATCAGTATCTTAGATGACTATATACCAATGCAAGCAGTATGGAAAATAAATAGGAAGAAAATGAAGTGCTAATAAATAAATACAACTGTGACATAGTTGGTATCACAGAAACACGGAATAGCGCGCTTCATTAGCATAATCTCACCCGCGCGCTATTCCGCTCGCCAGCTGATTCGAACCAGAAAGTGCGCTCCGGGATGTGTTAGTTCGAATCAAACCCCTCATTTTTTGAGGAGTAACGTTAGTTCGAATCAAACCCCTTGGGTTGAACTAACGCGTCCCGGAGCGCACTTCCTGGTTCGAATCAGCTGGCAAGCGGAATAGCGCACGGGCGAGATTATGCTAATGAAGCGCGGGATATTTAAATCCCCGCTTCATTAGCAATTTCAGTCGGCTACATTTGCATCCCTACCCTAAGACTGAAGAAAACTTAGCCAGATGCCCACTTATCATGGGCATTGCCAACTAAAATCATGTTGGTCTACAGGTGTTGCCATAATGGAGAACACCCAAGTAGAGAGGTTCAACCTATACTGTTTAGTTACAATCGCTGTGAAATAAAGCAAAAAAAATTTCTAAATTTGCAGATTGAATTACTAGGACAAATTGCTGCAAAAAATCTATATGCTCACTGAAGGGACAAGAAACATAAGAAATCATTGTTATTCAGTGTTTACTATGTACTCTAAAAAAGCTTCTGTAAAATTTCCACTGTTTGGGCATACTAAGGATCTTTCAATAACATTCTGTGTGCAGCTGGAAAGTTGTTCATATATTCCATTTGCAGTGTTGCTAAGGATTATGCAATATAGAGTGACAAGCCTTAGGAAACAAAAGCGTCATACAGGTGGGAAGGGTTATTGAAAATCCCCGATCAAATTCTCTAAGGATGATACTCTGTTAAAGTAGTGTGAAGAATTTGACCTCAGAATGTACCATCTACAAAGAAATGTCCATAGCTTTATGAAGCAAACATGCAGGAAAGACGATAAATCAAGCCTTTAAACGTGCATATATATTTACTAGTGTATACATAGTATACACTTAATCAAATGAATGAGGCAGTTTGGAGCAGAGTTTAAACTGGCTGGAAGTTTATTTCCATGTCAGCATTTTTGTGCCCCAAATACCTGTTTGTTATAGGAGGGGCAGGTAGGAACAGCTGTCGTTAAGATGTTTTCATTATATTATGTTTAGTTGCTTACAATCTTGATAAATTGGGGGTTTAAATTTTCCCTGACAGATGTGTGCCTCAGGATGATTTTTTTTTTTGTTTTGTTTTTTTTTGGTTTTTTTTTTTTTTTTTTGGCACAGTTTTAACAAAAACAGTTGAGTGGCTTTTGAGAACAACTTTAGAAAAAAGTATGTTGTTTTGCCCGTGTTGATTTTTTTCCAACCAGTTTGT
The DNA here is from genome assembly GCA_032595735.1 of Pelochelys cantorii. Lineage (NCBI taxonomy): Eukaryota > Metazoa > Chordata > Testudines > Trionychidae > Pelochelys > Pelochelys cantorii. The sequence goes on from CM064330.1 coordinate 39,698,617, forward strand.
TGAGAAGCTTCATTACATCCAGGTATTGGAGAAGAAACTTAATATTTGACAAGAGGTTTCACCACATTGTCAAGCATATTCCCTTTGCTGTCCTGAAGAAAACCTCTCCAGAGGTAAAAAAACACCCTTGAAAAGTTAATTTGTACATCCACTGTAGAGATCTGTTAGTGGCAGGCAGCATTATTTTTCAAAAATTCATCTGCACTGATAATCCTCCATTGCCACACAACTCCTGTGTGATAATTGGACTGCACATAGGACATCTCCACAGTGGGACTGAGCATGCTTCATTCTGGGGATTCAGGGACTTAGCAGGACTTTTTCTGGAATTGCTCATGTTAGCTGCCAAGAGCAGTCATGATGCTAGGTACCAGAACTGAGAGCAGAGATACTGTCTCTTCTGTGATATAAATTCTCCCTTCGTAGTCCAATCAAAGCAAGGAGGAGAAGGCAACCTGACCAGAATGCCAAGTTGGTGAGGAGACAAAGGGGTGACAGGAAGTAGGAGCCGTGGAAAAGGAAGGAGGAGTCTGGGGTGAGAAACAGAATTATACATAAGTGCTAGAGCATGCTCCCACCAGAACCTAGAATTGACTTAAGTCTGGTTCTATCTAGCAAATAGCTATGAAACTTACTGGCAAACCCCCTTTTGGTGGTAGACACACATAGAAGATAATATCTTACTACTGATATCTTTTAGCTCATGCATTAGAGGTCTGTGCTGTGGATCTAAAATTCCTATATCTGGTGATGACCCATGTTGTGTCAATATGGTTCTAGGTGAATAAAATGCTTATAAAACATTGCATACTTTGAAAAATCAGGCCCTCAGCCTCTCAAGTTGGGCTGCCAAAATTAGTGGACGCGTGAAAAATTTATTCTTAATCTCCGTATGGTTCAATTTCTTTTCTGTAAAGTGGGGATAATATCTTATTTGGAGAGGTATTGTGAAGATAAATTCATTAATGTTTGTGAATGGTTCTGGGTGTCGTAGAAAAGCCCATGAGGAAATTAGTAATTTTGTATTCAGTGCAGGTTTTAAATACAAGTTGAACCTCTCTAGTCTGGCGCACTCTGGCAACCAATTTGCAGCAGCTGCACTGAAAAAAAAATGGAAGGAACCAAGCTAACTCTCCCACAGGACACACGATGGAACTCAGTAGTGGACTATTTTGAGCACTATATCAAGAACTGGCTTAATCTGATGACAGGTCGTGAACAAAATTGTGAAAAAATAGATGGCACTGTCACAGCCAAGGTTGTCAATAACTGGGCTTAAAAGAGATGTTTTGAACACATGCTGAGTACCCTCAAGCCTATTTCTGGAAAATTGCTGTTTCATTGCTGCTGATGTTGAAATTTGAAAGGAAATGATTGAGATCTTCAAAAAGAGAAATATGCAAGGACAGAGTTAAATTACAGCATTAAAAAAAACAAATGAGACGAGCACTATCTCCAGCACATTTTCTTGCAAATAGTCTCAATACTCAGTACCAAGGTCAAACCTTAACTGCTGAAGAAGAGGAGTTGGCTATGACATGGGCATCCAGCAATCACCCTTCCATAATGCCAACTATAATAAACTTCAGAGCTCAGGATGAACCATTCAAGAAATATATGTTTGCTGATGATTTATAAAGAAAGTTACACCAGTGAACTGTTGGAAGTCACTGTAGCATTTGGTTTCAGAGACTGTTTAAGTGATAATCTCACTTTTAACAGCAGTAGCTGCTTCTGCTGGTGTAGAAAGATTATTTTCTTTCTTTGGCTGATTCATTCGAAATTGAGAAATCATTTATCTCTGCAGTCAAATTATGTGAATGCTTAAAATGTTTTTATTTTCTGCTCATGAGTATATGCTTTTACATTTATGATATGTGTATTATCACAATAAATATGTTTTATCCTGTAATGTTTAGATCTACCTAGTGTCTGACATGCAACTCTTATTGTGCACCACCAGTTTTTAAAAGTTAAGCATGTATGGTCTGTAACAGCTATGCACTCCAACAAATGAATTTAATTCTGCATTTTCTAGAAGTAAATAGCTGAGATTTCCTTTCCAACAATACTTTAGAAGCACAGATAAAATGATTTCCTGTCTCACTATTTCCTGTATCCATGGTAACCTCTCTTTAACCACTGGCTGTGGAAGAGCCTATGGGTAGAATGTTTCCTGAGTAAACAGTTACAAAAACAAGCACTCTAATAAACCAGAATATTGCTAAGAAAAGTCTTACAGCAAGTCTAAAAAGTAAACTTGCAAGTCCAGTGAACTGCATCACAAGCCAACTGTGCTAGTATGAATTTGTGGTTTGGGGTAAGACTTTTTTTTAACATTTTGAACTTAACTGGGCTCACTTAAAAGTAAAATTCAAAAAAAGGAATGAAAGGTAACTGATGAAAAGAAACTTGTTTGAATGAATTTAAAAATCAGTTAGTCTTTCTTCATAAATGCAGGTGAAGCTTTAAAACTAGGCATTTTCAAATATATAAAAATAAGGGAAAGAATTTACAGTGTGAATTTACTGAAAGCCATTGTTATGACAGAATTAATTGCTTTTAAATGGTCACTGATTAAATATATTTCAAGTAGCTTGGCAAGTACATTCATTTTCCCATTCGTTTACTGTTTTTTTAGTGCCCTTCTAATATAGGGCAATTACAAAAGAAGTAGCTCAGTCTTTATGGTGTTTAATTGTTTAGTGTCAAAAGAAGTGATATAGAACAGAGTATTTAAAAGTACTATTTGTTAATTTATATGGCATAGTGTCAGAGAATATTAAAAATATTGCAAAGAGCTGCATCTGTTTTTTTAATTGTATAAATAGAATCTTAGGACTTTCAATGAGCAGTATTTACAAAGTTGATTTTCTTTATCTCTAATAGCTAAGTCAGAAATGACTGGGAAAACCAAAGACAGGGATGTGTATGGACTTCAAAATTCTGTACCCTGCACAAGAGTATTCCTGCATATTCTTAACTGTTTTCTTTTGTTGCTGCTCCAGAAAGAGGTACTTGGCTGTCCATCCGTCTGCCAGCTCTGCACTGGGAAACAAGTTAAATGTCGTAACTCAGGTCTTTCAAGCATTCCAAAGAACTTTCCAAAAAGTACAGTTCTTATATACCTCAGTGGAAATAATATATCACATGTAATTCCTAATGAATTAACAGGTCTTCAGAAGCTTGCTGTGCTCTATTTGGATAATTCCAGCATTTCATATGTGCATCCAAAGGCTTTCGTTGAACTTAATAAACTGTGCTACTTACATCTAAATAATAATAACATAAAACGTTTGGATCCGGGAATATTTGAAGGGCTTTCAGATCTTCATTGGTTATATCTTCAGAATAATCAAATATCTTTTGTTCCTAGAGGATTATTTAGTGGTCTGATTTCAGTTCGCTATTTAACTTTTGAAAGGAATCGCCTCAGTATCCTTGGAAGTGGCACTTTCTTGGGAATGATTAGTCTTCAGACACTTAATCTAGCCAGCAATAAGATTTCACGGATCTCAGATACTGCATTTCATCACCTTGGAAACCTTGTGTATTTGTACCTTGATGCTAATAATTTAACACATATACCATCAAAGGCCATTGGAATACTTAAAAATCTAGAAAGACTTTCCTTGTCTCACAACCCTCTGGGGTCAATACATCCTTTTGCATTTAAAGGACTTGACAGGCTTGAATATCTGTCTTTGAAAAGTGCAAAACTAAAAAGCATTTTCATGAATGGTTTTGTTGGACTAAATAACCTTAAAAAGTTAATTTTAAGTGATAATGATTTAGAACATGTAAATTCTAACACTTTTACTTGGTTGCATAATATAATGTACCTGCAACTAGACAAGAATAAAATAGTTAGTATTGGTGATAATACATTTGAAAAAATAGGTGGTTCTTTGAAGATTCTAAATCTAGCATCTAATAATCTTACCAGTTTGCAGCCTAAAGTGCTCAAGCCTTTGGTTTCATTAACTCATCTACAGGCAAACAACAACCCTTGGAACTGTAGCTGCAAATTGTTTGGGCTTCGTAATTGGCTAGCATTATCATCAGTCTCTGTCAAAATCCATTGTCAGAGTCCCCCAAGTATGCGTGGTAGACCTTTACATTTTGTTAAATGGACTGAATTTACAGACTGTGCTATAATTACCATTAATCCAGAGACAACCTGGAATGTAACATCTGTGGGTATCCAACACAGCACCACCGCTTTAGTGATGGCATGGCATATAGCAACTACATATGATACACTTGTACATTTGGAAAATGCTAGTATTAAACGTGTTACTTTCTGGGAGAGAGCTCAAACCCCATCTTCTAGTCAATTTCTTTATGAAGAATATGCTGCTGGGACTCCATCAGAAGCAACAACAGAGTTATCAGTATTAGCCGTGCAAACAGCTGCCCAGATTGTGCCAGTTAACTTGACCATAGGGCAGAAAAGCGTATTTCCACCAGATTCTGCATCTGTATCCTTAAAAACATCTCTCATCTGCACACAGCAGGTGGAGAAACTGAAACAGGCATTTGACATTTTACTAGCCTTTTTCATTTTGGCTTGTGCTGTGATCCTATTTCTAATCTATAAAATCATCCAGTTTAGACAAAAGCTGAAAATGCAAGGAAACTCAGCAGACAAGGGACTAGCATACTGCAGTTTTTACCAGGCTGGCAGATACAATGTAACTGACCCAGTTCAGTCCCTACCTCAAAATCCAGTGAGGAATTCAGAATTGGACCAAATTAGGCTTATCAAACGAACAATGCCTGAAAGTCAGGCACAGGTCATCCTATTTGAACATTCAGCGTTGTAACTTACTCAGCTAGACTTTTGATGGTGAATTTATTGTGGTTTGAAATGGCAAGAAATCAAGTGCATTAAGTTCTCTTAAAATAGTTAATATTTCTCTGCTACGTCAACAGGTTGGTGGTTTTGTGGAAAATGGTATAATTTGAAATCGATATCATGATTATTACTCAAGATTTGTCACTAAATTTCTTAACTTTTAATAGCTATATTGTCATTGAATGTTAAGCCTGTATTGTGGACGAATCTCATTCTACTCTGTCCCCATTTAAGGGAAGCCTTCATTCATAACTCCTGCAACTAAAAATGAGTGTTCTCCCTGTGTGAGAAGCTAAAACTGTGTCTTTAAATGGTTTTGTTCTTTTCAAATATGTATTATTATTAAATTATTCATAGCAGCAACATAAAACAGCTTGTAAATGAGTAAGTAAAATTGATGGTGATTGTTGTTAGCATCATGAAGCTGAAATATTTGTGTGAGAAAGTGATCCTCTTAGAGAAAGTCTCTTAATATGTGAATAGTAATTCATAAAGAAATGGAGCAGAAAACAAAATTAATGAGCATTCCTTTTCATTTAACTTGGGTTACGATAAATCTGAGAAACAGGCAAAACAACTAAAATAAACTGTATATTATTTGTATATAAATGAAAAAATATATGTTGCTCGTAGACTAATTGTTACAGAGTGTATAGTATGTACATTAAAACAATATATACAGTATAATTCATTATCCATATTCTCTATCCAAAAATCATAGTCATCCTAAGCCACAGTGTCCCCTCCCATATTAGTTAATAGCATTTATCCAAATGCCCTGTTACCCAAAAGTTTTGCCTATTCCACAGGCATAGGCAGCATTTGGCTAAGGCTAGAGAAGGTTCAGCCTCCCTAAATCTATATCTGACCTCAGTGATATAGCCATGAGTAGGCTGTGTGAGTTTTATTACTCAGACTCATGCAAATCTGAGCACTAGCCACAGACTAATTCCCCACGTACATGGCGGGTTGTGAAAGGGTCTCAGAACTAGATTTTTTTTTTTTTTTTTTTTTAAGATTGAACCAGTTGGCCAAGGGGCACGGTCTTTTATTAGAGCTGCTAGTGCTTCATACCATTCTACTCATCTCTGCTTCCCAGTTAACACAGGCTCTGATTGTTTGGCAGTTGAAGCCAATCAGGTTTTGGCCAGAGCCCTCACCCAGCAATGGATGAGGGCAGGACATACCTCCATCAATAAGAAATGAAGTAACCTTTCTGCTACCCACCCACAGCCATGGATGGGTTTGAGGCACTCCTCTACCAATGGGTAGGCAGTAACCAGACCTAGATGGTGTAATGGCAGAGCCACTTCCCTACTGCCATAACTGAGCAGTGGCCAGGCCACATTTTAGTGGTATTGTGTGGCTATGCCCCTAGTCAGCCCTGTCCTCCAATAATATTTTCACCACTCTCCTAGGCTCCCAGGCCATTTGGATAAACAGAAGTGAACAGTATATTGTTTGTTTTTGTATGCATATCTTTCCTTTCTGCACATCACACAAACTGGAAAATGGGGTTTTTAGAGAAATTTTTCTGTGGGTTGAAAAAAGGACGTCATAATATCCAGCATCAGAGGCTAGACGATTATTGCTCGATAGGATGTATTTACTTGTCTATAGATTAATTTTTTTTCTTGTAAACTTATAAATATGCTGGTTTATGTTATCATTCAGCATCCCATTTAAGTTTTTTTTTTTTTAGTTGTGTTTTATTATAGATAGCCTTTGCTGAGGGGCTCTGTTTTGAATCATAAGGTGAAATGACTTTGTATCAGCCAGTACCAGAGATCTAGCTGTTAATTATCAACATTCATCAAGAATAAATGTAAATTAGATTTTAGTTTGTATCTTGTATCTATTTTAGCTATTTATTTTTACTCTTGATATTGTTTGATTGTGTCTGCTGGTATTCTGGGGTGTGTGTTAATCTGTTTTCATTTTCTTTTATTTTCAGCCTATATTTACTTGATGTTTTCCTCCCCAAACAATATGAATGATAGCTCTTAAAAAGATATAGAAGTTTGTCCCGATTACTAATGTAGGGTCAAATTTTCAGGCAACCCTAACCTGGGTCTCCATTTTTGTAGGTGTAATTTTGTATATACACCAGAAATCATTTATGTATCTAATCAATCAAATCTACAAGCACATTTGTGCTTACCGTTTTGCACCAGTATAAGTGGACACCGGTGTTCGGTGTTTGAAAATGTGGCCCCAATTGTGAAATAAATGTATTTGGTTCAACTATAGAGCCAGATTCTTTGGTGTTGCACATCCGCTTTTCATCATGCTGGTAAGTAGATCCTGGCCAGTTTGCCATGGGAGCATCACCATAATGCAATTGGTATCCTCTAAAGGCATAGAACCATCAAAGGGCTCCTGTGTCATTCTGCTTTCCTGCTGGCAGCATAGGGGACATGTCTGAGAGGCCTTTTTGATTCCCAGCTGCAGTGTCAGTTTCTCAGGTAACTCTAAGCTGCTATTGAAGACATCCCATCTAAGCTGTTCACAACATCCCCAGTATTGGAGAGGAATGCAAAAACAGGTTTTCTACCACATTCAGACCTGTGCTCTCAATCTACACTCCACTATATACTCCTTGCAATAAATGAGTGTCAAACCCATGATCTCTTTGTGTTAAATGTGGTGCAGCATCAGTTGTACTTTAATGAGACTTCTGTTTTAGGTCATCTATTTGAAGTTTAAAAATCACCATTGACAGCCTACTAAAGCAACAGCTACTATGGGTCACATGGCCTTCTTTCAACCAATGGGATTGTTTAGCATTACAGTGATATAATACTTTTACAATTATGTATGCTCTAGAGATGTTAAATATAATATGCACATTTATTTAGAAAGGAGGAATGCATAGAAAAGATTTACTGCCTTGGATTCAGATTTAAAATGTGCTTTAGGTAGCATGGTCATTGAAGCTGAAACAAAGCCGTCCAACATCTCAGCTTTCTTCTTGCCCCACTGAGCGACTTGTCACATTCTGATTCTTATACAGAATCCACTAATCTAGTGGTGGTAGGTTTCCTTGTGGGGTTAATAACAATTACAGAATATGAAGTGATTAGAAATTTTTAAAAATTCTGTCTTTCTAAACACTTTCACTTTATATGTCTGTCCTTAGTAGTAAGGGCCAATATCTCCTAGTTAAATAAATCCATGTAGGAGCTAGCTTAAATTTCTACTAATTAGAGTTTCCCTCTCCGTCTGTGTGTGGCAAGATCCTGCCCCAATGGACTGGAGGTTGAGATCCACTGAGCCCTTTGGTGACCTAATCTTCATGGAAAAGTCCTGCATATTTCAGGCCATCCTGCAGACTCAGAGCTCCCATAATACAACACAGCATTTTTCACAGATGATGGTGCAGTTTGCTCTTGAAGTTGTGGCCTCCATATGAGCACCTATTCCAGAAACTATATCAAGAAGGACATATTTCACTGCACGGAGAGCAGCAGAGTAGAGGGTATTGCAGACAGTCAGGGTTCTTCTCCAGGGAAGTCCTCTGGTTTCCATCTTTGAGACCCATAGCACAAACTTGATTATGGGACTATATTAAGGGGATTGGTTGATAATTAGATGTATTTTGGCAGAATCAGTGGTCCCCCCTTTTATATCCCCAACCAGTTTCCACTGTAAATGGCTTCTCTTTTAACAGAAGGGAACATACAGACCATAGTTTTATATATTTGTTCCTTGGATCAGAGGCTTTCACTGTCAGAGTGTAGATTACATTTTAATATTGCAACCCCTCAAAATCAAACTGTCCTCTCATTTTTGATTGCTTAACATTCCTGAGGCATTTACAGCCATTGCTTACATGGATAAGAGATAATTATTTAATGCAATTTTAGCGCACTACTGGAGAGTACTCACATATTATGATGAAAGGTGCAGTATAAGAATCTGTAGAACAGAAGAGTATATATGTAGGTTATGTGTTGCTAAAGTGGTTTGTTGAGAAGTTGGATGCTCCAGCAGAGTCCATATGAGCATTCTGGTATCTTCATGAGACTAAAGAAGCACTGTGGTATCTGGATCAGACAATAATTTTTTCCAAAATATTATGTGCTCCTGGATTCCTGGCGAACAGGAATTGCTAACAGGGAGTTTGGAGAGGGAGTTCTCCAGGTGAAAGAGGAGTAAAAACGGGACCCTTGTGGTAAGTGGCTGTCTGGAGTGTGTGTTTGTGTGTGGGGGAGTTATTTGCTGTGTGCAGAGCTTGTGTTTATCTGGTTGGTTGGTTGGTTGGTTTGATTGTTTGATTGCTTGAAGGAGCTTCTAAAAGGTTTGAAATCTAGAAGCCTCTGTTAATTGGCTAAGCCTCAGTCAGGGGGAGGGGCTACCAGAGCTATATAAGCCTGTGACTCAGCGACCAGGGAGCTTGCGAACAGGAATTGCTAACAGGGAGTTTGGAGAGGGAGGTTAGAGGGGGAGGTTAGAGGGCACTAGTGACTTCTGGCCTTCTTTAAAACATAACTCTTATCGTAATCTATATTCCAGAGGTTTAAAAAGAATCCCAGTTTATACTTAAACTTGTTCATTAGAAAAATGGAGACGGAAGCCCAGCAGCAGAGTGGGGGCTATCCTGTTTATTGCGTCGAGTGTAACATGTATGATTACCTGCCCTGTGGGCGGGTGGCGTATGTGTGCACCCGTTGCAAGGAGCTCCTGACCCTCAGAGACCGAGTTCGGGCTTTGGAGGCCAGGGTGGCTGAACTGGAGGAGCTAAGGGAGGTAGAGAGATTTGTGGATGAGACTTTCTGGGACACTGTAGTACTGTCCCACCTCCAGTCTGAGAGCCCCAGTGCTCTTAAGGAGGATGAAAGTCTCAAGGGAACAGAGCATTCAATGGGAGCAGAGGGAAACCATCCCGTAGTTGGGACCCTCCTCCCAGAGGATGTTGCGGTATCCTCTCGCACTGAGGATACCTCTGAGGGGGAGGGAAAGCCAGTTCGGAAGAGGCAGGTGTTAGTAGTGGGTGATTCGATCGTTAGAAACATAGATAGTTGGGTTTGTGATGACCGGGAGAACCGTATGGTCACTTGCCTGCCTGGTGCGAAGGTTGCGGATCTCTCGAGGAATCTAGATAGACTTATGTGTAGTGCTGGGGAGGAGCCGGTGGTCGTGGTACATGTAGGTACCAATGACGTAGGGAAGGATAGGAGAGATGTCCTGGAGGCCAAATTTAGGCTGCTAGGAAAGAGACTGAAATCCAGGACCTCTATGGTGGCGTTCTCGGAAATGCTTCCGGTTCCACGCGCAGGGCCGGGTAGGCAGGCAGAGATTCAGAATCTCAATGCGTGGATGAGACGATGGTGTAGGGAAGAGGGGTTTGGATTTATTAGGAACTGGGGACACTTTTGGGAGAGGGGGAGCCTATACAGGAAGGATGGGCTCCACCTAAACCAGGGTGGAACCAGACTGCTGGCACTAAACATTAAAAAGGCCGTAGAGCAGTTTTTAAACTGAGAGATGGGGGAAAGCCGATTGGTGTGGAGATGCACGTAAATCGGAGGGAGACTACTCTTAGAGGAGAATCCATTGATAGAGATTCTCTAAGCTGTAGTCAGAAAGAGAGGAGGGGAGAGGGCAAACCATGGGCCAGAGCAGACAAACAACCGTGTACAAAGGAATCCAATGCATCAGGGAAGGGCAGACAAATAAGCAGTGGCAAATTTTTAAAGTGCTTCTACACAAATGCTAGGAGTCTGACTAATAAGATGGGTGAACTAGAGTACCTAGTATTAAATGAGGAGGTTGACATAATAGGCATCACTGAAACCTGGTGGAATGAGGAAAATCTGTGGGACACAATCATACCGGGATATAAAATATATCGAAAGGATAGAGCAGGCCGGGTGGGTGGCGGAGTGGCACTGTATGTGAAAGATAATGTAGAATCAAATGAAATAAAAATATTAAATGAATCAACATGTTCAATAGAATCGCTATGGATAGTAATTCCATGCTCCAAAAATAAGAAATTAGCAGTAGGGATATATACATAATATAATAACATTCAACATTCCTGTGGTGGGAAGAACACCTCAGCAGACCAGCACCCTGGCATTTAATTTCAAAAAGGGGAATTACACAAAAATGAGGAGGTTAGTTAAACAGAAATTAAAAGGCACAGTGACGAGAGCCAAATCCCTGCAAGCTGCATGGAAACTTCTTAAAGACACCATAATAGAGGCCCAACTTAAATGTATACCCCAAATTAAAAAACATAGCAAGAGACCTAAAAAAGAGTCACCGTGGCTTAACCACCATGTAAAAGAAGCAGTGAGGGACAAAAAGGCATCTTTTAAGAAGTGGAAGTCCAATCCTAGTGAGATAAATAGAAAGGAACATAAACACTGTCAAATCAAGTGTAAAAATGTAATAAGAAAAGCAAAAAAAGATTTTGAGGAACAGCTAGCCAAAAACTCAAAAAGAAATAACAAAATGTTTTTTAAGTACATTAGAAGCAGGAAGCCTGCTAAAAAACCTGTGGGTCCCCTAGACGATCGAACTATAAAAGGCGCAATCAAGGACGATAAAGCCATTGCGGAGAAACTAAATGATTTCTTTGCTTCAGTCTTCACGGCTGAGGACGTTGGGGAGATTCCCAAATCTGCACCGTCCTTTGTGGGTAATGAATCTGAGGAACTGTCCCGGATTGAAGTGTCATTAGAGGAGGTTTTGGAACAAATAGAAAAACTTAATGTTAACAAATCTCCGGGACCGGATGGCATTCATCCAAGGGTTCTAAAAGAACTCAAATGGGAAATTGCTGAACTATTATCTGTGGTTTGTAACCTATCCCTTAAATCGGCTTCCGTACCTAATGACTGGAAGGTAGCCAACGTGACACCAATATTTAAAAAGGGCTCTAGAGGCGATCCGGGCAATTACAGACCGGTAAGTCTAACTTCAGTACCGGGCAAATTAGTCGAAACAATAGTAAAGAATAAAATTGTGAAGCATGTAGAAGAACATAATTTGTTGGACAAAAGTCAACATGGGTTTTGTAAAGGGAAATCCTGTCTTACTAATCTATTAGAGTTCTTTGAAGGGGTTAACAAACATGCGGACAAGGGGGATCCAGTAGATATAGTATACTTAGATTTCCAGAAAGCCTTTGACAAGGTCCCTCACCAAAGGCTCTTGTGTAAATTACATGGCCATGGGATAAGAGGGAAGGTCCTTTCTTGGATTGAGAACTGGTTAAAAGACAGGAAACAAAGGGTAGGAATAAATGGTAAATTTTCAGAGTGGAGAGGGGTAACTAGTGGTGTCCCCCAAGGGTCAGTCCTAGGACCAATCCTGTTCAACTTATTCATAAATGATCTGGAGAAAGGGGTAAGCAGTGAGGTGGTAAAGTTTGCGGATGATACCAAACTGTTTAGGATAGTCAAGACAGAAGCAGACTGTAAGGGACTCCAAGAAGATCTCACCAAACTGAGTGATTGGGCAACGAAATGGCAAATGAAATTTAATGTGGATAAGTGTAAAGTAATGCACATTGGGAAAAATAACCCCAACTATACGTACAGTATGATGGGGGCTAATTTGGCTACGACAAATCAGGAAAGAGATCTTGGAGTTATCGTGGACAGTTCTCTGAAAACTTCCACACAGTGTGCAGCGGCGGTCAAAAAGGCAAATAGGATGCTAGGTATTATTAAGAAAGGGATAGAAAATAAGACCCGGAATATCTTACTGCCCCTGTATAAAACTATGGTACGCCCACATCTTGAATACTGTGTACAGATGTGGTCTCCTCACCTCAAAAAAGATATTTTGGCCTTGGAAAGGGTTCAGAAAAGGGCAACTAAATTGATTAGGGGTTTGGAACGGGTCCCATATGAGGAAAGGTTAAAGCGACTGGGACTTTTCAGTTTAGAAAAGAGGAGACTGAGGGGGGATATGATAGAGGTGTATAAAATCATGAGTGGTATGGAGAGGGCCGATAAAGAAAAGTTATTTATTAGTTCCCTAAATAGAAGAACTAGAGGACACCAAATGAAATTAATGGGTAGCAGGTTTAAAACTAATAAAAGAAAGTTCTTCTTCACACAGCGTGTAGTCAGCATGTGGAACTCCTTGCCAGAGGAGGCTGTGAAGGCTAGGACTATAACAGAGTTTAAAGAGAAGCTAGATAATTTCATGGAGGTTAGGTCCATAAAAGGCTATTAGCCAGGGGATAAAATGGTGTCCTTGGCCTCTGTTTGACAGAGGCTGGAGAGGGATGGCAGGAGACAAAGCGCTTGATCATTGTCTTCGGTCCACCCCCTCTGGGGCACCTGGTGCTGGCCACTGTCGGCAGACAGGATACTGGGCTAGATGGACCTTTGGTCTGACCCGGTACGGCCGTTCTTATGTTCTTATGTTCTTATGTTCTTATTCACGACTACCAGCCCATTACAGTGAACTCTACAAGATTTTTTTCTAGCTGTATTCGAAGCTAGGAACCAGGTTTTGTTTCCCTTAGCTGCTCCATTCAAACTAAAACGTTGAAAAATTAAACTTTTAGTAGTGGGGTCTTATGTCTAGCAAACGAAACATAAGAGCCAATTGACTGGAGGCTAGATTTAAGACACAGTTTTTAACAGTGATGATAATTAAGCATTTGAACTTGAAGTTTTTAAATCAGAATTGGATGATTCTCTAAAAGATGTTCTGGGTGAAATTCTGTGGCTTGTGTTACACAGGAGGTCAAAACTATATCATATTGGTCCTTTCTGGCCTTAATGTAAAAATAGCCTATTGCTAGTAGAATCTTCATTAAAATTCAAGATTTTTCTTGAATTTCATTTCTTACATGAAAGTTTGATTAAAACATTCAAGTAACTGTATTACTCCAAAAGGAAAGCATTTTGGGGGTAGCCACAATTTATTCACTAAAGTTTATATACAGTATTTTAGTACACAAAAGTGTAGTTATGCCTCTGCTTTAATAACAAATTTTGGAAGTTCTTTAACAAGTATTTTTCTCCTTGATTTCTGCGGATAGGACAAGAAACAGCAAAGGTATTTTAGGTTAGGTATTAGGAAAAACTTCCTAACTGACTAAATGGTTAAGCACTGGAATAAATTACCCATGGAGGTTCTAAAATCTCTGCAGTTGTAGACTTTTAAGAGCAGGTTAGATAAACACCTATCAGGGAAGATCTATATAACACTTAGTCCTTCCTTGAGATCAGTGAACTGCACTAGAAGACCTCTTGAGGTCCCTTCCAGTCCTAGAATTCTATACAATATATCAGTGGTTCCCAACTGCCAGACTGTGGCCTGCTGCTCGATTGCGGTAGCTTTCGAAGCTCAAGCTGGCTGTTCCTGGTGGCTCATGTCCAGCAGCCATGGTGGCTCAGGCGATGGCAACAGGAGATGGAGCAGGAGGCGCCTTCCTCCCAACTCCGCACTTGGGGAGGGAAGGGGCACAAAGAAGGAGGGAGGCGCGCGCGCCGCCAACAGCCACTCCCCCGGCCTGCGCCAGCACCTCCCTCCCTCCTCCCCCACCCTGTAATGGCAGCTGGTCAGGGTTCCGTGCTCCCCCCCTGGGGGTGCAAGACGTGCTTGGGATGAGAAGGGGTGCAAAGGAGGAGGGCCACTCTCCCTGCCCACATGGGCAGTAATGGCCACACTCCCTAGAAGGGGCAGCCTCGCTCTGTCAAGTGCGGGGGTGGGGTGGGGATGATGGGGGAGGGCATGGTGGGGTCACAGGGCAAGAGGGTATTGGCATGGGCTGTAGGGGTCAGAGGTTAAGGGGTCAAAGGGCATTAGGCACTGGGGAGCAAGGGGCTGGGTTTGGACTAGGCCAGGGTTTTCCAACCTATGGGTCGGGACCCAAATATGGGTCGTCATTACATTTCAAAAGGGTCACCAAGTGTCTCACCAAGTGGCTCTGCCCTTCCTCCTCCCCCCCCCCCCCCCCGTTTTTGAATTGCCTTGGGTCACCAAGTCTTCCTGAATTATCAAAATGGGTCCCCATCTGGAAAAGGTTGGGAACCGCTGGACTAGGTGGACTGGCAACATTTTATTTGCATATTTGCATATTCATTATTTCAATAATGAATATGCAGATAAAATGTTGCCGGTCCACCAAATGTTTGTGAATGCATTTGCTAGTCTGCAACATAAAAAATGTTGGGAACCACTGCAATATATGACTGCTATTAAAAACTCTGCTTGTTAGAAGCAGTCACAATATTACTCTCCTTTATTTTTAATATGTTTTAAGTTGGCATAAAGTCTTATTTTAAAAGAGTGAAATACATTCTCTCTCCTCCTCATAACAAACTTTTATGTACAGTAAAAGCTTTTTTATCTGACACTTATGGGGAATGGGGGTTGCCTGTTAATTAATGTGCCAGATAACAAAGCTTTCACTGTACTTGAAAACTGTTATCATGTCCCAACTTAGTTTTCTTGTCTTCAAACTAAACAAGCCCAATGTTTTTCCCTTATAGTCATGTTTTCTATAACTTCAATCATTTTTGTTGCTCTTCTCTTGATTTTCTCCAATTCGTCCACATCTTTTCTGAAATATGGCAGCCAGAACTGGACACTGCTCCAGTTGAGGCCTAATCAGAGTGCAGTAGAGCAGAAGAATTTGCTTCTTGTATCATGCTTACAACATTCCTGCTAATACATCCCCAATGGTGTTTGCTTTTTTTGCAATCATGTTACACTATTGATTCATATTTAACTTATGATCCACTATAATCCCCGGAGTCTTTTCTGCAGTACTCTTTCCTAGGCTGTCATTTCCCATTTTGTAAGTGTGCAACTGATTATTACTTCATCTTGCTTTCTTCAGACCATTTCTCCAGTTTGTCTAGATCATTCTGAGTTTTAATCCCATCCTCCAAATTTAAAGATGAATTGCACTCATATAGTAATGTTAAATGATTTCCTCTCATTTAAGATTTTTCAGTTTTTGTCCAGTTTTACAATTGACTACAATGTTGCAATGTATAAGTTATTTATAAACATATAGTGCGGTTTCATTCTTCTAAAGGAAAAAAAAAACTATATTTCTAGTTAATTTGCTTCTTAAATACTTTTAGTTACTTGTTTTACCATTTGCTTCTTAGCTGTTTGTGTAATTTATTTTGAGAGTTTTTAAAAGATACTTAATGAAATGTACAGGAGAACATTTAATAATGAAAACACTGCAATACAGGTGTGCCCTATGGTTACCAAGCAAATTTCCTCATTAGCTAAATCAGTTTGCTGTTCTTTTTCAGCGTTATCCAAGATAAATTTTGCGGCATCATTAACATTTCTGTGGAAGGTCTGCATGATGTTATGACTGAAGATCCTGAAACAAGGACATACAAAGAGTAAGTGGAAAATCTAATTAATCTGTAGATGCTCATTAGTTCTACCAGTTTAAGATTAGTGCATGCATGCTCCCCTGCCCCCCTTTAGAAAAACTGCTTTGGGGACTTGAGACATTTGTATGTTCTGAAGAAGTTTGTTTTCATAATAGTAGGTATTTTTTATGGGGTTTCATGGGACTATTGAAACATGAGAAAAGCATTGTAATTTTGTAACAAACTTTAAGTGGAATTAGATTTTGGCTAATAAATTCACTTACCACGTGGTTTTACAAATTGTATGTGTGTGTGAGAGAGAGAGAGTATACACACAAATCTATTTGTGCTGATTTGTAAAACCATTTGGTAGGTAAATAAATGTATGAGGCAATGTCTAATTTGATCTTTTACAGTATGGCTTATCATATGTGTGTGCACTTACATCCCTATCTACATAATAAAGAGCATTTGCTTTATAAATTATATGTACTTCATTCAGAGTTTCTTCTAAAGTGGTGTCAATGCAGCCATAAGTTTTTCCACCTCCTTCCCAAAGCAACAAATTTTGTCTATTGAGACTGAATAGTATAAACTGGACATAAAGTGGCCTTGAGGTACTGCTTAAAATGAATCATGTGCAAATTGCTGCTGGAGCCCCAAGCGGCACAAGCCAGACAGTGCTGAAGGCCTGGTTGTAAGAGTTTATCCACCAACTCCACCCCTATTGCCCAAAGCTCCGCCCTGGAATTAGCCCCCTCCTATCTTGCCTAGAGGTCCAGCAATTATGTCAGCAACCATGGTCTACATAATAGTATCCGCGTTTAGATTTAAAATTCTTTAAATGGTCCTCATCTCTCTTCATGGGAATTACTGTGTGCTAATGCTCTACAGGGCATATCCGATGAAGCAATTTCTTGAGAGAGAAAAGAACATTGCTTACCAATAACTAGAGAAATCAAAATATATTGTGGCTCCAGATCCACATTGATCCATCCGCCTCCCTTACTCCTTACTGCTGCTAGTTTTGACAAAATGAAGAAATGAATATGGCGAGGCTTGGTTCTTGGATCTTGCAGTGTGTCTTCTACAATATGTCTCGACGGAGACAATATATTCTGAGTACTCTAGTAACTGGTAAGAAATTTTCCTTTTATGGAGGTCATAATCTCTGTGACTCAGCTGTTCTCAAACTCACAAAGGATTCCTTAACAATCTTAGAAGGATTTCTAAAGTCAAAATATATTTTTGGTCAAGTAGAGCCTTTGTATTTCTGAATGTGCTACTGCCTAAATGCATTAAATCAGTGTAAATTACAGATATAATTCTGAGTGTTTAAAAAAAAAACCCACAATTTAGGAGCTGCTTTCACACCTCCAATTCCCTTATGCCTTAATTCTCCATTCTTATGCCTTATACATTTATAGTGAATTATAAATATAAATAAAATAATATGAACAATAGTGACGAGTAAAGCTTTTCGTTAAAGGGGAAAAAAGAATAGCAATAACACATCAATATAAGCAGCCATCATATTTTATTCCCCAAGATGAGGCCATGTTAGTTAACTAACAAGAAGGAGAAAGCAGGATTTTACATATAAACATCTTGCTATGGATGACCCATGTATGAAGGGAAAAAAAATCTATTCTTCTGTACTATGGGGATTAAGGATATCAAAATACAATTTATTCTAGAAAGCAAGAGCGTCTTTGTTGAGATTTTCTCAACCATATTTATCTTCTGTCAAGTTAGAGGATTTCTTAGCAGAAAAATAATTAGAATTCAGTTTAAAATTTTTTCTTGCAAAAAAAATCAGTGTTGGTCAGGCTAATGCATAATATACACTGTTCTTCTCTTTAATTCGGCAGCAACAATGATATTAAGTAGGAATAAGTTTAATTTCTCTGTATATTTTAACCTCCTGTTAAAAAAAAAAAACAGTTTCCTTTGAACTGTATCAAACACATCAGTGCAAGAAAAAAGGTAAGGATAAAACCCCAAGATAACATTTCTCTCTCTCATCAGCTCCAAAATTCAATGTCAATCTGACAAACACACAGATAACACAATGAAAGTAGAGTGTGATGTCATGTAGGGATGTTAGAAATAGGTTAATTGAATAGTCGAGTAACTGCATGAATTCCTATCAGTTACTCCACTATTCTATAGTCCTCAGGGGCGGGGATGGTAACCAGTGCGCTCCTGCCCCACTCTCGGCGAGCCCCGTGCGGCCCCATGCTGCTGCCTCTGTATCAGAAGCAGCAGCGTGGGGGGCCAGGTGGGAGCCAGCCTGCAAGGAGAGCTAGTTTGAAAACCAGCTCCCCTTGCTGCCGCCCTCCCTCCAGCCACCACACACACTGCTGTTGGCTTTTGGCTCCCACCAGCACCAGCTCCCGCTCCCGCTCCTCCCACCTTACTGCCTCTGAAACAGACTTTAGTCTGAAGAAGAGAAGACTGAGTTGTGACATAACAGTTTTCAAGTACAGTGAAAGCTTTGTTATCCAGCATTCTGTTAACAAGAAAACTTTAACTAGCTTTGACCCCAGCTGACCCTGGGCTCTGTGCAGCACTGCCACTTTGAAACACTGCGGGGAGACCGGCATCAGGCTCCCCACAGCATTTCAAAGCGGCAGCACAAAATGGAGCCCAGGATCAGCTGGGGACTCTCCAGCTGACCCCGAGTCCGTGTGGCAGTGCCGCTTTGAAATGCCTTGTGGCACTGCTGCTTTGAAATGCCGTGTGGAGCCCGCTGTCGGGCTGCATGCGGCATTTGAAAGTGGCAGTGCCATGGGGAGCCCGGGAAGAGCTGACCCCTCTTCTCTCCACCCCCGCTGACCCCGGGCTCCATGTGGTGCTTTTGCCTTTGAAGTGTAGGAACAGCCTTAGGGCTGTTCCTATACTTCAAAGGCGGAGGCACCCTACCAACTACTTGAATAGTCGATACAAAATGCATCGACTAGTCAATTAGGCAGTTACCTGATATTTAACATCCTTAGTGGCAGGGCTGTGAGCACAAGGGAGAGGAGCCCGGGAGCAGGGCAGCCAGCAAGGGGGCACTGACCTCCCCTGGTCCAGCAAACTCCATGGTCTGGGACAGCTCAAGTCCTGAGGGTGCTGGACCAGGGAGGTCCAACCTGTACAACATGAGACCAGTAATCTGTGTAGCCAGATATCTTGTCTCTGACAATGACCAATACTTCAAAGGAAGGTTTCTATAAATTTCATAGTAGATAAATAGGGATAAACTACACAGTAAGGGAAATTTCTTTCTAACTTCTTTGTTTGTATGTTTTTAATCAGTTTATGTGCTAAAGCAGGAGGTCTTTCTATCCAGTATAAAAGAACTAGTTTTTACCCTTTTTAATGTAACTATGGATGGTCCCATTTTTCATTTAAGTGTGAAATCCTTTTTTAATCCTACTTTGGTCTTGGCCTCCATAATACCTTGTTACAATGAATTGTACAGGTTAAGTATGTGCTGTGCAAAAGAGTATTTTCCTTTATCAGATTTTAATATATTACTTTTAAATTTCATAAAATATTCTGCATTCCACTCTGCTTCTCAGAGATTCATTTTCCTAAATTGAGGTCTAAGTTTGTTCATGTGATGAAGCAAGTTTATTTGCTGTACTACTTAGGGTTGTGAAGGACTAGTCAACTATATGATAAGCAAATGCTTATCGGATAGTCAACAGGATAGTGGACTAGTCGCTCCCCCCCACCCTTGCTGCCTCTATCAGATAGAGGCAGCAAGGGAAGGGGAGAAGAGGGGAGTAGTCAAAGCAGCAGTGTCGCACAGAACCCAGGAGTCTGGCATCAGGATCCTCATGGCATTTCAAAGCAGCATTTCAAAGCGTGGAGCCCAGGATCCTGGGCTCCATGCAGCACTGACACATTGAAATGCCATGAGGAGCCCGAAACTTAACATGCTTAGTACTAGTTTGTGAAAGTCACCTGAACTCCATGGAGAAGTATGAATCAAATCCAATTTCTGTTCCACTGGTTCATGAGTCATTACCAGGGTGAGTTGTGTGGTTAGAACTTTTACTAACATCTTCTGCCTCTTCATTTTGTGTATTTTTTGAAAGTATTATTTCAGCTGCAAGTGGCAAAATCTGATTTTATCAACTGCCAGATGGTTCATAACATTGCTATCTTCTTACCATAGGTTTTTGCAAAGAACTCTCTGGATTTGGCTATTTTATGGCTGGTAGTTTGTTAATAGTTAGGAATCTGTAATTGCCTTCCCTAAGCTTATTTAGATGCTAAAGAAACTGGGGTGGGGACAAAGTTGTATTAATGTTTGTCAAGGACAGTTTTTGGTTTTGTTTCCCCCTCCCAAAGCCAAAGTTTATTTACTATCCCCAGTAAAAAAATACTCAGAAATGTTAGGCTTTACTTATAATGCAGCCTGGAATCTTCTTTAGCAACCTGATTTAAATATAAATATAAATTTAAATATCAAACAGGGGGAGTCCTGGGATTGAGTGACTGCTGTTCAAGCCCTATTCTTTTTCACATTGGTAATGAAGATTAGTGGGCCTAATATAGAGAGTTTTGTAGTATGCCATTGCCTTGCAAAGAGGAGACGAAACGATCTGTGAACTAACTAGTGTCAAAACTGATGTGTGTCTTGTGATACATTTCCCAAGTATCTTAAGAGAAAACAGTCTTATAACAAAGGGAACTAACTCCTTCATTAGCTCATTGTGACACAGTTGGACAACATCTTCACCACAGTCAGCTAATTGCATTATTTATTGGCTCATTATAATTTTGGGATCAGAAATTTGCAGGCCCACATTGTCATATATGTGCTTTTTCCTTTCCTTTCTATAGCTCTGCATCAAATTAAGGAATATACATCACTTTTTAAAAATAAATTTCTTATTCACCAGTTCACTTCTATTAAAACTCCTAATCACTTTTTATGGTAATAAAACAAGCCTCTAAGAGCCATTTTTAAAATCACCAATCATTTGTCACATGTAAAATACTGGGCTTATATAGCACTGTTACTAAACTGAATTCTGGAAAGCCTTAATGAAAGAATAAATAAGTTAAACCACCACCGAATACAAAAGTGGTGACAACTTTATGAGCCAAATGCATTCAACAGTAGGCTTACTTTGCAGCCTTGGCACATGCACATTTCTTATAATACAGACCAAAGCCATAAGCCTATGAACTTTTTAAAATTTTATTTCAAAACCTGACTATATTCAGAGACCTAAATAGAAAAACATTTGAACTCTCTCTATAATCAGAGTAACTTCAATCCACATGATTATTTAGTGTAGCAAACATTAAACTGAAAAGGGACTTGGTTTTATAAATGATGTGGGAATACATGTTTTAAAAACTGGCTTTATGTAGTCTAACAGCAGAAAGACCCTTTGGCAATAAAATAGATACCACTAAACTTCTTGGGTGGATCTACACAGCACCCTAAACTTGAAATAAGATACTTAATTTGTGCTATGCAAGTTGCGTATCTTATTTCGATTGAATTTCGAAATAGGATATTTCAAAATTTGGCATGTCTACACCGTGCCAAATTTTGAAATAGCACACTATTTTGAGACATCCCTTAACCCTCGTGGAACGAGGGTTATTGGAATGCCAGAATAGTGCGCCTGTTGTTTCGAAAAATATTTTGAAATAACAGGTGGCTTGTGAAGATGCAGGATAGCTATTTCGGGATATCGCTAGTATCCCAAAATAGACGTGCAGTGTAGATGTGCCCCTTGAGTGATGTGAGACACTTTAAGTTATCTGTTGACTTCCTTCTGAGGAGGCTGCTGTTAAAAACAATGCTAGTTTTTAAGTACCAGTAACTTAGAAGTATTTTTTCCATTATCTCGAATTCCTAGTTTGTCTGCCATTTAATTTTTAATTTTTTAAATTGTTAGTGTGAATTTACAAATCTATATTCCCGTTCTCAGCTGTATGTTGATGTCTCATTTTGAGGAGCACAAAGTTACAGAAGATGAGGAGCCTCCCACAGAACAGGACAAAAGGAAGAAGATGGTAAGTTCTTGATATATTTGGTGAAATGTTTAAAGTTTTAATTGAATACACTAGTCAACCTTAAATCTTTGCCACTGGATTTGGTTCATCCATTGCTGTCACTTATTATATGCTTGGAAAACTCTGCTCCCAACCTAAAAGATCAGAGACCTTTAAGACAAACTGCATAGCACAGACAATTATACTTTTGCTTTTTTTCAGACTCTAGAAAAATGCTGCCAAAAGTGATGGGGGTGGGGAGGAAGAGAGAGGGGAAAAAAAACTCCAACATTTCTTCCGGTTTTTGCTTTTGTCTCAAACAGGAACATTATTAAGGTTTTCCAAATATTTAGTCTTTCTTGCAGAAAAAAATTATAACCATGGAATACTTAGAAACTTGAAACATTTTCTATCCTGTAGAACAGAATCGACCATTTACATTTGTAATGATTTGTTTAATTCATATTTTGTTCTTTTTTTGGTAGCAAGCCAACATTTTATATAAACCATTGGCTTTCCTGTTTTTGGTATACAGTTTTCAGTTTCCTCCGGTGGTTCTTAATTTCCTTAAATTGTATGCTAAGTTTAAGTAGAGCTAATTAGTGCTTTAGGTCAACTTTTTGCATATTAATCTAGCTAAATCCACTTTTCATTAAGAATGCAGTATCCCTAATTACAATAATCCCATTCAGCTGTTTTTAATTTTGTATTTTTAATTCTAAACTTCTGTAGTTTTTTTAAAATGAATTAGAACATATTCATTTTCAAAAAATGAGTTTCACAATCCACAAAGTATTATATACTGATATATAGCGTATTTATTGTATCATTTTGTGATTATAACAATCTGTTCACTGTAATAGAGCCAAATTCAGTAAGAATGTAATGCTTGTAAATTGTTTCAAGACCTGTTTGCAACGAAATTCTATGTCAAGTGCTGCCTTTTTGGTAGCAGGTATCCAGACCCAACAATGGTAGTTCAGGATACATTTGCTGATACATATTCCCATTAGTCTTCCTCTTTTATTCCAAATTTTAATTTTTGTTCTTTCTCCTTAGATTTAATTTTTTTTCCTGATTAGGTACTAATATATAGAACTAATCATCTGAGGAGTCGTAGAGCAGAATGACATTGTATACCATTCGCCTTTTAATTTACTTTGGCCATATTTACGCTACAAGATAAAGTCAACTTTATTAAGTTTGACTTTTTAGCACCCAAGAATTCAACACAATTTGAAGTAGCGCATCCCCAGTAGGGTGTTTGCCATCTAGACACAGTAGAACACTGGTTCTAGTGCTGTCAGACAAGCACAGAATGATGGGACACCTAGTTATGCAGGTATAAGACAATCGGCACTGGCTGCAAAGCTTTCACGTTCAGAAGGCCACTTTCATGGAGATTTGTGAGTTGCTTTCCCCCACCATGAATCTCAAGAATGCCAGAATGAGACACACTCTGATAGTGGAGAAGCGAGTGATAATTGCCCTGTGGAAGCTTGCAATGTCAGTTCGGAGTGAGGGAATCTGCAGTGGGTTTTGTTGTGATCCAATAGTCAAGGCAATCAGTACTTTTCCACTATGGAGACTAGTGACTCTGGGAAACATGGAGAACATGGTGGGCTTTGCCATTCTGGGGTTCCCTAGCTGTGGAGGGCAATTGAAAGACAGTTTTATGAATGGCCAGATTTCAGAGTCACACATGTTGCTCTCAACAAGGTGCCCTGCAATCAGTGTGCTTGCCTGTAAACCCCCACATCCCCTTCAGCACAAGCAATAAAGAAACTGTTGTTTAGTCCTGGGGCTTTTCCTGTTCACCTGGAGAACAGTAGAATTGAAAGTCCTGACCGGAGCGATTATGACGGGGCACTGTGGGACGCATCCTGGAGGCCAAAAATGTAGACTTTCACTGCGCTATGGTAAAGTTGACCTTGCAAAGTTGAATTTAGCGTTACTCCTCATGAAAAGCAAGAGTACAGAAATCAACTTTGACAGCCCTTAAATTCGACAGAATGGGCTTGCTAGTGTGGACTCGTTTAGAAATTTGACCTAATGTGTCTAAGTTCAACCTAAACTCCCAGTGTAGACCAGTCCTTTCTATGGCTCATTTGAGACAATGCAGACACAACCAGGCTTTTCTATTGTTTACAGGAAACCCACTATATTATATAGGGAGGTATGGTAAGCTAACATATTTCATTCAAGTAGGAAGAAAGACTACTTCTTGTTCATTGCTTATAATTGAAAAAAAGTTAACCACTGTGATTATAAAGAGGCTATTGATTTGTCTCTCTTATTATATTGTAAATCTAACTCTAAGGATTAGGCTGTGTATTACTCATCCTTGCCTGCTCTTTAAATCAAGTATTTGTCTAATCCTTTCCTGTGAGATAAGATTGTCCCTGGGGAAGTCATGCAGTGCCATTTTTCTAATGAGACTGTAGACCGCTAAATATCCTTAAAGGAAATCAGAATCCAGTTTATACAGGCATGTCGGCTGAAAGTTTGTAATGTAAAAAAACCTTTCTCACAATAAATAACCTCCATCTCGCTGAAAAATTACTTTAATTGGGATTTTTGTACATATTTTAGTGCATTGTACATAAATATAGATTTATTGTAAGTTTACAGAAATCAAGAACAAAGTTTTGTACAAGACTAATTATAAATTGCTTTATGATTTTTCTTTATCAGTTTGTTTGCAGTACAGAATGTATAGTGAAATTCTGTTTCCCATGGAGTGCAACAGTGTTCTACATAGCATGAGAACACTTTGGTGTTAATCAACAAAATTGTGGATCATTTCTCTCCAACACATCCAAGGTTCTACTGGCACTGGACCTTCGTTGCTTAAGCTACACACACACATTTAATCTCTTTTCAAGTTTAGCCTTATTAACTTCTCTCTCTGTGAGCTGAAAGTTCTGTGCTAGGTCTCTCAGAGGCTCAGCACAGAACCTCACCCTCTGTTTCTGCTCACTATGACAGGGACTGTCTACTTCTATATTTGTACAGTACCAAATCTTCATCATGACTTCTGGATGCTTTCATAACATAAATAACTGGAAAATGAGAGCTGTACCAGAATCCGTGACTTCTGAGTCAGTTCTGACCTCACAATGGTGGCATTATCATAAATTAATAACTGCTTTAGATACTACGTCGATCTAGCCCAATAAATACCTAGACAAAGAGAACTTGTTTAAACATTAAAAGTACTGTTTACCAGCTTGTTAAAAAGATACATAGCAGTGTTTCATATTTAGTACAATGGTATCTGCTTTATTGGAACACCTTTACTGAATGGCTGTCATCATGATTAAGCAGTTGCTCTGATAATCTTTTTTTCATGAACAATCTGAAAAGCTTAATAGTGAAGGTTAAAACCGAACTAAATCAAAAGGCTGGTACTAAACTGATAATCCATACATTTCTTCTTTTTAATCTTTAATTTGCCATTTCTGAATTAGAAGGCTAAGCATTTCAGATGTAAATATTATTATTATTATTATTATTATTATTACTATTATTATTATTTTATTATTATTTAACATATATTTCTGTGGGACTTGTCTTATGAAGATCTCCAAACACAGCACATGTTAGGTAGAATTAAGTAATATTATCCCTGTTTTATAGGCATGGAAATTAGGTGTCCAGGGTTACATAGGAGATCTATGGAAGAACTGGAAATGGAAACCAGATATTCATTACATGTCAAAAATTTCCCCATATGTAGTTTTCCTGATTTATGTACAGAGTGAGAGAAAGAATCTTGTCAGGTGTCCATGCATTAGCAAGCTGGCTATATTAGGACCATGTTGAAAAGTATTCATTCATATAATGCAGTGTTTCTCAAAGTGGGCTGCAGGCCCACTTTGAGAGAGCAGCTAATGGGCCACTCCAGTTTGTGTACCTAATGGCTCCGCAGCCACGGAGCCTCGTGGCTCCCATTGGTTCACATTCACCATTTGCAGCCACGGGAAGCAGTGGCCTGAGCCCATGACACTTCACGCGGCTCCCGTTGGCTGCCAGCAATAAACCGCAGCCAATAGGAGTTGCAAGGCTCCATGGCTGTGAAGCCAGTAAGTCAACAAATTGGAGTGGCTTGTTAGCAGCTTTCTCAAAGTGGGCCAAGGGCACACTGACATAATGGAATAAATTCAGTAAAATCACAACACAGAATTGAAACAGAGATTCCTAATTAAAGGTCAATTTCAATACGGACTTTAAAAAATTTTGTCTTGATACAAAATAACAAATATCTTAGAAAATGTAGCAGTATAAGAATGTTCAAATCTGTCAGTTTGCTATACAAAATATTAAAATGCCGTATGAAAATAATATTTACTGCCTTTCACAGTATTGTCTGGACAGAGACCTGTAAGGAATAATGCATTCACACTTCATGTATGGTAACTGTTAACTTAATAGTATCTCAGCTCTCTAGGCAATAATCAGTTATTCTGTCAGAGGGATTAGTTTAACCATCCTTAGCATTCTTCTAATTTGACAGTTTTCATCTGCTTGCAGTCTTGAGTTATTGGTGGGTCTTCTATAGATTGGCCTACATGGCTGCCTTATGTCCTAGGGAAGGTTGAATCTTAAAATTAAGCTTCACTAGTATATCAGACTTTCAGATGTGCACAATTCATGTGCATAAAGCTGCCATGGAGGTGAGCAAAGGTTATACCATGGTTGCTGATAATTTAATTCTGCTTGGAAAAAAGGTCCTGATTTTGTAAGGATATTCAGTATAGAATCCTGTGAGTCACATAGAATATGCTAATTTAATATAGTACTTTTAATGGACTAAATTGGAATTTTCCCATTCAGCTATGCCTTACAGCCACTTACCTTTTAAGAAGTCTGGTATTTTAGGTGCTTTTCTCTGATTGTACAAGTGTTACAAAACTAATGGCATTTGGAAAGCATTAGACCATAAAATGAGCAAAAAATATTTTTACATAGAACTGAAAAGTGCTCTCTTTGCCCTTTGAAGATAATCCTTGTGTACTGAATATGAATATTGGCGATTTGATGGGAGAAAGCTTGCACTGACCTCCACATAACTGTTCTGGAGATAAACAGAAGAATTCAAGCTTCAGTGTTGCCAGTCTGGACTCTTTTGTGGATACTAAAAGCATATTTTAAAAAAAAATCTGAGGAGTTTTTTCAAGGCCTCTCTCAAAGGACTCCAGATGTTTGCCATGCTTGAGCCCAGGCGAGACATAAGGAGTTTTCCCTCTCCAGTTGTTGCTTCAGTGCTTCCCCTTCACACACATTGAAGAGCTGCAGGATGGGAGTAGGGAGGGGAAAATATTTTATGTCACATCTAAGACCATTTTGCATCCTGCAAGCATTCAGTTCTTCAAAAGAAGAACTCTTTTGTCCACTTCCTGTGGTGTAGAGGGATGTGCTACACCTCTTAGAAGATAGGCATTTATCTTGATCCATGCAGTAGACAAGTTTGCAATATTTGTCCACATGCAATTAAGTTTGATGTGAATGGTTGTGAGCCACACATTTTCATACTCATGTCCTTTTTAAGATAAGTGAGAAAAGACAACATTATTATTCCTGCACAGCACAAAATTTACAAAGGCTCACAATTCAGTTCAGTCAAAACAGGTTTTCATTGATACCGTCAGATACTTTTTAGCAAGAACTGTTTCCATACTACACCTATGACAGGGTGTACCTGACCTTTACAGCTCCCTACAAGAGGCCCTGTGGTCCTATAGCACCCTGCCACAGGACAGAAGTAGTGAAGTTGGATCCTCCAATCCTACATAGAAGGGCCTCACAGAAGCAGCTGATCAGAGTCCAGCAGGGTTACATAAAAGGAGATGCAGAACCTTAGCAGTTCAGCTCCTGACTAGTACCAGGGAGGGAACGGTGGGTGTGCGAAAGACCCATGAGCGATAAAAGGAGTTTGGTTCTGGCTGAATTGGGTTAAACTGGGGGAGAGAGAACCAGATAATTTTAACCCTGAGGTAAGAGGTGAAAATAATGACAGGTGGGAAGAGGCCCAAGGAAGAAGCAGCAACAAGTTCAATTGAGGGTCCTTGTTTGAGACCTGGAGTAGAGGGTCTCCAGCCAGCAAAGAGATGTAAACATTAAGAAGGGAACAAGGTCTGTTGGGAAGCCTGAGCAAAGGGTTGAATTTAAAGGGCCCAGAGCTGGGCTGAAGATCCTGCTGAGCGTAGACCAACAGTCTTTGTGGGACAACTTTGCTACTCTGGATTGGGTCCTTTTTCAGTGTGTAGCCCAGCCAGAAGCCCCTGTCAGGTAAGATCAGTAGCCTACCGGGGTGCCAGGAGCAGGAAAAGGACTATGTTACCATATCCACCTACTAGGAGGCACTCAAGAGATGAGTGCCCCTTGTTACAGTACCAAACTTAAACTTTCTGCCAGTAGCCATTTTAGGCATGCAGCAATTCTCCATATTTTTGAAGTTTAATGCTTACCTGCCCTACACACACACATAACATATGTAATTTTTAAACTTAATTTATATATGTTTAGATCAGGTATGATGGAGAACTGTCAAGTGGTGCTGTAAAATAGGCAAAATCTGGATGTGTGCAAAAATGATACTTTCTCAAACAATATAACACTGGCTACAGTTTTTACTGTTTAAAGTAATTTTAACACTTTAACAGTGTTTATTGCACAAAGCAAGTTAATGACAGCGTATTAAAGATTTGTATTGGTTTTGCATGGACAAGGTTTGGGATTTCTTTCTAGAAATGAAGACATGTATGGCATATGGCAAAAAGGCAGGTATCAACATTTTGCTGTATACCAACATGAAATGTTTTCACATCACATATTCTTAATTGTCAAATTATCTCATAGGTGGTTTTCAAATAAAATCCATATTTTCAAATAAAATTTACTAAGCAGACCAGCCTCACATTCAGTGTTGTGCAGCAATAGCAGTACAGTTTGCCTGGTAAAAGATTATAATTTGTAATTGCCTATACATGTAGTGGTAGTCTCTGAAATATTTTAGAAACTAACTTTTTAATTCAGTGACACTTATGCATAAGTCAGTATTAGTATTAGAGACTGCAATGCATAGCTTCATATTGAGTTTCAATCAAAGTGCTCACTAAACAAAAATGGTGGTTTTGATAACTAACATATAGATCTAATTGTGCTAATTTAGCACAAGCCTATATACTGGTACTAAATGAAAAATGGTGGTGTAAAGCTAACTTGTTTCAGGAATTTTACCTTTACAGAGGAGTATAATTTATGAGGACTTGGAGGATACAAGCCCCTTAAAACATACCTCAGAGAAAATGACTCTCTACAATCTTTGGGTATTATTAAGAAAATCAAAAGAATGCAAACTGTCTAAAGCAACCAGCACTGGACAGAATTCTGTGATTCTGGAGTAGAAGCCAACAGATATGTATTGGCAGCTGCTGGATGACTTTCCTACTTTACATTATGGGTGCCACCAACACACTGTCATGGAGATTACTTTCAGAAATACACAAGCAAATTGAATTTGGTACATGATAGAGTTGTATTGAACCCAGGAAAGAAAACAGTCTCTGAATCTCATCAGACAGTATCAGGTTCACCAGTTTGTATAGCCAACAGAATAAGTGCATACTCCAACAGTTGGTCATGTTGTGCTGTTTGCTTCAGAAAAACACACAAGAAACTTCATACAATAGAAACATTTGAGAGAGTAGCCAATCAAAAGGAGGGAACACTTCAAAAAAGATATTATGACATAAGTGCAGAATATCTGAGGAAGACTTGATTGCTAAGAATGCTGTTTATCACTCAATTACTTTTCTTCCTACTTGAGTAAAATGAATCTTAAAGCAAAACCATCTAGTTACACTGCAACAATACATTCACTTGATGACATTGCATTTTATCAGCTGATTGAAGAGCTAGACAATTGTCTTATGTATAAGAAAGCTGTTCTCCTGTTCAAGCTGCTACAAAGGTTTAAAGCCCTACTTCCCTTAGATCTAGAATTTGCAAAGTATTCCAGTAGCAAATTACAGGAAAAATTAGAAAGACGTTATGTTCTACAACGTATGTCTGACATTTCATTCCATGCACAAAATAAATGTACCTTTGTTTTGCACAGTTCAGTAACATTAACTGATGCCATCCAAGTTGCTAGCAGTCTGATACAGAAACTTAAATTCATCCAAATCCTTTGTGAACATTCATCAGTCAAGTGAGCCTGATGAGTAGCTTTCAAATGAACAAGTGGGTTATATAATTCCATTTCAGTCCTTCAGTCTGAAATAGCCCAAAGGGAAGACTCGATATTATTCAAAGCCAGGTGATTGGAGATTACATAGGTCAGCTACTTTTGTGTCCCACTTGGAGCAGGAGTTTGTCTTTTGGTGATAAAGAAATAGGCATAAAATTTATCTAGTAATGAATATCATAATTCAGAGTACATTCAAATTGTGGAGTACAGTATTAAACTGTCCCAAAATTATGATACCACTGTACATAAGCCTTTCTACATAGCTACACCATGAGTTTGGGTCTTGCAATTTAATTGACATGCTATACCTTCATGGATTTTTTTTATCGGTGCTGACAAATTGAGGTGGTTCATCACTAGCTCTGCAAAAACCAAATTAGAAATACACCAGCAAGATTTGTTAATTCCAAATGGAATTACACCACTTTGTGCTGATGGAAATGTCGTCCATAAAGAAGGTGATAATATAGACATCAATACAGAGAACAGTGATGGAAGGAACACCTTCCATTCAGTGTATAGAATGGTAATTCAAGAACAGTCTACAGATACTCCAGCTCCACAAAAAATATCATGGAAGCTGGGGAGAAAGTCACCTACTCTTCCTGGGCAATCAAATTCTTCTATACAGTGTGCAGCTCTTGAAAAATCAAGAACATGTCCTGCCCCAACTCACCATGAAAAAGTAGTTGAGAAAATACTTGTCACCTGCAGATGAACACTATCTGAGCTTGCTCTTGATGTCTTTTAAGATTACTGCCTCATGATGATATTTGATCATAGTTGGATGATTACATTTTGGGTCTATTTAATCCTCAAGCTTTCAACAAAGAACAGCACCTACACCTCAGTTGCATATGCCCTTGTAGGTGTCTGAGCAGCTGACATGCGCACCATCCATGCCAAAATGCTGATAAGTAAGGAAATGTCAGCAGCAGTTGGACAACTCCATGCTGTTCAGACCATAGATCAGCAGCTCTGTGCTGTCGACCAACAAGTGAAATGAACTTCGTACCAGTACAATTTGTCAGGATACAGGTATTTTCATGGATGACCTACAAGAGTAAAAGAAGCCTATTGAAACACATCTTTTATGCACCATTCTGTTACTGATGAAAAAGGAGGCGTGGTCTAGTAGAATAATGCTTTCAAACATTCTCTAAGTATGGTCCCTGCTCTGAGGACCATAGAAGAAGATTACACAGAGCAATAGATGGACTTTTTTAGATTCTGAGAACAGAAGGAGCCACTGTGATAACCTGTTCTGACTTCCTACATAACTCAGGCTATAGAACTTGGCTGAATGAATTCCTGTTTGAAAGAGCATTTCTTTTAGAAAAACATCCAGTCTTGATTTAACAATTGCCAGCGATGGAGAATCCACCACAACAAACTGTTGCAATGGCTAATTACTCTCTCTCTCAAATATCTACGTTTTTCCAATCTGAATTTGTCTCGCTTCAACATCCAGCCATTGGACCTTGTTACATCTTTATCTACTAGATAAAACAACCCATTATCAATATTTGTTCTCTATGTAAGTACTATACATGATTGCGATCAAGTCACTGTTAACTAAATAAGCAAAACAGATTATGCTCCTTTACTCTATAACTATAAGTCATGATTTCTAATCCTTCACTAATTCTCTGGCTCTTCTCTGAGCCCTTTTGAGTTTATCAACATCCTTCATGAATTGTGATATTAGAGCTGGACACAGTATTCTAGTGGAGGTCATACTTGTACTAAATCCAGAGGTAATATAACCTTCCTACTCACAGTTCTTAAGATTAGGGGAAGGGAGTTCATATAGGCAGTTTATATACATATTAGTTTGATTTGGTGTGAGCCTCAAAAGTCAGGATGGATGCAGAATGCTGTCTAGTGGTTAGAGATTAGGCGTGGAAGTCTACAAAATGGGTTTTAGTCTCAGCAGTATCGCTCATTTGCTGTGTGAATATTGACCAAGTTACATACTTACGTATGTCTCTGATTTTCCATCTGTAAAATCTGGGTGATTGGCATCTCTAATATGTCCATTACTGCAATATCTTCCATATCTCATAGGGATGATGAGGAATTTCCTTAATGGTAGTTAATAAAGTATTGAGAAATCGTCTGAGAGAAGTTATAGAAGTGTAAAATATATTAACAGTTTGAGTGCATGATTTGAGAACTGTTATTTAACTAGTTGGAAACTACAGTTTAATTTTCATTATGGAGGTAACTGACTTTTCCCTGGAAGAATTTGATTCAATGAGGCCATTTCTCAGCATCAGTACAGAAGAAAGCAAAAGGTTTTTATTACTTCAGCTTAGGTTATAAAATAGATGTATGAATCACTGGTGTGTTGGGACTGCCTCTTGCCTGCATTACTATATTTTTGCTCTTATCTCGTCTCCACAGCTTGCACTGAAGGACCCTGTACACACTGTGTCGCTGCAGCAATTTGTCTATGAGAAGCTAAAGGCACAGCAAGAATTACTGGGAGAACAAGCCTTTCAGGCACTTATGGAAACAGTGGATACAGAAGTAGTCACACAACTACAAGAGTTCTTGCAAGGCTTCTAAAGAGCTGGAAATAAGATTTTGTATGTCTGACTTTCTAGCTCAAAAATATGAAAAGAACACCTATCCTTCCATCTTATATGCAAAAGCCTGCTTAAAAGCTAACAGTTACTTGTGTACAACAATAAAGAAGCAAAGACCATGAAACTGTTTTTTTCTTTATGTAGGATTGGCAGAATAATTGGCTCCTAACTAGAGTTTACAAACCTGTTTCACAAGAGAGTATAATTTTATATATATGAGGAATGGAAGGGAGTTGCATGAGTTTAAAATGTACAGTGAAAACAACTTCTTAATTTGCTGTTAAAAGAAAAAAATGTTTTAATTCTTATAATCATGTGCATTTAACATTTTGAGGAAAATTGAGGGCTAATGCTGGAGATATTTTTGTGTGACAATAACAGCTCAATTTGCCTTACACTTTTTATTGTTTATTAATTAAAAATAACCAATTCTGCACACCATTTAAACAAATGAAACTATAGGTTAAACCTCTAAAATCCAGGACTCTCTGGTCAGGCAACAGTCATGGTCCTGCTAAATCAGAGAGCCCCAGCTCGCCAGGTTCAGGGGCTGGGCTGGCGGTGGGGAGTGCAACCCGGCAGCAGCATGCCAGCGTAGTGGAGAGCCAAGACCCCTGACTGGGGCTGGTGGCGGCCCTGGGGCTGCAGGCAGCAGGGCCAGTCAGTGCCCAGGTGCATGGCCCTGGATGAGTGAGCACAGCAGGGAGCGCAGCCTCACCCAGGCTGGAGGCAGTGTGGCTAGTGGTGTATGGGAGTGCTGCCCTGGCCAGTGCAGTGGCTGAGGCTAAGCTGGAGACAGTGGGGCCTGGCACTCCCAGCGCGGTGGGGAACACAAGTTTGGGGGGAGCAGGGCCAACAGCCGGAATGGGAGCCTTGACCCTCCCAGGTGCCAGACCAGGAAGGTCCTACCTGTATTAAAGCAGAAGACTATAGGACATTGTCTTTAATCTGATTTTAATGTTATATCTTACTTGCATCTTTTTAAAAGAAAACAAATTAATCAGCCAGATGTTTTATTTTCATTATACTGATCCATGTATGGGTAAAATTGTTAGAAAAAGGAAAATGTCCCATTTTATTTTCTGCAGATGTGTTTTCTACTTAAATATGTAGGGTAAGAACCCAAAGACTTCACAGTAATGCACTTCTGTGCTATATCAGAGACCTAAGACTTTCTGATCCTAGTCTCTTTTTCTTAGATTACGGTGGGACCTTGAGTGTATTGTAGATATATACTGCCAACCTTGCAAGAAGTTGGGGTGGAAGGTATAACTGTGTTGCTGAATAGTGCCCTCTTTTCAAGATTAAGGACCTGATCCATAGTCCTTTGATTTCAGTGAGCTTTAACTTTGGATCAGATAGTGGGAATGTTGATGAAAATGGTAAATTAGGAAAAATGGAGGAAGGAATGTCCAGGGCTCTGTCGATGACGCAAAGGAATGTTTCTATACGTCCTTCTTTCCATCTCTCATTCTCAGGAGAGGGAAAAAAGTGGGGTTTTTTTATTTTGGTTTTTTGGGAGGGGAGGAGTGGGAGTGTTTTGCATTTCCTATCTGTCCTCTATTGCCAAAACCCTTTTTAGTTGTGGGTTGAATTTTTTTTTAAGAAAACTGTTAAAAACATAGAAGCAAAATGTACAATATGAATTTTCTATAGAAAGCTGGGTACAGTATGTAATTGGAGAACCTACTGCCCCTTTGTAATCTTATAGAACTGAAAATGTACTATAGAAATTTTGATGCTTCCAAAAAGACAAAAGCAGTAAAGTTTCAATTAAACTTTCCAAAGATACCTCACCTCTGACTGTCTTAATCTGTATGCTTTTATTTTTAAATATACAAAATATTCTCAGTAATGTAGAGATTGATGCCTCCTTCAAAACTCTTATTGTACCTATAAGATACAACAGTGGTGGGAATTGTAAATGGCAATCTGAATTCTTCACTATAGGTTTAGCTTCTGTGCTTTATTATTAAGGTTCAAAGCTACTGAGCATGATTTATCCCCATACTATTAATATATTTTCATTACACATTCTAAAATATATACATTTAAATAGAACATATTTAATAAGCTTTACTGACATTCTGCAGAATGCCTATGTCAGTTAATGTGATGATAAATACTAAGGCATAAATACTTTTGAAGATAAAAATTCTAATGGAATGCACATCTTTCTACCTCCTGATGGGTTTTCATTTTTAGTTATTGATATAGTAGATTTACTAAAATAGTTATTTTAACTATTACTTGAGGAAATGCTTCATTTATGTATGAAGAGTCTTGTTTATTTAAATCCCTAGATAAAAATATAGCTTTTAGTTCAGAGTGCCGCAGACTTCCTAAGTTCTAAGAATATTGTTTTGGTAACATGCAGTCACAAAATTAACAAAATTTATTTTGCAAAATATGTTATGTCTTTAATGTCAAAACAATAATTCATTGATTCCTCACCTGGTGCCCACTCTCCATGAGAATAACTTGAAATTAAGTATTTTTTCATATCAAACAATGTTGTGTTATTCATTAATAGTTCTCAAGGTGTATAACAGAGAAGTCTTGAGGGAGTATGTACTCTTCTGTAATAGATGCTGGCAATATGTGATTAATTCTGGTAGTTTATTATTGTATGTCCATTATCTCTTGTTTCTGCATGTGGAACATACCCATCCCCTATCATTCAGCACCAGTTGCCTCTTTGACCCCCCTCAAAAGAAATGTGTGATAGGCAAATGCTAGAAAGTAGCTCTGGGTTAGAAAGAAACAGGAACTCAAGGATGATTGGAGCCATTCCTCTTTTGCATTCTTTCAGCCTTCCATGATGGGAGGGGCACAAATGGTTCCAACAGACACAGCATTCCAGAAGATTCTGGAATGGCATGTATCCCTTGATCCCCCCAGTGTGAATATGTTGAGACTTGTGTCAAAAAACTCCTCCTTGCAGGAGTAACTCATTTTCTTAAAAGAGCTATGATAACCCTGAAATCCACTGGTCTGGAAATAAATAAAAAAAACACTTCCTTATACAGAATTTGGTATTTCTTGAACTGTGTTTGCAGAGCTGAGATTGATTTCTTAAGTGATCAAATATCCTAACTTTATTTGCAAAATTCTTAGTATAATCAGGAAAATTTTCCTGTGCTTAGTTTTATTTGTGTCTCCCTTGATTAAATCTATGGTATCTCCTTCCCTCTATGTTGAGTAATTAATTCAGATCAACAGTCTTCTGATATCATAAAATGTTATAATCTAGTACCTCAGGTGATTGGTTATTAATCAGAGGACAGCATCAGGATCTTGCCCATTCATTCAAAAGGCAACTAGTTTTTATCGTCCTCATAATTTCCATTGAAAAGTCCAACTGAGATGAAAAACAATTCCTATAATTACCTGTAAACCTTAGGACACAAAGACATTTGAAATAGTATTAATTATTATTATTTATTAATTACCTAGACAAATGCAGGCAGTACAGGGAACTTTTCTGTTTTCTGTTTGTCATTGCTTATTCTAATTCTTAATGCTAAATGACTGTTACAATTAAAAATGCTAATGCAGGTTGAAACTCTCTTAACTGGGACTCTCTCTGGTCCAGCAACACCCCATGTCTGTCAGGGCTGACCTGTGGCAGCGAAACCAGCAGCCCAGTGGTAGGTCTGCTACCCAGTGCCAACACTGTGGGGGGAGGAGGGAGACAGGAGGCAGTGGGGCTGGAGCCAAGCAGCGAAACTGGCCTGCGAGACCAGAGGCAGCAGGGCCACCCAGCAGCACAATCAGGAGCCCGGCAGCCCTGCTACCACCAAGCAGCGCAGCATCCCCACAGGAGTGGGAGGCAGCACAGCTGCCCCACAGGGCCAGAAGCCTGATCACGGGTTGCCTGGTGGCAGGACCAGGAACCTGGGAGTGGGGCTACCCAGTGGTGCAGCAAAAAACCTGGCAGTCCCGCTGCCGCTCTGGGGAGCTGCCTTGTCAGGCCAGGAGGCAGCAGGGCTGTCCAGCAAGGCTGAAGGCCAAGCAGGGCTTGTTGCTCAACAGCGCAACTGGACCCCATCGGGGGCGCTGCCCTGCTGTGATGGAGCCGGCAGTGGGTCTGCCATGGTGGGGCCAAGAGCTCTGTGCACAGAGAGGCTGGCGCCGGGGGGAAGCTGCTCGAGAATGATCCAAAGCAGAGTGGGCTAATGCATGTTCATTTTCATGGGGAGAGGGTGCACCTATTGGAAGAGTTTGGATAAAGTAGGTGAACCAAGTGAGCTTTCATGTGGAGAAACATCTAAAGGGTAATTTTGGAGGGGATGATGGATGGTAATATGGCATGCTGTCTAAAAACTGCTGCAGCACCAGATGGGAACCTGTCCAGGAAGATACCGTACGAGAGACGGGCAGAGGATGAAGTGTTAGAGATTTATTTATATATATTTATTTTAAGGGGGAGAATATATTTCTGCTGTACAACTTCTCTTCCAGTTCATAACAAATGGGTAACATCGCAGCCTCTCCACTTGTGAAATTTGAAGGTGGTTTAATATTCTTGCTGAAGCTTTCAGGACTAAACTGTGCCCTTTAATTTAGTCCCACCAGAAATTCTGCCTTTGGCAGTGGGAACAAGTTGGCAGTTCAGTTTCTCCCAACTACTTTGTTTTGTATTTTTAATTTTTATTCATCTTTGTGCAGTATCAAATTTGTTTAAGCTCCTGGCTTCTCTCTCCTTGTCCTCAACAGGGGAATCATTAGAGACTAAGGGCTAAGACTCTAGCCCTCTTTTTCATCACCACTCCAACAAGCTCCCCTGTCTCCTTCAACAACAGTAGGGAAGTGTTGCAAACAGCTACAGCACTTTGTCACCTCTTGCAATCCTCCGCCTACCGCCCAGATACAATTTTAATGAGGAAGGAGCCAGTCTTGGAATGATGCCAGAAGTTCTAACCCTCTAGCAAATTTCAGCCCTCTGATTTGCTGTCGGCTCACTTGCCCTGAGGCAAAAATAACCAATCAGACTGGTTGCTGGCAGTGCTCACATGCACTCTCTCTCACTTTTGCGTGTGCACGCAAAAGGAAGCTCCTGGTGTAAGAGAGAATGGGGGAGGAGGGACTAAAGAGCCGTAAAGATCAGGGCAGCTCTGCAACCTACTATCCTGTCTCCTTCTGTGACCCAACACCTTACTCCTCCTCCTTCTTGCTCCCTCCCTTTAGCCCCCAGTCTGACAGAGGCAGAGGGGAATGAAGAGCCCTCTAGCTGCCCCTCAGCCTGTAGGAGAGACTAGGGATGTAAGCAACTAGTCAACTATCCGATCAGCATAAGCTAATCAGATAGTCAAATAATGACTCGACTGGTCACTTTCCGTTCCCTCCCCCCCACTTGCTGCCTCTATCAGAGGCAGCAAAGGGCAGGTGCAGGAGCCCATGCTGGGGGAGCCGGCTTAAAAGCTGGTTCCCCCTAGCACCATCTCCACAGGGGGCAGGGAAGGCAGAGGCACAGGGGGGACGAGGCGCGAGCCAGGAATCAGCTGATTCCCAGCTCACGACCAGTCCCAGGCACCGTGCCTCTGTTTTTTAAATGTTTTTAAACATTTTTACATTTAAAAAGAAGGGCAGCGAGGAGAACTAGTCATGAGTCAGGAATCAGCTGGCTGCCTCGCCTCTACCTCGGGAGTGAGTCCCTGTGTGCTCTCCCCCCCCCCCCCACTTTTGGGAGGAATCCAGTACCCTTGCCCCAGGCTGAAGCTGATGGAGACCAGCCTGGAGCCACGGAGTCTTGGCAGCTGGAGCCGTTTCTTGTGCTGTCTAGTACACCAGAGCTAGAGGCTATGCTGCCTACCCACCTGTAGCTCTGGGATGGGGGTGGGGTGCACTCAGCTGCCTCCCTTCCCACCAGGTGCTCCAGAGTTGGGGATGGCCTCAGGGCTCTGGTGGGGAAAGGGGCTAGCCTACCCAAGCCCATCAGTCACCTGCTGCCCATGATATCAGGCCAGGGATTGTATACAACTCTGGGGGTGGGAGGTTACCACTGCTACTCCAAGGACTAAAAACAGTGAGGGATGATTAAGGTGATTCACTCAAGCTGTGAAAACCCCAAGAGAAGTATGGCCCCTTGAGCAGGTGTGCATGTACTGGTTCAAACTGGGTTTTCCAGAGACCAACAGATAAAAGGATTTTGATATATAATGGTGGAGTTTAGACTAACAAAGGCCTTTTGATTCAGCAGATGAACAGGATCTGCTATGCAAGAGATGGTTGTTGGTTTACTAGACCCATAAAACTGATGGGAGACTTCTGGTAAGCTTTTAGCATGTGCAAAGAAATTTATATTGTTTCTGTTTTCTCTGTGATGCTTTTACTCTAAGAATCAATGTGTTTTGCTCTTTGAAGGCTGGCTGGTAACTGGTGTACATTGTGGTAGCCCCTGGAGAAGGTTTAAACATGGATAGTCAGATTTCCTGGGGAAGTCTCAATGAAGTGCAGAAGAATTGCAGACCTAAATCACCACTCTGGAATAGTGTCCCAGTGAGGACAGGAAAACTGGGTGGACCTGGGCTTTTCAAGAGAGTGGACAGGAGGCAGGGGTGAAGTGGGGCCATCTCCTGCCATCCAGATGTGGATTGGTGTCATGCAGCAGGGCCAGGACAAGTGGGGACCCCTTCTAACTGCAATCCACCCCCACACCTGCTGGGGAAATGGGGTTGAGACACGGGGGCTTGTCCTGTCTTCCCCATCTACTTTTCCTGCTGGGGAATGTCACTGGGATGCGGGGACTTGCTCCACTCTGCCTGCTGCTCCTGCCAATTAAAGGTTCTTCTGATCCCAAAGGACCCAAGTCAATAACTCCAGACCCTGTCTCAGCATCTGACTGCATCTCATCTGTGATGTTATCTGATTAAAATATGACCATACTTTTCTATATTTACATGCCACATTTTGTACTAATTTGTTCCCAGCCTGTGGACTCAGGGGACTCTGGCCTTGGTTTGGGTGAGCCTGGATGTTAAATGGCTCTGGTCTGGAGAGAGGGGAGATGTGTTCTCCATTTGAATGAGCTGACAGGAAAGGAACATAAAACTTTTATGTGGCTGTCCCAGAGCAAGACCAAGAGAGAGATTAAAGGTTCTAGATGTTACTGGCTTATTTTGCAAATATTTTCATTATTCCGTCTTGCTCATATCATTCTATTATCATTACAATTCTACTTTATCCTTCCACATTCCTACAGGTGTAAATCGCTTCTCACTACCTCCTGTTTGTGATGAACAAGGAGAGATGTTGTGCAGCAGAATGGGAAATTTCTTACCTGTTGATATTTACTTTCTGCTGGCAGCTTCTTTCCACCTTCAACTGCTGATAGCCTGGTAATGAACCAGAATACAATTGATAATAAATGGATTTTTTTCTCTAGGGGGAA
Source organism: Pelochelys cantorii (assembly GCA_032595735.1). Taxonomy (NCBI): domain Eukaryota; kingdom Metazoa; phylum Chordata; order Testudines; family Trionychidae; genus Pelochelys; species Pelochelys cantorii. Next base: position 39,739,043 of record CM064330.1, read on the forward strand.
ATTGCCTTAAGGTTTGTCCATATAACTTCAAGCTTTTATCTTCATCTTAACAGTTGATTGCTGGGATGTTTCTATAGTTTTGGAAGAGCTCTTCTGGGGGGTCTTGATTCAAGGACAGGGTTTAGTCCAGAGCCTCCAGCAATAATATTGACCATCTCCAAATTGTGGATGCAGGCAGGGCTAGTCAGGGACTAAGCTGGGCGCTGGAGCCACACCAGGATCCAGGGGCCAAGACTGGGGGCAGGTTTGGAGATGGGATCAGGGCTGGGAGTGGAGCCACAGCCAGGTCAGGGCCACCAGCTAGCACCACAGCCAGGTGCAGAGCTGCAGCTGGTCCAGGAGCCAAGGACCAATACTAGGACCACAGCTGGGGTCAGAGCAGTGCAGGGCTGGATGGCGCTTCCTCCCCTCCCCTTTGGGTTTTGGCCAAGCCCTACCACGCCCTCCTAATTGGTCCTCCATGTGCCCCTAGTAGAGCACACCCATTTGGGGACTGCTATGCTGGACACTACATACAGGTATGAAGACAAGATTCTGACCAAAAGAGTTTACAATCTGAATTATAATGTGATTAAATAAGGAGTTGAGCATGTAGCTAAGGAGATCTGAGAATTTTTGTTTGGGGCTTTTTTTTTTTTTAATGAAATCTTGAAGAGAAGTAGTTGTTGGGGGAACAAATGATTTTGGTTTGGTTTTATACAGATCTCTGTTACATTCACCATCAACACAGTGAAAAACTGTGGAAATGCTCCATTTCTAACAGACCCTGAATGCTGTTTATGCAGTAATTATTTTAGTCATCAATAAAGTACAGCCAGCTTTGGGTAAAACTATTCCACAGTGCATAGCAATGCAACACACAAAAGTTTGTCTGAAATTGGAGATACCACCATGTCCAACTGAAACTACAGAAGGAATTTGGCCTGGACAGTAAAGCCTACTGCCCTTTTTCTTACAAAATGTGCCAGGGGCCAGGATCTTGCTTTTACTTATCACCAAAGCATCAGCTTATGTCACCATTCCCTAAAAGTAAATCCTACTTTGATATTGACTTGGTGCTGACCTAGAAGTTATAGGTTTTGAATTGATACCACCTCTTTCTACAGGGCTTGACTTTCCATTGGAAGCTTCATGGGTGTTGATCATCCTGGATCCTGTTTAACTTTTGATTGGTCAGGCTCACAATTTGAGATTATATGACCAGTGCCAAGAAATGTGCTTTTTATGACTGCCATGTTCACAAATGGTGATATATTGCACATACTAAGATTCCTTTGCCTAAAGCTGTACTTTTAAAATGGTAGCATGATTCCTACCCAGTAATCGTTTGCTCAGCAGGAATATTCTAAATCAAGGCAATAGGAAGTATGTCATGTTCTGATTTCAGGGCATCCACTGGCTTGATCCTAATAGGGTTTGGGAGGAGGGTGGGCATAAGCGAAGGTGTCTGTATACGAATGCAAGAAGCCTGGGAAACAAGCAGAAAGAATTAGAAGTCCTGGCACAGCCAAAGAACTATTATTTGATTAGAATAATGGAGCCTTGGTGGGATGTCTCAGATGATTGGAGCACTGACATGGGAGGGATATAAATATTCAGCAAGGACAGGTGAGGGAGATACGGTGGAGGACTTGCACTGTATGTAAGAGAGCAGTATGATTGCTCAGAGCTCAAGTATAAGGCAGGAGAGTCTTTGGGTTAAGTTTAGAGGTGGGAGCAACAAGGGTGACATCGTGGTCAATATCTGCTATAGACCACCAAATCAGGTGGATGAGGTAGAGGATGCTTTCTTCAGACAAGTAAGAGGCCCTGGTTCTCATGGGGGACTTGAATCACCCAGGCATCTGTTGGGAGACCAATACAGCAGTACACAGGCAATCCAGGAAGTTTTTGGAGAATATAGTGGACAACTTCCTGGTACAAGTGCTAAAGGAGCCGACCAGGGGCCATGTGCAGCTTGACCTGCTGCTCACAAACTGGGAGGAATTAGTAGGGGAAGTAGATGTGGGTGGCAACCTGGGAAGCAGTGATCATGAGTGGTCAATTTCAGGATCCTGACCAAAGGAAGAAAGGAGAGCAGCAAAATACACACCCTGGACTTCAGAAAAGCAGACTTTGACTCCGTCAGGAAACTGATGGGCAGAATCCCCTGGGATGCTCATATGAAGGGAAAAGGAATCCAGGAGAGCTGGCAGTATTTTAAAGGAACCTTATTGAAGGTGCAGAAACAAACCATCCCATCGCGTTATGGCTCTATTTCGAAATAGCGCTATTTCGAAATAACAGACGCTGTTAAGATGCAGTTATTTTGAGAGAAAACCCTTCTCTCGAAATAACTGGTAAACCTCATTGTATGAGGAATAAGGGTTATTTTGAGAGAAGGGTTTTCTCTTGAAATAACCGCGTCTTAACAGCATCTGTTATTTCGAAATAGCGCCATAACGTGAATATGCAAATGAAGCGTGGGATATTTAAATCCCAGCTTCATTTGCAATTTCGAATGTCTTCATTTCCATTCCTCTCTCGAAAGCGGGTGCAAGTGTAGACATACCCTCAGAGAATACAAAGGTTATGGAGCTAGGTGATGAATCATGATCCATATTGCCAACTTGTCTCGAAAGAGGGTGTAAGTGTAGACATACCCAGACAGTTCAACAATTATAAAATTCCATTTATAGATCACAAAATAATCTCAAATTCACTATCAGATCTTTCCTCAATAGTATTAGGTATAGTTTAATAAAAAGGTTTCCATTGTCTATTTCCAAATTCTTCACAATGCTTAATTTACAAATTGTAAGGAGATTTGAATAGCTGAATTTGTTATGTCTAGAGCTAGCCAGGAAAGCATATTTTTAATTAAGGTGCACATTTAGAGGGTTTTCCAGACTCATTTACTTGTCTTGGTTGAATGCTGCTGCTTCACAAAGTAAATGATTAATTACTAATTCTTCAAAGTTCACAACTTCCATCGTACTTCCCCGCTATAATTAATAATGATGAGTAATCATCATATAATCAGATTTAGCTGCTTCAGAAGAAACGTTGCATAAAATACAATAGTTGCATATACATACTGGACTTTGCTGACTCTTAGGGAATGCAAAATGAATTTGAAGAAGAAAAATGACTACAATCAACTCTTATTAAAAATCTGTTGAAGCTATTTGGAGTAATTAAAGGACAATAATACAGATTATCATCTCAAAATTCCCATTCATTATCCAAAATTCCTCTGTGCAGTTAGTATATAATTTGTGTTTAAGAAAAATGTAGCACAAGAATTTCCTTTCAAACATCTGTAAAAAACTGTGAAATATGAGTTTTTTGTCATACAATGGAAAAGTTACACCAAGTACAAAAGAAGGGAGGAAAGAATCAAGGGAAAAAATCAGTATCTCCGAAGCAACTTTTAATATAATTTTTATGTTAAAATCAGATACTTAGAATCAGTTTTCTAGTGTTTGTGCCATAAAACTGCTAATCTCTGTTTCATTCGGTCAAGAAAAGTTATACCACGTAGCCTGTGCACCAGTTCAAAACTAATGAATATGTCCCTAACATCAGCTGCTCACAATGACCTATTTGTGAACAATCTGATGGCCAAGATTTAGTTACACACATTTTGGCAAATCATTTTAGATAATGTGCATCCTGTGGAGTTAATTGAGCAACCCAGCAACCTTTACCCTGCTGAATCTGTCTAGGGAAACACCCCATCACACAAGCCAATGTTCAGAGCTGGAGTTGGAGATGGGAATAGGGGTGAGGATCAATACCAGGTGTTTAGATTTTGGGAATTAGAATCCAAATTGAGCCAAGGGTTCAGAACCAGGGTGGTCATGGAAGCTAGTTAAGGATCTGCTCTGTTGCTGGGAGACTTCCTAATATGCCCCAGGGGTTTACAGAGGATCGAGGATCCAATCAGAGATTGACAAGACAGATACCTGATGGATCACTTAAGGTGGGATTTCCTATGGTATGCTACTTTTGTGAATTGTGGGTCCTGGGCATTGGCTGGGTTACAACTGGAATACTGGTTGCCAGGTAGCCTGACCCAAGACCGATCCTTACATCACTCCCCTCCCCCAGAGATACATCCCCCCTTCATCCATTGTAATTCCCAACTTTTCTGTTCTGCAGAAAAAGACCCAGGGATTACAGTGTTCAAGAAGTTGAAGATGAGTCTACAGTGTGCCTTGTGGCCAAGAAGCCTAATAGCATATTAGGTTGCATTAATAGGAGCATTGCCAGCAGACTGAGAAGTGATTTTTCCTCTCAGTTTGTTATGTCTAGTTTTGGGCTCCTCACTACGGAAAAGAGGTGAACAAATTGGAGAGAATCCAATGGAGGAAAATGAAAATGGTAAATGTACTAAGCCACATGACTTATGAGGAGAGGCTGAGGGACTTGGGGTATGTAGTCTGCAGAAGAGAAGAGTGAAGGGGGGGATTTGATAGCAGCCTTCAACTACCTAAAGGGGAGGGAGTCCAAAGAGGATGAAGCTAAAATATTCTCTGTGGTGGCAGATGAGAGAACAAGAAGCAACGGTCTCAAGTTGTAGTGGGGGAGGTCTAGGCTGGATATTAGGAAAAACCATTCACTAGGAGGATGGTGAAGCACTGGAATGGGTTACCTGGCTGGGATGGCTTATTTGGGGTTGGTCCTGTTTTGAGCAGCAAGTTGGATTAGAAGACCTCCTAGTTCTCTTCAGAGCCTAATCTATGATTCTATGATTAGGTTTGCCTGGGTGCACTGCATAGAGAGCTACCATTAGGTTGAGTGCCTGAATCTGAGGTGCTGGCTCACACACCCTTCCCAGTGAAACAGTGGGATACCAGAGGGAGTCTGTATTTTGTTGGACACATATTTGTCATGATACTGGACCTGAATGTGGCAGGGGAGGTGGTTGTATTCAGTATGCAAACAGATTGTTGATAAATGACTTCAGTAAAGATACATGGATCATTGAGTAAAGGATCTGGGTAGTCAGAGCCAAAAAAACAGTCACAGAGTTGATCACCTGGCTAATCAAGTATGGGCCAAGGTACAAGTAACCCAGTTTGTGATAGGACTGTCGGGCCAACAAGAGCTGTTGGGGTAGTACTTACGGATGTGGGCAGAGACATGCTGCCCCCTCACCCCAACGGGTGTGCAGAGACATGCTAGCAGCAGCCGGTCGCTTTTAGGAGCAACATGGAACCATGGCAGGCAGGAAGCTTGCCTGAGCACCCCACTGCACCATGGCCCAGGAGGAGCCACCTACTGTAGGTACCTTCTGGCCCAAGTCTGCACTTTTCACCCTTTCCCTAGTCCAGCCCTCTGCCCCAGGACAGAACCCCCTCCTATACTTCGTCTATTAATACAGTAGAAATGTGTGACCTGTGATGACTTACTGACATTTGTGGAGTTCCCCCTTCCCCCCCCGTGAAAATTATTGGCCACCCTATGCTAGAAGTGCTGACCAGTCATTCTGGTAACACATAAAGCATCACAGATATTGCTCCAAAACCTGATGAGAGAAGCCGTTAATCTGTGGGGGCCATATGAGCACAGACCTTAAGCAACTATATATTTGCACCAAAACCATGATATGAAGTGTGGTCCTTGGTTAGACATAATCTGTTGAGGGAGTTCACGGATATGGATAATGAGAATCACCAAGAGAGGGTCTGTTTCCCTGTGAAGGGTACATGTGCCATGAGGGTGAAGTGGGCCATTTTAGTTGGTTTCCCACTATGAGATGGCTATGTGCTGTGTGATGTTTCAGGCTTTGCCCAGGCCGGTAAGGGATTCAGTCACCATATAACTTGTAACCCTGGGTGTCTTATGGATGTCTTTGATCCAGAACTCTTACCTCAATAGCCTTCTCTTCACGAGATTCACCCTGGACTTGCCCAACCTGTTTACTCCTGGTAGGCAATATATTTTAAGCCTCAAATTTGCCCCCAAATCATCTTACTGCAAGTGTTAGCGGGGAAGCTACAGTTGATTCACATCCTCGTGGGATGGACTAAGGTCCTCACTACTCGGATCTATCACCGGTCGTAATATCAGTAGATTTTAGGCGCAGTCAGTAAAAACTGGCAAGTGATTAAAGTTAAACAACAGGACTATATTGTAGTGCAAATTTAAATAACATACATCGAATAACCATGGAGGGCAGTCCTCCTATGGTTACCCCTAATAATAATTACCAGGACGATGGTGGCGATGCTGGTGACCTCAAGCCTCTGGCTGATCGAGAGCCTCGGGCGAGGAACAACCAGGAGTCCCTTGGTAGTAGGGTCGTTGGTCAGGCGACCTCAATCCTTAGGCTAATTTGAAGCCCTTGGAGAGGAACAGCCTGTGCAATCCCTCGAAGCGCTGAGGAAGATTTCGAAGACGGCCGATCTACCTTCCGCAGATGCGTTTGGTCTTCGGTCCTCTTCCCGCTCTTCAGCAGCGGCCGGAGCAGATGATGGACGCTAGACTCTAATAATCCTATCCTATCTAACCTAAAAGAAAACCCTAATCTAATCACTGACGCACCCGTCGAACAGACGCAATGACGGCCGATAAGCGGAACCGCGACGCAGCCTGCCGAACAAGCACGACGACGAAAGCTAAACTACTCTAAAATACTAAACTAGCTAACTAAACCTAACACTACCTAAAAAGAAAGAAACAAAGCCTTCCGCCCTGCTTAATTCTTAAAGACTGTATTAGACCTCACACATTCTCTTGACCTAGGACTAAGATTAGGACCTCTCTCACTCTCTTACACTATACCTAACCCGACGCACATATACCCGACGCCACCCCAACTGTTGCGTGGTACAGGCTTTTATAACATGGGCTCATGAATATTCATAATATTTCACTTTAAATCAATTGGCTCATTCAAAAATGCTAATTTACATAGCTTTACAATGATTGGCTAAGGAGAATCATAACAAGCGCATACATTATCTTTCAAATTCCAACAGGTAAGTTGGTGGATGTGACATACGTGAGCTACGTGCCAAAACATTTTGTCATTATGGTAGTTTACAATGATTGACAACCTCATTGATTGACATTTGATCTCAATTCATTCTAATGCTCTCCTTTCTGTTTTCTTTACATAAGGTGTCCAGATAACGTATGAACTCAGGCTTTATTATTTGCTCTTATTAAAATACAATAATAGTAATAATAATAATAATAAAGACATTTATATATACATAAAATTCTGCGTACAAAAGGGACCAGTCCCTCTCACTGGACCCTCACAAAGAAAGTGTTAGGATCGCTACCTCACAGAGACAATACAACCCTCCAGTTTTTTAGCTTTCTAGATGAACACACTTTACTGAACTTACACAGCACTGATGATTTATAAAATGAAAGCAAAATAAGTTTATTAATAAAAGAATGTGGACTAAGTAAAAGGGCTAACGGTAGAAATAATTATAAGCAAATAAAAGTGACTATATATATATAAAAACACTAAAACTTAAGCTATCAAGATAGAGGCCTTGTCTACACTACACAATTTTGTCCACAAAGTCTGCTGTTTTTAACAAAACAGTGGAGGTACATGCACTGTCATGTTCCTCCCACTGATTTAGCTCTCTTGCTACACCAGTGTAATAAAATCACCTTGATGAGCGTCAAAGAGCTTTATGAGACAAAGTTAGAATAACACAGTGTCAGCGTAGACTCTAAGTTGCCTCCAGAAAGTGTCCCACAGTGCCTATTGTGACCATTCTTGTAAGTAGTTTCAACTCCACTGCCCTGCAGCTAGTACACAGGCATGTGCCTCGCTCCATTTAAAGCTCTGAGTATTTTTAAAATTCCATTTCCTCTTTGCTCAGCTTGGAGAGTTCTCATAACATCCTCCCAGTTGACCACAGCAAACATTCTCTCACCTGGAGCACACTGGAATTGTTGAATCTACTAGCTCTGTGGACAGAGGTGGTTGTGCAGACACAGCTCTAGTCCAGCCATAGGAACTTTGATACCTATGTGCAGATTGCTTGTGATATGGAGAAGGAGGAGCACAAAGGAACACAAAGCAATGCTGCACTAAGATTAAGGAGCTGAGGAAGATGTACCAGAAGGCAAGGAAGGTCAACCATTGCTCTGGTGGAACACTGAAGACGTGCCACTTACACAGGGGCTGTGCACGATCCTTGGTAGTGATGCTTCCCCAGGAGCCCCATTTGGGAGGACTGGAGACAGTGGTCAGTGGAGACAATCCCAAGGATGACATGGTGGGCAAGGGGGTTGAGTTGGGGGAGGACATGGTGCAGATGACAGGGTCATCTGGTGGCATGGCAAACCAGGTTCTCTTTTTGACTCTGGAGGGGTATAGCTAGTCCTGGTACTCTGGCTCTGGCAAGTCAGAAGTAGGAGAGGGGAACTCTGGTTAATACATATTTTGCTTTCATGATGCACAGTGACATGAGGTAGAGGCATCTTTCATTTTGTTATATGGGGGCATGGGAGAAGGGATTGAAATTAACAACACTGTAGGTACTGTTAGAATCTGTTTCTCATTCCCTTGTGTAGCTACACAGTAGGAGCCCTGTGTTAATGCACACTTCAATCTCCCGGAAATCCTCCATAGAGATTTCTAGGAAACTTACCAGAAGATATCCTGCAATCCTCTGCCAAACGTTCCTTGGCAGAACTGTTGTTTCTTCCCCCGTTGTAGGAAACTTTGTCATGCCAATCCCAAATTACTTCTGCAGGAAGCAAAGCAGCACACAGACCCGGTTTGAAGCTGCATGTATGCAGGAGATGCACCATTGCATCCTCAGTTACCCTCAGTAGTGAAATATTAGCTTTGATGACCTGTGCCTGTGCAAACAGTGCCAGTATGCAGAATAATGTTGTTAGGTACTTGTAGGTGATCTTCTGAAGCCACCCAGATCCTTTGTCCCATTTGGCATCTCCCTTCTCTCCAGCCAAGCTTACTATGTTCAGTGGTTTGGCCATGCTGCGTGCTTGCCAAGTGAAAGCTGAGAAAGAGATGTATGTAACTTTTCTGATTCAAAACTGTGATTGCACTCCCAATACTGACTCTGTTGTTTGTTTTGGTTCTGCTTGAGGGCCAGCTCCTCTGTACTGATGGAGCGCCTCCAACAGATGTGGAGGCAAGTAAGGAGGACAGGCTCATTCGCACACATTGCAGGTGGTGTAGGAAGACAGAGTTGGGCTACCATTTCTGCATGACAGTTGTCTTTCCTTTCTTTTCTGACATTTTTCTATGACCAGGGCAAGGTGGTTTGCCTCAAAAGTGGACAATCCCTCTCTGACAAGTCTTTGCCAGTTACCCTTATCCTGGGCTGCTGCCTCCTGGTGTGTGGTGTCAGTGCCACATCTCTTGAGTGTGTCTCTTTAAAACATTTCTTTTGGACTCCCCATTTATTTTCTCTATTGACAAGTTGGTGTTGTCTCTTGATTGCTGTTTCAAGATGCCTGAGAAGGACGTCCTTAGTAGCAGAAAAAATAGGGAAAGGAGCTCTTGGAAAATAGCATCCAGGAAATTATGGGCCTTGAGGATGTGTGGCAGCTATGTGGGTGAATGGTCATGGTCAGGGAGGCATTTCCATTTCAGAGTAGTGCATTGACTGCCTTGTACTGGCCTTCTGGGTAATAGGTAATGGTAATATTTAAGTGAGGCCTGTCTTAGACTCGGTACCTTTGCTTTATGGAGATACTGCAAGTTTTTGTTAGCTGGGTATGACTGAATCAAATGTCGGCACTATTCCTTGAAGGCAGCTTTGACTGCTAAATCAATTATAATTTTCCTTTCTTGGCATGAGTTTCTGGGAATAATGCTCCAGAAGGGGAACTGTTTGTTTCGGTATGTGGTCAAGATACATATCTGGGTCTCAGTGTTATTGTGCCACAACCAGGTTTCTTGCTGTCACAGTGTCTGGTTTTTAGGTGGCATTCTGCACTAGTTTGGCCTATTGCATGGCATTTTTATCATGCAACAGGGGTTTGCATCCGCAGGGCTTGGTTCTAAGATGAGACCTGCACCACATGTCTTTGCACTGTAGAAAGTTCCTCTTTGGGGCTGTCAACCTGTTCAGGTATGTCTAGTACCCTATGAGACATGCTTGGTAGGGTGAGCTGCTACCTCTATGTCCCACAGTTGTATCCTTCTCCATGGGTTAAGGGAGGCCAGGTAAAAACTGTCAGGATACTGGGCAAAGGTAGGAAGGATTTGTGGCAGGAGTCTGGGAGCCAGGAACCAGAACTGGGCTCAGAGCTGGTGTCAGAGTCAGGAGTCAAGCTGGGGGTCAGTTCCAGACATGAAGTCAGGCATCTGGTCAAGAATTAGCACTAAGTCTCAGGTCACATTCTGGAGTCCAAATGCAAGGCAGAGCTGAAGTTGTACCAGGAGTTCAGAAGCAGAGGGATTGTGGCAGCCAGCCAGGGAGTTATGTTGTTGCCTGGACACTCTGGGCTTGTATATGATCAAGGAGCCAATCAGGATCACTTCTGTAACTGTCAATTAGATCAGTTGAGGTAAGACTTCCCATGGTTTGTGGATAACAGGCAGTGCCTGTATGGCAGCTGCCGCCAGCTGGAAATGTTGGTTACCTGATAGCCCTGGCTTGAGTTCAAGTCCTGCCAGTCCTTACACCTTCAACATTTTCAGCACAAATGGGCTTTTCTTTAGTTATAGGTAATGTCATAATATCACAGGGTAATGGGCTTAGATTTAACTTATAGCTAGTTTCCCTCTCTAGATCTTAAGAAGAACTTGGTGAAGCTTGAAAGCTTGTCCATTCCTCCAATGGAAGTTGGACCAACAAGTCACTAATCTTGGCTCACATATCCTGGGACCAATATGTCTACAAAAACACTAAGTACACATATATAATTGAAGTCTCAGGCTTTTCCTTCTCTCTGCCAATGATGCCAGCCTTGACACACTGTTTTAATAAGCCACTGGCTTTTCTGAAAGAATTGCTATATGGAAATATAGAACAATATTAAGGATAAACGACTAATCCATATTGCGTCTAGGAAACAGGAGACCTGAAACTGAGATTTTAAAAGCAATGGACAAAGCAAAGCTTTATAATACACAAAAGCACAATTTAAGGGAAAAGTTGCCCTGTAAAATATGGCAGGGAATTAAAGACACAAGACAATGAAAATAAAGATATTACATCCTTCCTTGAAAGGAAGAGCAGAGATAATTGCTTATTTAAAAAATTAGAATTCTGGGGGCAGATAAGTTAGGAAGTGCAAAGGTGAGTAAGTAACATCTAAAATTATCAAAGGAGTCAAAGTTCTACCCCAGAGTGCTAAAGGGAGCAGGGAGAGAGAATGAACAAGCTTTGGCAAATATTTTAGAAGCTTACTTCTTAAGGAGACCGATCAGCCATGTCAGATTATCAAAACAATCCAAAATATAAATTTAACAAGTTGCTCCCTCCTCCATTCCTCCGAAATTTGCCACTGTTTCCTAATTAGCTCAGTTTGTCTGCTGTATTTAAGATGAATGGTGTTTAATTGATTAATATATCCCACAAAATTACACACCTATTCTAATTTATTACATACTCCAGTGAGACCCGTTACATCATAGTATTCCTACAGATTTTTTATAGCTGTGTACATGTGTGTATTTTCATGTGTTTGTTAATCATGGAATTGCACAAAATATTAACAGCAATAACAATAGAGAAGCCTGAAGACAAATTCTTCAGCCCCAATCTGCCGCTTCTTACCCATGTCATATAAGCTACCTTGTATAGATTTAGATGGATAAATTCCAGAAATTCTTTTTAGAGAGACATTATTGGATCAACTTCTGCTGATAAGATATAAGCTTTCCATCTAAACAGCTCTTCTTCAATGTAGCTCGAAAGCTTGTCTCTTTCACCACCTTAAGTTGGTTCAATAAAAGATATTACCTCTCCCACCTTGTGTGTCTCATATCTGAGGACCAACAGGATGACAACAACACTGCAAACAGGAATTCTCTTGCCTTTGGCACATGGAGGTGCTGTCCATACTGGAGGCCTTTCAGGCTGTGAAGGACATACTGTCCCTTCTGGTACTGCCCATGCCAGCCATGAGGTGTCCTGCTCAAGGGGGTAAACCTGCTCGGGACCCTTCCAGTCATCTCCATCAGTGCAGCACCACTCTCCGCTGGGGGAGGAGGGCCCTGCCAGCACTTACCTGAGACGCATAACCAGCTCCTGATGTGGGTTAAGATACCAGCATTGGTCCCCAGACTCTCTAGGCACCATTCCATGGGTTCTAGGCATTGATCACCAGCAGCCTGGCACAGACCTGCAGAGGTCCGGCACCAGTCCTCAGAGCCCTGGTGCTACGAGGTCATGCAAGACTGTATCAAATACCTTACTAAAGGACAATATACTATATCTACTGCTTCCCCCTTCCACTAGGCTTGACTGGGGTGCAGGCTTCTTCAGCTGCCTTTCTGATAAATGTCTCTCTCCAGATCATCCACAGGGCCACTCCGTGGTCTTCAGTATGCACGTCCATGACACATTATGCCATCACTGAGCAGTTCAGAGATGACTGCTTCAGCGAGCTGTGTTGCAATTGGCACATCCATGAACTCCTGCTTCTGGTGGCATAGCTTGGGAGTCACCTGCAATAGAATGGACATGAACAAGCACTTGAAGAGAAAAGACAGCTGCCATTTGTAACTGTTCTTCTTCAAGAAGGGTTGCTCATGTCTATTCCATGTCCTGCCTTCCTTCCCCACCCTTGGAGTTCTGGCAAGAAGGAACAGAGGGAGGAGGGCGCTGATGGCACCCCTTTACTGGTGCGTACGTGTGCCACTCTGCAGAGTGCCAGAACCAGTTCTCCTACCGATACCAGTGAAGGAGAAACTTCTGGAATTGGTGCATGTGGTGAGCACGCACACCTATAATAGAGTGGACATGAGCAACACATCCCAAAGAACAACAGGAAAGGTAACCACCTTTTCTGTTGGTGGAGTCCCTGCAACATAGAATGATGGACTGTTATGTTGTTTTATGGCTTTATGTACCTCAGAAGGGAGGAGATTTGATCTGGCCCAAGGAACAAGTCACCCTGCAAATCTGGAAAAGACAGATTTCCTCAAAGAAACTGAGGCATAGCCACATATCTAATGGAGAGGTGAACTACACATGCACAATTAGCTGCAGGAAAGTGTGACTGGATGTTCTCTACACAGATTTATCTAAATTAACTATAGATACTCATTAGGTAGGACTGAGGTGATGTTTAGGCTTGCACAGAGACAAAGGGGAGAAAGATAGGCTTTTTTTACCCTTTTTTCTTTACACCTCACTGCAGTACCAGGCACAACTGAGCCCCTTTAGAACAGTGTTACCTAGGAAGATTCAGAGTCTATGGCCCTGATTCTCAAAGACTATGCATGTGCTTAACTTTTACACACAGTGAGTCATCCCAGTGACTTCAATGGTGCTACTCAAATCTTTGCCAGAACAAGGCCTATATTTGCAACATGTGACATGGTTGTGGTTTCGAGCTCTGCTTCTGGGTTCAAATATTAAGCATTTCATGGTGAAATGCGTGTAACAGTCTTTGCTTAAGTATTTGGCTTACTCATGTGGCAAAAAGCACAGAGCTAACAGTTTTAGTTCAGAACAGGTCCACACCTAGAGTAGCAGAAGGGCTGCTGGGCATGCTTTGATAGATGAGCATTGGCAGAGTGTCATAGGAATATGTTCACAGTATTTACTCCCTATAACTCAGCAGGCCTCACTGCCACAGGCGCCTGCTGCTGGACACTCTAGGAATTAGCTCTGCACTGCTGGAGCACCCTCTTCTGGTCAGTGTCTTAGAATCATAGAACACTAGAACTGGAAGGGACCTCGAGAGGTCAAGTCCAGTCCCCTGCCCTCTTGGCAGGACCCAGTCCTGTCTAGACCACTCCTGCTAGATGTCTCTCTAACCTGCTCTTAAATATCTTCAGGGTCTTGCCCATGTTACCTGTTGTTCTGAACCACTTTGTACTAGGACCCTTGTCCCTACCAGACTGTGGCATTCTCTTCTCTAGGTACTTCCCTGCCACAATGCCCCACACTCTGGAGTCCTCCACTTCTGGGAACCCCCAACCCTCTATGCCCACCTTGCCTCAGTGACCCACTGCCAGTCTTTATCTAACCATTTACCTCAGGGGCAAACTGCAGTCTGACATGGCCATTCATCATCAGCAAGGGGGTGTGGACCTGCTACCTTTGCCTACCCTAGCTGCCTCTCTGCAGCCTTAGTAGCCTCAAGCCTTGCTTCAGGCCCTACAGCCTGGGAGCTCTGCCTGCCTTTCCCAAGCCCTGCTCTAAGTCAGGAAGCCTCTTGCTTTCCTGGCAGCTAGGTCCCTCCTGCTCCCCAGCTAGAGCAAGACTGAGTCTGTCTCGCTTCCCCTACAGAAGCCTTTATTTATACTGCCCTCAGCTGGGCCCTAATTAGCTCATACCTGCCACAGCTGATAGCTCCACTGCTCCAGCCCTCTCCCAGGGCTGGGTTTTATCCTAAAAGGGCCAGTGTAGGGCAGATGTCCCATCACACTCCCATTATACATGGTATATAAACTCCTTATTTCCGTAAGCACTAAAAGTTACTCACTAAATTAAAATATAATGTGTTATTACAAATAAAGAATCAATAAAAGTAATATGGTTTAATTTACACAGTGTAAATTTGTAACAAATAGGAAGAGGTAAAACAACAAAAAATAGCTTTAGAATCATACTTAAGTTATTCTAGTTTGTCATTTTATTAGCATTCCGAAGTTCCATTAAAATTTTATATCACATTTAAAAGTAGCAGAGCATATCAGACTATTTTGTTTTAATATTTGATTCTGAACTTTTCATCATTTACTGTGAAGTATTTCAAGATGCTCTTTCTGATTCTGGCACTGTGTTAAAATTTCACTGTGGAATTTCACTGCTTACCATGTTCAAAAGGTTTAAGACATTCATTATTTTGTGATATTTCTACCTTTCCATGTACAGTTCTTAAGCTTGTGTTACACATATAATTGTTAATTGCCCAGTAAAATTATGGTATAAGGGATAATTTACATAATTATATTAGTCTAAAGTAACTGAACTAGACTTGTTAATCTGTGCCTGAAATCCATGTGACTCAGAGGGCTCACATTAATACTATGTTAATATTCTGTACAATCAACTCTGTCAACTGAGGTAACAAGACAAACAAAATGTGCCAAAAATATACACATATTCTGCCAAGACCAAACTCAGTGGAGCTAGCAGAAAATGGCTACAAAGACAGGAATATTCATGATTTACTTGGATGATCACAAGAGAAATCAAACACTGTTTACTAAAAAAAAAAAAGGAAAACAAATTGTAAAGGCGTGATTCAACTGCTCAGAAAACTGTGCAAACTTCCCAATATGGCTCTGCCATATCTTAGCCCTGGGTTGCAATATCCTAGCTTCTTCAGTTCCAGATGATATGCAGTAGTTTTGTGATAATTTAGTTCAAATCCCTGAGCACGCTTCTTTTGACACTTACAGTAAGATTAGAGATTGAGTTGGTCATGGACAGAGTCAGACTGTCTTGCTCACATTGATTGGCAAGCAACTGCATGAGTAGTCACAGTGAAATCTGCTATGAGTATAAGCTGGGTTCTTTTTCAGCTTGTGTATTATCTGCTCAATAGTTTACTAAATTCCATGTAGTTAAAATCATGAGAGCTCACTGAAGAGAACAAGAGTACTCAGGTGATTCTGGGGACATAATATGAGGACAATTTTGTACCAGGTGTCACTGAGGATCTAATTTAGCTTTTAGAATGCTTATCAGTGGTAGTGTTCATGAAGGAAAGAACCCACATAAGCTTCAGATCCCCTGGACAGATTGTAGTGCTGGCAGTTAGAAACTGAGGATAGGCTTTTCTAAACTATATGAATCCTGGAGAAATAAATTAGGAGGAGGGGCAAAGAGACAGAACAAGCAAATTGACGGAGAGAAAAGGAATTTGAGCACAGACAAGAAAAGAATAAAATCGATATATGGAAAAGATTTAAAGGAATACAAAAGGGTGATGAACAAGAAAAGACGGAAGCAACTACATTATGGTAAGATATGTTTAATACATGTTTGTACTTCTTAGTCTTTGTTTCAGGCACAGATATCAAGGATGTAAACAGAGTTTTCAAATCTGGGTGGCAAAGTAAGGTTCTGGGTCCATATTTAGTCATTTGAATGAGTGGTCTGGTTTTCAGAAGTCAATGGGAACTTCTGGATGTTCAGGCCTTATGAAAACCAGAACATTAATATAGGTGCCTAAATATGGACTTAGAAGCTTTAGATTAGACACTCAGTTTGAAAAACTTGGACTTCATGATCACTTGATGGTTGCTTGTTCTGTTCATTCTCTTTGGGGCATGGAGCATTGGGCACCATCAGAGGACAGGATACTGGGTTAGATGGACTATTGTTCTGGCCCAATATGGCTGTTTGCATCAGTGAAATTGTGCCTGCTCCCATACTGTCCAGCAGCACGGCCTGAAATATTTCCCCCCCATTCTTCTTTCTCTGTCTTGGGCAGGTTCCTCTCAGCTGCTGGGAGAGACCAGGGCTCTGCTGCAGATCCATTATTTTCTGGTGATCTGCAAGCGTATCGGAATTTAAACCAGTCAATTATTATGATAGAATCATGGAAAGGGGGGGAGAGACATCTAGTTCAGTCCCCTGTATTCAAGGCAGGACTGAGTGTTATCTAGACCATTCCTGACAGTTGTTTGTCTAACCTGCTCATAAAAATCTCCAATGATGGAGATCCCACAACATCCTTAGGTAATTTATTCCAATACTTGACCTCCCTGAAGTGAGGAAATTTTTCCTAATATCCAACCTAAACCTCCCTTGCTGCAATTTAAGCCCATTGTGTCTTGTCCTATCATCAAAGTTGAGAATAATTTTTCTCTCTCCTTGTAACAACATTTTACATACTTGCAAACTGCTATCATGTCCCTTCTCAGTCCTCTCTTCTCCAGATTTAACACACTGTTTTTTTTCCCATTTTCCCTCATAGGTCACTTTTTCTAGATTTTTAATCATATTTGTTGCTCTTCTCTGGATTTTCTCCAGTTTGTCTATAGTTTTCCTGGCACCCAGAACTCAACACAATACTCCAGCTGAGGCCTAATCACCATGGAGTGTAGCTGAAGAATTACTTTTTGCATCTTGCTCGCAACACTCCTGCTAATACATCACAGAATGATGTGTGCTTTTTTTGCAAGTGTTACACTGACTTATATTTAACTTGTGATCTCCTATGATCCCCAGATCCCTTGCTTCTTCCTAAGCAGTAATTTCCCATGTTTTATGTGTGCAACTGATTGTCCCTTCCTAAGCTTTATTTGAACTTTATCCTTTGTTTTATTTTGTACTTTATTGGATTTCATCCTATTTCAGTCCATTTCTTCCGTTGGGTCCAGATCACTTTGAATTTTAATCCTACTCACTCTGGGGCACGTGGCATTGGCAACGGTCAGAGGACAGAATACTAGGCTAGATGGACCTTTGGGTCTGACCCAGTATGGCCATTCTTAGGTTATGTTTTGATCCTCCAAATCATTTGTAGCCCCTCCTATCGTTGTATCATCTGCAAGTTTTATCTAAATCATTGATGCAGATATTGAAGAGACCAAGAATTGATCCCTGTAGGATAATATAAATTATTGTCCTTCTCTTGTGTTTTCTTTTAAACACACAGACTTGGTGGTGGAACTCTAATCTCTAGAGCTGTCAGTCCATCACTTTTCAGCTTATTAAGTGAATTTATTGTTTGTGAGTTACTTTACACTGTCCTTTTAGGTGGGGAAAAACACCATATTAATCTTAAAATCTAAGCTACTTTCCATTGCAGGTAGTTGTGTTTGTATTTGAAAATGTCAATACAACATTTCAGTAATAAAATCCCACATAACTCAAATAGTTAAAATAGTTGTCAATGTTAGTATATGCAGTTTCTTAGCAAAATTGAAGTTCTAACTCATCTTGATTTTCCAATAAAACTGGGGACTATACTATTAATACTGCAAGTGCCCATACATTCAATAGCTTAGTCCAAACAAACATCTATTCTGTCTTGGGGCACAGTTTAAAATAAGCAGGTTATGGCATCATGTATTGATTCATAGTGTGACTGAAACACTTGAAATGTTGGCAGACATAACCAAACAAAACACTGTATGACTTTGAGGTATCCTTTTCTGTATATCTGTAGCCTGTCGTATATGATATGAGAAATTTGGTAATGCATAGATGTTTAGGAGGGAGAGGAGTTGTATGACAAAGAATTGCTGGAGATGAAAATGCTATGTCATATATATATATATATATTAGTCCTTTACATTTGTCTCAACTGACCTCTCCTGGTCTCCTGGTTTATAATCTTTCGAACTTTTAATAAAAAATGTTTATGGCTAAATTATGACATCTTCAGCATTAATACATTAAAGGGAGAGAGGATACAGAGTTCAGCTATTATTGAGCTGCTGGCCTGGGTTGTGTAAGGGCTGGGTGTGACTGGCCGTTACTGCCAACAGCATGAGGGACACCATAAAGGGAATAGGGAAAGTTATTTAGACAGGAGAAGGATCATAGCGTGGCCCAGGCTTACTACGAGCTCTGGGCATATTACACATCTCTCAGCGTTCCTCCCCTCAGGACTTAGGGGTGTTGTGCATTTCAAAGACCTCTGGGCAGCATCATTGTATCTAATAAAGGTTAATTGTTTACTAGGCCCAATGGGAGCAAAAGAGAGTGTGATATGACACAGGGCATGTCTACTGAGAGAGAAAAGATCCACAAGATGACCATGGCTCTTATGGCTCTGCTACAGGGCTAAAAATCTGGTCCCACAGTTTGGGCTCCAGCCTGAGCATCTGCACTGTTATTTTTCAGCACTGATGCCTGAGCCCAAGTCAGCTGACCTGTGCCAGCTGTGTGTGTTTTATCCCTGTGTAGAGAGAGGTTCAGATGGTGCAGTAGGAAATACTCTTACCATTATCCTTGGCCATAAATACAAATCATCCCTTATCATAGTTCTTATTTATAATGCCCTTTTGTGCATCTCTTTCTCTGTTACTCCACTTACCATTTGCCATATCAAAGTGTTTATATTATTTCAGTAAAATGTCATAGATAACATTACACAATACAAGACTCTTGTCTGCTTTGCTTCCTAGTCTGTAGAACATGACATTGTGGGATAAGAGAAATAGAGGGAGGCACATGTTAACTTGTGAATTCCCACATAATATGTCACAGTATAATTAAGTATCACCTAGAATGTCCACTGCAAATCTCTGAAATAAGAGACCAGTTCTGCTCTCAGCTATATCCACGTAATTGAGAATAAAGGAGAACACTGCAGGTATGTCTGAAGCATTGGCTATGGTCTATATTTGTCTTGTGATTTATCACAAAACATCTTGTAAATACTACAATAAAACCCAAAATTAATTAGAAGGAGTTTGACGTTGTTGGCCTAATATTGCTGGCCACAAACAGGCAAAACTTCTAAAAATAAAGGGAGTTTTTCTTGTGTAAAGACTGCAGACTTGGCTACAGAAATGAAGGGGAAAAGAAGTATAAGTGAGCTGGTTAGAGGATTTGCTAGGTAAGAGTGCTCATGGGTGTGGAAAAATAATTCCTTTACTGCGGTTAGTTCTGACAGAAATCCAGATACCCCAAATACGCAGTACTGTTTCTCTATCTTGATAAATGACAGCACTTTGTGTACTACAACATATTCTTGAACAGGGATTGACAATTACTATAAAAAGTGCTTCAATGACTTCGTACTGTTCACAAATGGGGAAGCTCTATACTCAGTCAAGAACCATTAGGCTGTTGGAGAGCGGGGTTGTCATAATCAAGAGTAATGACCAGCACCTGGTGACTAAGGGGTAAACTCTGTCCCTAGCCAGGTATCTGGTCAGCCAATAACAATGCAGGTAGGAATTTCAAACTGGGACAAAGGAGTCTTTATCTTTCCCTCCTTTGTCTGAAAAGCAGAGCAGTTTCTTCCAGGTATTAAGGAAGATGGAAGACACTTCTCTCTCCAAGAACGGACTTCTTACAATGTGTAAGTAGGGAAAAGTTTAGCTAGTTCGTCAGGTTTTGTTGTTTTCCTGGTTTGGGAATTTGGAACTAATGTCTGAACTGGTTAAGTGTTTGGTCTTTCTTTGTAACTAAGTTTTAACCCTAAGAATCTTTATCAAGTGGCTCTTCCCATCTAGCCACTATACTATGCTTGCAACTGTAGTTTTGATTTTATTATAAAAATTTGTTTTCTTTTTTTTTCTAATTAACTGGTGCTGGTTGATTTTTGTGACCTGGAAGGTTCTTCTGTAGGTCCCCTCTGTTTTCCCAACTCCAGACAAAATGGAGGTTGGGGCAGGGGAGACTTTTACCAGGGAGGAGATTTTCCAAGTGATCTCTTCCCTGAATTTTTTCTTGGAATTACTTGGGTGGTGGCAGTGGATTTCCCAAAATCTGGGTATTAGGATTCTGGGGGGAAGTTTTTGTACCAAAGCCTGTAGAGACAAGGTTTTGGGGTGCTCGTGCAGGCCCCCACTTCTGCATTTGTTGTGCCAGAGTGGGGAACAGCCTTGACAGGGGTGTAGGCAGTTGTGCTTAGTGGAGGACAGATGCCAGAGCCAAGAGTCAGAGCCGAAGTCAGGAATCGAAGACAAGGGTCAGAGCTGGGTCGCCTGGAGTAACTCAGGAGGCAGGCAGGAGCTGTCACAGCCCTTGGTAAATGCTTCAAGCAGCCACTAAACTGCTGCTGGATTTAAGAGCTTGCCTGCTAACTCTTCCCACAAGACAGATGGTGTAGCCACTACATTCCAGCTGCACTTCCTACGATTCCTGGAGACTGGTTCTTCTGTAAGGCCCTGAGCTCTGGCACAGCCAGAGCTCAAATTCCTCTCTTCCAGTGAGTGGACAGTGCTGTGAGTCCTTCTACTGTGAAACAGTGACACAGCACATTGTCTCATGAAGATTTTATGGACATGAGTTTGGGATGACTCCATTATTTGTGAGTAATGAAACTGCTCAGTTAAACCAAAACTAATACAACTTTTGTGCAGCACACCAGCAACATGCATATTTTAGAAATGTGTGAGAGTATGAAACATTTTTATTGGGCATATTCTTCTGCCCACAAAGCCTCATGCCATCATTACCATGAATGTAACTGTACATGAGAGAGAGGAAAGTAGAATTTGTAAAGTTTCTCCTACAATATTTTCTCTTTAATATTATGGCTTTAAGGACTCATATCTTGGAGCTTTCTGGTGCTAGAAACACAGGGTTTGTGTCCCACAAGAGAGTCGGTATTCTTCATTTTCTAGCCCAAATGACTCATGAAACATTAGATTTGAGTCCTATTTTGGGTCTCAGATTAGAGTAATTTAGGGTGGCAGAAAAGTGCCACAATCCTTTGGGGTGGGAAAAATGAAGGGAGGAGAATAAATTATATGATTCTACAGTGTATCACATCTTTATAGTACATCTCTAATATACACTACCATGTAATAAATTGTATATATCATCTATGCTTCATCTGAACTCTGCCCTCTATTCCATTTATAGACCTCTATCCTATTCCCCCTTAGTCTCCTCTTTTCTAAGCTGAAAAGTGCCAATCCCCCACCCTGTGGGTGAGTACTGAAGTCCTCAAATCATGGTTTAGAAACTTCAAGTTACAGAGAATTCACCATTTACGCTCATAAACTTTCAAGTGACCTATGCCACATGCCGCAGATGAAGGCTGACTTTTTGATGTGTCTAGAAAAGCTATTTTACGTCACTTTTATATGGCTTTTGGCTTCACTTGAAGTGTGATTAATGCAGCTGGCATTACAGTTGAACTTTTTTTAAAAAGTCCCAATAAATCCTCTAAAACAGTCTTTCTGTAAAATGTGATCTAAATAGAACACCTGATTTAGTCTGGTGTAAAGGTTTTCTTGCTACTTGTTTAGGATAGCCTGAGTAATTGGCATTGCTACTTCTGAGTAATGGAATCATCCCACACTCCTACTATTAACACATTAATAATAACAACATGTCACCTCTGTCTGTAATTGCACACAGCTATTTAGCTGAACATTTGTAAGGGGAATAAATTAGTAAAATGATGATTAATAACTCCTCTCCCCAGACAAAGATAGGAACAGAGGCATTGCTATGCTGGATGAGAACTGAGGTCCATCTAATCCCAGATTCTCTCTGAGAGTCGCTGGCACCAGATGTGTCAGAGAAAGGTGTAAGAACCCCACAGCAGGCAGATACGGAACAATGTGCCTCATACACACATCTCATGCTGACCTCTAATAAGGATTGTCTTCAACACTTAGCTCCTTCTATAAAATGTATGATTGATAATGAGAACTCTGGGTATTCTTGGTACCCATATAAGTATCTATTTTTTGAATTTTGCTGAGTTTCTGGTCTTTCTGACCTCCATGGTTTAATTTCATATTGCATGAATAACTATAAAATATTTAACTTGTACTCTGTAGCACCCACTGTTGCACAAGAGATGGGGCTAGAAGTCAAACTGAAAAAGTTAATCCCAGATTTTTTGCTAAGATCAGTCAAATGAGTGCTAATTAGCTAAGCAGTCGATGGAGCAAGAACAAGATTTCTGATGATCCTGGTGAAGCGTGTGAAGTAAATATCAGTGCATTGGTAGGCAGGAGTAGGGCACTTGTTATTGCTCCTCAGAAAGTGTTTACTGAGGGGAATGCATCAGTCAAAGTGAACAGAGGTTTTTCAAGCTAACTGTGCGGGCCACTGCTTCAAAGCAATAACATGAAAATACATGATCGCTATCCACAGGATATTGTGGGCATTCTGTAAACATTGCAATGTTCAGGAGAGATCTGTTAGTCATTGTGCAGTCTTATTGACAAAGGCTAGACATCTGTTCAATAGAGGTCTGTCACTGATCCGAGAGATATTGTTTATTAAGTGAGAGACTATCTACAAAATGGTTACTTTTTTCTGGTAGGGTGACGTACAATTATAAATTCATAATGGATTCTGTTGGGGTACATGGTGGGGAAGGAGAGGTTTGCTCTTTGTGTAGGAAATCTTCATTGTAGCAAACCTGGTATGAATATTGCATATTTTTGTACAGTTTTAGAACTACATGACTATTAAGCTTTCCATCATAAATTCAGCAAATCCACCATATTCCATAAAAAGAGCCACTTTCTTTTAACATGTTTCTGGATTCCAGCAATTATGTAGCAGTGCTTGAGAGTGGATTTCAAACATGGCCATACATGGAAACGATATCAGACCCAAACTTCATAAGGGGTGTGGGGAGGGGGGGGTCAGTCAGATCAGATAGCTAGACACATTCTAGCATTTGTGTCTGCTGTGTGAAAGATTATATTTAAGACTCCAAACCAGATGGCAGCATGAGGGAAATTGATATTCCTTTTGTTCCATGCAACTCCATTTCTTTGCATGGCTACCTAACATCTCTAATGATTTTATTTCTCCAGAGCCTTGAAGGGCTATTACATAAAATTGCCTGGAACTGGAACACAATCTTATGGCCTATCAACCTTCAGCACCATAGGGAAGATGAATGGTTTTTTTTGGCTAGAGGGATAAATGACCCAAACACTAAGACATCAGTCTTCTCACCACACAAGAGGGTTAGAGCTCCATGAAACTGCACCTAACCCTTCTCTACCACCTTCCTTAAATCCTAGGCATTCTGTTTTGGCATCACATTCAGGTCATTGGTAAATCCTACACATCTCTCTAAATCCATCCTTTCTTTGCTATTTCTATCATCAGCACATTCATTCAGGTTTCCCTCTGCTCTACGTTGCACCCACCTCATTTCCTTGCATTCAAGGTGCCTTCATCAAACTAGTCTTAACTACCTACTGCTCTGATTATGTCTCTCTCTAGGAACACTTGGGATTCTTCATCTCTAAAACACAGGACACTCTTAAGGTGTCTAAATAGAAACACAGGTGCCTAATTTTAGGCACACATCCTTGGAAACCTTTGGTCTGAATCTTGATAGGCCATGATACAAAATTTAAATGAAGTAAACCTGCTCTGGAGTCCAGCTACTTTTCCATATCCTATTACATTCTCACTATGGTGTTTGTGCTCAGCCCACTTTGTTCTCTCGGCTTGCATCTCCTTCTTTACATGGAGAAAGAAACAGCTTTTGTACAGGTGCAGGCTGATTACATGCACGTTCCATGGAGGAGGCATGATTTTTTTTTTTCACAATAAGAAAAATTATCTATGGGAGGTGGATTTCTGTTCTTGGGATTGTATTCAGTGTGATAACATTATAGGAATTTGAATGATGACGGCATAAAAACAAGCATGACACAAGTTGTGCTCAGAAAGATATGAAAAATGAATGTCAGACTTGCAGCTTGTGTGGTTGCATTAATTCTAGGTTAGGAAAGGAAGATCCTGTGAACAAACAAGGAAGTGAAATAAAATGTAGTCTAAAGCCAAATAGAATACACACCAGATTAAAAAAAAAATCAGTTTTAGACAACTAAGGTGTATCTTAGGGAGGTGTGCACAGCTGAAATTTTGGAAGTGCAGTTCTCATACTTCCTCAAATTTCTTGGAAGCTTCAAGTAGAAAATTACATTAGACATATCAGGAACTGTTTTTTTTTTTTTAAAGAAATTGTCAGAAAATGAGTAAACATATTGCAATTTGTTGTAATATGTTTGATTACTTCATTTTTTCTGTAGTAATGGTAGTAAAAACAACATGATGTTGTGGAGGAGAATGGAGAAGAATGTGGAAGCTGCACTTGCAATGGGATAGGGGCTGGATTTAGACTCAAAGTACAAGGACGTCAGCTATTTGTGATGAGAGAGGTATCTGAGAAGAGCATAGAACACAGCTGAAACTGTTATAACAAAGTCACACACATGAAACAGGCATTTGTCACAAGGGTTATGGCAAGTTGTGAAAGAGTTTGGGGTCCCCAAGAATTCAATCAAGTTGGTGGGCATGATGAGAGTAAGCAGGAAGCTGATGTTGTAGTTCAGGATGACCATAGCAGTGAGCAGGGGAACAGATAGCCATGCTGGGTCATTGGGCAAAGTGTGTGTGTGTGGGGAAGGGATACTCCTGGAAGTGGTGGGTCCTCAGGCAGAAGGATAGGGCTGGAGACAGACAGCCCTCAGTGCCACCCAGAGTGTGCTACGCCACCTGAGATGCCCAGAGTGGTGCCCTGGTGGTGATTTAACAAGAAGAAAGATGGGTAGACCTAGAATGACATGGAAGTGTATGATTATCAACAACATAGAAGAATGTCATTTGAAATGGAAGGACTTGGATCACATGGCAGCTGATAAGCAAGCATGGAGAATGTGGGTAGCCCAATGTGCTGAAAAGCACTGACTGGTCTAAGGTCTATAGTACCTGACTGGAGATAATTCTGCAAGTGTTTGAAATACAAAGTTCTTTCACAGCTTGGTGCCCCATATCTATGTCACTGCTTTTATTAGTAATATAGGTTACAACTCAGAGCTGAGAGTATAGGGGCTGTAAGCAGGATTGATTCACCACCATGACGCCTCCTGCTGGTCATTCCTGGAATTAGTTTTGATCCTCAGCAGGACATCTCCTTCTGGCTGGTGTCTCACCCGTCATCCCTCTCCAATCTGTTTTCTACACCATCTGGACTTACATTGCTTCCTGGACTGTAACATCCTCTTTGGGACACTGCCCTCCAGCAGTGCCCACCACTCCATCTGCACCCCCTTCCAAGGGGATCAGCAGTCCTCAGTCACCACGGCCTGCCACCACGGCCAATTGCAGCCAAGGTCTAGCCCCTCCCCCCCCCACCTCAGAGCTAAGCCACAATATAGAAAGGCCATGCTCTGTGGTGGCTAGATGCACTTCAAGGGGAAAGGAGGGACCTGGCCTGTCCATGACTCTCAGTCCAGACCCAAAGACCCTCTGGTAGCAGCCTTATCCTTCCCTCCTTCTCTCACCCTTTACTGTTCACGCTCCCTGAGTCACTGTGATCCTTGTGTCAAGGCCTACAGCCGGGCAGGTATCAGGCTGGAGCCTTTCTCTCCCTGCTCCCCTGAACCTGCCAAGCATTGCTCCACCTAATGTGCTTCTCCCAGGAAACTGCTGACCTCCTTATATAAGAGCTGCCTCAGGAAGCTGCCCTTTGATTGGCTTTTAAGAAACTGCTCCCTGATTGTCTAGGTTTGTGCAGGCTCCCTCCTGCCTGCTTTTAACCCCACTCTAATCAGAATGGGGCCCCCACTACAGGGACCTGTTTTCAACTCTGGCTATGTGATCTCGGGCTAGTCACTTACAATACATGCTTCATTTTCAATGTTAGTAGAGTATTTTTATCTATTTCATCTCAGTGTTTTGAGACAATCAATTAATGCTGATAAAGAACTTTGAGATGGTCAGAATGAAAGCAGCTCAAAGGATA
The DNA here is from genome assembly GCA_032595735.1 of Pelochelys cantorii. NCBI lineage: Eukaryota > Metazoa > Chordata > Testudines > Trionychidae > Pelochelys > Pelochelys cantorii. Next base: position 39,765,536 of record CM064330.1, read on the forward strand.
AATATTAAGATTTCAAATAATATTGCCTCAAAATTTTTACTAGATCATTCTTATTTTCTTTTTCAGTCTATAATTTATACACAGGCCCCACTGGTACTAGAGAGAAAGTGCCTATGGATCAATACAGATCTGCTTTATTCGTAATTCTGGAGAGAGGCTAAATAGTGATGGAATGATGTTTAATTTACCTAACTATTTGAATCATTTTTATTATAGTTGACTGACTGTAAAAGCAAAAACTCAACCAACCAGCAAACAAAACAGCTATAGAACTCAAGCCTGAGAGTGTGGTCTGGTAGTTTCAGAATTGGTGTTTCCTCACACTGTGAACAAAGACTACACTGATTAAAAATGAGAGGGACAAAACAAGACTAGAGATTTTTGAAAAATAGGTTGATCCATAACAATACAATAACAATTGACAAACAACTTTGTCCCTACTTGTACTGAACAACACCATGCTTTTCTGAAGGATAAAAATTGCTGTTTGATTTTTCTGTTAACTTTCATTTAATGTGCACATGCACCTTTTGGGTCCAACTAGTTTGGGATGAGAAAGGACTTTATTTATATAGGGAGATGTTGTTCTCAGAGGGTGCGTCTACACAGCAGGGCTTGTGGATGGTTATCAGATCACAATCTGTAAAACTTTTTGAAGTTCACCAGATAGGATTTATTGCTTTCTTGAAGTATTAAAGCTAAGGGATAATAAGATTTTTCATTCCTTTTAGAGCTGGACCAATTTAGATCAGCAGGGCTCAGGATTTGTGCCAAAACTTTACACTCCTACAATTCGAGCAGGAAATCATAGAAATGCAGGGCTTGAAGGGACGGACTTCAAAAGGACAATTAGTGCAGCCCTTTATACTGATACAAGAAAAAGTGTACCTGGGCAATCCCTGACAGGTCTTTATCTTAAAAACCACTAGTGATGAGATTCCACAACCTCCCTTTGAAGTCTATTCCAATACTTAACTATCCTTTTGGTTAGAAAAAAATTCCTAATCTGAAACATGGGCATTTTAGGTTAGTTTAATTATTAAGTCTATAACTTCTTGTTCTACCTTTAATAGACAGAGGCTACATCTACACTATGGGGTAGACTATCAAAGGTATCCCACAAAAACCCCGCCGTGTCCAAGGAACATGTTTGCTCTTCTGCTTTTTTTTGCGGAAGAGCAAACACGTGCTTTCGGGGAGCCCTGTATACCTTGTTTTACGAGGCATAAGGCCTCCACCGAAAGAGGAGGCTTTTCCGCTATTTAGCCCCATCTAGACTGGGCCAAATGGCAGAAAGCTTCTTCTGCAAAAGCGATCGGAAAAAGCTACGCAAATTGCGGAGCATAATTTGTGTAGCTTTTTCCGATAAAGCCCCATAGTCTAGCCATAGAGAACAACTTAAGTCCTCCTTCAGTCTTCTTTTCTAAGACTAAACGTGCCAGCTTTTTTGATCTTTTCCTTATAGGTCAGGTTTTCAAAATCTTTTATCATTTTGTTGATCTCCTCTAGGCTCTCTCCAATTTATACACATCTTACCTAAAGCATGGTGCCCACCCTTGGCTCAGTATTGCAGCTGAGGCCTCATCAGTGCTGAGTAGAGCAAGACAATTATTTCCCATGTCTTACATAAAACACTCTTGCTAATATACCCCATTGGCCTTTTTCACAACTGTCGCATCTTATTGACTCATTCAATTTATGATCCACTCTAATCCCCAAATCCTTTTCATCAGTACTAACATCTAGCCAGTCATGCCCCACTTCATATTTGTGCATTTGATTTTTCCTTCATAAGCGTAATTAGTGTGTTTTATTAATGGAAATGTATCCATTGCCCGTAGCAGTGCTTGCCTTCTCCTCCAACCTCCTGCACATGAGGGAAGCTGAAATGTATTGCAAATAAGTTTTCCAAGCATATCCTGTCTTCTCATCCTGGTGCTGAGCTGTAGAGGACCACTGAAGGCTGCTTTCCACCCCCTATATCAGTGATTCAACAATTTGTTTTTTCAGGTAGATTCAACAATTTGTTTTTTCAGGTAGATTTTCTGCAGAGCCTTTCCCTGGAATTCTTGTAAAACATGAGAGAGATGGTATTAATATTAGACTAATAAAATAAATGCAACAGATGGTGTTGATAAGGTTAGTTGATTCTATATTTCTAGCAGAGAAAACTGTGACTCTTCTCACTATCCCTAGCTACTTTTTTAACCTCCCCAACTTTCAGAAATGCAGCATCTGCCTTCAGTGGAGAATACAAGTGAATTTCTTTTCTTCTCTGAAATATTTTTGTTTATTGCAAATATAGAACTGGAACAAAAAAAGGTGACTTCAGCTATATGGAGGCTGACTATAAACAGAGCTGCAAATTTCCCACTGGGTTTTTATTAATATAGTGGAGGCTGCTGCTAACAGCCTCAGATCAATTTGTATTTATAGGGTTTTACTTGACCCTGACATTTCTGCATTGTCCTACTCACATGCTCATTGTGCACTGGAGAGGATGTGGTGGCGCATACCTTTGAAGAGTATATTACCACTAGGACATTTTAGATTTCTTTAATGTAAATGTGTTCCACTTAGAGATTAAAGAGAGAAAACAGGATTAAATGTAGAAAACAGAAAGCATGAAAGAATCAGGGAGAGAATACTGAAAAAGAAGCAGTCTCTGTTGAAGAATTATGTCTCATTACATTCTGAATGGCTTAATAGATTCATAAATTATAAGTTATGTACTGAAAGAAGAACATCCTTATCCGTCAATAAAATCTAGCTATAAATGGAGAGACATGTAAGTGGAATAGTCTGGAATATTACTGGAATAAAAATACTAACTTTAAAAGATTCATAGTTTGATAGATAAAGCTGGAAGGGATCACTGTGATCACCTAATCAGCCCTTTTGTATAACTTATGTTATAAAACATCCCTGAATTAATTCCTGGTTGAATTAGAGCATATTTTTAAGAAAAGCTTCCACTCTTGATTTTAAAATATTGCCAGTGATGGAGAAACCACCACAACCCTTGCTAAGCTGTTCCAGTAGTTAATTTCCTCAGTGTTGAAAATTCTTTCTATTCTGAATGTGTGTTGCTTCAACTTTCAGGGTCTGGCTCTTATTACACCTTTGTCTGCCAGATTGAGGAGCCCATTATCAGAGATGTAAGTACTTATAAACTGCGATCAAGTCACTTCTTAATTTTCTATTTGTTAAAGTAAATAGACGATTTTCCTTGAGTCTAGCACTGCAAAGCATGTTTTCCAATCCTGCAGTCATCCTCAGGGCTCTATTCTGAATCCACTCCAACATATGAACATCCTTCCTGAATTGTGGACACCTGAGCTGGACACATTATTCCAGCAGCTGTTGCACCAATATATAGAGAGAATAACTTTCCTACTTCTATTTGGTATTCTCTTGTTATATACCCAAGGTCACACAAGGCCTCCAGTTTACAGCATTGCACTGCAAGCTCATATTTAGCAGATTATTCACCATGATCCGCAAATCTTTTTCAGAGTTGCTGCTTAACAGGACAGAGTCCCCCAGACTGTAAGTATGGCCTACATTCTTTTACTTCTAGAGCTATACACTTATATTTGACAATATAGGCTGCTTGCTTCCAGTTTACCAAGAAATCCAGATCACTCTGTGTCAGTGACCTGTCCTGGTCCTTACCTTTACCACTCCCTGCATATCCCTCTGCAAACTTTATCAGAGCTCGTTTTACATTTCCTTCCAGGTCATTGATAAAAACATTTAATATCATTGGGCCAAGAATCAATCCTCATTGGACCTCATTAGAAAGACATCTGCTTGATCGTGATACCCTGTTTAGAATTACATTTTTGAGACATTTCAGTAAGCAAGATTTTAATTTATTTCATGTGGTATTGAAGATGTCAGGATAGGAAATACTGAAGCTTTTTTGAGGAATATCTATGCAGATTATTTTTAATTGCAATTATATAAGATAGTGTGATCAATTAAAGAACAGAAAGTTCTGTTCTGATATTGGCAGTCATTTGCACTTGCCAATGTCCCTGATAGATGTGGATTACAATCATATAAGTAGGCAGACTATTCTCTGAATCATAAGTTATCTGAATAGGTTTTTCTGTTGCAAATCATTGCATGCTTCTGAACCTGAAAGTGAAAGAAGCAGCAGCTGTGCAAATCCATTAGATTGTATAAGGCAATGAAGAAGAGAAGGCAGGAATTGATTCTGGATTATCAGGGGATTTAGGTGAGACTAACAACGACATTTTCATGTCTATTATGTATTACCCTGGTTCTTGGCTTCTGTGGTTTGATAATTGCTGTTCAGCTCACAAGGTTTGGGACGAAAGATGTTTCAGAGGTTTCACATTTCTTGACCCCTCATCTTTCACAAAGGTGTCCTTCACCCAACTTTTTCAATGGGGTTAGCAAGAGCAGTTGAACTTCCCATCAGCTGTCATTGCACATAGATTCAATATTAGAGAAGAATCTGTGGAGCTTCATCTAGAAAATTAATGTAATTGGGAGGTACATCTACAGTGGCATTACATCGTAATGGTCATTTAATCCTGAGAATCGAATTTTAATTTCCAAGCCCCATTTTCATGAATGCAGACATGTTTGCAGTTTTTGCTTTATAATGATAGGTGAGTTTTCAGTTGTAAGGAGTAAACTGGAAATAATTTCATACTTTGAGCGTATGTTGGTTACAGTTATAAAACCTAACTTTGTGTACGTAGTAATTAGAACCAATTATAATTCTTTAGTTTTCTATTGCCAGTAAATCCAGCATTTTTTGTGTAGAATGTTAATTGTTTTTCTTACTAAATGCTGTTTGTGCCCTGTTCTTTGCCCTTGTGAATTTCTGGACAGCTCTCTAGCCTCTTCCATAGCAAAGGAAGGCAATGAATTGCCAAACACTGTAAAGTAGCCACATTGATCTGGCAAAACAATTTTGAATCCCACAGTCCAGACCATCTTTTCCCTGCTAATGATCAAGGAGAAAAGTACTTCAGACTGAGGAACTTGGAAAACATTAAAAAACCAAGGGGATGGTGAGAATATGCTCCTACGTTGGGCACAAAATCCACTTTAACATACTTTTTGTATGAGCAGTTTGTTGCTCAGACAGTTTATGGTTCTGCCTTCCTTACTCACATTGAATACTTCCCATCAGACAGGTGTTAAGCTACTCAGTGTGAGTAAGAATGGCAGATTCTGGCCCACAGGAAGTCTTTTGATTTACTACAGCAAAAATAACTAAAATAAGGTTTAGTTAATGTCAGTCAGGACTTAAGTTGTCTCCCACAATTCCCAGGCATGCAGTGCAGGCTATAGTTTATTAATTCCCACAGGACTTTTACATGCACAGTGGGGAAGAAGAGGTAAACAATGATCCAGACTCATCTACGCTCCCTTTTGGATGCTGTGTGCATCTGAGGGAGCTGGGAGAGAGCCGTACATTCTGCTTCCCTGATCGCAACGTCTGAATTTATGTTGAGCTCTTACTTGCAACATGAGGGGTAGGAAAGGGTTTTGGGTGGGCTTTTCCCTGTACTGAAATTCTCAACCTTTTCAGATCACTGTACCCTTTCAGGAGTCTGAATTGTCTTGGGTATGCCAAGTTTCACCTCATTAAAAAACTTCTTGCTTACAAAATCAGACAGAAAAGTACAAAAGTGTTAGAGTGCACTACTACTGAAAAATCTCTTACTTTCTTATTTTTACTATATAATCATAAAATAAATTGATTGGAATATAAACATTGCACTATATTTCAATGTAAAGACCTGTGTAAACTAGTAATTTGTACAAAATGTTAGGCTGTACTGTGTTTGCTAATGCTTTTTATGTAGCCTGTTATAAAACTAGGAAAATATCTAGATGAGTTGATGTGCCCTGGGAAGACCTCTGCGTATCCTCCAGGGTACACATACCCATGATTGAGATCCTCTTCTCTGCTGCAATCTCACATAAGGATCACATGGAATCTTCTCAGCCCGCCTGAAGACGACTGGTATTCATGTTTTTTGTAGATGTAGACTTGGCTCTGAAATGAGGTCCCCAATCCCATTATATGGGCCACTGCACAGTCTGAGACTTAATTATTCACCTCTTCAGCGTTTGCCATCAAGTTTTCATTGAGTTTAAGTTATTCTTTCCATTAAAACTGAATGCTCTTTCTTTCTTACTCATGACATGAACAAGTGAGAGAGACAGAAAATTAGGTTCAAATTCTCAAAAGTGCCCTCTGATATCACTGGTCTACAATTTTTTAGAAGTCGTCTGCTTCAGAGATAAAATGTGCTATTTATTATGTATTTTGATGTGCTGAATTCAAATATGACAATTAAAACAACTGATTGGCTACTGTTTCCAAGATATTTAAGTTTTTCCATTTTACGTCTATGTATATTGTGTAGATAGAGTTTTAATCATAAATTGTAAACCTAGGTCTTTTCATGTGTTTATGGTTGCTTTACATGATAATATTTCACCTGTCCCGTTTATGTAACACTTTAAAAATCAGCAGAAGGGTTATATAAATAAAATTTATTATGAAACAAAAGGCAAAAAACTATTATGTACGTAGTTTAGTCCTATTCAGTGTCTACTCGGCGCTTCTTGGCTTGTCTCTTGTATTCATTAAATGGAGCATCTCTTGTCACTGTCCAGCAATAGTCTGCAAGCATTGATGGGCTCCATTTGCCCCGATAGCGTTTCTCCATTGTTGCAATGTCCTGGTGAAATCACTTGCCGTGCTCGTCGCTCACTGCTCCGCAGTTCGGTGGAAGAAAAACTAGATGAGAATGCAAAAAATGTATCTTTAGTGACGTTGCAACCAAGGCTTTTGTATGCCTTGAGGAGGTTTCCACCAACAACCTGTAGTTGTCTGCCTTGTTGTTTCCGAGAAAATTTATCGCCACTAACCGGAAGGCTTTCCATGCCGTCTTTTCCTTGCCACGCAGTGCATGGTCAAATGCATCACCTCGAAGAAGTTCACGAATCTGAGGACCAACAAAGACACCTTCCTTTATCTTAGCTTCACTTAACCTTGGAAATTTTCCACGGAGGTACTTGAAAGCTGCTTGTGTCTTGTCCGTGGCCTTGACAAAGTTCTTCGTCAGACCCAGCTTGATGTGTAAGGGTGGTAACAAAATCTTCCTTGATTCAACAAGTGGTGGATGCCGAACACTTTTCCTCCCAGGCTCCAATGACTGTCAGAGTGGCCAATCTATCTCGATGTAGTGGGAATCTCTTGCACGACTATCCCATTCGCAGAGAAAACAGCAGTACTTTGTGTTTCCGGTCTGCAGACCAAGCAAGAGAGCAACAACCTTCAGATCGCCACAAAGCTGCCACTGATGTTGGTCATAGTTTATGCACCTCAAAAGTTGTTTCATGTTGTCGTAGGTTTCCTTCATATGGACTGCATGACCAACTGGAATTGATGGCAAAACATTGCCATTATGCAGCAAAACAGCTTTAAGACTCGTCTTCGATGAATCGATGAACAGTCTCCACTCATCTGGATCGTGAACGATGTTGAGGGCTGCCATCACACCATGGATGTTGTTGCAGGCTACAAGGTCACCTTCCATGAAGACGAATGGGACAAGATCCTTTTGACGGTCACGGAACATGGAAACCCTAACATCACCTGCCAGGAGATTCCACCACTGTAGTCTGGAGCCCAACAGCTCTGCCTTACTCTTGGGTAGTTCCAAATCCCTGACAAGGTCGTTCAGTTCACCTTGTGTTAGGAGGTGTGGTTCAGAGGAGGAGGATGGGAGAAAATGTGGGTCCTGTGACATTGATGGTTCAGGACCAGAAGTTTCATCCTCTTCCTCTTTCTTGTCTGACTCAAGTGAGAATGATGCTGGTGCATCAGGAACCGGCAGTCCTTCTCCGTGGGGTACTGGGCGTATAGCTGATGGAATGTTTGGATAATGCACAGTCCACTTTTTCTTCTTTGACACACCTTTCCCAACTGGAGGCACCATGCAGAAGTAAGAATTGCTGGTATGATCTGTTGGCTCTCTCCAAATCATTGGCACTGCAAAAGGCATAGATTTCCTTTTCCTGTTCAACCACTGGCGAAGATTTGTTGCACAAGTGTTGCAGCATATGTGTGGGGCCCACCTCTTGTCCTCATCTCCAATTTTGCAGCCAAAATAAAGGTGATAGGCTTTCTTAACCATAGTGGTTATACTGCGCTTTTGTGATGCAAAAGTCACTTCACCACAAACATAGCAGAAGTTATCTGCACTGTTCACACAAGTACGAGGCATCTCTGCTCACTTTGGCGAAACAGAAATGTGTCCCTTTGCAAAATCAAACACTGACAAATAAGAGAGCACGACACTGTATGATTTCTAGAGCTGATATAGGGCAATTTGTTCAGCAGAGTGATGTAAGCTTCGTTATGATTGCATCATCCATGACTTCTAGGAATAATATGATGCAATTCATATAATGTATGACGCAATACCAGCTTCAGATTGCATCATTCATTGTTTTGCCTAAAAAGCAAGTACTGTCCAAACCCAGTCATAGATTTATTCATAGATCCAGTCAGAGATGTATTTTAGTCATTTCTGGTTTAAATTGAGATCCCTTCCCTTTATAACTCACTTATCCTCCGCCATTCCCAAGTCAAGGGTCGTATATACTGACCCAATAGCATATCTTGAAAACTAGAGCCAATCAACAATTTTAAGCATCATTTTTGTTCTCAGTGACCCAGAATTAGTAAAGTTTGACTACATTTATTTCAGAAGCATTTTGGCTGTAGAGCAGTGTCAGTGTCTCCATGAGTGGAGTGTCTCTGTATGAGCTTTTAGCATAGGGTGCTCCTAAATGACACACAGTCATCAGAAATTAGCATGAGACTGAGCTACTGACACCACAAGAAGTGATTACTCCATAGCATGGTTGAAGCAAAATGGGAGAGTTTATATCTACCTATGATCATATATGGCCATAGTGTCTCATGACCTTTAATAGATTTATATTTGTGGTATAGAGGCACAGAAAGAGATTAAGTGACTCAACCAAGATTACAGAGGAAGTCTGGGACTGATCTGGGAATTGAACTGAGATGTCCTGTGTCCTACTCCACTGCCTTATCTAAAAGACCATCCTGGTTCCCTGAAGTCTAGTGCTCTTCATGTTCTGTAGATTAATGGTCTTCAATACATGGGTGCTTCCCCATGCTTTAACTTCACTTAATTTTGTTTTAAATACAGAACTTGTTGGTGAAAGTACTCAGCTTATTTAACTCTTTCTCTCCTGACAGTGAACTATTGATAATTAGGAGTGCAACCAGCTGTACATCCCTTTTAATAATTTCACCTAAATCATGCTTCTCTAGTTTGTTTATGAAAATGTCAGATGGGACAGTGTCAAAAATCCTCACTAAAATCAAGGTAAAGGTTAAGTTTCCTGTGGTCCCATGAAGTTTGTTTACAGTCACCAATCCTGGCTCTCAGTGTTCTGTGCTGTCATTTAACTCTAATTTACCCCTAAATGTCTTCTAGGAGCTCAGCAAGCAATGCAAATGTTGGCAATGCTACTAAACAATATTGACCTCCTTTGGGCAGGCAAATTCTCTGATTTGGCACCGGTCAGATCTCGAGGGTGCCGGACTAAAGAGGTTTAACCTGTAATAGGTTTGCCTTTCTCCAGTTGTCTGGAACTTCAGCTGTCCTTGATAACTTCATTATGGTGATAGATAAGAGTTCTGAGACTGCTTCACTAGTTTGTTAAGTACCCTTGAATGAATTTCATCAGACCCTTTTGACTTGAATACATCTAACTGATCTTAATTAACATTTTTTCTAAAAAGGCAAAGGACACTGTATCCATTTGGCAACATGAGTATGCAGATTGTAGCTACCTGAACTGGAGCTTTGTCAAGACACTGAAACTACCAAATGCAATGGCATCTTTAATGACAATTCATGGCCAGGACCTATGCCCAAGTCTTCCAGAGAAGTGCTGATCCAAGGTACTGAATCAGCTTTTTGGGGCTACTGGTAGTTTCCAAGCTGCTTTAAATTGCACCAAGATGCTGACCTGTACACAAGCAGGCCAGGAATATAATACCTCTGCATCCTCCCTCCTGAGTTACAGTGTATCTTGTTCACCAATAGCCCTCAAGTTTACATTTCAAATGAGAGACAGGAACCCAGAAGCAGAGTGCCCCAAGATAATACCCTATTTTCTCAGACAAAGAGTGACACTACAGCACCTGTGTCTTAACTTGCTGATCTCCCATCTAAGTGTTGTAGTGGCAATGGCTGACTCTGCTTAGTTTATGGAAGAAAAAAGCAGATATCTGTTATGATCGCTGCCAGAAGTGGCAAGTTATTAAACCATTTCCAGTATCATTCTACACCCTTAAAAATTCACAGACCAAGTTTTACAGATGCTGTAGTTGAGATATGTTAATGCTAGGTAAGTTCCTTAGGTGGTGAAATCACCCTTTCCAGAGTGCTTTTTATCTTTTTTCTTTCAGTGTTATGGAATCAGAAGTGCCCAATAAATGTAAGAGCTCCCCATCTCTTGCTGGAATGCATTTCAAGGTAATTGGTTTGAAACTAATTAATCCCCCCAAAAAAGCCTCAATAAAAACAACTGCAGTTCCTGGCTATCATGCAGCTTCAGCAGGCTCGCTCTTAGCTTGATCTGTGAGCAAGAGTTTTTAATATTGTGGGAAGGAATTCTTAGTTTCCATATTTTCTTTTCTTTTTTTTTCTTTTTTTCACATTGTACCCACCCATAAGAACATAAGAATGGCCATACTGGGTCAGACTAATGGCCCATCCAGTATCATGATGTCTAACAGTGGCCAAAGCCAGGTGCTTCTGGGGGAATGAGCAGAACAGCTAACCACCAAATGATCCATCACCTCCTCACCTATTCCCAGCTCCTCAGAAACAGAGGCTGGGGACACTTCAGAATATGGTTTTGCATCTCTGCCCATCCTGCCTAATAGCAGTCATTAGACCTATCCTCTATGAATTAATCTTTTTTGAACCCTATTGTAGTCTTTGCTTACCATATTTTACTGATAAAAATAAACAGTTATGAAAGGTAACATATTCTGCTATTTTGTTTTACTCTTTTTGGGACATTCTCCTTTCTTTATCTACCATGAAAACAAAGTGAAGAAAAAAGGTGACAATCCTGCTTATTTTACTTATGAATGTAGCTGCAGTGAAGCCAGTGAGACACCACACAAGTAGGATCTGGTCTTTATTTGTCATGTCTCATACTATCTTTTTCTGTAAAGCGTGTTGTATAAGTTGGCTGCTTTCTACTTTTACAACTCGTGTCATCTGTGCCAGCACCTAACTTCCCCAAACTATAGTTTCTGAAAACATAATAGGTAATTGGCATGAGGACAAAGACCTGCAATTTACTGCTGTGTAAAACAGGAATTGTACATAATATTTAGTGAAGACCTAGATTTAGAGGGGACCATTTCAAAGTACTGGAAAGGCTTCAGTTGCACAACTCTTAACTATAATGAGCAGTGAGTGCTTTGAACCTTTGGGCATGGCTTTAAATACACTTCCTTTGATAACACTGTGCTATGAGTCTCTTACAGGGTAAATTTGCAGAGAAGAGAAATGCTAGGAAGTTGCCTTTCCAAGGGCTGATTTTTTTTTTCATTGGTAGTCGGTCTACAGCATAAGCTGCTACAGTGCCAAATAGAAATTTGGCTTGATGCATGGTTCATCTTAATGTGCTAGGTTTTATCCTCCCACCTTCTTATGCTACTGCTTGGGAGAAATCACAGATTTGCTGTTTTGCTTTTAATCATGATAATTGTTTATACAGCTCCTTAGTAAAGCTATTGCATTTTTTCCAGGTCAGGTATTTTATTATACTCTGGCCAGATTATTTACAGAATTGGCATCATACTGGCATTTGCCTCAGGAGGGTTAGTGTTACAATAGTTACTACGGTTAACCTGATAGGCTACTTCAGTATATTGTTTAATAGTAAGCCACAATTTTCCTGCTCTGCACAGTCCACCTGCCTCCCACCATCTTCCCTGCTTACAGTTCAGCTGCAATAGACAACAGATGGTACTCATAATGCTATATTAAAGATGCTCTATGAAACAGAAACTCATGGAGATTAAATAAAGTCTAGTTTTGTTGTGCAGCTCATTTTAATTTACTGTTGCCCATTTCAACTGGGAGCCTTTCTGTGACAAGAAATCAGGATCAGCCAAGTGAGTCAGCTCTGACAAGAATTCCAGTCTAGATTGGATCAGTCTTCTGTAGCTATTAATGTCACCCAGATTTATTCTGATTAGTTGATAGAAAGGTTGATGTGAAAAAAAGAAACAATGCTACACCTAGCTCTGTGCTTCCATATTTTGCCTTTCTTCATAAAGGAAACAAGCTGCCATGTGCTAACGGTGATGTAGGCCTCAGGAGGCCCTCCTGCTCCCACTGGCAGCTGCAGTCTTTGGAGTACAATAGCAGAGATCTTAATGGAGAGGCCACTGCTGCTTTCATTCTCCCTTTGGCAGCATGAAACTTTGAATGAAGGTCACTTTCTGGCCTGGCCCTGGGAAACTAAGGGAAGAAGTTATTCCTCCTGGCATTAAAGAAATTCATAGGGAAACTGGTTTGATATGCCCTTTGAGATAAACATCCCTTCTCATTACAGAAATCTCTAGTTGGACCTGATTTCACATATTTCAATGTCTCCTAGAGTTGTTCATTATTTCACTTAACACTATAACAGTCAGGAGAGGTAATTTAAATAAGTATAGATGTCTGAAAGTTGCATTTTGAATTCAGCTGGAAAAAATTAATAGTTGATACAATTACCATTAAGACTTATAACGGAATTTCACTCTCTAAGTGTTAATATATATAAAATTGCTCTCTTTATTTATTTATATTTTTTAAAAAAGACTGTTTCAGTTAGTGAAAGAGCACCAACAAGCAAATCAATGTTTAAGGATTGCTAGTTTTACATCTTAATACATAAGCAGCATTTTTGAGGGTGTAATAAATGCTTCAGGGTGGTATTACAAGGACCAGGAAATATACTTTCTAAAAAGTATTCTTCCATAGTACAAACTCTTGCTCAGTGTTAAAGATCCTGTGTTGGGAAACTATTTGGTTGGTCGATCTGCACTGCAGTACACCCTGAACCTGAGCATTTGGCCTCATTGCACTAGATGCTACACACATGTATAATAAGGGAGAGTCCTTGCCTTCAGGAGATGCCAATTTAAATATACCAAGCAGTCAAAGAAAGGAGTCTGCATGGATGAATACTACCAACCTGTAGTGTGTGTTTGTGTGTGTGTGTGTGTGGGAGGGGGGGGTTACTTGCTGTGTGCTGAGCTTGTGTTTGTCTGTTTGGTTTGTTTGTTTGTTTGTTTGTTTGTTTGAAGGAGCATGTGCTGTGGCCAGCAGCTGGAAGCTGTGAGCTTCTAAAGGTTTGAAATCTAGAAGCCTCTGTTAATTGGCTGAGCCTTAGTCGGGGGAGGGGCTAGCAGGGCTTTATAAAGCTGTGAGTCAGCAACCAGGGAGCTTATGAACAGGAGCAGCAAACAGGGAGTTTTGAGAGGGAGTTGGGAAGGGGAATGTTAGAGGGTGCTAGTTTCTTCTGACCTTCTTTAAACATAACTTTTATAATAATCTGTATTCCAGACATTTAATAAGAAGCCCAGTTAATAATTAAACTTATTCATAAGAATAATGGAGACAGAAGCCCAGCAGCAGAGTGGGGGCTATCCTGTTTATTGCGTCGAGTGTAACGTGTATGATTACCTGCCCTGTGGGCGGGTGGCATATGTGTGCACCCGCTGCAAGGAGCTCCTGACCCTCAGAGACCGGGTTCGAGCTTTGGAGGCCAGGGTGGCTGAACTGGAGGAGCTAAGGGAGGCAGAGAGCTATGTTGATGAGACTTTCCAGGACACTGTAGTACTGTCCCACCTCCAGTCTGAGAGCCCCAATGCTCTTAAGGAGGATGAAAGTCTCAAGGGAACAGAGCATTCAATGGGAGCAGAGGGAAACCATCCCGTAGTTCGGACCCCCCTTCCAAAGGATGTTGCAGAATCCTCTTGCACTGAGGATACCTCTCAGGGGGAGGGAATGCCAGTTGTTAGGAAGAGGCAGGTATTAATAGTGGGTGATTCGATCGTTAGAAACATAGATAGTTGGGTTTGTGATGACTGGGAGAACTGTATGGTCACTTGCCTGCCTGGTGCAAAGGTTGCAGATCTCTCGAGGCATCTAGATAGACCTATGTGTAGTGCTGGGGAGGAGCCAGTGGTCATGGTACATGTAGGTACCAATGACTTAGGGAAGGGTAGGAGAGATGTCCTGGAGGCCAAATTTAGGTTGCTAGGAAAGAGACTGAAATCCAGGACCTCTATGGTGCCATTCTCGGGAATGCTTCCAGTTCCACGCACAGGGCCAGGTAGGCAGGCAGAGCTTCAGAGTCTCAATGCATGGATGAGACGATGGTGTAGGGAAGAGGGGTTTAGATTTATTAGGAACTGGGGACACTTTTGGGAGAGGGGGAGCCTATACAGGAAGGATGGGCTCCACCTAAACCAGGGTGGAACCAGACTGCTGGCACTAAACATTAAAAAGGCTATAGAGCAGTTTTTAAACTAGGAGATGGGGGAAAGCCGATTGGTGCGGAGAAGCATATAAATTGGATGGAGATTTCTCTTAGAGGAGAATCCATTGATAGAGATTCTCTAAGCTATAGTCAGAAAGAGAGGAGGGGAGAGGACAAACCATGGGCCAGAGCAGACAAACAACTGAATATAAAGGAATCCAATGCATCAGGGAAGGGCAGACAAATAAACAGTGGCAAATTTTTAAAGTGCTTCTACACAAATGCTAGGAGTCTGACTAATAAGATGGGTGAACTAGAGTACCTCATATTAAAGGAGGAGATTGACATAATAGGCATCACTGAAATTTGGTGGAATGAGGAAAATCTGTGGGACACAATCATACCGGGATATAAAATATATCGAAAGGATAGAGCAGGCCGGGTGGGTGGCGGAGTGGCACTGTATGTGAAAGATAATGTAGAATCAAATGAAATAAAAATATTAAGTGAATCAACATGTTCAATAGAATCGCTATGGATAGTAATTCCATGCTCCAATAATAAGAAATTAGCAGTAGGGATATATTATCGACCACCTGACCAGGACAGCGATACTGACATTGAAATGCTGAGGGAGATTAGAGAGGCTACCAAAATAATAATGGGAGATTTCAATTATCCCCATATTGACTGAGTACATGTTACCTCAGGAAGAGAAGCAGAGATAAAATTTCTCAATGGCTTAAATGACTGCTTCTTGGAGCAGCTGGTACAGGAACCCACAAGGGGAGAGGCAATTCTCGATTTAGTCCTGAGTGGAGCACAGGATCAGGTCTAGGAGATAACCATTACAGGACCACTTGGGAATAGTGACCATAATATAATAACATTTGACATTCCTGTGGTGGGAAGAACACCTCAGCAGTCCAGCACTCTGGCATTTAATTTCAAAAAAGGGGAATTACACAAAAATGAGGAGGTTAGTTAAACAGAAATTAAAAGGCACAGTGACTAGAGCCAAATCCCTGCAAGCTGTATGGAAACTTTTCAGACACCATAATAGAGGCCCAACTTAAATGTATACCCCAAATTAAAAAACATAGTAAGAGACCTAAAAAAGAGTCACTGTTGCTTAACCACCGTGTAAAAGAAGCAGTGAGGGACAAAAAGGCATCTTTCAAGAAGTGGAAGTCCAATCCCAGTGACATAAATAGAAAGGAACATAAACGCTGTCAAATCAAGTGTAAAAATGTAATAAGAAAAGCAAAAAGAGATTTTGAGGAACAGCTAGCCAAAAACTCAAAAAGAAATAGCAAAATGTTTTTAAAGTACATTAGAAGCAGGAAGCCTGCTAAAAAAACAGTGGGTCCCCTAGATAATCGAGATACAAAAGGAGTAATCAAGGATGATAAAGCCATTGCGGAGAAACTAAATGATTTCTTTGCTTCAGTCTTCACGGCTGAGGACGTTAGGGAGATTCCCAAATCTGCACCGTCCTTTGTGGGTGATGAATCTGAGGAACTGTCCTGGATTGAAGTGTCATTAGAGGAGGTTTTGGAAAAAATAGGAAAACTTAATGTTAACAAATCACCAGGACCGGATGGCATTCATCCAAGGGTTCGAAAAGAACTCAAATGGGAAATTGCTGAACTATTATCTGTGGTTTGTAACCTATCCTTTAAATCGGCTTCCGTACCTAATGACTGGAAGGTAGCTAACGTGACACCAATATTTAAAAAGGGCTCTAGAGGTGATCCTGGCAATTACAGACCGGTAAGTCTAACTTCAGTACCAGGCAAATTAGTCGAAACAATAGTAAAGAATACAATTGTGAGGCACGTAGAAGAACATAATTTGTTGGACAAAAGTCAATATGGTTTCTGTAAAGGGAAATCATGTCTTACTAATCTATTAGAGTTCTTTGAAGGGGTTAACAAACATGCGGACAAGGGGGATCCAGTAGATATAGTATACTTAGATTTTCAGAAAGCCTTTGACAAGGTCCCTCACCAAAGGCTCTTGTGTAAATTATATTGTCATGGGATAAGAGGGAAGGTCCTTTCATGGATTGAGAACTGGTTAAAAGACAGGAAACAAAAGGTAGGAATAAATGGTAAATTTTCAGAATGGAGAGGGGTAACTAGTGGTGTCCCCCAAGGGTCAGTCCTGGGACCAGTCTTATTCAACTTATTCATAAATGATCTGGAGAAAGGGGTAAGCAGTGAGGTAGTAAAGTTTGCGGATGATACTAAACTGTTTAAGATAGTCAAGACAGAAGGAGACTGTGAAGAACTTCAAAAAGATCTCACCAAACTGAGTAATTGGGCAACAAAATGGCAAAAGAAATTTAATGTGGGTAAGTTTAAAGTAATGCATATTGGAAAAAATAACCCCAACTAAAGGGTTCAGAAAAGGGCAACTAAAATGATTAGGGGTTTGGAACAGGTCCCATATGAAGAGAGGTTAAAGCGACTGGGACTTTTCAGTTTAGAAAGGAGGAGACTAAGGGGGGATATGATAGAGGTATATAAAATCATGAGTGGTGTGGAGAGGGTGAATAAAGAAAAGTTATTTATTAGTTCCCATAATAGAAGAACTAGAGGACACCAAATGAAGTTAATGGGTAGCAGGTTTAAAACTAATAAAAGAAAGTTCTTCTTCACACAGCGCATAGTCAGCCTGTGGAACTCCTTGCCAGAGGAGGCAGTGAAGGCTAGGACTATAGCAGAGTTTAAAGAGAAGCTAGATAATTTCATGGAGGTTAGGTCCATAAAAGGCTATTAGCCAGGGGATAGAAATGTTGTCCCTGGCCTCTGTTTGTCAGAGGCTGCAGAAGGATGGCAGGAGACAAATCGCTTGATCATTGTCTTCGGTCCACCCCCTCTGGGGCACCTGGTGCTGGCCACTGTTGGCAGACAGGCTACTGGGCTAAATGGACCTTTGGTCCCACCCAGTACGGCCATTCTTATGTTCTTATGTAACCACATTTTTCAGACGGGGAATTGACACAGAAAGAAGTAACAACTACTTCCAGCTTTAGAAATAAACCAGGGAGAAGATGTGGACATGCCCCCATTTGTGTGGAGCACCAGATTAGAGTACATTTAGAAAGTACCTTATCACATTTCATTGGTAATTGACAGATTTGAGATACATACCAAAAGTCTGATTGATGACAAAGTTGTCTCCTCTCACCCCCAGAGAATATTTTCTAGGGTTACGGCTGTATAGGAATTTAGTTTTAAAGTTACTCCAGATACTTTCTCCAATCGTTCATATCCTGCTGGAACAACTCCACTTCGAACAGGTGTTCATTACTCGCACAAATGGTGATTGACTCTGAGCCTCATAGTTAGAGATTTTGGAAGGTCCACCCGCACCTGTGCTAAACCAAGTGAAATTAGTCCACTGACAATAATCTTCCTCCACAACAGCTTTGGAGCTTCAGTCAAAGCCCCTGTAATATCTGCATGCACAATGCATTTTTGGATCATTAAGTTTTTCCCCTTTTTGAGAGAGAAACACTGGTGAGTAAGGTTCTGAAATACTTTTTAAAAAGTCTTCTTCATGTCTCTCTTTTTCTCCCTTGGAACATTTGTTTGAAAAATGGGTTATTTGTTCCCTAGAATTTCATTTGCTCTTTTTTTGTCACTGTAAGTTATGATCCTCTTTTTGTGATCTAATCATCTCCCAATAATTTGTTTATTATTTGTTATTTGTAAGCTCCAATGCTGTACTTGTACAAAACTAAAAAATGAAGACTCCTTGTCCCTAAAGAAATTATAGTTAAAGCCAGCTCAGGTCTTGCAAAAACTTAGATATGGGTTACAATTTATGCACTGTGAGTAGGCCCACACCTCCACTGGAAGATGCACAAAGCATAAAGTTAAGCATGTGTATAACAGCACTAGACTAGAAGACAGGATGTGGTAGCAGACTCAGAGCAGGGAACAAACTTAGATATATTTTAATACTTCGTACTTATTAATACATAAAATATACATGTACATTTTTATGTAACATTGAATATATGTCAATTATTTATATTTCATTTCTTTCCTCCTTTCTCATGTTTGTGAGCTTCGATTGAAAAATCAAGTCTTTCAGAGGGATTTAATTTGTCATCAATTAAGCAGGAATAAACCAGCAGGCAGCTGACCTCATAAGGGAGAAAAATGACTATGCAAAGGTCCATACTAATAAAAACCAAGGGAATATAAAGCTAGAAATGCTATATACCAACAGACAATGTATAAACATATGTACAGTACACAGGCTGCTCCTCTGTAGAATGTTTACAAGGTTTTTATGAGGCAGTGATAAAACTTAGAAAGACAGGAGGTTCTATAAATAGAAGTCACCAAGACATCATTAAAAAATTCCAAACAATAAAAAATAAAACCAAAAAATTGCCTATGACATTAAAATGACCAAACAGCACCTTCCTGCAATATGTGGGGACTGTTGGTCTTGTATGGAGTCCCATTCTCTGCATGAGCATAAAGATCCAGCCACACGGATCAGTGTGTGCAGTTGATAACACTGGAAGTTTGTTGCACATGCAATCCATTGGTTGTCTGGGCCAAAAAGCTATATTAATTTTGAATCTATTATTAATTTTTATAATAGACACAGCAACCAAAAAGTGCAACCTACCCATGGTCCTGTCTTGGAATCTTCAAAGTAGCAAACTGTCAGCGCCACTGCAGAACCAACTTGCTGTCCCTGTATTTTTTAGGTGCATTGCTGAAATGTGTGTTGTACTTAAAATGTATCTCATTTTCCACAGGTAGAAATAAACTAACCTACAGCAGATGTCAAACAAAATAACTTTCTTTAGCTCTTAATGCTTCATTTGCAGTCTCTTTCTGAGTGATGTGCTGGGGTGAAATTGTAAGTAATACATGGGAAGAGGTTGAGGGGTAATTTTCTCTTTGATACCTGCAACTGCTGTAGAGAGGCCTCAGATTTGTCTAACTGGGGGCATGGCTAAGAAGGTCAGGAAGGCTCGAGGAACAACAGTTTTCTTCCCCTCACAGGATAGTATAAACTGAGTCTAAATATACTGTTACTCCAAGAAACACCATCATTTTTTGTGGCGCTTGCCTACTATGAAGAGAGCTGTAAAGAGCCAGGGGGCCATCTGTTCTGCCATTGTTGGTGGTTGGGGGTGGAACAGGGGTTCAAGTAAAATCCATTTCTTACTGGTATGGTGGGGGAGACATCAGCTCAGGCTCCCAACACTATTCTCATTCCCTCCGTATGTTTTATCCCACTTCACTTGGGGGTGGAGGGAGAGGTTATGTGTTCTCTGTCCTGCTGCTGCTGTGCTGGAGGTATCAGGAAAGAAGCAGAATGTGGAGCTGTTGGGCAGCACTGTGCTGGCAGCTCTTCTGGCATAGCCGCTGTGCTGCCCCTGTCAGTAGCTTCTCCAGCAGCTGTACTGCCCCCATCTCCATTCTGATGCACACAGAGATGGGGAATCTGAGAGTTCTGCTCCTTTCCCTACTGGGAGGGGTTGTGGGAAAGGAACAGAACACAGGCAGCTCCTCTGGCTGCCATACCCTCCCAGCCCCACCCTCCCATCTGCAGCTCCTTGGAAGGGCAAGGGCTGGGGCTAAGTCCTGTATAGCCATGCCAGAGAGGAGATGATGTGGGGTAAGCTGGTTCCTTCTGTGTCATTCTGGTATGCCATACTGGCTAAAAATAGCTTGGTGGCACAGTGTAATGGAGCATACTATCTTATTTGCAATCCTGGAGTGTAAGAAATGCTAGATAAAGTATAATGAGGGACCCCCCGTGTAGCCCGAGGCTGATGGAATGTGCCTTGCCATTCCTGATGGTTCACAACCTCCCTGATAAATTCTTTCCCTTACACCCTTCTTTTCCAGATGGTTTCTTAGGAGGCCATGTGTCTGTAGACTGACAGGCTCCTCTTCAACAGGGGAAAGAAATAATTTTGAGCCCCCAGGAAGCCTTTCATTTCATGGTCTTTATATAAATGTGTATCCCACAGTTAAGTATTGTTTAGAAAGGAATATAGAATGACACAATGACAAAAATATCTTTAAAACTGTGTGGCAGCTTTCCCTTATGTGTTCAGCATTAGACAATGCTGTGATATAACCTTGTTAAAACTGAAATTTCTGGATCTCAAGGGACTGGATAACTGTAAAGAGGAGGAAGACAAATGACATTGGCTCCAGTGAAAAGAGGCTTTCAGGGTATTTTGAAGCCAAATCTTCTGAGGAATTAGGCTGAGTAATATAGTGCATTAGGAAGTGTCTATAGATGAAACTCCTAATATGTATCATCATTATTAAATGTTTTGGACCAGATTCTTCTTATGAGGAATGATTCCTTATACCCTTAGCGTCCCTACTAATTTAAATATGGCTAGTTGTAGAGTTTGGTACTATGCAACATGAGTAGGAAATGTCCTTTAAAAGGATTGAAACCACATTGGAAAGTTGACTGTGACCAGGCAGTTAGAGGGATGATAGCTGTGAGGGAAGAGAGCTGAACTCCCAAATGTTGTAAAAGCTGGGGATCTGAGTAGGTGAGATCTTGATGTTTTTGCCTTTTTTTTTGATCACGTATTGATTGCAAAAAGATTGTGTTTTTCTTACATTTGCATGTTCAAAATTATTGGCCAATATTTTTTGTAATTAATTCTTGGTCTATAGATTGCTTACAAACACTTGTTTGTATTCAATATTCTGAATTACAAGCTGGCTGTGTTTGGATTTCTGTCTGTTTCTGTTCAAACCCCCTGATTTTCAGAGCTGGAGTCTGTTGTGATGCATGAGATAGCTTTGTTACTTATTTTGTGATAATACTTTTATTTCTGTATTATCCAGATCCATTGTGGATATTAGTTATTTCTTTTGTTTAAGACTTACTAGCTTTCATAAACAGAATCTCTCAATTAACTTGAGAGAGTGATATGACATTACCTATTTTCAGACTCTGTTCACCCAGGGGTTCCAACTTTTCATGACCATCCTTCTGTTCTTCCAAGGGAATGCAGCAAATAAAAGTGACATATTGCTGTCTAAAGTGAGACTAATTTACATATATTTACATTATAAAAAGATGCTTACTGGAAATGTGGCATTTCACTTCTCTTTGAGATAAACAAGGACCTGAACAGGTGAAGGAAAATAGAGATCAGAAAGTTCTCTGTGTGTTGTATTATTTTATATCTTGGAAGTTCTTCAACACTTCCCTTGATGGGATACCTACTAACTTTTGTGCCCTCCTCATTATTATTTTCTGCTAGGTAACATCAGTTCTCCAGCTAATTCATCGCTATTTTCAGAAATTGCCTTTCCTATGTTTGTAATACAGAGTGTCAGGAAACTGTTATTAAAAGTTTGCTAAAGAGAATGAATTACATTTCTTTGCTGATACAGAAAATAACTATTTTTACATGTGACTGTCATAACACTAATAATGGTCACATTGCATCAATTATAACTATAACGGTTGGTTTTGGCAATCAAAGCTTTTGCATATTAATGTTTTAACATAAGGCTGTGAAAAGTGCACTCTGGAAATGTAACAGACTCGAACATATTGAGATTAAAATAATTTGATGGGACATATTTTTTCAGTTTACGATTTTATTGCAAATACTCAGCTGGATTCCTGGTTATGAGTGGTGAGACCTAAGTACAAATCAGCTGAAGATGTGCGTGCAAAGGTTGGTCTATTGTTCATATCAATGCTTCACTGATCCCGAGCTGGTGGTTTGGCCATTCCTCCTTCAGAAAGGACAGCTGCTGGAAAGCTGTAGTCAAACAGTTTATAGCCAGCCTCTACTCAAGTCAGCTATGTACACCAGTATCTTACTATTGAGTCTTTAACCTCTCCTGTTCAAGAAAAATCACAGTGGCAGGTTACCTAACAAACTCCAGTCCAAGTTTATCCCAATCAGAATAGTTTTTAGTAGAGAGATTATTGAGCCTGTTCTTCCCTGGAAAACTCAAGGTCATATACTCTGTACAGAAAGGAATAAAAATATATGTATTAGCTTTTCAGCTGCTTGAGAATCCTATTGGCAAAAAGTATAAAGGCTAATTGATCCCCGGTCAGTATTCTGGGTTTAGAGTCAAATCACATTGACTGATACATTGCCATATTTTTAATAAGCGTTTTAGAATTTAAGAGTTTTGATGGCTCAGTTTAAAAAAGAAAAGGCACAAGAATGCTTTCATCAGGAATGTTTCACTGCTATTAGGAATATCCAGATATTGTATGGAGAGACAGCTGTATCTTCCTAATGGTTCTTTACTTCATTGCTCCTTTGCACCACAAATACTATTGCTACCACTACAACTCAAACTACCCTGAGAAGTTCCCAACATCATGGATGCTTTTTTGATGAGTTCTCATCTTACAAAAGCCTCGCTCTCTGATAAGTTTGTTAATATTTTTCTGAAAGTGCAAGCCCCACACAGTACAGTCTCTTCTCTGGAGAGACTTTAAACTAGAGTCAGCACTTGCTTATGTTTATGCTCAGGCTTACATCTCATTTACTTCAATGGGACACAAGTGTTTTGCTGAACTGGGGCCCTAGTGAGGTACCATTATAACATAATTACATCCAATAACCCATTCCATCCCTTTATAAATTGTCCTCTTGGCTTATGTTAGTATAAAACATAGTCCCAAGTACCATTCATGTAATAGACACGAAGTACAAACCCTTACTAATAATGTTTGAATATGGGAATGCTTACTTGTTTGGTGGCAGCTTACTTAAGGAACCCTCAAATTGAATTGGGTCTGTCTGTCCTTGAGGGTTGACCTTGCTGTAAGAAGATAGTTCATTGTTTCTTTGTAGACCAAAATAAGCTGCCAAAGACACACATTTAAGAGGACTGTTAGTGCTATTAATCAAAGGGGCATTTTCTAATGCACAAGAGGCCAAACAAGTTTGGTTTGTTCCTAGGTTTGTAATTATGGGTCCTTACAACTTCATTTTCTATTTTTAAATCTATTAATTTAGCTATATTATCTAGTCTCTGTAGCCCAGGGACTGTCACATGTTCTGTAGTTACTTTTACTTGGGATGAAAGAACTTCTTGGTTTAAGCAGATTAACAGGACATATGAGGACTATAAGAGGCTATTATAACATAGATGTAGTACTGTACTGGCTCCTGGAAGTGGGAGCACTAATTTGTGGCCTATAATGGTGAGAGGTTTCATTCATTTGTTTATTTTTTTTCCTTAAGGCTAAATTCAGAGGCAGACAAGAAGTCTTTGGGGATATTTTTTTCTCTCACTACCATTAGCACAAAGACAAAGAGTCTGGGTAGCCCAAAGGTAAAGTACGGAAAAGAACAAAGATTTGACAGATGAAGTAGTGATTTCCATTTACTGTTACCCTATAGCTGTTTTGTTCATGAGCTTTTTCCAAATTCCCTATAGAGAACTGTACAGCAACCATTTGAATTATGAATTCTTTTAACGGGGCAATTAAATATTCATCTCAATTTGCCCATTTATTGCCAGGATCAAACTAATCCATCCCAGTCATCATACTGGGGAAAACTGTTGTTTTTACAGATGGCTGCACCATATGTCCAGAGAGCTAACTGAAGGAGGTTTGATTTGATTGGAAAATAAGTAAAGCTGCACAGCTGCATTGCTTGTAAGGTCACTTTTAGTCAGGTCTCAGTAGAGTCTCTGCAGAGAGTACAAATCTGCAGAGATCCTTAACACAACTGATTAGAGGTTAGTAGTGTTGAGAAGGGGATTGTGCACACAGAGAAAGATTTATTGTTGTCTTTTTTGCCAGAAATATAGATGCCTTTTTTTGTCCACTGAGAGATGTTCTCTTGATATCTGGCCCATCTGAATTTAAAGAAGAAGAGAGACTTCTATTTCAGTGCCAATAAACTTACATTACAGTCCCGAAGAACTATCTGAAAAATTCAAAACAAAGATATTTCCTAAAAAAAGATCATTAAGTCAAATAACAGCTCAGAATTAATGAGTTATATCTAATATCCAGACAAACTTCAAATGCTTTCATCATTGTCTAATCTCTCAGCAGGTTATAAATCCTCAAAATCAGTGAGTTACACTTCATGCAAGCGTCGAATATACCCCAATAGTGCTTTCCAGTGACTCATGCCATCATCTTAAGTGTTGCTTTTCTATTAGAAATGAGTCACTTCTACTAAGGCATTATATTCTTGTCAAAATTACCAGACTACGGTGTGTATAGTGGCGTTCGTCAGATCAGAGAATCCTAGAAATGTAGGACTGGAAAGGATCTCAAGAGATCATGTAGTTCATTCCTTTGTGTTGACATAGCATTACATATACCTAGTTTATTCCTGACAGGTGTTTGTCTAACCTGTTTTTCAAAACTTCCTGTAAAAGGGATTCCAAAGCCTCCCTTCAAAGCCTATTCCAGAGTTTAACTAAGTTTATAGTTGGAAAGTTTTCCATAATATCTAACCTAAATCTTCTTTACTGAAATCTAGGCCAATTACATCTTGTCCTACCCTTGATAAACAAGGAAAACAATTGATCACTTTCTTTTTCATAACAGCCCTTAATGTATTTGAAAGCTATTGTCATGTAGTCTTTGGCCTTTTCCTTACTAGTGTAAACATGCCTAATTCTTTCCCCCTTTCCTTCTGGTAATGCTTTCTCAAGCTTTTATAATCTATGTTGCTCTCCTCTGGCCGCTCTCCTATTTGTTCACCTCTTTCTTAAAATATTGTGTGCAAAACTAGAGAGAGTTCACCTGATGAAGCATCACCAGAACCAAGTAAAGTGGAAGAATTAGCTTCCATGTCTGAGGGTTTGTCAGTCTAGATAGTGAGTTAGTGCACAGCAAGATGGGATATAGCTCTACAGTGCCATAGCATGCTGTGCATTAACTATCCAGGTGGACTCTACTGCCATATACTAAGTATATACATACTATTTCTAGTTTCATGTCAAGTAGTGCTGGCTTAAATTGTCTGGTTGGTTGATAAGTAAAGGAGAAGTGATGGCACTAGATGACCAAATGCTCAAAGAATAGAGATATGATCATTTAGTCTAGTGTGCATAGAATTCCAGTGAGGCTGGAATCTGTGCTAGGTAGCTGCACTAGGACATTTGTAAAGCTATACTGCAATGTACTGATAGCCTAGCACAAAATACTTGTAATGCCTCGTATCTGGCTACTCTCTTAAAGAAAATCATTGGAGTTGGATTTACTTATACTTGCTTTGTTTATAATAGAGCCTTATCAGCCCTGTCTAACACTTAGGTACCTTAAGATGAACACAAACATGTCTTTCTGTGAAATATTCAAATATGATTATATTTATTAGGGCTGTCATTTGACCTGCATTAACGCCTGCGATTAACACAGGACAGGATTAACGCGTTAATTTTTTAACGCGTTAATCGCAGGCGTTAATGCTGCGCTGCCCCTTTGAAGTGCCGCTCCGGCGCTTCAAAGTGGCAGCACAAGCGGAGCACCTTGGAAGCGCCAGAGCGGCACTTCAAAGGCACTTTGCAACGCAAAGCCAGGGATCAGCTGGGCACTCCAGCTGATCCCTGGCTCTGCTTGTGCTGCTGCTTTGACATGCTGTTTTGGCACTTTAAAGGGGCAGCACATCAGGAGCTGGGGATCAGCTGGGGACTCCCAGCTTCACTTCAAAGGGGCAGCGCAAGTGGAGCCAGGGATTAGCTGGAGTCCCTAGCTGATCCCCGGCTCCTAATGTGTTGCCCCTTGGAAATGCTGCTGTGGCGTTTCCAAGCGGCAGTGCTACATGGGGCCTGGGATCAGCTGCGGACTCCAGCTGATCTGGGTCTCCATGCAGTGCTGCCCCATTGAAGAGCCGCCGCAGTGTTTCAAAGGGGAGGCGCACGCGATTAATCGCACAATTAATCGAGCTGAAATTTTTTAATCGCACGATTAATTGCAATTAATTTTTTAATCACTTGACAGCCCTAATATTTATTACTTATAATGTATTTAGTTTTATAACCATAGCACATTGGAGCCATAGTCAGAAGCCCAGATGCCATGTGCCAGGGCTGTACCAACACAGAACAAAAGCTCAGTCCATGCACCAATATCTCAAATAATAAGACAAGAGACAACAGATAGCTATAAACGTATGGGGGAGTACAAGGAAACAATCTTAGTAAGGATGATGGGCTGTCACTAGGCAGCGGTTCCAGCAGCCTAACCATCCTCAAGTCATTTGTAGGCATGTAATGATATTCTTGCAAAAAAACAAAAAAGAGCTATTAAAGCTCCAAAAGGTAGATATTATCAAGGAGAATTTACAGAAAGAGGGCTGTTTTGTGCTTTAGGCCTGTTTTCTCTCAAACCTTTAAAGTTATTCTTTACAAAAAAAAAAAAGGTATCTTTAAGCAAATGGAGAAAAGGAAAATAAAAATAAATCTTAATTTCAATGGAATATAATTTAACCATATTTACTAGGTTTCCATTTCAGTTTGAAGAAGATTAATTACATTAACTTCATCAGATCTACTGAAAAAACATGTAGCTGGCTTTGTTTGTATGTAATAGTACCCATACTTTTGAGTCCTTTTGGATACTGTGACTTTTGACAGATGGATTACCAAAATAATAGTCTTACTCATTCTAATTCCTTACTATTAATTTCTTCTCCGAGGGCGAGATTCTGATATCTTTACTTTCGGAGGGATCTCAATTAAGTATCAGAATTCGGTTATTATTACCGTTGTTTTGTTAACCCACTTGCTTAGACATCATAATGCGCAGAATCAGAAATGTTCTGTTCTTCCATTTATATAAGTTATGTGATTGGATTGGTATCTTCCAAGATGAAAAAATCCAAAGGAGCAGCAGTTCCATGCTATATGTAAGAAAATGGCTTTTTCTGCACCCTGTCTCTAACATATAGCTTTCGGTCAGGGCCAGATTAAGACCTTTAGAGGCCCTAAGCAGTGAAAAGATTATGGTGCCCCCCCATATGTAATTCAAAATAAAAACAATACTATACCATAAAATCACATTTTTTTTGGTCCCCTAAGCACGTGCTTAGTCTGCCTATTTGGTAATCCAGCCCTGCTTTTGGTACTCTATGAAGGGAGTGTAGTCCAACAGAGATTCAGTATAGTCTTTGAGTAAATATATTTTGAGTGGATGTAGTGCATAGGTCTATGTTGCAAATTCATAAATTCATGGCTTTACAAGTAGGTTCAGCAGAATTCAGTTGTAATTAATAACTGTCAGCAATGTTCTCTTTAATCTTTTCTATCCACGTGCAGAATATTTGTATGTGCACCCAGGCATTTGCAAATGGGAACCACCAGTAGAAACAAAAACCTAGCAGTGGGTGCTCTGCTAATCAGCTGTGTGGCATATGAATCTCCTCCTGAATGGCTGCATAAGTGTACAGCTTACATGGAACACTGACTCAGTAAATGTTGATTTCAGCTGACACACTGAAATCACCAGAAAAAAAATCCATCCGCAAGAGCCGATGAGCATGAAGGGATCAGTGGTCACTGCCCCCGTGGCAGTGTTAGGAGATCCCTGCAGCCCTGCTGTTATGGGACTGGGAGAGCAGGTCTGTGAAAGAGCTGCATTGGATCCCCATGTTGCTTCAGGGCTGGTGAGACTCAAGTCCTGAAAGCACAAAGTGCGGGGGGCGGGGGGAGGCAGCTATGGTTCTGGTGTGGCAGAGCAGAGATCCCAGTCCATGACCACATGGAGGAGGAGGAGGACAAGCCCCTGCCTGTGGCAGAGAACACCCTACTGCTGAATGACTTCTGTGGCAGTGCAGGAAGAGCTCTGCAGCCCTGCTGTCATGGATCTGCTCTTTCACTCCCAAGCTGGGAGATCTCTGCTCTTCCCCACCAGAGCTGCCCTAATGCTAACACCAACCCTTCCCTCACGCAAATGTAAAAATAAAGAAACAAATCTTAAAAATGAAAACTGGTAACAATTATTGAAAGCAGGGAAAAAATAAAAATGGAATTCTGCCAGCATGCTTACAAAACCAGCAGGGACAGGGACCATTGTAACCATCTAGTTCAAGCCCCCGTATTGCACAGACAATGGGATTCCCCTGAATTAATTCTTTTAGAAAAGCATCCAAACTTGATTTAAAATTTGCCAGTTATAGAGAATCTCTCAGAAATCTTGGATAGATGTTCCAGTGGTTACTTACCCTCACAGTTAATATGTATTTCCAGTCTAAATTTAACTTCAGCTTCTTTGCTCTTGTTATACCTTTGTCTGCGAGATTGAAAAGCATTCTGTCATCAAATATTTGTTCTCCCTGAAGTTACTTATGGACTGATCAGTTCATTCTGTAACCTTCTTTTCTTTAAGATAAACAGATTGAGCTCCTTTAGTCTTTCACTAGAAGGCATATTTTTCAATCCTTCATTCATTCACGTGGCTCTTTTCTGAACCATTTCCAATTGCTTGACATACTACTTTGACTGTGGAAACCAGAACTGGACACTGTATCCAATAGCTGTAATATTATCTCTCGCCTCCTAATTGCCATTCCCCTGTTTATGTAGCCAAGGATTGTATTAACCCTTTTGGCTGTATCTTCACAAGGAAGCTTATGTTCAACTGATTACCCACCAATACTCCCAAGTAGAGCTGATCAGACAAGAGAGGCAACAATGCCAATTTCATTCAGTGGCTGCAGGTCCTAGGAAGCAAATTTCATTTCAGAAACACTGTACATTGGTGTTTCCAGAAGAATTTTTTTCTAAAGGTTTGCATGACATTTCAAAATGCCAAAATCCTGAGTTTTTCAGTAGGCACTACTCCCAATTCCTTTTCAGCCATAGCTTTATAGATATGTGTGACTTTATATTATCCACTTGTGACCAACTTACCAAAAAATTGTTCAGCAGCAGTGACCTGTCCTCTTCAAAATGTCTCTCTCCCTCAATCTTTGTGCCCTCTGCAAACTTCAGTAACAATTTTCTGTTTTCTTCCAGTTCGTTTGTGCTACTTAAAAAAATTAACTGAGTTAAGAACAATCCCTGAGACCCCCCCCCCCACAAGAAACATACCCACTTGATGATGATCCCTCTTTTGTTTTTTTTTAATCCATGCAATGTGTGCTGCATTGACTTTGTGTCATTCTAGTTTAAATAAAATGTAAAGTGGTATCAGGTTAAATGACTTAGAGAAGTCTGTTATAGCACCACTGTTATTTTTATCAACAAAACTTGAAATCTCATCAAAAAAGATACCACATTTAGTTTGACAAGACATATTTTCTATACACCTGTATTGATTGAGATTATTTCTATTACCTATCTTCATTTCTTTATTAATCAGTGTCAGGCTGACAGGCTCTTAACTGCCCAGATTATCCCATTTGCTCTTTTAAAATATTGCCTCACACATTAGGGGATTGGTCAGTGGTGAATTTGGTCTGTCAGTTTTTTATTTACTTGAGGCTGTAGCTGGGCTGAAGGAGTGCCTCCATCCTTTTAAAATTATTTTGCTTAGTTCATTTTGAGATCATGGTCTCAAGCATTTGATCTTGCTCTTGGTTTTGTATATAAAATCACATTGGATACTGAATACAAATCTCCAGTTAGTGTACTCTATTCTGGCAGCATTTGTTGATGGAGAAATCACATTTTTCCAAAGCTGATTTATAACATCTTCTCAGCTGCATGTTCTTCAAGCTTTCCATGGAATAAAATAACCTTGCTTCAAGTTCCTAATAATCACATCACAACCCAGAGCACGTTTCCCTTTTAATGTTACATCTTGAGAGTCAAGATACTTTTAGCAATAGATGTTCTTGCTCATGTCTTTCCATTCTGGTGTGTGGTTGTCTGTCGTCTTTTGGATGCTAACTAAGAGAATAACTTAGTGGTACAGGAATTTGCTTGAAGCACAAAGACTCTCAGGAATCACAAGTTCAAATTATAACATTGGCAACTCAGAATTTCATAATCATTGTTATTTATGTATTTGTACTGAGATCCACTAGGTCCCAACAAGGGATTCCTTGTACTAGACAATGTACAAACCCGCTGCAAAAGGGCAGTGTGTGCACGCACATGTGTATTTGAAATCTGAGCAGCTTAGAAGCATATGGATCTTCGATTAGGATCTAAAGAAACAAGGTCACATTTGCTCCATGGGAACATTAGCAGTAATAATCATAACACAATATTTACAGCTGAAGAGTACAAAACACTTTACAAGATGAATAAGTGTTATCCCTATTCCACAGTTAGGAGGGCTAGTTGGAAAATTTCAAAGTGTTTCTTAATATCAATGGAAGATATAAAATTTCTGTAAATTATTGTTGCGGTAAAATTTTGTCCATTCTATTGACCAGCTTTAAAATTCATGCACAGAGAAGCACCCTGATTTAAGGTAACACAGAGAGTCAGGAATAGAGTCTAGCTCTCTTCACTTCCAGTAGAGTGATCTAACCACTAGTCACTTCCCTTTGAAGCACTGGCCATCACTGAGAATAGTGTGAAAATCCAGTTCTACAGGGGAGCTGTAGGAAATATTGTGACACAGGTTGGCAAAATTCTTCTCAGAGATCCAGGAAATTGTGATGAGTTAAATCTGAGCCTGAGCCTGCTTAAACCCAGCGAGTCATCCCAGATTAAAAGACAAATAATTGAAGAGAGTCATGAATTATTATAGATACTATACTGACTTGTAGGAACTTGAAAAGGTTCTAGATACCAGCAAGAATACATCCCTATGTAAAGATAAAATTTGAAACATGAAGTTTAGTGTCTCTCTGAAAGCAGTGTGAGGGGTCTATTGGAATTATACAACACTGTGGGTGTGTGTAGACTACAGGAATTTTTTGAAAAGTGGCCTTTTTTTGAAAAATCTTTACCTGCGTCTAGACTGCTGCCGCATTCTTTCGAAAGTAAATCGAAAGAATGCAGCAGGTTTTTCCAACAGTGGAAAACCTCATTTTACGAGGAAGAACGCCTTTTTTCAAAAGTGCTCTTTCAAAAAAAGGCGCTATGTAATGCAAATTGTGCTTTTTTTGAAAGAGAGCGTCTAGACTGCCTGGGTGCTGTCTTTTGAAAAAGTGGCTTGCTTTTTCGAAAGTACTGATTGTAGTCTAGATGCTCTTTTTCGAAAGAGGCTTTTTCAAAAGTATCTTTCGAAAAAGACTCTTTTGAAAAAGGCATGTAGTCTAGACGTAGCCTATATGGGAAAAATGAGTGTGGTGGAATTTCCAATGGGAAAACCAGGCAAACTAGCCATAAAAGTGGATACCTACATATCCTATCCAATTGCTCTTCCGTCCTGTCTGGGTAGCATTCTGGAGAGAATGATGGGTGAAAGGTCAATTGTCTATTTTGAAAGAAAAAGAGGCAGTGTATATAAAGGTGCCGATTAGTTTTAGGAGAAGAAAATGCACTATTGAATAAATTGTTAAATTAGAAATTGAAATACAAAAAGTGTGTGACACAAAAGGTTTAATGATAGCTGTCTGTCTAGATATTGGAAGGGCATATAATATTTTGTGGAGGGAACACTTGTTGTATGAAGTAGGTATCTCGCGATAATGGGAAGAACGTAAAGGTGGATTAAGAATTTTTTTTTTAATAAAAGGGCTATGCAGATTAAAATTAGGAAAGTTATGTCGTCATAAAATAAATGGTACACCACAGGGAAGAGTTATCATGCCAGCTCTATTTATTATTAAGATAAAAGATCTCCCAGAATTAATAATTGCCAGGGTACATGTCACTGTATTCACAGATGACTGTGCTTTGTGCGTTAGAAGCAGTAATAGTGAGGTGACAGAAAAGAAAGTCAATAAAACATTACAGAGACTTCTGACTGGGAAAATGCATGGAGTCATATGCATGGAGTCTAAAAGCCAAAGGATGAATTTCTACAAAAAGGGAAGTTACAAAGGAATGTAAATGATCTTAATGGAGAGCAACAAATAGATATTAAAATGTTAACATTTGACTCAAAGCCTAATGTACGTGTGGAAGAAAATGAAGTTAAAATAATCATCTGTCCCTTCTTTATATCAGTGTATGAAATCTACCAATAAATGTAACAGAAAAGTCTCTACCAAAGCCAGTGAAATCTGGAATTCATGTTCCCTGATTTTTCTAATGCATCCCAGGTTTTCTGGGGGATGGTAGGGTGGTGATAAATAACTTTCACTAACAACCCTAGATTTTTTTCTTTGTTATGGGGCCCAATCCTGCAACAAGATCTGCTAGTGAGGACCCTAGCACACAGAGAGTCCACTGAAGTCAGTGTGGTACCCTACAGTTTAAATCTGTGCTGGTATAGGAATTAAAAACAAAAAAGGGCACTTTGCAGATCACTTTTAACTTCAGAAATGATAGGGCTTGATTCTGATGGCAACTTCCCTTGTGTAAACCCTATAGACTGAGGGCACAATGAGTTCCATAGTTTCACTTTTTATGAAAAAAAGAGAAGAGATCCATTCAAATGCACGTGCATACTTTTTATACCTGAAGTTGTTGCAATTATATGTGGAAATCACAGGCTTGATCCTACAGGGTTCTGCAAATGGTGGGCTTAGTTCAAGCAAAACTTAGTAAATTCTCTTTAAATGATTGATTTAAATGGACGCCTCACCGATATGAGCCAGCACTGCAGAGCTCCTGGGTTGGCCGATACTTGGAGGTGTAGTTTGCTGATGACACATGCTATAGAGCTACAGCTCTAAAAACAGCAGCATAGGCATGGCAGTGTAGATGTCTGATAAGCTAGCAGCCTAAGTACTTGGGCTACCAGGTGGGGCTACACTTGGTGCAGCTGGCTTATCCTACCAGCCCTGCCATTGCACCTACACTTTTCTTTTAGTACATTGGCTTGATCAGAGCTGGCACAGCTATGCCAGCCTAGCTGGAAGTTACCTCTCTAGTTTGAGTGTAGAAATACCCTCAGTGAGATCGGGGTTTGTCCTGTTGCAAAAGATGGCCATTGACATTCAGCTCTTTCCCTTCAAAATAAGGTTGTGAAAAGAAAATCATATTCTGCATACAACCTTGTTTGGTTGCCTTTTGTAAAGACCTTTGGCTGTCTTGAAAAATTATCTTCGACAGTTCATTAAGTCTTATGATCTATGTGCTTAATAATATAATACAAATCTCTTTAAGTTTTGTCATGGGCCATTGCTCTTAATGGAGGTCATGCATATATTGTAGCTGACTGTATTAAAGAATATCCTAATAATGAGAGGAAGAAAAGAAGTTTTTTACATTACCTTTAGCTAGTTAAAGGGCAGAAAATACTGTTTTCCCTACCTGTGTTACCAACACTGAACCTTACCATAAACGAAGGCAAAGATAAGGATTTAGTGTTTCTGAATCAGTGTCTATGATCCTACCTTCTTGAAAATCCCTGAGCCCCCACAACTCTCATGGACTTCAGTGGGAGTTCAAGGCACTCAGCGCCTTGTGAGGAAGTACCTCAGCACCTTACAAGGTCAAGCTCTGTAAACCAAAGGATGTTTACTTCGTCCTCTGTTCAGGAAGATAGAAAGTTTAGCTTTCTCCACAAGGAGAACTGCAAAAGCTACCATACGACTTTTTGATAAAACTCCAGGCTAGAAACTTACGGGGTCTGGCTAAATATTATGGGCTTGATTCTGCCATGTCTGATTTGCAGGAATGTTGCGCACCTGCAGCTCCCATTGCCTTGAGCTGGAGTTATGAGTGCTCAGCACCTTTGAAAACCAGGCTCTGACTTGACTAGCAAGCATAGTGCTTTCTGCTGCGAGAAATCTGTAATAAGTGTTTGCAGGATGGGGTCAGGGGGCACACACCACATGTTTCTCCTTCTGTATCATCAATATTAACTTATTACTAATTTAAGAATTCTGAAAGTCCTGTTTCCTTTTCTCATGTTGTTTGTTTACCTTTTTTTATCTCCACTTATGTAATGGAACAAGATGGCTTAGCTTCACTTTTGTGTCTAGTTAGTTTCGCTTTCTGGTTCTCATGTATTCATACTCATGTATTTGCACTACAAAAAACCTATATTTACAAAATTGTTCTAAGACCTGTTTCTAATTGGGCTGGCAAAAACGCCTAAGTCCCATACTCAAAATGAAATTGGGAACCTAAGTCGTATTGAAGTGATTGGGACTAAAGCTACTAAGTGCTTGCTAATTTTGAAAATGAGACTGAGGCTATGAGGTCACATAGGCACTTCTGAAAATGTTACCCTTCATTGCACATTGCAAATCAAATTTTCAAGATGAACTTTTCCAAACTGTCCACAGAAATGGCTCCGTGCACACTAGCCTCATTTGTATTCTGGCAATCCTTTTCCTCTTGTGGGTTTTTTTGTTTGTTTGTTTGTTTGTTTTTAATGTCCTCTTTACCTTCATGAATCCAACAATAGAATAACCCAAATCCAGCATGAAAACTGAATGGCCAGTTGATTTGTACTCTGTTGTTGTTGTTTTTTTCCTGTCAGGAAAGTGTTTAAACTAAAACCAAACCATCATCCTTGCTTTCTAGGTGCTGTGAGAACAGGACTTGGTGACTCTTGTTTGAGGCAAAAGTATTGGAGACCATAAATGGCTGATGATTAATATTTACTTATAATAAAGGGAAATGAACACTTCCTATAAATAGCTCCCTACAGGATGAATTCAAAAAGGAGATTGAATCACCTCAGACTACTGAGAGCTAAGAGTCCATTAATGCTGAAGTAAATGGAAAACTGAAAGAAATGTACTCTGTAGTTATCTCCATTATATTTAACTTAGCTAAATGATAAATATTATGCTTCACTTTGTAGTACTGCAAGTTTTATATATATCTGAATTAACCTACTTGCTTTTATTTACACTGAACTTCTGCAAACCCTGCACAGCTCTCGGTGATATATGATAAGGTAATGTAAAAGAATAATGCTTTTTTCATTGATTGAAAGGACAGTAGACCTTTCAAACTACACTAGAATTAGATTGTATCTGTTCCTTGTATAAATCCATGGAATGAAAATGGAAAGTTTCTTGGAACCACCCAATATTGCATTCTATTATTTGCCTATGAAAAACATTGATGAAACCATTCATGTACATTTGCTTTAATTTACTGAAAGAAAGAAGATGCCACATTTTTGAGTGGCTTAAAAAAAGAGAGTTAGGAAATTATTGGTAGAGTAATAAATGTATGAACTGGAGATATGTCATCTTTAATGCAAAGTTAAGGCTGTCTGATAGAATCTTGTGCCTTTCCAGAACAGCATGTTTAGGAAAACTCAAACTCCTGAGAACCAGGAAATAAAGAGTTAAAATACACATTCAACTCTGCCTCCCTGAGACTGGCAATAGACTCTGGGAATTCTCTGGATTCTCTTATTAGATAAATCTGCATTGAATGGTGAGGGAATTAGTTGGAGGAGTTTGGCAGAGTCGTGATTGTAATATCAGGAGCGCTGTTCCTTTGTGGGGAGGGCTCTGAGCCATGCTTCCTCCCTACATGTGTAAGGAAAGCGATTCATGTATAACTTGAGAGATCTAATGCACATCATTTCAGCATTGAGTTGTGTAGGTTGTCAGTAATAGGGAACAGGGCTCTTTTTGCCATGGGAATTATCAGCAGTAAGGTGGGATATGGGAGTGATCTAGGTGTTCAATGATGAGTGAGTTAAACTATAGAGTAAAATGATATTGCAGCATAGCCCCCTGCCAGTATTCCCTGTTGACCCTCCCTTTCCATCTAATTGAACCAGTAGCACTGTGGAAGCTATTAGCATGGGAAAAGTTGCTCACTGTAGTCTGGAATCTTCTGCTGCTTCATACCTGCTGGTATGACTATATACCCGAACCGTATAGGTCACCTGCTGCCCTGACTATATACCCGAACCGTATATAGAATTGGGCCCTGTACTCCATTATGCCCTCCAGTTATTCCCCGCATCACCTCTCTTTTTTCAGCCATACTCTCAGCTGTGTCTCTGAGATATCCAGCCAACCCTTCTGTCCCTACATAGGGTGGTGTGTATCTTAACTCAGTATTTCTTCATTTTCAGAGGTTTAAAATTTGGGTAACTTCAGAGCTTTTCCAAATCCTGGCTCCATCATGAGAGACAAGGAGAGGAGCTCAGACCTGCAAAGATGGGCAAGGCCCCCCTAATTCCTAGCTCCCACATGGAGAGGAGGTCAGAAAAAGGAACTCCTCCCTCCAGAAGTTTAGAGCCCCCAAATTCCAGCACACACAGGAGATGGGAGAGATGCTTAGATCTCTTAGATGAGCAAGGACCATCCAGATATCAGGGCACTTGGGAAGGGAATCAAATATTCCATCCCAAGGGGAATGCCCCCCAGATTGTGACACACACAGGGAGCGAGAAATTAAGGCTGTCAGGTGCTCCCACCTCTAATTCCCCCCTTTCTTCCTAGTCACCAACTTTTCTCTCTTCCATTTCCTTTATCCTTATTTCCCCCACTGTAGCCTTATCTGTAGCTGAAGCCTGGCCTGACGTGTAATATAGAATTAGGAAAGGACAAGGGAAGATAGGATTTGTGAAGGAAATAAATTATTCGGATGAAAACAATGTGTTAAATAAGACAAGTAAATAGGTCAATAGACTAAGAAGACAAAATGTCTGAGCCAACTAAGATAAGAGGGGGAAACACTCAGGAACTAGATAGGGAGGGACAAAATAGATTAGGAATGTAGAGATGAGGTATAGAAGAAATCAAAGCATGGACAGTGTGTACTTCACTGGGATTGGTTCCTGCAAAGTAACTGAGCCAATACAAAGACTTCTGATGCAATGTATAGAGGGAGAAGATTTCTATGCAGCTTTGGACCTGTAACATCCACTGCACCCATCACCCCACAGCATCTCAGTCTGATCAATGCTATGTAGCACTGCTGTGTGCCAAATAAAGATACTGAGCAATGAAGGTTGGAGTTGAACTCAGT
The DNA here is from genome assembly GCA_032595735.1 of Pelochelys cantorii. Lineage (NCBI taxonomy): Eukaryota > Metazoa > Chordata > Testudines > Trionychidae > Pelochelys > Pelochelys cantorii. The sequence continues at coordinate 39,803,068 of CM064330.1, forward strand.
TCAAATCGGAACACTATCGCCCCTCCGCTCTTTTATGCTGTGATGAGTGGATCTACACATTTACCCTAACTGTGAGCTCACCTGCAAAAAGGAGTGACTGTTCATAAGACATCACCATAACTCAAACAGATGTTAATGGGGAAAGGTGCAACAGAGAGAGAGACTGAATTAGTCCATACAAAGAGGCCAGCTGATATAACTCAAGGAGTGTGTTAAGATCGTGCCTGGGAAACCAGAGATGTCTGGGACTGAAATAAATGTGTGAAGTTCAATGTGTTGGAAAGTAAGCCTAACTGGTGAACAAAATAATAAAGAGATGGGCCTTTTGGGGTCTGTTCATGGGATGTTCTGCTCACTGCTGTGTTGGCACCTTCTCCTGATCACTCACTATGTGGATTAGCTCCTGAGGCAGACACCCCTGTGCGCGGTTTGCATACTCGGACTCTAATCTTCAGCTCCTCTTACACCAGTATCCTCAGCTTCTCTACCATTACCAAGCCTCGGCATTCCCTCTTCCTAGGTTCAGTCCAACACCAGTCCTTGGCAGCCTTCCCATTCATTGCCTCGGGTCTATGTCATGCTCTGAGTGGCAGGTAAGGGAGCTTGTGCCCATCCTCTTCTCCAGGTTCCAGTCCATAGATGCTCAGTAGATCTGGGCTTCTTCTCTCTGCCTTACTGCTTCTTCCTGCACTTCAGGTTCCCCTCCTTTCTCTGGCCACACCAGCTTCACATCTTCTTTCCTCTTTCCAGGGCATGGCTGCTTTCTGAAGCTTTTCTCAGCAGCCCAAAACCTGCCTTCTCCTTCCCAGGGAGCAATTGCCCTTTCTCAGCCAATGGCACAGGAACTATTTTTTGGGGCGGGGGTGCTGAGTAGCACCCTCCCACCCCCACTTTAGACATATAGAGATCATGTTGCCAACTCTCCCAGATTGGATGGATCTAGGGATATAAAATCGCATTTAAAATTTTAACCAGTTAAACTATATTATGTTTAATTGGTTAACCAGTCTGCCATGGCAGGCAGCCTCCACATGTGGTGCGGTGCAAGTAGGCCTGGTCAGTCTGGCGTATCCCCCCTCACCACAGGGTTGGTTAAGCGGTTATCTGTTTTACATCCTTAGATGGATCAGATACCATTGCTGCAAATGGTGTCCAGTCTGGGGGAGTTAACAACTCTTGCCGCACCAGGCTGTGGCTACAGCTGGGGGCACCGGCAAGATCCTTGGGCTGGCAGTGGGAGCCGGGGCTGGTGAGCTGCAGAACCTATGGCAGGGCCAGCAGCCAATGGGACCCCAAAAGCCAGTGGAGCCCTCAGGGCCAGCAGGTGCCGAGACCCCAGGGGCCAGCAAAGCCTGTGATGGCAGGACCCCAGGAGGGCTAGCAAAGTGCATGGGGCTGGCAGGACCCTATGGGGGCCATCTGGAAGCTGGCACCCAGAGCTGGATGAACCAGCAGCAAGGCCAGCCCCCAGGGAAAGCCAGGTGCAAAACCTGGGGTTGCTGCAGCACCCAAAACTCCAACTTCCTACATCTATGTTCTCAACCACATAGCCTGTAGCCTGCCACTTGGTGTTACAGGCTATTCTTGTTCTCTCCGACAAACTGTTTTTGGCCTACAGCCATTTGCAGTCTAATTAGCTGATTGGGCCCTCCAGACTAACCCAAATTGTGCAGGGCTCCTGTGGGGAGTTCACCCTGTCACAAATTCATAGAAAAGAAGAGAATTTGTGTGTTAGAAAGCTGGGTACTGTGATGCTGGCATACGGAAAGAAAGGGAACCCCACACGTACTCCTGAATTCCATACAAATTCCTGCTCATAAAAATCTCCAGTGGCAGAGATTCCACAACCTCCTTAGGCAATTTATCCCACTGTTTAACCATGCTGACTGTTAGGATTTTTTTCCTAATGTTCAGCCTAAATGTCCCTTGCTGAAATTTAAGCCCATTGCTTCTTGTCCTATAATGAGAGGTCAAGGAGAACAATTTTTCTTCCTCCTCCTTGTGACACCCTTTTAGATACTTGAAAACTGCTATCATGTTCCCCTCAATCTTCTCTTTTCCAAACTAAACAAACCCTGTTCTTTCTGTCTTCCTTCATAGCTCATGTTCTCTAGACCTTTAATCATTTTTGTTGCTCTTCTCTGGACCTTCTCCAATTTCTCCACATCTTTCTTGAAATGTGGTACCCAAAACTGGACATAGTACTCTAGTTAAGGCCTAATCAGTGTACAGTAGAGCAGAAAAATTACTTGTCACGGCTTGTTTACAACACTTCTATTAATGCATCCCAGAATGATGTTTGCTTTTTTTGCAACAGTGTGACACTGACTCATAGTTTGCTTGTGGTCCACTATGACCCGTAGAGCCCTTTCTGCAGTACTCCTTCCTCTGCTGCCATTTCTCATTTTGTATTTGTGAAACTGATTGTTCCTTCCTAAGTGGAGTACTTCGCATTTGTCCTTATTGAATTTCAGCCTACAAAATACAAAAGGATGCAAAAGATCAATTTGTTTCTAGTGTCAGTTGCATTAATTAATTCAATTACAGAGATGAGAGCGCAAAGAGTGCCCAAACTCAATGGCTTTTCTTTCATGAAATGATAACATGCACTATTTCTGAATCTTGGATTATAGTGCCACTGTTTTGTTTGCTAGACTCCTGTGTTATCAGGAAGAAGGATTGTAGCAGCCTAAGCAATTGTGTTTCATTGTGGTCATATTAATCTCATTATTGTTGCTCTGAAACTCTAAATGAGTAGATAACTGTGCTCCCCAGTAGATGTCTGGCACTTTTGCTTATATTTAGAATTTGGATATCTTATGTCATAACTGCAATTGTTGCTAGCTTATCAGTGAAAATACCGGGAAGTGCTGAAGTTAAGTACTGGTTTGTTGCAACAACAATCGCGCTATGTTTCTTTTTGGATTTAAATTATTCCATTTGGTTATTAACAACCTTGAAAAAATAGCTGCTTTACTATGCTGCTGCTTCACTACAAACTGGATCAAATTCAATTTCAGCTTTACTATGCTGCTGCTTCACTACAACTGGATCAAATTCAATTCTACGGAGTGGAATGGTTAAGGTAATTATTAAGAGCTCCTTATCGGTTTGTGAAATTTTGGATAGTCAATACATACAATCAGTGTGTTTTGGTCTTTACCAGACCTTCTAAATAAAACTAAGGGCTTGTTTATTGAGGGAAATCTACTGGCCTAATTATATAATTGTAATCACTTTAAAGTGCTACATAGTTTTTCCTTTTGATTTAGCAAGATCAGACTAACACGGCTACCTCTCTATTACTATATCATTGTAGTTATACTGATTTAACTCCTGTGTGGACAGGCCTGGCTACAGGGGGAGGAGGAAACAAAGGGAGAAGTTGCCCCAGGGCCCAAAGATTCAAAGGGGTCCAGGACTCCCAACTGCCACCACCGCTACTGTGGCAGTGACAGCGGCTGGAGCCCTAGGCCCTTTAAACTGTCACCAGAATGTCACGTGCTCTGGACAGCATTAAGGGTTAGGGTGGGGAGCGCTGTGCTCTGAACAGCGCTGAGGGTTGCCAGGGAGATGGCGTGTTGTACTCCAGGCAGTGCTCAGGACTGGCTGCTCTGGCCTTAGTCCTGCCCCTTCTGCCCAATGCCCTGCCCCTTACAGGCATGTGGAGCTGCCCCCCCCCCCACCTTGCACCTTGCCCAGGGGCACACGGAGTCTCTTGGTGCCCCTTTGTGTTGACACAATTTTGTTCCAAAATAAGAGTGCTACACAGGGTGTTATATCAGTGAAATTATACTGGGAAATTTCCCTCTGTAGATAAGTCCAGTGCCCGAATCCTGTGATGAGAGTTGCTGTTGTAGCCTTTAATAGGACTCTGCAGAATCCACACTATTGGATCTTACCGCAGGATAAAGGCTTTAATTTGTTTTTTTGTTGGTGCATGGTGGGTGCTAATTCAAAATCTTGAAGATGTTTATTTTCAGACTACAAGTCTTGTAAATTCATTAGCAGACAGATGTTAACATGAGGAAGTACAGGGAAAATAAACCAAACTTTTAAGAGCCTGGAGAGAGACTTCTGAGCTTATACTAAAAGTATTCTATTTAGATAGCCTGGCCAAACAACAAGTGTGACAAAGAGTCTGGGCATCTGTCCATAATCCACAGATCATGACAAAAGGGGGAGAACCCCCCCCCCCCACTGAATGCGGTTATCCTATATGCCAAAAAGTTTGACTGAAACTTGTTAGATTCAGCAATGTTAGGCTTTGAAAGGTGGTGTCTGAGCTCAGTTATTAAATCTTTGAAAGGCCTTTGTTAGTCCTATCTAGTTTTCTCTTCCTCCTGTCTTGTCTGATGGGTAGTGGGGACTGAGACTGTTTTCCAAATCTCATTGACCGTTTAGATATCTGGAGAGAAAAATAGCAGCAGCTCAGGATCAGCAAGCACAGGAGCGGGGTTTGCTAAGTGAGATCTCTGGACACAGCAGGGAATTGCTGTCCAGACAGTGGGTGATACAGACAAGTAGACTAAAGTGGTCAGAGAGTGTGCAAGATGTGTCAGCTGTTCAGCTTTTGTTTGTTGTTCTCTGTAAGTAATTGTCATTTATAAGTAAATTATAGACTCGAGTAAGGAAACCTCAGGGGCTTTTAGGCATGAGCTCTTAAACAAATACTTTAAAAGGAATTAAAACACTGAACCTCAGGTGAGTCAGGAGAGACAGAGGGTCTGCAGAGACAGTGGCTGCACATTGGTTCAGCCACCCAAAATTAAATCAGTCCTACATACCCTGGCAAGGATGGGTTGAGTTTGGGTGGCATGATATGCTTTTAGCTTCTGTTTTAACTCTTTCCTCTCTCTGTTATGATGAATACATAGTACTGGTTTTAAAGAGGCTATCCTTACTGACTGCAGTTTCATACTTACCACAGGCTCACAGAGAGAAAGAAGTCTATAGCAGTGTCCAAACCCAATGGGGCCTGCAGAAGTAATATGGTTGGTAAAAAGGGATGGGGTAGCCTGATAAATCCACTGTAAAAGGGGTTCCATAGGATCCATTTATGGGATTCCACTCTGAGAGAGTGCAGATGGTGTTTTGGAGAAAGTATCCATGGAGATACTAAGGTACAGCTTCTTCCCTGAACCACCTAACAATAACCCCATTGTTTTGCATGATCAGAATTAGTTTTGACAACACACTCACAAGTATCACTGTTCTCTTCATACTCCCCTGCCCATTTTCTTTTTCTTCATTCTATCCAAGACTTAATGTGCCTTGTCTTAAATTAGTCTGTAAGTTCTTTTGTTATAATTGTGTGCAACACCTCTGATAACAGGTCTTTTCACTGACTGGGGCTTCTGGGTGCTGCCATAAATAATTAGCACTACTAACAAGGGAACAATCCTGCACTAGTAGGAAAAGGCCTTTGTCACTAATATAGTTTATGCACCTCTTCAATAATTGATTTCTGTAATCATCTTACTACAATTTTAAAGCTCAGTTCCTTGACTGCTAATATTATCTTAGAGAAGAATAATAGGCAACTATTCACTTTATGGATTCAGTTTATTGAAAAGTTTAAAAAAACATTTTTTACTTAGTAGTCAACACACACGTATGTGCATGTAACTCACATTGTAGAGTTTCACTTGCTATTATGTTTTTCTTTTAAGGAAAAATTCTTTTAAGAACTCAGTTCTACCAGCTGTACTTTTATAGAGTAGTACTGCTAGTAGCCCCATTGTATCACTCAAGGTTAAAACAACAGAAGCAAAAGGGTGGCAGAATATACCCTAAAAAGTTTCACTACACAATTATGTTTTCCCAATTTCACTGGAGACCACCCCAGGGTTATACTCATATGGATTTATTAAATGAGGAATTAACAATTCACTACAGGGTTAAACTCAAGGGGATTGAGCTGTCATTGAATGCCACTATGGGATTAAACTGAAGGGAGTGGAGCTATCTCTCTCACCCACACAAACACACACATTCATTAGTCCATTCACACACATTCATCTATGCCCTCAGCCACTCTCACACTTACACAGGCCAAGGGTTGCAGAGCAACCCAAGACCTGATGGCTCCGGAGGTTTGCCTCTAGCCATGGATCCCAGCTGGTGAGCTGATCAGAAAGAGGGCTTCTGCCACACGTTCTCTCTTTTTATTGGAACTAGGCGGCTCCTGTCACTCACGCAGGGGTTCTACCTCCCCATTGGTCACCGAGGAGCATGCCCAGACCTCCCGCAGTCCAGGTCCTTTGTTTGCTTAGGGCGGTGTTGTGTCTTTAATTAGTCACCACCTGGCTCCAGGTGTTTAGCCTTACTGTTCCCCTCACCCCAAACATGCTCCATTCACACACACACTCTTATCACAGAGTGGAATGTAGCTTAGAGCAGGTTACAAGCAAAGTGGCTGAGAGTTACAAAGATTAAAGTTGCAAGGCTCATCAATCACCAAGCTTACAGTAGGTTTCTGAACTTATAAAGCAAAGTGGCTGAAAGTTATAAAACTCAACAATTTTAACAACAAGGTGCAGAATTTAAAAGGCAAGGTAGCTGCAAGTTACAAAGAGACAAATATAAAGTTTTAAAGCTCAATGGTTACAAAGTTACCTTCCATAGCACAGCAACTGACTGAGAACAATTTCCATTTTAATAATCAGTAACAAAGTGACTTAGAAGACAACTTCCCCCCTCAAACAGTGTTCACAGCAATGCAGTCAGCAGCTGGTTTTGTCATTCTCTAAGTCATGTGTTGGCAGGACCTTACAGTTTAATGCATTTCCAGAAAATGTATGTGTAAATCAAGTAATAGCTTGGGCAGAGGCTTTATGCAACAAATTATATAGAATTCTCTGTCCTGCTCACAAGTTATACAGGAGTATTGCTCCTGGACAGAAGGCCTTAATGCCAAACTTCACCCCGAACTTTCAGAGCTGAGCCCCAAATCCCTGCGAATGTCTGTGAACTATTAACACTTGGGCACCATTGGGTGTCGCTATAACAATATTTATGTAAAGATGACACTAAACTACAGCACAGAGGGGATTCTCATCCTACAGTGCTCACTGTTAAAATATCTCAACTGCCAGCTGCTGAGTTACCTTACCGAAAAGAACATTTGGGCTAACAGCTAATACCTACTGGAAAGGACATATTGCATGAATAGTAAAGAACTGGTACTAAAATAATGCAGAACACATTGTAACAACTGAGGGTGAAGGCTTTGATGTACTCTGAACCCTCTTCTCTGAACTTTTCTCTTCGACTTTTATCTTCTGTGGTATGGATAATTTATTTTCCATATCACAGAAGATAAAAATGTGGTAGTTAGATGGTATTGGACAGTGAAGCCTTCTGTTTATAAATAGTGTGGAGAACAGAATAGTGCTTTCTTTGCTTTAGTGCCCTGCCAATGTGCTTCATCATTGTTTTGAGGAGTTAGAAATTACAGGACAAAGCCTATTTCCCTCCCAAGGTGGAAGGCTGTAGATAAGAGTGTTCAGACTGAATTTATAATGGTTTTGAAGAATTTGTAGATTGAAATGATCCATTTGAAATGTGTCTGTATCATTTAAAGAAGGGGATTTTACCCATTAAAGCTTATGGCCAAATAAATCTGTTAGCCTTGAAGGTGCCACAGGACTCCTCGCAATTTTCATAACTTCAGCAGGTATGTAAAAGTTAAGCCTGTTGCTCTTTTTTTGCTATCAGGACAGATGTGTGTGTATCCCTGTTAAAGTATCTTTTGATGAAATGTTAGGTGAAGGAATCTTGTTTCAGTTTTTCAGCATGCAGTTTTAAAATATAACACAGCATTGATTTTTTTCCTTTATGCATTGATCAATGAAGCTTAAATAATGTAATTTCTCTGAAAAAGCAAATACCTGTTACAATGCCTCCTACATGCAGTGCCTAACAATCCCATGCATGTAGTATAATTGCAAGATTCTCTGATGAGACACATTGAAGATTACAAGGGTTACCAAGGTGGTGTGTAATCACTGCTCCTTGGTTTTAATTCTACAAAAACAAGGGGCACATTTTCAGTTGAAACTACCATTTATAATGATCATTTTGTCTGATCAGATTAGAAAATGCTGTTCCAATAAGGTTTGTATGCATTTATTAGTCCTGTAATGGATAATGTAATGATCAGAGAGGTCTGTTTCAAGTGTTGAAAAAGATAATTTTAGTACATGTGAAATAGGATGCAAATTTCATATATGCCCTTCTCTTTGTATTGAGCTGATTGAAACTGAAATGTGACTATGATAGAGAATCCAGAAATAGTCAACAATGAGCAAGGAATTTTTTGCCTTTCTGATACAGTAACACATATATTAGCCCTCACCCAAGATCTGAACCCTTCCCTGGTGTTTAGGGGCTTTCAAATGACTGCGGAGAGTGTTGTAAATGTATCCAGCTAATGCAGACTTGCTATGGTAAAGAGTTTTGCACCCTTCCTCTGAAAAGATACAAAGTGTATGTGGTTGGATGGGGTATTTCAGCTCAGGAGTGCAACTTTCTTGTCTTTCTCTTGGTGCAGCCATTTCACTGATGTTACCACAGTATTTGGGCTTCATTCTAATTTGACCAGCTAGTGCACAGCTGACATTTACAGGAGTAAGAGAGATGTGTGTCTTTTACTTCTGCATAAACATGGCACAGGAATAATGTGGCAGGGGGAATAATCTTTGAAAGCAAGCTTCAGGAAATGGGTGTGGACCTATTTCATTATTTGATTTTTACACTCTCTTTAAGGAAAAAATAGATTGAGTCTTTATTGAAAGAATCAAACCAGTGTTTAATATTAATAGTAAATGACTATAAGATGACAGATGAAGCAACAGTCCATTCACTTCTTGGAGCATGTAGTATTAGCTGTAAAGACTGCTGCAGATACGGCTTTGAGAATCAGGGAAGGAAAATGTACAGACTGAGCCTTATGTTATGAAGTGTTGATGTATTTTCATAAATGTTATATTTCTTGTCTCAAAAGATAGCAATGACTTTACAATGTGGTGTGTGTATTAAGGAGCAGTTGTCCTACTGGGGACAGTATCTGTTTACCTTATAGATGTTCTTCTGTGTCTTTTTAATCTTGGTGAAAGCAAACACATGTCTCCTGCTTCAGGCCTTTTTCAGATACAAACATGGTTAATCAATGAGGTGCTTGGCACAAAGGAACACTAGCTATTTTTTTAAAACTTTTTTTTTTTTTGCCTTTAGTCAATAAAACAAGAGCCAAACATCACTTTGGGTTTCCCAGTGATGGAATGATTAATCCTTTTGTCCCATGCGCTGTACCTATTGGAAGAATGCCTAAGCCCATGTTTACTGAGGATGAAAGACCTTGAAGGAAGAAAAGTACCTACATCAAAATGAGAACCCTTTAAAAATATCCCTAGACTTATTTACAATAATTCATCTGTAGATCTGAAAATGCTTTACGAAGGATCATCGGTCCCATTATACAAACAGTCGGACTCGTCTTGGTACTTGGAAAAATGGCTAAGCACCTAATTGTAGAGCCATTGTTACAACGTTTGTGCATGTGCGGTGTGTTCCCATTTATCGAAAGCCCTGTTATCTGAGCCTTCATGTAGGCAAACCCTTTCTTTGGCCCCAGCATGTGATGCCTGAGATAAACGCCTTCTGCAGCATCCACCGCATCCTGGGGGACAACGACGGGATCTGCCTAATGCAAAGGTTTAACTAGCAGAGCGTGGGCCCCCAGCCAGGAGAAGGAGGGTGAGCATCTGCAGGGGAGGCCAAGCTACCCTGAACTTTCAGTCATTCATCCACAAAAATAATAGAACTTTTTTGGTAGAGCCTCACAAACACCCAAGAAATGTGTACCATTTGGCTTAACATTTGGTTTTGTATCTATTTAGGGAAAGATAAGTCATTTCCCATATTGAATTTCCAAGGGGTTTTCAAGAAATTCCAAGAACTTGCTCCAAAATATGAATGAAATCCATAACCCAGCAATTCCACAGCATGACATTTCAAGAAAATTACCGTACGTTTTGTATGTGTCTCACTCTTGTTATGCTTTTCCTTTTCTGAAAAAAATGGTAAATTGTCAAAAGATTTTGGCTTGGTAAATTTCTGTCTCCTTATATTAACAGTATTAGCAAGAATTTTGCCCCAAGCACTATGATGTTGTTGCCTAAAGACAATGGTAACATTTATATTAAAGGACAAATAAAACCCCTTCTTCTATGGCTTTTTATAGGGACATTTAAGCATTTCAACTCTGTGAACTTAGGGTCCTGAAGGTGTGTTGGGGACAGGGCATGCTAGCTGTGTATTATATTGCCTGTGCCACATAGATCCCTTGCACACAAGTAGTGAACAGGTACTAGGACATGGATGGAGAAGGACAATAGACTCCACTGCTACATGAGTCCTTTTAGCCCTTGTAATGGTTAGGAGGAGTGCTGACCAGCACCCAGTGGCCAAGGCATCAGGAGAACCAATCAAAATAGAGTGCTGGAATTTGAATTGTGTAAGGTACCTTGCCTGCTTTCTTTGTGTGGGAGAGTTAAATCAGGAATTGAGACACACAGAATGATTTAAACCCAGGCAGGACTACCATGCCTCCAAGGAATTCGGGGCAAGGAAATGGACTGAACAAAGAGAGGATTATGAGTAAGTAAAGGGAAAAAAGAAAATCTAGATGCATTCAGGGTATTTTTTCTCTATTTTGTGGTTTGGTTTGAACTGCTCTGTGTGAGTCTGTGCCTCCCTTCCCCATAAACCATCTAAGAATTGTTCCCAGAGATTTTCTCTGTCTTTTAATTTGTTTTCCTTAGTTGCTCAGTAACATCTAGCAACCAAATATGCTTTATCAAGCTTATCTTTTGTTTTGTAATAAAAATAATTTTTAAGGTGATGATGTGATTCTTGTGTCCTGGAAGATACAGGAGGTCTGTCTCTGTGTGTCTGCATGCCTCAGACTGAGGTCAGCTACCAGAGACTGCAGCTTGTTTTTCTCTTTTCTTTTTTCAAGCTCTTTTAGAACAAAAGAGCTTTGGGTACCCCTGGCGGTGGGGTCAAGTGTTCACTTCTGGTTTTAGGGATAAAATCACTTGATGATGGCAGTTTGTTTTATTTGTTGTTTGTTGTTTATTTCTCAGATCCAGGGAATCTGTGACTCTGGGGAGTTTTTGTAATCAGAACCTATAGAGGCAGGGCTTTTTTTTCCCTTTTTGAGCTCTTTGCGGCCCACTACCTTCTGCACTCAGAGTACCAGAGTGGGGAACAGCCCTGATAGCCCTACATTCAGATTTTCTTTGCAACTACAAAACCCCAAATCTTGCTTTTTTGTTTTTAAGTGGAAATTTGCTCTCTGTCTATAAATCATCTGTCTTAGATTCTTATACGGCTACCCACATCTGTAGTAGCTCAGCACCTTCCATAGAAAATCAGTAGCAGTAATAAAATTCCCAGTGGATTGCCTAGAATCTTTGGCACTCCTCCCTTTTAAGGGCTCAGAACTCTGTTTGAGGTTGGGGTTTTGTTTTTTTCTGGGGCAAGGTAGGGAGAGGTTTGGGGAGGAAAGGGGTGCTTTGAATTATGAGTCAAACTTATGCCAGAAAGACTTTTTTTTTTTCAAAGAAAAAAGATAAATTTCCTAAAGATGACTGGACTCTGGATTTGCTTTATTGCCTCTGGCACTTGTTCCAGGGCTGACTGGGGCAGAGGGGATGGAGAGGGGGCTAGGACTAGCTCTGTGTATGGGGGCTGACTGGGGGGGGGGAATGGAGAGGGAGCTTGGGCCAGGTGTGTATGGGGGCTGACTGAGGGGGCAGGGTGAGAAGGGTTGGGCCAGCTCTGCATGGGGAGCAGACCAGGAGGAGGGGGGAAAGGAAGAAAGGGTTTGGGCCAGTTCCACATGTGGGAGGGAAAGGAGGAGGGGGCTCAGCCAGCTTAGCATGGGTGGCTGGGGGAGGATGCAGGAGAGGGGGCGCAGCCAGCTCCCCATGGAGGGAGGGAAAAGGGGCTCAGCCAGCTCCATGCAGTGCATGGATTGGAGAAAAAAGGGAAAGGGGGCTTGGCAAGCTCCATGTGGGTGGCACGGAGAATCTCACTCTCTACACATACACGGGCTCCTCCCACCTTCCGGGAAGAAGGAGGAGGGAAGAGGGCCAGAGATTACTGTGCGGGCTGACAGGAGGGCTGGGTGGTTGAGGAGCTGCAGGTGTGGGGTGAGTGTGCCAGTGCTCCTGCAGAGGCCCCCAAATTGCTTGGAGCCCCTGGGGAATGGGCCAGTTGGCCCATACAGGAATCCACCACTGATGCCACTGCAGAAAGATCCACCGGTTTGAGCCTGGAAATTTTGCCTGTGCCCTTCGTCAAGAGTAGATGTCTGTAGTGCTGTTAAAGACATCCAGGATGTTGGCTGATGTCATGTGTTGTTGGAACTTGGTGGTTACTCGTGTTTCTGCAGATCCTGGATCTGTGGGGTATGTCAATGCATTAAGCAGGCCTGTTCTGAGTTGCAGACCCAATGTATTGCACCTCTTAAAGATCTATACCTCCTAAAAACATATTTTGCATAGTGTTTTAATGTGCATAAAAGCTTCTAGAGGATTTCTGCAGTTATCTTTTTTTTCTTTTTAACTTGTGGGGATAGGTAAAAATATCAGTAAAATATCTGTGGGTATGTCTACACTTGCACGCTCTTTCAAGAGAGGGATGCAAATGAAGACATTCGAAATTGCAAATGAAGCCAGGATTTACATACCCACACTTCATTTGCATGATCGTGTTATGGCGCTATTTCGAAATAGCGCTATTTTGAAATAACAGACGCTGATAAGACGCGGTTATTTTGAGAAAAAACCCTTCTCTCGAAATAACCCTTATTCCTCATAAAATGAGGTTTAACAGTTATTTCGAGGGAAGGGTGTTCTCCCAAAATAGCCGTATCTACACCGCATTTGTTATTTCGAAATAGCGCCATAACGGGATTATGCAAATGAAGCGCGGGATATATGAATCCTGGCTTCATTTGCAATATCGAATGTCTTCATTTGCATCCCTCTATCAAAAGAGGGTGCAAGTGTAGACATACCCTGTGGCAAAAGCAAAGCCTGGACAAACTGCAATTATTTGTAGAAAAAACTATTATGCAGTTAGTCACAAGAACTAACATGTGAAAAGACAGATTTGTGTGTGCATCAATTGTTTGTTTGGTTATCAGTAAATACATCTGTTATACACATTATGCCTTATTAAATTTATTGCTCCTATGCGTGAAAGGAGAATATAGGATGAGATTCAGAAACCAGAATGATAAGAAAAAGCATTAAAAAAGCATGATTCTTCTCTCTCATGTTGTCTGTTCTATGCAATATAACACTCCAGAATAAGATCTGGTTCCCAAAGGATGTGAACCATGCACAAACAAATGTATCATGTATGAAAATTTAATCAGCTACTTAAAAACTGATAAACTTATTCAGGTGTGATTCCACTGTGGTTTTATTCTAATTTATTGACGTGTAGTTACACTGGTTTGGGCTGACCACTCTGTCACTCTCAGGAAATATGGTATTTGGAAATACAGAAATATTCAGAAATAAAACTTTCAAAAGTTAAAATGTGCAACTTGAGGTGGAAAAATCAAGCACTCAAAAGTCAGGAAGGCAAAATTAAGGATGAAAATGCAACCTTAATTATGGCTCTTACGCCATATGCCTTACAAGATCTTATGCCTTACAAGATCTCTGTATCATTCTAAATTATTTATTTAATTATACATCCATTGCCAAATTACATATTGTATAATACAAATACATTCCAGTTATATTTTTTTAAATTCTTACATAAATTTGTTGCAGTCATATTCACTTACTTTTTGTGTGTTCTTTTTGACACACTTATGGGAATTAGAAATGTTTGTGGGAAATGGACATTGCTATTCTGACTGAAAGTGCTTGCAAGCATAGTGAATTAAGAAACACAAACATTACCATGTGACTTAATGTCCAAAGTGATCTAACTCTGCTAGTTTGACTTCAGAACATTTTTCACTTATTCACCAACAGTTGCCTAGTAGCTGGAATTCAGGGAAGACAAGTGCAAATAAATATATTTTAGAAGGAAAATTTTCAATGATTCATGTATATTGATGGGTTCCAGAAATTACATCACAGCCCTGATTACATGATAGTGCTAATGTGGAGTGGAGCTAAACATGAGATGAAATCCTGGCCTTATTGAAGTCAATAGCAAAATTTGCATTGTCTTCAGTTGTGCTATGTTCTCATCCAATAGGTATTTTTTTGTCAGTTAAATTTTAAATTGCTTAGAGCAGGGATTGTGGGTTTTTTCTAGCATATTAACTATTATGTAAATAAACAATTGCCTATCAATTTCATTGCCTTTGGATAAAGGGAAACAGAAAAATCAAGAAAAGACACCTTACAATGCTTAATAAGACAAGGCAAGGTTTTAGTATTTTTCGAGGGTATATATACTAGACTGGGCTTGTGCTCTTTAATCTAAAATATTCTTTACATAGTTGGCTGAGCACAGACCAGAAAGATCTTGGTAGTTCTTGGCACACTGTTTGTGGTGGATGGTGTCACCTCTTGTGGCCAACCCTGCACTGAACAGTGTGTTAATGTGTACAGGGGACAGGTTAAACATGAAATGCAAGTAGAGGGGAATCAGAAAGCAAGTGAAGCTCTTCAGCAGAGGACAATTTTAAACAGAGACATATTCCTGGTAAGATACAGAGATGGAGATTCTGAAAAGGGGGTAGGGATTTGAATGGTTTCTGAAAGTAGTTTTCAAACACTTGATAGAAAGATAAATTTATTCTTACAATAGTCTTCTATTGAAACCTATTATGCATAGGGAAAAAAAGATGATTGATTTCCTGAGTTTAAATAGGCTTTAGCTAACTTTACCAGAAAAGTTCTTGTAATAAAGAGATAGGCACCGGAGAGAGCAAGACTATGACTTGTACCATTGCTTTAAATATTGCGGCACCTAGAACCCATTACAACAGTACCATCTGATTCCTGCCCATCCTGTAAGAATGGCAGCTGAATTGTTTTGGCTTTATCAAATTTTCTCTAATTTTACTTGTTTACATAATCTCTGTAATTATATACCACTATCATAGAATTGTATGACTGGAAGGAACTTTGAGAGGTCATCTAGTCCAGTCCCCTGCACTCATGGGAGAGCAAGGTAAAATGTGAGCCCATGGTGTCCATGCTAGCTACTAGCCACATGTGGCCACTTGACTGGTTGAGTGTGGCTAGCTGGCTTGAACAATGTGGCTATTTGGCTGGTTGAGTGTGGCTAGTTTGCTATAGCAGTAGCCATTATAGTGGCTATTGCTTCAGAACTGGTTGGACACCACGGAACAGACTGGTGTCTATCTAACCTGCTCTTAAAAATATGCAGTGATGGAGATTCCACAGTCTCCCTAGACAATTTATTCCAGTGCTTAACCACCATGAAGGGACCTTTTTCCTAATGTCCAACCTAAACCACCCTTGCTTCAATTTAAGGCCATTGCTTCTTGTTTTAGCCACGATTTGTAAAAACCGTGGAAGCGTTCAGAATGCCCATAGCCCGCACCTCTCTCCCCAAACTCCCTTTCCCCTTAAGACTCTGGAAAGGAGTTTGGGAGGAGGGAGGGGTCTGTGGTGCAGGCTCTGGGACAGAGTTTGGGTACAGAAGGGGTGAGACATAGGGCTCAGGGAAGAAATGTGAGTATGGAAATGTGGGTGTCTTGGGTGCCAGCTCTGTTATGGAGTCTGGGTGCTGAGTGCAAGCTCTGGGCTGCTGGAGGGAGTGGGAGTTGAGGAGGGAGATTTTGGGGGGAGGGAGTGTAGGAAGGAGTTTTGGAGTGGGATTGCAGAGCTTACCTGGGCACCCAACTTTGGCAGCAGATGTTGGGGGGGGGGTCTCCATGTGCTGCTGCCCTTAGGCACTGCCCCCACAGCTCCCATTGGCCACAGGAGCACTCATGGCAGGGGCAGGGTGTGGAAACAACCCCCCACCCCAGGGCTGCAGGAACATGCCCTGCTGTACTGCCAGTGGAGGTGGTGGGGATCTCCATGGCCTTTTAAATCCACCAGGGGGTAGCAGGTGGGCCGGGTGGGTGCAGGGGGGTAGCAGATGGGGCCAGGGAGACACCTGGTATGACAGGGTGTACCAACCCCACAATGGGACTGCAAGGGTTAACCCTAGTTACCTGGCTGAGAAGGCCCCCACTGGAGGACTGCTATAAAGGTCTCTAGAGCAGCTCAGTCTGGGCTTCCTGCTGCTGAGGAAGGAGGTACTGCCGGAGCTCCAGAGGAAGAGCTGCAGACAGACCAAGCCATGGAGGCCTGTCAGCGGGAAATGTCTGGAAAAGCCCCCAGTCTGGAGTTGTTCTCTCTTGTCAGTCCCATGGGTATGTGGTGAAAGGGGCCCCAGCTCTGCCCCTTCTGCCCAAAGCTCTACCCCTAGAGCCAAGCTCTGCCCACACCCAATCCAATCCTTCTTGGCCACGTGGAGAACCACTGGGGCTTCCGTGCTGCAGCCCCAGCCCCATCCCTCCCCGGCACCTGGGGGGAAGCCAGGCTGCCATGCTGTGGCCATAGCCTTCCTTGGCAATGGCCCCAGCCGTAGGTGGTTGGGCATGTAGGCAGTTTTAGGAAATCTGTGCCTTCTCTTGCCTAATTAACCGACCGGCCATGGTCACTTCCTTATCCCTGCTCTAATGCCCCTGCTCCTCCCCTTCTCCCCAGATTCCAACCTTTCCACCAGGTCTCTAATATTTTGTTTCAGTAACAGAGATGCAATGGGTTTTATTGCTTCTATACGTAAGTATTTTTATAAGTACATGCAATTTGGAATTTTCCGAGATAGTCAATATGAATGTTACTCATGATGGATGTGGAAGTATTTCCTTGTATATATGTTAGCTACACCTACAAATTGAAAATGCATATTTCTCTCATCTCCAAGGCTCCATATCATTGAACTAATTTCTTTCAAAATTCAGAATGTTTGGTGAAGCGTGATTCACTATTTAAGAAGTAAAGAAGCTATTCATCAGAAACTTTTATGTGAGCATGAGGCACTCTCATCTTGAGGAATTTTTTAAACTTCACTTAAGAAAATCTTGGCTTTGAATATTTTTCATATGCCTAAAAGAGTTCTTGAATAAAGAAATATTGCCCCTGCATCTTGAATGGATTATGTTGCCCTAGTTACTTATGCTGAGTTCTTTCTTTAATAAGGAAAAATGTTAATCTTCTCATCTACACTATAGGGTAAACCTCTCTAGTTTGGGACTCTTGGGACCTGACCAGAGCTGAACCAGAGAATTTGCAGAACCATGGGAGGTCAGTATTGTCTAGCTTCATCACCAACACTTCCATTGCTTGCTGGTCTCTTAGAAGACATTTAGGGGTAAATTAGAGAACACTGAGACATAGGACTGGTGGCTGTGAACACACTTTATGGGACTGCAGGAAACTTAGCCATGCTCATGATAAGTGGACATCTGGCTAATTAAAATCATGCCAGACCACGGTAGTTGCCAGATTACAGAGTGTCGGACTAGAGAGGTTCAACCTGTAGTGAAATTCCATTGAGGTACTTCAGCAGAGGTACTTACAATATCTCCCGATCCCATAAAGCAAAAGGTACCTCTTGCAGAACAAAGTCTCACAGCTGAAGTTCTGTCTCATGAAAAACTATATCTACAGATTTTGTATGTAACTATTTTGATCCTCTTCTTTAAGGGTTATGTGGCAGTTTGTTGATGTGCAATGAGAGAGCATATTCTTGGTAGAGAGTGTTGGAAATGCAAAGAAAGATTTGATCTACAGCTCATACAAACTCTGACTGGTTTGGCCAGCACAAAAGATTCCCTTTGGGCTCCCTGGTAGACCAGCAGGCTTTGCACAAAGAGTACTAGTTTGAATCTTTTTTGCAGCAATATGTGGCATATCCAGTAAGTCCAGGCACTGCATTGCTGATTCCATTTATTAGTTAAATCTGCTATGCTGCCACAGCGAGGTACCATAAAACTTGCTTGTGGTTGGTCTGTGAATTCAAAGGGAGACCCACTAGACCCGAAAGAGTTTATTATTTTTCTGATGGAAAAATAACAAGTAGAACAGATGGCTGGTGCACCATCTTTCTCCAAGTAAAGAGAGCAAGCATCCAGCTCTGGTAATCATACCATCCTGTTGTCCTTAAGAATATTTATTTCACAAATATAGCAATGGAAAAGCTCACAAAAGCTCTGAGCTTTATGCAGCATGCAGATGGCTAGCTATGATACAGTACATGCTATAAGCAGCCTCAGTGAAATTAGTTGGAAGATGGGGATAATCACAAATGCTTCATCTAACAATGCAGCACACTCAGGGTCTTAACACACAATACACCACCAGAAGAAACTTCCCTTAAGGAATCGCACATGTCTTGTCATAGCCAACAGACAGAACAGCAGGGCAGACTTAGCATTTTGGGACAGGCCCAAGAAACATATTTTAGCTTCACATTTCTTCAGATGCAACTGATTTTAGCTTGCGAACAGGAACAGTAACAGGGAGTTTGGAGAGGGAATTTAGAGGGGGAGGTTAGAGGGCACTAGGGACTTCTGACCTTCTTTAAAACATAACTCTTATAATAATCTATATTCCAGAGGTTTAAAAAGAATCCCAGTTTCTGCTTAAACTTATTCATTAGAAAAATGGAGACAGAAGCCCAGCAGCAGAGTGAGGGCTATCCTGTTTATTGCGTCGAGTGTAACATGTATGATTACCTGCCCTGTGGGCGGGTGGCATATGTGTGCACCCGTTGCAAGGAGCTCCTGACCCACAGAGACCGGGTTCGGGCTTTGGAGGCCAGGGTGGCTGAACTGGAGGAGCTAAGGGAGGAAGAGAGATATGTTGATGAGACTTTCTGGGACACTGTAGTAATGTCCCACCTCCAGTCTGAGAGCCCCAGTGCTCTTAAGGAGGATGAAAGTCTCAAGGAACAGAGCATTCAATGGGAGCAGAGGGAAACCATCCCGTAGTTGGGACCCTCCTCCCAGAAGATGTTGCGGTATCCTCTCGCACTGAGGATACGTCTGAGGGTGAGGGAATGCCAGTTAGGAAGAGGCAGGTGTTAGTAGTGGGTGATTCGATTGTTAAAAACATAGATAGTTGGTTTGTGATGACCGGGAGAACCATATGGTCACTTGCCTGCCTGGTGCGAAGGTTGCGGATCTCTCGAGGCATCTAGATAGACTTATGTGTAGTGCTGGGGAGGAGCTGGTGGTCGTGGTACATGTAGGTACCAATGACGTAGGGAAGGATAGGAGAGATGTCCTGGAGGCCAAATTTAGGCTGCTAGGAAAGAGACTGAAATCCAGGACCTCTATCGTGCCATTCTCGGAAATGCTTCCAGTTCCACGCGCAGGGCCAGGTAGGCAGGCAGAGCTTCAGAGTCTCAATGCGTGGATGAGACGATGGTGGAAGGAAGAAGGGTTTGGATTTATTAGGAACTGGGGACACTTTTGGGAGAGGGGGAGCCTATACAGGAAGGATGTGCTCCACCTAAACCAGGGTGCATCCAGACTGCTGGCACTAAACATTAAAAAGGCTGTAGAGCAGTTTTTAAACTAAGAGATGGGGGAAAGCCGATTGGTGCGGAGATGCACGTAAATCGGAGGGAGACTTCTCTTAGAGGAGAATCCATTGATAAAGATTCTCGAAGCTATAGTCAGAAAGAGAGGAGGGGAGAGGGCAAACCATGGGCCAGGGCAGACAAACAACCACATACAAAGGAATCCAATGCACCAGGGAAGGGCAGACAAATAAGCAGTGGCAAATTTTTAAAGTGCTTCTACACAAATGCTAGGAGTCTGACAAATAAGATGGGTGAACTAGAGTACCTAGTATTAAATGAGGAGATTGACATAATAGGCATCACTGAAATTTGGTGGAATGAGGAAAATCTGTGGGACACAATCATACCGGGATATAAAATATATCGAAAGGATAGAGCAGGCCGGGTGGGTGGCGGAGTGGCACTGTATGTGAAAGATAATGTAGAATCAAATGAAATAAAAATATTAAGTGAATCAACATGTTCAATAGAATCGCTATGGATAGTAATTCCATGCTCCAATAATAAGAAATTAGCAGTAGGGATATATTATCGACCACCTGACCAGGACAGCGATACTGACATTGAAATGCTGAGGGAGATTAGAGAGGCTACCAAAATAAAGAACTCTATAATAATGGGGGATTTTAATTATCCCCATATTGACTGGGTACATGTCACCTCAGGAAGAGAAGCAGAGATAAAATTTCTCAATGGCCTAAATGACTGCTTCTTGGAACAGCTGGTGCAGGAACCCACAAGGGGAGAGACAATTCTCGATTTAGTCCCAAGTGGAGCGCAGGATCAGGTCCAGGAAATAACTGTTACAGGACCGCTTGGGAATAGTGACCATACTATAATAACATTCAACGTTCCTGTGGTGGGTAGAACACCTCAGCAGTCCAGCACCCTGGCATTTAATTTCAAAAAGGGGAATTACACAAAAATGAGGAGGCTAGTTAAACAGAAATTAAAAGGCACAGTGACTAGAGGCAAATCCCTGCAAGCTGCATGGAAACTTTTTGAAGACACCATAATAGAGGCCCAATTTAAATGTATACCCCAAATTAAAAAACATAGCAGGAAACCTAAAAAAGAGTCACCGTGGCTTAAGCACCATGTAAAAGAAGCAGTGAGGGACAAAAAGGCATCTTTTAAGAAGTGGAAGTCCAATCCTAGTGAGATAAATAGAAAGGAACATAAACACTGTCAAATCAAGTGTAAAAATGTAATAAGAAAAGCAAAAAAAGATTTTGAGGAACAGCTAGC
Source organism: Pelochelys cantorii (assembly GCA_032595735.1). Taxonomy (NCBI): domain Eukaryota; kingdom Metazoa; phylum Chordata; order Testudines; family Trionychidae; genus Pelochelys; species Pelochelys cantorii. The sequence continues at coordinate 39,823,972 of CM064330.1, forward strand.
CAAAAACTCAAAAAGAAAGAACAAAATGTTTTTTAAGTACATTAGAAGCAGGAAGCCTGCTAAAAAACCTGTGGGTCCCCTAGACGATCGAACTATAAAAGGCGCAATCAAGGACGATAAAGCCATTGCGGAGAAACTAAATGATTTCTTTGCTTCAGTCTTCACGGCTGAGGACGTTGGGGAGATTCCCAAATCTACACCGTCCTTTGTGGGTGATGAATCTGAGGAACTGTCCCGGATTGAAGTGTCATTAGAGGAGGTTTTGGAACAAATAGAAAAACTTAATGTTCACAAATCTCCGGGACCGGATGGCATTCATCCAAGGGTTCGAAAAGAACTCAAATGGGAAATTGCTGAACTATTATCTGTAGTTTGTAACCTATCCCTTAAATCGGCTTCCGTACCTAATGACTGGAAGGTAGCCAATGTGACACCAATATTTAAAAAGGGCTCTAGAGGCGATCCTGGCAATTACAGACCGGTAAGTCTAACTTCAGTACCGGGCAAATTAGTCGAAACAATAGTAAAGAATAAAATTGTGAAGCATGTAGAAGAACATAATTTGTTGGACAAAAGTCAACATGGTTTCTGTGAAGGGAAATCCTGTTTTACTAATCCATTAGAGTTCTTTGAAGGGGTTAACAAACATGCGGACAAGGGGGATCCAGTAGATATAGTATACTTAGATTTTCAGAAAGCCTTTGACAAGGTCCCTCACCAAAGGTTCTTGTGTAAATTACATGGCCATGGGATAAGAGGGAAGGTCCTTTCTTGGATTGAGAACTGGTTAAAAGACAGGAAACAAAGGGTAGGAATAAATGGTAAATTTTCAGAATGGAGAGGGGTAACTAGTGGTGTCCCCCAAGGGTCAGTCTTGGGACCAGTCCTGTTCAACTTATTCATAAATGATCTGGAGAAAGGGGTAAGCAGTGAGGTGGTAAAGTTTGCAGATGATAACCAAACTGTTTAGGATAGTCAAGACAGAAGCAGACTGTGAGGGACTCCAAGAAGATCTCACCAAACTGAGTGATTGGGCAACAAAATGGCAAATGAAATTTAATGTGGATAAGTGTAGAGTAATGCATATTGGGAAAAATAACCCCAACTATACGTACATTATGATGGGGGCTAATTTGGCTACGACAAATCAGGAAAGAGATCTTGGAGTTATCGTGGACAGTTCTCTGAAAACTTCCACACGGTGTGCAGCGGCAGTCAAAAAGGCAAATAGGATGCTAGGAATTATTAAGAAAGGGATAGAAAATGAGACCCAGAATATCTTACTGCCCCTGTATAAAACTATGGTACGCCCACATCTTGAATACTGTGTACAGATGTGGTCTCCTCACCTCAAAAAAGATATTTTGGCCTTGGAAAGGGTTCAGAAAAGGGTAACTAAAATGATTAGGGGTTTGGAATGGGTCCCATATGAGGAGAGGTTAAAGCGACTGGGACTTTTCAGTTTAGAAAAGAGGAGACTGAGGGGGGATATGATAGAGATATATAAAATCATGAGTGGTGTGGAGAGGGCCGATAAAGAAAAGTTATTCATTAGTTCCCTAAATAGAAGAACTAGAGGACACCAAATGAAATTAATGGGTAGCAGGTTTAAAACTAATAAAAGAAAGTTCTTCTTCACATAGCGTGTAGTCAGCCTGTGGAACTCCTTGCCAGAGGAGGCTGTGAAGGCTAGGACTATAACAGAGTTTAAAGAGAAGCTAGATAATTTCACGGAGGTTAGGTCCATAAAAGGCTCTTAGCCAGGGGATAAAATGGTGTCCTTGGCCTCTGTTTGTCAGAGGCTGGAGAGGGATGGCAGGAGACAAATCGCTTGATCATTGTCTTCGGTCCACCCTCTCTGGGGCACCTGGTGCTGGCCACTGTCGGCAGACAGGATACTGGGCTAGATGGACCTTTGGTCTGACCCAGTACAGCCATTCTTATGTTCTTATGTTCTCTCTTCTTTATAATCACATCACATGCACTGGATTGACATTGGATTTAGGGGATTGTTCGTGAGATTATTGTGTGGGATATGCTTTTATTTAAAACTAAATTTAGAACATACGTGTATTTTAGATTCCCCTCAATAGGGTGACCATACATCCTGTTTGTACTGGGACAGTCCCTTATTTAAGACTACCTCCTGGTGTCCCGACTATTTTTAAAAGTCCCATGTTTCCCCTACAGCTGGGGCAGGTGCAGGGAGGAAGCCCCAAGCACCAGCAGCTCCCATTCTGTGCTGCAGGACTGAAGCCCTGAGTGTCGGCAGCTCCCCTCCCCTCCATACCTTGCATACTGCGAGGCTGAACTTCATCCCTGCAGTGGGGCAGGGTGGGCAGGGAGCTGCCGGCACTCAGAGCCTCAGCCACTGGAGCCCCAAGCACTGGCGGCTCCCCCTCCCCACTGTGGGGCTGAAGCTCTGAGAGCCAGCAGCCCCTCCCTTTTGGGCTAAAGCTCTGAGTGCCAGTGCCTTTCCCCTTGGCGTCCTGTATTCGGCATAGGGAAATATGGTCACTCTACCCCTCAACCCTTTACTGTAGAAGTAGAGCCTCGCCAGGTTTTCCTTTTGATCCTAACAATCTGTTGCACTGGTTCATGTTTTCAAACCTATCTTCACAAGGAAAAAAGGCTTTTAAAAACAAAATCTGGGCTTCTCCTTTATATGTCAGGATCCTCCAAATCAGAGGGGGCCATGACCATAGGCTTCATGGCCTTTAATGGCCTAGCCCATCAGAATAGAGACTGGTTGAAAAAACTGTTGAAAAATATTTCTCTACTTCTGAATGCAGCTTCAGGGTAATTCCTGTTTCTGGTAAGTGAAAACTCACAGAAGGATACAGCAGTTGACTTTATTTCAAGAGCAGAACTCTGAAAAAGCTCAAGCTCCCCACAGTATGCAAACTCAGTACATATGGAGTAGCTTAAAAGTGTAACCTGCCTATTTCACACTGAGTTGAACTGCCCTGATGGGAAAATGTCATTTGATTCAGGAGAAAAACACATTGCAGAGCTGGCATACTTTTAGGTGTATTGTACCTATCAGAGTCCTAATGCCTGTATTTGGAAAAGCAGAACTGGTGCATCAAGATGGAAATAAATAATCCCATTGTGCACTAATATTTTAACATTTTCTTCATTGATATTTTGCTCTAGGCTACAAGAAGTCTGGCCTTTGGCAAGCATCAAATTATTCAGCAAGAATATTAAAATAACTTAAAAATGTACATAAAATATATCCTTGTAAATAAAAACATGCTGCTCTGATATTCCAGAAATATAACTATATGCATGAATACTACTTCTCTTAAGGTTTGTATGCCAGAGAGTATATGTGGTCACATAGAAGCTGTGCACTATGGAAGAAATATAATTTGCATAACATTTTGCCAAATGCATGCCGGTAAGTCTGCTATGCTTTCTAGGATGGAGAGATAAGTGTTCCTGCCTATTAAGGTGTTTTGTATTGTGCTTAGGTTCAAGATACTAAATTACTTTAACTTGTTCAGATGCTTTATAGTTATCAGCTACACGTGGAGTGCAATTTCTGGAGTGCTGCATGAACAGTTTTAGGAGGGGATTATCAGTTTGAAATAAAAGCATTTAGCCAAAGCAAGCTTAATATTAAAAATTCAAATCCAGGTAAACTTTTTGTTAAGTTCACAAACATTGAACATTCCATATATAATACAATGTCATTCATTCTCTATGCATGGAAAGGATTTCTGGTCATCTTCCCTAAGGAATGCTGCTGGAAACAGGGACACAAAATTTAATAAAATATCTGAGGCAAAAGATTTTAATGCATGAGAGAATTTGCAAGAGATATTTTGTGGAGATTTTATGCATTATTAGTGATAGACGCAGTGGTAACAAATTAGTACATCATGATTAATAGTATTACAACGGATGCAGGTTAAATTAATAATGAGTGGACACTTATGTAAAGCATTAGGACAACAGATAACCTCATAAATGAGAGTTCCCAAATAGACATTTCATTCACGTACAAATTGCAAAAAGCTCCGGACAAATCAAAATATTCCTACTGATAGCATTGATTTGACAGTTCAATGTAAACACAATCTGCTGTCATGAGGGTGATCTGAATTGGATCAGAAGCAGAACAGGTTTAAGTCTATCTAGGTCTGAGTTGTAGCACTATGGCAGTATGTGTGAGTGAATGAAATGAGACCCTTCAATTCAACAGTTATGGTATTGATAATCACTAAACAGGACCACTGAAAATGTGAAAAAAATCAGTTGCATCAGCATCTTGTGTGGAACTCCACTGTAATACCCAGCTGAACCTATTGACATGATAGGTAATTATTTGAGGTGGTGAAGTACAAAATTGTCAGGCTGTTTAATTTGAAAAGCACTACCTGTTTGCTAATGTAAAAAAGGGATCAATGGAGGATAGAAAGGCAAATTTAATACAGTAAGTGAGAAACAAGGGATGGAAAATGTGCTAAAATTAAATAATGTATCTATTGCTAATTTGCTCTACCGTAGCTCAATAACAATAACTCTAATCCCATTCCTTGTACACAAAAGTAATGCTTCACAAGTCCATTGCTCAGTGGTAATTTGCTCAGGAATACCTACAGGATGAACTAATTAAATGAATGCTAAATGAATTCATTAAGTATGACATTCTTACAAGGCAACCCAGCTGAACTGATTACAAATGAATTTTTAAAGTGCTATGCCACTAAATATTGGAACCACAAAGAGTGAAAGTGTGAAAAGCATGATTATGTTTGCATGACTCTTCATCCACAGTAGGTTGAGAGTTTGAAGGCAGAGCCATTACTGTTACTGTCCGTTCCAGCTAAAGTTGCTGTCAGATTCACTTTCCTTCACAGCTGGGGTACAATATAGTATTGGCTGGAGTTAAATGAGAAAAGGTGATAGCCTGGTGTCTGGTGTTCTGATCTGTACATACCTTGTTCTCTTTCAACTGTTTGCTCAGTGGTCCTTAGTGTTCAGTAATTATCCAGTGTCCTCCAGCTGGTACCTGGCACTGATTATAAGCTACTAATCAGCAAGCCACTGATCTGAGAGGTATTTAGGCCCCTATTTTCCTTTGATTGCAAAAGAAATCAGGAGTCTAAATACCTTTGAGGATCTGGGCTGAAGCTTACTTCTGGGGATAGAAAATGGCACTAGACAGAGAGAACTGATAGGGTGGTTGTAGCATCCACAATTCTAACCTAGAGGAACAAAAAGAAAGAAAGAAAAGAGTATTTAAGGTTGCTATTGATAGGAAGGCAAGACCCCTTTCTAGTGAATTTATCTTTTTCCTTTTATTTTTGGTACATCAGAAAATATAAAAGACATTGAAATGACCAGGATTTACCTCTAACTGGTTGATGACATGGTTGGCTCTTGCTTGGTTCGGGGAGACCTGGAGGATGCTATGGCATTAGATCAGTGTTCCATTTGTGCTCCATGGGGTCCACTAATTATGTCTAATGGGGTATAAGAAAGGTGACTGAAAATAAAATTTCAGGTTAAAAAAAGGTATTCCATTTTTCTGATCAATCTTACCTGTAAGCACTCCCACTTACAGTCTATGGTAACGATAACCTGGAAATATTGTCATCACCATAGACATCCTCAGTTTAGGTCCCTTTCTCACTTGTTGTCAAATGTGATGCCAAACATATGCAACATTTATAGGTGAATTCTGATCAGTCAGTTTTCAGTCTAAGATTTCTATGGTAAGGTCAATAGAACATGGGTTGAATTCCCAAAGGGGATTCACCTCTATTTGCTATATATTTTAAAGAGATTTATTTGTGGATTTGTTTGTGCAAAATGAAGTCATACTTCAGAATTACCTACAGACCCCAAATTTTGTGTAAAAAATCTAGCCATTTAAATAAGTTGAATGTACTACTTTTTACCCCAGAATATGCTGGATGAAAGGTTTAAATGATCACTTTTGTTTTTCAGTGGAAAAAAATCATGACTATTTTGATTAGAGTTCAGAAAAAATATTTGCTAACAAATTTAAAATCAAGTCACCTATTCAGCTGTCATTTTAGTGCAAACTAAATTTTTACTTTACGAATCACAAAATAATTAATATTAGTTTTGGAAAGAGTAATGGAAGCTTTATGAGATTGTTTTAATTTTATTATGTATGGTAATTCAATAAATTGAAAAATGTTTGAAGTTGAAATCCTACAAATTTAAAACTGTTCTTTTACTTCCCTTTTGAAAGCACATTAATAAAAAATTCTATTGCATATATTTAATTTCTTGAACTTTCTTGAAAGTGTAATCGATGCAAAATGGTCAACAACAGGCCTCACCTGCTAGTTGGAAATATATTAGGGGTCTGTAATTGGAAAAAAAGATAAAAATCACTGCATTATATGAAAAGTAATGAGTTAATACAGTTATATTTTTTTGCCATTTATTTTCTGATTAAATGATGTAAGTGTAGTCTTGTTTCAATTAGTGACATTGAAGGGGAAAAAAAAAAGAATTAGTGTACTAGTCCTGATCCTATTAAAAGGACCTAGGAACCAGGGTCTTCTACTATCCATGAGCAGCCATGTTCCATCTTTAATTCACTCTCTCACCTTCAGCTTTTTCTTCTCACCTACTGTGGCAAGGCTTCTTGTCAAGTGGAGAGCTGCATGAATATCTTATTTTTTGTGTGCCAGTAATTCCAATTTTTAAATTGTTTTTCATTGAACTGAATTTGAAAATTTTGAAAAATATTAGCAAATTGAAAGTCTGATTTCAGGTGAGATGAAACATATTGTTTGACATGACCTGTTTTATTTCTGGACATTTTTAAAGGGCTAGATTCACAAGCAAGGGATGGTGGTGCTGTTCAATTGATAGCTTTTTTAACTTAGTGGTAGGACACTCATGTGGGAGACCTGGGTTTGAATCCTCACTGTGGGTAGGGCTTTGGACCCAGGTTTCCATCTTCCCAGATGAATGGCTTAACACCGGGCTAATCTGGGATTTTCTCAGTTTCTCCTGTTGATGTTGTTCAGTTTGGATAAAATACTTCAATAGTTATTGGGCCAGAAAGAGAGAGGATGTGTATGAGACTGACTCAGTATCATAGTGGTTAGGGTACCTGGGAGGAGGTAGCTTGAAGAACCTATTGTAAGAATTTGTAATTGCTTATACCAAATGGAACAATTTCAATGGGAGAGAATGAGAGACTGTTCTCAGAGTAACCAATAGCCTGATGGTTAAAGCACTTCTCTGACATGTGGGAAACTGGGGTCTCTGACATCTCAACTGCCCTCACAACTGGGCTAACAGCAGTAGAAGAGACATTTTTTTCTGACTGTTTTGTGACTCTAGCTTGCCCACTCCCTCCCAAAAAAATTTCTGACTGAAACTTTTCATGTTAAATTCACAAATAATTTCAAGTCAGCCTAAACTACATTTTTTTTCAGTGAATTCATCCCCAAATTGCACCAATCTCTAGTCATGTCTGTTTCTTTGTGGGAAGACTGATGGCTTGTTACATACCATCTCTTCAGGCCTGCTTCTTCAACCAGGTGACCAATGGGACTGGATATTTCACAATGCCCCAGTTCATTCTTGTGAAGCGATTGTAATGGTTAAATGGACTTTGTGAATGGAACACAACAGAAGGGTACCTGGGTTCCATTATGGTGAAAATAGCCCTTCTGTTAGCTCCCTTGCCAAACCTGGCAAGCCAGAGAGGGAGATAGCAAGCCTCCTGTTATATTTTTGGAGGGTATCAGACTGTAAGGAGAAGGGTCTTTTGATGGAGGGGTTGAGATTCTTGGAGAAGATAAGAAGGTCATTAAGTATGTGTAATGAGAAGGGACAGCCGCTAATGAACTAAGCAGCTCAGAGCTGGTGGGTTCCACTGGGGTAGGGAAAGAAGTTGGTATAAATTAAGTTTTAGGTGGGTAAGTGGACAGCAATCTGAGGGGGGGATTGCTGGCCACTGATCTATAAATCACTCAGTGGGGCAATGCCGGCCTATTATAATGTTTCTCCATTTGCATCCAGTCAACCCTTCTCTTAGTGTAAAGCAAGTGTGAGATCCTTTTTGCATGTTCACTTCTTTAGTCACTCCCCTCTTCCCACATATACTAGGATTGCCTCTTGAAGCAGATGACTAAATCACTTGGAAATATGTATATTGCCATATTTCCTCTGACATTGCTTATTGCCAATGTGCTATTTTTCTATCACCACAGCATCAGTTTCATTTAAGTCTTTTTAGATTTATTTTCTAAAAAAAAAAGCATATAAACACGGTAGTGGTCAATTGCAAAAGGAAAACATTTTTTCAGTCTGATTCAAGAAAAACATTTTGAGAGAGAATGTTTTGTAAAGCCTGTGGAATGGATAAGATTATTTTCCAGCTTTGCATATTAAACATAACCATACTCAGTATAAATGTATCAGCAAAAAAAGGTGATTAAATATATGCACAAGGAGCTATACTTTCAGCCTATTGTTTCATCATCTGGTTAAGTCTAGCAGCAATTAATTAATTTTGTCACAAATTTGTTTGGTTATGAAATTCAAGTTTCCATCACATCTGTGACTGGGTGTATCAACCCTGCACTGGGGCCAAAGGGGTTACTGGCTGAGAGAGTCCCACCCCCATAGCCTTGCTGGGCATGCTCCAACTGGAGGCTGGCTATAAAGGCCTCTGGAGCTGCTCAGTCAGGGGCTGACTGCTGCAAGGGAAGGTGGTGCTGCAAGAGCTCCTGGTGAGTGAGGAAGCACAGCTGGACCAGACAGTGGCAGCTAGGCTGAGAGGGACTGCAGCAGAAGCCTCCAGATCAGAGTGTGAAGACAGAAAGGACTTCTTACAAGAACCAGGTAGGAAAGTAGCCCAGGGTAGGGAATTGCTCCTCGAGAACTCGGCGTGTTGCAGTGGGATTCCTTGCCAAGCTAGCAGTGGAGTGTGCCACTTCTGACAGAGCCCTTGCCTGGGACTTGGTGGAGACGGAGGGTCTGGGTCCCCCTACCTCCTCCTCGGATACCCTCCCCCACGAGGGAAGCTTTGCTTATGATATATGAACTTTGTGACCAGTGGGCCATACTACCCTGACCCCAGAGGGACTGTGTATTGACTCCAAGGCCACTGGCCCATACTGTATATTAACTCCGTGGCCACTGAGCCATGCTGTATATTGACTCCATGGCTTCATGGTCATTGGGCCATACTGTATATCAACTCTGTGGCTGTTAGGCCTCATTACCCTGAACACAGGGGGGAATGTTTGGATTCTGTGGCTGCTAGGCCATACTGTCCTGAACTCAGGTTGCAGTATGGGGTGGCCTATCAGCCACAAAGGCTATCTTGAATGAGAGTCCAAGGGGCTGCAGCAGACATTCGCTGCCCTCTCTGGTGGGCAGACAATGTGCCCCTTGACAACATCTCAGAATTGGAAGCTTGTTTTAGATGTGTTGTGACTGGTGTAATCTGAAGAAGAATTGGATAAAAAGGAAAGGAAAGTTTATCTGCACATGTAGATGAACTGTTAAGTGAAAGGTTATGTTTAAATACCAAGACCTTGATAATAAGAAATGTTTAGAACAGAAGAAAAATACTTGTAAGATATATTTATGATTTGTATAAAATCCCACATATCGATGGCCTAACTCTGTGAGGTTTTCTGGACCTGAGAAGACTTGACCCTAAATAAATGTAAAAATTCATATTTATTCTCTTTTCTTACTTTTATTTTCCCATATGATAAGTTTTGTACTAACTGACCAGCGAGGCAACAGATCAACAACCAATGATAATAAAACAAATGTAAATCCTCAATGGAGAAGATGGTATTCCACTTTCTTCTCAATCACGTCAATTGGTTCAGTGTAAATAACAGTTAACATGACTGTCAGAAATCAAATATAGCAGCCAAAATATTGTTTTCAATTTGATCTTAAAGTAAACTAGGTGGCTGAACCTGCTGCTTGCTACACTTGCCAATCCCCCTCTCTCTGGCCGCAATCGCAGCCAGAGACCATGAGAGCATGATGACATCATTCTATTGCTCGTCAGGGAAAACTTTTTTATATAGAGAGATAATCAAGTCAACCTAGTGAATCTCTGTCAGGAACATCCATCATTTAAGTGGCTAAAAGGGCAAAGATACAATACTTAGAGACCATAAAAGAGAAATGGGGGGATCACTGAGTACAAAAAATCCGACTGGGATGTCTCAAGAATCAAATCTGAGAAAAGGCAAAGGATTTCTTAAGCACCAAAAATAGAATTTTGAACATAACTTTCAAGTTTATCAGTAAATGACTAAAGAAGTAATATGAAAATAGAGAGAAAAAAAACCCTTAATCTAATAGCGTCATACCCAATAAAGTAGCCTGTTGGTTGTGAATAGAAGAAACAGAAAGTCCTTCAGTTGTGGATGAAAAATGAAATAAAATAACTACCCTCCATTTCATGCCTTCTCTTATATATCATTTTATTAAATCCTATCACTTGAGATAAATTCATGCTATTTCTTAAATGTGTCATAGTATTTAAATTTATTTTCACTTTTCTAGACGCACCCTTAAGGCAATTACTATAAATGGAAACCTTCCACATTCTCACATTTCTTACTTGACTTAATAAATTACATTCTCGTGAGAAATCATGAACGTGGGTAATTATGCAGGCAGGTTATTTTTGAAATAGTAAAGTCTCCTATATTGGGCCTGACTTTTCATTAAAATTGATGGCTGCTTGTAAATTCTACAGCACATGCATGTATGTTCTTGCCTCCCTGCATTCTCACCAACATAACTTAGCTTATGACTTTGAACCCAATTTCTAGAGCTTCAGTAGCTCCAGTATTATTCTATGAATAATTTCACAGTGAATTCAACTATTTTCTTTTCCCATAAAATTGTACATCTGAGCAAGAATATCATTCCAGCTCTTCCTGAACATTTTACTCTTCCAAGTCCCATCATTCAGCTTTTGTTGAAAATGAGGAAGAGAAACTAGTTTTCAAAATTTAACTCTCCTCTTTACAAATTCATAGTTTTGTATCAGTGCTTATCTTTTTCATATATTTATTAATACAGACCTGTAGTCACATGTAGTACCAGACTTGTTTCTCATGTGTTTCTGTATGGAGCTTCTAGAGAGGAAGTTGATGATGTCATTTCACTTACTGCATGTGGATTTTTGTGGCATTTTACTGACATTGGTCTTGCTCACATTTTATGTAGTTTTGGTCTGTTATGGATAGGGTGTTTTTCGCAATGTTTAATTTTTAAAAAATATTTGAAGTGAGTTCTGGCATGCTGCACTGGAGACCTTTTCATATTATCATGAATACTTCGGAGACAAGTGGGTGAACAATATTTTTTAGTAGACTAAACTCTGTTGGTGATAGAGGCAAGTTTTCAAGCTACTACATCTCTTCTTCAGGTCTGGGAATGCTTAGATAAGAAACAAGCCCCTTTTGTCTTATTGCACCACTGCTGGTGGTCTTAGTCTAATTATTGATAGAAAGATTCCAGATCACAAAATCATCACCAGAACTGGCATCTTACTAGCAATTTGAGTGGCCAATGACTGAATGGAACTAGATACTGAATTACCTTCTTATCCCTAGTGTTACCTCCAAAACAGATTTAGGGTATCCCAAAATGTAGCTAATCTGTTCTCACTAGGTACAGATCTACAGGCTGGCTACGGAAGTACTTGGAAGATATGGATACAACCTTCCAATAAATAAACGAATGACACAAGGAGCATTCTTTCCAAAGCAAGGCACCATTTTATTGTTACAAATAACGGTCCCTTATACAATAACAATCTAAAAACAAAACCCTTAAAAGGCTACGTCTACACTGCATCATTTTTTAGGAAGAGGAAATGCAAATGAAGCGCTCATTAGCATTTCTCACGCTCTCATTTGCATAGTCTCTTACGATCCTTTTTGTGAAGAGGTTTTTGTGGACAAAAAAGGAGTGTAGACGAGGCCCTTTTTTTGCAAAAAAAAACCTTTTGTACAAGATCCTGTAAACCTCATTTTTTGAGGAATAAGGGATCTTGCGCAAAAACCTCTTCCGCAAAAAGAGTTGGAAGAGACTATGCAAGTGAGCACGAGAAATGCTAATGAGCACTTCATTTGCATTTCCTCTTTCACAAAAATGATGCAGTGTAGACGTAGCCTTATAATTGATCAAAGCACTTCAAAACATTGTCTTATTTGAAATTGTACTAAGTGGCTGCACCCTACTTACGGTGATCAGTCAACACACACACACATACATCTGTATTAACTCCCCATTTCTCTCTGTGTGTCTCTCTAAAACATAACCATACTATGCTATAACTAACTTTTCCTTTGCCTGAGAGATGTAATCAGTTGACTACACAGTGTCTTCTGTTTCCTCTCAGCTCACCTCTTTGCTTCCTTTGCCTCACTCTTACCTTGTTCGCACCTCTCTCTTTTTCTAACTTCTATGCTGTGCCCTTCTTTCTCCTCTGTCTGCTGTCTCACCCTACTTTACTAATTGTCACCTATTAATCATTCCATTTGACTATTATTTCTGTGTTGAAAATCACTATTTACCAGTTCTATGTGACCTTTAGCCTGCATTCTACTTGCTTCACAGTGTTATCTATTTGACACCTTTTCCCACCAATTTGTATTTAGTGCGATGTGACTTTTAGCCTCTTTTTAACGGTGGCATATGCTGCTTATTTAAAATGGAAGTCAGGGACCCAAAATGGAGTTTCTCTGGTATTCCTCAAAAAATGAGGTTTACAGGATCTTGCACAAAAGGGGATTTTTCTGACAAATGGCCCTGTTCACATGAGGTTTTTTAAGCGGAAAAACCTCTTCCACAAAAAGGATCGGCAGAAGATATGCAAATGAGAGCGCAATATACATATCTTCTGCTGCCAAAAAAATGGCAGTGTAGACATAGCCTAGATGTGATCCTTCTTAGTCAGTGGCTTTCAACCTTTCTAGGCTACTGTTCCCATTTCAGGGGTTTGATTTGTCTTGTGTGCCTCAGGTAGATGCAAGAGACATAGAGGATCACCTCAGAAATAATATCATATGGATGCTCAACTAATTTGAGTGTTCTCTGTTCTGTTTGTGTCCCACAATGTTTCTCAGTCACAAGGGGTTATACATTAATGCAAATAATAGGAAAAAGCAGAGACAGAGTTCCCAGAGAAAAGAAAGAAAGACAGTGAGCTAGATCTGTTTATTGGTTAGAACTGAGCTTTTAATTTCATTTTAAGATATTGATCATTAGAACCATATATATTTTGTATATAAATGAAATTCCAACCATTCAGCTCTGCCCTATGTTGGCAGTGGGATGGACTAAATGACTTAACAGGTATTTTCTATCTCTAATTTTTATAGCTTTATCAAAGATGTTTTTGCATCAATAGACTGTGGCTATTTCAATGACTTAGAAGCATATATTAGATGAAGGTGCCTTTGCAGATTATCCACTGCAATTCTACTTGTCGGTCATAGAGTGAGTAATTCTAGGCATAACCTTTCCCTACCTCACTGGCAGCAGTCAAGCCAGAAATTTTCTTCTCCAAGCTCAGTAATGGAGTATAGGTATAATTTGCAAAAACAATGTTTGAATTAACAGTAATTCTCTTGGGACTGGTAATCACTGTTGTAGCATTGCACTCACTATACAGTAATTGTCCTCCATTTGTCCCTTGTTTCACAACTTCTTTAAGATTTCTGTTATAGCATGAAGGTGAGGTTATATTATAACCCATGATTGGGGCTGGGGTGTGATAGCTCCTGGAAGCACTGAACCCAAAATAGACAAAATGAGCACATAACAGTAGCTGCTCCTGCACCCTGAAACATGATACATTTATCCTAGTGTTAGCTGAGCTCCTCTTGTCAGTGCAGATGTGGGGCCAAGCTATTGACCTTTCCCAGTCTTAACTGTCCTCCAGAGATTTCAGTGTCACCAGTGGTGATAAATTCTTCTGATCCTTGTGTTCATGATGTGCAAAAATGGATATTGTGATTCTGTGCAAGGTAAGGTGAATACCCCTGATGCCCTCTCCCCTGGTTTTTACCCAGCTAGTCAGATGTGTAGAAGATTGGAGATTCCAAGAGTATCTCCAATTTGGAGTGATCTAGATTTGCATCTGTTGTAGAGGATTACAAGTATGACTGGACCCTGTCAGTGAAATTCACCCATATGCATATAGTAAACACAAAGCTTATGCAAGTCCCATATAAGTCCCCAAAAGATTTAAATGATTCAAAAGCCCTGTATTGACCCTTTGCACAGGAACAAATTTTATTTTGTATTCATTGTGTTAATACTACTGAGCCTGTAAATTGGATTTTCATCTGTAGATCACAGAGTATGTTTCATGGAGATAACAAATGACTTGGGTTCAGGGTCTAGGGCAGGAAAAGTGTGTAGACATTTGAGCTCAGGATGGAGCCAGAGCTTTGGGACCCCACAAAGTTGGAGGCTTTTACCCCTGTCTAAATGTGCCCAGAATACTTTACAATAGTAAGGGTATGTCTACACTACCACCCTAGTTCGAACTAGGGTGGTTAATGTAGGCATTCGAAGTTGCAAATGAAGCCCGGGATTTAAATATCCCGAGCTTCATTTGCATCTTGCCGGGCGGGCGCCATTTTTAAATGCCCTTAGTTCGAACTCCGTGCCCACGGCTACACGCGGCACGGAGTAGGTAGTTCGAATTAGGTTCTCTAATTCGAACTACCGGTACACCTCGTTCCACACCTCGTTCCACGAGGAGTAACGGTAGTTCGAATTAGAGATCCTAATTCGAACTACCTACTCCGTGCCACGTGTAGCCGCGGGCACGGAGTTCGAACTAAGGGCATTTAAAAATGGCGCCCGCCCGGCAAGATGCAAATGAAGCCCGGGATATTTAAATCCCGGGCTTCATTTGCAACTTCGAATGCCTACATTAACCACCCTAGTTTGAACTAGGGTGGTAGTGTAGACATACCCTAAGTGAGCATTGATGTCCCCATTCTATAGATGGAGAAACTGAAGCATAGGGATGTTAATTGATTTGACCAGTCTCATCCATGAGCATGATAGGTTCTCTTGATTTGCTAGGAAACAGTTGTAAATCTCTTGACTTGCTAGGAACACAGTTGTGTCTTTTGCTCTGTCTGCATCACATGCCACCTATTTTATTGTGGTGGGCTAAGAGAGTCTCTTGCACAATGAAAAAGCAAACACCCACTTTCTATATATATAAAATCACTTCTACCCTTTTATTTCCTCTCCTCTTTATCCAGTAGATTAAACTGTTGCTCCAAATGTATTGGTAAAGATTTTAATATAGATTTGGCTGCTGATAGAGCCAGCCAGGGCCTTCATTTTATTGCAAAACTGCTCAGGGAAAGTGACTGCACTTGTTTAATTTTGTCCTCTCTTTTCATCAGATTATGTATGTTTTAGGTACAGGGAATAACTTCAGTTATGGTTTCACTGGAAGCAAAGTTGCTGGTGGTTAAAGCAAAGTACTGCAGCTAACACTGTGGGTGATACTTTGTCCTACCATCTCTGTCTGAAACACTGATAGGTCATCAGACATATGCTACATCCATAATTTGCTCTGGGTGAGAAGGATGCGACGCTGCCCCTCTGCCGCTCCTTTCTATTACTTCATTGTAGATCCCATGTGACATTTATCCTTGTCACACGCTGTCATTCACATTACTGAAGAGCAGAATCATGTTCCTTTGGCTTTTCTTGATAACCTCAACTCACCCAGGACATTCTCCCTTTTCTCCCTCACGTTTTTTCTTCTATTCTTTCCCTTTAACTTTACACATTCTTCACAGAATTTCATTGGGTTCACCCTGCATTTGAGACAGTACTGAATTTGATCTCTTTTGAAATGTGAAACAAAGTTTGCTAACTGGGCAGGCTCACTCAGCTCTGCTAGTTATTTTCAGAATATTCAGTATAAGTGGGAGAAAAGCATATAAATATAACCATCAACACAAAGACTGTGGACAACCTCTGTGGAAGGGTACCCTGAGGGGTTTGATATCCCAGAGGGCTAGGAGAATGGCAGCCCCAGAATGGGTAGAGAGGCAAACTTCATACCCACAATTGATTACAGGGTTCTACACCAAGTCTATATGGCTGAATACATGGGGACAATTAAGGGTTGCTTTCGGGATGAGTGACAGGTGCACTGCTGCACCTATTCCAGAATCTAGAATAGTAAACATGAAGGAGCCATGGAATTACTCTGGGTACGTCTAGACTACATGCCTCTGGCGACAGAGGCATGTAGATTAGGCTACCCGGCATAGGAAAATGAAGTGGTGATTTAAATAATCGCCGCTTCATTTAAATTTAAATGGCTGCCGCGCTGAGCCGATCAGCTGTTTGTCGGCTCAGCGCGGTAGTCTGGACGCTCCGCGGTCGACATCAAAAGCATTTGTCGACCTCCCAGGTAAACCTCATCCCAGGAGGGATGCAATCTCAGGTCCTCTTGTATTGTTCTGGGACATGGGAAAGAGGATCCCTTCCCCTCAATTGCTTCTATACATTCTTATTACTGTACAACATACATCAGGAATTTACTATGCTGATATTACTTATATTTGAGCCTGTGAGTACAGTGTGCAGCTGGTACTGAATGAGAAGTTGGGAATATTTGCTTGCAGCTAATTGTTAGTGTACCCCAATCCCTTCTAGGCTGTACATAGGAAATATCGACTAGTGCTAGCCATCATTTTTGTTGTGCTGTGTCTGTGCCCCTGTAGCAGTGTGTCCTCAATAGCTGAACTTCATATCACGGGGTTACTCTTGTTCATGTGCAGATTACAAGCAGAATGTTGACTATGCTTCTTGGTCTCGTTTCAAGGAATTAGGCAAGAAACACACTTGCAAAAACTTAAAAAACAACAAATGGTCTGAAAGCACTTTATAGACTAACAAAACATGTAGATGGTGTCAAGCTTTCGTGGGCACAGCCCACTTCTTCAGATGACTGGAGTTTTGAGTTTAAGATGTGCAGACCCAAAATAAATAGAGGAGAAGGGGGAAGGAAAAAAAAGGAAGGGCTCGGGAAACAAGGAGAAAAGGGTATGAAGATATCAAAGGGAAAAACAAGTAGGCAGAACTGGTAACCTATAAGCACTTAAAGATTGGATAGTTAAAAGAAGCAGATAAGGATCATAGGATAACAATTAGATAGGAAGGCTACTGATGCAAGAATCTACACAGACAAAGAGCTGTTGGCACCGTCATAGAATGTTAGGTTGATAATGTCCCAGCCATCCGTTATCTCGAATGAGGAAGTAATTAGTGTGAGAATTGAATGCGTGGATGAATTGTAATTCCAACGTGCCTCTGTGTATTTGGCTTGTAGAATTGGTTTGTGACAAGACAGCCGCCTGGAGATCTTTTAAAGAGTGATTAGGTAGATTGAAGTGTTCCCCAACAGGTTTCTGTATGTTCCCTTTACGTATATCTGATTTGTGTCCATTGATTCTTTCCCATAGGCACTGTCCAGTTTGTCCAATATATGTAGCAATGGGGCATTGCTGGCATAGATCAAATTAGTGGATGTGCAGTTAAATGAGCCTTTGATTTTGGTATCTTATCTTGTTGGCTCCAGTGATTAATTCGCTTGTATAGATATGTGGGCAGAGTTGGCACCGCGGCTGGGTTCCTGGATTCTTATGGTGTGATTGTGTAGCATGGTTACCGGAAAGAATTCATTTCAGGTTGGGGGGTTGTCTGTAAGTGTGAACAGGCTGGAAGGGGTTGCTAGTGAAAGAATAGGATTAGAATTCAAATTGATCTTGACAGACTGGAGAAATGGTTTGAAATAAATAGGATGAAATTCAATAATTCAAATGCAAAGTGCTACTCTTAGGAAGGAATAATTACTTACACAAATATAAAATGGCTAAGAGAGAGTACTGCAGAAAAGGATCTGGGAGTTTTAGTGGATCACAAACTAAATATGAGTCATCAATAAAATACTGTTGCCTGAAAAGCAAACATCATTCTAGATGTATTAGCAGAAATGTTATTAGCAAGATATGAGAAATAATTCTTTACTCCATTCAGCATGGATAAGGCCACAAATGGATTACTATCGTCCAGTTCTCAGCCCCACATTTTGGGAAAGATGGGGACAAACTGGAGAAAGTCCAGAGGAGAGCCACCAAAATGATTAAAGGTCTAGATAACACGATCTATTAGAAAAGATTAAAAATTTAGTGTGGAGAAGAGAAGACTGAGCAGGGACAGGATAACAGTCTTCAGGTATGTAAAAGGTTGTTATAAAGCGGAGGAAGATAAATTATTCTCCTTTATCACTGAGGACAGGACAAGAAGTAATGGTTTTAAATTGCAGTAAGGGAGTTTCAGTTTAGACATTAGGAAAACATTTCTAGCTGGAAGGTAGTTAAGCACTGAAAGAAATGACCGAGAGATTGTAGAATCTCATTCATTGGAGGTTTTTAAGAAGAGGTTAGACAAATACCTGTCAGGGATGTTCTAGATCAGTGGTGCACAACCTTTTTCCTGGCGTGACCCCCCCCCCCCCCGGGGAAAATTTTGGTTGAGCCAAAAAAAAAAAGTGTGGCCCCTTTAAATGCTGCTCTACTCACCTGTCGCTCCCCCCGTCCCCGCCACATGTACGCCGAGCTGGGGGAAAAAATGGAGGCCAGCCCGGCGCTGCAACCCCCCTCCCTTGGGGGTCGCGACCCATGGGTTGCGCACCCTGTTCTAAGTAATACTTGGTCATGCTTCAATGCAGGGGACTGGACTAGATGACCTATCAAAGTCTCTACCAGTCCTACAATGCTATGGTGCTATGTGTTTAGGTACTGCCCGCAGTATATGCTGCATCTGCATTATTGTGCAAATTCTACACTTTGGGTACATCTAAAATACATCCCTTTTTCAATAAAGGGATGTAAATTAGATGTATTGAAATTGTAAATGAAGCCGGGATTTGAATTTCCCACACTTCATTTATATAATGGCGGCCGCAGCTTTTTTTGAAAAGCCCCTTTTTTGTCTCTTCTATCACAGAGATACACACATCACAATGTAAATCAATGTCCTGCAGCCTAATGATCTCAACTTTGTAGAAAGGTATCTCCAACCAAGCCATGTGCCCTATTGTATTTTTTACATGATTGTCAATTATGTGGTCAGTCACCAGTGTGCAATACATCCCTGAATTCCAAAATATATAAGGAGAGCTTGGTGCTTTAACACCCATTGTGATGGTGCATGTATTCCTCTCACAGCCAGGCAAATCTACTAGCCAGTGTATAATGGGGAATGGGCCTTTGCCTCCACCTCATCTCTCTACCTCTTTTGAGGTCATTAGTAGGGTTTAGCCCTTATTTAGTCTTACTTCAGTGCAGATTCCTGGACTAGATGATCTATCGAGAGATCCCTTCTAATCCAAATTTTTTTGTTACTTTTATGATCCAAGATCTTTCCTTGAAATGTGTCAACTTGGCATAAAAATATGCTGCAGAAGCTTCTTATCTGATACTCATTTCACTAAGACGTATTCTGCAACATTCTTGCAGTAGCTAGTCCAAGCAAACTGAATATCAATGAGCTGCTGAATTATCTATACTCATCCAAGCAAAATTTGAATTTCTTGCAGATTTCCTGGATCTCTCTGTGTGTAGGTCCTTCAGATTGTCCAGTGGTCATCACATAGACCCTGTCTGTGTAAGGTCCAAAAAATAGGGCAGAAATACTGCTGCTTTTGTCAAACAGTGTCTGGGTACATGGCAGACACCTTCTGAAAATTCTAAGGCAGAGTTCTCAGCTAGTGTCTGGTGCACAGGAAACTTTAGCATCCAGAAATAAACTTGACTCCTACTTCGTAAATTCTCCTGATTCTTAGCAACATCCCAAACTGAGCTTTCCAGTTTCTTGCTCCAGTTCCCTGATCTGTGTTTATACAGAGCTAGTGAACCCAATATTTTGCATGCTAACCACCTTTGAAAATCATCCTATTAATCTCTCTCTGCCTTAGATCCCTCAGCTATAAAATGGGGACAATAATGCTTCCCTTCTTCCTATGGATGCATAGGTACTGAAAGTATGAGTGCTAGGTGCTTCTAACTCCCCTGGCTTGAAATAGGAATAACAACCCAAATACATGGTTTCTGCCTTCAGCATCCCCACTATAAATTGTTCCAACATATTGTCCTGAGGCTAAATTAATTATTTGTAGAAATATTGAAATACACTACATTAGTGCTCAGCATTTTTGTTGCTGAGCACTAATATAGTGTATCTCAATATTTCTATTTGAGATGTGAAATAAATGTAGTATGTACATGTACTTCAGCTTGGAGCCATTTTTAGAGGTTGAAATACAATGATTAATTTCTAAGACTATAAAACATCTCGTAAAAAGTGTGGATTTTTTTCTTTTTTTGGCTAGACCTGCAAAATGGTATAAAACCTCAAATGTTAAATTAAATTGCAGGACCCTACAGCAGCTGTAAAACATCACATACTAAATAAAGAACGTTTGTATTCAATCTTTAATCTTTTTACTTCAAATGAAATATTCAAATATGTTCGTTTTAAACACTAAAGCAATACTACAAAATCAAAAGTTAAATAAAACTCATTTTTCTGCAGCCCTGACTGGTTTTAAAACATCAATTATACTAAATGAAACTCCTGCCAGCTAATCACACTGATAAATGGTGGAATCCTATTTATAAGTAAAACTTAAGAAAAATAATACAACAGCAGTCCATCGGACCATTAGAAAACAGTTTATTGATAAAGTACAATGAATTATTGTTTAATCTGTGTTTTCATTAATAGGACTCAGACCAAATATATTATTTAAGGCAAACACAATGAGGGGGTAAAATCACTTCAGATGTTGGATGAAAACACAGCTCGTCTTCATTGCCTCTGCTCCCTAATTTCCTCCTTTCTCTACTATTACATTTTACATAATACTATAAAAGCATCTTGTGATGGAGTTTATATGAAAGACGCTGTCAACAAGTAAGTTGCATGGCATAAATTAAGTTGCATGGTCTACTAGATCACTCTCTCCACTGTGCCTCTCTTTATTAGATGGAATAAAAACATTCACCTTATTAGTCATTTGGTATAATGAGAATGAACTTGCAGGATCAATGTGATATGCAGCAGTCAAAGGATCAATGTATTCCAATCTGAAAACAAATGTTGTGGCTTCTTTTCCATATTTTTCATTAATAGATGCCAAAAGTGAAACAGCAGGAAATCATTAACTTAGACTGCATCCATTTACAATCTTAGAACTTCTGTGCAGTATTGTATATTTACAATATTCTAGAAGTGTCTGGACATACTCTTAAGTATTTTCAAAGTAGCACCTAATGATATACTACCCACCAATTCGTGGTCTGATCCCAATTCTGATTGTCTATACCACATGGAAAATATACCCCTGTGTTCTACAGCAGTGTTCACCACTAACATCCAGCAAGTTAAAAATACTGAACCAGCTGCAGAACTGCTCTGGAAGTGAGATTTGTCCTTGATGCAGTAAGCTAGTGTAAGGCCCTATATTTGGGCTGCATGGGAAATGGAGTGGAACCATGGATGGAGAGGCTTTTATATAATTAGGCTAGCAACTAAGCTATGTAGTGGTACCTAGATGCTATAACAGCTGTAATAGAAGGGGGGCAAGGCAGAAGCTAGGACAGGGGTTGGCAATAAAACAATGGTGGCTCACAAGGTTTAGCCCCTGGTGGGCCGATTCTGCTATATTTACCAGTGTCTCCACAAGTACTAGCAGTTGCAGTTCTCATTGGCCACAGATCACTATTTACAGCCAATGGAAGCTACAGGAAGTGGCATGGACTGGGACAGCACTTAACAGAGCTCCCAGTGGCTGGGAATGGCAATCTGTACATGCAGAGTTGCAGATAAATATAGCAGTGGTGGTCCACCAGAGGCTAACCCTGGCAGACGGGATAATGTTCGTGGGCCAGTATTTGCCTACACCGGGGCTAGGAGAATATCTGTCTACTTAGAGCTTGTGGCCCCCAACACTCATCACAAATGGTGAGGAGGGCTAGTGGGATGGGTTAGAGAAGAGGGCTTCATAGCCAGCCCTACTTGCTGACTCAGGGTTGAGAGAGTTTCCAGCCACTCTAGACTCCTCAGTTTACAGCACTATTACTTCAGTTTACATAGATGGAATGGAGTTCATTAAGTACTTGATCTTGCTTGCAAAGAAGACAATGAGTAGATATGTCATTGATTTAATTGGGAGCATTAACACTCCCTAAATATGTTATATATACGGTCTATATATTACAGACATTATGTCAAGTTGTTCATTTGACTAACTACCTGAAACTTAGTCATTTGATCAATGCCTATTTCCCCTGGGCATTTGACCACAAAGATGAAACCTTTTTGACTGAAGTTAAATAACCGATAAATGTAGTGGCCATCTTTAAAAAGGGGAAGGAGGACAATCCAGGGAACTAGAAACCAGTCAGCCTTACCTCAGTCCCCGGAAAAATCATGGAGGGGATCCTCAAGGAATCCATTTTGAAGCACTTGGAAGAGGGGAAGGTGATCAGGAATAGTCAACATGGATTCACGAAGGGTAAGTCATGCCTGACCAATCTGATTAGCTTCTATGATGAGGTAACTGGCTCTGTGGATATGGGAAAGTCAGTGGATGTGATATACCTTGACTTTAGCAAAGCTTTTGATACGGTCTCCCACAATATTCTTGCCAGCAAATTAAGGGAGTATGGATTGGATAAATGGACTGTAAGATGGATAGAAAGCTGGCTAGACTGTTGGGCCCAACAGGTAGTGATCAGTGGCTCGATGTCAGGTTGGCGGTCAGTTTCTAGCGAAGTGCCCCAAGGATCTGTTCTTGGACCGGTTTTGTTCAATATCTTTATTAATGACCTGGATGAGGGGATGGATTGCACCCTCAGCAAGTTTGCAGATGACACCAAGCTAGGGGGAGAGGTAGATATGCTGGAGGGCAGGGATACAGTCCAGCGTGACCTGGACAGAAAAGAGGATTGGGCCAAAAGAAATCTGATGAGGTTCAACAAGGACAAATGTAGAGTCCTACACTTGGGATGGAAGAATCCCAAGCGTTGTTACAGGCTGGGGACTGAATGGCTAAGTAGCAGTTCTGCAGAAAAGGACCTGGGGATTACAGTGGATGAGAAGCTGGATATGAGTCAACAGTGTGTCCTTGTAGCCAAGAAGGCTAATGGCATATTAAGGTGCATTAGGAGGAGCATTGCCAGCAGATCCAGAGAAGTGATTATTCCCCTTTATTCAGCTCTGGTGAGGCCACATCTGGAATATTGTGTCCAGTTCTGGGCCCCCCACTATAGAAAGGATGTGGATGCATTGGAGAGAGTCCAGCGGAGGGCGACCAAAATGATTAGGGAGCTGAAGCACATGACCTATGAGGAGAGACTGAGGGATTTGGGTTTGTTTAGTCTGCAGAAGAGAAGAGTGAGGGGCGGATTTGATAGCAGCCTTCAACTTCCTGAAGGGAAGTTCCAAAGAGGATGGAGAAAGGCTGTTCACAGTAGTGACAGATGGCAGAACAAGGAGCAATGGTCTCAAGTTACTGTGGGAGAGGTCTAGGTTGGATATTAGGAAAAACTATTTCACTAGGAGGGTGGTGAAGCACTGGAATGGGTTACTTAGGGAGGTGGTGGTATCTCCATCCCTAGAGGTGTTTAAGTCTCAGCTTGACAAAGTCCTGGCTGGGTTGACTTAGTTAGGATTGGTCCTGCCTTGGGCAGGGGGCTGGACTTGATGACTTCTTGAGGTCTCTTCCAGTTCTATGATTCTATGATTCTAACCAAATAGTTATGGAAAAGTCCCAAAGAACTTAACAGAGAATGTTGTAGGTTTTGGGGTACTTTTTAAAATTTTTCTGGCCCAATCTAGCAAAGCACTTAAATATGTGCTTAAACTTAAAACTACAGAATATTTATGATCATATCTGTGAAACAATTGCATAATATAGATTAAAATGTGCTTTTGTAGCAAATGAAGGTCTTGCTTGATAGTTTACTAGTTCATTAAACTGAATTTGCTCTGATGTCCTTTACCCTCCAGTGTCGTGTTTCTGATAATGTTTGCATACAGTGCTATAGATTCCACAGGACTGTCAATTAGGATTGATGATGATGATGTAAGAAATCAGGTATGGTAATAGTAGAAAGGAATTAATATGTTACCCACTGGATAAATAAGCAGTAGGAAGACTTCACATCTCAGTGACTCAATATGAGCTGGAGCCATATTAATTTAGTATATACTTGGCAATAAAAGGCAAGATTTCTTGACATGGAGCATGTTATTAGCTATTAGCAATGAGCACCAGAATTGCCAGCTCTAGAAAGATTCACATGTATAGAATGATATTATTATTTTTGAATTCTGCCTAGTGTGTTCTATTTTGCCTTTTAAAAATGTATATATGTTTATCGAAAGGGCCAGGTTCCACCCTCCTTAGTCACAGTATGTAGTAACTTATTCCCTGAATATGCACATTAAAATCAATGAGATGGCTTATATAATAAAGTGCTACTCAATATAAAGGTGGCAGAATCTATCCCCAAGTATACTATGATATAGTAATATACCCCAAGAAATATCAAACAATTTTATGAGATAAAACATAAAGGTTAACTTAAGGAAGGATCCTGGCATTTATTTTGGTTTGCAACAAAACCCCCAATACATAGAGCTCTACATGTTTACAAATAATTTAAAATATATAATACATGCACAGTTTGTAAAAAGGCAAACAGCTCTCCCCATATAAACAATCAGCATCTAAAAGCTCCTATAAATAGCTAGCCCTCTCCAACTTCTCAATCCATCCGTGATACGCAAGAAAATAGAAGGCTTCAAAACATCCCCTGAAGGATGCATTTCATATTCAAGATATTTTGCATCTTCAATTGTTAGGGAAAGTGAATTCCAAAGAGAAGTAAGGGCCTTTCTTGAAATATGCTCTATTATCAGAGCAGATAATTTGATGTCATTGGGCAACAATCCATGCTAGCCTGAACTGGATAACTATATAAATACCTGAAAGATATGCTTTATATATATAATTCATGCTGTTTTCTGCTCTTTGTTCATTTGCCAAAATAATGTAAAAATTAATACTAGTTTGCAATTAGAGCACCTTTCATTTAAGGATTGCAGTGTACCTAAAAAACATTCTTACAATACCCTAGTAACATAGGTAATAGTATACCAGCTCTACAAAGTAGTGTCCTTAAATAAAGATAAGTGTTTTATCAGAGGTCATAAGAAAGGTTTGAATTGGGAATAGAAAGCAGGAGTTCTTTCTCTCAAGCTATAATCCCCAAATAACATTTCCTTGCTGTACAACAGTACTAGACTACTGTTATGAAATAATTAATGCATTAAACAATTACTACCTTCGCTGCAGACAGTAAATTTGCTTTTCTTGGCACCAGTGCTCGATACTGCAGCAGGTGAAACTACGGTTCAGAATGGCCTCAGAGCTCTCATTTTCAGCCCGTCCATAGTGGAGGTAGTTCCTCTACGGTATTAGATGCAAAGGAAGATCTATACCCACAGCTTGCAATACAATATGTTGTTTTACTGAGCTGGGCAATAAAATCTGTGTTGGTTTCAAAGAAGGATGTTGCTTGCTTGGCCTCCCAATTAGACATGCAATTCTCTAAAATTGACACCAAAGTAAAACAGGAGAAATTTCCCTGAAGTCAACTGAGTGACGTGATTGTTAATAAAGGGAGAATCAGGCCCCAGATAGAGAGGGAATGCACAAGTGATTCAAACTGATGATGTCCTAGGATGAAAGGACAGGGCTCTCCTGGAGCCTGTGGGCAAAATCAATTCAGTATCTTAGTTCTCAAATTTCTATACAGACCACTATGTGGAATAAACAGCAAAAACATTAAGTGCTAGTTAATAAACACAGTTATGACATAGTTGGTATCACAGAGACTTGGTGGGATAATACACATGATTGCAATATTGGGATAGAAGGAGACAGCTTGCTCAGGAAGGATAGGCAAGGGAAAAAGGAGGAAGAGTTGCCTTGTATATTAAAATGTATGTACTTGGATTGAGGTTGAGATGGACATAGGAAGCAGACTTGTTGAGAGTCTCTGGGTAAGATGAAAAGGGGTAAAAAAACCCCATGGGTGGTGTCATAGTCAGGGTCTATTACAGACTACCTACCCAGGAAAAAGAGATGGCTTTTTTTAAACAACTAACAAAATCATCCAAAGCAAAGAACTTGGTGGTGATGGGGGACTTCAACTCTCCAGACATATGTTGGGAAAATGACACAGCAGGCCACCAGAGTATGAAACAAGTTCTTGGAATATATTGGAGACCATTTTTTTATTGGAAGGTGGAGAAAGCTACTAGAGGAAAGGCTGCTCTTGATTTTTCTTTTTTTTTAAACAAATAAGGAGGAACTGGTTGAGAATCTGAAAGTAGAAGGTGAAAGCTTGGGTAAAAGTGACCATGAAATGATAGAGTTCATGATTCTAAGGTAGAAGGGAGAACAACAAAATAAAGACAATGGATTTTAAGAAGGCAGACTTCAGTAAACTCAGAGAGCTGTTAGGTAAGGTCCCATGGGAAGCAAGACTAAGGAAAAATAATTGAAAACAGTTGGCAGTTTTTCAAAAGGAAATTATTAAAGGTGCAAGATCACACTATTCCACTGCATAGAAAAGATAGTGAGGCAAGAAACCACTCTGGATTAACCAGGAGATCTTGAATCATCTAAAAATAAAAAGTAATCCTATCCTATAAAAAGTGGAAACTAGGTCAATGTAAAAAGGATGAATATAAACAAATAACACAAGTATGCAAGGGCAAAATAAGAAAGGTGAAGGCACAAAATGAGCTCAGTCCAGCTAGAGACATGAAGGCTAATGAGAAAACATTCTACAAATATATTTTAGAAGCAAGAGGAAGAGCAAGGACAGGGTAGGCCCATTGCTCAATGAAGAGGGAAAAGCAGTAACAGAAAATGTGGAAATGGCAGAAGTGCATAATGACTTCTTTGTGTCAGTTTTCACCAAGAAGATTAGTGGCATTAAATGCCAGTGAAAACAGGGTAGATTCTATATGCTTAACCCCTCCAGATGATATAAAAGTGTGAGGGGTGCAAATGCTTTGGAGGATAGGGTCATAATTCAAAATCATATGAACAAACTGGAGAAATGGTCTCAGGTAAATTGGACGAGGTTCAATAAGGACAAATGAAAGTACTACCATTAGGGAGGCACAATCAATTTCACGCATACAAAATGGGAGGTGATTTTCTAGGGAGGAGTAATGAAAAGGATCCAGGGGTCTTAGTGGACCACAAGCTAAATATGAATCAACAGTGTGACACTATTGCCAAAAAAAAAACCAAAAAAGTAAAAGAAGCAAATATCACTCTGGGATGCTGGGATGTGTTAACAGGAGTTTTGTGAGCAAGATACAAGAAGTGTATCTTCCACTCTCTGCTGATTAGGCCACAGCTGGATTACTGTATGCAGTCTTAGGCACCGCATTTCAGAAAAGAGATGGAGAAATTGGAGAAGGTTCAGAGAAGAGCAATAAAAATGATTAAAGGTCTAGAAACATGAGAGAATTGGGTTTGTTTTGTTTGAGCAAGAGAAGACTGAGAGGGGACATAACAGCTTTCAAGTATCTAAAAGCGTGTTACAAGGAGGAGGGAAAAAATTATTCTCCTGGGCTCTGATGATAGGGGAAGAAGCAATGGGCTTAAATTGCAACAAGGAAGATTTTGGCTGGACATTAGGAAAAACTTCCTAAGTGTCAAGATGGTTAAGCACTGAAATAAATTGCCTAGGAAGGTTGGAGATATTTAAAGCAGGTTAGATAAACATCTATTTGTGATGGTCTAAATCAGGGATGGGGATCAGCTTTCCTGAATCCTACCCCCAAGGCTCAGGGTTCCCTTCTCTCCTCCCTCCCTCCCCCAACCCTCAGCTAGCACTGGGGAGCTCACAGGGCTGAAGCACACAAAATATACTAGCTTGGGCCTCACAAAGCTCTGGTGTACAAGTTGGGGGCCACGTCAGTGGGGGTTTATTTTTTGTTTTCTTTTTGCTTCTCGTTTGTATGTGGCCCCCAACTGATTTTTCTGTGGGTCGGCAGCCCCTGATCCAAAAAAAGGTTCCCCACACCTGGTCTAGATGGTGTTTGGTTCTACCATGAAGGCAGGGCACTGGAATTGATGACCTCACAAGGTCCCTTCCATTATTCTATGGTTCTGTGTACGAGAGTTGGGAAGTAAAACAAGTCTGAGGAAATATGCTGCCATCAGTACTTGAAGTATAAGGTCTTATTGATCACATTCATTTTCTAGTAGTTCACATATAAATGAGTGCACTTGTGCTTTCTCATTGGTAAGATGAGAGAACTAAAAATCTTTTGAAAGTGCACGGAAAACATTTAAATGGCATTGAATTATATATTAGATCTTACCTTTATTGTAAAAAACATATTACCTGAAAATAGTGAGTGCTGTCAATTCCGTTGACTAGCTCCTCTGCAAAAGAATCTTGCAGGGACTGTGTTGCTCAGTGCATTTATACAGCCCTTTCTCTGTCCCTTTCAGGATCTTTGCAGTAGGTCTTACCTCAGACAACGTGGCTGAATCTTTATAAACAAAATATGGATGATCTGTGCCCTTTTTAAAGAGTTAATAAATCCTTGAATTTAATACTTTGCAATTACAGGAATTTTTCTATGGGGTGTCATGTAATTTATCCACAACTTCACCTACAGAGATTGATCAGTACCTCAGTACAAAATGTATCCAGGAAACAATGCAGGGGTTAGGCAGCCAGTATACAGAAGGCTTGGTGGGAGAGCAAGAGTGGCATGCTACCAGAACAGAGCAGTGTTCCTGCTTCCATCATTGTTTATCACAGTTTCCCTTTGAATGATTGTGCATATTTACATCCCACTTCAGGTGCATGCACATTCCAAGTTCCTTAAGCAGAGACTTATGCAACTGAGTAAGAAGGTTATAGTTCCTTCTTACTACATGTAAAGTCATTTTAAGCAGCTCCCTTTTTTTCCTCAGACATCTGTTTTCTAGATAGCTTGCTAGAGCTCTTTTGATATTTATAAATAGCTTCAAAGTTGGAGTTAATAGTTTATTC
This sequence comes from Pelochelys cantorii, assembly GCA_032595735.1. Classification (NCBI taxonomy): domain Eukaryota; kingdom Metazoa; phylum Chordata; order Testudines; family Trionychidae; genus Pelochelys; species Pelochelys cantorii. The sequence continues at coordinate 39,853,185 of CM064330.1, forward strand.
CCTTGAGGGGTAATTTTTTCTTATTTCTTATTGTATTATTGTCTTGTTTATTGGTGACTTCACTGCGTTAAATATGCAGAAATCTCCACGTTAAAGTAATATGACACTTGCTAAGTTTCAGTGCCTGTGAGCAGGGCCATCCCTGAAGAGTGTGGAGTCCCTGGGCAAGGCAATAGACAGATGAAGAATAAGTGCTGGAGATATCACTAAAGGTAGGGGAGAGAGTGCTTGAGAGGGAAGTTTGGTTCTAGGAGTTCCTTTGTGGAAAGTGGGTTACTAATTAAAATAATTTGAAAAAGTTCAGGGCATATCTCCCTCCTGTATTTGGTTCAGCATGAGAAATAGAAATACTTTTGTTACCTGTTGTTTGCTACAAGGACATTATTGAGTGACCAGCATTACTTTGTTTATTGCATAGGATACAAAAATTAGTGCTATACTAATTTTATCCTATGTATGTAATTTTTAAGCTGGCACCACATTACATGTGGCTTGCACACTAAACCAATCCAAATTTTGGCCATCAGCAACATTGTACTGTAGCTGTACAAAATCATATTGCACTAAATGCAGCATACTAGACTTGGACTTATTAATACTCCCACCTTAACATTGCATATTTTCAGCCAAAGTAATGTGTTAAATCAGTCGTCACACAGATATCAGTTTTAGCACATGTAGCAAAGCAGCTTCTTTGTTTCTGCCTGATCAATTATGCAGTACAAGCAAACAAAGTCTTGTCAACTGCATTATAAAAGCTGAAATGTCTCAGGGAAGAGAGAAAATTTTTCAGTGAAGAAAGGACACAGGAACGTAACAGTTCAAGCTGAAAACAGTGAATTCAGGACATTTGATTATTAGTACCTTGAAAAGGGTCTGAGGGCATTTGGGTAATGAATTTAACAATGGTTGACTATTTCATAAATTAACACTCCCATCAGACTGAACAGAGATTGATAAAATATTCCATTTATTTGTCCTACAAACTGGCATTAGGAGTGGACTGAGGTCATGGTTTGGCACACTGTTTGAAGAGCTTGCACAAAAAGACATTCTTTTTGTGGAATCTGTAAATATATAAAAGCAAGCAACTCTAGAAATAACTTGGCTAAATGTTTATTTTCTTTATATTCCTTAAAGCATGGATTAGAGATTTTTTTTTTAAATGTCCTTGCTGGCCACATATAAAAGAAGTAGGAAATTGCTTCTGAACTGTAGATGGAAATTAGGAGAAAATATCTGAACATTGTTACAGCCATTTGAGCTATCTCATCTGCACTGCCGATTCCTTTAGAAGTGGTCTTTTCCTTCCGTCTTTGTTAGCCTAAGTGCAAATTGAATTGCTCTCCTTGACTTACCCTTCTGGTGAAGAATGTTCTGAGTAGCTTCCTGCTAGTAACTTCACAGTCTGCTCTGAATATGAGTAAGGGCATAGTTTTACTGACAAAAAGAAACAAAACAAAACACCTTCCAATTTGTAGCTGGTAAGATGCTGCCCATGCTGTTTCTGCGCACGGTGGGCACGTTGAGGGGCAGGGTAAGGAAAGGATGTGCCAAGGACAGGAGGAGATTAGTGCTGTGCACAGCATTTTGGTCAGGGATCTGATTCCTATGGGATTCAGCAATCCCAAGTAAATATCTGCCCCAAATGATGCCAGGGACAATTCCAGGAGCCACTTCTCCCTCCTATTCACTTCAGTCCCACTGAATATGAACTCAGTTCATGAAATCCAGCCCTTGATGACTTTAGAGAGGCGTGAGATAAATATATCTGTATGTACATGTTTTATAATGGTAAGATGTACTCTGATAATATACCATAGGGCCATATAGGAACCCAGTAGGCATCTAGGAAGGGGAACTCAATATCTTTGCTTGGCATGGAGAGAAAATTAAAAATAAAACATAATTGAAAAATGGCATCTAAGATTTTAGCAGACCCTAATAAAATCCCAGCTCCTGCATGCCATCAACATCCATTCATTCTATCTGCCTGATTGACTAGAGGTCCTGGATGGCTGCTGCAATCAAGCTGTTATCAGAACAACTTGTTTGAGGGAAAATACACATCAAAACCCTCCCAAGAACACTCCTTTAAATTCAAGGAAAGCAGAAAATCAGGGGGGTGGAAAAATATTCTACATGATGTGAGAATTACAGGTTATCATTAAGGTTAAGATTTTGTCATGGTTATTTTTAGTAAAACTTATGGACAGGTAGTGGGCAATAACATTTCTAGAAGATAATGTTGATCAAATCATGTCAAACCAAACTAATTATCCTCCTTTGATAGATGACAGATCTTATGGATGCAGTAAGCAGTAAATGTGATGTATCATGACTTTAGTAAGGCTCTTGATGGTCCTCTCAAACCAGATAAGTATAGCCCCTAGCCAAACATACTGTAAGGTGAAATGACAACTGGCTGGAAAACTGTACTCAGAGAGTAGTTGTTCAAGGTTCTCTATTGAGCTGAAAGTGTATATCAAAGGGTCCCTCAGCAATCTGTCCTGGATATGGTCATGTTCAATACCTTCATAAATTATTTGGATCATGACATAGAGATACAGTAAAGTTTGTGGATGATATCAAACTGTGATGGGTTGCAAGGGTTTGAAGGACAGGATTACAATTTAAAATATTCTTGACAAACCAGAGAAATGATCAGGATTAAATAGGATGAAATTCAGTAAGGACAAATGTAAAGTACTCTGCTTAGGAAAGAATAATCAATTGCACCCATACAAAATGGGAAATGACTGCCTAGGAAGGAGTACTGCAGAAAAGTTAGAGTGGATCACAAAATAAATATGAATCAGCAATGTAATTCAGTTGCAAAAAAAGCAAACATCATTCTGGGATGTATTAGCAGGAATAATATAAGCAAAATACACAAAGTAATTCTTCCATTCCACTCAGCATTGATAAGGCATTGCTCTCCTTGGCCTCTGATGATAGGACAAGAACAATGATCTTAAATTGCTACAAGAGAGGTTTTGGTTGGACTTTAGGAAAAACTTCCTGACTGTCAGGGTGTTTAAACTCTGGAATAAATTGCCTAAGGAGGTTGTGGAATCTCCATCAGTGGAAATATTTAAGAGCAGGTTGGTTAGACATCTATCAGGGATCATCTAGATGGTGCTTGGTCCTGATGTGAGGGTAGGGGACTAGACTTGATGACTTCTTGAGGTCCCGTCCAGTTCTGGTGTTCTCTGATTCTATGAAGATCTCAACGTCCATTATTCCAAAATAATGCTGCTGTGTAGATGTACCCTCTGAGAATTCTATGGGCTGGCCATCAAGAGAGTGGATTCTCTTTTATGGGCCATCAGCACATGTCTGTCTGACCTTCGTTGCAATTGAAAGGTTGGTTGTGGGTGTCTCCCAGCCTCAGAACGTATTTCAGTGACACATAGAAATGTTTCATAACTTCATGTATAATTAATAGCACATATAATCCTACAGGATACTAGTGTTCAACAGATCAGACCTTTTAAAATGAGGCCTTACATGGCATACTTCGTATAAAACGTATCATTGTAGGACAGTGGGGAATATGGGGGTTCCAGGCTGCTGCATTGAGGCCCAGAGGCCACAGTGATCAAGAGAGTTAAATATAGATTTTCATTTGGATCTAAGCATTTGATTCTTTTAGGCATTTTTGAAAATCTGATCCAATTGTATCTGAGACAGTATTGCTGACGTTTATTACTATTCTCTGAATTAATTTGTATAGTATGATAAAAGTCTGATAGCGTAGGAAAAAACCCATTCCTATCTAAGGATTTTACAAGCGAATGGCCTGTTCCTACAAGCGCTTATTCACACAAATACAGGCTTTGCAGGGTTGGGCTCTAGGTTAAGACAAATTGACAAGAGGGAGTAATAATCATTGCCTAGGGGCTGCAGGGAGGTGAAGACAAAGGTGATAACAATGGCATAATTTGGCAGCCTAGGGGAGTAACGTGAACATCTTAAGAGTTTAACAAAGTCAGTTTTCTATTACTTAGAAGGCAGACGAGAGATTTGAGGCCTCACAAAATGAATGTTTTTTAATGATGGAGCTGAAAGAAGAAAGGAGGGAAGCACATTGCCCAGGTCCCTTAAACCTAGGCCCTGTGGGTTAATCCACCACTTAATGCACTTAAAATGTGCAGATGAGTTAACTTGAAAATGTAATAAAATTCAGTAAGAATCTGATTTTTTAAAAAAATGTTGGGTTCTCTAATATCACAGGTCATGAATGTAGAGGGTGAAAATTATCCACCTGTGGAAAGGATCTGCATGAGGTCCTAGACTTGAAGCAGGAAGAGTGAATTTTATACATAGTATTTCTGAATCAATGGCATTAAAATCTATAGAATGCTTTTTGTTGTTGAAAATAATAATTTTGGTTGCAAATTTATCTTTGGATTAATAAAATAATTTTAATAAAGGAAATTCAATTAATATACAAAGCAACATTCAGATTTCTGTGTAAATCCATAAATGCATGGAATTTTCTTTTAGAGTTTAGGATTAAGCCTTCAATAACTTACTAGCAGTAAAGTTACCCAGCTATGCATCCTGTGTACATAAATATTTGAAGTTTAATGGCTCACTGAAGTTTCATCCTTTTCTCTGTTTAACACAGAATCTGAACATATCAATGTATTTTTTGTTCCTATTGAATATTAAAATGTTTCTGTGTGTGCTGAGAATGTTCTGACTCTAATGGACTTGTCTGATATATAGCCATGAAACAAAAAATGTTTTTCCAGTCCTGATCATATACATACAATGACATGTTGGGTAAGGATTGCTTTTAACTGTTTAGCAACCAAAAAACATTGCCATTTTATATTACTGAAGAATCCTATGCAAATATGAAAATGAATATTGTATTATCCCTAGTATACTATGGAGACAAGGGCTCAGATACCAATTTATAAGTACATAGATTAGCCAAGACAAGATTACTAGGTTTAAAGAGTCAACTCAGGTTATATTTTCCATAATACTACAGGTACACTAACATTTCAATACAAATACTAAGGAAACACTGGATAAATATCACACTTACGTGGTAATTTCCAGAGGAGACTTTGGCATTAGCTTAGGGCATTGCTGTGGGAAGTGGACATGTGATAATGACAGCATAACACAATCTCAAACAGAGAGAGCACGTCTGGCATTGTCTTGAGAGTTCCCCTTTGCCCAATAGACACAGATGAATGCTAGACAGTAGAGAAAAATACTACACAGTGGCATGGTATGTATTCTGAGATACTAGATGCACACAAATCCTCCTTTGTCTGCTAATGCGTGGGTATAATGTCTGCTAAGAACTAGAGGGTATTCAGGCAGGACCATAATGTGAATAGCATGAGCTTCAACATAGTTTTTCCACTTTGCAGAATTCACTGTGCCCTCAGTCCTGCTGCCAATGGTGTCAGGGCTGTGCCCTTAACTTCACAGAAACCTGAGCTGGGTTTCCACATGCAGGAAGAGGCTCACTAACATTTTTGAAAAAAGAATTTTCTTTTAATGTTAAAAGCTAATCCATTCTTATGGCTGTTTAAGGATAGGTCTTAGTGGTACATTTTCCCAGAAGAAACTTCTGGAGGTACTGTGCCTTGTGGGGCTCCCTATCTGACTTCAACTAATGTTGCCTCAAATCCAGCTCTCAAACAGGGGGAAAGGAATTGCATGCTAGAATAACTGGGATAGTATCAAAGTCAGCATTAACTTGTGTCTGAAATCCCCTAGAAACAACTCCAGAGAAGGACAGTGCTGTAGGGAGCAGCCACCCTTCAAGCCCCTTTCCTTTCTCCCCATTGATCTGTAGAAGGACCTTTTCTTCCATACATCAGAGTACCTAGATCTGCTGCTTTCTGTGCTTTTTTCACTCCCAGAGCAAAAAGGAGATGTTAGCTGATTGGTGCTGGAGGTATGTCATGGCAGTATGTTTAGTCACATGGGACCATGCTTTGCATATGAGATTACTTAATGCCTCAGCCAATCTGCCTCTCTTGTGCTGTGTCTGTCCTTAAATGGAGTCTCAGAGCTGTGTTTATAAAGGCCTCTCAAGTTTGCAAAACTGTTGTGAGGGGTGCTGACACAATTTAGGGAACACCTCTACCTACCTAATCAGTCCATTTTACTTTTAATAAAGCCAGAATTGATTATATCAGTATAACTTCCCACCCATAGAGTTGTGTGCTTTGTCAGCATGGAAACTATGTTCTTTCTAGACCCTTCTATTGGAAAAGTGTTTTCCCAACATGTCTCCCGCCTCTGTAAATATGTAGGAGAGATAGCAACACTGCACCAGATCTGTGGATTAGTCATTCATACTTAGTGTGTTTGAGGGTTCTTTCACTTCAGCACCTCCTTCAATGTAAGATAAATAGATTTCAACAATTGTTTATAGTATTTCAGTTTCCCCTGATCATTGCTAGGGAAAACGAGGGTGCATTATCATTTAAACATTACTGGTGTGAGAAGAATTTTTCCAACATCCTTTGTCAGCCAGATTTGTTCACAATTACCAACAATTAAAGGAATAAAAAGGCAAAACATCTGTTATTGCTCAAAATGGGCAGGTGAATTATTGCATGTTACACACAGTTCAGTATAAATTAAATGCAAGCTTCTGAGGCATAGAAGGCAAGTAATCTACCATCTAGACTTCACAGAACTATGCAGTAGTGAAATTAGCTGGGTGATGGTTTCCATTAGAGAGTTAGTCGGGTTGTGTTAAAAGCACTAGTGTACACCTATTCCTATGGCTTTTCCAGGACAGAAACTTAAATGGGCTGCAGATTTCTGGTTGGCTTCATGAGTCTGTAACCAGAAATCTATTTTTTCCATAACATTGGTATGTAAGCATCAAATGTAAACAACTGAGAGGGCTTGACATAATTACTGAGGGTCACAAACCACTAATGGCTAGAAAATATAGCTAAAGTCAAAGGTCCTGCTAAAAGAAAATGAGTACAGCAAAAGGTGGGTCATTTTCTATATCTAAAATGTGAGTCAATTTCTCTGGTGTCAAGGAAAGGAGGCTTTTCTTTGCTGACTGTGCACAAAAAAGGGAACTCTTACCAGGAGGATTCTCTTATGTTTGGAGATCCACAATAATATGCAAATATAATTAAAGAGATGCTCCTTTTAGTCATTAGTCACTTGGATGCATTGGTTCATCATTGTTTTTATTTTTGGTTCTAGGAACAAAAATAACAGATTGTATGGAGCATCAAAACTCTTTAGCCATCCCCCCTGTATTCTATAAATAATATTAGCACACACTATTGTATATGTCAGATATTATTTCAGAACATATTGTGTTGCTATGCTTTTGCAAAACAAGTAGCTGTGGGGAAACAATGTAATTAAAAAGTTTCACTATCTACATGTTTTGTTAGTCTTTAAAGTGCTGCTAAACTATTTAGTGTAACTAATGTGAGTAGAGTTCTCCACTTTACATTATGACTTTGTGGCTTTATTGAAATGGTGTATTTTTAAAAGATTGCACAAGTACTCTAAAAAGCTACTAAAATGTCCTCATTTTTATTGTGGCAGGAATGCTCTTCTCTTGGCCCATAGCTGCAATTCATCAGGCACAAGCAAAGCAACATCTTCACTGAGGAAAGTACAGCTATAGGTACCCAAGAGGCTAGGAATAAGAACAGTTCCTCTGTGCAGCTGAAACTATATCTCCTAGGCATTATAAAAATTGAAAAAGCTTCAAGGATTATCATCAGATCAACCCAGGCAGACATTTTCACCCCCTTTTAAATATGATATGAAAGTGTCTTGCCTTCTACTGCAGCATCTGGCAGTAGCCCCGCTGAGGAACAGGACAGTAAAACACATGTCTTTTCTATGGCAATGTCTGCATTCTTTGGAAAAGCTGTAAAGCATCTTCCATCTATACAGGTTGTGCCTCTATAATCTCCTTTGTCAATATCTAACATGGCATCCATTGGTGCTCCAGGACTGAAGCACTCCTGGGGAAAAGCCAAGAGCCCCACAATCAGCAACTCCTCCCCTGCTCTCTCAGAGCTTCTGGAGCACCACAAATAGCTCAGTTGTAGCACTCAAGCTCAGGGAGGGAGGGAAGAGAAGAAGCAGGGTTGGGGGAGTTCTTGGAGAAAGAGGCAGGATGGCTGCAGAGCACCATGACTGGGGGCCAGGAATGCAACCCAGTGGTTGGCGGGGAGCCCTGCAGCTGCTGGGCCATGCTCTCAGTTCTCTGGCCACAGAGGTCTGTACCACCTTGCCTCTTTCTCCCAGCTCTCTCCACCCGCAGTTCTACACCATCAATGCTGGCACCTTTGCTGCTGCCAGAGTGGAGCCCCAGAGCCAGTGGCAGCAGCAGCGCCAACATTGACCTTGCCTGGCTGGGGACTGGTCAAGTCCTGAGGGTCCCAGACCAGTGAGGTTCAGCCTGTATAGAATTTTATTAAATCTCTAGAGAAGCATTCAGGAGAGTCTATATTTGGCCTATAGTGTTTATTAGGTGACTCAGAAATTGATTCAATAGGCAGCCTATAACAACCATTCTTTTTTGAAACTATAGGCTCAACCTTATCCTCATTAAAGACAATCACTAAATTCCACTTGGAGTCAGTAGGAACAGGGCTGGATTTTGACATTTCTTTTACCACTCTGGTATTGCAAAATGCCCTTATCTAGTGCTCTTAGTTTCTAATTACCTATCAGAGCACTCCTATCAACTATAAATAAGGATTATATCTATCACACCATTAGTTCATGATATTAAATGATGTACTATCACCTGAAGGCTAGTGAATGATAATTTAATATGTGCAGCTCTCTAGTGCTGTTGTGACAACTGCCGTCTTGTCTGAGCCACTAGGACTAGGGGATGAACCTGGGAACTCCAGGACTAAAACCATGAGGTAAATAATGAAGGCTCCAGAGCTGTACAACACATATCTTCGACAAGGGAGAACCTGAAAAAACACATTCACCAGGGATTAAATACTTCACCTGCTCAAAGTAATCTCCATCCTATGCAACTGAAGTACATAGTAGCTCAAATCTCAGAGCAGTGATGACCACTCTCTTGGTTCTTACACTGGGGCTTGAATCAGGGACCACTAAAGCATGCACTGCTACAGTTTGAAGTGAAAAACCAACATGTAGCCATGGGCTGTTACTGTTCATATTCCGTCTAACTGAAGGTACAGGGGAACCTGTAACACATACTAACCAATGAGTTTATACTATATTGGGGGTTGAATGGGTTATCTAAAATGCTTTGGACATATTTTTATTTTTAATTTGGAAAATGTCTTGATGTTTCAGTTACTTTGGACAGTGGTGCTTTATATAAAAACAACAAGTATAGGGTAGAATGATTCCGTAAATGAAAATAAAATATTGTTAGTGAACCATCTCTTGGGAGTTAACTAAACTTATTGTACACTTATAAATGAGGTGAACTAATGGATATTCTGTTTCAGATATATGGGCCTTTCAGCTTTAAATGAGTTCTTACTATAGGCTGCGTTTAGAGATGATTTATCAAGCACTCTTTCAATAACAAATTTACCTCATCACAGACAAGACATCCCAATAGGTTTATCACATCTATAATGTCTATGAATTTATATAATTCTTTGTAAATATTGTCTGTCTTGTTTCTGCCTCAGTAATAAAATAACTAGGCTTGGAAGGATTAGATTTTTATTGGTAAATGTCAGTAAATGTTGATTTCACTGTACACAAACAAACCAATGAAAATGTTCAGATGAGCTAAGTAAGAAATGTGCTGCTTGGGAACTTAGGTGTTGATTTAAATATAAGTTGACGTGTTGTTGAGAACTAGTGTATTCATAGTTGTAAAACTTCACCTTTTTAAATATCAACATATACAAAACTTTTATTAAATAATCATCGTCTGACACCATTCCACACTATTTCCTGTGAAAATGCAAATTGATAAGTTGAAAAAATGCTTAAAACCTATAATTTTGCACAACTGCAAAAGTTTTTAAATTAACTTAACTATAACCATTGACATTTTTTAAAATAATAAAAAAAGAAAATCAAATTCTGCCAAGCCTAAAAATAAACTAGCATTCAAAATTTTTAAAATAGGTTTTCTCTAATATGTTTTATATTCAGATATCCAAGACAAGCACTTGATGATCATATATTATTCTCAAGAGGAAGTATGTTTTCATAGTTAAAGTACAGGATTGGGCACAAAGAGTTCTAAGTACATCTCTGCCACTGACTGGTTCTTTGACCATGGCAAGTCATCACAACTCTTTGCCTCAGTTTGTCTGTAAAAATGTGGACAGTGCACAGATGCACCACTGAAAATCTGCAATAACTTTTCCCTGGACGTAAGAGTTACTGAAGACTTTATCTGGAACATTTTATTGCAGAATTCTGAATAAATGTTTCAGCTATCTTCATACAAAATTATAGAAAATTTGCAGGGATTCTGAGGATAGCTCAAGGCAAACAGAATAGCAAGAGTAATGGAATCTACATGAACATTTTCATTTGTATGGGACTTAGATGTATTCCCTATATGAATTGTATTTGATATTTTCATAAGAGTAGGCTTAAAGTTCAAGTGGAAAACCTTTCATCATTGGCCCTCTGTTCTGATCTTGTCTCATTCTTTGTGGTATGGAGGGTAGCAAAAAGTAATGGTAGGGCACTATAGCGGGTAATAGTGCTACATGTGATGCATTTTCAACCTGTGCTACCTTCCTATAAGATCAGCACAACTGGTGGAAGTGATGTGAATGGAAAATAGGCCTTTGCCTGGAGGCACAAAAGGAGCTGGAATTAACCAGAATGTTCCCACTTATGAACAGTGATTCTTAAACTGTTTGCTGCATGAACTCCCTCAGGAGTTATAAAGCTGAGAAGAAAGTGCCTGAAATAAATGAAAAACTAACAATGAAAATCTGCAACTTTCCTATTCATTTTCTGTTGGGAAGGAAACAGAAATTGTCATTACTGCCACTGGAGAGACATCTGTGGATTTCAATAATTAGAAATCTCATACATGCATAGCCTGGATGCACAACAAATTTCAAAAGGATTTACTAAGCATTTTCTCTTTGGTCTTCTGTAAATCTGCAGCAGAAGGGCAGTAGCCCGTGACTTATGAAATGGTTACATATATTGTATACTATCTGTCTCATTAATCACAGTAATGGTTCCAAAACCTGCTGTCAGACTTTCTTTGCAGAGGTAACAAATGCTGAAGTCTAGCCAGCGGTGAGTGAAGGTCACACCAAATAGGAAATAGTGAGTGAAAGCTCACTGATATGTGCAATAGGAGCATATGTTTCTGACACAAACTGCAAAGGTCTAGCTGTGCCTTGCTTGTAATGGAAGATAAAAATGTTCAAACTCTTTCTCTGAAGATGTTGATACCGGCAGAGGGAATCTGAGCCTGACCTGTTACAGTACACAGACATTGTCTTTTTTATTTTCTTTTTTAATTGAAGAAAAATGTTTTCAACAGCTAATGCATGTGATACTTCTAATCTTTGTGAGTGGGCTCACTGGCAGGTCGCTCTATGTGTGTTATTCTCCAGCTGAGTTACACAAAGGAGTTAAAATTATTTGGAGGATGAGGGAGTCAATTCACCATATGTATGAATAGAGGTCTAAATTATATTTTAATACATAGCACTTATCTTAAATGCCATGTTTCTTCTGATCACATTTATTAGATGTACTCCATTTTCTCTTTAATAACTGTCTTATGAGCACCTCATTTTGAGCTCTGGACACAACACTCTTAGGACTCCTGGTCAGGCTTGTTTGTCTGTTGTGTACATCATTCATTGCCATTTAAAAGATGCCACAATAGCAAAATAAGAGAAGGCATTTACAGATGCTAGACTGATTTGTTGAGAACAAGGCATGAAGCAGAATAATACTACTACTTTTCATATCAAAATTAATGCTGCAGGACTGAGTGCTGTAAACTTTTCTGATTATTAAATTGACTAAATACAGGACTCATACAGTAAATATATGTGTGTCACAGAAAAAATTCAATTTGCATAAAAAGATGTCACACATATGAAGGATGCTTTAAGATAAATAGATATAATATTTATGTAGCTGTGCTTCAAATGCTGCTGGTAATATATATGATAAATATCTTTAATGCTATAAAGTGTCTTGTAGCAACTCTCTAAGATAATGGAAAATACCTATTGCACATTTTTTCTTCTTTCTGGAACAGAGTGCCCTAAAAGTGATAAACATGAACTATCACTAATAAACCCAGAACAAACAGAATTAAGCATGCTTGCCAACAGTCCCATTTTGTGATGGACAATCACAAATTTTTCACTCTAGATAGACTTTCCCATCTCTTTCCTGGCCTGTTGGGACCAGAATTTGAATTTTTGGTTTCAATTCTTGCCTGTGGTCCCTAGCGGCAGCTGCAGTTGCTGCCTACAGGCAGGGAGACAACTGAACAGCAGTCAACAGCCAAAGAGATTAATGAGGCACTGGTTATGGGATAAGAGAAAGGGAGAACTCTTCCAGGAGATGAGGAAGGGAAGAGAACAAAGGGGTATCACTGTAGAGGAATGAGGAGGGAGACAATGGAAGGGAGAGTAGCATGATGAAAAGCTTGGAAGGTGGAGGGGAAAAAGTAGGATATATTCCATCAACATGTGAGAAGAGAACAGGCCTTCAATCTGCTCCCAATCACACCAAATAAGGTAGGGCGTAGACCACTCATATAGCCCCAAAGAAGTTTACAGATGGTAGTAAGGGAGCCAGGCGCTGATAAGGGGGAGAGGAACTCTTGGGAGTCTTTATAAGTTCAGATGACCCTCTGCACTTTTTCAACTGTATTCAGTTAGCAAAACAAGAAAAGCTAAGCTAGCAATGCACTCATGCACTTTAATGTAACAGGAAGGATAGTGAAACAATTAGAGGTTGAACCTCTCTAGTGTGACCTGACCAGTGCCAAACCAGAGGATCTGCCAAACCACAGAAGGTCAGTGTTATCTAGCAGCATTACCAATACTTCCACTGCATACTGAGCTCTTAGAAGACATTTAGGGGTAAATTAGAGTTAAATAACAGCACAGAACACTGAGAGCCAGGACTGGTGGCTGTAAACAAACTTTATGGGATTATGGGAAACTTGACCACACCGATGATAAATAGATATTCAGCTAACTAAAATTATGCTGCACTACAGATGTTGGTGATCAGAGAGTTCCAAAACAGAGAGGTTCAACCTGTAGATTTAAATAAGACATTTAATACTGAAAATCATTCGGTCCTTTTAAATATAAAAATGAAGCAACTAACAAGGAAAATAGAATGAGTGGAAAAAAAAGAGAACAAAGTTAACTAAACAAAGACGTGGAAAGGAGGAAAACAGGATCTAAACAATAAGGATCCCTAGATCCTAGTGGACCACAAGCTAAATATGAGTTAACAGTGTGACACTGTTGCAAAAAAAAGCAAATTCACCTCATTTATAAGTGTACAGGATCTAAATGTGATGCTGCTCGAATACAGGTGAAAATCTGGTCTGTATATGGTACAATGTAGCAGCAGCATAAGTTGGATCTAAATGTTCTATTTATTCACTCCATTTCCAGACATAGTCCATATATCATAATAGATAAAGTGGTATAGCTCATAGCAGGGACAGTCAGACTGGTTTAATAGTGCTTTATATCACTGTAGCCATTCCTCTTCAGGAAGAGGAATAATCTGTACCTTTATAACACACCATTACACTGGCATAAGTGCATCCATACTTGGGGTTGTTCTAGTATAAGTATTTCGGTAAAAATACATTCTTAACCAGAATAGTTCTACTGGAAAAATACTGTCAGTATATCAGGCCTAGGAATGGTCTCCTGTTGTATTTGTGGGCTTTCAGTGCCATAGAAGCAGCACATGTTCACAAGTTTTGATGTATGTGGCAGGCCACTGTAGTTAGCTGAAAAGTATACTGGCTTGCTTCCAAATCATTTAGGAAGACCGGAGTTATGATAATATTCATGTCAGGAGAACTTGTACCAATGTTAAAGACTGTGACTTACAGTCTTTGCTGTTTAAGAAACAACAACAACAACAACAAACCCATTTCCCAAACAAATCAAGAGTATCCTGCAGCTGCTGCACTCTTTGTATCTATGACATTGTGGTTCTTCCCACATACTTACAATAGGAAATAACTGTTTTGGGAATTGCTGACTTTCTAATAGAAATCCTTACAGTATCTTGTCCAAAACTGTTGGTTAGCCCAGTCAGGAATATGTTCTGTACGTCTTTAGGTTCAGTGTGCCCTTACATTAGACATGGTCAACATGAGGCTGACATTTCAAATCTACATAGGGATAAAAGGCTGAGATGAAGATAGTGCAAACAATTGAAACATCAATGAGTAATTATAAATTAGCTGAATATATTCAGTTCGACATGTCAAAGACAAATGTCTTCTCTCTAGGCCTAAAGATATACCAGGATGTTTTCAATCAAGGGACAGATAGTCAACTAGCTAAAAGTCTGCAGTTGTTTTTCTATTAATATAGAAGAGTGATCTTTGAGGTTTCCAGATCTCAGTTTACATTGTAAAGCCCTATTGGCCTGACACCACTATATTAAAGATCAGCATGGCTGAAATCTGCTGCACTTTATTAGCAGGATCCCCCAGGTTTCTGTGAGGTTACCATAACAGGCCAATACAAGTGTAGTGGGGTGGCTGCCCCACACTGGCCAAAAGGGGTTGAAGCAGGCTGGAGGGAGCCTATATAGAACTCTGGCCAATCAGAGAGAGGCTTATGTGGATCCAATGATAGAACACTAGAACTGAAGGGACCTTGCGAGGTCACTGTGTCCAGTCCCCTGCCCTCACGGCAGGACCTAGCACCATCTACGTCATTCCTGATAGATGTCTATCTAACCTGCTCTTAAATATCTCCAGAGATGGAGATTCCACAATTCGCTAGGCAATATATTCCAGTGTTTAACTATCGTGTAAAACTTGACAGGAAGTTTTTCCTAATGTCTAACCTAAACCTCCCTTTCTGCAGTTTAAGCCCATTGCTTCTTGTACTATCATCAGAGGCCAAGGAGAACAATTTTTCTCCCTCTTCCTTGTGACACCCTTCTAGATAGTTAAATACTGCTATTGTGTCCCCTCTCAGTCTTCTCCTTTCCAAACTAAACAAGCCCAATTCTTTCAGTCTTCCCTCATAGCTCATGTTTTCTAGACCTTCCATCATTCTTGTTGCTGTTCTCTGGACCATCTCCAATTTCTCCACATCTTTCTTGAAATGTGGTGCCCAGAACTAGACACAATATTTCAATTGAGGCCTAATGACTTCTTGTGTCTTGCTCACAACACTCCTGCTAATGCATCCCAGAATCACATTTGCTTTTTTTTGCAACAGTGTCACACTGTTAACTCATATTTAGCTTGTGGTCCACTAGGATCCCTAGATCCCTTTCTGCAGCACTCCTTCCTAGACAGTTGCTTCCCATTCTGTATGTATGAAACTGATTGTTCCTTCCTAAGTGGAATACTTTGCATTTGTCCTTATTAAACTTCATCCTATTTACCTCAGATCATTTCTCCAGTTTGTCCAGACAATTCTGAATTATGACCCAATGAGAAAATGGCTTGCAGGAGCAGCCCTGCCATAAGCAGTTGAGTCCTGATCAGGGAGGGTGCAGAACTGGTTCGCAAGAGGAAGCACCTTAGAGAAAGCAGTGCTAGGCAGGCTCAGGGGAGCAGTAAAGAGGCTCCAGCCTGATATCTACCAGGGTGCAGGCCTTGATACAAGGGCCAGAAGGGTGCAAGGATCAAGGGGAAGTGGCCTAGGAAATTAAAGCCAGGAGGGGGAAGTGAAGGAGGGCAGAACAAGGCTTCACCAGAAGGTCCCTGGGATGGGACCTGGAGTAATGGGTGGGTCTGGGTCCCTCCTCCCCTCTTTACACTGCAAGTAGCCACTACTGGAGCATGGCTTATATAGACTGCCGCTAGCCCCTGAGGTGAGGGGCTAGACTAGGCTGCAGTTGGCCATGGTGGCAGAAGATGAGACTGAGGACTATTGATACCCCCGGAAGGGGAGCAAGAGACTAGAGTAGTGCGCACTGCCAGAAGGCAATGTCCCAAAGAGGATGCTGCAGTCCTGGGAGTGATGCAGGTCCAGAGCAAGAGCATAGCATGATGACAGGCAAGACACGGCCCAGAAGGAGGCACTCTACTGAGGACTGAGCTAATTTCTGGAATGACCAACAAAAAGTTGCCATGACAGTGAGTCATGATCTTGTTACAAGCCTTCCTATTTTGTATCACTGTGTCCAAATCTTGTTAATGTAAAAATGAAGTTTATCATTATCTCTTTATTCCACTTGTACCAAAATAGGCCATGATACCTACAGCAGAGGAAACAAAGGACCTACAGCTCCTATGAAAAAGAAATAGGAGTAATAGGTATATTAATAAAGAGCAGACAATGGTAAGGTCATTCATCAACAGGGTTACAAACCTCTAGAAATGTATGAACATTTTTTGCATTTCTGACTAAGGATGCCTCAGGTCTATAGTTATGAAACTATGGTGCTCTTTTCTTCATATCAGGTCTTTAATTTTTAAAGAATTCTTTGAATTGCTAATTGGCCATGTAGTCAAGTTATAAAAGTATTTTGCCTGCAAGGAACCATCTGGGTTAAAAGAGAAGAAAGAATCTCAGAAGAAGTAGTGAGCTTTAGAAGACAAATTTTAAAGTCTAATTTTTACTTTTTCTTCGCAAAGGTGAAAACTATAGTGGCTACTGCTATGGTGAACTAGCCACACTCAACCGGGCAAATAGCCACGTGGCTAGTGGTTAGTGTGTTGGACACCATGGCTCTAAAGTGTTAGGACTGAACTGGTGCAATTATTCACCTCCTCTGTGTGTGAGGGGAGTTATCTTCTAATGTATTCAAACCTCAATATTTTCCCAATAAGTTTGTTTTCAGGTGACTAATTTTAAAGTTAATATATTTAACCAAAGCACAGAATAAACAGAACCCAAAATAAAGCACATTTTACAAGAGGTCAAATCCTACACTCTTTGCTCAGTGTTCAACCAATAAAATTGTCTTTTAAGGACCACGGAGTTTACCCCATTAAGACTTTGCACCTAAGTATAACAATATTTATATATTGAGGTATGTCTAGACTACAGGCTTTTGTCGACAGAGGCTTTGTCAACAGATACTGTTGACAAAACTTCTGTCGACAAAGAGCGTCTAGACTACATCCAGTTCTGTTGACAAAGCAAACCACTTTGTTGACATGAGAGTGTCGATGCAAAGGACAGTCTAGATGCAATAATACCTTCTGTCGACAGAACTCTGTCGACAAAGCGTGTTGTTCTCACAGAATGAGGTTTACCGCTGTCGACAAAACTGCTGAGTTCTGTTGACGTTATGTCGACAGAACTTGGTGGTAGTGTAGATGCAGGTATAGTTTTGTCGACAAAAGTCCACTTTTGTTGACAAAACCCTGTAGTCTAGACACACCCTTGGAATTCTCTTTTTAGATTAATTTTAGATTAATTAAGTCAGGGTCTCTTCCCTGAGTAAAGATTTAGGATTTGTCCCAAGCTTCAACATGAAATAAGTAAAACAAACAGTAGAATAACAATTATGTTCTCCTATCCTATTTATATTTGGGAAATGGCAAATGAGTAAGTAATAGTATTAGTTCTACATTTGAACCAAAAGGTGGTGATAAAAATTTCTGCATTATACAATACGTTATGTTTATAATACTTCAAACTGCCTAGGAAACATCTATATAGAAGGAAAATTTATACATAGGCCTAAAGGAAAATGTGGAAGACAAGTAAGTTGATTTTCTGGCTTCTTGTGACTACATTCTATCCTTTTCCTTTGTGCAGAACTTTCACTGCAGTTAATGGGAGTTTTGTGCATGCAACAAGACTGAGATTATATCTCTTGGTGGATGCAACTGGTGTCATATATTTACCATACTGTATATCATGGTGCATTTGAAGTTGCCTTTATTTTATAATGTGAATAAAGATTCAGCTATGGCAAGGAAACAGATATGTTATAATGTGCAAGGGAATACTTGATGGGTATGAATATATTTTACAAAAAACAGTAAAAGTAGAAATAGAAAACCTGCTATGAAAAAATGAATAGGAAAGCTTCAGTAACAGATGGCATTTAAAAGTGGAAACTAATAAGCCATCGTGCAAATGAATCCTAAAACTCAATCTCATTCAAAGGAATAAAATACTTAGCAAAGTAGTAAGAAATTTATTTTCTTTATCATGGATGGAATTGTAATAGGCAATGAAGAATGAAGAAATCTAAGATGCATTGAAATGGAGATGAGCCTAATAATGCCGGGGAATTTAATGCATTATGATGTGGACAGCAGTCCACTCTGATATGGCATGGTCTGACTGGTGAGCTAACATTGTGCATTGGTGGTACAATTATTAGGCTGTTTTAAATATAATGCAAAAGAGCACAAATATTAATGATGTGAATATGGAATAATTAGTTGCGATTAACATAAGGATTCAGCAGATGTTTCCACTGTTCTGCAACAGTGCAGGAGTTACTCTGTACCTTACAGGATCAGTCCCATAGAAAAGGTAGGATGGAGAGTGAGTTCAAGTTGATCATAAAAACCTCCAGAAATGTGGCTTTCTTTGTACAAAAGTCCTGGATCCACTGCTGGTCATTCCAGGTCTGCACGATGATGTGGTCACATCAGTGTGTGCTTGTGGTACTGCTTCAGAAGTTCCTGTCTGTGTTGGGGGCATCTATAGCTGTACTGAATGTCATGAGCAGCATCAGAAGGCTTCCTCCTGTTCTGTAATAAACTAGGTGCCTTGGCTGGGATCAGAAAATGCTGTTGAAATATCCACTTGCATCTCAGACACTGTGTCCACCTCCTGACACAGGAATGAAAGCACTAACATGAAAGTTCTTCAAAAGGCTCCTCTTCCACGTTGCTGGCTCAGGTAGATGGGAGTACACAGACTGGTCAGCAGGCTATGTTGGTGGGATGTTCAAACTTCCTGTAACATGCAGCATGGACAGTTGAGTTGTCCCACAGCGATCCATGGTCAAAGGGCAAAGCAAACACACTTTGGGAAGGCACTTGGAAGTCTGGGATATGGTTGGTTTGACTCCAGTCTCTGTACAGTAGGGTGGAGCACAAGTTAGAAAATTCTAAACATAGGCACACCAATGAGTGTAGACTCTCAAGCTCTTGGCTTTCTAAGGCAGGTTCCGCCGAGTCTTACATATCCTGGCCTTACATTGTAGTGTAGTGAATTAAGACCACTTTAATTCTGAATGAAGGTGTTGATGTAGGGGTTTAGTGTCCCCTTGGAGACAAGCCCTTAGTTATTCATTGTAAAAGGGAACTGTAGAAGGGAGAAGGGCTTATACCTATTTGAAGTAAGAGTTGTTCACTATAGCTCAGAAACTGGATTCCAGCTTGTAATTACATTGCAGTACCTCTCTCTGCTATTTTACTGATATCTAGGACTTAATTCCAAGTTGTATTTGGCAGGCTTCATTTGTGTAAGTTTCTATGGATAACTTGGCCCAAACATCCCCTAGGATCTGCCTACCTGAGGCTGTGTCTAAACTACACCCCTCTGTCGGCAGAGGGATGTAAATGAAGCACTTCGAAAGTGCAAATGAAGCGGGGATTTAAATATCCCATGCTTGATTTGCATAATCACATCATGGCGCTGTTTCGAACAAGCACCATTTTGAAACTGACACCGTGGTTTAGACGCGTTTTTTTTCAACAACGGGGCACTGAGGAGTACAGGATCTTTCGAAAAAGTGCCCCATTGTTGGAAAAAAAATGCGTCTAAACCACAGTTTCAGTTTCGAAATGGCGCTTGTTCGAAACAGCGCCATGATGCGATTATGCAAATCAAGCGTGGGATATTTAAATCCCCACTTCATTTGCACTTTCGAAGTGCTTCATTTACATCCCTCTGCCAACAGAGGGGTGTAGTTTAGACACAGCCTAAGAGACAGCTTTTTTCCCTGTGCAAGCCTGTGACTAGTGGAGCTACTCAGACTGAAGCGGCATTTATATAACAGAGGGAGCTGCTAATAGAGCATTCTCTATAAGAGCCTCTTAAATCTAGAATTTGCTTTCTCCCCAGCTGTGATCCAAAATAATGAATTTGTTGACCTTCGGGGCATATTAAAAATGTATCATTTTAAACAGACATTTAGGAAGGATTAAGGTGGGGGGAGGAAAAGAGTTGGTTGGCAGTATGTGTTTGCTGCCTAGACGTAGGCTGGCTTGGATTTGATGCTGTTTTGTTTTATGATTATGGCCTGAATTTTTCATCAAAGGTAACATCTCAGGAGCTGGAAATAAGAGTCATTGATTTTATTAAATTTAAAAAATTCAACTACTCCATTAAAAAAAGTCTCAGCTAAATTGTGATTTACTACTGGGGGACCTAGTGCTGCAGTATTTTTAACACTCCCATCTATTTTTAAAAATTTAAAGCTTATTTTATCTGTGCTTTTGACAACAGAAAACTTCTTTTGTGCTTGATTTCTCTCACTTGACTGTGTTCTATGCTTGTTTCACAGCACACAGACAAGTCCATTTTCATACATCATAAAAGTGCACTGGTAAGAGTTTAATGAGTGCTGAAATATACCTTGTTAATCCTAAAAATCATATCAAAGTTACTTGAGTAAGAGGCTCTATATTGTATAAAAACAATTTCAACACTACAGTATTATATTAACAATACTAAATGCAACTCCCCACAAAGAAGTAAATGGCAGGTTGTAGCTTATTGGAAGAATTATATCTCACATCTTTGTATAAATTAAACAAAACAATTTTCAGCACTTCTATTATTTTGTACTTGTGATGTTTTCAAAGGAGTCTAGGAAATTAGAAACTCAAAACTCATTGAAATGCAATGGGAGTTGGGATTCTAACTTCCACTGTGAAAATTCCAATCTTGGTTAACAAGCATCTATTCCAAAAGGAAAAGGCAAATAAGAAAAAGCTTACTGTAGTCTGGGAATGGCCTGTGAATAAAGAGAGAATGTGTTAATTTGTTGATGTTCAAGTTATGTATAGCTTAATCAGTTTCTTTTTCTTCTTCACAGACATAGTTGCCTTATATAAGAAATGTCAGTTTGGGGATAAGTGAGTTTCCTTGTTCAGCAATCCCCAAAAGTAATTTAAAAATAGTAAGGGGAATTTATAACCCTGAATTTCTCGGTTTAGTTCACACCAGCATCTCATGGTCTGTAGACAACTACTGGCAAAGCCAACCAGAAATAAGAGACCCAATTTCAAGAGTTCCTTAACAAAGTTTATCATGGGTGTCACCCAATTTTAAACAACCCAATGGTTAAGCCACTCTCCTGTGATGTGGGAGGCCCAGGTTTAAGATGCTGTTGCTTCTGATTTGGAATAGGGGCCTACATCTTGGTCAGTGTCCTAACCAGTGGGCTATATAGTCTGGTTTTCTTTCTCTCCCCCTGGAGCTGTTCTACGTTGTATAAATATAGTTACAGGCCTGGAGAAAAACTGAATCTAAAGCTAAGGGCTAAAGCATTCACTTGTAATGTAGGCAGTTCGAGTCTTTGCTTTGCCTGATTTAGCACAGATAACTGAAGGTGTGAGTCCTGGCTATCCTGGTGGGATTCTTAGGAATTTCATCCTGAGGAACTGTCCCATAGAAAATTTCAGAATGATATATTTTGAAAATTGGCTCTTTCAAAACTTAAAAACATTAATTGAGAAAAAAAATCTCAAAAAGCTACATTTTAATAGTAACCATTTTCTAAAAAACTGCCCTCCTGTGGCTGATTGTAAATATAACAGTAATATGTTAATGCCACTAGATTCCGGGGAGCTGCAACTGCACAACGTTGTTTGAGGAATAAAGGCGAATTACTTCTGACATTTGGGTCAGTACTTGCCCCTTATAAAGATGTCAGATGAGGGGCTATCACAAGAAAGACAAACTACATGGCACCAAAAGTCCAAGTATACACAAGAGACCCTAGGCCAAACAAACAGTGACCCTCCCCACCCCACATTAGGTTCTTCAAAATCAAGGTGCAGAGAGGAGTCCCACCAGAGGTGAAGGTGCCACGAGGCAGTTCCCTGTACCTCAGATTTGTAAAGTAGCACAGAGGAGTAGCTACTCTTTGAGGGTGGTAGTGAAATAGTTTATTACTTATTGTGACAGGGTGGCTGTCCCATGGCCTAACAAGAGTTACACCCAGCCCTGGGAGAAGGCTCAGACTGTGGGTTGTGCAGCTGTGGCAGGTAGCAGTCAATTAAGGCCCAGTGTGGGTAGATAGAAGTAAGGCTTGTGGAGTAGAGGAGAGCACACTTTCCAGCTGTGGAGCAGGAGGGATCTGGCTGCCAGGGAAACTACAAAGGCTTCCTGAAGCAATAGTGCTGGGAAAGGGCAGGCAGAGCTGGGGAGCTCTGGCCAGGCAAACTCTCAGGCCTGGGAGTTCTAGGGCTGCTGGGAGGCAGCCGGGGCTGCACAAGGCAGCAGGTCTACCCTCTTGCCAATGAAGAGTGGCCATTTCAAACTGCAGTTTGCTCCTGAGGCAGGGGCTAGATCAGGGCTACTTAACTTTGGAAGCCCCGGGGACCACAATGATACTCACAGCACATGCTTAAGTATGGTTGCATATACATGCAAATATATATGCAAATAGCTTGTTTCACACAATGCCCTGGCGCTCCCAGCACCTCCTCCCTGGGGGCTAGAAATGCCAACACCCTGTACCCATCTGTTCCAGCCAGCCCCTCCGCTTGCATCTTTCAATGCTCACCCCACCTGGGAGGTGCCTTGCCATTGCAGAATGTGTTCCCAGTGGAGGCCATGTTCAAAGGATCCCACCAGCGGGCCATTTGAGCCCCACGTAAACCCAAACCGCACCAAACAGGCTGCTGGCCACTTGCGGTCCATGGGCCACATGTTGAGTAGCCCTGGGCTATATGATGACTGGCAATGGATCATTGAAGCAGGGGATGTATAGGGGTTTGGGATTCCCTGGAAAGAGGACTCAGAGTTCAGGGGAACTGCCACAGAGTAGTATCACAAGGGAATGGCATTGTGAGATGGGAGGGACATGAGGCCTGAAGTAACTCAGAAGACAGTAACTGAGAGTATGACACTGGCCAGGAGAAGGCAATTTGAGGCTGAAGAATTGATTCCCCAAGTGACCAGCAGGGGCACCGTAGAGCAGGAGGCACAGCAGGAGTCACCGCCTATTATGCTTACACAGAGTACATACTTCAAGCATAGACCACCTCAGTGCAGTCACATACATGCCTAGCTACTTGCCCTCCTTCTGTGCTCCTTCCTACAACTGGATGGAGACAGGGGATACTACTCTGCTGAGTCAGGCTACATCTACACTGCAACGCTATTTCAGGATACTGGAAATATACAGTGCCAAAAGATAAAATAAGCTATTTAGAGATTAACTTGAAATGAGCTACGCAATTTGTGTAGCTCAAATTGCGTACCTTACTTTGAGTTACTGTGCAGTGTAAACACACCTTCAGACCAATGGTCCATCTAGCCCAGTATCCTGTATCAGACTGGGGCCAGTACCAGAGATTCAGGGCAGTTGGAGTGATCCACCCTTGCCTTCCCCTCCCAGCTTGTGGCAGTCAGAGGTTTAGAGTTGCCCCCAAAATGGGGTTGCATCCCTGACCATTTTGGCTAACAGTCTTTGATGAAGCTATCCTTCATGAAGTTATCTACCTTTTTTTTTGAAGCCATTATACTTCTGGCTATCACAACATCCCATGACAATACTACTGCAGGTTAATTGTGTGGTGTGGGGGGGAAATACTTCCCCTTGTTTGTATTAAACTTTGCTGCCTATTAATTTCATTGCATGACCACTAGTTTTTGTTTTGTGGGAAAGAGAAAATAACACTTTTTCTATTCCTTTTTTCCATTCATGATTTTATAGACCTCTGTTCCATCCCCCCTTGGTTGTCTTTTTTTCTAAAATGGTCAATCATAATCTTTTTAGCTTCTCCTAAAATGAAAGCCATTCCACACTGTTGATCATCTTTTTTGACAGTTGCTGTGCAATTAGCTGAAGTTTTCAGAGAACTATCCGTAGTGACTCCAAGATCTTTTTCTTGTGTGGCTACTGCTAGAACCTCCCGTTAGTTGTTTTTTCCCCCAAATGTATATTATTTTGAATGTGGGCTTTTATTTATCATTTTGTTTTCTACTCACTCAGTTTTGTGAGATTACCCTTTAACTCTATTCGATAATTTTGTAACAGCTGCAAACTTTGCTACTTCAGAGTTCAGTCCCCTTTTCAGGTAATGTTATGAATATGTTGAATAGTGTAAACGTGTGAGAGATCCCACTGTTTACACTGTTCAGTGTTTGTGAAAATGGATCATTCATTCCTGACCTTTGTTTCCTAACTTTAAACCAACTACTGATCCTTGAGAGGACCTTCCCTTTTATCTCATTACTATTAAGTATGCTTAAGAACATTTGGTGTGGGAGTTCGTCAGAGGCTTTCTGAAAATCGAAATATACTATCCACTGGATCACCCATGTCCACATACTTGGTGACATCCTAAAAGAAGTCTCCTAGATTTTAGGAAAACATGGCATGTTTTTGCAAAGCCATGTTGACACTTCTCCACACATCTGGTTTAACTATGCATGATAATTCTGTTCTTTACTGTAGTTTCTCCTAAGTTGCCCATAATGAAGTTAAGCTCATTGGCCTGTAATTCCCCACCTGCGCTGTGCTATGAGGCAGGTGACCTGGATGCTAGGAGTCCTGGTGTGTTGTGTTGCGGTGGAGAAATTGTATAAGGGAAACTGTCGGGGTAAAAACAGCTAACAAAAGCCAAATGTGGCCAAAACACCAGCCACATGTTGCTTTCTTAAAAGGGAACCATCACACTATTTCATCCTTCACATTTCTTACATGAATTACAAGGGCTTGAATTAATTTTTTGTATGACATTTTAGTAAATTTATTTTAAAAAAATCTAAACAATTTAAAAAAAATTATACTTCCATATATTTGATTTACAGTGTTATTATTCATGCTAGTCTTCTTAGTCCTCCCTCCCACCCCAGCAGAGCGGCACAGAAACCAGGACCAGCTGTGCCCCCAAAAGATCAGGCCCCCTCTAAATCAGAACACATCTCTCCCCAAATCAAACTGAACCAGATCCACCTCTTTTCTTAGACCAGGAATGCTGGTATTGGATCCAGTTCCCCCAGGGTTGTGTATGGGGTCAAGGGAATGGATCTCCCCCAGGACTGCTGGTGAGGTGCGTGGAGTCTTCTTGGGGGGGTACTGGTGGGGGCAAAGGGGGCAAAAAAGGGCCAGTTTCTCCATGGGTCCCAGGCTGAGGCAAGGGGCTTACCTAGAGCAAGGCGCACCCATGAGTTGAAGTGTCCATCCACTGGGTGCTGCTGCCTCCTCCTGCCCGTCATGGCCCAGAACCCGCAGGATCCCCGGCCTCGGAGTGATGCTGTATGCACAGTACCCTTCCGCTGATCTTACTCCAGGCCTTTCAGGGGCCCAAGTGTGCAGGGAGGAGGTGGGGTCCTCACCATGGGGCAGCTTAGCTGGAGGCAGTGTGGTGGGCTGCCAGAAACCTCCGGGCCTGCCACTGAGATTCTCTCTCCTCCCCACTTACACCACCCAGTGGTATGAGCCTCTAAGAGGAGGAGGTGGGGCCAGAATGGAGCCACAGAGGCTGAGGGATTCTCTCTGCCGCCAGTCTATCAATGCCCTTAGCTGGCAAAGAGGAGCAAGAAGGTATGAGGAAGGTGGCAGGGAGAAGGCAGCCCTGGCTGAGAGCTCTCCCCTAGGCATATGCTGAACACACAGCTGTGTAGGGGCATCTGAAAATTTGGTACCCTATGCAGCTGTGTGTGCCTAAGAATGACTCTAGATAGTGGTGGTGGAAATGTATCTTGCCCTTCCCATCTCCCTGGGTGCATTCGACCTTGCAAAGGTAGGGGGAAGCAGTCTGCACTTCACATTTTTGTGTGTGGGTGAATCCAGTTCATTGTCTTTAGTTTGTAAAAAATCATGTCATTCCTTAAACAGTTTACACAAAAAATAAACATTTCCAAGGCAGTATAGTATTTAATGAGACTCCTTACAAATACAGAAGAATAAGTCCTCTAATGCTAGAACCGCTCTGGAGAGCCTATAAGAAGAGATGAATTAGAAATTTGCACATGCTAGATATTTGAGCAGACAATTGGACAAAATTCTACTTTGCATTGCAAATCATTTTTAATATAGAAAAGAAATACAGGATTTCACAGATGTATGTGAACCTTGGTTGCCAAAATATTATTATAACATTGAGTGCTGAGAGAAGTGATGAAAGAGAAACATTGTGATAATCTGCAGTCTAAAGAGAGGTTTTACTGAAACCATTGCAGGTCAGGCTGGTTCCCAAATGTATCCAAAGAGTGTGGCTGCTGTAGCTTCTGTGAATGTTATGACTTGTGCACTCGGGTTTTCCCCTAATGATTGACAGTTACATGATTCCAGGGGAACATCACTGTTTTGGAGAAAGGTGGTCTATCAGGCTATGTCTACACTACCAGGTTATTTCAAAATAACTTATTTTGAAATAATAACTCCTGAAATAACTATTTTGAAATAAGCTTATTCCTTTTCACAAGCAGGAGTTATTTTGAAATAACAAGCCCACTATTTTGAAAGAACAGGCTTGGTAGTGTGGATGTTCACCTTGTTATTTTGAAATAAGGGGAGTTATGTAGACATGTTCTGATATAGCTTGGTCATGCCTGTCCAGAGTTTTGAGTCTCAGGGCAGAGACTTTCATTTAGCAACCAGTACAGAAAGGAGAACACAGCGACAAAGGCTACCTACATTGTTAAGTAGTTGGGCTTTTGTACCAGCTGCACTTTTCCTGGGAATGTGACTTGATTTCAACATGGGAGTTACATCATCCATCACAATGGATAGCTTACTGTGCTCCAGTCTGAATGCAGTAGGAAGGGACACAATCTGTTGGTCTCACAGAGATGGAAGTAGGCTTTGTTTTGCTACTATGTTTACTTGGAAAGCCTATGAAATCTAAAACATCCCTGTGACCCTAGGCACACTTTCATGAGCACCACTGCAATAATATTTGTGTAAAACATGCCTTGTGTGGAATTATATGAAAGTCAATATGTTGGTTGTTAATATTACTGTAAAATGCCTTTGTTAACTTTATATGTGAAACTATAAATTCCCTCTGTATAACATTACTAGAAGATGTTTAAGACAAAGACTGCCTCGCTTAGAGAAATGTGATAAAAGGATGTGGATTTACCTTTATTTACATAAAAAACTTAAATAACAATGATACTGTAGCACCTTGGGGCACGTCTACACAGCAACTAATGTTATTTCAAAATAACTTAGTCTGCATCTACACAGCAGGCAGTTATTTTGAAATAATGTCAAAATACTGTCAAGCTGGAGGACTTCTTACTCTGATTCCTGTAACCCTTATTGTACAAGGAGTAAGGGGAGTCGGAGGAAGAGTGCTCTGTTTCAAAATAAGTGCTGTGTGGACACTCCCAATTTCGAAATAAGCTATTTCAAAATAAGCTACACAATTGACTTAGGTCAATTTGCATAGTTTATTTTGAGTTAAGCCCTGCTGTGTAGAAGATGCAACCCACTGAAGAAGTGGGTTGTGCCCATGAAAGCTCATGATACTATCTATATATTTT
Organism: Pelochelys cantorii; assembly: GCA_032595735.1. Lineage (NCBI taxonomy): Eukaryota > Metazoa > Chordata > Testudines > Trionychidae > Pelochelys > Pelochelys cantorii. The sequence continues at coordinate 39,880,988 of CM064330.1, forward strand.
TTGGTTAGTCTCTAAGGTGCCACAGGACCATTGTTGTTTTTTTTTTAGTTACAGACTAACACAGCTACCCCTCTGAGACTTTATTTACGTATTAGTTAGAAACAAAGATATCAAATTAATCTAGCTGGTGTGTGTTGAGTGTTGAGTTTGAAGTTGAGATACAAAGATTTAATATCAGAGGGGTAGCCATGTTAGTCTGGATCTACAAAAGAGACAAGGAGTCCTCTAGCACCTTACAGACTAACAGATGTATTGGAGCATAGGCTTTCATGGGCAAAGACCCACTTCGTCAGACAAAGCTTCTGTCGACAAAGAGTGCCTATACTACATCCAGTTCTGTCAACAAAGCAAGCCGCTTTGCCGACGTGACAGTGTAGACACAAAGGATAGTGTAGATGCAATAACGCCTTCTGTCGACAGAACTCTGTCGACAAAAGGCATTATTCCTCGTAGAATGAGGTTTACAGCTGTCGACAAAACTGCTGAGTTCTGTCGACGTTATGTCGACAGAACTCAGCGGCAGTGTAGATGCAGGTATAGCTTTGTCGACAAAAGTCCACTTTTGTCGACATAACCCTGTAGTCTAGACACACCCTTACACTTGGTAAATAGGATGTTAAGAGAAGGCAATCTTTATTGGTGAGATGTTCTCTTCTCTTTCTCAATAGCAAAGGACAAACATCAAAGTAACAGGTGGTGGCCCTACACTAAGGTTGGTGCTTCCATGATTTTTAGAAAGTATGAATGGTGCAAATTCTTGGAAGAAGGCGGTCGTGTTGCTGATCCCACTCTCAGCTTCTTCTTCATGGTGGCATATCAGACAATCTTGCATATATGAGTAATTTTCTCTGTGAAATAAGACTATAATTACTGCCTGCAATAGGTGCAGGGTTCTGGGCAGGGGTGCTGGACAATGGGTGTTCTGAGAGCCATTGAACCAAACTGTAAACCATGTATATGATGGAAACCACTTCAAGCCAGGGTAGTGACAGCATTACCAGCACCCCTAGCATCTTTGTTTCTTCGGTTCTATGGGGCGTGACTTCTCTGGCACATAAGATAAATAGGTTCTCTTTGTGTTCTTCAAGCACACATAATCCTGTAGTAATAATTGCTTGTGCATCATGATGCATTTTTCACCACTAATGTGGAGTTTTCTTCCCACCTTTTGTGTCTTTTTTTTAAAATAGAACTGCCTGTTTTTACTGTACATAAAGGATGTTCCTTAATGAGGAATCCATATTGATAGTTGGGTAAATGAAAAGGGTTTAGGAGCTCAAGGAGGAAAGTGATTGTCCGTTACTAAAGAGATCAGAAATACACACGCATTTGTTTGCATCAACCTTTATGGGGCAAAGACAGTGAGAGGGAAAACATCCCTTTACGTCATTCACATAAGAGCTACACTACATCATTCAGTATTATTTGGAGGAGGGAATTGAATGTGTTGGGATATCCTTGGAAGTCCTGCTATACAACCAAAATCCATTGGCCAACACGAACATAAATGCTTTCTTAAGACTTAGGGTATGTCTACACTACAGCGTTAGTTCAAAATATCTTATTTTGAAATAGTTAATTCGAAATAAGTTATTTCGAAATAATGCATCTACACACAAAATGCATTTCAAAATAGCTTTTTGTTGTCCACACTGAGTGGATGCTAAATCACATTTAAGGCCAGCCGGAACCAGGTCCGGCAGGGCATCAGGTCAGGAGTTACTTTGTGTGGCTGCTGCCTGAGGCTATCTGAGGCCTGTGCTTAAAGGGATTCCTCCTGGACAGCCGGTTCTCAGCTTTCCCTGCTTGCTTGCCTACCTCGATGAGGGACAGCAACACATTTTGTCTCTGAGTGCTCTGATTGCCCTCACCTGGGACACCACAGCACTCTGCAACATGGAGCCGGAGCTGCCCCTGGGCACTCTGGTGCTTCTCATGGACACGTTGCTGTGAGCCTGGCTGCACTTTCTGCAGGCTGCCATCCAGGAGGCCCTTCGGGGGGCTGTCAGTATCCAGGAGGCCCTGTGGGAGAGCATCTACCCTGAGGAGCACTAAGAGCCTCCCTGGTCTGCCGCACTGGGGGGCTTGTGTCTCATTCCTCCCTCACGTCCTTCCACTTATCCCTCCCTAACCCCCCTTCCTGATGTCAAATAAAATACATGTATTTTCATGAACACAAACTTTCTTTATTTAACAAAACTGGGGGGGGGGGGAATGAAACTCTGGTGAGACTGGGGAAAGGAGGCGGGAGAGAGGAGAAGAGAGGGTGGGAGAGAGGAGGTGGAAACCTGGGAGTAGGGAGCTGGAAGGGGGAAAGCAAGGGGAAGAAGGGGGAGGGGAAGCTCAGGGCTCAGGGTTGGGGGTCTCGCCGGATCAACTTGATTTTCATGCAAACCTGCTCCTGGGTTCGTATGTGGCCTTTGGTGGCCAGGCTGGCAGCTATCCTGCCATAGACGGCTGCATTCCTCCGTCTCGCGCGGAGATCATGGATGTTGGGGGCATCCCCCCACAAACCTGAATAAGGTCCATGATCTCCACCTTGGACCAGGAAGGCGCCCACCTTCTCTGGGCCCTGGCAGGCTCCTGGGAGCTGGCAGACTGCTCCTGGGGAGCGGTGGAGGGGTGGCTGCCGGTGGCTTGCTGGCTCATGTTTTGGGGCCACTGGGTCAGGGGCAGTGACTGCTGGCTCTGGGCTGGCAGGCTTGGAGCTGGCACAGGCACTGTGGCCAGAGTCTACCCCTTTAATGGCTCCGGGGAGGGGGAGGGAGAGGAGTGTTCTTGGTTGAGGCTAGAGTGGCCACCAGGGCACCCTGGAGGCCCCCCCCTATTTCGAAATAAGTGTCTACACAGCACTTATTTCGAAATAGCTATTTCAAATTTGGCGTTATTCCTTGTGGAATGAGGTTTACCAAATTCAAAATAAGCGCTCCGCTATGTCAAATTAATTTAGAAATAGCGGTTTGGCTGTGTAGATGCTATTAAAGTTATTTCGAAATAATGGCTGTTATTTCGAAATAACTTTGCTGTGTAGACATACCCTTAGAGTTGTATAGGAGTAGAAGGTAGATATAGCATGAGGGATTCTGTTGTTCTATTGGCTGAAATGGGCTTTTAAAAGTAAAACCACAGGCTTAAAATAGCTAGGACTTTAATCCAAAATAAAAAAAGAATGCCAAGAGTGTACAAAAATGATAAACCAAACTGTATTTCTTTACTGGTTGGAACGCCACAGGAAAACCAGGTGGTGCCATTTTGTTGAACCACAAAAGAAGAGAGCTCAACAGCAGGTCAGGGTTTTGACAAAAATTAAACCTATTTATCTCTGTTGGAACCCAAAGTGTTATGCTAGATAAATCACAATCTTCTGTTTTAGGTATGAAAACAAACTAAAAAGCATGTCTATGCAACTAACTAATCTGGTCTCTAAGGCTTATGCTATTCAAAAGCAAATTTTAAGCTAATGGAACTAAAAGTACAAACCCAAGAGAAGCAAATCCTCATAACAAAAAATAAAATATCTAAATCTTTTATGGCTCCTAAAAGAAAAACGAATACAAATTTCAGTCAGCTAATGCTCAGCATCCCAGCAAGAAAAGACTATGACCCCAGCATCTTTTTCCTGATATCTTAGAGAATGTAGCCAATTTTCTGACTGAACAAAAGAAAACACCCTTGCTCTGGCCTTTTTCCAAGGCCACCCTGCTCACTCCATCCCCACCCACTCTGTCGCTTGCTCTCCCCCACCCTCACTCCCTCATTTTCACCTAGCTGGGGAGGGCTGGGAAGAATCCCTTTTTGACTGGGTGCTCAGTTGAAAACCGGATACCTGGCCACTCTAATCTGAGAACTAAATTTTGTACAAACAAGATCATGTTTATGCATACTTTCTGTGTTAGAACTTCGATAAGCCCATGGAGGTAAAGATTAGAAGACCCACTTGAACAAATTGCCAGATAAAAGGAAAATTAATATGACTGCTTGTGGCTATTGGGTGTTATTACACAAAGGAAAAAAAAGAGTTGACCATTTATTGTTAAGCAAGTCTGTCCAGTAAAAAATATATAATGCAATATCCCATGAAATTTCAGGAAATGAAGGGGGTTTGGACAAAAATTCAGCTAAAATAACTAAGATCACCAGCCCTTGAATTGTTCTTGTAATAAGATCTTATTCAAAATTTTTAAAAACAGATTTAAAAAAACCACCCCAGCTGTTGGTTTGCTTTTGTGCCTGGGGATGGATTTTCAGAGAAACTGAGTACCCACAAAGAGGTTATCAGTTTCAACTCAACTCCCTGGAAGTTGCATGTAATCATTAGCTTGAAAAAAATCAGGTCCCTGGTGTGTAGCTGTTACTGTTGTATTTCCGTTAATATTTCTTAAAGCAGATTCCCTAGTATGACTCACAGAAGTATTAATATATTAGGATATTGGTATTATATTAACAATGCTTAATTCTTTCTGCCTTGTTAAAATGTTAGTTATTAATATGTAAATATTATAATAGCAGGAAAAAAATCTCTAGAAGTATTAATTTAGATTAATTAAGATTTTTGTGTAGTGCTGTGCATGACTAGATAATTATATGTACATTTAATTAGGTAAAAATGTATATCCCAGTGCATAGGTTAAGACCTTCTTTTACACTGAGATTTTCAAAACAGCCATAGTGAGTGAGGTGCTCAGAAATCATTGGAATTCAGAAGGATTTGGACATGAACTTTTCAAAAGCCATAATTTTATTAAAATCTTTGGAATTAAGGCTAAAAACATACGTCAAAGGCACAGGACCAGAGTCTGATTTCTTTACTGAACTTTGCTTCATTGGGGCTGTTCATGCAAGAGGGTATGACTCAGCATATGTACAGTTGGCAGAACTGGGTCATTTATTAATACAACTGCTCAATAAACAGAACATATGTGACTTTTCACCGGAGCAGTGCCCATCAGAAATCACAGTGCATTTAAAATGTTAAATAGTCAAGTAACTGGGATGGAATTAATCTTACAGAGATATTCTGTTCTAAAACTTCAAAATGTAGGCTTCATAAAATGAGGTTCATTGTGAAATGCACTTATAAATTCACATATATAATATACGTAGATGAAGGTATATATGTCCCCCACATTTGTAGTGTGACACTATATATATAAATTGTAATATATATTGCACAGTTTGAGAAGAAAAACACTTTTCCTGTTAAAGTTAACCAATGGATGATAATGAAAAATCTTACCAAAATTTGGAGGGACTTTATTGTAATAAAGTATGTGGTTAAAATGCAAAGCTGCTTGGTAGTTATCAACTATTTCTAATATTATTATTTAACGACTACTTACACTCTTACTATAAACTTCTGGTTTTCAGCTTCTCTTGCTAAGAACTTTCATGAACAAGAGAAGACGTTAGTAATGTTAATAACCTTCCCCCTATCAAAACAAAGAAACCTCCGTAACATTCAACCTTAGGCCATACAACAAATGTAAGACAATAAGTGTTCGTGGCCAATTCATATTCTGGCATGGTGCACTTTTTTAGGAGTAGCAATATAAATCTTTAAATTCAATGACAAAGGAATGAACATTCTTGTTACTGTTAATGAACTCACAATTTGAGAGGATAAAATCCCTCCTATATTGAAATGTGTACATCACCTTAATTTCCGTCCAAAGGCCAAGCATCATTATGAACCTTGATGTGACTTCATCACTCATTCATAAAGCAGTAAAGTAGTAATTATAATGGTAAATTACACATACTGCTGATATTTTTCTTCACTGGATTAATGACTGAATTAGTGATTAGTTGTCAATAAAGTAATCAACAAATAATCAGCCTTGCAATAAGTAGGACTTAGATATATGGTATATTACTTCAAGTATGTTTTATATAAACACTCAAAGAAGTGCAGAATCCCAGGAGCATATCTTTCAATGTACTATTGGCTTGCAAGACTTTTTTAACTTTTTGATGCTAGTAACTGTAACTCTGAGACTACTACATTATTGAGTCTTATGGAATGTTATCACTCATTATTGGAATAATGCATTGAGAAACTGACACATGAATTTTAATGCTCACTAAAGTTTGCTACAATTGAGTTAAGCCTTTTCTAACAACTTATATGAGAAATATGTTTCGGGTAGCCAGACTTTAATTTTATAGGGCTTTTCAGGTTTTTTTAGACGTGTATCATTGCTGTTGTCTCTGAAAATGTGTGTCTCTTACCACCTAATTTTAGTGAGATGGGTAAGAAAAATCCATAGCAAAAATATGTCAGTTCTGCAGCCATTCAGATAGTCCATCTGCAATTCATTGCTACTTCTAGGAAACCAAGCTTTTCACTGACTGTTACAGACATGATATGCTTACATCTTGAATACTGCATGCAGTTCTAGTCTCCACATCTCAGAAACGTATAATAGAATCAGAAAAGATGCAGAGAAGGGCAACAAAAATGATCAACAGTATGGAATAGCATCCATGAGAGCAGACATTAAAAAGACTATGGCTTTTCAGCTTGGAACAGAGACAACTAAGGAGAGATCTGATAGAGGTTGATAAAATCTTGAATGGTATGGAAAAAATGAATAAGGAAATTGTATTTAACAAGAACCAAGGGATACCAAATTAAATTAATAGGCGTCAGGTTTAAAAGGTGGTACTACTTCACATCAACACAGTCAGTCTGTCGAACTCATTGCCAGGGGATGTTGTGAAGGCCAAAATTATAACTGAGTTAAAAAAATAATTAGATAAATTCATGGAGGATAAGTCCCTCAGGCCTAGTCTACACTACAGTGGAAGGTCAAATTAAGATACACAACTCCAGCTACATTAATTACATAGCTGGAGTCGACTTATCTTAAATGGTGTTTCCATGCCGTCCACACAGTGGAAGGTTGACAGGAGCAAATGCTCCCTTCAGCTTCCCTCACTCCTCATGAGAAGCAGAAGCTCTGGTGCTGATGGGGGTACCCTCTGAGTTCGATTTAGTGGCTCTTTACTAGACCCACTAAATCAAACTCCTGAAGATCGACCATAGCAGTGTCAATCTTCCACATAGTGAAGACGTGGCCTCAGTGGCTATTAAACAAGACAGTCAAGGATGCAGCCCCATACTCTGGGTATCCTAAGCCTCTGACTGCCAGAAGCTAGGAGTGGATGACAAGGGATTTATCAATTAATAATTACCCTATTCTGTTCATTCCCTCTGAAAAAGTGTCAGCATTGGCCAGTGTCAGAACACAAGATTCTTGACTAGATGGACCACTGACATTATTCCAAAATAACATAGTCCACATCTACACACAAGCAGTTATTTCGAAATAATGTTGAAATAACGTTGAGCTGGAGGACTGCTTACTCTGACTCCTATAACTCTCATTGTATGAGGAGTAAGGGAAGTTGGGGTAAAAGAGTGCTCTTCCTCAGACTTCCTGCTGTGTAGACAGCCAAAAAAGTTGAAATAAGCTATTTTGATTTAAACTATGCAATTAGCATAGCTCAAGTTATGTAGCTTATTTTGAGCTTAGCCCTGCTGTGTAGAGGTGCCCTTATAGAGTTTTCCCAATATTTGTGTTCTTTGATATGTTATGACGTGGGCCTATCTCAAGTTCAGGTTTCACCAGTATTTGAGCCCCTTCCTGTAATTCAGTACATTTTCTTTAATCTTTCATTTTTAAATTCCTTAATACTGAAGTGATTTACATCACTGGCCACTTCTGTTTCCTTCATATAATTCTGCTGAGTACACTTATGATCTCGAAATAGGCATGGCAGTCAAAAGAACCACCACAAAGTTAGGTTATGTGTAAATAATTGGATAGAGAATATTGGTGGGAATGTTACATAAATCAGTGATACATGCCAAACTAAATTTTTGTGTTCAGATCTAGTCAACCCATCACATGAAAGATGTAGCAGAAATAGGAGGAGTCCAGAGAAAGCTGAAAGGTAAAATTTTCAAAAGGAACTAAGTTACTTAGGAGCCTAAACTCTAATTGCAAATGTGAATGAGGTACTTGGGAATCTTAAATGCCTAAATCCCTTTTGGAATATGACATAGGTGCTTTTGGAAAATGTTACCGGATAACATTAGTTATAGGTATGGAGAGCTTTTGCATGATAAGAAATTAGGACTAGGCCTTTTTTATCTAAATAATGAATGGTGGGGAGAAGGACACCTGGAACTGGCCATTGTCAGATGACAAGATACTGAGCTAGGTGAACCTTTGATCTGACCCAGTATGGTGGTTGTTATGTTTTTAACTTGGGAATTCCTATTTATCATCTTCTCACAATGCAAGATCAACTGGAAATCCAATAAAGTTAATAATGGTAAGTGGGAGTTAAGCTATTCACTTCAATAGGGTCAATATTTCACCCCATGAATCTGTGACATAAACCAAGCATATAAATAGGCATATCATGGATTGATATCGTGGCACTGTGATATTTTCTGTCTTCTTATTAAACCCTTTCCAGATGGTTCCAAATATTCTGTCAAGATTTTTTTAATGGATGATGCATATTGAGCAGCTGTTTTTAGAAAACTCTCCATAGTGCCTCTAAACTCTTTCCTGAGTGGTAATAGTTAATTTAGACTCCTTCATGATGTATATATAGTTGGAATTATGTTGTCCAGTGTGCATTTTTTTGCATTTGTTAACATTGAATTTCATCTGTCATTTTGTTGCCGCGTCAACCAGTTTTGTGATATCACTTTGTAACTCTTAACAGTCTGCTTTGGACTTGAATATCTTGAATAATTTTATATTATCTGCAGATGTTGCCACCTCATTGTTCATCATCTTTTCCAAATAATTTATGAATATGTTGACCACCACTGGTCCCAATACAGATCCCTGGGGCACACTGATATTTACCTCTCTCCATTCTGAAAAGTGATCGTTTATTCCTGCCCTTTGTTTCCTATCTTTTAGCCAGTTACTAAGACTGAGACCACCTTTTTTCTTAACCCATGAATGCTTACTTTGCTCAAGATCCTTTGGTGAGGGACTTAGATATACAAAATGAACTAACCTGGATCATCCTTGTTCACATGTTTGTTGCCCCTCAAAAAATTCCAATAGATTGATGAGGTATGATTCCCCTTTACAAAAGCTGGGTTGACTCTTCCCCAGCATCTTGTGTCGATCTATATGTCTGGTAATTCTGTTCTTTAGAATGATTTCAACCAACTTGCCAGGTACTTAAGGTAGTTTTCTTGATCTGTCATTGCCAGGATTGCCTCCGAAACTTTTTAATAGCTTAGCATCATATAAGCATCCTCCAGTCATCTGGTACAGAATGTTATTTAAGTGACAGATTAATCCATATCCATATGTTGCAGCTAGTCCCTGTCTCTGTAAGAGTTAACCAAAACCCTGGGTCCAAACAACTAAAAAAATTAGGACCCAGATTTGAATCAGTATTTGTAACTAGGGCCTATGGTATCTGAATTGTGTTCTTAAAAATAAAGCAGAAAACTGCATTTTTTCCTTTCTTCCTCAAACTTAGCTGTTCTGCTTTTATGTCTTCTCTCTGCCTCAGATTTCATGAGACAATTGCTTCACATCTTTCTGACATTTTGGTTTACATAGGTCAATTTGTAAAATGTCAGTTTTCTCCCTTTCTGAAACAGGGAAAGGAGAAATAAATCCATAGGAAAGTTATCTGACAGCCTCTTTTAGTTGTCATTTTGTTTGTGCTTTGTGTTAAGGGCTGCTAAGCATTCATTTCATCTGTTACCTCTGTTTGGATTGACCAGATATGATTTAACAATCTCCATGACATTATTCATTTGATCAATGTTTTTTAGAAATGGTACTTTCATGGGCTGTATTGAGTCACTGTACAATGAGAGCACAGTATGTTTTCTTGTTGTTTCCTTAGGCATAATAATGAATTATAAAAATCTATTTTAGGGAATTGCAAACCTGTAATTCTATAACAAATGTACTTTGAATAATTTTGTCTATTTTTGTATTTATGTTTATAATTTTATGTAATTCTATCCATTTATAACTTTTCACTTTTCCAGATGTTGGGGTTATATGGACCTTGAGTTTGTGGAAAAATCAGATTGTGAAAATAACTTAAACCTAATATCTTCATTACTTGTTGCTAATAAAAAGGGTTTTTCAAACAAATATTAAACTTTGAAGATGCAGTGCATATTTAAGAAACTTTTTAGGAACACTTTTTGAACATGATATGTGTCAATACTGACTGGTAATTTCATGTGCATCAGATTCCAGATTCATCACTGTTTCAAGTCTGATAATTTAGCTTTTATCTGTCAAAAAAGAGAAAATGAAGGCTATATTTTATATTTTGTGATCCCTTTTTTTGCCTTTGAATATATTGGACAAAATAATTCAAGTTGCTGTGCAGCCCCCCCCCAAAAAAAGGTACGTTAATTTTTGATTGCTTAACTTTGGTGAGCTTAAAATTTATTTTCTAGGAGCCCTAATGCTAGTGAAACTTACCAACACATGTTCACAGAAAGTGTAAACAAGAAGATTCCTAGTTGGCCAGAACAAGTTATTTAAAATACGTAAACACCATTTCATGGGAAATGTATTCTAGTATTTCCTCAGCTCTAGTAAGAACATTCACCTGGGCCAGTTTCATTGTAACAACTATTCTAAAGTATTTGTTTCTGATCATTAGGGGGAATAGCTACAGTTTATGTAATGCCCATTTCTTGCCTATTCACGTGTAGACTCCAGATAAAATATTAATTTTTAAATGATCTTTCGTATCAATAGGGCCATTTTGAACTGGGTAATAAATAAATTGTACTGGATGTACTTTTGTACTTTTCAAACCATAAGGTTTGTGAGCAGTTGAATTATAAGGCAATGATGTCAGTGCTTAGCCAGGACTCTGCACTTTAGTTTTGATGAAGCAAACTCTTTGGAGAAGAATTTGTGTCAAGTATGGCTGTGAGATACTGTGCTTGTGTCTTGGTGACAGTTTGGCAGAATACCTATTTGAATGATAAAGTGTGGGTATGTCATGGGGTATATATACCTTATGCTGGCCCAGAAACCAGAGAGTCAATCCAGACACTGTGTTGGCCATTGCTGATCGGCAGTCACACAGCAGCTGGAAGGATAAAAGGGCTGGGAAGAGGTATGGTGGCTACTAGAGAGATGAGCAGACTGGAGAAAGGAACTCCAATCAGTGGACAACTAAAAGCAATGCCCCAGGAAGGGACAAACAGACCAATAGATGGTAGGAAGGAATTAAAGCACTGTCGGACTCAATGAACCCTGATCCCATTTGTCTGTCTTGAGGGCCCTGACCTGGAACCCGGTGGAGTGATTGGGCTTGGGTTCCTTTACCTGGATGGACCTGAGAAGAGAACAGAGAGGGTTTCAGACTCCTGGGTGCCACCATAGAGTGATGGTCCTAATGAGATGAGTGAGACTGGAGCATACCCTGCTTGACCTGAGGGGGCACTATTGCACTGATGCATCAACTCACATGATACATCTAGCCACACAGAAGAGGAGCTATTACAGGGTACAACAAGGTTCAAGGGTTATCCCTAAATGTATCTTATTGTACATTTTGCTGTTTAAAAATAAAAGCACAAAGGTGTAAATTTCCACTATTTGCCAGATGTTTTCAGGGTTGTACTTTGGGTTTTTTTGTGTGGTGCCGTAATGAAGTCATTGAAATTAGTCACATTGCAACCGGAAATGATTTGACCTCTTGTTTGTCTCTGTAAGAGAGCAATACATATGTTCACATTCTGCAAGTTTTCTTTGAACTAGTTGGTCTGGAATCATTGGGCTTTTGTTTGTTGTTAATGTGATTAAATTCTACTGCAGCAGAAAGACCTGCCAGAAGAAAATATTGTTCATGCACGGTTGATAGTTCCAGCTCAATCTGATCTTTGATAACGATGGACTTGATTATCATCTTACAATGACTTTACATCTGTCTGTGGACCCTATCCAAAAATGGGATGACTCCACTAACTTCAGTGAAATTTGGTTGAGCTGCCAATTCTATTAAACTCAATGGAATCAATCAGTCTTAAGATGTTTAATTATCTTGCAAAAGTGGCTGCACTAAAATACTGGTCTCAAGTTTTGGAAGTTCCTCTTCCCTCTCCCTCTTTCCATGCAGGCCCCCCAGGGCTCTATTTTTGTACGTCTCCAATTTTCTCTGGATGATTTTAGTCTCCTCGGGTGGCTTCAACTAACATCTTCATGCTGAGTCCTCATAAAGCTACTTCTCCATACCTTTGTCTGGATATTTTCATATCAGTTTAATAGTGAACTCATGATCTTCACTTGCCTACACTCCATGGGCCCCTATTCTGTCACTGTTAACACAACTATACCCTTTGGATATGTCTACACTACAGAGTTTTGTCAGAAAAATGGCCATTTTTCTGACAAAACTTGAGGAATGTTCACACTGCAATTGCATTCTTCTGCAAGGAAATCGAAAGAACAGAAGGTTTTTTTCCAGCATTGGTAATCCTCATTCTACGAGGAAGAAGCCTTTTTGTGAAAGCTCTTTCGCAAAAAGCATGTGTGGACAGGGAAGAGGGAGTTCTTTCGGAAGAAGACGAAAGAGGAAAAAGCACAGGTGCCCTGGTGGCCATTCCTTCCATAGCAATCACAGCTTACATTCAGTCTGGGTGCTCTCTTTCGAAAAAGCAGATCACTTTTTAGATGCACTTTTGCAATGTGGACACACTCTTTCAGAAGAAGTTTTTTCAGAAAATCTCTTCTGAAAAAAGATTCTTCCAAAAGAAGTATAGACATAGCCTATCTTTCAGACCTATAAGTTGTATAGAAAAAGGAGGGACTAATTTTTCAACTTTTCTCTCTCCCAACATTCAACCTGTGTGAAAGCCCTCATGTTGCTGCCTCTACAGAATCTATAAGATGAGAATTTTATGTCTGCCCAGACAACTACAGTTTTTGTTCATTACCTTATTTCTTATTTTGATTAGCGCAACCTCTTCTCTAACCTGTATGCCATCCACATTATTGCTTCCAACAATCATATTCTTTGTCTGTTGATCTGACCTTGGATTGTAATTCCCCTCTTCCCAAAATCTTTTCTGTGTCTCCCCTTCACCATCATATAGAGGTCAAACACAATAGTCTTCAACAGGTAACTGCATAATTCTGTCCTAAAGCAACTTTATCTCTTATTGCATTGTCCTCACCACTTCTACTCTGCCAGTGACACCAGCCTTGATACTCTGTATATCTGCTTCTCACACAACTCTCTTTGCACTTCCTTTTGTGTCAAACCTCTTTCCAAACTAATATACAAGGCCACTATCTTCTGCTTATTCAAGTCCCACCTTGAAACCGTGTCTACTGCAAAGTCTAAAAGAATTTATCAAGCTAAGATAATAGATGTGAAAGTAAATAAACTCCTTTTTCATCAAACTTGCTAACTAATCACCTAACTAACAAAGCCATTGTCCCAACCACTTTTAACCACCCTAATGCCATTCATCTATCAAATACGTATGAATAAAGGCCAAACGTAAGGTCTTTCTGTTTGGGGATGCACAAGCCTGTTTTTTTGCAGTCACATTTTATTGTATGTTAAATCAATTGTCAAACCCAGAAAATGATGCGAAGTTAAATTATAGATTACTGGAACATACCTGTTATGTGAGTGCGATAAGATGCCTTGGAAATCCACTCACACAACTGATTTCTTGAGAGTTTAATTTCAAACAAATAATTCTTTTAACAGTCAATTCAGAACAAAGATGAATGAGAAGGCAGAAAATCTTCAAATGCTTTTACACAACAAACAAACAACCTGGTAGAAATATGTAGATGCAAAATATATAGTAGTTTTCTTTGAAACATCATGCTATTGAAATACGAGATTTGCATTCAGAACAGGTAAGGGAAAAAAGGATTATTCCTCAGAGGCAGGATGGAACTCTGATAACTAAGCCTTAGATCTGGGCACAGCCAGAATGTCAGAAAGGAGCGGTCCTTTGAATTAGTGGAAGGATAAGAGGTAATGTGGGACCCTGGGAGAATTACTTGGTATTTGTGTGTTTTATTGAGATCTAAAAGTACAAGGAATACAACAGAGATTTGTGCATGTTTAATTGTTTGAAATGGCTAAGACCAGGGGAAAAACATTTGCTAAATTTATTGAATATACCAAGCAGAGTGTGCCTGTCACATCAATGTTACTTAAGACTTAGATGAGCATTGGTTTAATGCTCAAACACAGTGTAATGGAAAGGCTTTTTGTATGTTTTTCACCCATAGCCTTATGAAGATGGAAGTGCTGTTCTGCAGCTAGACAGTACTCCTTTAAGGTGCAGGGTCTCTTAGGCAAAGAGGAGAATCAAGGTTTAGTGGAATTTTCCACCACATGGGTGTTTATCAATGTGACAAATACATGGCTGAACAAGTAAAACATGCTGCTCTCCAGCTATTCAATGGGTCTGCTTAAGTTCTTGCTTTGTGCGGTTAGGAATTTTTCAGATAAAAGAAAAGTCAGATTTCATCAACAGAGCAGAGGGAAATTACTGCTGCCCCATCCCTTTTCCCCAGATGCAGATCTATCTGTGCATGGAGATCTAAGACTCCATATTGATGGCCTGCAAGAATTGCTGCCACTGCTGCTAGAGAAAGAGGAACATATATTCATTCTCCTTCACCGAACTGAAAATGCTACATGCCATGCTTCAGCCAGCCATCAGATGGCACTGTGTTGGTGTAAAAGCGACAAGGAGTCCTGTGGCACCTTATAGACTAACAGATGTATTGGAGCATAAGCTTTCGTGGGCAAAGACCCACTTCGTCAGATGTGTTGGTGTAATTACCATCACTCCTCTTCCTCATCCTCTGGTTGTGCAGGGAGCAGAAGCGATGTTTAATCTCTGACACTGACTCAGGTTCTAATCCCTTCCCCCCACACCAGAACGAGAAACTCAGGTTGTTAGTGGTCTAGCTAGGCAGGAAAGAGTAAATACTCCCTAAACCAGTGGTTCTCAAAGTTTTTGGCCCATGGGCCACCTGGCTCAATGTAAACCTTTCCGTGGACCACTAGTTGCTAATGGAAACTCACAGTTAATTACATAATTATGCCTGAGCCATTTTGTTAGTGCTACAGCTAGGGAGAATGGTTTAATTTAAATTATTTAACAGATTAAGTGCTTTAACTTTCTCATGTTAGTTTATCAAACTTCATTTTAAATAAAGTAAACTATTAATTTATGTCCAGCACAAAAGGTTTCAATGTTCTCTTTATTTGTGGCAGGCGTGGGAAACCTTTTTTATGTCAGGGGCCACTGACCCAAAGAAAAATCAGTTGGGGACCAAACAAGTGAGAACCCCAAAAAATCAAAAAACAAAAATCCACAACTCCTCCAAACCCCCCAACCCTCACTAATGTGGCCCCCAACTGAGACACCTCACTCCTCTGGCATTACAGCCCCCCAGGGTCAGGGGAAGGGAAGGTATAGGGGGGACTGAGGTTTAGGGCTTCTCATAGGCCAGATTTACTTTTCTGGGGTTCCAGAGTTAGTAGATTTTATGGACCCTCTTAGGCTCTGGGGTGGGGACAAAAATGAGGGGTTCAGTGTGCAGGACAGAGCTGCCAGTGAGTGGGATATGGATGGGGTGTAGGATTTGGGAGGAAGGTGCGATGCAGAAGGGGGTGAGGGTGCAAGGTCTGGGTGGGAGGTAGGGTGCAGAATCAGGCTGGGAGTAGGGTATCTGGCCAGGGGGAGTGAGGAGGAGCAAGGGAAGGTGCAAGAAGCAACCATGGATGCAGGAGCAGGGTGTCTGGCCAGGGATATGGGGGCAGGAAGTGCCTGGGGCTAAAGCTGGGGGGAGGGCAGAGTGGCTGAGGGGGTTCATGGAGATGAGGGGCAGGGTGCCCCTGGGAATAGGGCTGGGGTCAAGGTAGCTGGGGGGATTCAGGAAAACGGAGGGGCAGGGAGACTGGGAGCAGCCCCGCAAGGCGGGGGATGAGTGGGTAGGTGACCCTGGGGTGTCCAGCCCTGTCCCTGGCACCCATGGGGGGGGGACAGGTGCTGAGGTGGCTCGGCCCTCCCCCAGACCGAGTCCCTGTGGGTGCAAAGCCCCAAAGGGCCCCGAGCCTCCACCTGCCTCCTGTGTGTGCACGGTCCTCAGCCCCTGCATCGCGTCCTCCCACCACTGCCGCATGTGCTGCAGCCCAACCTGCTGCTGGGGAAAGGGGAAGGGCACTAGCTGCTTGCGCACCACGAGAGCCCACCCCTCTCAGCCGGGCCCCGTGAAGCCCAACCTGCTGCCTGCCTCCCAGGACTAACTGAGGGAGGCACTGGTCTTACCATGGTGGCAGCACTCCTCCACATGTAGCTCCATGGTCTGTGTGTGAGGGGTGAGTTTGCTTTCTTCACCTTCCTACCTGCTGGCTGGAGCTGGTGCTGCAGCCTCGTAGCTGTGCGCTGACCATGAGGCTGCAGTGGCAGTGTGGACTCCCTGCTGCGTGGGGGAGTAGAAGGGGTGAGCTTCTGCCATGGACCACCTGGGAGGCAGCCACGGACCACTAGTTGTCTGGGGACCACACTTTGAGAACCACTGCCCTAAAAGAAAGGAAGAAGGGGACAGAGTTGCAAAGCTTCTGGGGGTTGGTTTCAGTATGGAGATGGTGTTGGGTTAGGAGAGATTTGTCACAGGTAGGTAGCAGGGAAGTTGCTGCCAAGAGCTGGTGTGATGATAGAGGGATAGGAAGAATTCTTGCAACCAGTTGGTTTGATGGCAGACTGGGTTCCTCAAAGGAACAAGTGTATTGCTCCAAGGCATTTTGGGTGAAAGGATCATCTAATGAGAGTTTGTGATTCTAAGAAATGGTAGGAGTGAGAACAGCAAAATAAAGACAGTGGATTTCAAAAAGGCAAGCTTTTGCAAACTCAGAGAGTTGGTTGGTAAAATCCCATGGGAAGCAAGTCTAAGAGAAAAAACAGTTGAGGACTGTTGGCAGTTTTTCAAGGAGACACTATTAAGGGCACAAGAACAAATTATTCTACTGTGTAGGAAAGATAGGAAGGGTGACAAGAGACCACCCTGGCTAAACTAAGGGATCTTGAATGACAGAATCCTACAAAAAATTGAAACTAGATCAAATTACAAAGGATGTATATAGCACAACTATGTAAGGGCAAAATTAGAAAGGAGACAGCACAAAATGAGCTCAAATTAGCTAGAGATATAAGGACAAGAAGAAAATATTCTACAAATACATTCGAAGGAAAAGAAAGACCAAGGACCGGGGGTTGGCCCATTGCTCAATGAAGAGGGGAAAATAGCAACAGAAAATGTGGAAATGGCAGAGGTATTTAATGACAACTTTGTTTTGGTTTTCACCAAGAATGTTGGTAGCAATTGGATGCCACCATAGTGAATGCCATTGAAAATGGCGTAAGATCAGAAGCTAAAATAGGAAATGAACAAGTTGTTAATTACGTAGATAAGTTAGATGTCTTCAGGTTACCATGGCCTGATAAAATGCATTCTAGAATACTCAAGGAGCTGAGTAAGCAGATATCTGGGTCATTCTATTATCTTTGAAAAGTCACGAACTATTGGAGAGATTCCAGAAGACTGGATAAGGTCAATTTTAGGGCGTGTCTATTGAGCAGGAATTAATTTGAAATAAGCTACACAAATTGAGCTATATCAATTGCGTAGCTTATTTCAAAATAGCTTATTTTGAGTTTTGGCGTGGTCTACACAGTGCTCAATTTGAAATAGAGAACTCTTCCTCCAACTTCCCTTACTTCTCACAAAATGAGGGTTACAGGAGTTGGAGCAAGAAGTCCTCCAGCTTGACAGTATTTTGACATTGTCATAATAACTGCCAGCTGTGTAGACGCAGACTAAGTTATTTTGAAATAACCCTAGTTATTTTGAAATAATGTTCCTGTGTAGACATAGCCTTAGTGCCCATCTATAAAAAAAGGAAATGAGCATAACCTACGAAACTACAGATCAATCAGCTTAACTGCTTGAAAATAAGGTGATAAGTAACCGCATGGGTTTGTCAAGAAAAAATCATGTCAAACCAACATGAAAGCTTTCTTTGGTAAGTTAAGAAGCCTTGTGGATGAGGGGGAAGTGGTAGATATGGTATGTGTAGTCTTTAGTAAAGCTTTTGATACCATCTTGAATGATCTTCTCATTAACAGACTAGAGAAATACAACCTAGATGGAGCTACTATAGGCTGGGCGCATAACTGGTTGGAAAACCATTTCCAGAGAGTAGTTATCATGCTAGAAGGGCATAAGTAGTATTCTGCAGGGATCAGCTTTGGGAACCATTCTGTTCAATATCTTTATCAATGATTTAGATAATGGCATGGCGAGTACACTTATAAATATGTGGATGAGACCAACGCTGGAGGGGTTGCAAATGCTTTGGTGGAAAAGATTATAATTCAAAATGATCTGGACAAACTGGAGAAATGGTCTGAGGTAAATAAGATTAAATTCAACAAGGACAAATGCAAAGTACTCTTCTTAGGAAGGAACAATCAGTTTCACAATGGGAAGTGACTGCCTAGCAAGAGGTGCTGCTGAAAGTGATCTAGAATTCATAGTAGAGCACAAGCTAAATATGACTCAACAGTGTGTCACTGTTGCAAAAAAAAAGCAAACATAATTCTGGGATATATTAGCAGAAGTGTTTGTAAACATGACACGAGAAGTGCTATTTCTGCTTTACCTTGTGATCTGGTGATGATTATGCTTCAGCTGGAGCAGTGGTTTTCAAACTTTTTTTCTCATGACCCAGTTGAAGAAAATTGTTGATGCCCATGACCCAACATAATTTGACTCATGTGTGGGCTCCAGGGTGGGGCTGAGGATGACAGCTTTGGGGTATAGGATGGGACTTGGGCTTTGGACAGGAGGGGCTTACTTTGAACAGCTCCCAGTCAGGAGTGCAGTGGGGGTGCTAAGGTAGGCTTCCTGCTGTCCTGGCACCACAGACTATGCTGCACCACAGAAGCAGCCAGCAGTAGGTTCCCAGCCAATGGGAGCGTGGAGCTAGTGCTCAGAGCAGATCAAGGGCAGTGTGCGGAGCCCTGTGCACTCTCCCTCCCACCCCCACCAGGTTCTGGGCCTGGTGCTGGCTGCTGCTGGGGCGCAACACAGTCTGCAGTGCCAGGACCGGCAGGTAGCCTGCCTTAGCACCTCCACTGGTCACCTGATCACCCCACAGCAATGAGACCCCTCACCTGACATTCCATGACCCAGTACTGGGTCGCAATCCCTAGTTTGAAAACCACTGAGCTGGAATATTGTGTCCAGTTCTGGGCACCACATTTCAAAAAAGTTGTGGAGAAGGTCCAGAAAAGAGCAACAAAAATAATTAAAGGTCTAGAAAACATGTCCTGTGAGGGAAGATTAAACAAACCCAATTCTTTCAGTCTGGAACAGACAAGACCGAGTGGAGACATGATAACAGCTTTCAAGTACCTAAAAGGGTGTTACAATGAGGAGGGAGAAAAACTATTCTCCTTTACCTCTGGTGATAGGACAAGCAGCAATGGGCTCAAATTGCAGCAAGGTTGAGGTTGGACATGCCCACTGACAGGCGGGGGGGAAAGAGGGCAACTGCCCTGCACCTTCCATCCAAGGCCCTGTTCCTTCCAGGACCATGGTGCCCCTCATTTTGGCCAGGAATCCAACAGTCTGTGAGCCCTCCTTGAGGTTGGATGTTATGAATTCTATGATTTCTATGAAAGCCACACAAGTGAAAGATTTCCATTGATTTCAATAGTTTTTGGATCATACCTTAATTAGGGCTTGACAAACAGCGGCGAAAGCCGCTCGCCAGCCCCGCACTGCGCATGCGCAAGAACCGCATTGCGCATGCGCACGCCACTGATAAACGGGGCGCGCGGCTGAAATCTACTCGCCATGGGTGAGTAGATTCTATAGTTTGTCGAGCCCTGCCTATAATAAAGTAATAAGCGACCTAGATAGAATAAGCAATAAGGATGTATCCTTGCAGTCCTTACCTATTTATGCTATCATATATAAAAGTTGAGAAAGGATGCAGTGTCTTCATTATATTTCTGTAAACTCTGTTGTATATAGTATTTTAAAAATCATGTGTAACACCGAGGGTATGTCTACACTACAGAGAAGATCAAAGTAGGCACTGTCAATGTCCCAGGGATCAGATTAGTGGGTCTAGTGAAGACAAACTAATTCAAATTAAGAGGGGCACTCTGGTCAATGCCGGTAGTCCTACTTCCACAAGGAATAAGGGAAGTTGAAGGGAGATTGTTCTCCTTTCAATTTTCTGCAGTGTAGACAGTGCCAAAAGTTGAATTAAGGTATTTTTACTTCAGCTGTATCAGCTGAAGTTGTGTATATTAATTTGACTTTGTCCTATAGTGTAAACATACCCCCAAAACCAGGAATTTAAACACTGCAATTCATGAATCTGACAAAATGTTTTTTACCCATGAAAGCTTATGCCCAAATAAATCTGATAGTCTTTTAAGGTGCCAAAGGATGCCTCGTTGTTTTTACTGGAATTCAGGGCAAGCTGCAAAGTTCAATAATAAAGAGCAGATCAAATGAAACACAGAGATGTTAAGAGATGGAATTCATTGGAACTGGAGGTCAAGAGTTAGAACATGTAATTCAGTCTATTTTCATTAAAATGGGATTGAAGTCACTGAGCTGTAGGTGAATACCGAAAAGGAGAGGTAATGATGTTTAATGGGAGACTTGAAATGGTTTGGAAATTATTCTTTAAATGATGTTTTGCTTTCTTGATGCTAGTTTAAT
The DNA here is from genome assembly GCA_032595735.1 of Pelochelys cantorii. Taxonomy (NCBI): domain Eukaryota; kingdom Metazoa; phylum Chordata; order Testudines; family Trionychidae; genus Pelochelys; species Pelochelys cantorii. The sequence continues at coordinate 39,901,801 of CM064330.1, forward strand.
TATAAATGAAATATTCATAGCTAATGATGACAGTGGTACATGGCTCACTTGCAAATGATTTCTGACAGCGTTCTAAAAAAATGCTGAAGCTAGAACATGCCCTTTACATTTCTGTGCATTCTCCATCACTTTTTACATGAGAGGTGTGACATTTCGGTGTAAATGTATTTACACAAGAACAGAAGACTAAGATGAAAAATTGTGTTCAGGTGTGCTCAATAGCCAATTTCAGGCAATCTAAAACCCATTAATAAGAAATTGGTCACAATGAAAGCAAATGGACACATCCTTCACACTTACCCTGAAAAATTTGGTTTGAATAATGAAGAAACAGTATCAGAAGTGGGGGGAAAGGGAGACAGTTTTAAATAGAAAAGGTGTTTTATTTGCACGTGCTGTTGCAGTAAATATAACAGGCTAATGTGATCACTTGTATTTTTGCAAGAGGGATTTTGTCTCATAAAATTTTGTCCCTAAATTGTCTTAGGTATACTGTACCAAATCATCCCTGTTGAAATTCTGTTGCCGTCTGTGAGTTTATATCTGGGATGAATTTGGTCAGTTGTTTCTGATGCATGAAGAATATACTTAAATACAAGAGGCTGAGGAGATATTGCACTGCACTGCTGAATCTATTGTAGAAAATTTAATTGTAAAGTTGCATCCTATCCTATCATAATATAAAGTAGGATGACATTGATTCTTTGAATTTCTCAGTCTTTATATCTGAGTCCTTTTTAATACAAGTTTAATATCACAAAGTTGCATTTTCCAGAGTTAATGTTTGCTATCATTTTATGTTATGATCTATTTAGCCAAAAGGGTTTTTTAAATTGAAGCTGATAACACTTTTTCACTTGTCATTGTTTCAGAAAACAGGAAATGTCCTTTACCATTGGTTGCTGAAGATTATTTATTATTATGACACCTTCCGAATTGGTTTTAGTATTGTATCAATCTCAGTCACAAAGCAGAACTTCCGCGTTTAATACTTCTCATGATGGTATCAGGGCACAAAAATGCTGTGCTGTTTTGATATCAATGATATTGAAGTGAGCTGAAGAGAATTTGGAATCTTAGACTCTCGAGACTTTTGGGGTATGATTCAAGAGGAAATGTATTTAAAAAAATGATAAAAAAGTACAGAAAGAATATAGTTGAGATTAATGCATGATGCAACCAGTTGTTCTGTTTCAGGAATATTACATTATGAATTAATAGCAGGATTGGCTAATAGTGTGGGGCATGCTGGGTGCTTAGAGTCCTAAAATGAGAGAAGCGGCCCTTGCTGTTGTGTATATATTTTAGTCTGTTTGTAGATAGACAGGAAATTTGTTTAGGGTAAGGAGAAAGGGGTCAATGAGAGGACCTCTCTAAATAAATGGAAGGTGGAGGAATGGGTCAAGAGGCTGTCTTTGTTAAGATTTGTAAGTGAACAGAAGACCAGATGGTCAACTGTAATGGGGCACTGTCCCTTTTGAGAGCTTTCTAAAAACTGGGTTCTATTTGCACCCTTATTATGCTCTGTGGCTGCTGGCTAACTTTAAGCGTTCTTATGTGGCTTGGCTCTCTGGCCAAGTCACGAAGTCCAAATGACCACCTTCCAGGGTGGTAATGAGTCCAATGAATGAACACCTGTTGCCCGCACTAGCAGCTTCATCCCTAGCTCAGGCCCTTTAAATTCAGCCCTTTCTTTGGGCTCTCAATAAGCCCTGCCTCCTTCTGGGGGTTTATACCATTGTGGCTGGTAGGGGAACCTGGGCCTGCCCACTACTCTGGGTTCCACACATAGGACCACAATGGGCAGCAAGCGGTCCTCAGGTTGCAAGTTGCCCACCTCTGCCCCTGGTGCACTCATACTATAAAGGTGTAGGCAACACTGTCTCCAAAGAGCAGAGGGAGGGAGATAAGAGGCCCATAGTCGACAGTTTTATCCAGATAATCACAAGCAATAACTCATTAAGGCAATAGAGACTAAGTACATGGAAGAAGTAGACTTGCCACCTCTCAACAGCAGTAGTGCTGATGTTCTAGGAAAGCATTTCAATTCCAAGCAACAGTGCAGGGCACTTCAAAGAATAATTGAACATTGTCAACACATTTAATTATTAGGCTTGTGACAAATACTTGTAAATGTGGTACATTAGTGTTAAGTGCTATTAATGTTTTTAATGTTAAGGGAAGATGTGGTATTGAGTGTCTTTAAAGGCTGAGCTTCACTGGGGTGCTATGAAGTGCACAGCCAGTTTTAACTGTACCCAGAATAAAACAGAGCTCTTTACAATCCCCAGAGGGTGGCGCCCCCTCTCCAGCCCTCAGCACTGTCTTGAGTTCTCCACTCAGCACTCCAGCTGTGAGTTAAAAGGCACAGGACTCTGGCCACCCCCCACTGCTATGGTAACTGCAGGGTGGCTGAGAGCTCTGGGCCCTTTTGGCTTGCCAACCTCAAGGGTAATTGCCCTATTTGTCCTCCCCCATTTCTCCCAATGACTCTTTAAAATATAGATTGACTAGAAAGTTTACCTGGCGTTGGTTGGGTTCTTAACTCAATTTTTGTTTTTTGGAAAATAAACTGAAAATGTACACGTTTCCTTTAAATCATTGCTCTGGGGCGGGGCTGAGAATGAGGAGTTCAGTATGCAGTTCCAAGCAACAGTATATATACAGTAAATTATTCCCATCATTGTTTTTTGAGCATGTTGGCACTTGACGCCAATTTTGCACATAGTTAGTCCTAGTATAGTCTTAGGGATTATTAGATGTAGATACTTGAATGTGTAATAATATCTCTTTGTTTTAAGTTCAAACATACAAACAATCTGCATAATAAAACTCCAGGATCGTCACTCCGGATGTCCATCTGAAATCTATAATGGCTATTGAGTCAGTTTTGAAGCAAAGGAAACAGCTGAAAGCATGGTTACAAGTTCTTTTTATTTAGAATTTTACATACTGAATCATCACTGGGATTTATGGTCTGTTGCTCCAGTTTTTAAGTGCTCAACCATTTTTGGCTTTTTTACATTTTACAAATAATAACCATGTGGCAGCGCAGGCGTTCACTTAGCATTATAGAGATTAAATGTATTTTAGATTAACAAAATTAAACTACACAATATTTTGACAGAATGCACCTACTTTTTATATTTATCTTTTTTTATGTGAAGTGTAGGTGTTGATTCAGTTGCTGTTTTTAGATAAAATTAGAGTACCACCAGTGGAAATATTCCCATTTAAGCTTATTATAATAACAAGAAGATCTTGTCAGGTGAACTTGCAGTAGGTCATGTATGGTAATAAAGTATTAAGAGAATCAATTAAAGGTTCCAAATGTTCAGAGCTTAATAATAGGACAGCCAGTGTCACGGGCAAAATGATTTAACAGGCCTGGAATAGAACTTCCAACTTGACCTGCTGTATATACATTCTTAGGCTTCTAAATTTTATTCAAGCTAGTCAACTGTATTACTTCAGCAGTGACAGCTGTAACCGGGCATTTTGGCACACAAGTTGAACAAGCATATTTGCGACCCCTAATTTTTTTTTGTCATTTCACCACCTTATGGCCCTGCTCAGCCCACTCTGACCTCCTTTGGGATCTTAGGCAGATCATATGTTTTGGTCTCTCAGTTTTCACTTTACAAAGGAGGGATGAGGACACTTGCAGAGGGATGGTGGGAGATATAATTCACTGGTGAGGTGAAAGGCATTATAAGAATGCAAACTAGTGTGTTTCAGTTCATCTCTCCAGAATGTGTACATGGAAAATAAAGGGAAGTGGGGTCATTAGTTAGGAGCCCTTACAGAAAGCAATACTGAAGTGCTTTGCAATTATAATCTCTAGGGCTGGAGTTCCCAATAGAGTCACTACAGTGTTTGGGATCAGTACTGTAGTATTTGTTTTATAACTATTTCATATATGCCTTTCTTGGTATCTAATCCTTCCCACCACTAAGATCAGTGTCCACGTGTGGCATCCAGAGAGACACTGCTGTCTGTTAACACATCCCAGGGAATGGATCCACCACTGTAGTTGGATTCCAACTGGGCCCCTCCTGTTCTGTCAATCTGCCAGTCTCTCCTGAGTCTGTCGAGCTGTGCTAAACTGCTCTCTTCTGGGAAGCATTCCCACACTTGTCCAGCAAGCATAAAAATCTCGTCCATCAGGCAAAATGAGATCAGTGTTTTGCTTCCAGCAAAAAAAGTTGAAGTTTTACATGAAAGCAATTCCCCTGCCTCCTGATGAGGCCTCCTGATGAACAAACCAAGGTTCACAGACTGGAGAGGAGAATAGAGCTTACTTGACTCTGAATTTTGAAATGGGGTCTTAATGACTAGGTTCAAGGTAACCAGCCTCCCCTTTTCATCCTGGATAGTTGAAAAGAAATGTCAGCAGGCTATGGCTAGTCTAGCTCCCATCGAACACACAACCCTTTTAAAACATGTCTCAGACAGCAGGTATCTTCCTTTTTCACAGGCTCTATTTTCTTCATTGTACTGTCTGAATTACATATTTTAACCCTCTCTCCCCATTCGTATATCTCAGCCGCTTAAGTTTTACCTGAAAATCAAGGGGAGCTCAACATCTGGGGACAAAAGGAAAACAAATCATATAAACAATCTATTTACCAAGAGCAGGACTGTGGGGTGGAAAAATGACAAAAAACAGGAGGGGATGCAAATGTGCTTGCTCACCCTGGGTGCTAAAATGCCTAGTTACAGTTCTGACTCACGTAATACAGTTGAATAGCTGGCATAAAAAGCAAATTCCTTAAACTCTCTGTGCTTTGCTTGTTTTGTTTTTGCAATGAAATTATAAAGCCAAAACAAATTAACAGTTTCGAAAGTCAGATCTACACTACTGCTTAAGTTAATCTAACTTACATCACTCAGGGATGTGAAAAAGACCCCCTCCTCCCATAAACAATGCAAGTTAAAGCAACCTAAGTGCTATCTATGCAGGCATGGTGTTCCCTTCTCACTACCATCGCTTTTGCCAGTCATGGAGGGGCAGTAATTATGCCTACAGCATAGAGCACTCTCCCATCCGCATAGTGCATCTTCACCAGACATGCTGTGGTGGCACAGGTGCTTCAGTGCAGGAGCACCAGTGTCATGTAGGGCAGCCCTACGTGCCAAAAGAGCAAGACATGTTTTTCAGCCAAGGCACAGGGCTGCGTAATAGGAAGTGTGAATGGAAACAGTATCAACCTAATAATAGTAATCATGAATACCTGGTGTTTCCTGTCACCTAATTCTGCAATAATGGTGCAAAGCACAGTAAGAGCATTTATAACAACTGGCCTTGCCCCCGGCCACTGGAACCCGCCCTGCCGCTGACCATGTGGCCATGGCCTCATGCCCCCTCCTCCAGCACTGCAGCCACTCTCCACATGACCCTGCCAGCCAGGCTGTGTAGTAGCTGTTGGAGCTGGAACCGGGGCCACAGTGCGGCTGCCCCACTAGCTACAGCCTCACCATGGCCCCAGCTCCAGCTCTGCCCACCATCCCGCTCAATCTGCTGCTGCATGGTGAAGTGGGCAGAAGGGAATTCCCAGGGCACCCCAGCGGGTGGGGCTAATCCAAAGCTGGGGGCATGGCTGGGCAATGTGCCACGGCCCATCAGTCAGGGGTTTGCGGCCTGCTGCTAGTATGCGCACTGGTGGTTGGGAACCGCTGGCTTATTATATCGGTTGCACTAAATTTCTGCCCTGCCTGTCCTACCCTAGTTATGGCCCTGACTTCAGTTTAAGCCAGTACAGCTGCACAAGAAGCCTATCATGTTCATTTCAAATGTAATTGGATTTCTCCTGCCTCTAGCTAATTAAGGTTTGGCCTGGCCTTTCACAGAGTTCCAGACAGTTTGTTCACTGGAGTACATGTTCCAGTGAAAGACCGCATTAGAGTTAAAATGGCCTTCCAGCTGATCTTCCAGCCATGGGAAAAAAAATCTCTTTACTGGGGAATGTCTTGTTTCTGAGCCGCATGTATCTAAAATGCCAAAAATAAACTTCCAGCATCTTTCTCTTCTCTTCAGCACAAATGTGCTGCTGAAGGCAAAAGTTCAGAAGAGCAAAACAATCAAAAGGAAGTTCAATTTCCTGAGTGAAAAGTTCATCTCTGAAAAGGTCTGTCAAGCACATGACATGGCTCTTTGTCTTATTTAGAACACACAGACCAGTTATTATTCATATTGTTGACAAAAATATATTAACCTCATGAACCTGGCAGTCACATCATTGCATACACATCCTGCGTCTAAGCAAAAATGGGCATTTAGGTGTAAGATTCTATTCTTCAGCTCCCATATAAGGTTTTAGACATGAGACACAAGGAATTTATAGAGAAGTATAGATCCTTGCATATGCCCTGTGTAAAGTCTTGGAACTGGGATGTTCCAGTAGACAGGAAGAAAACTAATGTGCCAATATATAAAAGGGGTATATGAGATGATCTGTATAATTATAGACCTATCACTATGACATACATCTTGGGCAAGATATTGTAGCAACTGACATGGGGATTTAATTAAGAATTAAATGAGGGTCATGTAATTAATGCAAAACAAAATGGGTTTATGGAAAACAGATTCTGTCAAACTAACTTGATGTCTTTTCTTGATGAGATTACATGTTTGGTTGATAAGATAAAAAGCATTGATATATATTCTTTACTACTATAAGCTATTTTACTTTATACCACAAGCCATTTTGATTAAGGAACAAGAATGATATAAAATTAATCTGGCACAGATGATCTCCTGAGGTCTCTTTCAACTCTGTGATTCTATGAAATGGATTAAAGCTGGTTAAATGATAGGTCTTGAAATGTAACTGTAAACAGGGAACCATCTCCCCACAGGTGTGTGTCAGCTGACTGGGATAAGAGCAGTGTAGCATAGTTGTCAGAATGGGCATCAAGAGCCACGGACTAGCATCAGAGCTGGAGTCTTTTGTCAGAAGCTGGGGCCACGGGTCAAGCAGGAGGAAATGGAGCAAACAGAGTAGCAGGCAACAAAGAGTTCAGGCTGGGAGCAGGACAGAGGTGAGACTGGGTGCAAGGAAGAAGTGGCAGAACATGGTAACATAAGAACAGGTGCAGTGTCTCTCTTCCTTCCTCCACCATCTGTGCTCCTTTTGTCCCCGCTAATTGCCACACACAATTCTTTTCCAATTCTGCTTTGTTTGTTTGTTTCTGCCTCTTCCATCTCCACTTCAGTCCTTCCCATCTTTTTCCTCTGTCAAGGCCCAGTCCTACAAATCCACACTCATGCAAGTAGCCTGGACTTCAAATGCACTACTCACATCTGTAGGAACTTGTCATGTGTCATCGCAGGATCAGACTCCCTTTCTTTCCTCAAGTTCAAAGTGCTGTAAGGAACCTCCTTTTATACAGGCATGTTAATATTAAGGGAAAGGTATTTATGTAACACTTGAATACATATATAGTCCCCTTACTAAAGAGGCCTCTGACTTTTTCTGGGAGGATTCTTTGAGCTGCAATCTAATTCTAGAGACTACAACTCCCATGAACCCTTGGAAAAAAGGAGGAAACAGGGGCTTGTCCAGGCATTTTGGGAGAGAGAGAGGCTCTCCATTTTGAGAGAGAGGATCCAGGCTCCTGTGGAGGAGCCTTTGTCCAGTCCAGGCGCTGTTGTGTTGCAGCTAGAGCCTCAGACTGAGACCCTGCAGGGCTTGGATTTAGCAGGCTGCTTTAGGGGCTGCTAATTGTCTCTAAAGGGGGGAGATTCTGGCTGTGTCTGTGGCTGAGAAGGGCTACATATACCTACACACAGGAGGAAACTAAGTAAATGGGCTCTTTGGGAAAGTGCTGCCTGGGATAGACCTCAGAGATATAGACTAACCCTGGGTCCAAAGAGAGGCAGAGTGACCACCCCAGTGAACCAGAGCTGCTGGCATTTAGTGTAGCCTGTTCCAGTGGCAGTGGGATTTTGCAGATGGCTGCTCAGCTTGGACTAACACACAGGAACTGCACAGGGCTGTCTCCACTCCAGCTGCAGATCTTCAAGAGTACCCACACAAGCATCTGGGACTCTGAATCCAGGGGAGTGCACACTCTGGTGTGGGATAAATGGTGGAAGTGCAAATGACAGATAGATAAGTTCCCTTTCTTTCTGTGTACTTCTTAATTGATTTTGTTCACTTTTAATCATAAGTGTGTACAGGGCCAGCCAGGTGGAGGCACCGCCATTGTATATTCTTTAGGAGCAAGGGACTGCAGCAAGGGGGTGCACAGGGAATCCCCAACTAACCAACATCACCACTGGGACACTCAGAATCTCCTTTTATGTTAAAACATCAAGTGCCCAGGCACGCATGTGAGCGTGACCTGCTCCTGAGTAACCCGGGGAGGAAAAAGGGGGATTACACACATCACACTTGGCATTGAGAACAGAAAAGGACACAACAATCAATCCTACAAGAAACTTGTTTCATTGATTATGAAAGGTGATATATCACATACACAGCAAGAAGAGATTGCCCTTGTAAACTCCAGAAATTAAAAACTCACCGAAAATGCTAGATTATGCTGTTCCCTCTGAAGGAGATTCCCCATAGCATTGGAATGTTCTATGGCAGCTACATACATACAAATTGATACACTCAGACTTTATCCTTTCCTTTCTCTCATAATGCACCACACACTTGCTTTTGAACCCCAACTGCAGTAAGAATGCCTCTGGGAGGGATGCGTGGTGAGTGGTTATCTCATAGGAAGACAGGATAATGCAGAGAACTGAAACTATCTCAACTAAGGCATAAAAGTTCTTCTTTCATGGTTCTGGACCCTTATGGGTGTCTTCTGTGTGGTGGGAGTCTTTTTGCTCTATAGCATGAAATCTATGGAATCACATGGGGTTTCTCTGACAAAAGATGTTCCCTTGTTGCAGGCTAGTTGGCTAATAAGGCTTTTGATTGGTATTCCAGCCTGCATTAAGTTGCTGGGGTCTTTAACTGAAGTAACTTTAAAAAAATAAATGAAAAATGTACATGCTTTATTTCAATGATTGTATTTTTCAAAAATGAAGGGTGAAGTAAGGTTTTGGGGGTTAGGAGGGGCAGGGTATTGGTGGCTTAGGGCAGAGGGTTGGGAAGTGTGGGGGTGGCGCAGGGCAGGGGGTGGGGTGCAGACATCAAGGCAGGTAGGAGGTGCAGGACTCAGGGCAGGGGATCAGGATGAGGGGCTTTCAGCAGCTGCCCATGGCAGCAAGAGTGGCACCACTCCAGTGACAGCTCCTTCCTGAGGGGCTGGGGCAGTGCTTCCTGAATGGCAGCTCCTCCCAGAAGGAGGGTATACAGGGTGGTGTGCTTGTCAAGTGGGGGCTGGGGCTTTGTAAGCTGTCCCCAGCCTCCAAAGGCCACACCTGCAGGTTGTTAGGAGCAAGATTCTGGGGGCTGATCCCTCCTCCAATGGCCACCTGCAGCCTGCAAGCTCTCTGAAAGGGTTAAAGATCTGGAGGCTGTCCCCCCTCTAGTGCTTCTCTCCATGTGATGAACTGCAGGCTTTCCATGGGGGGAGGGAGGCTACTTACCCAGTCTGCAGGCAGGCAAGATGGTGAGCACCATGCCCAGCTGGCCTGTCTCTTGATGCTGCAGCTGCCCCCAGTGGGCACTCTCAGTATTGTATCTCTCTATTCTCTGCCCCATCCATTTCCATGTTATGGAAAATAGTCCCATTCCTGGCACTTCCCATTTTCCAGGCACAATCAAACCCTGACTTTGGTTTAAGTTAGGGTAAAAGCTACAAACCAAATTTGGTGGTCCTAGCTCTTATGATTTAAGAGGAGTTCTTGAACAAATGGACTCACAGATACATTTTAGAGTGTTTTCATCTATATATATATGTATGTTGCTGAGGTGGTAAAATTCAATCTTCCATTGTTGTTTGCTATGTTGAAATTGGTTCCAAGAAGGATGTTGTTTCACCCATGTTGTCTTTCTGTTTACAAGTCTGTAATTATTGGCGTTATTCTGCACCCAAACCCTTGTGATGCCATTAGTATGCCAGATGTACCATGTGTCAAAGACAAGAAATGTAAGTGCTTCAGAAGTTAAGTCTTCTAGATATGGTGGGTCCCACTAACCACTCAGACACTTGGCTAAGGGAAGGGTTTTTACTAGTGCTGGTAGCAAAGAAGAAAGATTGTAAATGCCCTAGGTATAGAGGCCTAAATAGCTACCATTCAAAATGAGCAAGAGCAGTGTCTGTTTGGGCTTTTGGGGCATTCTGGTTGGGAGTCAGGACTAGGGTTGCCAGATATTAGTCAGCCTAGGGTTGCCAGATATTAGTTTTCAACCAGAGTGCCCAGTTGAAAAGGGACTCTGGCAGGTCTAGTCAGCACTGTTGACCGGGCTATTCAAAAGTTCAGTTGAAGGCACAGCAGGGCTAAAGCAATGTCCATGGTTCTGCACAGCTCCCTCCAGCTCTTACGCATAAGAATAGCTGGGGACGCCACACGCTGCCCCTGTCCCAAGTGCCAGGTCTGCAGCTTCCATTGGCCAGAAACCATAGCCAATGGGAGCTGATGGGGTGGTGCCTGCAAATGGGGCAGTGCACAGAGCTGGTTGGCTAGGGCTCTATCTAGGAGCTGGAGCAGGGACATACTGCTGCTTCTGCAAACTGCTTGAAGTAAGCACTGCCCAGAGTATGAACCCCTAAGCACCCCATGTTCCAGCTCCCTTCCTCAGCCATGATCTCTCTCATGCCCTCCAAACCCCTTGATCCCAGCCTACTGCATGGGCTTGATTTTCACAGGGTGAGTGCTCAGCACTTTCTGAAAAATCTGACCTCCTGAAAGATACTCAAAAATGGAGGTACCCAAAAATCATGTGTCACATTTGAAAATCTTGGCTTTCATGGACTTCAGTGGCGGTAAGTTTGAGGTTACAGTATGAGAGAAATGTTTACTCTGCTATTCTATTTTTATTACTGAGGATCCCCATGTGTCATTATAAACGTTTTTTCCCCTTTTTCTCTATGATCTAATGTGTGCCATTTTTTCACTTTCCCCCACACAAGTGATAACTATCTACACATTTATTGTGACTAGGACTTGAGAAACAAACTTTTTTCTGGAACTTACATGGAGGAAATTTGTTTTGTGTATGTGTTCAACTTAAATCCATCAAAATTCACATAGCCCATACATTTGGAGATGTGTATTGAAAAAAATGTTGAAATACCAGCAATAATAGTGGAGGGTTTATTTCCTGGACTCTATCGGTAATGGGAGGACTAGCTTGTTTCCTCTGTGCATCCTAGTGGCATATGGGCATATAGGATAAAGTGAAGCATTAGATTTGCTATTTTAGTGCCCATCCAGTCGTGTGATGGTCATTTAAAAGGATGCTGTCAATATGACAGTGTCCTATTTTTATTTTTAATTTCTTTAATTTTGTAACAGGTTTTCTCTTCATCTGTTGGTTTTTATAAAGGTCTTTTAGTATAGTCTGTTTCTCCCTTGCTAATTGACAATACAAAGAAACAGTGAAGCTGACTATATTTAAAGTGCTGTCAAATGCACAAAGTGAGTATGGCACAAATAAAAATAATAGGTACAAAATGATCAGAACTGTGATGTCATCCTTCTCCTCCCACCTGGAAGGTTGCCACTATTTCTTTACATTCTCCTAAACTCAGCATGGTGCCAGGAGTTCTGGCGATACCACCAGCAGAGACCTGAGAGTGTTTTGATCTAAGCCACCCAGGGTGGAGAGGAGCTTGTAGTAATAAACAAGAAGTGAAGTGTATTTCTAGAAATATATGGCAGGATATAGTTTAGAAAAAATGCATTTTTGTTAAGTAAACAAGCTGAAGAAAAATAAATGTTGGTGTTTTTCCAATCTTTTGTTGGCAAAAATATTTTTTCTAATATTTATTTATAAGACATATTTAGTTCAAACCAGCATGGTTTCTCCTTTACTGTTCATATTCACATACTTATGAAATTTGCATGATGATTTGCATATCAAGCATTCTTCTCTCTTGCAAAATCCTAGCTCTTTAAATGGCTTAAAGAGAAAACTGACATATGCCAGTGAATAGTTGGCCAGCAAAAGGAGTGTTAGTTACCTTTGTTGGCCCAAGGGCAGGGTTTCAAACTGCACTTCCTATGCCAGTGGAAACTATTATACCCAGGAAGACTCACCCCCGGGCAAAGGACAGCTGATATTTGTATAACCCCCAAAGGGATCCTCATGAAAGAGGCTTAAATTTGCACTGCCAGCTGCTTAGGAGTCTTGCTGACAGAAACTGCCCTGGGGATGTACTGAATTAACACATCCCCAGGCTTTCTTGAATGTGACCACCATCCTGGTTAGGACCACACACTAGAGGACACTTCTTCATTACAGGATGAACCTCTCTAGTCCAGCACCCTTGGGACCTGACCACTGCTGAACTAGAGAATTTGCTGAACCATGGGAAGTCAATGTTGTTTAGCAGCAGTATCAATACTTCCACTGCTTATTGGGCTCTTAGAAGACATTTAGGGGTAAATTGGAGCTAAATAACAGCACAAAACATTGAAAGCCAGGACTGGTGGCTGTAAACAAAGTTTATGGGACTTAGGGAAAGTTGGTCACACCATAATAAATGGACATCCAGCTAACTAAAATCATGCCGGACCACGGATGTTGCCAGACCAAAGAGGTTCAGCCAGTAGAATGTAGAGGTGCACTATTGCTGTCTGGGGCAGTAGAACAACTGCCTTTTCATAAAAGACTTTCATATTTTCAATAAGCATTTGTGACTTAAAATTGGCAGAACAACTTTTTCCTGAGAGTGAGGCAAATCCCACATACCATTTATGAGATTCTGTTCACATTTTTAATGAAATAAAATGTAAATTGTAAAAAGAAGTAGTTCTTTTACAGTGTGAAAGCCCTACAATGTGAAAATATCTCTGAATGACAGCATAACTCAGATTCTGTCTCTGGTGACCAGTGTCTTGAGTGTTTTTCAGCATGTGGGTATATCTGCTTCTCCCAGTGCATTTTACAACATTTTCCACATTTAAAAGAGAAGAAAACAAAGAAAACCATGAGTTTTGTCATAATATTTCTTGTGATCCCATTTATCTTGTGGAGCATAAATCTAGTATGAAAAGCTGATACCTTTTAACTGAAGGATTTAATTATATGCAGGCCAACAAGATCAAATAGTTTCTTTTATCTAATGTAAAAATAAATTATATTTCAAGTCTTTAAAGCTGTGATGCTGTAAAAGTGCCTTTTTATTTCAAAATCATCACATTTTTTGAGCATATAAGAATGGAATTGTGATCCGAGTGACATATTAGCTTTCTTAAAAATTAACACATTTTCTGTAAAAGATTTCATTTGTCCAAAATCAGTTTTAATTAATTGTTTGATCTAATTATTCATGCCCACCACCTATCTCTAGCTATTTAAAATTGTTAATCTATTCATCCTGACATCTGCTATTAGACTTGAGACATAATAGATATTGGTACATTAATATCTCACATCTTATAGGATTTACAAGTAGTGTAACCCAGCTGATTCTTTCAAATTAGGTAGCTAACATCAGAGACCTTGCTTTGAGATAATAGTGCTAAGCAAGATAATCACAATATATAGCTTAGAAACACACAGGTCTAAAATAGCTGAGGCAAAATAAATTATTAGGCAGTTTTTCATTGGGTACAGGGCCTTCTGGAGATTCACTGTGGGTCTGCATGCACTCTGTGTATCTGGGAGCAGAAATTCGTCAACTGCAGTGTCCATTGGTCCATGTCTGCATCCTTTGCCTCCTAATATTTCAAACTAAAGGCATCAGGGGCAATACAGACTGACCAACTCTTCAAGTGCTGTATTCATGGTCTAGGATGGATCCCTTCTGTGGAGTCCATAGCCATGATCTTCAGTTAGGTAGATAGCCATACTACCAGTTAGCTAAATTTAGGGTTCAGGGGTTCCTCTACTCTTAGTTCCTCCACTACTTGGGACAACTATTATGCTAGTTTTCATACCCTGCCTGCCCTATCCTTGGTCTCCCCAGTAACGAACTCACATGGGAGCTGCCTATTCTGGGAAGCACACATTCCCTTGAGGTGTGACATCCACCACTCCTTTCCCCCTTGTACTAGGAAGTTTCAGAAATTCACACTCTGTGGATGCTGTATGGATCTCTTCGTGAGGCCCCGTTTCGACCCAAGTCCCTCCTGCTCCCCATCTACCCTATCCTAATTTCCATGCTGCACCCTTCCAGCATATGAACCTTGCAGCTCAGAATCTTCCAATGAGACAAGGAGCCTACTAAATGGAGGCATGACAATGTCAGGGACAAACACCCTCAGAAGAAACACCACACAGACCCTCGAAAAAGAATGTTCCTTTCACATAGCCTGAGACTTTGTGCCCTGGAATGCATGTATCCAGAGTACACAGGGAACAGAGGTTAGTATTGATGGTATTAGATCAGCTAGCAATCCAAAATGGTTCATTGAATGGGTGGGGCCAACCTCAGCCCTGCCCAGAGACTGAACAGCCTGTTCTGCCTCTGCACAATTCTGCAGAAATCTGCTGTTTCCAAGTGTCACTACAGCTGTCCTCTGCTGAGACTTCAGTATGCTCTCCTCAAAGATCTGGCAGTTGTCATGGATCAAGAATCTCTGATCCGTCTCTAACCTGATTCAACTGAGGAATGTCCAGACACAATTAACATGACATTTGCTGATCTTGTGCTCCAGCTATGAGGTGGAGTTTCTTGCCCCATTGGTGAGTTATTCACTAATTCCCGTCAGTGGGCAGTCAGGGTAAAATGCACTGGCTCCACCATTAGAGCCTGACAACTCCTATTCATCTGACTAAAATGACTTTATACTAAGTCCCACAGACAACCAGATAAGGAGCTGTCAGTCCTTATCATGTGCACTGTTGGCCAAGAGACCCATGAGGATTACTTCCTGTCCACTGATGTTTTGGAGTCCCTGGATTCATACTTTCCAGCACCAGAACACAAAGACCATGGGCATTGTTCTCAACAATGATCACCTCCCAGTCTTCACAGGAGGCTTTGGTTGAGGAGCAACAGCTGGTATCATCAGATTCACTGGCAATGCCTCCTCCCCAGATGAGGCAATAACACTGGTCTCTTTCTTGTCACTGAATAATTAAAGGCAGTACCAGGACCTCATGGCTAGCACCCAGTGACTAAGGGGTTAAACTTGGGTAGCTAGCAAGGGTGTTGGCTGGGAGCCAGAAGAACCAGTGGGCATGTGGTGCTGAAATTTGAACTGTATAAGGTACCTTGCCTGCTTTCTTTGTGTGGGAGAGTTAAACCAGGAGTTGAGAGACACAGAATGACATAAACCCAGGCACGACTACCATGCCTCCAAGGAATTCGGGGTGGAAGTGGACTGAAACCAGAAGAAATCATGAGTAAAAAAAAAAAAGGGGGGGGGAAGTGGATCTAGTTGCGATCAGGGTATTTTTCTTTATTTTTGTTTATTGGTTTGAATAGCTCTGTGTGAATCTGTGCCTGCTCTCCCCCATTTACCATCTAAGCATTGTTTCCAGAGATTTTCTCTGTGTTTTAATTTGTTTTCCTTAGTTGCTCTGTAACACCTAGCAATCAAGTATGCTTTATCAAGTATCTTTTGGTTCGTAATAAAAATCATTTTTTAAGGTGATGATTTGATTCTTGTGTCCACAACAGGACTGTCAGTGTCTGTCTGCATGCCTCAGACTAAGAAGTCAGCTACCAGAGACTGCAGTTTGTTTTTCTCTTCTCTTGGTTTTCAAGCTCTCTCATGGTAAAAGAGCTAGGGTACCCGCTGGGGGAGAATTCAAGTCCTCCCCCTCTGTTTTTAGGGATAAATCACTTGATGGTGGCAGCTACCCTCCAAAGTCTGTAAATCTGTGACTCTGGGGAGTTTTTGTAAGCAGAGCCTGTAGAGGTAAGATATTTTAAAAGGTCTTTTACAGGCCCCCAACTTCTGCACTCAGAGTGTCAGAGTGGGAATCAGCTCTGACAGATACCAAGAAACTATAGATCTCTCCTACAGGAAGAACTTATAGTACTCTACTATTCTCCATGGTGAACTACCAGGCACTGAGAAGCATGGATGACTTCATGAATTACTCATGAATTAATTCATGAGTTTCAGGACTGCAAGCCTTGGGGTTCCCCAAGAAAGTCCAAGGGACAGTAGAGAATCTCCCTTTAAAGTGTAAAAACCTTTTTAGAAAGAGAACAAATTAGTCATTGTACACTCTCAAGGACTCTTGTTACCCTCTGCTCCTTGGGGATATCTACCTTGACACACTACAGGAAATATTCCAGGCCACCTCTGAGATACCCTGGGCCATGGAGTCTGATTTCCATGAAGAGGTAACAAATAGAAAGTCGGGACTGAGGAAGGGTTCCAGACAGGCCAATGAAAGAAAACACTGCAGGGAATCTTAAGAGCACACAAGTCTAGTATATGGGGATCCAAATACAGCTGCCTGGGAAGCACTCCACAGAGTGAGTTTTAGTAGGTCTGTGTGACTTGCCTGTTATATTTATCCTTGGCAGCTGTGCCCCAGAAAGGGGAAGTGCATGTGCATTAAATAGTTTTAAATACAATTTAGAAGATAAATCAAGGTAACTTACATGGGTTACATAAATATTAATGCTTACTGTTATGGATTATTTGTGCATTACATTAGCCTAGTGTATCTAAAAGTGCCTGTGTATTACCATCAACATCACATTACTATGATTTAAATCACTATTGCCGTATAGTTTCATTAAAGTAATGAATAAGTAGATAGTGCTTTAAAATGGGAGTAACCACAGGTTCCTGGCAAAGGTACTTATGATGACATGTCAGTTTTTGTATTTTCATTATATAATGCAGTCATCTTCTAGCTCAATAGTAATAATACATTTTATTTGTATGGTGCTTTTCTGCTCTATGGTTCCTACCCACTGTAGTGTTCTAAGGGCCTCACAAAATCTGTGAAATCAGAAAACACAGCACAGATAAAAGCGAACAAGATAAAACTTGATAGTAAGTCACCACATTATGCTGCACAGCAAGACTGGATGTGTCACTGCTGTGGTTCTCTTCCTGTTTTGTTGTTTACATTTCAGATTGTTAGGTCATACATTTCCCCTCGGAATTTAATCACAGGCAATATATTTGAGGTTTCTTGGGGGAGAGAGGCAGGAAAAAGGAGAGAAAAAGAAAAAGGAGAGTTGGAAGCAAATTAACTTGCACTCAGGTTAAGGGATGGCAAATGTTAAATATGTTAAGCATATTTGTATGTACACTACGGGTAGGGCCAGCATTAGGGGGTAGCAAGCAAGGCAGTTGCCCAGAATCTCATGCCACAGAGTGCCCCCTGTCACAGAAATCCAGTGTGGGGCAGGTAAGGGAGGCACTATTCCTTAGTTTCTGCCCTGGGCCCCAGGAAGGCTATTGCTGTCCCTAACTATGGGCTTGATTCTGCCCTGAGTTACACTGGCTTCCAATGCTGCAACTGGACAAACACCCAAACAAATAGAAAATCTGTCTGAATGGAGACTGCAGTGGTGACCCATAACCAGTAGCTGAAAGGGAATGTGGTCAAGGCACCTGGCAGATGGGACACAGCTGACGCTACTGCTACTAATGCCCACAGTGCCAAAAGGGGTCAACTGAGCACCGTCACTTTTGCAATTACTACTGATCAGACAGACAAGATTCCCATTTTTGCTTGAGTGTTTGCCTGGGGTAAGGAGCATTTATTCTACTCTTAAGTCTCTAATATGGGTGAAGAGGGGGCTCAAAATCCATAAAAAGTGCAGCAAGTTCCATGTATGGTCAAGGGGTAGGAAACCATTGATGTCCCAGCTCTCCAAAACTCTGAAGGGAATGGGGAGAAAAAGACTTCAGTCTGTTAAGGCTCTGGCTCCTTCTTTTTACCTGTTCTTCCCTAATGGTGGCTTCTGAAGATGTCCCTTGCATGTATTGGTGGCTTTTGTATGCTTCTTCTCAGATTCCTCCCCGTGGCTTGTCGATATATGCATGGGGGTGAGAGGGAGGTTTACAGGATTTTTCAAAATGGGGCATTTCTGTTGAACAATCCTCGTCTTGACAGCAGTTATCTTTGAAAAGTGGCTTTTTGAAAAAAAGCCGCAGCTGCCATTATGTAAATGAAGCATAAGAAATTCAAATCCCGGCTTCATTTACAATTTCAATACTTCTAATGTACATCCCTTTATTGAAAAAAGGATGTATTTTAGATGTACCCTTACTGAGCATCAGGATGGTTTGTCCCTATGCTTTCAATAAGGCTTTTTAAAAATACAGCCAGCTCTCCTGGACTCCTTTCCCCCTCATGTTAGCTTCCCAGGGGATCCTGCTCATCATTATGTTCTTAAAGTTGATCGTACTTGCAGTATAGACAACTTTGTGAGTAGCTACAGTGCTATTGGACAGATTAGAAATGCCTACGTAGACACTAAGAAAGTGCATGGGGCTTTACAAGGTTTCTTGTAGAACTCAGTAAGTGAAGTTCTCTCAGAGAATAAGCAACATGACTTGTTGACGTACTGCACAATTCTAACAAGGTAGCTGATTTCAGAGATGCCACTGCTTCCAAATCAGAAATGAAAAACAGAGACGTGGTATGACTGCACATTCCGATTAATAATTTTGCATTTATTTGAATACAGTATGTGTGCTAATTTGAATATGCAATCATTTAATTCAGATGAATGCAGATACATATATCTGAATGTGTATACTATAAATATTCAGCCATGTAAATGGCAGCATAATTATTCTTTCCCCTGATTTGGCATGAATCTATATCTGTGCAGCAGCACACCACCAAAATAGCCATAGTCCTGTCATCCCCCATCTCCTGCCTATTGATTTACTTCCTTTCTACACATCTGCAGGGAGTTCTGTGCTTCTCTTCTAAGAAGAGTTCTTTTTAATCTCTGTGTGCCTTAGTTTTGTAATCTTCTTGTAAGTTGCATTTTTTTCCCATCACCCTTTGTCTATCTTTTATTTAGAGCAAAAACTGTGAAGAGAATGGTCTCTCACTGTATGTACATTGCAGCTTCTAGACAATACTGTCATGCAAATAATTCATAATAATAATAAAATGTCTGATCCCACAGTACTGCTTTTTGAAGGAACATGAGAGAGGGTAAGGAGATGCTTTGCATTTCAGAAAAGCTACAAATGTGAGCATAACCTTCCTTTCAGGATCTTGGTTATCTTTGAATTCTAAGGTGGATGATGAAATGACAGAACTGGCTGATTTTAAGAGCATGTGCTCATTTTACCCTTACTTTGTGCAAGGAAGAAGAGCCCAATGTGTCTCCTCCACCCACTGGGTGGATTTCTATTCCCTATTCAAGACTCTACACTTTGCTTATGGCACCATCTAAAGCTTTTGTGCGGAAGTCATGTCAGAGGAGAAAGGCCATGTTGGGGTTGCTGTGGGTGAGGTTGTAATGCTCAGTGCACAAGTGGTTTCTGTGTTGCTCTTGACTGTGGAGAAACCTATGGTCCTGTGAAGGCTACTATAAATTAGAGGAGCTGCTCTAATTTACTCGGGGGGGGGGGCAGCCTGGTTTCTCAAACAAACCACCATCATGAGGATATACTCATCTCTTCCTTGGCTGCCGCTTCAGGAGGGTTAGCACAAATTCTCAGCTGCTGGATCTTGTCATAACCTAGATTGTGAGCTCTTTGGTGAATGGGTTGTCCTTTTAGCTCTTTAGTTATTATAATGAACCCTTTCATGAGCCAGGTGGTTCTTTAAGGGGAATTGGACCCCAGCCTGTTTTGTGAGTAATCAGCTGTCTTTTAGCTGAGCCAGTGAGGCCAGGGATCAGATAGTAGTTGAAGATCATCTGGTCTTCAAAAGCCAGCAAGAGCTCAGTCGCTGGGACGAGCTCTTGGCTGGTTCCTACAGCACTCCCTGGTTTGGGGAAAGAACTCAGTTTATAATCACTTGGGGTGCCTCTACACTGCACCATAGGTCAAAATAAGATATTCAATTTGAGCTATGCTTATTTTGAAGTAGCTTATTTCATAATTTGGTGCTGTCTATATAATGCCAAATTTCAAAATAACCCGCTATTCCAAAACATCCCTTATTCCTCATGGAATGAGGTTCACAGGGAGGTCGGAATAGCAAGTCAGTTATATTTTGAAATAAGGGGCTTGCTGTTAAGATGTGGGATAGCTATTTCGGGATACCTCTGGTATCCCAAAATACCAGTGCAGTGTGGACACAGCCATCCAGGCGGACATCCTGCAGCATGTAATCCTTCAAGGAGCAGGCAGGTTTGCTTTATCAGATGGTCTGTGAACTGTACTTCTGTGAGGAGTAGACAGGCCTCTGCAGAAGACTCCTTATAAGGGGAAGGGACTGGACTGAGGTGTTGAGCTTGTGTTATGTTGAAGAACTAAAAATGAGATGCCCGAAGAGGAAGGGACTGGAATCTTGTGACTAAAAAGGTAGTTTTGGAAGCATGGGCTAATTAATGAGTTCATGGGCATATACGCCCTGATTAGTCTCTAGGTGCTGCTATAAAGCAAATAAACACACTAGAAATGTACCGTAGACTTCCGATAATCCGGCACCTTTTGGACCTAGGTGGTGCCGGATTATCAGATTTACAGGAGAATCGGGAGGTCCGGTACAGCTGCACGGCTTAACAGCTGGCCAGGACACAATCTCCTTCCCTCTCCCTTCCCCCTTCCTCTTCAAGTCTCCTCCCTACTGTAACCTGATCCTCCTCCCCCTCCCCTCCCCTTTCCCCTTCGCTGAAGCAAAACGCTCTTCTCCATACTGTAACACGATCCCACTCCCCCCCCCCCAACCTTATGCTCTGTCTGGTTACAGCCAGCATGTGTGCTGAGTGGTGGGCTTTTTAATCAGCTGGTCAGTAGCGCTTGGCATTTTGAGGCTGGAGCATCGGAGTGCCGAACAGTTGGATGCTGGACTATTGGAGTTTTACTGTACTAAAAAGTTGAAATAGAATTAATTCTTACTATTGAGATGCATGGTGGCAGAGGAGCTGCTTTAGCTCCTGCTCACAGGACCTTGCCTTCTGACTGCCTCTGTGAAGGCTAAAACTTCTCATAAGCCTAATATCAGCAGGAATGTTGTCAGGATACAAATAAATGCCATGTTTTACCACTATTTCCCCTTTTCTGGAGTTTGGGATAGAGTATGCCACCCCCAGTGGGCCTGAAGGCATTAATAAGAACCTGTGGGTGCCATCAGGCTCACATGCTTCACCTGCAGAAAGTGTCAAACCTGAAGAGAGGAGTTAAAAGGGCTGAATCTGGCTCATTAGGGCCTGAGCAGGAAGGAAAGCAGATCTTTGGCTTTCACTCAGGGACAGGAGGCTAGCTGGGTTAGGAGCTGAATTGGACTGCTGACGGGGAGACAGAGCACATCCCTCCCTGAAGGAGGGTGTATCTGCAATAGAGTCTAAGGGAGTTGAGAAGAAGTGGCAGGAATTAAGTCTGCCCAGGACTCTGTAATGGTGGAGAGGCTTGTAGGGAGCAGAAAGACTCTGGATGGTCAGTGACTGTCTGACCATGTGAGAGGAGTGAAGAAAACTCTCCTGCAACAGAAACAGTGGGACCCTGGATAACTAACAGGCTCAGAAGCTCTACAGCCTATGGAAGGAGACTAGTGGGAGAGGAGTTGATACACTTGATGCTGGAAAGAGGCTGAGGCAAAGGCCCAAGAGAACCCAAGATAGGAAGTGGTCTTGGGAAATAGTGAGGGTTCTGTGTGTGGTCAGGCCTTGATTGCTTAGTCAAATGTCCCTGGACTGGAGCACAGGGAGGAGGGAAGGTCTGGGTTCTTCTACTAGCCCTTGGAGGAAGGTGGAGTGGATGGGTTGCTCCTCCCTCAGCAAGGGGTTACGGTTACTGAAGCCTCTCCTCCAGCTTCCAGAGTTAAGGAGTGCCCTGAGACTGCACCGCAGCAGGAGTGGGCAGGAGAAGCGGGGCAAGTCCCTGAGCCTGCTATGCAGCTGGAGCTCTGGAGCTGGGGCAAGCTCTTGTCCTCTTTTTGCTGGGAGCAGAAGACAGAGCAGGGAAAGCCCCAACAACCCTGCTGGAACAGGACGTGACCCCACTCAGAGCACTGAGAGTGGGGGCTGGAGCAGAGCAAACTCCAAAACCATGATTTTTCTACTTGCTGGGAGCACTGGGCAGGCAGAGCAGATCATGCCCCCAATCTCTCTCTCCAGCAGGAGCACCCCATGGGCCACACAGGACATGTGCTGAGTGGGGAATGTGAGACACACATATTTATGGGGCCCCCACTTTTACAGCGCTGCTGGCCCAGTTTTTATCTCTTTCTTCCCCATAGTCAGCTGGAGGGAGGGGAGAGGTGGCCCCACAATTGCCTACCCACCCACTTGTTCCATCCTGGCTACATCACTGTTGCACTGTAATATCAGGTTCTGCGAAACACATCTTTGCCCAATTTGCTGGAGGGGTAATATGGCCCTTCTAACATTGTTTTGTGGTTTTTTGATGGGGTGTTCAGGGAATAACAATAGAAATGATCACAGTATTGGAAAGGCTGACTTTGAGGGGAAACATGGCAGTGTAGGAATCTTTTTCACTGTGATGGTAGAGGGTGTGAAAATGCAAAAATAGCTGAAAATGAGCAAGAGGGAACAATCATATGTTGGCAGGAGAACTGACTAGATAACCTTTCCATCTTTCTGTTCTGTGGGGTATCTGTGACAAGGGAACACCTGTCTACAGTTAGCTCTTTTACTAATCGTAATTTTCCCAATTTGTGGAGCCAAGGTGATTGGAAGCCAAAAAATGTGCTGTGTCTTTCTCCTTGTTGGTTTTTAATACCTTCACATAAACTGTGACTTTATTTTAAGCGAGATTTGTTAAAGCTGCTAATGGCAGTATAGCCTGGAGAGAGATATGCCACTCACGTACACACACAAGATGAATGAAAAATGCAGTGACAAGACTGCTGAAATGGCTGAAATGAAGTCAAATAAGATTTGAACAACTTGTGTAAGACAGGACTTAAAACCCAGCCAACCTTTTATCTATATCTATATCTATATCTATATCTATATCTATATCTATATCTATAGATAGATAGATAATTTCTGTAAAGGCTACATGCAGCTTACAGTACAGAATGGGAAATGCAATAAAACCAGCCTCTTGTACACAGAGACAGAACCCCTTGATATCAGCAAGTACAACCAAAACACATTTCTTTTTTGTACGGGTGAAGGTTATAAACTGACTTTATGGAATCACTGTGGTAAGTTATAAATGATGAATAAAATAAAAAACCTCTGATGGTGCTTATTGGCAATACACAATACTGTGGTATTTGCTGTAGTATTCAGCTCAGAGGCATCTAGTCAGAGTCTATCTAACCATTTTAAAATCTGAGACTCTATTTGATATTACAATGATTTGTTTGCTTTCTGATTTAGAAAAATGAAATATTTTCCCTTGGATGCACCTGTCTTCCACAGTCTTAACTTGTGGGTGGCAGGCTTGGGAGGAAGCTATGCAGCTAGAGAGAAAGACACATCTTTGTACAGGGCCTAGGGCCTTTAGGCACCACTTCCATACAAATAATCATGAATAACCATAAAAACATTTTCATTTAATCCCAATACACCCCTCTTCCCACTCAAATGTCCTTCACCCAATTTCATTTCTATTCAATGTTTTTGCGCATCCCTGAGATCATTATCATGTCTATAAAAAAAGTAGGCTAAGAAAGGTTGAGTTACAGCTAACATATCTTTAACTGGGTACACAATTGTGGCAGCTTTATGGCTTATGATAACTGGAAGGTGCTTCCCTTTTACAGAGTAATAACCACAGTTAAGGCTGAATAAACTCAGACTGAGGGATTTATAGTAAATAAACTCTGAGGATGAAGAACTTATTTGCTCAGGATATGGTGATAAATGAGTAAACAGGAATCACCCTGGAGTTGTTGCTGTTATACTGAACTTTTACAATCACATTTTTAAAACTGAAAAGAATAAACTATTTTTAAGGCAGCTAGAGGGCCCAGCCTTTTTTTGCTCTTCCTCACCCCCCATCTCTCTTGTGATGTCCCCTCCTCTCCCTGTCATCTCTAGCCATCTTGAATGCCCCCCTCAGAAAGCGTTCCTCCCCAGAATAAGTGCTGTGTCTTAGAAGTGAATGTGTTTGGGGGGGGGAGGGAGAAAAGGGGCAAGGGTGGGATTCTTTTGATTTAAACAAATAATCATGGAGAGGGCAGATACTGACGTAAAAGCCTTGCTTTCCTGTGGCAAGGGAAGGGCGAGGAACTATGGGGGAGAGCTGAGTATCAATGGGAAAATTCTTCTGATTATCATTTGAAGGGTGGATCGAGAAGAAGGGAAATAAGCAGAAGGGCTTTATAGGCAGTTCAGTAGCCTAAATGTCTTTGCCTTCCCTGTCCCGCAAAATGTATGTCAAGTATGGTGGTGGTTTCCCCCCTATAAATACTAGGTTTCTTTACTTAAGCAGTGAAGGGGAGGAGAGCTTAAGTGGCAGCAGAATTATTCCACTCATTTGGGCTCATATCTTAAATCCACACAGCAATGTGTGAGTGAAACTGAGTTGGTATAATTCACACACCAAGGAGCCAGCTAAAAGTGTCAGAATCTTCTTACACCCTCCTGGTAGTTGCTTTTCTTGCCATGTTTCTCTTTTCAGCCCCCAGCATGTGGTTTAACACCAGTTTACTCATCCTCAGTGGGCTAAATTAAAAGGTTATGGGGTAGAGAGCGGGGAGAGAAAGAGATATGTCAAGTTATTTGCTGCTTAGTGTCTGTAGGTTTTTGTCATCTGCTGTATAAGAACTAGGTATTGTCATTATCCTCTCTCACTGCAGGAGCTTAGGGCCAAGTGAGATGTGCTTCTGTATGGCTGCTGCATCTCCAGCAGGCACAGCCCCGATGGGGCAGGTCCTGATTCATCTGCTCCCTGCGCTCCCCAGCCAGAGTGAGGAATGCAGCAAACTGTGCATTTGCCCCTTGCTCCCTGACAAAGGGGAACAGCCAGCAATGTTTCTGTATCAATTGCGGTGAGGCAGAGCTTCAGCCACCCTACCCTTCCTATAGGGCACATGGGGGAGAGGGAGTCCCAGATGCCTTTTTCTGTCTCTTTTCTGTATGGTTTTATGAGAAGCAATCCCATTCCAGGCACATTTCATTTTCCTGGCACAACCAAACCCTTACCTTGATTTAAGTTATGATAAGAGGAAGCTGTGTATTGAATTTGGTGGTCCTAGCTCTTACTGTTTAGGAGGCGTTCTTGAACAGACACAGACAATTCTCTCAAATAATATAGGAGATCTTGGGAAGGGATTTAATCTACACAAAAATAGTGCCTGAGTACACAACACCTTAGACACAGCTGTAAACTTGAGCCCCAGTTTTATCTATGTCTGCACAGACAGTAAAACTCATTATTTTCCACAGCAAGATAATACAGCAATAACTGGGAGATTCCTAGATATGTCTGAACTGGTTTCTGTCTTTTTGTCTCTCTCTGAAGTTATGCACAAAACTACATTCAAAGACAAATAAGATTGCAAAATCAAGTAATCAGGTCTGTTTTTTTTAATGTTTAATCTTGCCTGTGCCACCTTAAGTGAGCCATCTTGTACACATACAATTACGTAGTCACATATTCTTTTTTCCCACAGGACTTTGCCCCTTTCAGTACATAATATGTATGTCGCTATCTGAATGAACAATTGTTCAATATTTTCTTTATTGCAGTGGTTCTCAAACTTTTTGGGCTCCGGAGCCCTTTACATGCGTAAAAATTTATGCGGAGCCCCAGCGGTCCACTGACTGTATGTGTTGTACCTATCGATGTTACCAGTTTGTCAACCTCGTGGAGCCCCTGGAGATGTCTTGCGGAGCCCCTGGAGCTCCGCAGAGCACAGTTTGAGAAACACTGCTTCATTGCATACTCTTCAAACCAGATCTCATTACAGAATTAACTTCCTCATGTGTTTTTCAATGGCACTCATCACTATACTGTAAAGTGCTCATAAACATCCATGATTTAATTTTCACACCAGCTCTGTGAGATGAGGTGATGTGGGTATCCACTCTGCACAGGGCTTAGGGTGGTCAGGTAGGCCTATTTACTGGCCAGGCTGCATCTGGAGGAGAAACCACTAAGGCAGGGACCTAAATGCTGATGGCACCCACACCTGGCAACAGACAGGGGCTGAGGGGAAGTAAGCTGCAGTCACTTCTAGTGAGGTATGCTCAGGACTGTAGAGGGTAGTCTGTAGTTATTCCCTAGGAGGAGGGAGTTGTGAGGCTGGCAAATCTAGAGAGACTGTTAGGAGAAAACTCAGGGGGAAAGCAATAAGCCATAAGAGTGCTGACCCTGGCTGTTGATTAGAGACCCCTGAACTGGATTGTGGGGTATAGGTTAGGCCTGGGTTCACCTACTAGTCACTGAGGATATGGCATAGACCAGAAAAGGAGCAGTGAAGTGGCTGCCAAGACTTTGATACACTGCCAAAAGGGAATATGTACGGTGACTCAGCTGGAGGGCTGAATCACAAAGAGGAGACTGAAGTTCCTGGAGTTAAAGGAGGCTGCTGGATAAGGGGATGACAGGAGAGCAACTGCCACAGAAGGGTGCAATGCTTGGCCAGAGCTAGTACCCAGAGTGGCCAGGAGTAGGTGCCATTGATGGCAAGTGCAGTCCATGATATGGTGGTATACCCATTTTACAGGTGGGGGAATGGTTCTAAGAAAATACAATACTAACATATATGGTACTAAGAAAATACAATAGCTCCTTAGCTATTCTTGATTTGGGCAATACACAATGCTGAATATAATTTTTTTTTGTTATTAGCAAGAAAATAGCAAGTGGACATTCAGACCCCAAGTTTGGGACATATGTTTAATAGGCAGTGCTCACATTTAGATGTCACACAAAGGATTCCTGAAAAAATATTACTATCATAACTCAATTGTTCATGTAAGCTGGGGTGGGGAACCTCTGACCCGGGGGCTGGATGAAGCCCCTGGCTTGCTTGGATCCAGCATCCAAGGCTCAGGGCCTCCCGCAGTATTGGGGAAATTGTGCTAATGCTCCAGCCCCCCTATTCCCTCACTGTGGGTCTGGAGCACACAAAATCTACTAGGCTGGGCCCCCTGTGCTCTGCTGGTGTGGCAGGGGAATGTGCAGGAATGTGTTTCTCCTCCTTAGAGCTGGGGACTACGTCAGTGAGGTGTGGGGTTTTTTTTTTTTTTTTGCTTCTTTCTTGTGTGTGGCCTCTGACCCCAAAAAGGTTCCCCAAGACTGAAGCATAGATGAAAACAGACTAAACAAATAATGATGTCTTTGCCTTCATGGCTTTACTGTTTGGGAAGTAGATACAGGAGATACTAGCTGGAGACAAAAATGCTAATTTTATTATTCCCTTTTTTGACTCGACCGGCTAATCAAAGTTGGTGGCATTGTGGTTGCTCCACACAGGAGGAGAAATTGAAAATGAAGCTTGGTACCTTTGTTACAATCTTGTTTGTTTATATAGAATGATGCAGTCCTGTTTTCTTCATGAACACACAAGGATGCAAATATGAGATAGTGTTATTGCTCTCAGCTCCTCAACTTTTCCAGTAGAGTGACCAGATCACAATAATAAAATATTAGGATGCAGATGGGCACCTTTGGGCAGATGGGCACCTTTGGCGTGCACTCCACCTATATTCAGCCAACCTCCACCCCTTCCCCCACTCTGTCCCAGGTCCTGCCATCTTTCTTCTTGGGCATCCCCCCATGTCCCTCAGTGGCGTAGCGAGGGAAGGCAGGGGTGGCAGTTGCCCCTGGGTGCCACTCTAGGGGGTCACCAATTTAGTCCCCCTCTGCTCCCCCGGTCATCCCTCGGCTCTCCTGCTCATCGTCGCCAGCTGGAGCCTCCTCCCCGCCCCAAGCCCAACCCTCCTCCATCTCCACATGAACGCGATCATGCAAATGAAGCACAAGATTTGTAAATCCACGCTTCATTTGAATTTTCGATCTGCTTCATTTGCATCCGTCTTTCGAGAGGAATGCAGTCTAAACATAGCCTGAGACTGCAGGTGAACTTTTGTTTATATGTGGAGATGTTCATAAGTTAGATGTTTGTAACTCAGAGAGTGTCTGTATTTAATCAAATTATATGGTATAAACATACAAGTTACATCAGTTGGCCCAAGGGCTGGTATCATTTTCTGAGGCAGAGCTGATGGTAGTATTTTGCTATGTTCTCTTTTTTATGAAGATTTCACTCTTGTTCTTGGTTTTTGTTTGAAAGTATATAGCTACTTTGTGTGGTTGGAAAATTGCTCCTGGCCTGCCCTTTTGTTATACAGAGGCACTTTAGAATTCCCTGCTGGATCTCTCTCTCCTTCTAATATACCTTAGCCAAGGACTGAAAGAAAAAAAGTCCTTTTACTTTTGTTTAAGGTATCGGCATTTAAAGGTTTCACACTGACATTCAGGAGAATGTAGCAAAGTGGGACTCCATAGCTGTTATCTCTGATACCTCATTGGAGCTTATAGGTCTAGCATAATCAGATATCCTGAAGTGTGCCCTTGCTGTAACCAACTGCTTTTTAATATACCTTTACAACAGTATTACTTTTGAAAAGGTTGTCAGTTGTAATTACCATTATAACATGTGACTAAAATAGGCTGAGACTGCCTGCAGCTGGAGAAAACTATAGCATGGAATTTTGAACAATAGTAAGCAAATTCCTCAAAGTCCGTCGGCTTGCTTCTGGTTTTTGGAGTACACACGTCTATTTTTGGCACTACCTGCTAAGGAACAGCCAACATGCTGCCCTCTCCTATAATCTACATGACTTGTTTTCTCAGGTACTATTTCAGTGATATTGGGCTACACAGAACTTGGCTAATAGAGCATTTAAACATTTCAATTTCAGCTGTCAGCTGAACTGATGGAGTGCAAGGTAACATTCAGAAGAGCTCTTCATCCTGTACTTGCTAGTTTTAGCCGGAGGTTTGAGTTCTACAAAGGTGAAACCTTGCATAGGCAAATTTGCCTTTTTTACGCAGCCTGTCATTACTAAAATCTACATCTTCTCACTCAACAGGTTTGGTTCTCATAATCAAGAATTTAAAATCCAGCAAGGTTTACTGGCAAAATTCTCTTTGGCCTAAATCTTCAACCCAGTGCCCAGATGATTAACTGGTCTTGGTGTTAGCATACTCTGAGGAAACATGAGGGGAAGGAATCCTTCACAGGCCATGGACCAGCTGCTATTCCAGACTTAAAGCTGAAGTAAACTTTATGACTTTAATAAACAGTGAAAAACCAATAACACGAACAACCTGTGAGCAAGGGTCTGCAGGGTGAAGTCTTTTGCCTAGAGGTCTTTAGTCCAACCCTGCTTCAAACACCCCACTTACAGATCTGTCCAGTCAGTGCAAACCCAGACACATCACTCTTATAGAGCCAGATGTGATGCCACCCGTGTGCTGCCCCTGCTGCCCACCAGTCGTTCCTGCCAGCTGCTCCACTGGCCACCTGCTGCCGCTCCTACTGGTCGCCCGCTGGTCGTTCCCGCCAGCCGCTCTGCCGGCTACAATGGGTCTGGCACCAGGCCAAACCAGTGACTTCAACTCTTTAGCCACCACCTAAGCTGGCAAAAGATTCCAGCTTCCACCGGACTAGCAAAAAGACTCCTGATGGAGTCTGCTTTAGATCTATCCTTAAAACAAGGGGGAAAAAGGCAGGTTGAACCAGTCTTACAGCTCACACCTGGCAGGCATGAAGCAGGCTGGCTCAAGCCCTTCCCCTCCCCCCAACTCAGTTCACTCAATTCTGAAGGGGGAGGCTTGTTCATCTGAGACCTCTTACAATGATGGTGTCTCTCCTGCAAGCACTGGTGTCATATTTTACGATTCCCACATTTAGGGGTAGCATGACTTGTGACCCCCCACAACAGCCTAAATTAGATACAATACACATCATATTCCATTCTAACAACCGATCCTCCATCAGCCCTGGCTGAATTGGATTTACATAACCACACCTCGGATTCCTTCCCCATCCCAGCATGAGCTGTATTTACATATCAACAGTTAACAGTTAATTATCTTGCAGAGCTAAACAATTTGAGTGAGCATACCCACCCCCCAGGGCAGCTCTCTCCTTATAGCTGGCTAATAGCAAGCAGTAGTTCAGCCCCTGCTTACATATATATGTTTAATTGTCCCCTTCTCTTTCTCCTTCATGTGCAGCTTGTAGCTTGTCTACACTGCTTTCCTCTTTCAAAAGAGGACATGCAAATGAAGTGCTGATTAGCATTTTCTTGTGTTTCATTTGCATATCTTTTTTTCGGAAGAGGTTTTTGCGCAAAAACAAGCAGTCTAGATGTGGCTTTTTTGCACAAATGCCCCTTTTTTTGAAATAACCTGTAAACCTCATTTTTTTGAGGAATAAATGTTTTTTTGAAAAAAGGGTTTTTTGCACAAAAAAGCCATGTCTAGACTGATTGTTTTTGCACAAAAATCTCTTCTGAAAAAAGGATCGGAAGAGGATATGCAAATGAAGCATGAGAAAATGCTAATCAGTGTTTCATTTGCATTTCCTTTTTCAGAAGAGGAAAGCAGTCTAGACAAGCCTGACTGTTGATCTTGTGCCTACTTGAGTTCATATAGTGCTTAGCACAGTGGAGCTCTGATCATGATTTCCAAGTGCTATCATCAAATAAATGTATCATCCTAATAATTAATTTCAATTAATTGCCTCATTCATCTGGTTTTGCATAACCCTAAATCCTCAAATTATGGATGCTGCCACTTCATGGATGTGGTATGTAAGGATGGTAGAAAGGGGAGTAGGTGTGCTTGACTGATCTTGTAACCAAAAAAAAAAAAAAATCATTAATTGCATCCCTCCACAACATGATGGCTGAAACTCCTAAGTGCTCTGAAATTTTCTAATTTCATTGCTCTGGCTGTGCTGATAGATGACTATGGAACCCTAGAACTTGGCTAATACAGCAATTGAAATGCAGCAGTCAGTGGAACTGATGGAATGCAAGGTATCATTCAGAACAAGTTATCACTGATTGATCACAACTTGAATGAAATATATTTTTGCCTGGAGGAGATATGTGTGAGGTGAGCTAAGTAGAGCTGACATTTGTAAGATGGATGATGCAGGAATAGTAGTATAAGCTAATAACTATATAATGTTTTAAAGTTGTGGATAACCTGGGAAAAAAAAATCCTTAGATTGCAGTAAGAGGCCAAATGGTTTGCCAGTTGCTTAGTAGGTAAGGATCATGTAAAGGTCACCAATGTAAGGTTTGTCCTTTCTGAGTTTACATGACTTGTGACCTGATTTGAACTGAAGGAAACAACATGGTCAATTGCTATATAACTGGTGTGGCAATTAAACTAAAGGAAAGTTTTGTAAGGCATCTTTATTTTATTACTATTCAGCCAAATCCTGAAAACTTCTTTAACCATGGAGTTGGTTTTGAAAAGGCAAGGGGAAAATTGCAGGAGCTCTTGGAGCTGGTAAGTTCTTATGCATGCTTCCCTTAGAGAAGAGTTTACATGTTTGGAATAGCGAACTCTTTATAGATCTCATCAACATAAAATAGAAAATAATGTTACTCTCAGATGTGTATATAACTGTTTAAAAATGAATACCATGTTCACAAATGTTATCTAATTAACCTACCTGTGAGGTAGGTTAGCAGTATTATTGTTAGAGATAGCGAACCATGACAGAAAGGTTCAATGACTTGACCAATGCAAGACTTCTTTGTTCTCAGTCTTGGGATGTGGCATTTAAACTTTCTGAGCCTCATCAGGAAAGTGGAGTTAATTTTTTTCTATTAAGGATGTTACAATTGGATGTAAGTGCAGCATATTAAGACCAGCCTTAGTCAGATGTGGAAATGTGACTCAGAAGTTCTTGGCTATCAGCTTTGTCCCTAATCCCAATCAGCTGTTCTCAACCCAGGTGTCTGGCGCCCCCTGAGGATCCATGAGGAGGTTCCAAAAGGCCATCAAGCATGGCCAGTGTTAGACTCACTAGGGCCCAGGACAGAAAGCTGAAGTCCTGCTGTGCAGGACTGTAGCTCAGGGCTCCAAGCCCCGAACACTGGGGCTGAAGCTGAAGCCTGAACAACTTAGTTTTTTGGTGCCCCCTGTGGCATGGGGTCCTGTGCAACTGCCGTGCTTCTTACCTCTAATGCCAGCCCTAGCTTCTATATAGTGAAAAACAGCTTGGGTTTTTGTGTGTGTGTTCTTTGTTTTTGTTTTGTTTTGTGGCACAGATGAGCAGTGGAGTTTTTATACCATGGGGGATGGAAGGACCAGGGAGAAGTTCAGAATCCCTGTTCCAGATCACGTTGGTTCTGTGAGGATCCACACTCTCAACAAAGATGGCCACAACGTGAAGATTTTTCACAAATGTAAAACTTATAAAATGTTACATTTTTTCTTAAGTTTCATGAATTCCAAATCAAGCAAATGTAGTTGGATTTATTTTTTGGTTCCACAAAAAGCTTTCCCAACTCACTATTCATGAGTGGTAAAAGTCCTGGACTAAGGATGTGTCTGTAAGACGGAGGTGTGATTGCAGCACGTGTACGGCATATTTGCGCTATTTTGTTAAAAATAGCCCTGAAGCCATAGAGCATGGGCTAGCTGCCCATGTGAAAGCCCACCTTGGACTTGAGTACAGACTGGGGTGACTAGCACATGTGTTGCTGTGGCTTCACTGCTTTATTTAGGAAACTAGCTTTGGCATAACAACATGTCCTGTAGCCACACCTTCTGAATGCACTGTAGATGTGTCCTAAGGAAACAATGATCTGCTCTCATAGCAAGTTTTTTTCTTTCTTGCTCTTGCATGTGAGGCCTGAGAGACAGAGATCTCAATAGTTCTGGGAAGGTAAGGAACAAGTATACTGGCACAACAGACCTTAATTTTTTTTCTTTAAAAAACAAACAAACAAGTAAGGATGTTGCTTGTCAATATCAGCATGCATTCTTCATTCAACACACCAGACTCAATTTTATCTCTAGTATAACTCCACTGAACTCAATATTAGGAGTGAATCTGATCCATTGCTAATCTTCATGCCCTCAGGATGGGGCTGTGATGCATGAACAATAGTCTGGTTTTTTTCTAATTGAATTTGTCTCACGTCCCAGTAGTATTGATAGAAAATTCTAATTATACACAGTTTTATGTTAACAGGAGCTGAACTATTTAGTATATTAGCACTCCAGATCCATTCTTTGGCTCACTTGTGCTTCTTTTCAGTAACAAAAGATTTCTTATATTGAGAATATTTTCCAGGAGCTCAGTGTTTAGCTACTATATATATCCTAAAGCACTTGAATAGATTACAATTACAGTTAACAAGTTACAGTATCAGGGGTATCATTTTTAATTTGTAACTTTAAAAACAAGGAGGAGTCCTGTGGCAACTTAGAGACTAACACAAATATATAGTATGATGAGTTTTTGTGGGTAAAACCCACTTCATCAGATGAGGTGAAGTGGAAATGATAGAAACCAAGGTGTGTGTGTGTCTGTATGTGTATATATATATATCTATATATATATCTCAGCAAAAAAGGTACCTGTCAATTGTAGGACTGGTACTAATGAGATTAATTAAGTAGGCTGGAAGTGTCCCATTTTTAGCTTTACATGTAAAAATTCTGTTGTTAAAGGCAGGGAGATTGGCTTTATAATGCAACATCCAGTTCATGTCTTTGTTCAAGTCCAGGGAAACTCAAATTTGTAGATGAATACCAATTCCACACTCTGGTTGTGTCCAGATACAAAGTTCTACTGGAAAAAGATATGCAAATTGTGAACCACTTTTCTTCCGAAAGAAGCTTTTCCGATAATTGGCCCGTCTACACGGGCCAAATGTTGGAAAAAAACCTCTTTCAGAACATCCCTTCTTCCTCATAGAATGAGGTTTACAGGGATGCTGAAAAAAATGCGTCTGCTTTTCTGAAATTTTTTTCAGAAAAGCAGACATGTTCCTTGGACGCGGCAGAGCTTTTCTGAGATACCTCTGGTATCCTGGAAAAACTCTGCAGTCTAGATGTACCCTCTCTCTTCAGTATGTTCCTGGGTGAGTGTATCTTAAGTGTCATGTGTGGCTGCTGGAAAGTATTTCCTGTAGGTGAGGATTGGTCTGTCTCCCAACGCCTGTGAGAGTGAGGAATCGTTTTCCAGGATAGGTTGTAGATTGTCAGTGATGTGCTGGAGGGGTTTAAAGAGGGGACTGTAGGTGATGACCAGTGGTATTCTGTTATTTTCCTTGTTGGAAGATTTCTGGGTACTTATGGTATTATGTTACAGTTACAGTATGTTTCACCACTTGTGGCTAAAATGGTCATAATAAATACACTATATATAAAATAAAAGGCCCTATCTTCATAAGCAAACACCTGCATTTGCATACAAAAGGAGTAGCTAGACAACTAATTACTGGATTTGTATGCCATATGTGAATACAATTTGCATACGCAAAAAGATGGGTATACTATAATTATAGGCACAAATGTTGCTCTAGAGTGAGATTTTCAAACATGGCCAAGTCCCATTTTCTGTATCTTTAATAAATAGCACTTAGGCTCCTAAGTCATTTAGACATTTTTAAAATGTTTACCTGTAGGTATTAGCTCCATAGGCAAATTTGTTTGATACAGTAGATTTAATTCCTTAAACTCAACCTTTCTGTATATTTGGAATAAGGTAAAGTTAAAATCTGCTTGTTTTAGAAGCCTTCCCTTGAAGATAGTCAAATAAACAAGTCGTTACCCGGTGATGATATTTTATATTATACAGACATATTCCTCAAGAGTGGATTCTACTCATGCAGTATAAATACCGTAACTTGAATTTCTTCATTCAGCCATGTTAAGCCAAGTTAAACAGTTATTAATACTTCTTAAATAATCCTATGCCAGAAAATCTATCATCTGAATATGCATAACTGTTGATTATATCCATAAATTTATCATAAAAGTTCTGGAGGGAGTTGGATTACTGACATACTGAAGTCATTAGATAGTATAGCAGTAATAATGACATTATCTGCATACTTACACAGTTTCTAATGGAATTGTTATGCAGATAATAGGAAGTATAATATGCAGTGGTATTGTAGCTGTGCTGGTGGCAGAATAATAAAGTGGGTGAGATAATGTATTTTGTTGGACCAACATCTGCTGGTGAGAGAGAAGCAAACTTTTTAGCTTACACAGAGTTCTTCTTCATGTCAATCCAACCTAGCTGTAGAAGAGCTCTGTTTAAAATGGAAGGCTTGTCTTTCTCTCACCAACAGATGTTGGCCTAATAAAGGTATTACCTTACCCACCTTGTCTCAGGAACCATGGCATTTTGTGATAAGTCTATAATTGAGATCTCATTCACCATATGCCTGAATATATTACATTATATTTAGTAGTGTCTCTACCACAGTTTGAGAAGATTATGTGGCAAGGATTAGGAGAAACAGTCTACAAAACTGTGTGGTTTTGCAGAAAAATCACATTTTGGTCTTGTATACAGGGTTGAGAGGTGTGAGAAAATGGGAGAAGTTATCTGGGAAGGGAAGGAAAAGAAGGATCTAATCTGAACAGTGTGTGTCTGCTGACAGAGAAGATGTGGGTGCCATCTCTGAGAGAGACAGTGGATAGACTGAAAGCAAAATAGTTGAAATCACTGACTTTACTAATTATTTAAATGGGCCACCAGGAAACCTTTATTTAAATAATTGATTTTAATTTTGTTTTTCACTTGTACTTTACTTGTTTTACGAAAGAGAAGTTCATTCTTGTTGATGTATATAACCATTAAAAGATGTGGATTTACAGCTAAATACAGCTTTCACACTAAAATACTTATTAGCTAACAATGAAGAAACATTGCGTCTAGACATTTATTTAATCAATTGCATACCTTAATGTACATTTTAAAATTTTGATTAGGTTGGGAAATGGTGAATGGAACATTTATTAGATTCATTTTTTACATGGGCTTTATTTCAAGCTGCATGGAAACGGGAATTCAGTTAAATATACATCAAAAGCATGTTCAGATAGTTTTATTTAACTACTTTAAAACTATCTTCATTGGATTTATTTTAAAAAGGAAGTATGAACTGTAGATTACTTCTGGTCCTCATGTCCTTCATTATTTTTAGGACTAGAAAACTTGATTTCCTACCTTGTTTTTATTCAGATATTGAAAGAAGAAGAAAAGAAACCATTTTTTTTCAACTTGCACTGTGTCTCTCAATTTGGAACAAACCAGTACATATTAAACATTTGCAGAAGAGCCTATAGTCATCAAAAGCTGGCTTAGCATTTTGGCAAAACCTGACTCCAGTCTGGGAACATGTAGTAAAATTTCATTGTATAGGCAGGTTAGTGCCTGAAGGATAAGGGTGGTGTCATTTGATTTGTAAAAATCTACAGAATCATGATGTCAATGATATCACTCTCTGTATAGTAGCAGAGGGGAATCATTGCTCTGCCAGCTCCCAGGTCCAGGTTTTCTGGTTGTTGGAAGTTTTGATAATAAAAATGGTTTCTTAGCATGTGACTTTCACCACTTCAACTTCCTTTAAAACGTTGGCAGCAAATGTGTACTGCTTGGTTCTTTCTTTCCAGACAGTTTGTGTGGGTGGAGTGATGGA
This sequence comes from Pelochelys cantorii, assembly GCA_032595735.1. Taxonomy (NCBI): domain Eukaryota; kingdom Metazoa; phylum Chordata; order Testudines; family Trionychidae; genus Pelochelys; species Pelochelys cantorii. Next base: position 39,938,554 of record CM064330.1, read on the forward strand.
TGGATGTTTTATTTGATGCCCATGTCATAGTATTTTCCATTTCAGCAGTGAAGCATGTATCCTAGCACTTTGTGTTGAGAATTCTGACATGAAAATGGGATGAAGAGAGGGTTACTCACTCTGTACAGTAACTGAGGTTCTTCCAAGTAAATTGTCTCTGTGGGTATATGTCTAGACTGCATCCCTCTGTCAGCAGAGGGATGCAGATTAGGCAGGTCGACATTGCAAATAAGGCAGGGCTTTAAATATCCTGTGCCTAATTTGCATAAAAATGGCCACCGCATTTTGCTGACTCAGCACTTTGTCGGCAAAAAGCGTCAAGTCTAGAGGGGGATCTGTCGAGAAAGAAAGCCTTTTTTGACAGATCCTGTAAACCTTCCTGCCTCATTTGCAATGTCGACCTGCCTAATCTGCATCCCTCTGCCGACAGAGGGCTGAAGTCTAGACATACCCTGTGGGTGCTCAATTTCAGGTGTCTTGGCACCCCATGCTTTGAATTGAAGATTTGTAATATCAGTGTTGGCCAGGCATGTGTGGCAGCCTCCTTGCACTGCTCCAAGCAGCTATCCTATGTGTGCAGCCAATCATCCCCCAGTTCCTTCTCTGCCCTCGAGGATCAAATGGAAACTGCCAAGTATTGAAGTATCCACAGGTGCAATCCAGGATCTGCCTCAAACCTAAATACCTTTGCCCTGCCTCCTTTGTGCCCCTTCTCCGAGGCCCGCCCCTGCTCACTGTGTCCTCCTTCCCTCCCCCCCCATCTTCCCTCACTTTCACCAGACAGGGACAGTGGGTTGGGGTCTTGGATTAAGGAAATTGGAGTGTGAGAGGGGCTCTGAGCAGAGTTTGGGGCAGGCAGTTGAGGTACCAGAGGGGGTTCTAGGTGCAGGCTTTGGGATGGTGTTTGGATGCAGGGGTGCTCAAGGTTAGGGTAGGAGCCTGGGGTGCAGGAGGAGGTTTATGACTGAGGATTTCAGGATGTGGGCTCCAGCTGGGCACTGCTTACCTCAGGTGGCTCCTGGGTGGTGGTGCAGTGGAGCTAAGGCAGGCTCACCCCGCCCCGGCCCTGCACCACTCCCTAAAGCAGCCAGCAAACTCTCTTCCAAGTCCTGTTGTGCCGCCCGCCCTGCTCTGTGGAGATAGGATACAGGGTGGGAGAGGGGGCATCTTGACATGAGCACCCCCTTCTCTACCTTCCCTTTCCTACACAGCAAGCAGGAGGCTCCTGGGGTTGACGGGGGCAGCTCCAAGGCAAAGGGAAGGAGGTGCACAGCAGTAGGGGGAGGGGCAGCTGAAGTGCCAGCATTTGGTAGCCTCTTGGCCAGACCAGTAGGATCACCCATCAGAGGCTCCAAGATCTCTATCAGTAGAACCTGATCTACTGGTTGGTGACCACTACTCGAGGGTAAGTTATCCTGTATTCTTCTTTAAGGAGTGTCCCTGTTGGCTCTCCACTTTTGGTGATAGTGGAGTGGTGCCCCCAGGTAATATTAGCACTGGATAGCACTCAAGCACTCTCTAGTGGCAGCCTTCTTCTGTCCTTCTTCACTCCTCTTTACTACTGATATTCCCTGTGTCACTTCCCCATAGTCCTCATCACATTCTTGCCCCTTTTTATAAGGAGTCACAGCCTGGCAGGAGTCAGGCTGGAACTCTTTCTCTACTGCTCACCTGAGCCTGCCCATCACAGATTTCTCCAAGGTGCTGCTGGTTCGTTCCCTCCCTCAACTGGCAGTCACCTCCTTCTCCCTTGTTGGTCAGGGCAAGAGTCAGCGTCTCTCTTCCCTGCAGACTTTTTATAGGGCCCATCCTGGACCTGATTGGCCATCTATAGCTGCACCATGATTGACTGGTTTGCACAGGTTCCCTCCAGCTTACTTTTAACCCTTCTGTTTCCAAAGTGCGACAGCTGCCCCACTATCGTTACCTTCACCAACAGATGTAACAAATACCATGTTGTGAGTGGTCTATATGGAATGCACATGAGACTGCAGAAAACAAATTGAGATCCCCCTGGGGGTAGGCTTCCTTAATATGGGATAGATGTTTTGTATTCCTTTAAGGAATTCTTTCTGTCAGCCGGTGGATGAAACTGGTGAATCCATCCACCTTGACATGGAAGGGGGTGGTAGCAGACAGATGTACTCTTAGGCTACGTCTAGACTGCAAGCTTCTTTCAAAAAAGAGCATCTAGACAACAACTAGACTTTCAAAAAAGCAAGCCGCTTTTTCGAAAGAGAGCACCCAGGCAGTCTGGATGCTCTCTTTTGAAAAAGCACAGTTTGCATTACATAGCGCCTTTTTTCGAAAGAGTACTTTCAAAAAAGGCGTTCTTCCTTGTAAAACGAGGTTTTCCGCAGTTGAAAAAACTGCCGTGTTCTTTCGATTTACTTTCGAAAGAATGCAGCAGCAGTCTAGACGCAGGGGAAGTTTTTTCAAAAAAAGGTCACTTTTTTCGAAAAAACGCTGTAGTCTAGACACACCCTTAGAGAGCTGTTGGATAGCCACACTTTCTTAAATGAAAGTATGTACCTGAGTATGTACCTGAGTACTCTAGGTATTGGGGCCAGTTGGGGGACAATCTGTTCATCCTGACACCATTCAGAAGTGTTTCCACTTGTGCATGTTTGCCTTTATAGTACTCAGTCTGCGTCTGTTTAATAGTATGTCCTTAACTTACTGGGACTAGTCCTTTTCAGTTCCCATTAGGCCTTCAGTCAGAGTACCACAATGTTGGGATGCAAACACTCACTGAGGGCAAATAGAGACCCTTAAAGATGAAATCATTTCCCCCAAAGCCACATTGCAAGTCAGTGGCAGAGTTAGGAGTAAAACCCAGGCCTCTAGAGTCCCAGTCCACTGTCCTATAGAACATCCTGCCTCTCCTAGGACTGACTGAGGTCAGTCTATGTTAGTGTGCAAGTTCCTTCAATTGGCTGTCCCACTTTTTGTAAACTTCTCGTGGCTCCGCTTTGTAAGCATCCTTGTTTAACAGGTTTATAGGCTGACTTTCTAGTGCTAACTGAATGCCTATTTTAATAAAAGCTATTGTAGTACACTTGCCCTCTTAATCCAGCAATCCTGGAAAACAGGGTTTGCTGCAATAAAGATTTTGCTGGACCACAAGGAGGGAGGGGAAGGAGGATAGGGTGCTTACCTGGTGCTCCACGTCCTTTGTCGCTCCCAGGCACCGCCTCCCCCGATGCTATGGGAGTGGCAGGGAAAATCCATTCCCTCAGCTGGAGGGAGAGTGGCAGAGCCACTTCAGCCTCCACCTGCAGGGGTCTGTACCATCGGTGTTCCTGAATTAGGGACACCTGGAAAACAGATGTTACAGTGTAGTAGTAACTGGGGTCTCTCAAGCCTAACTGGTGAAAAGTGGGTAAATTACTCTAGATGCTTTGTAATACGAAGCATAGCCCCATGACTACTTTTTAATTTGCTAATTATCCTTAATAATGTAAATGCAAAACCCATATTATGCTCTACTTGTGGACCTTCAAATTTAAATATAAGTCAGACAGCATTTTAGAATAGCAGCAGCATAATTACACAATTTATATGTAAGACATTTACCATCACATTTACTTTCAATATGTTATCTCCACTTTCAATGCTTGGCTTTTCTTATGCCCCTAAAATCAAGAGCTAGTTCCTACCTGTCTGAGAAGATACCTGAAGATTATTGCTTATTCATTCCCAAGCGTAGCCGTGCAAACCCTAGACTGTTCAAGTCATCTCTAACATATTGTAAAATGTGTTTAGCCTTTGTATTGCTCTGCTGATCTGTAACTGTCTTTCTCATCTCCGAGATTTTGAACTTTCATTTGCTCTCAGTTCTGCATATTTATGAATATAATATGTGTATTTCAGGTTGTTATGTTTTATAGAAATTTGTAATGAGAGGAAAAAAGATAAGTTTTGATATGTATATGTTAGAGTGGAAAATAAGATTAGAGTCCAACCTTAGCATCTTCAATCTCATTTTTTTTAATTTCAAACAAAAATTGTATTATTTTTTAATATAGCTGGCTCACCAGAGCAACCCTGGCTTTGTTTTCACATAGTAAGTAGTCAGTAATCTTATTTTTATTAATTCTTTCAGAAATTAGAGGCATTAACAGAAAATCCATGAGATTTGCAGAGGATTTTGCTTGAAATCACAGGTGACTGTTGTGGCAGCACTTGGAAGGTGCACTGTCCCACCAAAATTTTAATTACTAACTATGTAACTCCACATGCCCTTCTCCTCTGGGTAGCCTTTCCTGCATCAGTTGTCTCTTCTTGAAATAAATGTTACTTTCTTATGACTAGCATCTAGAAAAAATAACGGAGGAAACAGTGCCTTCATTCAGTTTTTTGCACATTTTTTTAAAATGAACACATACCTAAAGATATCACAGGTCAAAGAATTAGGTAATTGCCAGCCACAAGGTAGATTCTACCTCTTGACTAACTATTTACTATATGGGAAAACATCTTGGCCCCTGATACAGTGATCATAACTTCCAAATATCCAACTTGAGAAGGTTGTTACATGTGGAAAATTAAGTTTGTTTCCATGTCTTTAAATGACGTTTTAATTTTCTAATAATCTTGAACCTTAGGCAGACACTTCAAAGAGATCTATAAAGTAATTCTATTAATGAAGTTCAAGGGTTCAGGAGCTTCTTTCAATGTTAAGGACAGTTCCACTTTAAAAAGTGACTTTGTGAAAATGGCCTACTATTGTTCCCAGTTCCACATGTCACTGATTTCCATGTCAAATTGGTTCCATATTTACTGGGCTTGCAAGTAAAAGAGCTTCCATTCAAACTGGCCCCATATTCTGGCAGTCAGACTGGAGTTTATTTCCTTCTCACACATCACCACTGTAACACAGGGTTTGCAAAACAAATTATTATTTTGGATACACTTATACTATCTACTGCTCTTCAGATTATCTGTGCCACTTGTGCAAACCCCGTTAAAGCCCATGTAGTGTTATGGTGTGACGTTATTGGATTATGATATGAACATGCAAAACATTAGTGCGACCACTGTTAAATTTTCACACCAAATCTGGTACAAAGAGGTCCAAGTGAGATGTCTATAGAAAGCTTATGATTAATTGATTCTGCTTATGCTATTCATGTACACTATCATTTTTGCATTTGAAGTTATGAGTATTGGCTTTGCACTTGTATTTCAAATGTTTGCTTCTGGGGCTACGTCTATACTGTAGCTTTCTTGCGGAAAAGCATATGCAAATGAAGTGTGGCGTGGAATATCGCCGCGCTTCATTTGCATAAGTAATGAGGAGCTGTTTTTCTGCAAGAGGCTTTTTGAAAAAATGAGGAAGAACAGCTCTTGCGCAAGAGGGGGGTTTTGTGCAAAATGGAGCCATCTGAACTGCTCGTTTTTGTGCAAAAGCCTCTTGCGTAAAAATGTCTGCTCATTACTTATGCAAATGAAGCGCGGCGATATTCCACGCCACGCTTCATTTGTATATGCTTTTCCGCAAGAAGGCTACAGTATAGACATAGCCTGGGAGACTGCAAAAGTGGGGTTGGCCAACCTAATATGAAAGAGTTGCTAGTCAAGTGAATAGCAGTACTTCACTGATAATGCACTTCAAGTCGTGCCAATCCACATCTGAGGAACTTTGCTGTGAACGTTCAGATTGGCATGTAAGCAGTGGCTGCTATGGAGTCATCCATGAACAGGTGACTTGCTCATGTGACAATCTTCATCTGAGGCTTACTTTTACAGAAGGAGAACAAAGGAATTCCTTCCACATAGGCAAGGGTATATAAAGAGGGCCCTGGGGGGTTTCTCCATCTTGGTCTTCATTCCAGCTCATCACTTCTTGAGCATCTTTGCTATGAACTGAACCTGAACGAACTGATGACTCGCCCTAACAGAGAATGTATCCCAGAGACTTATAAGACATCACATTAATCCACCTTTGGTACAAGCTGACACCAAGAATTTGGTAATTGGTGTACGTAATTTGATTCTGTTAACAATTTTATACTCAGTCTTTTCTTTCTTTCTTTTATTAATAAACCTTTAGATATGAGGTTCTAAAAGATTGGCACGGTGTACTCTTTTGGGTAAGATCTGAGCTATAAATTGACGTGGGACTGTGGCTGATCTTTTGGGATTGGGAAAAACTGTTCAGATTTGGTGAGATTGGTTTTCATAACTTCTCCTCTATGTAAGGGGCGGTACTGGTTGTGGCACAGGAGAAGCTGGAGTGTCTAAGGGGGGATTGCTTGTGTAACTTCTTGCTAACCAGTGTGGTGAACAAAAGTGCTCTCTGTGACTGGTTTGTTGTGCTTTTTAGTGGAGGACCCCAAGTCTTGGATAGTACGTAGCCCTGTCTTTAAGCAATTCACCCTAATTTGACCCTCTCAGCAGTGCCCCAGAAACTCACTATATTACACATGGGTCTGGGAAAGGGCATGGTTTAAGGCAATGGAATTACACAGATGTAGTTGAGGGATACAGTTTTGTCTGCAGAGCCTCTATTACTAGAGGCTGTCCCAGTTGGAATGACTCCTGCAAACTCACCCTGCATTCTGCTGGGTTGTGACAATGAGGAGGGTGGCCACTGGAACAGAATAATTCTGGATCTAATGGCTGTGGCCTTGTTTGTTCTGTGACCTGCACCATTCCCCTAAAAAGACATGAATCCTTGGACACTGAGTCCCCACAGAATATTGGCCTTTGATGTGGAAGGTATATGGACCTTGTAGTGGGCTTTACACAGGGACCAGCAAGTCTATTGGTCAAGATGGGGCCAAATCATGCATCTAAGGCTTGGAACAGTTTTTCCAGGCTCTCTGGAGGGGTGCTGTGGCCAAGACACCATTTGTCTCCTGCCACTGGGTCCTGGGATCTCTGTTGGTCAGAGGGTGGAAGGAAGGGCAAAGAGAGCTGGGCCCTCTCCACCAGCCTCAGTGCCCAAGAAGAGAAAAAGCAGTGAGTGGCTCAGTGACTTCTGGCAGCTAATCAGAGCATTGAGTGGGAAACTTTCCAGCTTGCTCCCAGAGTCTGTTTGTTCCCCTGCTAATGGGGAAAGAGGGTCTCAGCAGGCTCCCAGGTGAGTCCCTGGTTTTGCCCTCTGTAGATGATTCTGCCTTAGCAGCTGCCACCTGTCTAACTTTGTTCAGCCAGTCTCTCATTCTCTCTCTTTCCAGCCTGACTGGTGGAGCTCCCTTTTAAGCTGGTCCTCCAGAGGGAGCATTCCCAGCAGCTGCTGAAAGATGGCAATGCCTTGTCCCTATGCTGTTCCCTTAGTGGGGGCCCTGTGAACCTTATCACAGACCCACTAGAGAGGATCCTGGAATCCTACCCAGAATGCTCATTCCACTGCTGGTTGGATTGTCCGGGGCTATTAATTCCTAATAAATGTAAATCATATGCATCTAAAATCTGTATCCACAAAGCAAAAAGAGCTATGGTAGTAAGGGGTGATTGTTAAAAAAAAAAAAAGGTTTCATCAGCATTCTCTGTTGTGCACATCATGCTTTCAATGGCACCCCAAGCTATTTGTTTACCCTTTGCAGTGCTTATCTGGTTTTGAATCACTGGGACAGACTGTTGTCTGTGAAGTGCTTACAGAGCTTTGGTAATAATAAAGTACTATAGATTATCTGACAGAATGGGGAAAAATAGATGGGCATCATAAAATGATCATTAAGCTACCAAAAGATGCACAAAGTGGTAGAAAATGGACTCCAGACTGTTTTTGACTGCTCTGCCATCTATTGGGAATTCAGAATTGCCTTAATCTACAAGGAATCATAAGTGTGCAAAAATTTGCCATAGCTGTACAACTTACAAACTTAGAACACAATCTTCAGAGGGGTAGTTGAGTAAGTCAGTAACGGGAAAAACCTAAAAAACAAAGAATAGTCTAGCAGAAGCTTAAAGACTAACAAAACATGTAGCTCAGTAGTCACCAACCAGTAGATTGGGATCTTGGAACCTCTGACAGGGGATTCTGACTGACTGGCTGGGAAGCTACTTCAATTGCCTCTCCACCTACTGTCATGCTCCTCCTGCGCTTCACCTTGGAGCTGCTCCCTGGGAACCTCCTACTTGCTGTGCAGGGTGTGGGAGGGAAGAGAGGGGGTGCTGATGTCAGGGTGTCCCTCATCCCCCCCCACTTCTGTACCCTATCTCCATACACAGAGAGAAGGGGATGGAGGGAGCTTGGCAATGCAAATCTCTGTCACTCTCACACACTGTGTGTGTGTCTGTCATTCTCACAAACACACACTGTCCTTCAGTCATCTCCCAGCCCAACACACGTGGGGGGGAGGAGTTGTTGTTACTTCTTTTACTGTTTGCAAAGTGTGTTATGTTTTGTTTTTGACTAGTCTGTGCATTTCATCATTTTCTCTTACGTTTACATTTAATTCTTTGAGTAGTGAGTTCTAAAATGCCAAACCTGTCATGGCTGGAGTCATTATCCCTGTGGTAATTGCTGCTCCTGGAAGTGGCTGGCATGTCCCTGCAGCCCCTGAGAATGGTAGAGCAGAAGGGTCTCCACATGCTTGTGATGGGGCGACTCCCCAGCCCCGCACTTCGGGTGCGCCGTCCCCGGCGTGCTGGGGAGAAGCGGCGGCCCCATGCCAGCCCCGGCACTGTGCCGCCTGCTCCGCCGCGGCCAAGTGGGGGGCCGGAGGCACGACTGGGCGTTGTGCGCCCGAGCCCAGCAATCCCCTACAGATGCAGGGAAGCAGCGGAGCTGGCGGGCTGGCCCCTGCTGAAGCCGCGCATGCGCAGAGCCCCCGGCGGCTCCAGCCCGAGCCGGAGATGGCTGAGGGAGGAGAGGGGGAGTGGCCAGAGATGCCGACGCGGGTCCCTCCCCCAGCGCGTTGAACGTCCCGGCGGCGGGACGCTTAAAAGGGGCGCCGCCGCCGCCAGGAGCAGAGAGAGGAGAGGAGGCGGAGAGGGCAGAGAGAGGAGAGGAGGCCGAGAGAGCGGTCCAGACTGGAGGAGCGGAGGAAGCTTCGCGAACTGGGGGAGTCCCCGAGGCCAGGGGTGAATGAGCCCAAGCAAGGCGGAGCGAGGGAGGTAGGAAGCGACCCAGGGCAGGGTATCCAACCCGGGGGGTTGGTGTGTTTCGGGGCAGATTCCCCCCACCAACCGGAACTGGGATGCTGTCCCAGTCCTTAGGGCCCTGGGTTGGGGCTCAGAGTGGGGGTGGGCCCGAGCCCCCCTACCTTCCCTCGCTGGCCAGCTGAAGCACCAGCCGGGAGGCGAAATCTACAAGGACCAGGCTCTGCCGGACTCGGGGTAGGGGCAGGTGATGGGGAGCACACGGTGAGGGTTTCCTCGAGGAACAGCCGGTGGGGCGTGGGCTGACGGACCCCGGGTGGGGCACGCCCACATGTCCCGTGACAATGCTGTCCTTGGCTGCAGAAACCATTTCTGCAGCTCCCATTGATCAATAATGGGGAACCGTGACCAGTAGAAGCGGTGGGCTCAGTGCACATTGTTGTACATGCCAGCTGCTTACAGGAGTGGTGCCAGGGCAGGAGTGAGCCTGCCTTAATTCCACTGCTCCACCACCTGGAAGCCATCTCAGTCAAACAGTGCCCAGCCAGAGCCTGCTTCCTGAACCCCTGTCCCAGCCCCGAGCCGCCTCCTACACCCAATCTCCTGCCCCAGATATGAGTCCTTCCCAGAGCTTGTATCCTGAAACCCCTCCTGGACCCCGATCCCCCACCCTCCCGCACTCCAAACCCTGTTGTCCAAGACTAGATCCTGCATCCCAATCCCATACCCCAGCCTGGTGAAAGTGAGTGAGGATGGGGAGAAAGGGGGATGGAGTGAGCAGGGTGAGGCCTTGGAGAAGGGGTGGAGCAGGGGCAGGGTCTCAGAGAAGGGGTGGGAAGGAAGTGGGGGGAGAGTATTCAGGTTTGAGGTAGATCTTACATTGCACTTACATTGAAAAGGTGATCTTGTGGTTAAAAAGGTTGGAGACCACTGATGTAGATGGTATCATGAGCTTTCGTGGGTACAACCTACTTCTTGGTTGTACCCACGAAAGCTCATGATACCATCTACATATTTTGTTAGTCGTTAAGGTGCTGCTAGACTATTTGTTGTTTTTTTAGAACACAATGTTTTGTCTAAACGGGTATTCTGATTCAATAGATGAGAAATATATCTCAGTTACTTTAGGTGCAAAGTGAAGACATTGCTACTATGTGCAGTCTTTAATCTCTGTAACTGTCCAATATAATTTGTCATAAATTATTACACTTTTGTTAGGTCAGATTTAAAAGAGCCTGTCTATGGTTAACTCATGCAGTGCATTGTGTTGAAAATCTGAATACCTGGGCTTTAATGCAGGATTGGTGCCCTAAGTTAAAGCTGAATCAATTACATGAAATACCTGAGGTGGTGTGGAGTCTGACAGAGGAGATGGCCTTCAGACTAGTTTTGACATCCTATATTGATTCACTGTTGTGTCATTTTTATTTTTTTATTTGCCCTCTTTCCTATTGTTAATCTGGGGCATTTTTCCATTGGTCAGGAAAACAAATAATGCATTTTGAGAGCTGGTGCATCTTGAGAGCTTAAGAGTTGAATGTATGTGCCAAAAGGTGCCACATTCAAAGCCCTTTATCAATAGGCAAAATGTGTCAAATTACTGCTGCTGACCTAAGGTTCATTCATGATTTTGTGGTCTCTGAGGCTATGTCTGCACCAGAAGAGGCAATGCAAATGAAGCGCTGATTAGCATTTTCTCACGCTTCATTTGCACAATCTCTTCCGATCCGTTTTTGCGCAAAAACAAGCAGTGTGGATGTTTCCATTTTGCTCAGAAAACCTTTTTTGTGCAAGATTCTTATGCCTTATAAGAGAGGCATAAGGATCTTGCACAAAAAGGGTTTTTTGCACGAAACGGAAATGTCCACACTGCTTGTTTTTGTGCAAAAACCCCTTGTGCAAAAACGGATCAGAAGAGAGTATGCAAATGAAGCATGAGAAAGTGCTAATCAGCGCTTCATTTGCATTGCCTCTTCCGGCAAAACCCATAGTGTAGATGTAGCCTGACAGTAATCAGTTTAATCAATTTCTCTGTTGCAAGCCAATAATATTTCATGGATAATCAAGCAAGCAGTGCTGTTAAATTGCATATCCTGGTAGTGCTACCAAAAAGTGAAGGAGACTAAGTGCATTAAGTGCTGGAGTTGCCACACTCATTTATTTCTCCTTCATTTATTTATGTTTTGTTGTTAAGTCAAACATCAGTAAGTTAAAATCAGTTGAAAAAAACTGAAATATGGTAAGGGAACAGGGAGAGTTTCTAATATGTTGACATTGGGATCAGTGGTATACTCTCAGGAGGTGTTTCTAGTAATCAAGAGGAAGAGGCGGAGAAAAGGTGGCAGGAAATCAATTTTAAAATAAGCAGCAGAGGAGTGAAAGAAATCCCAGGGAAGTTGCAAGAGCTATAAAAGTTAAATAAATGTGGAATGAGCTGTAAAACAAATGGGGCAGTGACAGGGGAAAAACCCAAAAAGATGACTCAGAATAAAAGGAGATTATATAAATCTGAAGCTATGGGACACTCACTATTGTTGTTGTATTGGAGGCGGGAGCCAAGAAAATATTTTCCTATAGCACTCATTGTTTCATTTTTGTTTTCCAGGGAGTCTATTCCTTCCTGTCTCTGTCTATATTTCTGTCTCTGATTTCATTTACCTTGGTTTATACCAAGAGAGATACTAAGCAACAGTAGCTTCCATTGGTCCCAGTAGGATCTCTAGGCCCTCCCACGGAGCTGATTCAAAACTCAGTGAAGTCAATTGAAAAACTTCCGCTGACTTTTTAATGGGGCTTTGGATCATGCCCAAAGTGTTCCACGGATCTCTGAATATGGCCCATTCTTTTGAAAAAGTCAATGGAGCTGCACTGCAGGAAACTTGCTTGCTTCCATATTTTAGCTCAAATATTTCTTGGTTTATATCTTTTCTCTTACTCATGATATCTCTATGGAGTATCTCAGAATATTTCCTGAACAGTGTTTCTCCACATTGCCCCCTTCCTTTCCAAGGAAATGTGGAAGACAACTGTGTTTTATATGAATGTTATGTGTACCTCAGTCTGATTACCAAAATGCTGTTTGGTTCTTGAGAGGAAAGAGTTCACACAGAGCATGCCCATGTGAAGAGGTTTTGTGCAGCAAAGCTGGGTTATAAATCAGCAACATTTGTTTTAATCTAACTACTGCTAAAGCAATGGGTCAAAGCTCACTAAGAAATTTGTACTGAATGTTGGCAGCGTTTATTCGATGACTTAGTGAATGGCAGGCTAAGGCACTGTCAACTTCTAGTCATCTTGCCATGGAGTAATGCTCCATAGAGACAAGCCCTTGGTCCTGGGTAGTTTTTTTTGCACTTTTGCAGGAACCAAAGTCAATGACAAGTTGTCAGTGGTTCACAGTCATGCTGGAAGGGCATAATAAGTGGGTTTGCAGGGATCAGTTCTGGGTCCTTTTCTGTTTAGTAGCTTTATCAACAATTTAAATAATGGCATCGGGAGTGCATATATAAAGTTTGCAGATGATACTAAGCTAGGAGGGATTGCAATTCCTTTGAGGATAGGGCTAAAATTCAAAATGATCTGGACAAACTGGAGTGATGGTCTGAGATAAATAGGATGAAATTCAATAAGGAAAAATGCAAAGTACTTCACTTAGGTAAGAATAATCATTTTCATACATACAGAATAAGAAATGACTACCTAGGAAGGAGTACTGCAGAAAGGGATCAAGGGGACATGGTGGACCACAAGCTAAATATGAATAAACAGTGTAACACTGTTGCAAAAAAAGTAAATATCATTCTGGGATATATAAATAGGAGTGTTGTAAGCAAGACATGAGAAGTAATTCTTCCGCTCTACTCTTTGCTGATTAGGCCTCAGCTGGAGTCTGTGTCCAGTTCTTGATTCCACATTTCAAGAAAGATGTCGGTAAATTAGAGAAGATCCAGAGAAGAGCAACAAAAATGATTAAAGGTTTAGAAAACATGATCTATGAGGGAAGACAGAAAAAATTGGGTTTGTTTAGTCTGGAAAAGAGAAGACTGAGATGGGACTCAACAACTTTCAAGCACTTAAAAGTTGTTAGAAGGAGGAGGGAGAAAAATTATTCTCCTTAACCTCTGATGATAGAACAAGAAGAAAATGGGTAAATTGCATCAAGAGAGGTTTAGGTAGCACGTTAAGTTAGAGATAAGGGAGATTGTGGAATCTCCATCATTGGAGATTTTTAAGAGCAGATTAGACAAACACCAGTCAGGAATAATCTACTCTAGATAATGTTTTATCATGCCATGAGTTCAGGGAACTGGATTTGATGACCTCTTGAGCTTCCTTCCAGTTCCAGAATTCTGTGATTCTGTATCTCTGGCTATTTCTATACTAAAATGATCTGTCAGAAAGAGGTACACAAAATGTGCTCCAAAATTTGCGTACCTTTTTCCAATAGTTTTTTCAGAAGAGTCTTTTCTGAAATTTGGCCCATCTACACTGGGCCAAATTTCAGAAAATCCTCCTCTTTTGGAAGAGCCTTTCTTCTTTGTGGGAGGAGGAAGACAGGGCTTCTGAAAGAGCACGTCTGCTCCTCCACAAAAAAAAGTGGAAGAGCAGACACGTTCCCTGGACGTGGCGAGGTTTTTCCGGGATACCTCCAGTATCCCAGAAAAACATAGCCTCTGACTGTAGATAAGCAAGTCACTGATGCTCAACAAAAAATACAGGTGTCAATTCCCTTCAAGGTTTAACCCTGCCATGCTCTGATGATCATTCTGGTTGGTATGTGTGTAAAACTATATAAAAATGAAATGTTGGTCACTTTAAGTCTTTTCCTGATCCTGCTCAGATGCTAAAGGCATCTGACAGAAGTGTGCAATCTTGATCTTTGAGCTGTCAGTGTAAGAATCAGGTTATGTCTAGACTGCAAAGAAAAGTCGGAAAAAGATATGCAAATTGCAAACCGCAATATCCGTATTTTTTTCTGCTCTTCTTTCGGAAGAGGCTTTTCCAAAATTTGACCCATCTACACGGGCCCAAATTTTGAAAAAACCTCCTCTTTCGGCACATGCCTTCTTCCTCATACAAAGAGGATTACAGGGATGGTGAAAGAACATGTCCGCTTTTTCAGAAATAGTTCTGAAAAAGCACGTGTTCCTTAGCCGTGGCATAGCTTTTCCGGGATACATGTGGTATCCTGGAAAAGGTTTTCAGTATAGACGTAGCCTCCGTCTAGAGAAACACAAGTTGAGTTGTACCTCTGTGCCAGTGTAAAAGTGGGATAAATCAAGGGATTCCATTAAGAGAAATGGGTGTGCTAGGCATATCACTCAAAAAGTGTTACCCACAGACAGACAGACTGAGGGGTCAAGGGGACAGCTTTTCCTGAACTGCACATACCAGTTTTGCCTAGATCTATCTCCCATATCCTATCTATATTTTTATGAATGTTTGAGACTCTTTACCTTCTTTCTGGCAGACTCTAGTTATTCCTGATATAGCAATTCTTGTTCCAATTTCTGCTGGATCTGACTTCATTTTCGTTCATGATTTTTTTTAAACTAGAAAGCCTATTGCAGATTGCAACTTATTAGAGGACAAACACTTAGGGAGTGGAAAAAATCTTGTATTTATTAGTTTAGGTGGGTGAAAGTTGGAGATGTACTTTGAAAAAGGAACAGGTGAGAGAATTTTGTAAAGTTTGTCCCAATTGTATTTTAGTTGGCACTCTCAATACGACAGTAGCTCATATAAATATAAATATAGACTTCCAAATGAAAAAACATTTGCCCATGCTTCAAGGAATTTGAAAGGTTTAAATGTTCTTTTTATGCCATCTGTAGCTAACACTAAATAATATGTATCTGATTTGCCCTGGGAAAAGTGGGAGGAAATCATCCTGGATATTTTGATGAAAATGTTGAAAATAAATTATGCATGAGAGTTTGATATACTTATAAATAAACAATTTCAGGATAAAAGGCGTATCTAACATATATATGCAAATTGTCACTGGAAATAAAATACAATTCAAATTAAAATATTTTAAAATAGTAAAGCAAAATTAAGATGGAAATGAAAATATACTCAAAGAATAATAAAATGTATGATATAGCTTATGGATAAATATAGTTAAGAGCTCTTTTATGATAATGCTTATCACCTTTCATCCATGGATCTCAGGTCTTCCATTAACATAGCCTCAGGAACCCATTTTATTTTATTATCTTGATTTCAAAGTTGAGGAAATAGAGGCAAAGAGATTAGAGGCTTGATGTTGCTCTCACTGATGTAGGTAATTGTTGGTATTGTTTTTATGCACTCATGATGTGCTCGGCTCTGTACATCACAAACTAAGGCCAGAAATTGCAAAAACATAAGTAGAAAAGCGTATTTATTTAAGTAGTTTATTCAAGTGATTTGGTTTGCTCATGTGACTTTTTGCAGTGTTGGATCTAAACGAGTATTGGAGCATTTCCTCTTGTCTTCACTGGGAGAAGGTCTGGTCTTAAGTATCTTGCTCAAGGTCACACTGGAAACCATGGCAGATCTAAAATACAGGCTATCCTTGCTATAAGACCAAGATATCCTTTCTATAAGACCAAAAACTTGGACTTATAGTGAAACAACTTAAAGTGGGGAATTTTTTTCCCATGGCTGGCTTCCATTTGCGCAAATGGTGGGGAGGGAGTTGCACGACTTAAGAGAGAGAATGGGAGGACTTATAAAGCATCAGTTCCTACAAGCGTCAATGACTTCAGTGAGGAACAGATGTATACAGGGGCGACTTATAGCAGGGAAGCCCTGTACCTTAATGTAGAGCAGTGATGGTGTAGCCATGTTGGATAGTAGAGACAAGAGGAGTGAGGTAATATCTTTCAAACCACTCATGGGTGGCGGGTGAAGGCCCCGCTGGAAAAGGCAAGCCCAAAACCCATCCCTTTTGCCTGAAACCACACTGTTTCCTCCTAGACCATGTCCCTTGAATATCCTTCCCCATTCTTCAGCCAACCCCTGTCCAACCCCAGCCCTCAAGCCCGATCCCTCCTGGCCATCTGGAGGGCCGGGGCCTCCCCGGTGGCCGGGGAGTCTAGGCAGTTTTGGGAAACAATGCCTTCCCATGCCTATATTACCTGCTGCCCAAGGAACCAGTACTTGTATATACAATAAACAGTCTTTTCCACCTTGCATTTTGCTGTGATGCTAGGAGTATCTTTCTCAGATCTTAAGGAAAGGTTTTTGTGGCTTAAAAGTTTGTCTCTGTTTCCCTAGCAGAAGTTGGTTCAGTAAAAGATGTTACCTTAACTACCTTGTCTGTTGTCATGGAGAATAGAAATTTGATAAGTGGATTCTCCATCTGAAAATTTTACAAATTAACATTGGATATTTTCTTAACAAATGCTCTTAGTGAAACAGGAATTAATTCAAGGGAGGCCTGTATCCAGCATTATATGAGAGATCAGACTAGATGATTGCAGTGGTCCCTTCTGATCTTGTAATCTATGAATCTATGGACTCTAACACACACTTTAAAATTACTAGTTTTGAGGTAGCATGGTGAGTTGAGTCATTCAACATTGGGGACTCATAGCTTTAGACAATGAACAAACACAGAGTGAGGAGTAGTCTGCCCTGAAGAGCTTGAAATCTAAATAGACAAGACAAAGGGTGAGATGGGAAAAAGGCAGGGAGAGAGAGATAGGATAACTTGTCCAATCCACATGGCAGGTGAGAGCCAGAGTCAGGAATAGAAGCCATCTTTTCTCAGTGCTGTTCACAACAACATGCTGGCATTTTTCCTCAGCTGTAAAGTGGTACTGTTGCCAACTTTCTAATTGCATGGAACTGGACATCCTGGTTGAGGATTTGAGTGAGGGCTCTGGATTGGGGCCAAGGATGAGGAGTGTGGAGTGTAAGAGGGAGCTCCGGGCTTGGGGCTGAGGGATTTGGAGTGTGGGAGGAGGCTCTGATCTGGCTCAGGGGGTTGGAGTGTGGGAGAGTATACAGGTACTGGGCTGAGATGTGGGCTCTGGGTGGGGCCAGAAATTAGGGTTCAGGGTGTCAGAGGGGGCTGAGATCAGGGGCAGGTAGTTGGGGTTCAGGAGGGGATTTGGGGTATAAGCTCTAGGAGGTTGGGACAAGATTTCGAGATGGAGTCCAGGCCTGCCGATTTGGGGAGGAAGGAAGAGGGAAGTTGCCCTGGGGCCTGGTGATTCCAAAGGGCCTGTGGCTCCCAGCCAGTCTCAGACCCTTTAGAATCACCACCAGAGTGCCATGCCACATGCCCCAGAGCTCCGCACTGCATGATCTGGTCGGTTCTGAAGCTCAGGCCATCCAGGCAGCCCTGGGAGCTGGCTGTCCTAGCCACACCCCTACTGGCAGAAGCCCTGCCCCTTCTGGAAGTGGGGAGCTGCCCCTCCACATTTCCCTGGGGCTCAGAAATCCTGTTGGCTCCCCTAATGGGGATGAGGGGACACTGGGCAGAGGCTGTGAGTTGAAGTGAGGGAGGAGGTTTGGGATATAGGCTCCAGGAGAGAGTTTGGGTATGGGAGGAAGGTCAGGGCTGGGATAGGGGGTTGAGGCATCCAAGGAAGTTTGCAGGCTCTAGACAGCACTTAATTTGGCGGGCCCTTTGGAAGCAGCTGGCATGTCCTTTAACTTCTAGATGGAGGCACAGCCAGATGGCTCTGCACACTGCCTACATCCTCAGGCACCACCCCTGGGGCTCCCATTGGCCATGGTTCCCAGCCAGTGGGGGCTGTGGAGCCAGGGATCAGGCAGAGGCAGTGCACAGACCCCCGTGGCCATCCAGCTACCTAGGGATATGCCACTGCTTCCAGAGAGATCCGTGGAGCCAGATAGAGAGATGGCCAACCCCACCAATAGGACTTTCAAGGGTCTGGTCGGCATTGCTGATGGGGCATTCCAGTTGAAAACCAGACCTCTAGCAACTCTATAAATACAACATGTATAGTAAGTCCATCTTATTTCCCTTCATCTGTACAGATGGGCAGACTGACTGAGCCATAGAGGTCAAGAAACCACAGATGGAATCCATGTCAAAGTTAGGCTTAGACCTCATGAGTTTTATGCTCCTAGTGTTTTGCTCAGAACATTCTTCTGTACGGGGAGATTTCAGCAAATCTAGTAAAGTGCCTGAACCATTATTGCTTACTGCTAATAGCAACCAAGCTAGCAGGCCTAAATAGGCCTATACAGCAGCCTTAGCATGACCAAGTCAAGAAGGAGAAGGGGGTTTGAATGCCACAGAGAGGGCAGCCTGACCCCACTCCTTCCTGAGAGCCAGATCTCTGTCTCCCTTGAGTTATTTCGTGACACCATCTTGCAGGGAGTAAAGTTACTGAGAGGTTTTACTTGAAAGAACCCAGGGTAACACTTCCCTGTCTCTGCCTCTATATTCTTTATACATAGAGATTAGATAAAATTAAAGTGACCGTGATAGTGTGGATTTTGCAAACTGCATTTCACTCTGTGAAATTAATTTAGTACTACTTCACTGATTTGTAATTTAAGGCATAAAATTATCATTTAATTTTTTTGTACAATTACACAAAAAACCCTCAATGATCCAAGCAGTTATTATCAAGGTCCTCTCAGACCTCTGCTATGTCAGTTAATTTCTAGTGTGCTTTTCAGAGTGCTTTCCTATCAACAGTTCCATATTTGGGGGAACTGCAGGATGCTTATAAATGGCCATAAATAGATTTTATTTCCAATTTCCAGTACGGAATCAGGGAAGATGGGAAAGTATTAGCCAGGAATGGGAGGGAAGAATAATACAAGCAAATTACCATGGAACAAGTTTATTTAGGGACCATTCTGTTTAACATGTAACACAAAATCAAATTGTCCATTCAAATCATGTGTCACCAAGGGCTCTCGGTTCCTTCCTTTTACAGATGCATCTGGATATCTTCATTCCCAGAAATGAGCATTGTCTCTAGATATGCTGACATTCCTCAGAATAATATAAAAAATTTCTCCATAGGAGGCATTTGACTCCCTGGACATTTCAATTAGTGAGCTATATGGCAATAATTGCATTCTTTCACAAATGGCAAGATCTGACTTCACATAGTATATTTTAGCATTTTGCAAATCTGTCTCTCTCTGCTCATTTGTTCTTGTTTCTTATCACATCACCCTGTCTGGTCACCCTAAAATGCCAGCCTCTAATACCCATTTTTATTGCTTCTCCCACAAACATCTCTGTACTTTCTTCCACACTGCTCCTAACTCATGGAATGCCACAATTAACTAATCTATAACATCTCGCCTCCTTTCAATCATTCCTCAAGACTCATTTCTATCATGATGCGTAAAGGAAATACGGATGACATTGGGTGGGGATGTTACTCAGGTGGATAGAATGCATTTTATGTCTGTATCTATATTTTTAAACCTCTTCCAAAGAATGTGTAACCATAAAGTAGTATTTATACTTATCCTGTGAAAGCATGTGATCTCATTGCCATAGTCATCTTCTACCCTCATCACCCCCTTGCCTTTATTGTGTGTTACATTCAATTATGTGGCGACTTTTCACAAATTAAATTGTGAAAATGTCTTAAAATTAGAAGATGAAAGATTTTAATAGATAATTAGATAATTGAAAACATGCCATCAAAAGGCTCATTTGAACTTTAATTCAAGACCTTAACAGTGACCTTAGCAGTGTTAATGCAGATTCATTTACTAAATGCAAAGAATCAGTGACAGTCAGATGAATTGCTCTGTTGATGTAATTGATGTAAAAGCATAGGAGGGAGGTCACTTGATTTTGCATTAGAGTTCAAGTTCAATGCAGACGTATGTATTGTTTTTGCTATTTGTTTGGGGGTGAAAATGAAAGGTTCATAGGGTGTTTGAGTTTCATACTAATAGCATTGCAAACAATATCAAGGTGGAGGGATAGAAGTCTTTCCCTTAATTTTTGCTTTCTTTTATTGTTTTGGATGGATGTGATGTGTATTACTGCAACATTACCTGTCACTAGGTGTAGATTTTATTTGCAAATTAATATACTGGGTGAGATGAAGATAGTAAATTATTCCTTGCACTCATAGTGAACTAAACTATTTCAGGAGAAAGTTTGACCATAGATAGCAGAATCTGAACAGACCTGTAATCATCTGGAAGGTTTCCCTTGCATCAGTGATCTTGTTGCTAATTTGAATTTAAACCTTCCACTGACTCCAGTGAAAGGTCTGTACATGTAAAAATGACAGAATTTGGGTCTTAAAGAAACTGCACTTAAACCCAGGCTTGTTGATGGGAATGGGGGGGACGAGGGCAATTGCCCGGAGGCCCAGCAATTCAAAGGACCAGTAGCGGCAGTGGCAGCCCAAGCCCTGGGCTCTTTAAGTCACCACAAAAATGGATCACATGTTTTCTTTATGGCAAGGATGAGGAACCTTTTTTGGGTCAGGGGCCCCTGACCCACAGAAAAATCAGTTGGGGACCACACCAGTGAGAAGCAAAAAAACTCCTCCAAAAACCCCCAGCTTTCACTGGTGTGGCCCTCTACTGATATATCCCACTCCTGTGGTGCTCCAGCCCCATGGGGGGGAGAGGGAAGGGGAAGGGACAGGGAGGACTAAGGTTCAGGGCTTCCCATAGGCCAGATTTGCTTTCCTGGGGTTCTGGAGTTAGTGGATGTTGTGGACCCCCCTTAGGCTCTAGGGTGGGGACAAAAATGAGGGTTTAATGTGTGGGACAGTGAGTGGGCTAGTGATGGATGCGCAGGATCTGGGTGGGAGGTGGAGTGCAGGAGGGGGTGAGGGTGCAGAAGCCGGCTGGGAGTAGGGTGTCTGCTTGAGTGTGAACTATTTGAAACTACTCTCTGGGAACAGTTTTATAACCAAGATGGAGCTACTATAAAGTGGGTGCATAACTGTCTGGATCTCCCTAGTTTGTTTATGAGGAGGTCGTGCAAGACAGTGGCTTGAGTTAGTAAGGTT
The DNA here is from genome assembly GCA_032595735.1 of Pelochelys cantorii. Taxonomy (NCBI): domain Eukaryota; kingdom Metazoa; phylum Chordata; order Testudines; family Trionychidae; genus Pelochelys; species Pelochelys cantorii. Next base: position 39,959,580 of record CM064330.1, read on the forward strand.
TTTGATATAGCACATCTACCATTCCGCATCCTCCCCTCCCCCCACATTCATAAGGTTTGTTACTCTGTCAAAGAAAGTTATTCGGTTGGTTTGACATGATTTATTCTTGAAATCCATGCTGTTGCTTATCACCTTTATTATTTTCTAGATGTCTGCAAATTAAATTATTTGCTCCATTATCTTTCCAACTTACTGAAGTTAAGCTGACTGGTGTATAGTTCCCCAGGCTGACCTTATTTCCTTTTTTGAAGACTGACACTATATTTGCCTTTTTCTGGTGCTCTGGAATCTCTCTTGTCATCCATGACTTTTCAAAGATAATTGTTAATGACTCATCTCTCCTCAGTTATTTCTATGAGTATTCTAGGATCCATTTAATCAGGCCCTGATGACTTGACAACATCTAAATTATCTAAGTAATTTTTAACTTGTTCTTTTCCTAGTTTAGTCTTTAACCCTACCTCCATTTTTCACTGGCATTCATTATGTTAGGCATCCAATTTGACCTTTTTGGTGAAAACTGAAAAAACAAAAAAAGTCATTTAGCACTTCTGCCATTTCTACATTTCCTATTGCTGTTGTCCCCCTTCATTGAGCCTACATTGTCCTTGATGTTCCTCTTGCTTCTAGTATATTTGAAGAATGTTTCTTTATGTCTCTAGCTAGTTTAATTTCCTTTTATGCTTTGGTCTTTCTAATTTTCTCCCTACGTACTTGTGTTATTTGTTTATATTCATTTTTTGTAGCTTAACCTAGCTGCCAATTTTTCCAGGCTTCCCCCTTATTTTTTCTAAAGTTTCAGATCACGGATGAGGTCCTAGAATAAGATAGGGTGGTCTCTTGCCATATTTCCTATCTTATGCCATGGAATAATTTGCTCTTGTGCCCTTAATAATAGCTCTTTGAAAAACTGCCAACTCCCTTGAACTGTTTTCCCCCTTAGAATTGATTCCTATGTGATATTGTCTGTCAACTCACTGGGTTTGCTGAAGTCTACCTTCGAGAAATCCATTAGCTTAGTATGGGTGTTCATATGTTTGAAAGAGAGAGTGTTTCACGGCCCATCAGATTATATGAGTTCCCATTCTGTTTAATTGCATTGGCTATTTTTCATACTGAACAGAAAACCAAATTCTGATGTTTTGGAGTATAGGTTCCTTCAGAAATGTGAATATTAGAAAACATGAGATTTTGGGCTAACATTTTACAAATACCTTAGAGACTTAGGAGCTGATGTTTTATTTGAAAATCAATGGGATTGAGATGATTTTGTGGATTTTCTGGATTTTTCTTATTTAAAAGGTACTAGAGTTATATGCCAAATGCCAGATAGACATCTATTAAAAATGGTTGTCATGAAAAAAAATCTTTAGTATTATTGTAAAGCTCTGAGGCTTCTAATTGGAATTTGGAGGGCACTACACAAACATATGCAGAAGTAAAAGATCTTTCTTGAAGATCTTACTGTCTAGTGGGTAGTTCCATTAGTAGCATGTGAGTGGGTGGAGTCAATGGGTTTGTGGGGAGCTGGGAACTAATTTTAATAAAAGATCTAATTTTTAAGATAGTATGAAATAAATATAATCTACAAAACATAAACTTGAGGAGAAAGGAGCATACAACAGTTCACTACTCTCAGGTCCTACACTTACACAACTGCCTTCTTTGTGTATGAGAGATATTGATATAAGCAGAGCTAGCTGGAGATATTGATCAACAAACTTGAAAAGGACTATGCTGTTTAATAAAACTTGCTTCAGTTTTGTTTTTTGTATGGTGGACTATCCACTCTTTTTGTTCATATATGTATTTGTTTATATCTTGGCTGCTTCCAGCTGCTTTTGCAAATAGATATTTTGTTTTACATGAATCCAGCCCAGATGAAATAAAGGAGTTAATAAGACAGTCTGTAGATGAAGTGTCATGATAAAGATGAAGGCAAGCTAGCTTTGACAACACAATCAAACAAAGTCTCTGCACCATTACTGCTGTAGAGAATGGTGAAATTCTATATCGTATGTTCAAAAATTGCTGAATAGGTCTGTATTATAGACAGATTGTGATGGAATAATACATCTTACTGACTACATGGAATGTTTGTTGTGTATCTGGAGAATGAGGCAGATGTTCTGTCAGCCAGGCTGGGGACAGGTTGGAACTATTAGTGGATTGTCTATGTATGCCTTCTGCACATGTCTGCATTTGAGGCTGACTGTGGTGTGATAGTCTGCAGGCAACAGCTTTGTTCACAAAGCTGAAAGGCAGCGGTAGAATAGGAACCGTGCAGAGCTAATTCCAACCTGAACGCTGCTATTTGTTTCTCTTACAAATAGGAAATAAAACCTGAATGCGTAGACAGCATTTGATGTATGTTGGCAGTCATCACATCATGTGCATCTACAACATACTCAGTCTGGGTATGCACAGAAAAAAGTACCAACTCCTGAAATGCCAGGATACTGACCACATATTCTGAGTTCTTTAAAAATCCTTTTGGTAGTTTCTTTCCTGACCTGGTATTTGCACTTACAAGCGGGCACAGCTACTGGAGAAATTCCTCATTTTGTCCTATCTAGAAGAGAGTCTTGCATAAATAACAAAATAATCATTATAAAGGATTTTTTTTAAAAGAACGCCTTAAAATGTGGACCTCAAAATCTTAAGAGGCAAAGTTTCTTTCTTCACATTGAGACACACAAAACTGTCAGGATATTATAGAGTGATATAGTAGCCCTAGGTATGTAAGCGACCACAAAAGTCAAAGCGTTGTACTGTCTATTAGTGTTTCCTCCAGGAGAGGTTTAAATGATTTGTATGAAAAGCAAGCCCTGGCAGCAATAGATGCCACTCAAGGCATAAAATGCCTCGTCTAGCTATAGGTAACTGCTACAAATGTTCAGATATATCCAAATGGCATGTTTTGACTAGTGAATTTGGGTAACATGACAATAAATATATTAAATAAAAATTTACTTGTACTATAAAATAGATTTTTTTAAGCTTTTATCATACTGAGAGAGAGCCTATTAGTCAAAATAGACTAGAATATTTTCTGAGTAGCATTAGCTGAAATGGCCTGGAAAATGAGAATGAAAGAGGGGAGTCTTTTCCTAAATATTTTGGTTGGTTATATTAGTTTCTCATGGAAAATATGAGAATTTGAAAGAGTTTATTCTCACCAAATAAACCCATGATATAACCCAATCTGCAGCTAAACTTGTGAACAGACTACCTAGCATTTAAACATTCTAGCCAAAGTGGGCACTCCTACACTGGAGTGAAAGGGTAAAGTAGGGCCTAGTTGGAACCACAATTCCCCCCATCACGTTCCAAGACCAAGAACACTGCAGAGAAGATCCTCCTCTCCCACACAAGCTCTCTCACTGGTGCCTCTCTGCCATGTGGCAATAGGGAGAAATTACTGAAAAGAATCAGGTGGAAGCACTAGCCAAAGTAGGGACCTTCAGACATTCAGAGAACTTTCTACAGGTTTGATTGAACTTTCTCTGCTCTTTGCTGATTGTCTGTTTTCTCCCTCCCTCTCCCTTAATATTTTTTCTCCTCAGCTACACTCCCTATCTGCTCCTCTTACCCTCTTCTCCTTTTCTCTGTCCACCTCCCCTTCAGTGTCCCTGCTCCCTTCCCTTTTCTACTCAGCTTATTTCCTCTAACTATACTTCCAACATCAATAGTATGTGGAACTAACATGATGTTTGCTGCCATCACCTTGTTCACACTCTGGGTATGGCTACACTAGCTCGTTAGTTCGAGCTAGGTTGGGTAATGAGGGCAAGCGGAGTTGCAAATGAAGCCCGGGATTTAAATATCCCGGGCTTCATTTGCATGTTCCCGGGCGCCGTCATTTTTAAATCCCCCTTAGTCCGAACTCCGTGCCCGCGGCTACATGTGGCACGGACTAGGTAGTTTGAATTAAAGATCCTAATTCGAACTACCGTTACTCCTTGTGGAATGAGGAGTAACGGTAGTTCGAATTAGGATCTTTAATTCAAACTACCTAGTCCATGCCACGTGTAGCCGCGGGCCCGGAGTTCGGACTAAGGGGGATTTAAAAATGGTGGCACCTGGGAACATGCAAATGAAGCCCGGGATATTTAAATCCCGGGCTTCATTTGCAACTCCGCTTGCCCTCATTACCCTACCTCGCTCGAACTAACGAGCTAGTGTAGCCGTACCCTCTGGGTTGTAGTCCTTCCTCTATCCAATGTCTGTCTTATCGAATTAGATTGTTGGAAGAGTGTAGAAGCTTTTAATACTTTTAGTGAGGTTAAAAAGTGCAAAGCAGAAAATGCATGAGCATAGATTTGGAGTACAATTTATAAATTGCTTTCCATTATAATTTACTCTAAACAATATGGACCAACTTCTGCTCTTGCTCAGACAGTTGTGTATTTATACTGATATAACTCCATTGACTTCTGTGCAGATAATCAAGAGTGTAACTGAGAATAGAATCAGGCCCTGAGTTTATTATAAAGCTGTGAACTGTATAAACATGTTACATGTCCCATACACCTGTCAGCTGACGTCCTTTATATATTATGTAATTGTCAGTTGGACAAAGTGACTTTTGTTCTACCTGATTGTCTCCTTTTCATCAACGCAGAGTATAGTGTTTTTGAAGGCATCAATGAAAATAACTCAGCATGAGACAGGAAACCAGAAGAAAAAGGTCTTTTGTGATTGTCATTATTGACTCTACTAGACACTGCAATAAAAACATCAAGATCATCACACTGTTACTAGAGTTAATGGGAAAAGTATACCCAACTAGCTGAGTGGGGTGCAGTTTGGATTGAATAGGGAAGAAAAAAGGATTGTTTTGCAATTAAGTTACTGGCCCAGCAATGAGTACCTCTGGGTTAATTTCCCAGTTTTGCTGCAGACTTCCTGATGACTTTAGCAACATAGCTGGCTAGAAAACTGATTTTTTTCTCCTGTGAAATATTTCTAACATTTTTGAAAAAAATCTCAGATGGGGATTTTTTTTTCAGAAACTGCATTTTCTGTCAAAACAGTGTTATTGGCGGACAATCCCCAGCCAGCTGTATTGAAAACCAGTAGCTCCCATTGGCCTCAATGGCAGCTGCAGTTATTCTCTTCCTTTGAATATCTGCCTGATAGTGTTAGATCTTCCTTCTCTGGGAGTCAATGGCAAAAGCTTTTTGGACATGTACTCTTTTTTTGAGCCCAATCCTGCAAAGACTTAAGCACATAAATAAATTTATTCACATGATTACTTCACTTTAATACAATTTAAATCAGTGGGGCGTGCTTCTTGTAAATAAGGTTTTCAGCATCATGCCCTTAATCTTTATCTTGTACACCAAGTATCTTGTACACCTAACACACCAAGTATCACTCAAAATGAAGTTGATTATTTTTGTTAAAGAAATATCTGTGTTTGAGTTCCTCAGCTGTAAAATGGGGTTAACAACAAACTTCTTCATGGGTGTTGAGGACAAATATATTAATATTTACGGGGGTATTCAGTTACTACTATAGTGATAGGGGCTATGTAAATAGATTGAGACATCAAAGAGAAACACAATCTTTATGGCAGCTTTTTGTATGGCCTGTTGGAGACTGAGGCTAGGCAGCAAGGCAGAGAGAAGGAGCATCCTCTCACTGAAAGCTGAAATGATTAAGGCCTGGGCAAGGGTCTTAGCAGTGTAGAAGGCAGGATAGGTTTTAGAGATGCTCTGTAGGAAGAATCAGTAGGTTTAGCAATAGATAGCATCTCTTTCCTGCTCCTCGGACCTCCAAGTAACACACTAAGCCTGGGTGTCAGGAAGGCTAGTGGAGTATAACCAGCTCCCTGATAGCATCCCCTTCTCCTCCTCCCAGGTGTGGTAGACCATCTGTCCTGCAAACTAGAACCAATTCTGAACTGTTTCATTTTAACTGCTGTGATTATGAATTTCCTGTTGTTTTGATACAAACACATATGTCCTCTCAGGTTCAGTTGTGAGCAGGTCTAGGTTCACTCAAAAATGTTATTATTTTTTTATTTTTTTGGTGCAGTTGTTCTGAGTTTGCAATGGAATTGAACACCAGCCTAGTTTCTAGTGGTTTCCACTTTATTGTAACACAGATCTAGTTTATTGTCACTGAGAAATATTTTTAAAAATCTCTGGTTTATAGGATAGACACAAAAATGGTAATTAACTTTTCTGCACTGGCTCTCCAGTATCGGGTTCCAATCAACAGCATTCAGGGAATTTTGGCACAATCCTCAGGATTTAAGCTGCCATCGATAATTCAGCAAAAAGTTGGGAAGAAGACACAACAATTTGCTAATACTTTCTAATTCATTTCACTCATTTTGCTAGTAACTCCTTGCTATGCCTTCAGTTCAGCCCCTTCATGCTCAGGTCCTGCCTCACTGACAATCAGCTGGTGAGGACTCCCTTGTCCCAACATAGTATCAAGAGGGACACTGAGATGTTTCTGGCACTAATATCCCATAGAGTGTGTCAAAACCGTCTCAGCAGCTCCTCAGTTCCATGACCTGCTATTTTGCCACTACTGCACCCACTGATACCAGCCTGCAAAAAGACCTTTTCACCAGGTCCTGCACCTCACGCTAATGTGGATGAAGCATGTACCATGAGAGGGCTCCTGCCTTCCTGTGGACTTGTTTGCTGCTTTTATTGACACCAGTTAAAAGAAAGCTCATTATAATAGAGCTCCACTGCCAGTTTTCTGACCTTCCTACTTTGGCTACTAGCACTCATTTGCACGACAGGTTGAAGCTCACTAGTCCTGCATTCTCTGGTCCGGCAATCTCTGTGGTCCAGCATGATTTTAGTGAGCTGGATGTCCACTTCTCATGGGTGTGGTCAATTTTCCTGCAGTCTCATAATGTTTGTTTGCAGCCACCAGTCCTGGCTCTCAGTATTCTGTGCTGTTATTTAGCTCTAATTTATTCCTAAATGTCTTTTGAGAGCCCAATAAGCAGTGGAAGTGTTGGTCATGCTGCTAGACAGTATTGATCTGTGGTCTGGCAAATTGTCTGGTTTTTGGCACCTATCAGGTCCCAAAGGTGCTAGACTAAAAAGGTTCAATCTGTAGTATCAATCAGGTGAATTTTATTCAATCTCATGGATCTGCAAATCCCTCAGAAGTGCTCATGTGTGAACATGGACTCATTGTGTCTTTTCTAATTATGTTAGTCTTATAGGGTTTTAGACTGCTGCCTATCTCTGTAAAATGTGAGCACACAGAATCTGGAAGTAGTCTGAATTAGCAAATTGCTAACAATAGTTGAGTGCTACCTAAAGCCCTTATATTCCATGCAGTGATTTAATGATGACTTTCACAGCAAGGAAGTAAGCCAAATGGAACCATATTAACTTGTGCTGCATTAGGAGAACTGGAATAATATCTCTTTCAAAAGGGGGTATTTTCTGGGTATTTTGTTGATGGAATTTTTCAAACAGGTAATAAAAGCAAATTCCACTCTTGGTTATACCCTAAGCAAACCTATTGAAGTTAACAGGATAGCAGGGGTGAAGTCATGGCTGAATTTGGTCAGAAATGAATAACTATACATGAAAAACCCACTGAGTGGGAAACCCTGGGTAGGGGAAGGGGCAGGAGGCTTAAGGCTTTTCTGTGGCAGAGCAGGTAGAGGGTTTGACCCCAGAAGTTCATTATTGGAGGGTAATGGCCAGAGAAGCCGTTATACAGATCTGCTAGCTGCTTTTCCTATGGAGCAGGGGCACAGGATATAGAGGCCCTAAGCCCGAGGGCTGGCTGAACTCTATGTATGATAAACTTGGGCTAAAATTCTCAAAATGCATTAGGATACAAATAGGGACATGCATGTGTAAATCATGTGTTTGTTTACTCAGTTACTTATTTTTGCATTTACAAATGCCTCTTTGCATACATATCTATATTTTATATTTGCAAATTAAGTGCCTATTTGAAAAAAAGTACTGTCTATTTTCATGGCTTAATAGAGAAATAAAATTGTATCACCCCTTAACTGAAGGATAGAGCATAAAATGCCAGTTGAATTGAAAGGTGAATACAAACCTTAGGGGAAAGAAGGGCAGTTGTAGTATTGCAAATTGCCATAAATAGTGCATTTTTCTATTGTGTTTACTGAGTCAATGGGTTTCCCAACTGTCATGTTTCTAAGGAAAAGTTGGCTAGAATCCATCTACATTAATATAGAGTAGCTGACCAGTGAGGAATAGACTAAAAGTACATGTACAATAAGTGGAGTGGGTAATTTTAGATGCTTTGAAAAATAACTTCTTTAACAGTGAAGGTTTCATGTCTATACACTTCAATATGTGTTCAACGTGTTCTGAAAGATGTCTGCAGGGTTGGTTTTTTTTTCTGCTATCGTGCATCCAAATTTGGATCTAAGTTATACAGGTATAAATCTGTAGTACAAAAATTTGGATCTAAGTTATACAGGTATAAATCTGCAGTAAAAAGTTTTGAACACTGCACTGAAAAGAATTGAAATCCTGGCACTTTAGAACTGAAGGTTTTGGATTTGGCACGATCATGGACCAACTGCACTCCAAAGGAGATTGATCCCATCTGAGAGAAAGGTGGATAGGCTTCCATTCCCGGTATCCTCACCTCCCTCTGCTGCCCCAGCATCTGGGCAGAGCAACTTCTCATTTTGGTTTGGACTCTATAGGATTCCAGCCTAAGTGATGACTCAATTGTATCCTCTGGGAATTTTTGCCATGCCTCCTTCCTGACCAGTACCATCCACATTTGGGGCTTTGTCTGCTGCCTTTGGAGAGCTTGCTCCACTGTGATTTCTGATTCCTCTTCCCTGGCAGACTGTTTTACTACAGGGACTTGAAGCCTAGCTTCTAGTACCAGATCCCTTGGAACGCCTGTCTGATGGACAGTGACACACTGCCAGGCCACGCCCCCTGAATCCAGAGATGAAGAAACTATTCTTGAATCTATACTTACAGATTCTTTTCACAGAGGGGAAAAAAAGCTGAGAGTCACTACCCATGTGAGTGCTTTCTTTGATGATAGAGTGAGTTTTGCGTCTTTGAGCTCTGGTCATCATGCACAATGATCATTTGATTTGGAACTAGCCCTTTTCCATTCAAGTTCTTCATTTGCATTCCACAAGGCTTCTCTCCCATTTAATGGGTAATTTAGTTTAGTTACAGGTGTAGATATCGTGTAATGTTTGCTATTACATCATCAGAGAACACAGCTAAGTGAAAATAATGCAAATAACATCATGTTTTCATGGAGTTTAAACATCAAATGCATTTATGCATTTAGCAATCACTCTGATCAAGACTGCTGCACAAGTGCATCTGTAAATATTCAGTGAGGCCTCAGGCTTTGTCATGAGCTGAAAATGGTTTGCTGGGATCACAACTTATGTCAGTGCATTTACTTGACACGTCAGTCAGAGCTGTACATTTGCTGTCTCTAACTCTTTCAATATAAAATTTTCATTAATTTTTCCCCATTTCAATAGAAATTTTGCAGACATAGTCCTGATATATTAGTTAAAATTTACCTGAAAACAGTGATGAATTGCAGTTGCACTTGGTTTTCATTCATGGTGACCTACTGACAGGGACCCAGATGACTTCTTGAGAAGTCCAAATAATTTTCTTCCTTATTAAGTCAGTTAAAATGGCACTGCTTGCCGCTCAGAACTTAGACTTTATCTTCAAACTGTTTTTTTTCCAGCTATAACCATCTAGAGGCACACTTAATGTAACTATATTACTTCTGAAAACCTTTTATGGCTTGACAAACATCTCCAGTTTAGGTGTCTCTGAAGGTGTGTTCAGTTTCCTAGCCTTCCAAGCATCCTAATTTTAAACTGTAGATATTTTTATTAGCATATATCCTTTTGATTGCAGGACCAAAGATTGCTGTACTAGAACAGACAGAATGATTCTTTTAATTCAGCAGCCTGTCTCTGACAGTAGCTGGTAGCAGATGCTTCAATGTAAAACTTTAATAATAATAAAATGTGCTCATTAACAAAGCTTTTTCCTAACCATAGCAATTAGTTTCTATCTTACAGATTTTTTTTCTCTCTTGTAGCCTAGCTGCAGATGATATCATCCATACAAATTTAATCCTTTTTTGAATTCCACTAAGTTCTTTGCCTCACCATCTTGTGACTACTGCATTCCGCAAGTTAATCCTTTTGCTAAAATTAAGGATCCTAATTCAGGAAAGCCTCTCTTCAGTACAGTATACAAGCATATGCCTACATCCCACTGAAGGAAATAATATTTTGGGGCTTTAACATGAGTTTTAAGTCTCATTCTTGTTGACTTCAGACAAGCATGTATTTAAGTTCTTCTTTGAATCAGGAAAGTTAAGACAAATTAATGAAAGGTGTGAATTCAAAGTGCATTAAAGCTGGGGTGAACATTTTCATTTACTCCAAGGGGAGTAAGCTAAAGAGAACTAAGGTCACTTTATTTTTCAATGAGAATGTTGAAACAGCTGTTTTATGCCTTAAACTTTACACCTTTACACCCATAATTCTCCACAGGTGCATCTCTGTGTTCTGCCGATACAATAGCTTCCACTGCTCCTATCTTCACCCTGGCTGCTATAGTGGTGAAATGTGTGCCTGATCTCACCTAGTTTCAACAGGAACTAAGCACCACCAAACTGTGCTCTGACTGCTCGGAGATAGGGACAAAAACTATGTTTGTGGATGTGAGAGTCATATTTGAACCCAGCTCCTTCTCTTGTAGCTGCATTAGCTAGCAGTGCCTTCAGGAGCAATAGGATATTGCTTTTGTGAGTAAAGCGAGCAGTTATGATTCAACAAACATACAGGGAGCAAGGCCTGGTGAGTAACAATTTCTTCATGTTGTTTTTCTTGAATATTTGCACTTTAAAGGAGGGAGCAGTATCTAGTGGTTAAATGCCTTTGTTCCCTATTCAGTACTGCATGAAACACCACTTCATTCAGCCTGTCCATGGGAAAGAGGGGGGAGGGGTAGCTCAGTGGTTTGAGCATTGCTTACTAAACCCAGAGTTGTGAGTTCAATCTTTGAGGGGACCATTTAGGGATCTAGGGCAAATCTGTTAGGGATGGTACTTGCTCCTGCTGTGAAGGCAGGGGACTGGACTTGATGACCTGTTAAGGTCCCTTCCAGTTCTATGTTACAATGGAACCACTGGTTCTGGAGCTAAAGCCCTCCTTTCCCACTAGAGGAGGCATACTATTTACTTGATTCATTTGTGTATTTTTTCATTTTATTTAAGTCTTGTGCAAGCGCCACATAACAGGCTAGCAATCCTGAAGCTCTCACTGCAGTTGAAAAACCACAAGCACATGGGAGGCACAGCAATCGTTGCTCTCATTAGGCTAAGTAGAGTCAGTGGGAAATATCTCAAGAAAAAAAGCTGTCCTGATTAACCATGTGTCAAATAAACAGATGGACAGATTCTAAGTATGGGTCCCAGCTCTGGCAATTTGGCACCAGGAAAGCAGACAGCTGCCATTTGGGGTAGCTAAGGAGTACCCCACCAGAGACACCTTCATGCAAGGCAAGGTGCATGATATGGCAAGATGGAGTGTGCAGCTTTCTGCCTAATTCTCAGCTACAAGAGTGACCTCTGTGGGATGCTTTAGCTGTGTCATTTAGCCTGGTCACTAACTTGCTCTGAATCAGTGATTCTCAAACTTATTTGATTGTGCCCCCTTTTTGTGTCTGTAGTAATTTATGTTCCCCCTTCTTGTGACACAGCCACACAGGTACATATACCTATACTAATATATGCAGTTTCAGCTTTCTTGATTTTCACTTGATTTTTTTTGAGCCAACAATCCAATGTAAATGAGCAAAAGCAAAACTGCAATTCTGGTTGATGCTTACAATTAAATGTACATGTCTTAAATGGATTAACGTATAAATGGCAATGACATTGTGCAATGCTACCTATGCAAGCATAGAAGTAATCTTCCAAAATTCAGAGCACCCGCTAGAGTCAAGTGCACAGCACAATCTGAGGCTGAAAGAATCTGCTTTGCTAGTTATTCAGAGCTGTGGGTACAATTTGTGCTGTAAGTTCCTTACAAAAGAACTTCTTATGTCCTTCCCCGAATACTTTCTGAGTCCATCAAGTTCCAGCTTGAGAATCTCTGCTCTAAGATTCAGTCTCGACGTGGTCCAGCATGAGGAGAACTGAAAAGTGACTTCTCCTTTTCTCCTGCTGTCATCAGCTGGACTGAGGCTCTGGCCCAGAGTGTATTGAACGATGTGAAGTGTTTTCATTATGTTAAATTCAGAGAGTCATGAAGAAAAGGCAAAATGGTCAACTTTGGAGGATTTAAATGAAGATGGAAGGGGTAAGTGAATATAAGGGAAGCGGAGGAAGTTTAAAGAGCTCTGAAAAACAGGAGGGCAACTGTGAATTATATCTGTGGCCAGCTGGATGTCAGTGAAGGTATGTGAAGATAAGGGTCATGCAGTACTGATACCTGGAGGAAGAGAGTAATCTGGTGTAGCCAGTCAGAGTAAGTCTAAGGTCCGACACTGGGCTCTCGAGGTACAAAATACACCACACAGGTATCTGTCAAACACAAGTAGTTTATTTCCTGACAGCTAACAGCTGTGCCCCATAAATGGAAGAATAATATAACAAAGAAGCGGCATATCTTATGTCCCTTCCTGTAAGCCTGGAACCCTGGGTAGGCTGCGGACGAAGTGGGAGGTTGTCTCAGCTTCCGAGGCGCCGGTACCCAAAGCCCATCGGTGAGGTTCAAATTGCTGTGCTCTGAGGCAGCCTTAAATATAGTTTTCCTGCCTTGTTTGGCAGTTTGGAAATTTCCAGGGGTTACTCATTAAGTGCTGATGTAGAGCTTAGCTGTTAGTTATCGATCTGGTTCTGTTCTGGATCTACTTTGTTCTTTGGCCCTGTTTACGTGATCAGTATGTTAGGGTAAACAGAATTGTTTATGCGTTCTTGCCCTTTACCCTTATCTCATACTTGTTCCTGCTATACTGGCAACAATGCTTATCTTAAGTGGCGTATGTTCCCAAAGACTTGCTTCTGGCTCATCAGTAGTAGGGGAAAAAGGGGAAAGGGGGGAAAGAATGCAGGCCTCACCACCCCTAAACTAGCACGTACAAAGTTCTTCTGCATTTGACCACTACATGTGGTTGCAGCATTCGGCACCTCCTGAGGTTTAGCTAATGGGAATTCGGAAAAGTCAGAAAAAAATAAAATAGTAAAGACAGAGATTAAGGCATGAAGAGAAAAGACTTTAGTAGAAGTGAAGCCAAACTATGGATTTTGGCAGTTTCTCAGAGGTGCATTTGGGCAGTGTTTCAGCGGTACATCTCAATACTACAACAGGTTGTAGTGTTGCATCACCACTTGATCTTGAGACAACTTCTGTGACCACTAAAATTGGTGAGCTTGCCCTATTATTTTTTTGTACGTCATTTCCTGTTGTGTGAAGGGTGAGAGAGAAGTTGTTGAGGAGAGGGTAATAGGTCTTCGGCAGAAGATTGTATAATCTCAGGTATGCACTGTTGTTGGCTTATAAGAGGTTTTGATTTTTTTCACTTGTAGCAGCAGTCTAGCTCTCATTCGCTGGGTATAGAAGTTATGAAAAATTGCTATTGTTACAACTGCAAATACTAGGTTAGTTCCAAGCTAAGTGGGTTATTGTTTTGATTGCCTTTATTTCCAGGCAAGAACTGTAAAAGAATTCTTAGAAAGCACAGAAACTATAGAACCATTTTCCTTGAAGAAGCCTTGCTGGGTATAATTTGTACTCCCAAGTAAATAGGATTATTTTTTGAGCTCTCTCCTAAGTAACTAGTTATGTGGAGGACAGTCGCTAAATAAACCTGACTTTTGCAAGTTTATTTCCTGCATCCTCAGTATGCGGCAAAATCTAGGCAAGGACAGAAAGTTTTCTGTTGGTAGCGTCTGTCTCTTAGGTATGTGGTGAGGTCCCACCATTAGAAATAGAATGTCTCACAACCTGCTCAGTCAAGGTAGTATTATCCGCACAGTATCTGTACTGAAAAGAAAAGTAGAATATGATCTGCAAAGGGTGGAGGTAAATAAAAACCTGACACACGATCTAGAACAATTCAGCTTTGCAGAGAAGACTAAGAACTTTGTCTTGCAGGGTGCTGAACCCCTAGTAGGAGGTGATAGATGCCCTGCTCAGGTTATTGAGGACCTGGAAGTTTTGGTTCCATATAAAGTTGCTTTTTCTAGTTATATTTTTGAATAGCTTACAAAATAATGACTTGGGAAAGTAAAATGCATGTTACGCTTGTGAATTTTAAATCCATTGCTCATCTAGCACTTTAAATCTGCAAAGTGCTATACAGACAGTGAGGTCAGATGGTAGCTGTTAAGCCTCGAGAAGATTTGGAGGGGTCTTGCTGCAGCAGGAGTCCCCAGGAGGTTGCTCTACCTGAATATTCTCGTGCAGTTTTCCACAACCACATGGTGTATGGTGGCTTTTCCATCTTTCCAGTTTGAGCAGTTTGTACTCTCAGGCTAAGTTAGCTGCCGGGGTGGGATGATCACTGCTTTTCTCTTTGGGTAGCTAAAGCTCCTGTTTACTTCAGTAGTGAAGGATCAGACACATAGTGAGTCAGGCTACATCTACATTACTGTGGGGATTGACATGGTGAGACATGTCCATTGGTGGTTGATTTAGAGGGTCTAGTGAAGACCTGCCAAACCATTCACAGATTGCTCTTCAGTTGATGCTGGTACTCTACCCTGGATAAGAAGAGAAAGGAATGTAAATGTGAGAATTTCTGCCATCGACCCTCCATGCTGTAGACCCTGCAGTAACTCAGCCTAACGTGCGTTGACTTCTGCTACATTATTCACATAGCTAGAGTTACATACCTTAGGTCAACTTTCTGCAGTAGTGTAGATATAGCCTCAGCAGGAGAGCCAGGGATAATTACCGACTTATTGCCCCCATGTTAGTCTATTACTGCTTCTCAGGAAACACATAGGATGGTAGTACATATGGAAACTGACAGTCTTAATACCGTATTTCTCAAGGCTGTTTATGAGGAATCAGATGCTTTATATAAATGTGAGAATAATCTTTAACAAATATTCTTTGATTGGATTAACAAGCAGTAATGCTGTATCCTATGTTCCCTCATGCTCTTCATCAATTTCTCATTAATTTATGGTTAATTTATGTTTTTCACTTTACTTTCACTCCCCAGCTGCCTACATAATACATATTATGTACATGTTGCATCTACCTACAAGAAAATATAGAACATTTAAATTTCATCAACAAACTTCCTGTATAACTCCTGTTCAGCATTTAGATCAAAAGATTCTAATGTTTTACCCAAAATATTGGCAATAGATGTGTTTTTCTTGCAGATTGACAAATTGAAAAGAACGTTAAAAGGTGATAAACACACCTGTGTAAGGGTAGTTCAGTAATTTCAGGATTCACTGATCAGGAAGTGACTCGTCCTAAATATGTTATACTTTTTCAAACTGTTTTTAAAAAACTCCAGTCATCTGAAGAAGTGGGCTGTGCCCACGAAAGCTCATGATACCATCTACATGTTTTGTTAGTCTATAAAGTACTACCAGACCTTTTGTTGTTTTTTATGTTTTTAAAAAGGTAGCAAAATTCGATATTTCCCATTGTTTGCATGTTATTGTTGCTGTGGTGGTTCCCAGAACCTTGTTAAGTGCATCATCAACTCAAAGTGATATTGTCCATTGCCACAGCAACAAAAGCAAAACTTGTAGACCTATGACGATCAATACCCTCCACAACACAGTTTTCAAAATCCAGGGGCCTATAAGAACATGTGGTATACTGTCAATGCACAAAACACCCCAAGAACAACTGTGTGAGTGAAATGAGACTATCACCAAGGTCTGGAATGAACTCTCACAGAAAAATGAGACACACAAACATTGTATCGCCTGTGGGCAAACGCTTCTCACAAAACAATCATTCCCTATCTGACCTCTCAGTCCTTGTCCTCAAAGGAACCCTTCATAACATTTTCAAGACAAGCCTGGGAACTTAAATTCATAGCTTGGTTAGACATCAAAAATCATGGACATAATAAAAATGCTGGATTTATGGCTCATTACAACATGCTGTAACTCACTCACCCCACTTTGTCCTGCAGCTGAAGAGATATTAACTACCCACTTCACCTTGAATGGTCTCTTGCTGAATGTGTTAACTCCCTATCTGTTCCACATTGAATGTGGCTGTGAGGCTTTTGTGTACCTTTCTCAGACCTGAAGAAGAACTCTGTGTAGCTCTAAAGCAGTGGTTCCCAAACTTTTCCACATCACACCCCCTTTTTGATTGTTGAGAAACCCTCTCGCCCCCACCTGCCCCCCAAAAAAATATAGCAGCAAAACTTGTTGAGCAGACGCCCGAGCAGACGGACGGACCGGGCTCTTTCTTGGGGGGGGGGGACTGATGAAGGGGGCTGGGTCACCACGTGCCCCCTCCTGGAATTTCTTCATGCCCCCCCGGGGGGCACGCCCCCCAGTTTGGGAACCCATGCTCTAAAGCTTCTCTTTCACCAAAAGATGATAGTCAAAGATATTACTTCACTTACTTTGTCTCTTTAAAAAGAATAACAAATGAACATGATTAATATTTTCAAACCAAAATTGCTCATATGTTACATAATTTTAAAAACATCAGAAATGACCATATTATTGAAACGGCCATCAGCTCGTCACAGTGTATTAAAGCTTTACTTTAATATCTCCTCTATATTTTGAAGAATTTGTTTGTTTGTGGATTTGTTTGTGCAAAATGAAGTCATGCTTCACGATTAGCTACAGACACCAAATTTTGCATAAACAATTCTGTAACTTAAATTAGCTGAATGCACTACTTTTTATACTGGAATATTCTGGGTGAAAGGTTTAAACAATTATTTTTGTTTTTCATCAGAAAAAAGTCATGATTATTATGATTTGGAGTTCATAACTAATATTTGCTAACAAAATGAAAATTGAATTGCTTATTCAACTGTCATTTTAATGCAAAGAAAATTTTTACTGTTACAAATCACAAAATTCAAATAATCAGAGGGGTAGCCATGTTAGTCTGGATCTGCAAAAGTGATGAGTCGTCCTGTGGCACCTTATAGACTAATTGGTCCAATATTGGAGCATAATGCTCCAATAAATCTGTTAGTCTATAAGGTGCCGCTGGACTCCTCGTCAAAATTCAAATTAGTTATGGAAAGAGTAATGGAAGCTTTATGAGTTTCTGATTCAAATTTACTATGTATGGTAATTATTCAATAAAATGAAAAATGTTTGAAGTTGAAATCCTACAAATTAAAAACTATTCTTTTACTTCCCTTTTGCAAAGCACATTAATAAAAAATATCTATTAAATATATTTAATTTCTTGAACTTTCCTATAAGTGTAATCTCTGCAAAATAACATTGCCTGGTCAATGACAGGTCTCAACTGCTAATTTACTATGCTTTTCTTAGTAAATTATGATTCTCTTTTCTTCCTTTTCTTTGGTCTATGTCACTTTATGTAGTTGTCTTAAAAACACTTTATGTTGTAGTGTTGTCACAGAAGCATTTTTGCCTTAAGTGTTCTTTTCTTTAAAGGATTACGTTCATGTATGGAGTCAAAGAAAACTATATGAACTGTATTTTGAATGGGTATTCTCTTACTTAAAAAAGGTTCCCTGCCCCTGATTTAGGGTCAGAGGCTTGCTGACCCACAGAAAAATTAGTCGGGGGCTACACACACACACACACACACACACACACACCCCCAGAGCCTAGCAGGGGCCCAGGCTAGTAGATTTTGTGTGCTCCAGCCCTGTGGTGGGACCGCACGGCTCCCCAGCACTGGGGGGGGAGGGCTGAGCCTCAGGGGCTGGATTCAGGAAAGCCGGGGGGGGGGGGGCTGCATCTGGCCCCCGGGCCTGAGGTTCCCCACCTCTGCTTTAAATTGTTCCCTAGGATTATACCCCTCACTTTGGAGACAGTACAAAAGACTAGCTGGAAGAGCATGGAAAGGCCTCTCAGTTCTGTAAAGTCTCATTTTTATTTTCAAATGAAAGCTAACACTGTTATGATAGCAAACAAAATCTTCAAAATATGACCCAAAGGTAAGCAAGGTAGAAATGTCTGATTAAATTTGTAGAATGCTGGAAACAACAATGCTGAGAGCTGTGAACTGCCCCATTTATGTGGATGCTAATTGAGACACTAATGATGATCCTTTAAATGTCAACATTGTTCACTGCTCAAAGCATGTAAGAAAGGATAGGAAGCTATTTTGTTGTGAAAGTCTAAATTGTGGATATGCCTTTACCAATCCATGCTGAGACTGAAGGGTTATGTAATTCATTTTGTTTGCCTGAAGATCAAACTGTAAATTTAGTTTAAAACTACATTAAATACAAAAATGGAAAAGGGGAAAAGACGAGAATTTTCTGCAAGTCATCAGTTTTGGTTTTCTTCCAGTTAGGTAATCTCAACCTCCCTTTCTAGTTTCTGCTCTTCTGAAGGAAGCTCGGCACTTTTTGTTTCTCTTTCTTTACCTCTTTTCTGTTTCTTTGTCATGGTGTCAGATATAGTTGAAACAGCTAAATAGAATTTATATTAATGATTTGCATCTTCTATTTTAATGAACATTTTCAGACAATACACACACACTCTGAAACCTATTAGTCATGCTGCAGAGATTGCATCTAAAATATTGACTTATGTAACAAATTTAATAAAAAATATTTTGGCTGATTTTATATATTATAGATATTTGAGAGAGTTTGTGTGTCTATTCAAAAACTTCTCCTAAATGGTAAAAGCTAGGACCACCAAATTTGGTATGCAGCTTCCTCTTATCATAACTTAAAAGCAAGGCAAGGATTTTGTTGTGCCAGGACATTGGAATGTGCCTGGAATGTGATTGTTTCTGATTAAAACAGAAAGGGTACATCCTCTGACAAGGAGTTCCACAGGTTGACTGTGTGCTGCATGAAGAAAAATTTGACTTACACTGTCGTAATGACCACAGGAGGGCAGCAAGAGGCCAGAGACGGGGACCAGGACATTTATTATCCCATTGGGGCAGCAGGGAGCAGGGGTGCAGAAAGGGACAGATATCTACAATATATTTAAGAGAGTTTATCTGTGTATCTATATGTTTCCTGCACCCTTACAGGCATTGGAAAAGGTTCAGAAAAGGGCAACAAAAATTATTAGGGGTTTGGAATAGGTCCCATACAAAGAGAGATTAAAAAGAGTTGGACTTTTCAGCTTAGAAAAGAGGAGACTAAGGGGGAATATGATAGAGGTCTATAAAATCATGACTGGTGTGGAAAAAGTGAATACGGAAAAATTATTTACTTGTTCCCATAACATAAGAACTATATAGTGAAATGAATAGGCAGCAGATTTAAAACAAAAGGAAATTTTTCTTCATGCAGCACACAGTCAACCTGTGGAACTCCTTGTCAGAGGATGTTGTGACGGGTAGGACTTTAACAGGGTTCAAAAAAAAAAGCAAGATAAATTCATGGAGGTTGGGTCCATCAATGGCTATTAGCCAGGATGGGTAGGAATGGTGTCCCTAGCCTCTGCCTGGAAATGGGTCACAGGACAGAGCTCGTGAGATGATTACCTGTTGTGTTCACTCCTTCTGGGGCATCTGGCATTGGCCACTGTCAGCAGACAGGATACTGGGCTAGATGGATCTTTGGTCTGACCCAGTATGGCTGTTTTTATGTTCTCTCCCAGCTGTGCCTGCTGGAGCTACAGCAGCCATGGAGAGATGGTTCTCACCTGGCTCCAAGCTGCTCTGGTAAAAGAGGGTTGGGTAGTCCTCTGTTCCCAGGGCAGCCTGCACACTGAATCCCTCATCCCCAGTCTCACCCCAGAGCAATTATTTAAATTAAGAAAAACATTTAATTTGAGTTAAGGACCCAAGCAGCACCAAGTAAATCTTTTAGTGTGTGTGTAAAACAAAGTAACCTTGCTGTGAGGTTGTGTTGTTTTTTTGTTTTTGTTTTTTTTTAATACTCAATAAGTAGGTGTGGAAAATTGGACAAAGTTTCTTTCTTGTTTTTTGCAGCAAGCCTTTTCAAGAAGAAACATTTCTTGTAGATCTTGAAACTTTTGTTTCAGTATTAGAGGTTGTTTACATTCCTTAACATGTTAATACTTCATTTTCCAAGTAACTGAACAAGCTGGAGAAAATATTTTTGCTGAATTTTAATAATGAGTTATGAACATTTCAGAGTTATGAACAACTTCCATTCCTAGGGTATTTGTAACTCTGATAAACTTTTCTGTTACATAGTTATGACCAGGGCTTGACAAATGGCAGCGAAACCTACCTGCCAGCCCCACACTGCTCATGCGCAAGACCCGCATTGTGCATGCGCACGCCGCCGGTGAACGGGGTGACCGGCTGAAATCTACTCGCCATGGGCGAGTAGATTCAGTGATTTGTCGAGCCCTGGTTACACTAAAAGTTATGACACAAACAGACACTATCCTTTGTCATTATGAAACATAGATTTAACAGAAGCAGCTAATGGCATGACCTGCTTAAATGATTTTTATTTTATTAGTTGTTTGGAATACTATTTTAAATATTTTCTCATGTTAAATTTTCCCCAATTTTAAGAATAGGGATAACATATTGAGGTTGGAAGATAAAGCCATGGGGAATAGTGGAGGGAGTAGAACATTAGCAGCAACAGGATAGTGCTTGAAAATTAAAAATTTAATTAAACTCATGATTCATGCAGGATATGTAAGCATAAGAAACCCAGAATAGAAACACAGGTCCACACTGGTG
Source organism: Pelochelys cantorii (assembly GCA_032595735.1). Lineage (NCBI taxonomy): Eukaryota > Metazoa > Chordata > Testudines > Trionychidae > Pelochelys > Pelochelys cantorii. The sequence continues at coordinate 39,980,419 of CM064330.1, forward strand.
TAAAGTATCAGTTAGCATTACCTGAGGATATGGCCCAATGTTTCTAGTGGAAATGAATAGAAGTGTGAATGGCAAAAGCAGTTGCATCTGAAGAAGTCTTTGTAATTTAAAATCAGTGAGAGAAGATAAAGTAAAGCTCTCAGAAAGGTAGTTGAAGATATTCTTTTTTATTAATAAAGCTTTTAATAGCTCTTCAAGTGGTAGGATGTATAGACGGGACTCAGAGAAACAACTGTAGCTTATACGATGGGAACTGGGCAAGAGCCAAGGAATTGGAACTAGGAGGTGTGACCTTAGCAGGAGCTGAGATCTGGGAGGCCTTCTAAATGATGGTACCATAAACCAGTGAGATGTTTTGACTTAATCTTTTCTGACCCATCTCCTGGATTTGGTTAAGTGACAACTCAGCACACAAAGGGGCTGGAAAAATGATGATGCTAGATAGTGAGGTTTGAAGGTCTTTGTATAAACACTCCATCCTAATGCTAATTTCAGCTAACTAAACATTCTCCATCTTTCACACTATCTATCCCTTTTTCTACTTTCAAGGATGCTGTGTGCCTCCTCCTCATCCCCATCTTTCCATTTATACATTAAAATGTTACATCAAGATAAACGTTGACATATGCTCACACAACACGCAGAGCCCAAGCCCCACTCTTCACAGAGATTTAGATGCCTGACTCAGGATCAGAGGAAGACACCTCCCTCCATTTGGGATTCACAGCCATTAACCGGGTCCTGGAGTGAGGTACCTATATCAGCTTTTCCTGGCACAAAGTGGTGATGGCGCCACCTATGTTCCACTTATCACAGTGGATAGTGTGGTCACCTGGGATGTGGTACTCTCAGTTCAAATCCCCATTTCTGCCTAATTCAGAACAGGGACTTTAAACCAAGTCTGCAACTTCCATGCAAGTGCCCAAACCACTGGGACATGGAGTACTTTGGAATAGGTCTCTACTATTGCTGCTGTTACACTTTCTATGAAGTGGCCTCCAAGCACACCTACCAGATTAGGCCCTCCAGGCAAAATGCAGGGAATGCCAAGTTTGAGGATTGTGCCAGCACTTAGGGTTAAGCAGTTTAGGGATTAGGCAGTTGTGCGTGTCCCACTAGTAAGAATTTAGGTGTCTACAAGGTAAGCCAGCCCCTGACTGGAGGGAGGGGGGGGCGCACTGAGGAGCTCTAAAATTTGGGCATAGATACCTAAAAAGTGACAGTTGAGCACCTAACTACCTTTATGGATCTAGCCCCTGGTGTATTGAATCATAATTTGAAGTGAATCTGAAAAGTAACATTTCTGTGTTTTCTTTTTATATATGAGACTGTAAGAACAGCCATTCCTGGTGAGACCAAAGGTCCATCTATCCCATTGTCCTGTCTTCTGACAATGGCCAATGTCAGGTGCTTCAGAGGGAATGAACAGAGAAGGTAATTATCAAATGATCCATCCTTTGTCACCCATTCCCAGTTTCTGGCCAAAAGAGGTTGGGGTGCTTTGGAGCATGATTTTACTGTCCTGCCCTGCTTAATAGTCATTGATGGACCTATTCTCCATAAACTTATCTAGTTCTTTCTTGAATCCTATTTTAGTTTTGGCCTTCACAACATTCTCTGGCAAAGAGTTTCACAGATTGACTGTGCATTGTGTGAAGAAATACTTCTTTTTATTTTAAACCTGCTACCTGTTAATTTCATTAAGTGAACCCTGGTTCTTGTGTTGTGAGGAGTAAATAACACTCCATTATTCATTTTCTGCATACCAGTCATGATTTTATAGATGTCTTTCATATGGACCCATGGTCTTCTCTTTTTCCAAGATGAAAAGTCCCAGTATTACAAATTTATCCTCGTATTTGCTGAAGGAGCATGGAATATGTAAACATTTTTTATGCAAGGACATATATATTCTGATGATAGGACATGAAGCAGTGGACTGCAGCAAGGGAGATTTAGGTGGGATATTAGGAAAAACTTCTTAACTGTCAGGATGGTTAAACACTGGAATAAGTTGCCTATGGAGGTTGTGGAATCTCCATCTCTGGAGATATTTAAGAGCAGGTTAGATAGTGCTTGGTCCTGCCATGATGGCAGGGGACTAGACTTGATGATCTCTCGAGGTCCCTTCCAGTTCTAGTATTCTATGAGTCTATAATTCTATAATTTAAGAAATAATTAATGAATTTTGTCTTGACTCTGCCAGTTACACATTATTTACAATTTAAAACTGGACAACCTTAAGAAGGTTATAAGATTTCTACCATTTTTAAAATGTTAGGATTTCTTTGGAGGAGTTCTGCCCTTTTATAATTAATAGAAAATTAATATTACTGTATCATGAGAAATTTATCCAGAGGAATTTAGTTCCAGTGATCAGTCTTAACAACCTCTTCAGATCACTACATCTGAGCCTTGGTCTACACTAGGACTTTAGTCCGAAATAAGTCCCCCAAGTTTGAATTAGTAAGTGATGTGTCCACACTACCAAGCCCGTTATTTTGGAATAATGCATGGTGGAATTCGAGTTCTGTACTCCTGCTTTTCATGAGGAGTAATGCTAATTTCAAACTTGTAGGTCTGAAATAATGTTAGTATGGATCCTCCGGTGCTGCTAATTCAAACTAATTGGCCTCTGGGAAGCCTCTGGCAGCTCTCCAGAGTGCTTCCTGGGGCCCACATTAACAGAGCCTGCCTCGACTAATTTTGATGCTTCCCCATGGTGAGGACACGCAAGTTTGAATTTGTTAAATTGGGAGTTCTTATGTCGAATTTAGTAATTTAGAAATAATTTCCTAGTGTAGACATGGCCTAACCGTCATTCTGAACACTGAGCTCACCAATCTAGATATTTACATAAAGGCAAAATCTCCTCCTTGTGGTGATATGAGTGAACTCTAAAGTCATTATCAGGGCAGGCTAATCAATTTAAAATTGGGTCTAACAAGCACTCCTTATCCATTAAATTTCATAAATGCAGTTAAGTCACATTCAGAAGGATGCAAAATTACTTCCTGTCTAGCATACAGCCAAGATAATCATGTCCAGCCTGATCCTTACAACTTAAAATTGTACTAATCATTGTAATCAAGAGAATAAACATCAGCATGGCTGGTGCAGATTTTATGAAAATAAGATTCAGCAACAGATCAAAACAAATGCTACCATACATGTGGTTCAATGTTATTTAACTATTTGGCTGTGTCTAGACTGGCCAGTTTTTCCGCAAAAGCAGTCGCTTTTGCGCAAAAACTTGCCAGCTGTCTACACTGGCCACTTGAATTTGCGCAAGAGCACTGACGTTCTAATGCAAGAAATCAGTGCTTCTTGCGCAAATACTTTGATGCTCCTGTTCGGGCAAAAGTCCTTTTGCGCAAAAGGGCCAGTGTAGACAGCTCAGTTTTTTGTTTTGCGCAAAAAAGCCCCGATGGCTAAAATGGCGATCGGGGCTTTCTTGCACAAAAGCGTGTCTAGATTGCCCACGGACGCTTTTGCGCAAAAAGTGCTTTTGCGCAAAAGCGTCTGTGCCAATCTAGACGCTCTCTTGTGCAAATACTTTTAACGGAAAACTTTTCCGTTAAAAGTATTTGCGCAAAATCATGCCAGTCTAGACGCAGACTTTGAGTAGAAAAGCTGAAAAAAAAATGCACGTAATATTTTTGAAAGGTTTTAGAATGACATAAAACACTACACAATGTTTGCTCCTTGTTCTGATTCAAAAATTCCCAGTACAGTATTAAAACTTGCTTCCTCCCTGGTGTTGATAAGGTATAAGGGGCACAATAAGTTTTGAACCTAGGTTCTCTTCCACAAACAGTAGAAGCCAGTGCCAGTGAGTACTGTGCAGATGAAAGAAGTGATGTGAGTGACTGCACGCAGAGTGCAGCCTCTGGGTCTGATCAGATTGTTAGCTGGGGTAGATCAGTGCAGTTGCAGATTGAAGAAGTCAAACTCTTGAAGTCTATAGAGCTGCACAAATTTACATCAGTTGACAATCTGCCTCAGTCGGCACTTTAAGTAACTTACACCACTTCTCTCATTTACACTGTGCACAGATCCCTCAGGTAAGTTAATGAGTTCAGCACCTGCAGAATTTCTGGGTGGAGCTTGGAAAAGCATCCCATCCCCTTTCCTCATTCTCAGCTAAAGCCCTTCCCCTACTCACAGCCAGTGCCACCCTCAGCATGCAAATTATCAGTGACTACTGAGAAGTTATGGCTGCCTGCCTATCATGAGTGCCTTCTGCTATATCAATAAGCTGTTTTCCTGTTGGTCTCTCCCCCTTAGGTTCTTCAAGAAACTTCCTTATCCTCCACATTGTTTGAGCTGAAAGGATTCCCTGAAGGAATCCTTTTATGTGCAATCTCTAATTTCCAAATAATACTAGTTATGTTATCATCCTGATGCAAGTAATGAACCTGATTCAGGTCTACTGAAGACAGTGGCAAATCTCTGCTAAGTTGCAGCGGGAACACCAAACTTGTAAAAGAAATCACCAAAATGCCAGGTCTTCAGAGACATTCCTGATTTTTTTTTTTTTTTTTTTTAATATAACACTAGGAAAATTCAGTAGGAAGAGTGCACAGCATATTGCTCTCACTGCCTGCCCTTGTTTTTAGCTTGTCCTGCATAGCAACTGTTGCTAGCGGGGGTGTGACTTAATCTCCGAACTAGAATGTGATTAAATATAACTGAACATGTGTGAAATGTGCTTGTAGTTCTGTGTAGCTAGCAAACTAACCTCTGTAATAACTTTGAACTGTTTTAATAGCTTCTTTGTGCAATCTACATTATCTCTAAGTGAAAGGAGACATAGGTGATCTCGTTATGAAGGTATGGTGAACTCTACTAGAAACTTCTCAGAAAAATAAATGTACAGCCCTGAACATTATTCTTTAAACGTGCATGTCAAAAACATAGGACAAACGATGCCCTCTAATGGAAACACACCTGGCAGAAGGACAGGGGTCCTGGAAAGTGTCTGATTCATCTTCCAGAATCTCCTGCAGGAGGGGGAGGTAGCAGGGAGAGAGGGACACAGGGGAGGCTGAAGTGTGACACTGTAACCTCATGGGTCCTCAGGCTCCATCCAAGCAAACCCCCACCTTGCAGAAGTTCATGTATTTAATGCAGGTTCTGTCACAGCCAGGCTTCTCTAGGAGCAGGACTGCTTTGGGGCAGGAACTCACACATCAAAACAGACCACTCTCTCTGAGTGGACTACAGGGCACATCCTCAGGTGACACAATGCCTATCAGTTGCTTCAGACAGAAGAAGACTGTAAATGCTGAATCCTTCCCCTGTTACCTCCAGCAATGGCTCCCAAAACATCTCAAGACCTGGTCCCCTGATGTACCCATTGAGGGGCTTTTCAGATCCCTGCGATGGGGGAGAGAATCACAGAGGCAGACTTGCCTATAGTCCCTCCTACACCCATGGATCCTGCAAGTCTTGTTCCCTGCTCTCTGGGGAACTGTAATAGACATTATGTAAATAATTACCACAAGATGAGAACTTAGGCCAAATTACCTGTGATCTCAGGTGTACTGGAGATGCATGGCCACAAGCCAAACATTTTAAACTTTTCATAAGTTGCTGATACGTCTTTAAAACCTCACTTCTCAAAATACGTTACTGATTTTATACTTTTTTGTACAATTACATTAATAACTCCTAATATGACTATTTACACTGTAGGCTCACAGTATAAAATTATAGCTGTGATGGACTATTTTTCTCTCTGTGTCTCTCAAACAAATCCAGGGTCTGATTTATTTGTGAAAGATATGATGTTGGCATCTGATATTTGAACTTTAAAATGGGTCACACAAGTCACTAGTGGTGTGACTATTCATATTCAACATCAAGTACTTGTATTCAGTTGTATTATGCCAACCATATGGGACAAATGGATTTAGCAGTATTTTATATCCAAAGCTGAAAAAATGGTGAAAAGGATTTTGATTAACCTTCTCTTCCAGCATTCTCCTCCCCCACAAGTTGAGAAATTCTAAGACAAATTTGTTGTAGAAAGTTATGAGGAACTACAAGCAGATATTAGAATGGAAGCTGAAATTTAGTCTTACCTATGCTGACAAAATACAAATGCCAATGTACTGTATTTTATTGGCATTGACATTTTCTTCTAACAGATTCTTATGCTTTCTGTCTTATGCTTTAAAAAAAGGCTTGATTATGCATAGAATAGTTTTAAAGGCTGATTGGTAATACTTAAATTAATGTACTTTTATAAATGTTTTATTCATATTTATGGCATGAATACTAACTGCTGCTGCAGTACATTCTCATCTCATTACGCAGCATGCTATAGAACACATTAGTGATAAAAGCTTAATATTCATGATGATGATAGGACAAGCTGTTACAATGTTACTCAAAATTATGATATTCTGAATTTTATGAAGAATAATTTTCTGTAAAATGCAATCCTCTTTTCTGTTCCTGCTTTAATCATGTAACCTCATTAACCCCTTGAATACATAAATAGAGTGTTGTAGGCATTGGAGATCCACATGACTTTGAGGCTTTTTTTTTAATGGTATTAATCAAGCCATCCATATGCTTCTTTGCTCTGTGTGTGTGTGTGGGCATGTATTTTCAATTACATTAATTTTAATTTAATATGAAAGATCCCCATTAAAAATGGGCCACTCTTAAAAATACTGTAGCCACTCCACTATTCTAGCTGGCAGACAAGATCTACTGGATTCTCTAACCAGAATTAATTCTGTCAAATCCTGTTTTAAAATATGCATGAGAAAATATGGAATTGCTAACTAATGTATAGTAGTGGTGAGCCCATCTACTGCATATTCAGTTTGATTTGGGTGCTCTGCAGTAGAAATGCTCGAGAAATCTGTCTTGAAATGTCTAGAAATCTGCTTTCGAATATAATGAGAACAGGGTTTACTAGGGGATTTCTGGTACTTCCTTGCTCCTGCTGGGTTGATGATACTATGAGAAATACATATTTTTTTTTCAGGATAATTCTGCATATTCCTTTCAGGCCAACAGGAAACAGTGAGGAAAGGAAGCAAAAGAAAGGGTTCAACCCTTGAAAGTTCTCTGTGTGAACAATTACCACTGAAGTCTTCTTGGGGATCCAGAGTGGCACTTGCAGGATTAACTCAAAAATCAGTTGTTTTCACCTAAAAAAAAAAAAAGCTTAAATGGAAATGAGTAAGTTGTGAGTTCAGTTTAAAAAGTGGTTGCTTTACCATAAATGATTTTCCTGTGTCAGACACATTCCACTCATCTATCTCAGCAGCTAGGATTCTCATTTCCAGTCTCATCTGACTATGCCAGTGACCCACAGCAGAGACTGGATTTCTGAAGAGCCTATCTTTATTACCTGCTTGGAAAACTGCACTTTGGCTCTGCTCTCCAACATTCTTATTGATGTAGGAGGGGTCATGTAAGGCCACAGTACCTGTGCATATAATGTTTGGTGTGAGGCAAAGGGAGGCAAATAGGTTCTAGGAGCAGCACAGAAGCCTCTCACTTATTGCTACACATCAGGTCTGGAATTTATGTGGTAATAATGCAGCCAATAGCTAATAGACTCTCTTTAGCCTATGAAAGTCTCAGAGGGGTAACCATGTTAGTCTGTAGCTTTAAAAACAATGTGCAGTCCTGTGGCACCTTAGGACACATCTACACAGCAGCATTATTTCAAAATACCAAGTGTTATTTTGAAATAACAAAGTGAGCATCTATACAGCAAGGCCGTTATTTGAAGTAATTTTGAAATAACTGTCGTCTTATTTCGAATTCTGTAATCCTCATTTTATGAGGAATAATGCCTATTTTGAGATAGGGCATGTGTAGATGGGGCAGCTGAAGTTATTTTGAAATAAGTGGCCTCCAGGAAACCTCACAGCTGCCCTGGTGGCCACTCTGTCCACAGTCAACAGAACTCTATAGTTCCCCTTCCCCTGCAGCCCTTCAAGCTGTACACAGAAGGGAAAGGGCTTGTGGCTCGAAGCAGGCCCTGCTCACATTAAGCCACACAGCAGGACCCTGCACAGCCTACCCTGCTGCCATGGCTGAGCTCACCGCTCCAGCTGAGCCCCCCCACTGCTGCAAGCACAGCTTCAGCAACTTCCAAACCCCTGCCTGGGGCCGAAGGAGGGCACCATTCTGGTCTGGAGATCCTGGATCTCTTTGAGATCTGGAGTGAGGAGGCAAACCTGCAGGATCTCCACACCCGATTGTGGACATTTATGGCCAGATGGCCAATAGCCTGAGCCACAAAGGCCACGTGCGCACCCAAGAGCAGGTGTGCATGAAGGTCAAAGAACTGAGGCAGGCCAGGGAGCACAGGTCCCACTCAGGGTGGCACCCCGGCCTTGCCCTAATACGAGTATCTCTACTGCATCCTGAGGGGGAGGAGGGTTCAGTCCCATTTCCCCGCCCCCTTGTCGTGAACTCTGGGCTAGAGACGCCTGTCATCAGTCACCTGGAGGGCGTGGCCGGGGATGAGAAGGAGGAGGTGAAAGAGGAGGAGGAGGACGAGGCCAGCATGGACACAATGCCCACCAGCCAGGAGGATATCCTGGCCCTGGAGCCAGTACCCGCCCCCCAGGATGTCGCCCAGGGACTGGACAGTGCTCAGGAAGGCCCATCAGGTGAGTTCCATTACTTTCCCTACACACACATGGGGGGAGGCAGCAGGCGGCAAGGGGCTGTGCACACTCCTTGCTCGGCCTTCGCAGCGTGGGGATCGCATAGCAGCCCATGCACATGGGTGCACATGGAGCACCAGTCCACAGCACACAGTCCAAGGAGCCTGCCACAAGCAGGACCTTGTGCTGCTGCTCACAGGGTTCCTGAACAGGCCTGCCTTATCCCGACCCTGTGGGGACATCTTCCCACCACAAGCCACCACTAAGGAAGATGCAGTCATGGACACACACAGCAGTGCTGCACACACCACATGGTCCTGCCTGTACTCCTGGGACAGCATCTGCTCGTGGGCAAGTGTGGCAAGGCAGAGGACACGTGAGGACACTACTCATGTGGATAAACTGAAAAACAGGAATAAGCATTTGCAGGACCAGGGATGTAGGCTGCTCTTCTTGTTTTATCTGGATGACATCTTTTTAAAAAAATTAAGTGTTAGCATCTGTACACAGGTACTTTCAATAAGACTGTTATTTTTGCAAGAATTCAATAATTTGAAGAAGTTATATAACACTTCTAGACATCAGCTTAAAGCAACAATTCCTGATTTTTTAAGTTTTGTAATGCTACTTTAGACAAGCAGTAACGAATTTATCAACAACTAAGGTTCAATGTTTAATGGCGCTTACTGGATCCCAGGAGATATTACTGTGGTGATCAGGTAACTAATTAAGCAAACACAGTATTAAATGTTCTGTTCACAAAATTCCAGAACTATTGAACCACACAAGATCATGAGAATTTCTTACCTTAAAACATTAGCTTGTACGTTGTTTAACAAATACCTTTTACTTTGGGAGTGAAAAATAACAAAAAGTGAAAGTACAAAAACTTCTATCACATTTAAGTACCTAATAATTTTATTTTTTATTATTATTTAAGAAAAATGTACATTGAAAATTCTTCTGGGGTGGTCTTGCATTAGTGAGGTGAACAATTACTTCATGTATTATTAGCTGCTGAACTAAATGAATTTTGCATTACACAGTCCATAAAATACAAACATCTTCCAGCACCTCTGAAAGCTTTATGGATATGTGTTTTTCAATAACTTTTTTTTACTTTTAGTAATAGCACAACTGCTAAAATTACTCCAATAAGCAGCTTTTGGGAATAGCATTATTAATAAGTAAGTTTGTAGTACTGGCTGTGTTCCCATGCGTAAAGGGCACTTACTTATACTAAATCTGGGAGAAAGTGCTGTTTTCATCTACATCAAATGATCTGACTTGAAATGAAGTATTTTGTTTGTACTTTGTTTTGTTTTATTCCAATATTACTGTTTTGTTTGTACTTTAAAGTTTTAATATCAGATTTATAAGATATTTTAATATTTTATATGGCAGCATTATTGAAATGTAACCTTTTGAGAAGGCAGTTTAGGTTTGGGAAATAAATCTGAATTTTCATTTTCTGGTATACTTGATAATATCGACTTGGTAACTTTAATTGTCATGATTTGGAATGAAAGGAAAATGTGAAATGATAGAATTTCCTGTGCAAAGGAAATTCCATTTTTCTGACCAGCTCTACTTACAGCTTCTTTACATAATGTGGCAGAGTGGTCATTCGGGGATGAAGACTGTATCTGAGAGAAGAAGGGTGTGTGGCATATCCTTACTCACCAAAACAACCTTCCAATTGGTAGGGTCCACTAAGGATCTCAAGCCCATGGCAGAGCCTAAAACTTTTTGGCAGCAATATGAAGTTAAATTGGGGCTGGGATTGGGGTCCTGGACCCAAGAATTAAGAATTATTTTTTGTAAAACCTATAAATATGGAAAGATGTTGATTTGTTATACACTTGCTTCCCTTAATGGACTGTGAAATATAAGGACACTTCCATCACATAATGATATGTGCTGGAGCTTAAGATGATGATCTCAATCTCAGAAGTAGTCAGTTTGTCATTTTGTTGTGGTGAAAAATTTAATTATCGCTTAAGAGTAGTTCCAAAACTACATTTTCAAAAGTTGTCTAATTTTGGATGGCTCAGTTTTGGGGTGTTTAACTTAAGATACTTAAAACTGAGGCATACAAAATAACTGGGCACATGTGAAACCATAACACTAAATACTAAAAGTCCTAAAATGACCAAGTAACCAAAATTTGTTCCCGGAATATTATTATACGTAACTGCATTTGCTTTTAAAGGTGGCATATTTTTTTGTTAATTCAGTTAATGCCCACGCCCAGAACGACTGCTTCCTTGAATGCTCATCCTCAGTGTCAAGATAAGTTGGCACTATTTGCAGAATAGCTCAATTTGCAGAATAGCTAATTATTCTAATATTCTCTTTCCTTCCTTCCCCAATACGTAACAGACAGCAAACCCACTCTAAAGATACAAAAATGCAAATTTCAGTATGGATTTATTAAAAGCTGCTGTTTCCTGGGGAAGGCTGGTAAGTGTCTTCTATTGAAATGACTGAATTAGCTAATCAGATGTCAGGATTTGGTATGAGTTTGGTAATATTATTAAGCATTTATGTTTTCTTCAGCTGCTATAAATAAGATGTGATGAAATTCTGTTGTCTGTGTCATTTTAATAGAGTTAATTTGCTCTGCTCTCAGGTACAATGAAGGAGAGTGTTCTTTGATCTCTCAATTAGATTTTCAATCATTTACTGCTCAAGCTCCCAGCAGTGTTTGCATTCCCCCTCTGGCTCACACTCTGTCTCATACACATAGGTATGATCATCTTATTTAAACGCCATCACGTTCAAGACTTTCTTCATATACACTGGTATGTGAATGCAAGTTCTGATGCTGCCGTAGAAGCATGCACGTGGAAATATATCCCCCTCCTCAATGTACATATCCACACAGTTAAATACTTGAACATGCAGATTGACTTTCATAGGTCTCAATGCAGCTCACATTTTGTTTGTATTTTTACAATTGACTTCTTGGTGACAAGACTGAATCCAGGCCCTCCTAGGCTATGCCGACGCTATGAGCGAGAGAAGTAAGTCCCTGCTTATGTGCAAATATTTGCGGTAGCTGGATGAAAGGTAGTATGAATGTAACTAGCAACATAGCTACAGCAGCACAGGCAACAGCATGAGAGGCAGGGCTTAGCTATGCCAAGTATATATCTACCTCAAACTGGTGGGTATGTACTTGTCATGCCACTACTGCTGCTATCTATGCTCCCTCAGCTATGCTGCTAGTTATACTCACACTAACTTGATGAGAGCTATTGCAAGTGTGTATGCACATGCTGGGGACTCTCAGTCCTCCATTGTAAAGTAGATATAGGCTTAGTTGCAGGTGTGTAACACTTCTGAAAATCAGGCCAGTTTTAGTTGGATGACTAAAATACACATTGTAATGCCTAAGATGAGTCTGCCACGTTTAAGAATGATGACCTAAATCCTTCTGTTGATAATAGTAGGCATTTTCCTGCTATGATAGCAGCAGAGTTGGGCCATAAGTAATTTAAAAAAACTTAACAGTCACACTGGTGTTCAATCTTATGATACCTTTATTGTGAGGTAAGTACGGCTGAGAATTCTTTTTGTTCAGAATCATCCAATATTTAAGTTCTCAGCCATTTGGCATTGCAAATTATAACCGTGTGGTATACAGATACACTAAGGCATGCATCTGGGTCATGCCAAGAGTCCAAGACCATTGGGATATCAGAGGTAATTCAGTCAATCAGTATCCGTATTGGGCAGCTAATGTGCATGTAGTAATATGAATGGTTGTATGTGGGAGACTGGACAGATGGTGGATTACTTGGCATAACTGCCATGCAAGTGTGACAGTATGGCTTTCAGATACTAGTGTTACTGTAATATAATCTGAAGTTAAGATTTAGTAAATAATTGTACACAGGTGTGCAAATGCAAAAAAAGATGTTACATAAAGATGTTACTACTATAAAAGTCAATTAATTGCTTGACTATAACAAGCATTTGTTTAGTTATAAAACTATTTTTTAATTGTGCTGAGATGAAATGAAGCAGAATTATATGGTACATTACAGCTTATGATCATTGTCAAGTGTGTGCTTTATTTGTAACTTTTCTTAGCAAATTCAGATCTGATGCTCTGTCAGAATGCCTGTGTGATGAAAGTACAATTCCTAAAATATCAAAGCAAAGAGAGCTTTTGAGTGGCTTATAACATATTTTATGGTAGTCTCTGAAAAATAAAAATATTGCAGCCCCTGTATATCTTTTGCTGTAGAGTGGCATGAGATACCATAGTACTTTGAGATTCACTGCATGTTGAAATAATAAATGGTGACAGCAAGAATATAAATCAGAAAGTAGGAAGTGTAGGAAATTTGATAAAGGAAGCAGAAGGGCACAAGGAGAACTCTGTAGCCGAAAGAGTTAATGAAAATAGGAAAGAATTTAAATATATTAGGAACAAAAAGAACCAAAACAATTGGTATTGGCATTACTGGTACACTGTTAATTTTAATGCAGAAAAGGCAGAAATGTTCAATAAATATTAATCTTCTGTGATGTTGATAAAACATTTTCAATTCTAATAACTCCAGAAGATATTAAACAGCAATTATTTAAATTAGACATTTTAAAATCAGCAGATCTGGATAACTTGCATTAAAGAGTTGTAAAAGAGATGGCTGAGGAACATGCTAGATGATTTATGCTGATTTTCAATGACTTTTGAATCACTGAGGGAGTTCCAAAATGGATGAAAACTCATACTGTGCGCATATTTAAAAACAGTAAATGAACAACCAGGTAGTTCTAGGTCTATTAGACTGACATTGACCTTGGGGAAAATAATAGAAAGGCTGATACAGGACTTTAATTATGTTAGTTTGTAAGTTTAAAAACAGAGAGTAGTTCTGTGGTACCTTAGACTAATTCAGGAGGAGGTTATGGAAAATAGATCTGTCAAATAATTTGATTTTTTTTAATTGAGATTACAAGTGTGGTTCATAAACGTAATAGTATTGATGTTACCTAGCTAGACTGCTATAAGACATTTGACTTAGTAATGCACAAAATTTTGATTAAAATTATAATTATACATATTAATACGGTACATATATTAAATGCATTAACACTGACTAACAGGTCTCAAAATGCAAATGTAAACAGGGAATAATGCAGGGTGCATCTTTTTAAGTGGAGTCCCACAGAGATTGGTTCTTGCCCCTGTGCTATGTAACATGTTTACTTGTGACCTGGAAGAAAATATAAAGTCCATAAAACAAAGACTGTTGGACTGGGGACTGTATCTTAGAAAGCACTGACTCTGAAGAACATCTGGGGGTCATCACGGATAATCAGCTGACCGTGAGCTCCCAGTGTGATGCTGTGGCCAAATGGTCTAATGCAGTCCTCAAATGTATAAACAAAATAATCTTTTCTAAAAGTCTCAGAGGGGTAGCCATGTTTGTCTGTAACTTAAACAACTTTAAAAACAACAATGGTCCTGTTGCACCTTAGAGACTAACAAAACAAAAATAGAGATATCATCATGAGCTTTCACGGGCACAACCCACTTATGACAGGGAAGTTATATAACTTCTACATATAAGACTGGTGTAACCATGAGTGGAATAACATGTCCAGTTCTAGGGTACGTCTATACTGCAGGGGTTTTACGGGATACACTGTGAGGTATCCCAGAAAAACTCTGCCGCATCCAGGGAACGCGTTTGCTCTTCCGCTTTTTTTTGTGGAAGAGCAAATATGCTCTTTCAGGGAGTCCTGTATACCTCGTTTTACGGGGGATAAAGGCTCTGCCGAAAGAGGAGGCTTTTCCGCCATTTGGCCCCATCTAGATTGGGACAAAAGGTGGAAAAGCCTCTTCCGGAAAAGTGATTGTCAGAAAAAGTTATGCAAATTGCAGAGCGCAATTTGTGTAGCTTTTTCTGACAAAGGACTGTAGTCTAGACCTAGCCCTAGTGTCCACAATTCAAGAATATTGGTAAATGATAGAAGGTTCAGAGAGGAGCCAAGAGAATAATTAAAGGATTGGAAGACATGCATTGTAATGATAGACTCAAGAAGTTCAATGCATTTAGCTTAACAAAGAAAAAGTTAAGGAGTGACTTGATTACAGTCTATTGGTAACTGTAGGTGGAACAAACATTTGACAGTGAGTTATTCTATTTAGGAGACAAAGGTATAACAAGATCCAATGGTTGGAAGTTGTAACTAGACAAATGCAGAGTAGAAATGTGGCATAAATTTGTAAGTGAGGGTAATTAGCTATTGGAATAAATTACCGAGGATTGAGGTACATCGTTAGTCACGGTCAACTGTTAAATCAAGATTGGGTTCTTTTCTAAAATACATGTTGTAGTTCAAAGAGGAATTAATTCAGGAAAGGTCTATGGCATCTATTAGACAGGAACTCTGTTTAGTGGTCATAGTAGTACTTTCTGGCCTTAGCATCTGTGAATCTATGAAATCTATCAACTGTCTGCCAAAGTATGAGAAGGTGACAGAAAAGCTCCCTGATCTAGAAATTGTATGGAAATGAAGACTGATCAAACTTAACTAACTTTACTGATAGTGCTGTAACCCTAAGTGATTGCCATATGAGAGCTGGTTGAAAACAAAATTCCACAACTTAAACCCCTCCAATGCATTATCAACAATTTACAACCTATCCTGGAAAATGACCCCTCACTCTCACAGGCCAATCCTCACCTACAGACAACTCCCGCACCTCAAACAAATTCTTTCCAGCAACCACGCAGCACACCTCCATCATAATCATCCAGAAACCCACCTCTGCAATCAGCCCCAGTGCCAACTCCGTCCACACATCTACACAAGCGATTTCATCACTGGACCCAACCACATCAGCTACTACATCTGGGGTTCATTTAACTGTACACCCTCAAATGCCAGCAGTGCCCCTCTGCCATGTATATTTGCCAAACTGAACAGTATCTACAGGAAAGAATTAATGGACACAAATCAGATATTCAAAAATGTGACACACAAAAACCTATTGCAGAACTCTTTAACCTGCCCAGGCAGTCATTAATGGATCTCAAAGTCACCATGTTGTTTCAGGCCAATTCCACAAGCTAAATACACAGGGAAGGGTTGGAACTTAACTTCATTTACAAGTTTGATTTTTATCACAGAGGTATGAATAAAGACATTGGCTGGCTAGCACACTACCTTCCATATCCTAATGATTTAACCAACTAAACAATGGGTACTTAGACTAGGTGCAAATTGTTCTTATTATTCTTGTAACTTGAACACTCTAATTCACTATTTTCCTTCCTTCCTTTAGCCTCCTCTTCCCTTATTTATTCTTGGATCTAAACTTTTAATGCTCCATTCATCTGAAGAAGTGGGTTGTACCCACGAAAGCTCATGATACCATCTACATGTTTTGTTAGTATTTAAGGTGCTGCTAGGCTTTTTGTTCTTTTTTAAGTTAGTCCAGTTACAGACTAACACAGCTACCCTTCTGAAGCTTTGTTTCTTACTGTCATTCAATACCCTATGGCAGCTCAGTACAGATTCAGGACAAACAGAATTTAGCATTCCAACTCACTTAGGGAGACAAGCAGAGATAATCATCTTGGAATTCGAGACATAGGGGTGGGAGTGGGGTCAATGTAGTGACACTCTGGCTAACATGAGCACAGTATTGGCCACTGCACTCTGCTATAATCACAGGTGCCATATCTATAGCTGTATCTATACCCAGAATTGTTTGTGTCCTAAACTCTCTTAATTTTTGTTTTTCTTCAGTTAAATCATTGCTCTGGGGTTGGGGCAAGGATGAGGGGATGAGTATTCAGGGTGCTCTAGGGAGAGAGGACTACCCCAGCTCTCTCTTACCCCAGCAGTTTGGGGACCGGTAAGAAGTGCTTCTCCATGGCCACTGCAGCTGTGAGAGGGATGCATGCCTCTAGCTGGGGCAGGTCCAGGTTCGTCTGTGCCCAGGACCCCTCAGAGTGAGGAATGCAGCAAATGGTGCACTTTCCCCTCATTCTCCAATGAAGGCAAACAGTCAGCAATGTTCCCATACAAACTGGGGACAGAAGAAGGCAGAACAGCCATTATGCAGAATACAAGAATATTCAGTTTGTTTACTAAAATAAGAATGTGTATATATGACGCACGCACGCACGCGCACTCATTCTGCATAGGGGCTATTCTGACCTACACCAGTTGACAAGACTCCCCAAGATGATGATAATATATGGCTGGTTTCAGCTGTGTTGCAGACTTGTCCTCCTCCACATTCACTTTAGGCCTGCCCAGTTCTGAAGGACCTCCCCAGCAGAGGAAGTGCAGGCAGTTACCTTGCCCGAGTAGTGCAAATTGAGTGGAGCAAGTGAGAGACTCAGTCCCTGCCTTTATAGAAAACAGAGAGAAAGAAAGGCACAACACAGAGTGAAATATATTCAAAATAAACAATCTTGATAAGTCAAAATCTCCAGGAAAAAGCTCTCACCTACCTGGGAACCCAACTTATTACTGTCACCTGACATTTGTATCTCAGTCTTCAGAGTGAAATCTACAGAGTACTGGATTATAATGCTCAAGCTCCGCCTTGCTAACGACCTGGACAAAATCAATGAGAAATTTGTTTAAGCATGCTCATTGAAGGCTGCTGTAAGGAAAGTGTGTCTGTAAGCATGCCCCATGAGACCCATAGGACACGAAGTGCACGTCTACACTACAGGGCAAAAGTCAAATTAAGCTGTGCAACTTCAGCTATGTCAATTGCGTAACTGAAGTCGAAATAGCTTAATTCAGCTTTTGGCATGATCTACATAGCAGAAAGTCAAAATAAGAATACTCTTCCTTTGACTTCCCTTACTACTCATGAAATGAAGGTTACTAGAGTTGGAGTAAGAAGTCCTCCAGCTCAACATTATTTTGAAATAATGGCTTGCTGTGTAGATGCGCACTTTCTTATTTCAAAATAGTGTCAGTTATTCCAAAATAACGCTGCTATGTAGACATACCCTAAAGACTTTATCTCCCAGATTTTCACATAACAGACCATCTAGTTAGGACAGTGTGTGAATTTTGGCCACTCCATCAAAGGTGTGCAATTGATTTTGAAACTTTGCCTCCAAGAAAACACAAGGCTACAGGGAAATTTGAAAGGAGCAGGAACAAGGCCCATCAGATAGTGGCTGGGAATTTATGAAGAGTGGAGGAGTTGTAAGAGATGTCTGAAAGAACAGAGATTTAGCCTGAGATAATACCCTGCACTAGCATTGCTATGAACTGGGGCCTGGAGAAAGGAAAGAATTGACTTAAACTGACCCAAATTTGGAAGAACTGCTTTTCTTTTGTTCTGTTTTCCCTGTTTGGTTCAAATAGGGAAATGGGAGAAAATTCAGGCTGCTTTGTTCTATCTTAAAAGTTTCACCTGTTTCTACTAGAAAACTTTTCTAATGTCATTGGGACTGATGGTTTAGCCTATCTTTTCATCCCTTTATTTTGCTCAATGGTTCAAAGGCTGAGGTGATTAGCCAGAGAACTCCAGCCAGTAGTCATAGTTAGTCTCTGCAATCCCTCATACAGGGATGTGTGTTGAGGTGGGTATGAGGCATAGCTGGGGCATTCTGTGTTCTAGCCCACCACCTCTACTGAACCCAGGTAGGTGCAGCTGAGAATCTATTTGTGGTATGAGTCTTATGTTGTCAAGTTATACTACTGAGCTTTTAAAGAGATCCATTTGCCTGGAAAAAAAAATGGACTAAATCCTGGTTGTAATTAAATTAATGAACTTCTGTTGACTTCAGTGGAACAAGATTTTGCATGAGCTAGGAAGAAAATAATTTTGAAGGATTAGAATGTGGAGATGGTTAAAATAATATTTGTTTGTGAAATCATGGAAAATACAACCCTGTCAAACAGAGTGCCCATGAGACTGCATACTGGGGTGAGAACATTCTTATCAGTGCTAAATTAGGCATCTTCTGGAAAAATGGCCAACATAAAACTAAAAATATTTTTGACCCTCTGTCTCAAATTCACACAACATATGTCTTGATTTCTGTATCTATGAAGATACTGCTAGAATTCACAGTCTCCTTATTGGTTCATCTGTTTGTCTGTGAGGCTGATTTGTAAAATGAGTGTCTGAGCCACTTATATTAGATTCGGAAAGATCAAATGGACAGACTCCGGAAATATTTTAAATAATGTCTTTGAATATCCTTGGGGTCCTGATTCCATTTGGAAATGACGGTGTCCCCTCTGTCTAACACATGTTGGTTGAGTTAATTGAGCAGTGGGGTTACTGCTTTCCATCCTTAAACATCTGTACTCATTTTGATTATATTTTTTTAACAGAAAGAGAGCTAGTGAACTTTCACAATTGTTAAATATTATGGTGTCAGGAAGAAATTTGACAGGCAAAAAAGCATTTCTGAATCTCTCATTTACCAAAATGTATAAATGATATTATTTACTGGTCAGCCTCTAATCAGATATCTAATTTATACTGCTTATGTGCAGCCTATCTGGAATGTATCTTTCTCATTCCTTGTGGCAGGTTTTCTCCCTAAGCATATTAATTCTAGTACAGTTTTTTTTTCCTACAAATGTTTTCCATTAAAATATCCACTTAGCAGTTATAATTCTTTTTATTTCAACTTCTTGTTATTGAAAAAAGATATTTAGCACTTGATATTTAAAAAAAACAACACTTCTCACCATGTCTGGGAGAGAAACTCATAAATTCTATATTATCAGCTAATAATGTGAAAGAACTCCCATCAAAGTGCAGGAGTTGTCTGTTCCATTGATATTATAATGACTACTTGTTAACCCAGAGAGCATGTTGTATATCACAGTTGTACAGCAGCTTGAAGGTAAAATGGTAAAAAAAAGATCTTATCAGGTAAGTAAAGGAAGCAAAAGCATAACATTTTAAAAACAGACGCAAAAGTACATTGCTTTATGTGTTATGCTGCCAAATCACTTCTCATGGGAAACCCACATCTTATCTTGTGCAGTCCAAAGAATTTACTTACATCTTTCCACAATGATATCATAGAATATTTCTGAATTGCTTCTTGAGTCCACTAATGCCATTTATGCAAATATCAACCTTCCTGGGTGACTGACAAACAGGGAGCTGCTAAACGCATCCGTGCTGCCTGTTAAAGTAACAGACAGATCATTTAAATCAATGGAGTGATGCTCACTTAAGACAGCAAATCTGGCATTTATAGCAATTTAAAAGTTGGAGTTTTCTGTCCAATTCCTAATTGCAAAGCTGGAATCAAGAAGTTGGGATGGTGAACAAGTATGAACAAAATAACTCAATTTTTTTTGACATTTCAAAAAGTGTAGCTGTTTTTCCAGTTGGGCCACCTCTATGCTTCCTGGTTGGGACTGAAAATATATATATATATGTAAAAAATGCATGAGCCATTTTTTGTTGCTTTCAGCTGAACTGTGGAAAAAAAGTAATGGAAGTGATTTTTAAAGCCTTGTTTTTGTGAGATTTCCAACCCAGTATTGTAGACTAAAAAGGTTTTAATGAGCTTGAAGTCTGAGCCAATTTTTTTCAGAATTGGGAGGAAAGTACTACAGTTTAGAGAACTTATTTGACTCCTTCTTAGGTCCTTCATAGATTCTCCACCTGTGTTTAATATCATCTTACTTGGTGAGGACTGAGGATCACTTTGCCTTGATTCTGTTGCATGTGTTCTCATGGGAGACAGTATCAAAGGCAAATTCCCATGAGAATTTATGTCTTATGTCTGATTTGTGGCTCCTGCCATCGATTAAATCATGGTTTAACTCATTCACTTTTTGATGGCATTTCCTCCATTGAGGCTCCCATTACCCTTCTCAGGTGCTCATCTATCCTAAGGCATTTGCCAACTTACTTAACTGCTACTCAGCCCCTGGCATTGGCCAATTGCAAGTGGTACATGTTTGCCATTATGGTAACAGCTAAAGCACATTAAACCTAGTTGCATGCATTTTTCCAAATTCCAGAAATATCAATATTTTCTATTCGTTTTTGTACTTGGTTCAACTGAATTTCTGGTATGAATTTGAGCATTGAAATGTATATCATAAGTACTAGCAATCTCTCTGATCTGTCAGGATAACTGATAATATAGTCAGTTCCCCATAGACTATATCTGGATGTCAGCATTAATTCAGTGCTTGCTGCTCAGTGCATGCCAATCTTGTCCTTTCTGCCAAGAAGCTCACAGTTTTGGGATTAAATCCAGGCATTTTGAAGTATTTGGACTCTTTCCCATTATACAAATATGGCTTTCCTACACAAGAAATCAAGAAGGCTGTTGTTTAATTTACTTAGCTTTTTTTGAAAGAAAAGATATAGATAGAAACAGAAACTTTCCTTTGAATTTTTGTAGCGTAAGACCAGAAAATCCTATTTCAGCTTGAAGGCATTTAAACTTTTGCCTGTCCTAAAGACCTATAACTATGTATGAAAGTCTGACATATGGTGCTTGTTCAATTATAAGCATGCCCACTCAAATAGATCTGTCAAATCAATGGCCAGAAGGGCTGAACAAGAGTGATTTGGAAGCAGTTTTGCAGTCTGTTCATCCAAGGCATTATCTCTAATAGCTGGGGAATTCTCAGGCACTGAACAAACATCAACTTGTGTTGTAAATCTATGGGAGGATGCTTGAGGAAAAGTACTCATCAGTGCCTGTATAGCCCAACTTAAACAAAGTCACCTAGACCTTGAGTTGTTGCTGCCCTGGAGTTAATCCAGCCCCCCGTGTTTTGTAGAGATGGTAAGAAATTTGGAAATGCACGTATTTTCTTCTGTATCTTTGATTTCTCCAGCAGTTTATTAGGACCCTTCTTTGGAAGAAAAAAGTGCTTTTATAGATAAGATAGATCTTGGATTTCAGTAACACATTTGACTATAGAACCACATGAGGAATTATTGGTTAAATTAGTGAAGATAGAAATCAGTACTAGAACTATATGTTGGGTAAGGAATTGGCTAAAGCAGAAAATGCAGTGGGTTGTGCTGAAAGATAGATTTTCAGACTGCAGGGAGGTTGTTGGTGGAGTTTCTCAAGGATCAATCTCGGAGCCATTTTATTCAATATTTTTATTAATGTCATTGGCACAAAAAGTTAGAAGTGTACTTTTGAAACTTGCTGATGATACAAAGGAAAGAGGCATTGTCAATACAGGGGACGATTGAATTATTCTACAGGAAGACCTGGATGACCTTGAAGACTTATGTAAAAATATTCAATTATCTTGAATACTGTGTACAGATGTGGTCTCCTCACCTCAAAAAAGATATTTTGGCCTTGGAAAGGGTTCAGAAAAGGGCAACTAAATTGATTAGGGGTTTGGAACGGGTCCCATATGAGGAGAGGTTAAAGCGACTGGGACTTTTCAGTTTAGAAAAGAGGAGACTGAGGGGGGATATGATAGAGGTGTATAAAATCATGAGTGGTATGGAGAGGGCCGATAAAGAAAAGTTATTTATTAGTTCCCTAAATAGAAGAACTAGAGGACACCAAATGAAATTAATGGGTAGCAGGTTTAAAACTAATAAAAGAAAGTTCTTCTTCACACAGCGTGTAGTCAGCATGTGGAACTCCTTGCCAGAGGAGGCTGTGAAGGCTAGGACTATAACAGAGTTTAAAGAGAAGCTAGATAATTTCATGGAGGTTAGGTCCATAAAAGGCTATTAGCCAGGGGATAAAATGGTGTCCTTGGCCTCTGTTTGACAGAGGCTGGAGAGGGATGGCAGGAGACAAAGCGCTTGATCATTGTCTTCGGTCCACCCCCTCTGGGGCACCTGGTGCTGGCCACTGTCGGCAGACAGGATACTGGGCTAGATGGACCTTTGGTCTGACCCGGTACGGCCGTTCTTATGTTCTTATGTTCTAGTATAAAATTCAATATTTTATAATATTGTAATATTGTATACTAAAAATAGTAGAAAATAGTACAAAATACACTTAGGATTTAACAATAAGAATTTCTGTATTGAGTTGGTCACTTATCATTGAAAGCAACAGAGGGGGAAAGACACTTGAATGTGTGGATTGAACCCAGAATGATTACAAACTACCAAGGTGATGCCTCCGTTAAAAAGTCAAAAGTGATTCCAGGATGCAAGGCATTTTGAGGGGGGGGAGGGGGAGAGAGAGAGAGAGAGAATGCATTGCTATTGTTCAAGACAAGTGTAAGACCTCATTTGGAATACTGCCTACAATTCTGGTCACCCATGTTCAAGAAAGATGTATTTAAATGAGAGCAGGTTTGGAAAAGATATACCAGTACAGTAAGGTCAGGGGAATGGAGGGCCTATCTTATGAGATGAGACTAGAAGATCTTGGCTTGTTAGTTTACAAGAAAAGAAGGTTAAATGAGGATATGATTACTCTCTCAAAGTAAATTAAGTGGGTAAATTTCAGGGAGGGGAAAGAACTATTAAACATGAGGATGATGATGTTTTGA
Source organism: Pelochelys cantorii (assembly GCA_032595735.1). Classification (NCBI taxonomy): domain Eukaryota; kingdom Metazoa; phylum Chordata; order Testudines; family Trionychidae; genus Pelochelys; species Pelochelys cantorii. Next base: position 40,003,542 of record CM064330.1, read on the forward strand.
GAACAAATGGATATAAACTTGCCATGAATGAGTTCTGACTGGAAATGAAGGTGTCTAACCATCAGAGGAGTATCGTTTTGGAACAGCCTTCCAACAGGAGTTTTTGGGCAGACATGCCTCATTTCCAGCCTGAATTAAGACAGAGTTGGACAATTTTATGAATGTGATTGTATTATAGGGTTAGTTATGGTGGTAGAGGGCAGGGCTCAACAGCCCTGGGGTTCACTCCTGGTTTGTCATATATTCCTAAAAGCTCATGTTTAGGGTTTCAGCCAGTAACCCTTAGGGAGCAGGAAAGAATTTCCCTCCCTCACCAGCCACCAATATATTTTATGCTTTTTAAAAAAAATCTCTTTTATCTGAACCATCAGGAATACACAAGACTGGAGATGGGACATTGACCAGGGTGGCCCAGAGTTCTGAGATGGCTCAGAGCATATTGTGTCTTAGGGTCTATTTATTTGTATATCTGGAGTGAAGAAATTTTCCTCCAGGTCAGATTGGCAGTGAACTTGGTTATTTTTTCTCTTCCTGTGCACTGTGTGGGTATGGTTCACTTGCCAGGATTATCTGGGTATATCTCATTTAATCATTACCCTGCCTTCCGGGATTTTGCACACTGGTGCTCCTCGGTCCCTTCTATTCTGAATGTGGCACATAATTAGTCTCCTTTAGACTGTGAGACTATGGTCTGGTTTCAGTTGTTGGGTTTAATGTGCAGGTTCCAGGTGGTGTTGATGGCCACTGATTTACATGAGATGAGACTAGATGATTTGGGAATCCCTTTTGGCCTTAAACTCTATGACCCTTTTTAGTCTTGGCAGGATTAAAAATGGATGATGATCTCGGTGTTCTGTTGTCCTTGCAGCCTGGTGTGCTCATTCTATTAATGTGTTTCTCCATTATAAGCGTTTGTCACAGTCAATTTGAAAAATTCAGGTGGGATTACTGTCTTCTTGGCCTTCTGCAGGTCCTGTTATGTGGAGATGTGGCTATTGATTCTTCTTCCATGTTCTCCAGTCCCTTTTTTGTCATCCCCCAATTACTTTCTTTTTGCCTCACAGGTCTTTTGATAGTGCTCAATATCTGATTGTCGTCCAATTCCTATATTGCTTTAGCAACTGTCAGTTTATTATCCATGTATTCATTTAAGCTCACTAAGTCTTATTTCCCTAAATCTTTCAGCGTTGCGTTTTTCCAGCCATTTGAAGAGTAGTTGTGTGCTCCCTCGGAACATCTTTTTCTGGAGTAGGCTGGGCTGCCTCTCCTCATTTTCTTCTTGCATTTCCTTAGTGTTGATTTTTGTGATGGATCATTCATTTTCTGGGAAGGCTCTCTTTCCTTGTTTTATAATACTTTTGGGGGATCCAGTTCCAATTCTAGTAGAGTTTATGACAGTAATATGAAGGCAGGGCTCTACAGGAAGTGGGGTGACTTGAAGCATTTCACTAGAAATTTTTGCATCAGTGGCTTACTTTTCCATCTCCAGATGCAGCCATTTTCTCAGCCCCTCCACTGTCTCCTCCACTGAGTAGTTTATCTGTCTGGACAAATGAAAACTCCCACCTCTTCCAAAGCAATAAATGTCTGAAGCAAGTACAAACCAATGCAGTTCTTTCCCATGAAGACCTTACCCCTCTCCTTCATCAGTTACTATTCTGCCTTCACAGACTTCTACCCCCAGGCATCTTCAATGTTCTGTTAGCTGTGAGTCATACCACAGTTTGTGCACACTGCCCCATCATTCATGAAGGGCCAGAATCCTTAAGGAAGGATTGGAATTATTTGGACTGTTGAAGCCCCATAAGACACTGTGTGTGTTCTGAATGAAGCTCTGATAAACATCTAACCACAAAGAAACCCCTAGGGCAGGGGTGGGCAATAATTTTTGAGAGGGGGCACACTAAGATTTTGGAAAGTGGTTGAGGGCCGCACTCTTCCAGGATATTAATGGAGGAATTCCGGGGTCTGGGATTGAGGTTGGGTGCAGAAGGGAGCTTGGGGTAAGGGATTGGGGTGCAGGAGGGAGAATGGGGTCTGGGAGGGAGTTTGGGTGAAGGAGGCAGTTGTGACCTAAGGCAAGGGACTGGGATGCAGGATTTTGGGATGTGACCTAGGGTAGGAGGGGATTGTGATCTGGGGCAGGAGACTGGGGTGCCAGATCTGGGAGGGGGTCTGGGTGCAGGAAGGGGTAGAGGGTTTGGGTATGTGGAGGGGGAGCAGAGGGTTGGGGAAGGGAGGGACTGGAGTACCAGAGGCAGGCTCTGGTTGGGAGGTACTTAGCAGAAACCTGAGGCAGAGTGTCTGCTGTAGGCTGCTCACTGCTCTACCAGCACGAGAAGGAGGGGAAGGAGGAGGAGGAGGTCAAGGGGGGAGGGAAAAAGCTTCCTACACTGCCCCAGCTCCCAGCAAAAATGTTCAGTTCCTGCTGGCTGGAAACTGATAGATTGGTCAATGTGAGCTAAGAGATTTTGCTGGGTGGCAGGAACAGCATGAGAAGTCTCCCTCCTCCCTCCCCAGCAGTCCGGAAAGGAAAACAGCAGGCTTTTTAAAGTGTGAGCTGTTCTCTGCCTAAGGTCCTGCTGAGGTTGCTGTAGGCCAGATCTGGTGGCTTGGTGGGCCAGATCCGGCCGGCTGGCAGCCTCTTGCCCACCCTTGCCCTAGGGTGAGATTATGCTTGGTCAAGTTATTAGAATGCATGTAGGTTCTTTCATTGTTTTGAATGTATTGTCTCTGCAATGCTTTTTACCATAAAAACAAAGTAGGCTTGCTTAGAGAGGGCTGTACGGTTACTTATATCTGTAGTAATCACTCTGGTCTCTGTCTCTGAAGAGACAGCAAGCAGGTCTGTTCAGGCAGACTGTTTTTGCTGGAATTTGCACTGTAAATTTACACTTTGCAGCTCCCCCTCAGACAGAAGGGAGAGAAACCTGGGTTTCCACCCAGAAAGGCAACAGCTGAAGATCTGGAATTCTGTCAGCAGAGGGATGCAGATTAGGCAGGTTGACATTGCAAATGAGGCAGGGATTTAAATATCCCGCACCTAATTTGCATAAAAATGGCCACCACGTTTTGCCGACTCAGCACTTTGTTGGCAAAAAGCGGCAGTCTAGAGGGGGAATCTGAAGAGAAAGAAAGCCTGCAAGGAGGTTTACAGGATCTGTCGAAAAAGGCTTTCTTTCTCAACAGATTCCCCCTCTAGACTGCTGCTTTTTGCCGACAAAATGCTGAGTCGGCAAAATGCGGTGGCCATTTTTTGCAAATTAGGCGCGGGATATTTAAATCCCTGCCTCATTTGCAATGTCGACCTGCCTAATCTGCATCCCTCTGCTGACAGAGGGATGCAGTCTAGACATACCCCAAGAGCTGACGTCCTTGCTGAATCACTGAGGGAAAATACAAATGCAATTGCCTTGAACTATGATAGCAAGTCACACTTATGCTGAGTTAGGGGAGGGTGCTTATAGTTATAGCTTCTGATTTTTGGTTTTACTTGCATCATGCGTTTTATTTACATTTATCAACAATAAATATTTAAACATTGGTGTTTATCTGAAGAAATGGAAATTGGCTATTATCTATATAGAGCAATAATGGCAGACTATGGGGTGTGGTTTCTAAAATACACTACTGTATTGCACATAAATTGATTCATGTAGAATCAGTGTTGATAACACAATAGAGTTTCCCTAGTGCACTTTAATGTAGCACTGTTTCAAGCAGCACTACATTCAAGTGCATTAGAAATATTGCAAGGAGATTGCACAGTATACACAGAGCCCCCAAAACCTTCATATTTGGACCTCTGCATTAAACTCAAAAATTGCTAAAAATTGAACCTTGGAAAATAAAATGAATAACAGAAGTCCTATTTCTAGTCCTTACTGTCAGGCCTACAAGTGCCCTTCTATCTTGAGACCTAAAAGTCCCTGAATGCTTTGACTCTGCACTGAACGAAGAGGCAGGGCTATGACAGGCCTGCAGCCTCTCTGGAAAGGCCAGTGTACCTTGGGACACTTCAGCTATTTTCTTTACTTCTTTACATTTTGTAAGTAGTAAGACTAACTCTCTCAAGATGTTATGGTCTCACTTGCCCATTACCTGGCCTCTCCTGTGTATTTTGGAGAGCTACAGAGACAGGCGCATTACAGTCCTGGTGTAGTGATATTGGTGTATCAGGACTACTCATGCTTTCTCCTTTCTTGTGTGTGGCTGCTGCTTCTGATGTCTGTTTCTGTGTGTGTAACAGAACGATGGCAGCCCTGTGATACGCTAGTGCTGGAAGCGACAGTTTCTATCCTACTTTAAAATGAGTTACTCAGTATTCTGCACATTTGTTATTTAACCAACCTCGTTTCATGTCACAAATACTTAAGGGGCTTACTTTTATGAGCACTTTCAGATACGAATCACTGCAGACTCCAAGTAGGTCAGGGATTATTTGCAATTACTGCTGATTGCTGAAACAGAGAAACCCACAGCAAATCACCTCCAATAGACAGTCCTGCTTACAAGCAGCCATTGAAGAGTATCCCTGAGTTTTGCAGTAAAAAACTTTTTACTTTGCTAATCATTTTTATTGTATTGGGACATACAAATGAATTTCTAAGTTTTAGGGCCAGAATTTTCTTTTCTTCTTGCTCTTCTTCTTATCTTTCCCTTTCCTTGTGGCAAGCTGAAGTAATTCAGCTGACTTAATCGTGGAAACAGAAGAAGAGTTTGGCTCCTAAATTAGACTATCCACTTTTACAAACTCCATTAAATTCAACTATTTGTGTGTCTGTGTGGCAGGGATCTATGAACTAATCAACATATGCACAGATTAATAAGTATAGAATACAGAAATCTGAATAATTTATATAAAAGGAAAGATATGGTCAGGTTTCTTGAACTTTTTGTTTCATTGGTGATGGATTCTGTAGGCAATTCCCTTTCATGATAGACTAATTGTATAGAATGTCAAATATGCATTTCTGCTTCATTTCACTAGAAAACTTCAGCTATTTTTTCCCCAAAAAAATATCCATTGGTTACTGATAGGCTAATAACAGGTCTACAGCAATGACATTTAATTTAGAGCAGCAGCATCAAGCTAGTAGCAAGAATGAAACATGCTTCAGGGAAAAATAAGTTCCTCATTCTTATTGTTGGTGTGCCAAGGGGGCAGGGTACATACGTTTGTGAGAAGTACACACCGTACTTGTTTCTTTCAGGATAGAAATTCTCGTTTCATTTTAATCATCCTTTATTGTTATTGTCAAAAAGCTACAAATTGTTGGGGCTGTGGCTATTTATCTATCCATCTGGCTGTTTTCCCATTGCCTGAATTTGTGAAGAGGGAAAGTATCTCACTATGCAGTGTAGATTTCTTATCTCTGGGCTTTTCATACAAATCAGAACAGGAACAAAGCCAACAGCCATCTAAGTTTCTATACAAAATAAGTACTCACTGTTACGGAGTTTTGTTCTTGTTGTCTTTATAAGATATGGCAGAGCATGTAGAAGAGTAGCTGTATTGTCAGAGAATTTCATCTATCCGGTTAGTTCCATGATAACACTTTATGTGAAGGTCTGATTGTAGTTTAAATATGTCACTGTTTTGGGAGTGAAATCATGAAATGCAAGTCAGATATATGAAGACATTCTTTATACAGAAGGCAAGAGTGCCTTTTATGAACCTCCTATGTTCCAGCTCCCATAATAGTTCATACTGTAAGTAAAGTATCAACAATGTTGCAGGGCTGAATTCTGTACAATGATTCCTTGATGTTTGCGTAAATATATTGCCTACTTGCCTAAGCTTTAATTATTTTCTTCATTTAAAAGCTGCATGAAATCTGAGACACAGTTAATTAGTTTATACTGAATGTGATGCTGAAACTCTTCAGAATATACATGTAGAAAATTCAGGTTGAGTTACTCAGAGTAAAGGAAAAACTTAAACAACAACAAATAGTCTAGTAGTGCTTTAAAGACGAACAAAATATGTAGATGGTATCATGAGCTTTCGTGGGCATAGCCCACTTCTTCAGATGACCAGAGTGTTGGATGTCCAGAACCAAAATAAATGAGGGAAGAAGGGAGAGGGGGAGGGAAAGAAGGGGAAAAAATGGGAGAGGGGGAACAGAAAGAAGCAGAGGGTAGATAAGTATCAAAGAGAAAGCTGAGTGTGTATGTAACTGGAAAACAATAGTCTATTAGCACCTAAAAACTAAATAGTTAAGAGGCAGATAAGAACCTTTAGTTAGAAATTAGAGAGGAAGAGAACTAAAACCAGATTCTACACAGACATAAAGGACCATTAGCACCTTCATTGTTTGTTTGGTTGATAATGTCCCAGCCATCCAGTATCTCGATTTAAACCATTAGCATGAGAATTAAACTTGTGAATGAATTGTAGTTCCAATCCTTCTCTGTGTACTTGGCTTGTGGAGTTGGTCTGTAACAAAACAGCAACCTGGAGACCCCTTAATGTGTGTCCAAGTAGGTTAAAGCATTCACCAACAGGTTTCTGTATGTTCCCTTTACGGATATCTGATTTGTGTCCATTAATTCTTTCCTGTAGGGACTGTCCAGTTTTTGCTGGCATTTGATGGCATAGATCACATTACTGGATATGCAGTTAAATGAGCCTCTGATTTGGTGGCTGATGTGATTGGCTCTAGTGATGAATTCGTTAGTATAGATATGTGGGCAGAGTTGGCACCAGGGCTGATTGCAGGGCTGGGTTCCTGGATGCTTATGATGTAGCTATGTAACATGGTTACCGGAAGGAAATTGTTTCAGGTTAGGGGGTTGTCTGTAAACAAGAATTGGCCTTTCCCCCAAGGCCTCTGAAAGTGAGGGATCATTTTCCAAGATAGGTTGTAGATTATGGATAATGCATTGGAGGGGTTTAAGTTGTGGACTGTAGGTAATGACAAGTGGAATTCTGTTGTTTTCTCTTTTGGGTCTGTCCTGAAGTAGTTCATGTCTGGGTACTTTTTTGGCTCTCTCAATCTGTGTAAGGTAGGCCATATTCCAGATTTTATATTTGTAATCTCCTGACTTTTTCTGCTTTATATTTATGGTTCTGAATATAGTGCTTAGAAATTTGGAGACCAAATCTCATTGTTTAGACATGTTAGAAATGATTACGGAACAAAACTTATGAAACCAAAGAGATTTTTACTCATTATCTGTATTTACATAATCTATCAAATTAGTTGTTCCAGGTTTTATACTTATTAAATGCTGATCTAATGGTGTTTACATTAGTGATGAGAAATGTATTGTGACTAACCAGTTTTGCAAATGCAACATATATTGAGTTGCTTCCTCTGTTGTTTTTCTTTTACATATTTTGTAACATTTAACTTTTTCAATAAAGTTGAGGTTCAGTAATTATAGGACTCCAAAACTTTTGTCTTTAGTTTGCAAAGCCTTATTATGTCATTAGACTGTCTTATACTAGTAAAATAGCCTTAATTAAGCATAAGATATTAGAAATTGACCTTCTGCCCGTACAGCTCTGCCAATGCACTGGAGTCTTGACCTGCAGCAACTTTGTTACTTCTGACTGAGCATCTTGTGAATAGGAACACTTCATAGCACTACACTGAGGGCTTATTTCAGGCAATCAAGCTCATTTTTCTGATTGTGATCTTAGCTAGGACTTTGTTTCAGATCTTCAGAGATGAAAGGTTCTTGTTAGCCTAAGATTTTCATAAAATATTGTACATCATTGCAAAACTGATGTACGGTTAAACTACTTTTACCCACCAGATACACTTAGCGATTGAGCTGAGAAGGCAACTTAAAACTTAATATAACTTGAAAAGAGTGGGCCAAAATGTCAGCTTGAGAAAACTGTCATAGCAATAGAGTTACACTGAATTACACAAGCTGCAATTCTGGTCCATGGACTAAGAAAACATACCCTATAATTTTTACATGGCTGTTGTCCCAGATATCTGCTAATATTTCTGTTTGTTAGCAGTCTGACATCTTGCCTTTTGAGAAACAAATGTTAACCAGATCCAGAAATGGAAAGAAGATCAGCAAACACCAGTTGTTGATCCATCTCAAGATAAATAAACATCTTTGTGTGGGTTTTGTTTGATTGTGTTCTGTTGAGTATTCAAAGATTAATAATCATTAAGTCTGGTTAGAAATACAATGGATACTGCTGCTGGAAAACTCTTGGTATATTCTAACTAGCATAATTTTTTCAGACAAATTTTGAAGAACTTTTGCAAATAACTAAGCCATGTCATTAATGATTTTTTTTCTTTGTAATAGAAAAGAAAGCATGATACGGTATATACATTGACTCTCTCTGGTCCGGCAACATCCATGGTCCGGCATGATTTTAGTTAGGTGGATGTCCATTTATCATGAGTGTAGCCAAGTTTACCATGGTCCCATAAAGTTTGTTTAGACACCAGTCCTGGCTCTCAGTATTCTGTGCTGTTATTTAGCTCTAATTTACCCTAAATGTCTTTTAAGAGCCCAGTAAGCAGTGGAAGTGTTCGTAATGCTGCTAGACAATATTGACCTCCTGTGGTTCAGCAAATTCTCTGGTTCGGAAATGGTCAGATCCCAAGAGTGCTGGACTAGAGAGGTTCAACCTGTACTACCATCTTAAGCACTGTTCTCTGATTATCATAAATAATTGTATATTGTTCCACTGGAAGAACAATTCTCATGATTATTTCCTCTTAGCTGCTTACACCCAGCTTTTAGTAGTTATCACTGTTTCCAGAGAAGGAAGAGATGGAGTAAAGATGAATAAGTGAGCCAATTAACTGCCTAGGCTTTAACCACAGGAGGAGCCAGAGAGCAGGGAATTGATTAGAAGTAGGCTCAGCTGACAACAGAAGAGGTGGTATGGGAAAGTAGGCTGCAGTTACTCCCTGGGTGAAGCGAGGTGTGTTGGGAGTTAGGGGTTAGTCCACTGTCATTCTCTAAGAGGAGGAGGTGGGAGGCTGGCAGAGAAGGGGGAAGTCAGGAATGTAGGAGAAGACTTCGAGGAAAAAGCAGCAAGACACAGGATAATGAGGACCATGGTTGCTACAGAGAGCCCATGAACTGGAACCCAGAGTAGAGGGCAAGCCCAGGTTCCCCAGTCATCACGCAGGATGTGGCCCTGCTTGGGATGATTAGTCCTGGAAAGACTGATTAGTCTTGCCCACATGCTCAGGGTTCAACTGATCGCCATATTTGGGGTTGGGAAGGAATTTTACTCCAGGGTAGATTGGCTGAGGCCCTGGAGGTTTTTCGCCTTCCTCTGTAGCATGGGGCATGGATCACTTGCTGGAGGATTCTCTGTAACTTGGGGTCTTCAAACCATCATTTGAGGACTTCAATATCTGAGATATAGGTGAGAGGATTATTCCAGGAGTGGGTGGGTGAGATTCTGTGGCCTGTGTTGTGCAGGGGGTCAGACTAGATGATCATAATGGTCCCTTCTGACCTTAAAGTCTATGAGTCTATGAGAAGAGAACATGTACGGTGACCATCTGTAGGGCCAAGTCATCAAGAGGAGGCAATGGTTCCTGGAGTGAGGGAGAACAGCCAAGAGGATGAGAGAAGGGACACCACAGGAGTAGGGTGCAACACCTGGCCAGAGCTAATCTCTGTGGCAACTAAGAGGGGGCGCTATTTGCAGTGAGTGGACCCCCAACACAGGGGGATTACAGAAGACTCACTTCTCCTGAATAAACAAAACAATACAGATACAAGCATGTAAAGTGTGACTGGAGAAAATCTCTGATTCTGAAAAGTACAAATGGCAATGAAAAATGTGTAGCACAGATTAACCCACTGATCTCTGCTCTTCTACAATGGCTGAATCACATACAGATTTTAATGTGTTGTTACTACCTTTAAGCTAATCAGTCCATGACTGAGAGTTCATGGATTCTGTTTCCATACAAGAGCTGACCCAAATGTCATTACAAATGCAAAGTGTAGGAAGGAATACTCTGCGTAGTGGTGTGAAAACAATATATTAAATGGTATATATTTTTTTAAAAGACAGGTTCCAGGAAAGGTTCAGTGTTTGCAATAACACAGAGTTGTTAAAGCTCTTAAGTCTCCACTGAAAGGTCAGTGTGAATAGATTTGATTTAATAGTGACATAATTGTGCTGCTGTAATAGACTGAGAGATAAGCATTATTTCTTATTAAATTGTGTAATAGAGAAATGTTCATGATAGTACCCAACTGAAGTTATAATAAATTAATATCAGACTTACTTTGTTTTGCCCAAGAAGTTTAGGGCTGATCAGCAAACCTTTTTAGGTAGGTGATAATTAGAGAAGATTTTCTTGTTTTCATGCTACATCTGTAATATCTGTTATTAAACAAAGAAAACTGTTGGATTTAACATCGTCTCATACAGATAAAATTTATATGAGCCAGTCTACACTACACAAGTAGACATAAGGCAGCTTACATCAACCTAAGTATGTCAGTACCTACATTACAGGCTTCTCCCCTTGATGTAAGTGTCCTAATTCCACCTCCACAAGAGACATAAGGCTTATGTCAGTGTAGTTAGGTACATGGTATCTGTGTTGACACTGAGTTTCTTCTGTTGGCTGTCCTGTCAATTTCATAGAAGGAGCTGTGAAATTGACAAGTGCCCACTCCCCCCAGAGAGATGGGCAGCTAGACTGGAGATAGGGTGAGAATACTGAAGTAGCTTTGGATCCTGCTCCCAGACATGAACCAGGCAGCCTTGTGAATTTCACAGTGGGGAGCAGGCAGGATGGGGGTGGGGCCGAGAAGCTGGGACATCTGGTCCCCGCTCCTTGATGGCAATAAGCCCCAAAAGGCTTCATCCTGCTCCTGGAGGGGCGCAGCCCACTGGGAGCTTGTGTGGCAGCCAGGTTTCTAGAAGGGAGCTGCCAGCGGAGCCAAGAGACTGAGCTCACCATGCTACCTTTCTTAGGTCAGTGAAAGTGTTGCTGGTGAGGACATGCACCTCTGACCCAAGGAGAGTGGTGTGGACATGCACTGCTACAGTAATTACTGCGGTGACTATAACTCTACCTAATATAGGTCAACTTAGGTTTATAATGTACACATACCCTAAGAATTCTGTGCATCATCTTTGTTCCATGCACATATGACCTGATCCTGCATGCTGTTGAGCATCCTCAAATCTCATTGTCCGTGAATGTTAAGTGCACTCAACATCATGCAGGAATGAGCTCAAGATATCATAATGGCAAGTGAAATCTTTTGTTACTGTTTGCACAGGATAATAATAAAACAATGTTGGCCAGATTCTTATGTGCACTCAGTTTCTTTTGGCCATAACTTGTAGGTGACACAAGGCGGTCCATTGTGTCTTCCTGATTTTCTGACTAGTTTTATGCAAGTTGGCCATGACCTGAAGAGTCCATCTGCTATTTGCCGACTGCATGAGTGCAGATGTTGTGGGGCAGGAAAGGGTGGTAGTGGTAGTACAGTGGCTTTCAGCTCTTTGTGCAGCCACAGAGTCATGTGCAGTGGAGTGGCTCGGAGAATCTCTCTGTATTTTCATTATTCTTATCCTAAATTATTATTCCCTGCATTGTTCCACTGTTTGTTCTTCTTTTGAAGGCTGATCTTTTTTGAGATAGTGGTTTCTAAACAAATCTGACCTATGAAGCATTCAGTAATTAGAACTTTTCTAGAAAATAGGTCAGCTTTAACCCTACTAAGAATATTTAGCATCTGAAGAGTTAGCAGTAATGTATTCAGTGGCCTGGTCTCTTTTTCTTTGAGTAAATTAATGTCTTTCTGGGGTATGATTCAGTGCTAACTTGCCAAATGCAACAATGATAAGGTCATCTGGCCTCCATCTCAGCATTAATTAGTGTGGTATGGATTGACAAATAACTTGTGAACAAAATTGCAAGAAGCATTTAATTAAGCTTATAATGACTATTTTATTTTACTGTGTCTAACAATTTCCTCTTTTCAGCAGCATAAATTAATTAGGTGTATTAGTACGTAAAGCATTATTTTCAATCTCCAGAGTGCTTCTAATTTGTAATCTTAGTCTCCTAGTAATGAAAGCATTCAGAATGCATGTTTTAAAATCTAGGTGTCAAGTTTGTGGTTCCTGTACACAATGTGACCTTGGGGAAAGGCATACAAAGGGTTTGGGTGGTTCATCACACTTGCCAAGCAAAAGGGATACCTTCAGATTACCCCAACTATATGTACTGTGCAAAATGAATCACAGTATATGGGGGTAAGCATAAAGTTCCCCATTGACAATAACTTTTCCTCCATCAATGGATTTCTCCTGTGTGTGAGGCAAACCTGTCCATTTGGCTTCAAGTCTGCATGGTACTCAGGCATATGCCTAACTTAGAGCATGTGAGTAATCTCATCATGATTATTTTGGAGGTACTTGCATGGTTACATATATGGTTATGCATGTGCATTAGTACCTTGCTGTAATTGGGGCCTTCCTTCTCAGAGCTTCTAAATAGACAAGACTCATTTCAAAGCAGTGGAGTGTTTTCTTTGTCCACCAGAGATTCATATCAAACATTAAAAGAAAAGAAAAAGAAAAGAAGAAAAGGAAGAAAAAAGACTTGCCACTTTCTTTGGAACTTCATAAGTGGAAATGTCTAAAAGATCCACAACACTGACACTAATTCCACAAGCAACTCAAACTGGAGTGCATTGTAATGGAAATGCCTTAAATCTTGCTTTTCCCCATTTAATTAAACCACTAAAGAATGGCGCACTGAGCCACAATATTGTACAGACCACTTGAGACTGCAGAGCAGTACAAAATATTTGGCTGTGAAGAAGAAAGAGATTCAGGGTTCAGATAAAGGGTAACTTGCTGCTGAGAGTTCCCACTTGCCAGATCCATTTAGACAGCAGAACTGTAAATTGTTCAAAGACCTGCTAGCTAAATAATTATTTTCATATGAAACTCCACCCTGTCACAGATATTTGGCACCAGAGTTTACACTTTAGGGGCATGGAAGTGAAGTTTGCTCATCTTGGTTTTGAAAAACCAGAATGTACACATTGTTTCATGGGTTCCACCTGTGAAGTGGCATGAGCAACAGACCGTATAGAGCAGGGATGGGCAAGATGCTGTCAGTGTGCTGGATCTGGCCCACCAAACCACCGGGTCCGGCCCACAGCTGCCTCTTTGGGACCCTTAAGCACAGCACAGCGGCAGCCACTTTAAATGTGGCTGATCTATTCTGGGAGCAAAGAGGGAGGCTTTGTGCTCTGTCTGGCAAAATCCCTCAGCAAAATCTCTCAGCTCCCATTGGCCAGTTTCCAACCAATAGCAGCTGAGTTATTTTGCTGGCAGCAGGGATAGCCAATGAAGCCTCCTTCTTTTCCCTCCTGTGGAGGCAGGAAAAAGGGAATAAGGGCATTTATGTGCGGCCATCTTAGTCTTGTTAGCAAGAGAGCAAGAGACAGGCTAAGTCTGTGGCCTGACAATGCGAGAGCTGTAATAAGACACTGCCTTTGCCTCTCGCCTCCATACGGAGATAAGGATAGAATGCTGACTTTGGCAGGGACCTGGAGATAAGGAGCAACTGGGTGGAACTAAAATAACTGTTAGCCACTGGTGTTTGTAATGGGAAGGAGACTAATTGTTTAATGTTATTATAGTAACCGACAGTATATAAGCTGCTTCATAATTGCTTGTATTCGAAGATCTGCCTCGGGGAGGGGAGGGGCTTCCCCCCCCGTCTGAACCAGTTTTTCCCTTGCTGCAGTTCGTAATAAAACTGCCTCTGGCTACTTGTTGCTTACAAACGCAGAGCGAGGACAATGTTTTCTTCCACAGTCCCCCTTCACCTTGTCCGGAGCAGAGCCACATGGAGCAGCCTTCAGGCTCCTACTTCAGGTTGCTTACTGGAAGCTGCCTAGGTAAACACCTCCCAGCCAGAGCCTGTCTCTGGCCCCCCCCATTCTTTCTCCCTCCCCCCAACTACCTTTCCTAGGCCACCACCCAAACCCTCTGTACACCCTTCACTCAGGTCACAACTCCCTCCCAGACCCTGCACCCCCTCCTAGAGCCCTTCCCCCAGGCCAGAATCCTCTCCTACACCCATACTCCCTCCTGGACTCTACCCCCCAAGCCTCTGCCCCAGATCACAACCCCCTTCTTCATCCAAACTCCCTCTCAGCTGCCACACACACCCCTGCACCCATCTCCTGCCCCAAGCTCCCTTCTGCACCCAACCTCTGTCCCAGACCCCAAACCTCCTTAGTAGAAATGTGGCCCTTGACCATTTGCCAAAATCTTGGAGTGGTCCTCCATTTAAAAATTATTGCCCACCCCTAGTATAGAAGGAGCAGCTTTTGGAACATCCGGAATGGCAGCATTGGAGCCGTCAGTGTATCAGTGAAGGCTCTCCTCAAAATAATTAATGAAGTTAACTAAACCTGTTCCTAGATGTCTGCCATGAAATCCATTGCTGATTAATGCACCCAGAACATATATCTGTGCATATTTTTACATAAAGATTTTATTCAATAGCTCAGTACCCACATATCTGGCCAGCCCTGCTAACTTGCATTTTGAAAAAGGTACAACTGTGGTCTCACTTCCGTTCTGAGTCTTTTGGGGTGTGGTGATCTCCCAGAGAGGTATGGAGGGAATTGTCCCTGCACTAGGCTCACTGCTTCATTTATAACGAAAGAGGGGCTGAGGCTCAAGCACTTTTTTTTTAAAACTTTCATAACTGATATGCCAAGCCCAGGGATGCCGGGGCTATGAAGTGCCTTTGTATAATAGGAGTGCTGTTAGCCATTGAAACAAACTATAAATCTTGTATATGATGGAAACTATTTCAACAAAGGAGGTGTCACAGCACCCCAATACCCCTAATTCCAGCATCTTCTCGTAGAAGCGCCGGGGTTCAGCCCTTGGCACAAGTGAAACACTATTTGCACTTAGCACAGGGTCTTTAGCCCAGGCTTTATGGAGGCTGTAGGGTGGGCAGTGGGTGAGGGAGTAGGGTGCCTCTTGTGACATCCTTCCTGGCAGAGAATGGCCTAAGGTTGGGGCAGTTAAATGGAGCTAGTTTTGTGAATTTCTATTAAGGAAGAGAATTTTTCTTATTCTTTGGAAAGAATGAGATGAACAAATCATTAAGAAATGCTACCAAATGCTGAGCTGGAGGCAAAAATAATTGAAGCAAACATACTCATTCCTTTCTTGTTCTGTTCTCCCCATTGTGTACAATTCTCCTTCACATCCAGTGAACGATTAGAAAACAGAAAACAACTTCAACACTGTCTTAAGAAATTATGTTTAACTGACATGAACCTTGTATATAGATATCATGGCTCCACAGGACTGTAGTCTCGCTATATTTTAAAAGCATCATGCAGTGTTTTAGCCTCAGATCTCTTGCTAAAGGTAAGGGGAGGGGGTCAGTAGATGATATCAAAACATTCATTTTTAACATATTAATTCATGAATATTCACTTTACTTTAAATCTCACACAAATCCTGGCTTACAAGAACAGCAATATACTGCAAAAGGGATAAAATGTGTCTGTGTACCATAACACATCACAGTGCAACAATATAGCAATAAGTAATAGTGGGGTGTGATTTTGAGGCTATTTGTGTGTGAATCAGCATATTGAAAAAACTAAGACCAATTGCTAATGTTTCATTAATGCACACAAGCATCATGTATTACTATTGGAGTATAAATCCAAAATTCTGCATTTCATTTTTATGAAAAAGCTTCAATTTTTGGCAGGCCATAAACATATTTTTCAGGGTTGAATTTAAGGGACAAGATAATATAGTAGGGAAATATTATTGTGGCATATGGAAAAATCAAAGAGCTTACAACTGGACATTTTTAATGAAGCTGTGATCGAACATCAGACAAGTGAGAGCTCTAAATAGCAGTCTAACCAATTTAGAGACCAGCACACTTATGCATATTTCTGCATATTTCCTTGTGACTTTCTTGCATAGCTGTCTCTACACTAATTAAAGAAATGCTAGTATCACAGTTTTTTTAGGGATGTCAAACTATTTAAAAAAATTAATTTCAAGATTAAAAATGGTGATTAATAGCAGTTTTAATTGCACTGTTAAACAAAAATAGAATACCATTTATTTAAATATTTTTAGATGGTTCCACATTTTCAAATATTGATTTCAGTTATGACACAGAACAAAAAGTGGTACAGGGCTCACTTTTTATTATTATTTATTATCTTTTTTTACATTGCAACAAAAGAAATAGTAGTTTTCAGTTCACCTTCTACAAGTACTGTAAATCAATTTCTTTAGTGTGAAAGTGCAAATTACACATGGAGAATTATTTTTTAATAGCTGCACTCAAAGACAAAACAACACAAAATTTTGTAGCTTACAAGTCCATTTAGTCCTACTTCTTGTTCAGTCAATCTGTAAAACAAATACCTTTGTTTACATTCACAGGAGATAAATGCGTCTTACTACTTGTTTACAATGTCATCTGAAAATGAGAACAAGTGTTTGCATTGCACTATTATAGGTAGTGTTGCAAGGTATTTACATGACAGATACATTAAACGTTTGTATGCCCCTTCATGCTTCCACGGTGAGGACAGGTTCTGCTCAATAGTGATCTAAAGTTTTGTGTGAACTGATGCACATAATTTTCATCATCTGAGTCATATGCCATCAACAAAAGGTTGGTTTTCTTTTTTGGTGATTCAAGTACAATAGTTTCCAAATCGGAGTGTTGCTCTTTTAAGACTTCTGACAGCATGTTCCAGGTCTCGTCCACTCAGATTTTGGAAGACACTTCAGATTCTAAAGCCCTGGGTTGAGTACTGTAGCTATCTTTAAAATTCTCACATTGGTCCTTTCTTTTCATTTTGTCAAATCTGCGGTGGTCTTAAATTGAACAACATATGCTTGGTAGTCATCCAAGACTGCCATAACTCAGAATATATGGTAGAATGTGGGTAAAACCATGGAGCAGGAGAAATACAATTCTCTCCTAAGAAAGTCAGTTACAAATTTAAATAATACATTTTTTAAGAAGTGTCATCTACATGGAATCATGTCCTCTGGAATGGTGACAGAAGCATAAAATAGTTTATGAATGTTTAGCTTATCTGGCATGTAAGTATCTTGCAATGCCTTCACTCACTTTCAGGTGACATTGTAAATAGCAAGTGGGCAGCATAATCTCCCATAAATATAAACAAACTTGTTTGTCTTAGGCTGTGTCTACACTACAGGGGTTTTCTGGGATACTGGAGAACTCCGCTGCATCCAGGGAATGCATCTGCTCTTCCACACACACACAAAAAAAGCGGAAGAGCAGATGTGCTCTTTCAGAAGCCCTGTCTTTCTCCTTCCACGAGGAAGAAGGGCTCTTCCGAAAGAGGAGGTTTTTCTGAAATTTGGCCCAGTGTAAACGGGCCAAATTTTGGAAAAGCCTCTTCCGAAAAAACTATTAGAAAAAGGTATGCAAATTGCGGAGCGCAACTTGCATACCTTTTTCCAATAGATCATTGTAGTCTAGACATAGCCTTAGTGATTAATTGACCAAAAAGTAGGACTGAATGGACTCTGTAGGCACCAAAATTTTACATTTTTGTTTGTGAGTGCAATTATATAACAAAAAATCTACATTAGAGAGATTGGTCTATAGTACTTAGGAGGTGAATTAAAATACTATTTCTTTTGGGGGTTTTTTACAGTGGAAATATTTGTAATAATAAAATAAGGTGAGTCCTCTTTACTTTGTGTTGTAATTGAAATCAATATATTTGAAAATAGATAGAAAAACATCAAAATATAATACATTTAAATTTGTATTCCAACGTTTAATAGTGAAATTAAAATATGATTAATTGCAATAATTTTTTAAAATCAAGCTAATTTGTTTTGAGTTAATATCTTGGGATAACTGTGATTAATTAACAACCCTTGTTGTAACTCAACCAGAAGTCATGGCCTTGATTCAGGAATTACTGGGTAAAATTCTGTGGTCTGTATTATTCAGGCAGTCAAATAAGATTATCCTGATAGTTTCTTTGGGCCTTAAAATCTGTGAATCTATAGAATGTAGTGTTTTGTAATGCCTAAGATACGTTATTAATATGGGCTCATAATTAAGAATATTCTTTAAGTCTTTAAACAAACTCTAATTTCATAAACAGTTCTTGTCTGACAAAAAAGATTTTAGTTTAATTGTAAGTTTGCTGTAAGCAAAAATTCTTAACAGTTGAAATTCTTTATCTTGTTCTAAGAATATAAAACTCCACTTTATGATTTACCATGTAATAAATACAGCATAAATATATACAATACATAGAAACTGATCGTTCGTTATCAAGAAGAAACTGATCACTTTGTAATTAAGTTTTAAAAGGTTTGCATTTGAATCCGAGCATGCCTCTTTTTCTGTTGGCCTGAAGGACATCAAGGGAACTTGTCTCTTAACATCAAGAATACCTAGGAAATATGACCAACTGAAGCTCCTAGTACATCAATGAAAAATCCTCCCCATAGCCCAGTGAAGCCTGTCGGAAGACAGCCATTGATTTCAATGGCCTCTGGATCAGGCCCCAAGGGCATGAATATCTCAGTCTTCCCGCTGCTAAAGTTTTCACCAAAGATCACTCACTGAACATATTGACTAAAAGACAAAGGCCATGTGCTGATCCAGTGGCTGGCCCAGTGCTGATTTCTGCTGATCTGCCAATGCAAAATGCCCCTAAAGCTGATATGACTGGCCACTGAAAGGAATGTCTCTGCACAGAGGATCTTATTCGTCAGCAGTAGATGACGTTATGGAAAGGAATATGGTCAAAGTCTCTGCTCCATAGGCAAACCCCAATTCCCATAATGGCTTCTTGGGGGAGCTGGCAACTAGAGTAAATTAGAACAGTATTTTCCAGAAGAAACTCGTCCCCCAACATCTCATGAACATATTGAATGTGTGGATTCTTATGGTTTTTCCATAATCGGGTTGTAACAGTGCTCCACTGAGAGTTATCATATGGGTATGACAATCCAAACTCTCCAAGGCTACGTCTAGACTGCATGCCTTTTTCGACAGAGGCTTTTTCAAAAGTATCTTTTGAAAAAGCCTCTGTCAAAAAAGAGCGTCTAGACAACAAGAAGGTTTTTTTGAAAAAGCGGCTCACTTTTTCAAAAGAGTGTCTAGATGCTCTCTTTCGAAAAAGCCCTGTTTTCATACAATAGTGCCTTTTTTCGAAAGATGACTTTTGAAAAAAGGCATTATTCCTCGTAGAATGAGGTTTACTGCCGTCGACAAAACCTCCACGTTCTGTCAACTTACTGTCTACAGAACACAGCGGTTGTCTAGATGCAGATATAGTTTTTTCGACAAAAGCCAACTTTTGTCAAAAAAACCCTGTAGTCTAGACACGCCCCTAGTGACCAATCAGATCTTGATCTTTGATGTGCCCAAAGTCACACTCTAATAAAAAATAACATTGCTAGTTTAGAAAAATTACACTCACCCACTCTTAAAGCCTTTTATTTAAAAGGCCTAATCTAGAATCTGTTATAAAAATGTGGTGTTTTCCTTTAAGCAGTCAAACTATTTCTGGCAAGAAGTTAGAAATTCTGTTGCTTGCTTTATCAGAAAGGCTCTCTAATATTATGGTTTTCTTTTAGCCTCCAGGGTATAGTCTGTGACTGTGATGATCATTTTGAACCATGGTTAGGCTTACAAGAGAAAGATCCGTGTTTGGATTTATACTCCCTTTTAAAAGGCTTTTTGTTGAGCCATTTTTACTGTGTATCACGGGAAATGAAGATACATTAAATCATGCTTTGAACGATAGTATAAAAGGAGAAATCCATTGAAATCTGGCTCAGTTAGGGCTAGCTAGAAAAAAATTCTGTTTAAATGAAAATCTTAAAGGTTTTAATATTTTGGTTTTGTTCCACATCAGCATGAAAACTAAACCTTCAGAATTTTTTAATGAAAACATCAGTGCCAGATCAGACTAGCCAATAGCTCATTAGGGGGTTCTCATCTTGCCCTTGCACTACCTCATTTTGAGTAGGGACTTGAATGTGGGGGTCTCACATCCTAGGTGAGTGCCCTAATTGCCAGGCAATAGAGCCTTTCTCTCTCTAGACTAATGAATAAGTCTGTTTATACAAAGTGGAACAGCTCAAATAAGCAAGTGAGAGACCGAGACTATAGCCAATGGCTAGGCACTCACCTGGCACTTGGGAGACCCAGATTCAAGTCTCTGCTCTGAATCAAACAAAGCAGGCGAGTGCCTAGCCATTGTCTATTCTGGGGTCTCTCTCTCTGATTTTGACCAGAAATTCTATCCTTAATTCTGCTCTGGGAAACAGGGTAGTTGAATGAGCTCAAAGAGTGCAGGATTCAGTTCTGTGGTGATATCTGACTTTTCAGCAGGAAATTTTTAGATGGCTAGCCAAAAACATTTCTAGAGGTGTGTTTGCATTGTGATTAAAAAAGCCATGGCTGTCCTGTGCCCTCAGGCTCATAGGGTTTGTGTTGCGGGGCTATTTAAGTGCAGTGTAGATGTCCTTGCTCAGCTGGAACCCAGCCTGTAGGACCCTCTGGAGTGTGAGGGTACCAGAGCTTGGCTGTGGCCAAAGCCTGAATGTCTGACACAATTAAACAGCCCAGCATCCTGAGCCCCGTGAGCCCATGTCAGCTGGTATGGACCAGCACTGGTCATAAGCAGTAATATCATTGTGTACACAAACTCCTTGTGCGGGCTATAGAAAAGCAACTGATGTGAACAGCTCAAAGTAAATGCTTTAGTTATATTGCTGACATTTTCTGCAATAAAGGAGCCACATGGGACAGGCTGTGATTTGATCAAACATTAATCAGCCATTCTAGCTGGTTTCCAATATTCTCAGGTGTTGGTTTGTTTGTTTGTTTGTTTTTTTGGAAACATGCTTACTTTGAAGCATAGCAACTTTTTAAAAAGTGGATTGCTGCAACATTTCTGCTTCGTAGAAATGGAGGTAGTAAAATGAGAGGTGCTAATGCAAAATTGCTAGCTGTTGTGCTAGAAATATCCTCTTTCCCCTCCCTCCTATCAAACTCTATGGCTACGTCTAGACTACAAAGAAAAGTCGGAAAAAGATATGCATCTTTTTCCACTTTTCTTTCTAAAGAGGCTTTTCTGAAATTTGGCGTGTATATATGGCGCCAAATTCCAGAAAAAACTGTTCTTTCAAGCCATCCTTTCTGTTGAGCCATAAAATGAGGTTTACAGGGATGGCAAACGAATGTGTCTGCTTTTCTGGAATTTTTTTTAGAAAAGCGGATGCGTTCCTTGGACGCAGCATTGTTTTTCCGAGATACCTTCGGTCAGTTGCTTCCTTTGTCTTTTCAGGCAAAATGTTATGGACAAGGACAGAGAAAGAGGGAAGTCTGAGGTGCATGTCTCTTCTTTTTATAGTCTTGACTTTACTTTGAGATGCTTTCCAGATGGGAGCAAGGTAACAGGTTGTCTGGATAGAAGAAAACTCCATGTTATTTTGGCCCCAGCCCCTTTCTTACCAAAGAATGCCTAGTTAGCAGGCCTTGAGGTGTCAATTTGACCTTTGTCTCTGAGGAATGGGTTTGGCCACTCCCCAGACTTATCCAGAACACATACTTTTAGTCATGATCTCAGCTTGACATATAATGCTGCCATGTCCATTTTAGCATGATATCAATCCGCACATTGACCTGTTAAGGCAGAGGTGGGCAATAATTTCTGGTGGGGGGCCACTCCAAGATTTTGGAAAGTGGTCAAGGGCCGCACTCTTCTGTGGAGGAGGTGCGGGGTCTAGGATGGAGGCTGAGTTCAGAAGGGCACATGGGGTGAGGGACTGGGGTGCAGGATACGGTGTGAGATCTGAGAGGGAGTTTGGGTGAAGGAGGGGGTTGAGACCTGGGTCAGGGGATTGGGGTGTAAGGTCATGGAAGTAGTGGGGGTGCAAGAGAAAATTCTGGCCTGTGAGAGGATTAGGAGGGGATGCAGGGACTGGAAGGGAGTTGTGACCTGAGGCAGGGGGTACAGAGGGTTTGGAAAGTGACCGGGGGAGGAAGTTGGTGTGTGGGAGGGACAGGGGTGCCAGAAGCAGGCTTTTGCTGTGAGGCACTTACCTAACTATTTCCCAGCCAACAGCCCTGCAGATCCCCAAGGCAGGCTGGGCTCCCTGCCTGCTGTAGCCCCAGAGCACTGAAAATGCAGCCTGCCCCCTCCACTCTCAACTCCAGGAGGCTTGCATTGCCCCCATCTCCCAGGCCAATCTCTCAGCTCTTATTGGCTGGCTGTTTCTGGCCAATAGGAGATGAAGAGATTGGCTGGGGTCAGTTCCTACTGGCTGGCTGTTTCTGGCCAATTGGAGCTCAGGATTGGGCTGGGGGTGGGTAGATCACCTGGAGCCTCCTGCTCCCTCCAGAGTAGAGTCACATGGAGCCCTGCATTTAAAACAGTGGCTGCTTCATGCCTGAGGGTCCTGGGAGGGGCATCTGTGAGACAGATCTGGTGGCTTAGCAGGCCGGATCCAGCCTGTGAGAGGTATCTTGCTCACCCCTATCTTAAGGCATGTGTTGTACATTATTACAATAGTGTATAGAGTATGAACACAGGGGTAAATCTGTCATAACATGAATTACTAATGCAATGCTTCTCTATTTGTAAGCTGTTCTACATATAAAGTACCATCTAGTTAGCCTGGTAGAAGGTTTTATTTTGTAATTGCATATGCATGCAATACTAGCCTTTGAAATATTCTAGAAACTTTTTAATTCATTGACACTTATTCATTGGATAATACACAGCTTCATACTAGGCTTCAGTCAAAATAGCAATTTTCATACTACTATATATATATAATTTATATATAATTTAGCGCAAGTCTGCATACTGGTGGAAACTGAAAACAAGTGATAGTAGTGGTGCTAATGCTAATAATGTACTCTGAGAATTTTACCACAGCAGGGGAATTATAGTGTATGAAGCTGTGGAGGAATCACGCCCCTTAAATCTTACATCTAAGAGAGATACTCTACATACTTACATACCCGGGCAGCAGGGCTCAGGTCACAAGCTCCTTCCCTGGGGCTGAATTCTATAGGTTTTGGCTTTGCTTCCCTCCGCATCAGGGATGGTATGCGCTCAAGCTGAGGTCCTCCCTCCTGGAGTCCTGTAGTAAATTTTGTTTTCAGAAGGTCTTCACAACCCCTTCACTGGAGCATACATGTCCTCTAGTGGCTAGTCCTGTTGCCACGTTTACTTGTGGAAAAACACACAAGAAATTTCATAAAATAGACACAATTGAGAAAGTAACCAATGAAAAGGAGAGAGCACTTCTAAGAGGATATGAGGATATGCAGTGCAGAATATCTGAGGAAGCTTTGATTTTTAAGAATGCAGTTGATCACTCAACTACCTTTCTTCCTACTTGAGTCAAAAGAATCTTAAAACAAAACCATCTAGCTACACTGGAACAATGCATTCATCTGATGGTATTGCATTTATCAGTTGATTGAAGAGCTAGACAATGGTGTTACATACAACAAAGTTTGTATCTTGTACAAGCAGCTCAAAGATATGAAGTCCTACTTGCCGCAGATGTAGAAAATGCCAACTATTCCATTACCAAAGCAAGTTTATTTTTATTCTGTGCAGTGCAATAACATTAACTGATGTTAACCAAGCTACTAGTAGTTTGAATCAGGCTGCAAACGTCAAACTGCAGTCAATGGGAGCCACGAGGCTCTGTGGCTGCGGAGATGTTAAGTAAGGAAACCAGAGTGGCCAGTTAACAGCTTTCTCAACGTTGAGAAACATTGAGAAACATTTCTCAACATTGAGAAACATTGTTCTGTGCTGTTGGTCATGAAGTGAAATGGAGTCTCCCAAATGAGCTTGATACCAATGTGATTCACCCAAGTGGTTCTCTCACCTGAACTACTTTAATGTATGTTTTGGGAAATTTTGGGGAGATGCATGACATCCAACAAGCAGACACTTGTAAAATTCCTCTGTGAGTATATGGTTCAAAATTCAAACAAAAATGCAGATGCACACCCAACACAAATGTTTCTTTTTGCTGGAGGCTTTTCCAATGGTGAAATAGCAAAGTGTGTCACCAGTAAAAACGCTGAAGAATCCCAAGAACTGTACAGGACACTAGGATGCTTGAGCATACTGTATGTGCCAGTATGGTTTTTTGGGTCTTTTAATGTCAAAGGAACAATAGTAATTCGTTCACCTAATACAGTTGGGGGTTTTTTTGGTCCTTGGTATTCAGTGCATTACAAAAATGGAATACACAGATGACGTGGATTGAAACCAGCACTATTATCAGCTCAACTTAGAAGTGTCACTTCATACTTGTGCATGCAATTTGTGATGTGCTCACTCCTGACTTTTGCAACATACTCCTTGCTACATGTGCATTAACAAGATATGATGCTGTCTCTTCCCTGTTTGATATGAGATGGGGAAATCTGTGTTTTCATGTTGCCAACAAAAAAGGAGCCAAGTCTTCTGGCATCTTGCCAAGTTGGAAGAGAGTGATGGACAAGCCCCAGTTTCTGCAGTAAGGAAGCTGGTGGCAGTACTGTATGACCACATCAAGGAAGGAAAAAAAGGTCCACAGTGATCTGAATTTCTTACACCTCAATCTAGCCATTAATAAAGGATAAATCACTGGCCAAGCTCCTATCATGTGAGGACAGTTTTGAGGAGCATTTCAAAAGTGCATCTTAACAACAAAGATTTAGATGCCTTCACACAGGGCAGAGTAGGTATTTTATCATTATTGCAATTTGGATGGGAAAAAAGCGGCATATGTGCTAAAGCAATGAATACTCTGATTACCCACACACTGGCAACAGAGATCATAATGATAAACAAGATGAGGATAGTGATATTGACTAGAAATGTCACCAGTGCTATTACATTTCAATGGTATCTGCACAAATTCATTATGAGTTTTAGTTTTACCCTTTAGGTGGTTGTGCTGATATTTTAAAGTCACAAAAAAATCTAATTTTATGTCTTGAAATAACACACAGTCATTAAACTAACAGAAACTCAGGCAAATATATTTTCTTGTTGATGATGTCATTGTTCATCCCCTTTTCTGCAGTAATGGAACCACTTGACACCTCCTCTTAAAGTAGACATCATAAGCTTTTGCAACATGGTTCTCTCAAGCTGACCATGTGTTCTATCAAGCTGACCAAATATTCCTCTAACCTGTGTGGGGTTCCTTCCCAGGAGCTCAGAGGGCAAGCTATTTACCTTCACTGTCTGTCTTCCACTGAGCTGCTCTTTATAAGCTCCTCCTCCAGCTTGTACAAACTTTGTAGGTGCTGTGGGGCAGGGATGTTACCCAGTTTTCAGAAGCAACTGTTTCTCTCCAAGAAGTGTCTGAAATAAATCAATAGGGGGCACTGTTCATCCATCTGATAAATGTTTGATATGAACAAGTGTTCTCTTATCTAAAACCACTATTTATTACATTTTAAGCACATGCGCGCGCACACTCATACAATAGGCTTAGGACATCCCAGGTATAGTTAACCGTAGTCTGAGATGGTTTCTAGTGATCCCTAGTCAGGCTTCCAGGGACCCTCTTTCCCCCCGACTAATAGGGAGTTCAGGTGCCCAAAGAAAAAGCTCCTTCCGGCTGCCCCAAAGCATATTCTTTCACCTAATCTTTCATAGCTAACTTCAAACAAAGCACAAAACTTATGGTGACTCCTAGTGGATCACCTGTTCTCCTTAATATCAACAAACCTTTGACTATCACAAAACATTCTAGTCATAACAACAAAAAATCAGATGCATTTAAAACCAATGTCGCTATCACTCACTCTCTTGCATAACTTTCTGTCCCATCTTTCTGATTAACAAACTGGAGGTATGCAGCTATCTGAATTTGCCTTAAGATTTTTCCTAGCTGGCAGTGGCTGGACATGCAAAATGTCTGACTCCAGAACTATTATGTTCTGGGGTACACCCAAGATTGTCACATTCTGGGGTAACAAAGCCACGTGTACCCAATACATCTCCTTAGCCCCTCCCTTGCCAGTGTGGAATTTGCATAAAGTTATCTGTTATCTTTTTCAAAGAGAAGCTGGATTGAAAAGAGTATCCATAGTGCCAGCAAAAGCAGTGGTAGATTGTGGTGTTGAGTTTCAGTTTTGAAATACTGAGCTTTTTATTA
Organism: Pelochelys cantorii; assembly: GCA_032595735.1. Classification (NCBI taxonomy): domain Eukaryota; kingdom Metazoa; phylum Chordata; order Testudines; family Trionychidae; genus Pelochelys; species Pelochelys cantorii. Next base: position 40,029,739 of record CM064330.1, read on the forward strand.
TTATGAAACAGTGTAAACACTGTAAATTACTTTGGCTTTGGAAGGGTTTCCACATTATTAGTGTAGACACTTTCTTCTTTCATGTGCCTAATTGACTACCAGATAGCAACATCCTTTTTATTTTCAGTGTGATTTGTATCAGTTTTTTCAGATATGCTCTCTCTCTTTCTGTGATATCCCTGAGTGTGATACCAAATGAAGCTGTAAAGATTTACATTGTGCTAGTTGCTTTTTGGCTGAGAACCATATGATTTATTCTTTTGAGGTTTAAACTCTGAATAAAGGAACTTACCTTGTGGCAGATAATGTTTGAATATATCTATATTGATCCTCATCCTACCCAGTGGAACTTGATGTTTTGTAGTTCTGAGAACCAATGAATACAGACGCTGACTCTTTATCCCATGGAAGCTCAGATCAGAGGATTTTTCACAATAAACTGTGAATTTTGGACTACTGTTGGAACTATTATTAATTAGAATACAAGTTCTTATTCAGACTTGACTAAATTTACTAAAAACAATAACTGTATACAAATGAACACAAAAATTGTATTAAAATATAGTTTAAAAATTACTCAGTTTTACTTTTAGGTAAAATCTAAAAATGTAATGCAGTCTCTAGATAATGACACTATTAGCCAAAATTGTTACTATGTCAATGATGTCTGGTGGCCTAGATTGTGAGAATGAGTTCCTGGTCTTATTGCAATTTTAGTGGACTAATTTTCACGCTCTAGGAATCATCTGGTTAGACCATTGCTGGCATTCTTGCCAAAGAACAAAGATGACTGAATCAACACAGAGACTGAACTTTTTTTGTCACTAGAGATAATTGCAACAGATGAAAGCTGTGGCAGATGAATGGGGAAATGTGAGGAAAGTTGACATAATGCACTTTCTGTACCTGTTTCCTTGACAAATGCATTTTAGTTTTCAGTGCTGTCAATTGGTAACTTTTCATGTACACCAAATTCACTTTAATAAACAATATCTCAGTCTTATCTTAATCTGTGTTACAGCTGTTCCTTCTCTTGGAGTACTATAACCATGGTGTCATAGGAGCCAATTGAGAGAGAGCTTGTGGCAGCCAATCAGAGCCTAGTGAGGATACATAAAAAAGATGGATGGCCAGGCTGAGCTCACTCTTGCTTCAGCTCTGGAGGGAGAGGCAGGGTGAGCCAGAGGAGCTCAGGCCTTAATAAACCCAAGGCTGAGGCCCAGCGACAGGGGCTCAGGGAGATACTAGGACTGCAGAGGTGCATCCAGGCCCAGAGAAAGCAGCAGATCCACATCACCTTGCCAATGATGAGTGGCCATTTCAGACTACAATTTGCTCTTGAGGCTGGGGCTAGATGATGACTAGCTGTGGATCACTGAGGCAAAGAGGATATAGGAGGTTGGGGTTCCCTGGGAGGGAGGACTCCAGAGTGCAGGGGCACTGCCATGGGTCAGTAGTTTGAGGGAAGGGTGCCGTGGTCTGGGAGGTACATGGGTGTGGACAAGCAGAGGAGAATGGACAAAAAGGTAATAGCAGGTGAGACACCACAAGGAAAGGGTGCTCTGAGGCTGGACTGATTTAATTCCCAGAGTGACCAGCAGGAGGCACCATGGCAGTGAGTCACAAACTTGATACACATGGGTTAATTAAATAGTTGAACTAAAAACAAGAAGCCATATCCTGAACCATACCAGAGCTGTGTGCTCATTATAGCCTGAGGTATCAGGTGGATAGGAAGTTGTGTGAATGTCTGCATATGTGGTCACCTTAAGCCAATTTTACAGATTCTCAATCACAGTCCATCCTAGTACGAGGTTTGTCTCTTTGTGCAGCCTTTGTGAAACCCCATAGTTTCTCTAAGTTTATGCTCAATATTTCTCATTTTAGGCTCAGAAAGCCAAACCCGCAACATCCAGGTTTTTGTCCTTCCTCCACATATACTGTCCTCTCTCATACAGTAGTTCCTGAGGACTTTAAGTTCCCAGACACGATCCTATACAGAAGCATAATGTCAAACTAAAAATGCTCTCTACTGGAAATCTATCTGTGATAACATGCTTGTTGTCACATTTGAAATAGCAAAATTAAACAAATATTGTAACCTGTTCACATATTTAACATTTAATTACCCCCCTTAAAATATGCCCTCATATATATAATTTAACACACTTTAGCATCAACTTTTTTATATACACTAGCTCTTAACTGGCTTGGCAGCTAAGGCAGTTTCCTTTGGGCTTGGAAGGGTTGTTCTTTTACACCTTAGTATTGTACAAAGCCTGGTGCATACCTCATGGTTAGATGTGGCAACAAATAAGTTTTTCTGTCTTTCTTGTGATAACAGGAGACTGCCTAGCACTTGTAACTCTGGCTGGTGTGGAATTTAGCAAGTCTGTTCCAATACCTATCAGTCTCTTGTCAGTCTGTGTTCCTTCCAGACCTGCCAAGCAAGTCTCAACAGAGTGCAAACTTCACTGTCCTCCTCATCTGCATTTGTCTTGTATTCATATTGGGTAAAGGGATGTGCAGGTTTTGTGGTAGTAAGATTGTTTTAGTTCTTTTGTTTAGAGTGTTTGGAAATGTTCTCAATGACAGCCATTTCTGGTTGTCCAGTGTATGGGCTCTTTGACTTTAACAGTAATGCCTTCTTTTTCCATTTGCTTTATTGCTGTCATTGATTTTTAAATTCATCATAGTGTCATAGCAATGAAGGGCTGGAAGAGAACTTGAGAAGACATCAAGTGCAGTCCCCTATGCTAAGGCAGTACTAAGTAAACTTAGACCATCTCTGGGGGCTGTTTATCCAACCAGTTCGTAGAGATCCTGCAATGATGGGAATGCCACAGCTTTCCTTGGAAGCCTATTCTAAAACATAAGTACTCTTATTTTTTTTTAACCTTTCCTCAGGTCAGGTTTTCTAAACCTTCTATCAGTTTTGTTGCTGTACTCTAGAATTGTCCACATATTTCTTAATATGTGTAACCCAGAATCAGACTCAGTATTCCAGATGAGGCCTCACCACTGCAGAGTAAGGGTACGTCTACACAGCAGTGTTATTTTGGAATAACGTCAGTGTCTACACTGCAAGCCTTTATTTCAAAATAATGGTGAGCTGGAGGACTTTTTACTCTGACTCCTGTAACCTTCATTTTACAAAGAGTAAGGGAAGTCAAAGGAAGAGTGTTCTTCCTTTGGTTTCCTGATGTGGAGACAGCGATTTCGACTTAAGCTACACAGTTGACATAGCTCAAGTTGTGTAGCTTAATTTGACTTTTGCCCTGCTGTGTAGATGTGCCTGAAGAGGCCAATCACCACCCATGTCTTATTTTTGACATTCCTGTTAATACAGCCCAATGTGATACTAGCTTTTTTTGCCACTGCGTTACATTGTTGACTTGTATTCAAATTGTGGTCTTCTGTGTTACTCAGATCCTTTCAACAGTGCTACCACCTGTTATTCCCTATTTTGTATTTGTATTTTTCCTTCCTAAGTATAGCACTGTGCACGTGTGTTTATTTATCTTGTTGATTTCAAATCAATTTTCTAATTTGTCATGGTAGTTTTGAATTCTAAACCTGTCTTCTAAAGTGCTTGCAATCCCTCCCAGCTGGGTATCATCATAAGATTTCATAAGCATACTCTCCATTGCATTATCCAAGCCATTAATTAAATATTAACTAGTGCTAGACCCAGTCAGCACTGACCCTTAAGGGCCCAATAGATACTCCTTCTCGGTTTAACAGCAAACCATTGATAAATTGTATTTGAGTGTGGTCTTTTCAAGCAGTTGTGCACCCACTTTAGAATAACTTCATATAGACGACATTTCCCTAGTTTGCTTATGAGAATGTCATGTGGAATTGTATCAGAAGCCTTATTAAAATCAAGCTGTATCACATCTACTGCTTCCTAACTATCCACTAGGCCAGTAGCCCTGTCAAATAAGGGAAATAAGTTGGTTTGGCATGATTTGTTCTTGATGTATCCACGCTGGCTTTTCCTTATAACCTTATTATCCTCTAGGTGCTTATAAAGTGATTGTTCAATAGTTTTTCCCTGGTATCTTTTCAGACGTTGAAGTCAGGCAGACTGCTCTACAATTCCCGGGATTCAATATGTCCTCTTTATTGATGGATACTCTGTGAGAAAGATGCTGAATTATTTATTTTTCCAGGTGTAATGTGCTTAGAAAACATCCAGTCCTTCAAAATTATCTGGGTAATTTTTATCATCTTTGCTGGAGGGATCCCACAATACATTGTCTGCACTAGTTATTTGTTTAGCATTTATGACTAGTGTACAAATAGTTTGTTCCAGGTCTAATGGCACTATGTTGATGCAGTCATTTTAATGGAAAGCAGTGGCTTCTGTGTTGTTTGAACTACACAAAATTTCAACCTGTGAACTTTCCCTTGGTCTCCTGCTTGTAACTTACATTGCCCTCTGGATATTGTCCCACTGTATAATTTTAATTTTTCTTTGCTTGGTTGCAACTGGTTACTTTCCCCTCCTGCATAATGGTAGGGAAGTTTTCATAGCCTACCATATTCACTGATGCCCCATTGTCTGTTTGGCATTCCCGGGCCTGTTTGTGTCAGGCACTAGTCTGAGCTTTACGAGTCATTCATGTGTAATGCTTTATACTGTTTGAATGTCATATACATACAACATCTCATCCACTGAGCCCTGTTAGCTTGCGCTATATTGAGGAAGCATTGACACAGTGATTTCTCTTGCCACAGTTATTGCATATGAGCCCATATAGAGGGGCGTTTTTCATTAATGTGATTTTCTTCACAGATCTTCCTATACATTATGTCTACAGCATTGTATCTGTGCATTTGTTTTTGCACAAATGTGGTGTATTTCCTTGTATTTTCATGTTATGCGATGTATTTGGATATGAGTTTGCAAACTAGCTTTGCATGTATCTACAGCTCTTGATAGAATTAATGGGGGCTCCTCTGACCATTCTCATATGAGCTCCTGCAACTTTTGTCCTTGTTACTAATTTCCTAGCTAATTTTTAAGAGTTGATACTCATCTGAGTTAGCCATTTCAGTTTAGCAGCATACTGATCTATTGTTTCTCCAAATTCTTGATTGCACTTATGAAAAAGATACCTTTTGCATTTGAAGTTTTTATTTTTGTGGACTGAAAATGCATTTGGAGCATTTTACATGAGTTTTCCTGGTATGCTGCCAGGATATCCAGATGCTGTTGGAACTTGTTGCAGCCTTAGCCAAATACAGCTAAAAGGTGACTATTTTGTTTTTCATTTTATCTAGCCCTATTGCAATTTCATATTTTTTCCACTGTAATCTAAAAATATCCATTTGTAAAACACTTCCCCTTTCATGTCCATCTGCTCAGGGACTGGAATCTGATATGCTGACATAATTACTACTTTCTCTTTCGTGTCTGTTTGTCTGATTTGATTTTGTTTTCTCTTTTCTGATTTTATTAGTTCCTCTTTATACACAGTCCATCCTCAGCCAACAATTTCACAGTGTTCTCTAAGTTCCTACATATTGCCCGATACATAAGCACACTATCCTATTGCTAGAACTTCCCTGCACTTTCAGGCTAGCACCTTTTCTTCTAGTCCTTCCCTACACGCTGTGGTTTGGGAGGGTATTTAACCTGGAAACACTGTGCTAGCTCCATGGCACCGAGGATTCCCCTTACTGACCTGGGCTGGGTAAGTCAGGTTTCCAGTTGGGTTGCCCCACTAGAGCCTCTCAAACAGCCATACCACAGGGGAGGAAAAAAGTCTTAGAAGATTTTCTTGTGTTGAGGTAAAAGACTTCTCCTAATTCACTTTACTCTGAGTCTTGTAGAGCCTGATGGAGAAAATCAAAGTACTGCTTTCTTAATATTTTGCATGTGCTTCTTTTTAACTTTTTCCTTTGCATTGCAGGGAAAAGATAGGAAAGTTAAAGCCCAGACCGAGAGGCTAAGGCCCAGATACTCATAAGAACATAAAAACGGCCATACTGGGTCATACCAAAGGTCTGTTTAGCCCAGTTTCCTGTCTTCCAACTGTGGCCAATGCCAGATGTCCCAATAGGAATGAACAGAGAAGGTAGTCACCAAATGTTCCCTCCCCTACTACCCATTCCCAGCTCTGAAAAACAGAGGCTAGGGACACCATTCCTACAGATCCTTGCTAATAGCCATTGATGGACCTATCCTCCATTAATTTATCTAATTCTTTTTTGAACCCTGTTAAAGTCCTGGTTTTCACAACATCCTCTGGCAAGGAGTTCCTCAGGTTGCTTCAATGGGAGTTGAGTGCTGTGATGGAGTATACAAGTCTCACATTGAAGTGCAAAGGGATAAAGCACAGCTCTGGGCCTAGGCAGCCACATCTGCAAATGCTGCAGAAGTTGAAGGTGTGGCTTTGAAAGGGGAGAGGAACAGTTCAGAAGCAGACAGTGTAGGAAAGTAAATAGCTGCTCTGAGGGGAGAGAACTGCCCCAGAGATTAGTGCCTGGGACCTGACAACATAGATTCTGCAAACCCACAGGGAAGAAGCATAAGAATGGCCATACTGGGTCAGACCAAAGGTCCATCTAGCCCAGTATCCTATCTGCCGACAGTGGCCAGTGCCAGATGCCCCAGAGGGGGTGGTCTGAAGACAATGATCAAGCAATTTGTCCCCTGCCATCCTTCTCCAGTCTTTGACAAACAGAGGTTAGGGACACCATTCCTTACCTTCTGGCTAATAGCCTTTAATGGACCTAACCTCTATGAATTTATCTAGCTCATCTTAAAACTCTGTTATAGTCCTAGCCTTCACAGCCTCCTCTGGCAAGGAGTTCCACAGGTTGACTGTGCGATGTGTGAAGAAGAACTTTCTTTTATTAGTTTTAAACCTGCGATCCATTAATTTCATTTGGTGTCCTCTAGTTCTTGTATAATGGGAACAAGTAAATCACTTTTCTTTATTCACCCTCTCCACGCTACTCATGATTTTATATACCTCTATCATATCCCCCCTCAGTCTCCCCTTTTCTAAACTGAAAAGTCTTAGTTTCTTTAGCCTCTTCTCATATGGGACCCGTTCCAAACCCCTGATCATTTTAGTTGCTCTTTTCTGAACCTTTTCTAATCCAAAATATCTTTTTTGAGGTGAGGAGACCACATCTGTACACCGTGTTCAAGATGTGGGCACACTATAGTTTTATATAGGGGCACTAAGATATTCTTTGTCTTATTTTCTATCCCTTTTTTTAATAATTCCAAGCATCCTATTTGCTTTTTTGACAGCTGTTGCACACTGCGTGGATGTTTTCAGAGAACTATCCACTCCTGATTAGTTGTAACTAAATTAGCCCCCATCATATTGTATGTATAGTTGGGGTTATTTTTTCCAATGTGCGTTACTTTACACTTATCCACATTAAATTTCATTTGCTATTTTGTTGCCCAATCACTCAGTTCAGTGAAATCTTTTTGTAGTTCTTCACAGTCTGCTTTGGTCTTGACTATCTTGAACAGTTTAGTATCATCCGCAAACTTTGCCACCTCACTGCTCACACCTTTCTCTAGATCGTTTATGAATAAGTTGAACAGGATTGATCCGAAGACTGACCCTTGGGGAACACCACTAGTTACACCTCTCCATTCTGAAAATGTACCATTTATTTCTACCCTTTGTTTCCTGTCTTTTAATCAGGTCTCAGTCCATGAAAGGACCTTCCCTCTTATCCCATGGCAATGTAATTTACACAAGAGCCTTTGGTGAGGGACCTTGTCAAAGGCTTTCTGGAAATCTAAGTACACTATATCTACTGGATCCCCCTTGTCCACATGTTTGTTAACCCCTTCAAAGAACTCCAATAGATTACTAAGACATGATTTCCCTTTACAGAAACCATGTTGACTTTTGCCCAACAAATTATGTTCTTCTACGTGTCTGACAATTTTATTCTTTACTATTGTTTTGACTAATTTGCCCGGTACTGAAGTTAGACTTACCGGTCTGTAATTGCCAGGATCGCCTCTAGAACCCTTTTTAAATATTGGCGTTACATTAGCTATCTTCCAGTCGTTGGGTACAGAAGGTGATTTAAAGGATAGGTTACAAACCATAGTTAATAGTTCCACAATTTCACATTTGAGTTCTTTCAGAACTCTTGGGTGAATGCCATCCGGTCCCGCTGATTTGTTAATGTTAAGTTTTTCTATTTGTTCCAAAACCTCCTCTAATGACACTTCAATCTGTGACAAGTCCTCAGATTTATCACCTACAAAGGACGGGTCAGGTTTCGGAATCTCCCTAACATCCTCAGCTGTGAAGACTGAAGCAAAGAAATCATTTAGTCTCTCCACAATGGCTTTATCGTCCTTGATTGCTACTTTTGTATCTCGATCATCGAGGGGCCCCACTGTTGTTTTTTTTTTAGCAGGCTTCCTGCTTCTAATGTACTAAAAAACATTTTGCTATTACTTTTTGAGTTTTTGGCTAGCTGTTCCTCAAAATCTTTTTTGGCTTTTCTTATTACATTTTTACACTTAATTTGGCAGTGTTTATGTTCCTTTCTATTTACATCACTCGGCTTGGACTTCCACTTTTTAAAAGTTGCCTTTTTATCTCTCACTGCTTCTTTTACATGGTTGTTAAGCCACAATGGCTCTTTTTTAGGTCTCTTACTATGTTTTTTAATTTGGAGTATACATTTAAGTTGGGCCTCTATTATGGTGTCTTTAAAAAGTTTCCATGCAGCTTGCAGGGATTTTACTCTAGTCAGTGTACCTTTTAATTTCTGTTTAACTAACCTCCTCATTTTTGCATAATTCCCCTTTTTGAAATTAAGTGCCAGAGTGTTGGACTGCAGAGGTGTTCTTCCCACCACAGGAATGTTAAATGTTATTATATTATGGTCACTATTCCCAAGCGGTCCTGTAATATTTACCTCCTTGACCAGATCCTGCGCTCCACTCAGGACTAAATCGAGAATTGTCTCTCTCCACTTGTGGGTTCCTGCACCAGCTGCTCCAAGAAGCAGTCATTTAAGGCATCAAGAGATTTTATCTCTGCATCTCGTCCTGAAGTGACATGTACCCAGTCAATATGGGGATAATTGAAATCCCCCATTATTATTTTGGTAGCCTCTCTAATCTCCCTCAGCATTTCAATGTCAGTATCACTGTCCTGGTCAGGTGGTCGATAATGTATCCCTACTGCTAAATTCTTATTATTGGAGCATGGAATTACTATCCATAGTGATTCTATGGAACATGTTGATTCATTTAAGATTTTACTTCATTTGATTCTACGTTATCTTTCACATATAGTGCCACTCTGCCACCCGCACAACCTATTCTGCCCTTCCAATATATTTTATATCCCGGTATGATTGTGTCCCACTGATTGTCCTCATTCCACCAGGTTTCTGTGATGCCTATTATGTCAATCTCCTCCTTTAATACGAGGTACTCTAGTTCACCCATCTTATTATTTAGACTTCTAGCATTTGTGTAGACGCGCTTTAAAAAATTGCCACTGTTTATTTGTCTGCCCTTCCCTGATGTATTAGATTCTTGTATATGTGATTGTTTCTCATCTGATCTGACCAATACTTTATCATCTCTCCTCCTCTCTTTCTGACTAAAACCTAAAGAATTTCCATCAGTGGACTCTCCTCTAAGAGAAGTCTCTGTCCGATCCACGTGCTCCTCCGCACTAATCGGCTTTCCCCCATCTCTTAGTTTAAAAACTGCTCTACGACCTTTTTAATGTTTAGTGCCAGCAGTCTGGATCCACCTTGGTTTAGGTGGAGCCCATCCTTCCTGTATAGGCTCCCCCCTGTCCCAAGAGTGTCCCCAGTTCCTAATAAATCTAAACCCCTCCTCTCTGCACCATCGTCTCATCCACGCATTGAGACTCTGAAGCTCTGCCTGCCTACCTGGCCCCGCGTGTGGAACTGGAAGCATTTCTGAGAATGCTACCCTAGTGGAGATGGTACCCAGACTCTGTACCCATTCTAAGAAGACAATGCAACAAAATCTCTCTCCTCTGTGACTGTTCAATGGTTCTGCCTACAAAGCCCCTGTGCAAAAGGGGGGACTGCAAACAACTGGTGTGGGGGTGTTGAGGGATAAAACTGCTTGAGCAAAGTGATGTCCTGCTAACCCAGGGATGGGCAATATCTTTTTGATGGGGGGGCCACTCCAAAATTTTGGAAAGTGGTCGGGGGCTGCATTCTTCCATGATATTAATGGAAATGTGGGACCTAGAATGGAGGTTGGATGCAGAAGGGGAGCTTGGGGTAAGGGACTGGGGTGCAGGAGCGAGACTGGAGTCCGGGAGGGAATTGGGATGAAGCAGGCAGTTGTGACCTAGGGCAGGGGACTGGAGTGACTTAGGGTAAGAGGGAATTGTGATCTGAGGCAGGAGATTGGGATGCCAGATCTGGAAGGGGGTAAAAGGGGGACAGAGGGCTTGAGTGTGTTGAGTGGGGGGGAGCAGAGAGTTGGGGCAGGAAAGGGCTGGGGTGCCAGAAGCAGGCGGTAGACATGAGACTTACTTGCCATCTGCCAAACTAGCCTGCCTGCCTGCAGAGCTTAAAATGTTTCCCAGCCAGACAGCCTGCTTGCCTGGCCATGTGCTTCATGAATGACTGAGCCCAGGAGAGGGGGGCGTGATTCTTCTTAGCTACCTGTTATTCTAACAAGCAGTTCCCATTGGTTGGTTTCTGCTGAGGGCAGGGCGGCTTCTAAAACTTCACCCCTCCCCTCCAGTTTTAAAACTGAAACAGAGCCCTGCCAGCCATGTTTCTGCATGGTGTGCGGGGCAAGCTGGGGAGCCTGCCTGGGGCTACCCACTGCCCCCGTGGGCCAGATCTGGTGGCTTGGTGGGCTGGATCCAGCCTGCAGGCCATATTTTTCCCAGGCCTGTGCTTACCACTACCTGATCACTAGGCAGCACTGTTATGTGCCTTTTGAGGATCTGGGCCTCAATGTGCCCCAAAGTAGGTAAATTATAAAAGTGTACCTACGTTAACCCAGACTCCTCTCACTCCCCAACATTGCATCAGATAATGTGGCTATGGAATAGTGCAAAGGCTGGATATAATGAGGTTATTCTGAGTAAAACAAATTATGAAACTAACATTTGGGAATGGGAGAAGCAGTCCCATATATTCCTCCTTGAAATGAATAATACTTTGATGCATAAACTCTTCAGGACAGGAAAGTGTGTGGAAAAACAAGGATGAATGAAAGAAAGCAGTTTCCTTTGCAGTCTTGGTAGAAAAAACAGGAATAGGGTAGAGGTGACACATTTAATTAACAGAAGAGGATTGTTAGGAAATGTCAAAAGCAGAACACTAATGAGAGGCTAGTAAATGTTTATGCACACAAGGAAAGTCTAAGAATGCTTGATTACTGATGGACTTAAAGCATTCTGAAACTAATTGAAGTAATAAGAAACAAGGTATAGTAACTATATGGTGAAGTCTGTATGAATAGCTAGCTATACATTTAGGATACAAAATCAGCAACATCAGAGGCTGTCAAGGCTTGGACCTTGAAAATTGACTGACTCATGAGTTAAATAAAATATAGATACGTCCATATATTCCACAATAATCTGATTTGAAGTTTTCATGAAAGTAGGATACAAGAATGACATTGGATCAGTAAACTGAGGTGAATGTGCCTTTCCTTCTGGTTCCATCTGTGTTTACAGCTGGACCTCAGGTTAAGTTGGCTGTTCCATTTACAACCTAGATTTTCAACATTTATTATGCAGGATGTTTCAAACTAGCAGGCAACTTGTAAACTGGCAACAAGTTCTTAATGTGGATTAAAACCTATTGGTGTTTTAAATGAAATATGAAAAGTAGCTACTGGTTTGCACAGCAGATATTTTTCTAAAATATTTTTGTAAAATTAATAATTTACCATTTTCTTGAATGCAATTTATCCTTGAAATGTAAGTCTTCAAGGACCATGCAGTCATGGTAAATGTTACTGAGAAATATTCAAATAACAATTATTGATTAGCTGTCTCTAGTAATAGCTCTCGCTCTCTCTCATTGGAAAGATAAGGATATATCATTAGAAATATTTCACAAATGAATAAATCAGAGAAATGGAAATCAATGTTCTATGTCTGACACACAACTTTGGACAAATCCTCCTACTCAGGAAAAAAATCCCAATGGGAGAGCTGATAGGGGTTCTTTTCTGATTAAAAGTTGTGAGATTGGGAGGTAGATGATAGTAATAAGAGAGACTGAAGGATGCAGAGTAGAATTTTCAGAGATGACTCTGAGGATACATACACCAGAAGTTGTGCACCTAGGTGTGTTTGCACTGTGAAAAATTATCCTGAAAAATCTCATTAAGCACAAAGCTATTCAAAATCTTCGGGTGTGTCTAGACTACAGGGTTTTGTCAACAAAAGTGGCCTTTTGTCAACAAAACTATACCTGCGTCTACACTACCACCGAGTTCTGTCGACATAATGTCGACAGAACCATAGGCGTGCGCAGCACATTTCGTTAGGGTGTGCACCGAAAGAATTTTTTAAAAATGTACTTTGACCCCCATTAGCCATACCCCTGACCCTGTTAGCCATGCCCCTGACACCCATTGGCCACACCTCTGGAGGTAACACACTCTGAGCAAGATGCACATGACCAAAAGGTGTCATGTGATCCCCCCCCCCTCCAGGACTTTTCCCACTATCCTCCTACCAATAGGGATTAGTTTGCCCCCCCCCCCAACTCCCTCATGCAACTATCCTGCAGTTGCACTACCCCAATGTGTGTGACATTAACTCGGGGGCGGTGAGGCTGGGGGAAGTGTTCCCTCTAAGAGTTTCCTCCGATGAGCAGAATGAATTTTGTGTTGTGCACCAATACTGAGTTCATGTGGCTTGTTTGGATGTGTCACTGTGGCACCCAAGTTGTTATTAAATCTCTCATAAACCTCTACCTTTTCCCTCTGCTGCCATGTCTCCTCCCCTTGCTCCATCAGCTCCCCTGGTGCCTGCTGCCCCCCAACCCCTCACCCTCCTCTGCTGTCCTGACTCCTGCCCTTCTTACTGACCTTAGCCTTCCTGAGACCTGCCCCCCTCCACCAGCCCTTCTCTCCCCCCGTGCCTACTCCTCCAGTAGCCCTATTCTGATCATGTGAGCTACCCCTTCTCATCTCCTCTCCTAACACCTCCCTCTACACACCTGCCTTGCCTCTCTCCTCTGGTGCTGGTCCCTCCCCTGCAGGTGTCTGCCCTTCTGCTTCACCCCCAGAATCCCCTGGCACCTGCACCTTCCCTTACCCCTGAACACTCCTGGTGCCTCCGCCTTCCCTCACTGCCCCTGCCCCCTTTTTTCCTGATGCCCACCCCCTCACCACCCTCTGCCCCCATTCCCCTCATGCCCCTGTGCCCTCACACATGCCTTGCTCCATCCCTACCTTCCTCATGCCCACCCCTTCTTTCAACCCTTCTCCCAGCACCTCCCCTTCTCCCCTCTAGTGCTCAAAGCCCTTCCCCTCTCCTCTCCCAGCATCACCCTGTCCCCCCTCCCACTGACACCTCCCCTCCTGCCCTTTTCCTCATTGTCTGCACTTGGCCCCCTGGCATTTGCCTTTCCTCTACCCTGTCCCTTAGCACTTTCCCCTCTCTTCTCCTGACCTGCCTCCTCCCTTCAGCACAATCCCCTTCCTCTCCCACCCCTTCCTCTTGTTTTTCCCCCTCCCCTCCCCTTCCCTTCCTTACCTTCGGCTTCTGCCTTCCAATTCGCGGGGCTGGAGTCAGAGCTGGCCCAAGCTACAGGCTGGCCAGGCCCTAGTTGGGGCGCCCCCGGGGCGCCGTGTGGTGCTGCCGGGCCAGGCAGGGGCGTCCCTGGGGCGCCTCGGGGGGGCCACGCAGTGCTGCCGGGCCGGGGGGAGATGCCTCAGGGGGGCCGTGCAGTGCTGCCGGGCCGGGCAGGGGCGCCCCCAGGTGCATAAGGGGTGGTGCTGCGGGGCCCGGAGCGCAAAAATGGCTTGGGCCGGCTGGCATTTGTAGTAGGACCTCAGCTGCTTGTGGAGCTGGGCTGCATGGTTTGAAAGTCCTGGGCCATGACGTCACGCCACGGCCGGGCGTCTTCCCTCTCACCTGTTGCGCGGCGTTTCAGCACACCACGCATGCGCTCTCTCTGCCCCACAGTGCCCCGTAGATGGCCGTGGGGAATTTAAAGTGAGGGTTTGTGGCGCCCCGTCACAAATTTCTCTCCTCCTCCAGCAGCCACTAGCTGGCCTGAGACATTAGGGTGTGCCTAGGCACACCCGGCACACCCTGTGCACATACCTATGGACAGAACTCGGCAGTTTTGTCGATGGCGGTAAACCTCATTCTGCGAGGAACAACGCCTTTTGTCGACAGAGTTCTGTCGACAGAAGGCGTTATTGCATCAACACTGTCCTTTGCGTCTACACTCTCATGTCGACAAAGCGGCTTGCTTTGTCAACAGAATTGGATGTAGTCTAGACGCTCTTTGTTGACAGAAGCTTTGTCGACATTATCTGTTGACAGACCTTCTGTCGACAAAAGCCCGTAGTCTAGACGTACCCTTGGAGTTGTGAGTTAAGAAGGGCTTGTCAGTGTATGGAGACCTGTGGGTTTTTTTTCCTGAATAAAAGCCAGATTTCTTTCTCATTTCTCTATGCTCCAGAGCTGCACAGGGGTCACACAGAATTCCCTTTGTTTTGCACAACCAGCAAGGTCCACTACAATAGCAATTGTTGCACTCCCTGTATTGTGGAAAACACAGGGACTGCTTGCTTCTGCTCTCCCCTCATCATTGTAGCTTGTCACTCCAAAACTGCCAAGACCAAGAAGAGTGCCAATGTTGGCACAAGAACAAATAAATATAAACTGGACATCAATAGGTTCAGGCTTGAAATTAAACAAAGGAGGAGTGGAACAGTCTTCCAATGGGAGTAGGTGGCACAAAAACCCTAACTGACATCCAGACAGAGCTTGGTGTATGAGACTGCCTAAAAAGGCATGTAGTTAGTCTGCAACTTCTAGCACATATTTCCAGTCATAGGCACCAATTCCCCACTCCCATCCCACCTGTTCTTGTAAACCCTGAAGCTGAGCAGGAGCAAGGTTTTGGGAGGGGACCCTGAAAGGACTGAGCAAAGCCGAAAGGATGCTGAGTGATAAGGCACTAGAGGAAGAATTAGCACATGCAGGCTTTGGTTTGCAAGTCTCTATGCTTTCTCTAAAGCATGTGTATGTCTAAGAAATTACTCTGCAAAGTTTCCAAGTTCCTTGCTGTAACTGTCACATGTTTCTGAAAGGTTGAACTGTTAACCAGAGAACTGCAAGGCTCTCAGCATTGGTGTGTTTAAGCTACTGGGAAGACTTTGGGGGTGGGGAGAAGTTCAGTTCTGGTATTGGGGCAGTTGGACTTCTGAGAAGTGGGTGCCAGACCCGAAGTCCTTACCCTGGGAGTGAGCATGAAAGGCCAGAGACAGCACTCAGTGGGCATATAAACATGCAGTGTCCTGTGTTTGCATCCAAAGGCAGCAGCCTGGTTGGTGAGTGTCCAAAAGGAGGCACTCCTCCAGGCTTAGGAAAGTTTGTTAGCTGTACAGGGCATCTCTGCTATAAGTCGCCCTGGCATACATCCATTCCACACATTGACGCTTGTAGGAACTGATGCATGTAGGAACTCCTATTCCTTGCTCTGAAGTCTTGCAATCCCCTCTCCCCCCAATTTGCGCAAATGGAAGTCAGCCACAGGAAAAAAATTCCCTGCTTTAAATTATTTCGCTTTAAGTCCACATTTTTTTGAACATATCTTGGACTTATAGCAAGGATCATTGAGAGGCATTTTGAAAAGATTCTCTGATTAAGGTTCGTCCTCCTACTGAAATTTGAGTTTTATTATTGACTTCGTTGGGTCAGAGACAGGGACCTTAATGAGCACATATGCAACTAAGCCTTGTAAATATTGATTTACAGCTGCCAGTGGAAAGAATGAATGTGAATGGGATGATGCTCGAAGACTGATGAAGATTAATTATGTTAATTATATGACTAAATTAGATGTTCTTCAACGGGTTAAAGGCAATGCTAAATATGCTTGTTGATTACATTACATTAAATGAGTATATAGTGTAACAAATTATATTTTAATTTGGAAATATGACAGTAAACTGCATTAACTGAGAAATATAAGCCTTTATTGTTTTATAAACTCATCTCAGTTTAATTAAAATTTCAGACAGCAATAAATAAAAAAATAGAGAAATTCCCGTTTTTCCCCTCGCTCAAAACAGTGAAAATGACAAGATAGGTGATAGTTTTCTGTCCAGCTGTGGAACAACAGAGATAATAAGCAATACATTGGAAATGCAAAGAAGGTCCATGGAGCTGTTCCTTATAGATAAGGAAAATTAAGAGGAGGGTGTTTCAACAACAACAGTTCAGATATGAAAAAGAACCTTATTCTCTGTTCCATGAGCATTAGCTTGTATCTCCTTGCTCAGAACACTGATGATTTATTGAAAAGAGCTCTCACCTAACCACGAAACCCATTTCTTCCGTACAAAATGATAATGAAGATTTTAATCTTCCCATGGTCATCTGTTGTGGGTTTTTTTTTAACTTCAGAAGTGGTACTCATCTAAAGCTCATCTTGATTTTAAGTATGTGGTAAGTTATTTTTAAATTTTAATTTCATTTAGATTTCATTTAATTAATTATGTCTGTGTGCAATGTTATGTGACATGGATTATTCTATAGTAGCAATATAATAGAGTTACTAGAGGAGGAGCAGAACATAACAGCTTGGTTTTTGGCTGGACTGGATTGAGTGATGCTTATTGCTTGTTGACAGGTACATCTTCACTGGTGTCACGATCACATGGGATTCTTGCTTTGGCTATAAACTTGAACTAACTCTATTTGTCACTAATTACTGTACTGATTAGTTCACACTTTTGTTTTGGATAATGACAGATAAATATATATTACACAGATTGTTGTGGCCAGAATATAAGAAGTTTGGACATACTTCAGAGATGGTACATTGGGCTGTGTCAAGTACCCTGCACTTTGGCCTATTTAGTGTGGCATTGATAGTGCTCTATGAAAAAGGCAAGTGTCTCTTTCTGTTTGTTGTAAGTAGGGTTTCCGGTAGAACAGAGTTGAAGAGAAGATTGGCCATATTGCCACGTTACAATCAGCAGAAATACTCAAGATGGATCTGCTGTTGGAAGAAAATTTTCCGAGGGCACACAGCTTTGGAACCTACTATCTTCTTCAGTCTATAGTAGCCCAAGTGTAACTTTCAGGACATGTTACAAGGTTTATTTATTTGCTGAAGCTTTTGAGGAAAGTGTGATTTGATGGGAGCCATTTTGTGTGGGAGATGGAAGTCTCATTGGGGCTGTGTGTTGTTGGGGGTACATTAGTTGCAAGGTTTGTTTGCGTTTGACCAACTGTTCTTACTTTCTAGGCACTTCTGCCATAAAATGTGAGGGAGGATATATATTTTTGATGCACTAGAAAATGAAAGAAATAACTAAGGGGGTTGAGAACCTGAGGACAGGCTTCTGTGCCAGCTGTGGTGGGAGAGGCTTGTGTTCTGAGGCCTAGGGCTCTCCATCACTTAAAAAAAGTCAAGTTTTCAATGGTCACAGTACAAAAAATGTTAGTTGTTCTAATGGGCAAATTCTAGGAAGTTATGGATGCTGTCAGTAGCCTCAGAGAGGAGATGGATACAGAGAGAGAGAGCAAATCATAGTTGTCAGAGTTGCTGCAGAACTTCAGCCTACAAAGTATTCACACAGGATTGCAAACTTTTTTCCACCATAATAGCTGCCAGTCTTCTCACAGCATGGGAGCCTCTCATGAAGACCACGAAGCTTGTGCTCCCTTCGCAAGCTCACAAATAGTAAAGCTTTCCTTAAAAGTCGTCTTTGTCTTGACAAGGAACAGAGCTTTTAGGCATGAGTTTAAACAGCTCTTATATTAGGGTCAGTTATGCCCTGCTGCTTTGGTAATGCTCAAATAGCTCTCCTATATATGCCATTAAGCGGCAGTGGGACATCAGTGCACTCTCTGGGAAGCAAGGATTGCTCTCTCTCTCTCCCCCTCAAAGCAGATAGGGAAGAAAAGAGGCCATAATCCCAAGTATCTCCAAGCAGAGCTGGCTAAGCCTGCCTGGGGAGTATACTGAATCCTCTCACTGGGGGCAGTAGGAGACACACTTGGTGTGAATCAGGAAGCTCAGAGAGGAAATCTGTTGCCATGAGAGAGAATTCTTCCAGGAGCTGCCCATAGGACAATTCCACAATAATCCCACAGTATCTTATAGGTACACTGAGCCCTTAGGGAACATTTTCACTCACACTGAGGCAATGTCTACACTGCAGAGTTTTTCTGGGAACACGTCTGCTCTTCCAAATTTTATTTTTTGGAAGAGCAGACGCACTTTTTTGGCATCCCTGTAAACCTTGTTTTACGAGGAAGAAGGGATGTTCCAAAAAAGAGGCCTTTTCTGAAAAAAGAAGCGGAAAAAGCTACGTAAATTGCAGTTCACAATTTGCAGTTCACAATTTGCATAGCTTTTTCCGGAAGAACAGTGTAGTATAGACATAGTAAGAGTTGGGAACCCTCTTTCCCATCCCTCTCCCAAATAGTTTTGTCCAGATCATGAGCTGCATATGAAGCCACCTTTACATCCTCCCCCTTTTACCCTCCTAGTCCTAGGGTCATCTGGATATCACGCCAGTGCCTGGTATAAGTTAGAATAGGCTGCACTAATTCACACATGGTATCCCATGTCCCTTTTCCCTTGTTGTGGAAGTGAGAATACCACAAGTCGTAGATTTTAGCATATTAAGTGCTTGACTCAGTCAACACAGAGGTCAGGATCTGGCCCTATATCTTTGTCCCATATTCTGCATTTGTTACTAGAGAAAATGACTGTGCCCATCAAAAACAGGAAGAAATCTGAAAATATCAGAGAGAGGAAGGAAAAGAAACCCTCAGAGCTATTTGCTGGCAAATGTTGCTAAGTAACACCTTTGGTATTTGTGTGTTTGTGTCATTGCATTCTCACATCAGGAAGACAGATTCTGCCATTGCAAGAAAAAGATTAAAATGTAGTTAGCTGGTTTGTTGGATTTTCGACATCTTTCTTACAGGAAGTAGGAATTCCTTTCTTCTGACAGTTTTCTTTATCAGTGCAGCAACAATAAGCCAGTTATGTGGCAGTAAAATAAAAAATGTAGGGCTGTTAATTCCCTCCCTTTCCTCCTCTGCCCCACCACACAATGTGCAGGTGTGGTAATAAATGCCTTATCTAGCCCATTAAGGGTGGGTTTTTTTTTTTTTACATTGTTTATAATCCTCCCTATAAGCTATAGCAAAACCAACTATTTTCATAGTAAAAGTATTTTTGTACCAAAGCTGCTATTAATGAGAAAGTAAATGTACCTTTATCTTGGAAATAATTATCTGTATATTATCTCAGTATAATACCTCAGATACCGTTGTTACAATTGACATTTCTTTATTTTCCAGAGCAGATATAAGAATAAAAACTAATATTCCTGTAATGTTAGGGTTGTGAAGTCACCTACTAAAATTCCAGATGAAGGTTTCTCAAACAACATGAATTTAGCCACATTGCACATTGTATGTGCCTTGCGGTACTGGTGCAAATGTCCTCCAAGCACCACAAGATGACTCCTGCAGTTGTTCCCTGTCTGGATATACAAGAGATTTATAGGCATCTACTGGAAGGAACAGCTACTTTCTAACCCATATTCTTATACCTGGTGTACAATAATGAGGCAGGGCCACCTGAAAGGTCTCTGCTTTGCCACAGCAGAGGCTCCTGGAGGCGTTGTTCCCAAACACTGCACATGTAGGGTGAACATGGTCACTGCATTATCCTTTGACAAGGTGCAACTTCCCTCATGTAGACAAGCTTTTCTGCTTGTGTGGAAGGTAGGCTTAGAAGTGCTTTATTGAGGAGTCTACCAGAAGCAGTAGTGGTAGCTGGGGGAGGATATTTCAAAAGGACAAGTGGGAGTAACTTGCCCAATGGGAACTGAGTGCCAACCTGCCCTTTGTGCCTCTGAAAATCTCTGTCATCCTGACACGCCCTGTCATGTAATTCTGCCAAGTATAGTAAACATGCTGCCCATGATGTTGGCCCCCTCAATACACAGGCACAGGTGTGCTCACAAGCTCTAACACAATTATACAACAATACCCAAAGGCTACGTCTACACTGGCGCATTCTCACGCAAAAACTCTTTTGCGGAAGAGTTCTTGTACAAAAACTCTTCCAGAAGAGAGCGTCTACACTGACATATGTGCTTTTGCGCAAGAGATGTGCTTTTGCGCAAGAGCATCTATGCCAGTGTAGATGCTCTCTTGCGCAACAAAGCTCTGATGGCCATTTTAACCATAGGGCTATCTTGCGCAAGAAATTCATGTTGCCTGTCTACACTGCCTCTTCTGGAAGAGCTTTTGAGCAAGAGGGCTTATTCCTGAGCAGGAGAGTCAGAGTTATCGCGCAAGAAGCCCTGATTTTATACATTAGAACATCAGTTTACTTGCACAAGAACACGCAGCCAGTGTGGACAGGCAGCAAGTTTTTGTGCAAGAGCAGCTGCTTTTGCACGAGATCGCGCCAGTGTAGACACAGCCTTGGTGAAGGATAGGAAAAGACAACTTGTTTATATTTTACATCTCATCTTTTGTATCTCCCCATATTGCCCTCTGCCCGTTCTTTTCTCCGTGGTCTTGTCCTTCTACTCTTGACTTTATGACTTTACTCCTTTTATTTTTTTACACCACTACTCCATATTATGTCAGATAAACATTTTTAATGTTCCAAGAGTTCCCATTCTCCTCTTTTTAATCCTCTGTTATAAATCTCATTTTTATCCTAATCTTTCTTTCCATTGGTGATTTGGCTCCTGTTTTCCCCCCTCCTTTCCTAACATATTGCCTCAACCTCCATTTCAAATTGTCCCCAGTTATAAAATTGTTTAACTATACAGTATAACTCCCGTATTTTCCTGCATTTGAAATCTTAGCCCAACTTTCTTGAGCTCCTTATTTTGTCTTTCATGTTCTCTGTCTAATTTTGATTGTAAACTTCTGAGAGCAGGGACTGTGTCGTCTTAAATCTTTGTAAACATGATCCTAAATAAAGGCACAGTACAAACATTTCTTATGCTAATACTAACTTTCCATACACCGGATTTGCTGTGTGAAGGTAAATATTTTTGGAATCCTCTCACCGCAATATTTATTAACTAGAATGTAGGAGAAGAGGTTGCCTTTGATCTGCAGGTATGCAGGAGGGGAGAAAATAACAACACTGAGCCATGTTAATTCCTTTCTAGTGGAAAATTGCTTCACTGCTGCTGCATGTTGAGTCTGTGATCAAAGTGAAGTGTGATGTAGGCTAAGGAAAATCCTATTATGTCTTCACAAGAGCTCCCAGATTTTTTTGGTTTAGATCCTTGTTTTCCATTTTACCAGCTTTGTATCACTTGGCAGGGTAAAGTAAATGGAAACTTGGCTCTGTTATTAAACTGGGAAATTCCACTAGGCCTATGCAGATCTGCAGGTAATACAGAGCTAGTTTGCTGACTCAGTCACTCCTCTTCCTGGCCTGAGCAAGGGAGCATGTTGAAGGAAAGGAGTATGGCTGGAGCAAAGCAGTGGTCTGGTGATTCCTGATTGGTTCAATAGCCCCTTTTAGGCTGCAAATAGCGTGTGCAGTTTAGAGCTTCTCTGAGGCACTATGGGAAGTTTTCATGGCTAATTCTTCTGTGCTGCTCTCTTTCCACCCTTCTGCCCAAAGATGTATGACATTAGTACAGGAAACCCCTGTGTTACAACGGCCTGAGTTGCGACCCCACGCACTTACGACCATTTTTGTAAGTGTGGAAGGGGCCAAAACCCCCCAAATTTTGCCCTTGGCCTGCATTTTTGACAGCGCATGGCGCCTATCGTAAATGCAGCTTTGAGTTACGATGCCCCCAACTTGCGACACTTCCCCAGGAACCGATCGCATCGTAAGTCAGGGGCCTCCTGTATTATTTGGGGTCCCCTGTGCCCCTTCCCATCTTTCCCGCTCTTCCCATCTTTTTCATAGGTTGTGGAGTGCACAGCAGTCTGTCTCCATGAAGGGAGTGTTGTGCTTGCTGATGTCCGGGCAGGTGAGGAGGTTCCTGAATCTCCCCTTCAAGCGGTTGAATGCTCACTCCCCCACCATGTGGCATCTGCTCAGCCTGGCATTGAAGCTCTCTTTGGTGGGGTCCAGGCTGCCCGTGTAAAGGTTCATTAGCCAGAGGAGCAAGGTTGCATCACCCAGGATGCAGTTGGGCATGTCGATGTCCCTGACCTTGTTGGTGTGGTTAGGGAAAAAAGTGCTGGCATGCATCTTCTGGAACAGGCATGAATTCCGGAAGATGCGTGCGTCACATGCCTTCCCTGTCCACTGGATGCTAATGACTGCGAAGTGTCACATGTGGTCCACCAGGGCCTGCAGTACCATAGAGAAGTATCCCTTCCTGTTTATACAGTCCGAGGCACAGTGGTCAGGGGCCAGAATGGGGATGTGAGTGTTGTCTACGACCCCCCATGGTTGGGGGAACCCATGGAGGCAAAGCAATCCATGATGGTGTTGATGTTGCCCAGAGTGATGACCCTCCATAGCAAGATGTTGATGGCCTTGGCTACTTGCAGGAGCGCAACCCCAGTTGTGGATTTCCCCACACTGAACTGGTTCCCTGGTTCCCATAGCTGTTTGGCATGGAAAGCTTCCACAGGGCAATTGCGATGCACTTCTGCAGGGGGATGGCAGGTTGCAGTTGAGAGTTCTGTCACCTGTGGGCAGGGGTGAGCCATTCACAGAGCTCTAGGGAGGTGGCCTTCTGCATGCAGAAGTTCTGGAGCCACCGCTGGTTTCCCCATCACTGCATGATGATGCAGTCCCACCAGTCAGAACTGGTCTCCCTGCTCCAGAAGTGGCGTTCAATGGGATTTAGGGGCATTTGTAGCAGCAGGAGCACCAGGACCTGGGTGAAGGGGTCCTCCATGAAGCACATCATGAGGCCCCTGAGCATAGCACTGTTTTCATAGAATCATAGAATACTAGGACTGGAAGGGACCTCGAGAGGTCATCGAGTCCAGTCCCCTGCCCTCATGGCAGGACCAAATACTGTCTAGACCACCCCTGATAGACATTTATCTAACCTACTCTTAAATATCTCCAGAGATGGAGATTCCACAACCTCCCTGGGCAATTTATTCCAGTGTTTGACTACCCTGACAGTTAGGAACTTTTTCCTAATGTCCAACCTAAACCTCCCTTGTTGCAGTTTAAGCCCATTGCTTCTTGTCCTATCCTCAGAGGCCAAGATGAACAAGTTTTCTCCCTCCTCCTTATGACACCCTTTTAGATACCTGAAAACTGCTATCATGTCCCCCCTCAGTCTTCTCTTTTCTAAACTAAACAAACCCAATTCTTTCAGTCTTCCTTCATAGGTCATGCTCTCTCGACCTTTAATCATTCTTGTTGCTCTTCTCTGGACCCTCTCCAATTTCTCCACATCCTTCTTGAAATGCAGTGCCCAGACCTGGACACATTACTCCAACTGAGGCCTAACTAGCACAGAGTAGAGCGGAAGAATGACTTCTCGTGTCTTGCTCACAACATACCTGTTAATGCATCCCAGAATCATGTTTGCTTTTTTTGCAACAGCATCACACTGCTGACTCATATTCAGCTTGTGGTCCACTATAACCACTAGATCCCTTTCTGCCGTACTCCTTCCTAGACAGTCGCTTCCCATTCTGTATGTGTGAAACGGATTGTTCCTTCCTAAGTGGAGCACTTTGCATTTGTCTTTATTAAACTTCATCCTGTTTACCTCAGACCATTTCTCCAATTTGTCCAGATCATTTTGAATTATGACCCTATCTTCCAGATTAGTCGCAACCCCTCCCAGCTTGGTATCGTCTGCAAACTTAATAAGTGTACTTTCTATGCCAATATCTAAATCGTTGATGAAGATATTGAAGAGAGCCGGTCCCAAAACAGACCCATGTGGAACCCCACTTGTTATACCTTTCCAGCAGGATTGTGAACCATTAATAACTACTCTCTGAGTATGGTTATCCAGCCAGTTATGCACCCACCTTATAGTAGCCCCATCTAAGTTATATTTGCCTAGTTTATTGATAAGAATATCATGCGAGACCATATCAAACGCCTTACTAAAGTCTAGGTATACCACATCCACCGCTTCTCCCTTATCCACAAGACTCGTTATCCTATCAAAGAAAGCTATCAGATTGGTTTGACACGATTTAATCTTTACAAATCCATGCTGGCTGTTCCCTATCACCTTGCCACCTTCCAGGTGTTTACAGATGATTTCCTTAATTACTTGCTCCATTATCTTCTCTGGCACAGAAGTTAACCTAAATGGTCTGTAGTTTCCTGGGTTGTTCTTATTTCCCTTTTTATAAATGGGCACTATATTTGCCCTTTTCCAGTCTTCTGGAATCTCTCCTGTCTCCCATGATTTTCCAAAGATGATAGCTAGAGGCTCAGATACCTCCTCTATCAGCTCCTTGAGTATTCTAGGATGCATTTCGTCAGGCCCTGGTGACTTGCAGGCATCTAACTTTTCTAGGTGGTTTTTAACTTGTTCTTTTTTTATTTTATCTTCTAAACCTACCGCCTTCCCACTAGCATTCCCCATGTTAGGTATTCCTTCAGACTTCTTGGTGAAGACCGAAACAAAGAAGTTATTAAGCATCTCTGCCATTTCCAAGTTTCCTGTTACTGTTTCTCCCTCCTCACTGACCAGTGGGCCTACCCTGTCCTTGGTCTTTCTCTTGCTTCTAATGTATTTATAAAAAGTCTTCTTGTTTCCCTTTATTCCCGTAGCTAGTTTACAGTTGCTATTTTACAGCTAGTTGCTATTTTACAGCAGCTCTGACTCCGTGGTGTCAGTGCTGTGATGTCCGCGAGGGCCACCAGACCACACTGCATCTGTTTGATGTCCCACGAGGTGGGAGGCAGTGGAGTGGTGGTGTGTGAGACCATAGAGAGGAGCCCCTGAAAGCGTGTGTCGCAGCTTGCCTGAACAAGCAGCCACAGGAAGTGTCTGCCCTTCTGGTGCCCTCCCCAGAATGCTTCCAGGGAGCCTAGATCTGATGCAGGCTCCAATAGACATGCTAATTTGAAATAATTCTGAGCTATTTTGATGCTGCCCATAATGTGGATGTGCTATTTTGATTTTGTTAATTGGGAGTTATTTTGATTACTTATTTCAAAATTATTTCCTAGTGTAGGCATGCCCCTAGTGTCCCCATTTCTGTAATCACTATGGGGAACAGCCAGCAATGATCCCTTTCAAATGGTGGGGAATGCTGCAGCCCCTTCCAGCCTCCCTAAAGAATGCCTGGGGGTGGAAGGCTTGGGTTTGGGGCAGTCCTGGATGGGGGGAGGGCATGCTTCCAGCCAGCCCCTTTTACCTGCCTGGTGATTCTGTCTCTTTTCTGTATGGTTTTATGCATCCCTGTACACATTGGGGAATGCGTGTCAAACTTCCTACACACACAAAACCAAACCCTTAAGTTGCTTTAAGTAATGATAAGAGGAAACTGCACACCAAATGTGATGGTCCTAGCTCTTACCATTTAGGAGGAGTTCTTGAACAAACAGGAGGACAGACAGAGTCACTCGCTCACAGACTAACAAACTCTCTCAAATATATAGTAGATAAGTCAAAATAGTATTGAAATGGATTATTTGGGTCTGCCAGTCAACTTTTTGTTGCCTAAACTAATAAATGCATCACTAATATGAGACTGTTCAAAAATGAACTGGTATAATTTATCTTCAAAGTGTTCTGGACAAATGCTGTTGATGGCTATGTTGTTGTTTGTTTGTTGCTATGTTGAAAAGATGTTTTATAACTACCTACTAGTTCCTTCTTCCATGGTACTTGCATTTTTTCAGTACATTTAAAAAATTGAAGTATTCACAAACTCTGGCCACTTCTACTATGTATGCAGTGGGACCAGATGCCCATGGTTCTAACCATTAATCAAAATTGCACCAGTTTCATTTATCATGAAGACATCTTGCACAGAATGTAATATAAACAGCTGATAATAAAATGAACAGGTACAAATGGAAGGAAGAAAAGAAATTGCTTTCCTTTAACTGCAGACTGTACTGTATTTGTATCAAGACAAGGCCATGAGCATATTTTGACTGTAACTTAAGGTTCTTTTCATCCTGTGTAGCTTGATTGGATTAGTTAGAGTTTACATTGTGTTTTGAATTACAGATTTAGAGTATTCTGTATATCTCAACTCTGCATGCTGCATTAGAACAACAGAAGATCAGATAAGAAAACTTAAGAGTTCTCTTTCATAAAAGGAATTAAAAAGATGAGACTAGCATAAAAGAAATCCGAGCTAGCTCCACAGAGAACCTAAAAAACACTGCGGTGTATGTGAACCACTGAAGACCATAGCTATGAAATCCTCTCCAGGGGAAGCTTATTCTGTGAGCATTTACTTCAGAAATTAAATGTCAAAAGAAAATATAAACAATACATAAGCCACTCATATTAAATCATAAAATGAGGATGAACTGCACATAGCATTTCACACATGATAAAGCTGGACAGTAAGAGGGACTGAAGAAAAAATTCTGCAAAGTATTGCAAACTAAATTGTCAAAAATGTCATCTTAGCTTTTCTGAAGTCTTCTAAAAAGTATTTTAATTGCCAACTTTGTCATCTTATATTGCTGTCAAGGCATCTATCTGCCTTAAGTTAAGAGGCTTGTATTTTTGTCCTTTCTGGTGCTCAAAGATTGAAGTCCACTGGAAAATAGCAGGGTTTCATGGGGCTAGAAGACATGGGGATCTCTCATGATTGTTCCATTCATATCTATGAGTGATCCCATGAAATATTGTGCCAGAAACCACATATCTTCAGTTCAAATCAGTTCTCACTGTTATATATAAATAACTTGCACTGTTTTTTTTTTCATATGATGTGAACTAGCAAAACAGAAAGACTTAGTACTTGTTCTGGTCACAATTTGCATCCATATATTGATTTTTCTGGAAAACACATTATTTTATTTCCTCAGGATGAGCATCCACATTTTTGGGTGTTTTATGGTATAAAAACATTTTGAAGTCCACCCATGACTTCTCAGTTTTTCATGAAATCATAGGATAGGAAAGGACCTCAAGGGATCATCAAGTTCATCCCCTGCACTCACGGCAGGACTAAGTATCATCTAGACCATTCCTGACAGATGTTTGTCTAAACTGCTCTTAAAAGTCTCCATTGATGGAGATTCCACAATCTCCCTAAGCAATTTATTTAACTGGTTAACTATCCTGAAATTTCGGGAGTTTTTCCTAATGTCCAATCAAACAGCTGGAAAAACAAAAACAGAGTGATATAAAGAACATGAATTTTATTTAGTTAAAGCAGCAAGCTTTGCACTTTTAGTCCTGAATTATGTTCATTATCTTTGTCCTAAAATCTATAGGAAAAATAAGAATTTCATCCAGTAGAGAAAAGATTGTAGATGGGGAAGCATTCAGTAGTTGGTTTGGTCCCTGTTCTGAAAGAGATTTTGGTTCCTAATTCACATGGGCATTAGACTCTATATAGTGTGGAAAGGGAGCTTCTAGAATTCCTGTTAGACAGCTGCTGATCCTGACTATTATCACATGGAAGATTACAGCCTCTAATGGCTTCATAAAGACATGTGTAAGATAGCCCTTCCCTAGAAGTGAAGCCTATGATTCCATCTAGCTCTTTCAAATTGCATAATCATTGGGTGTAAGTAAATAGCATGTGAATTCTAAAGTTCCATTGTAGCCTTGGGTTCTTGTTTGTCTACTTCAGTGCCAACCACCCAATAGTATGCTACCCTACTTCAATCACCCTTTGAACCACCCTACTTCAATGCCAACCACCCAATATCGGAGAAGCCATGATTCTTTTTAGTGTTGTTTCTGTGGATGCTTCACTCCAAGTAATGGTGCATCCCAGTGCCCTTCATCGGAGAGCTTCAGTAGTAGTGCATGGGATGTGCATGTGTAGTCAGTCGGCAATTGGCCAACACATTCTTGGAGTGTAAGTGCAGGAGACCCATCGCAAACTCCAGAACATCCTCCAACCTTCAGCGTTTATCAAAACTTGCACTCCCTATCAATGACACTATACTAAAACCCTATGCTCCACTAACCTGTAAAAGAGAGATGGTAAATATTATGTCCTAGCTAAGGGCATGGACTTCTTATTCTCTCACCCCAAGCCTCATGGTTGAAGCAATGAATCACATGACAAAATAACCCCAACAATAGTCCACACCACAGGAAAAAAACCTCAGACACCTTGACTTCCTAGGATGCAAGGTCTAAAAATCATCCACTTTGCAATTTAGAATTGCCAGTTACACTGCTGTTCTTGCTGATTATGACTTTCATAATCATAACAGACTGGGTGGATTTACTTCTCATATTGTTGAGGACAGAAGACTAGATTTCAAATTGATCCTAGTTTCCTGGACAGCAATACGGAATGGGTGATACAGTGGCCTGCACTACGGCCACTGCAGAAGTGATTCATAGGGCTGCATGGCTTCCTTCATCTGGCATCCCTAAAGAGCTGCAGATCAAAGTGAAGGATTTACCCTTTGATCAAGAAAACCTCTTCTCGGCAAAAACCAATTAAGTCTTTCACACAATGAAAGATTCCAGGGCCACTATGTGTACACTGGGAATACACACTACCCAGGGCTGGATTAAGCTCTTCATAGGCCCTAGGCACTCTTACAATTGTAGGCCCTTAAATTAGACTGTATAGAAATATATAAGGGAGAAATGCCCTATCTCCTATACACCTAGAATCATAGGGCTGGAACAGACCTCAGTAAGTCATCAAGTCCAGCCCCCTGCCCAAAGCAACACCAACCCAAACTAAATCATCCCAGCCAGGGCTTTGTCAAGCCGAGACCTAAAAACCTCTAGGGATAGAAATTCCACCACCTCCCTAGTAACCCATTCCAGTGCTTCATCACCCTCCTAGTGAAATAGTGTTTCCTAATATACAACCTGGACCTCCCCACTGTAACTTGAGACCATTGCTCCTTGTTCTACCATCCATCACTACAGTGAACAGCCTTTCTCCATCCTCTTTGGAACCTCCCTTCAGGAAGCTGAAGGCTGCTATCAAATCCCCCCCTCACTCTTCTCTTCTGCAGACTAAATAAGCCCAAATCCCTCAGCCTCTCCTCAGAGGGCAAGTGCTCCAGCCCCCTCATCATTTTAGTTGCCCTCTGCTGGATCCTCTCCAATGCATCCACACCCTTTCTGTAGTGGGGGGCCCAGAATTTGATGCAATGCTCCAGATGTGGCCTCACTAGTGCCAAATAAAGGGGAATGATCACTTCTCTAGATCTGCTGGCAATGCTCCTCTTAATGCACCCTAATATGCCATTAGCCTTCTTGGCTACCTAATACCACCCACTTTAAATTTTGCTTTTGAACATGGCACACTGTGAGAAATTAATGGAACTTTATTCTAAAATAGTAGCCATTTTGCTGTATACGACAATTATATTTAGGATTCACCTGTTAGTTAATCGGCTGATAAGGAGAAAAGTAAGGTGATGTTGCTGCTGCTATGACTGTAAAATCCACAGAGGAAGCATTGCACTGCAGAACTGATAATTTGGCAACATTGTTTCTCAAGATTGTTCAATGTCATTTGCAAAATAACACTACATTGGTTGATGCTGACCATACGTTTCCACCAGAAACAATGTTTAGTAGTAGCCAAGGGTTTCAGAAACACAATTGTGAAATGCAAACACTATAGTAATAAGCAGTGTTCCCTCTAAAATATATATTTATATCTAGGGCTTTTGTTTGTACCACACATAAGAAGATTCAACCCACTCAAGGATGGAAAATTTTAATCAGCTCATAGGCATGGAAGACAAAAAATTTAAAACAAGGGATAATTAACAAGGAGCAATGCTTTTGATATTTAATTAATATAAAATAAAAAGAAAATTAACACTCCACGGGGACTACATGTATTTTATCATCCTTTCTAACAACTCAAGCTAGTAAACACACCAAATTGCATATTATCCACACACAGCTCAGCTTTAAGATGATAAAGCAATCTATGAGTCAACTGGAAATAGTCATGCTCTCCTTGCAAATGTGAATACAATATTTACTTACACGGAAAGGAGAGAAAAAGGCATGCACTCAAGCTTATACAGTTTCTCTGGGATGTCAACTTTTAATTTGATTAATATTGCACAAACATGGAACAGTAAAAATAAGTTATAAAGCAACACAGAAAGCAAATAAAGCCACAAACATGAAAATAGGAAGGGAATAAAACATCAGCTGGTTGGTGATGGGTATTTTAAATGAATGTTTAGGATCTCTATGCAAGTGAAACAGAGACCTGTAAACACAGATAAAAGTTATCCTTGTTTGAAACTTTCACATTCCCTGTTTCACCAACTCAAAGAGTAGAGGCTCCACAGCAGCATATTAACACATGGGTTCAGAGTTTATAGGCAGATCAGTTTTTTAAGGAGCTTGCAAATGCAGTCTTCACGTACAACACACCTAGTATGCCCATTGACTCATAAGAGCCAGAACTAATCCATATAGAAGAGATCTGGCCTTAATGCCCCTCCCCCAAACAAATTTTAAAATTTAATAGAAATCACTTGTCTGGAATCCAATTCTAATTGAAAGGCCAAACAAATAGGCTATGTCTACACTGCAGGGTTTTTGCGCAAAAACCTGTGGAGCGTCCACACCTCAAATGCACTTTTGCGCAAGTAAATCAGCATTAAAATGGCAGAACAGAGGGCTTTTGCTGGTGTAGGTAAACCTCCTTCTACAAGGCATAACTCCCTTTTGCACTACAGCTATTGTGCAAAAAGGCAAGTGTGGACTCTCCCTGTGGGAAAAAGCTCAGGTGCTCTGATGACCATTCTGTGAATGGCCATCAGAGCTTTCTTGTGCAAGACCGTCCATGCAGTGTGGATGCTTTCTTGCACAAAATCACATCACTTTTGCGATGCACTTTGAGGTGTGGACGTGTTTTTGCGCAAGAACTGTTCTACAAAAGACTTCTTGCGCAAAAACCTTGCAGTGTAGATATAGCCATAAACAGGTTCTATGGCAAAGTTCTTCCAGTTTTAACAATTTACCAGGTATTAATTAGTAACACAGGATATTTTTAAAAAATAAAGATCAGAGTCTTCATATATCTACAACACTCCAAATAATCTGTTAAAAGAACACTATTCTTTCTGTATCTTAAGCCATCAACACCTAACATAAGAACATAAGAATGGCCATACTGGGTCAGACCAAAGTTCCATTGAGCCCAGTATCCTGTCTGCCTACAGTGGCCAATACCAGATGCCCCAGAGGGAGGTGTAACAAAGGTAATCATCACATGACCCCTCTCATGTCAACTATTTCCAGATAAACAGAGGCTAGGGATACCATAATAGGCATTGATGGAGCTAACCTCCATGAATGTATCTAGCTCTTTTTTGAACCCTTTTAAAGTCCTAGTCTACCCAACATCCTCTGGCAAGGAGTTCCACAGGTTGGCTGTTCACTGAGTAAAGAGAAACTTCCTATTGTTAGTTTTAAACCTGCTGCCTATTAATCTCATTTGGTGACTCCTAGTTTTTATATTGTGGGAATAAGTAAATAACTTTTCTTTATTCACTTTTTCCACATCAGTCATTATTTTATAGACCTCTATCATATACCCCTTAGTCTCCTCTTTTCTAAGCTCAATAGTCCAAGTCTTTTAAATCTCTCTTCATATGGGACCCATTCCAAACCCTAAACATTTTTGTTGCCCTTTTCTGAACCTGAACCTTTTTCAATGCCAAACGTTTACCTTCGTAAACTTTCTTTGAAATATAATCATGCAAATGTCATGAGTTAGGCCTATCCACATAATCCTTATCTACAAAAGCAACCTAACTGCTTTATAATAGAAAAACACCACTACAAGTAAAGTCAGATCCCACGTTAAGATCTGCTAATGCAGAATCTCTCTACCCTCTTTATTTGTCTGTCTCCCGCCAAACAAAATTTTTAGCTCAGGCTAACATCTCTAGGCAGATTGCCTCCTGTTAACAAACTCAACATAGCCTAAAGCAAGCTCTTTATCTTTCCCTCCTGATACTAGGTGAAAAATATTTTGGCCTAAAACTGCTGAGGAGTCACTGTTTTGTGTTTTCTCTATAAGTTTAACAGTGGGTGTTACATTATTCTTTCCCCTATCATATTTTCCTGACAGATTTAAGATCTTATAATTGTGAGCAGTTGGTTTGTAATTAATACCAACCCTTCCTCACTCCAGCCTCAACAAGAAAAGGGAAGATATATTTGACTAAGCTCCCTCTGATGCATTAATGAGATAAGGAAGTTTCCACAGCAGCATCCCCATCCCTCATATAGCCACATGTCTCCGTACCCCAGCATATCAGCATACCACCCCACCCCCATGCAGCCTGCTTCCCCACCCCTCCCCTAGCCCAGGAGAGATTCCTATGTCTCTCCCTTGCACCAGCAGTTGCAGCCCAGACAAGAGTGAGTCAGGGCAACCAACAAACTCCCCCTACATCACCACACAGATGCCACCACCCACCAACCCCCTTTTCCTCCCACCTACCTATCCCATGCAGTCTGCTCCTCCTCTCCTCCCCTTCCCTCCCCTCCCAGCCCAGCAGGGGTGCTGGGTTTCTCACATGAAACTGCAGCCAAACCCAGCTGCTGTAATCACACAAATCCTCTCCCAACCCAGCCAGGGTGCCCAATACTCCCTCCCACCTAATCCTCCTCCCCCCAGCCACTTATTGCCTCCCCTCTTCTTATGACCCCTCCCTACCAACTGGAAGAGGCAAACTCCATCTCTAGCATAGAACTGCTGCTGCTGCTGAGGGAGAAGTACCCCTCCTCCAGTAAGGCAACTCCCTGCGAAGCAGCCACTAAGCTCCTGTGAGGCCACATTGCTGCCCAGCTTATAGTGAACCCTGGTAATTAGGTAGTGAACAGTTGTTTATTATACCTGTATATTGTTTGTTGAATAAAGATTTAATGTGCCTGCATTTAATTGATCTTCAACATTTGCACATGTATTCAATAAAAATAGCAAATTATTAAGCATGACTTAGCAGTTTTCTTTTCTTATTTTTGAATCAATTATGAATTTTTTTTAGACTTGACATTTTTTGTAGGACCTAGACACTATGCCTAATGGATAATCTGGCCCTGACTCTACCTCTTCCAAGGGAAAACAGTACCAGCCCTATCAAAGGCCTTGCTTGCAACGATACATCTTCCCACAGTCTAAGTCTTACTGTTAGCTTGAATTATGCAACTAAACTGTATCTGTAAATGTCCAAAACTTTGACTCCAGTGCTGAACAGTCCAAGGTTGCTGCTATTTCAGAACAGCAGCTCTTCAAGTGGGTATCTGACTGTATTAATTCATGGTACCAGATCCAGGGTATTGAACCCTCTGAAGGCATCAGAACACACTTTTTAGTAGGGCTGTGTCAGCATCTGTAGCATTCCTTCACAGTGTGCCAACTATTGACACATACAAGGCTACTACATGGGTGACAGACCATAAACATGTCAAAACACTACACCATCATGCAAGGTGCCAGAGTGCACATCATAGTAGGCAGTTCAATACTGTCTACTACAAAAACACAACTCCAAAGTGCCCCCAACCACAGTGGGTACTGCTTTACATTCATCCAGGGTGGAGTGCCCATGCGGACAACACTCAAAGAAGAGATGGTTACTCATCTTCTGTAGTAACTGAGGTCCTTCAAGATATGTGTCCTCGTGGGTATTCCACTACTCCCCTTCCTCCCCCCTACTTTGGAGTGTGATTTGGAGGACTCCACTGTAGAAAAGAATGTGACGTGGTTGAGATGTGTGCACACCAAAGAGACACCAATGATGCTCTGAGACAGCAACTGCGCATGCATGTTCTGTCCAGGCGCTCTTACTGAAGATCTCTGATCAACTATGTCAGGATGCACCAGCACCTTGATTGGATGAACCATCACCTTGATTGGGGACACACACCTTGAAGAACCTTTAGTTACTGCACAAGGTCAGTAACCTTCTCTTATGCTACTTCACAGTTTTGTTCTGGTGAAGAACAAACTAGAATGCAGCCTAAAACGTATACTGTCATCTTAAAATGGGGATTATGATCACAACCACTATCCCCAGCAAAATAGCCATTGTGGAATGGGCAAGACAACATCCATTTTGAGTGTGCATTGTTTTTAATTCATGGCAATTGATGGAATTTTTCATCCATATCCAAGCCTAGGGTAACTCAACCCATAACTCTTGTGCATTGTGTAGCCTCTGGAGATATGGACGGATTTAAGTTACAAAGCAGAGAGTTCATTTATGAGCTTTGCTGACCTGAACAGCTGCACAGCTCCCTGCTGCACAGCATTTCAGAATATATGGAAGGCTGACCTTTCCTCTGGATAAGGCAGCCCCGTGTGGAGCAAAAATCCATGACCTTCCAGGGCTTGAGCAGCTCAGAACACCCAATACTTACTGATCTAGCCGACTAAGCATACTGTGATAAAAAGGCCAAACCAATACTGGAAAGCCAAGCAACTGAGACGGCCAGTAGCTTGCTGCTGGCCAGCATAGTGATCTGTAGGAAAATCGTTAAAGCTAGAGCTCTTTGAAGAAATAGTTGAATATATCCTCAGAGTTTGCTCTTATTCATTTACTTTTCAGGATGTCAAAGTTTACTAGCTTGCTTTTCCCATTTCACTAAAAGAGCAATTTAGTATGTATCACCATGTAGTGTGATGACATTTCAAAATGTAATCGTTTCATGAAACAATGTTATGATATTATTTTATCTGTCCAAGATTATTTTTCAAGAAAAATATGTCCGCCTCAGTAATAACATAAAGATTCCTCAATATTTGTTAAGATTTCAACCTGAAACGCTGGTTTTTCCTAGTCTCTGTTATAACAGTCTCTTCTGTCACAAAAACATCTCCTTCAGTGTGTGACATTTAAAATTTCATCATTCATTTAGGTCATTTTATATTCAAAGCAAGAAAAAGGTGCATGGTTGTCTTCTAGCTGTCTCTCTTTGCACTTTCTCTTACAGAAGGGGATGTACTATGAAATTGAAAGGGAATACATTTACAACTGATAAAAGAATATACTTTAAAGTAATATTTAATTTGTATGTAAAACTCACTGCCATAAAACATCAGTGAGACCAACAGTTGAGCAGGATTTATAAAAGGATTAAACAGTTATATGGTTAATGAAATATGCACAGTTAATTATGATTAAAAAGAATAAGGGATATAAACTCTTCTATTTTAGTCCCTGAACCAGCCACTAAAGGACATGAGTAAAGAGAAATATATCTGATTGATTGGCTTATTGTGCTAAAATGATCCTTTGAAAGGATTCTTGCACCTTCCTCTCAAAGGTCTGACTGATCACTTCTGGAATGATACTGGATTAGCTGGCACTGGCCTGATCAGCTATTGCAATTTCTGTGATTCTAACTTTAAACTTTCTGCCGTTTGCATAAAGACAAAAACATGAACATTTATATTTAGCCTACGGATTAGGGTTCTTTCTGTCCTAATACATTGATTGCATTGTACAGAATCTAGATTGTGTTTCCAATGATTCAGTTGAGGCTTGTCTGTATTCTAAAGCTACTATATATTAAAGTAGGGCATGAATTTAAAGTGCAATAGCTGTGTCTGAATAACCTCCATCTGTGGATCCTCTTGCTCTGAAATAAAAGTGCCTTGTTTGCTTTAGCTTACTGGAGTGTTCTGAGAGGATGCCACGTGTAGACGAGCCCTCAACGTGGTAAAGACCATTCTCTGGCGTGCTACGGTGTGTTAGAGCCCGTAGAAGATGAGTGACCAACCCCTGTATTTTCTTTCATGGAGGGAATGAAAAGATGAGTCTGCCAAAAAATGCAGACGCTTCTGCACAGGAATGTTCACGGGCTCTCATAACAGTCCTTATGGTGTGTGTGGATGATTGACAGCCCCAGACATAACATTTTGCTCAAAGGATGCACATGTATGTTGACATTTTTGAGAAGTAAAAGGATCAACTCAGAAGCTCTACACTCTCAATTTTTTCTGTTTTAATAGGTATTAACTTTAAAAAGTATTCAAAGATTTTAAAATAACCCTGGAGGCCAACTAAGAGTGTGACAAGTGTATGACTGTTATGACTAGTTTTGGGAACTCTAATGTGACTCTCTGTTGGTGTGCAGCCCCACAAGTGGGAAAGGGATCCCAGAGCTCCACCCTTCCCTCCAGGGGTGGGGGGAGAAGCCATCTTGATGCTTCCTTGTCCTGGCATCCTGGAGCTGCGAACTTAAAGAATCCATGTGCTGGTTTTGTTCCCATGACTCTTGTAGCTTGCCCACGTGTTTTCTTGTTCCAGGCATTTCTGCAGAGCAACTGCTTCCTTGCAGCTGAGCAGAAAGTAAGAGGCTTTTGGAAAGGCTAGGCTTAATTTAAATAGGCAATGGGGGTAGGGCAAGAGAAGGAAGCTGACACACTCCAGCAAGTCATTTGGCTCCATCCCTTTTGCAGAGGCCAAGCAGAGAACAAAAGGGGGAAGAATATGGGGAGGACATGCTCTTCTTTCCCCCTGCCTCCCACAATACATTTTGGTCTTCTCGCCTTCCTTGTGTCCAGTGAAATATTCTCCCCTGCTAAAGGGAGTGAGAGAGTGTTTTCAGAGCTGATTTCCAGAACTGGCCCTGCTTTACCAGCTCTGGAAGCAGGAGTCTAGGGTGCACTCATGCCAATGGGCTGCAGGCTATGTAAATAAAAACACCAACACAGAAACATATGTATACTTCAGGGGGAAAAAAGGTTCAGGTTTTAGAGGTCCAAGATGCTGGACTAGAGAGACCACTGTTATCACCCACAGTGTAAATTTCTAATGCCATTTGTTAGAAAAAATACATTGTAGCATCAGACCTCATGTAGCAAAAAAAGAACCCTCTAAATGATGTTATAAAGAACTAGAACTCTCTCTGTGGGTTAATTTTTACTGTGTGGTGTATCCCTAAGGTTCTTTCTCTATAATTCCATAGAAAAATTATTTTAAAAATATGTTAATTAGGTTGTGAAATCAAGCACCTGAAAATTACAAAATGTCAGTTTTACAATTGTTCATGAAATCTTAATTTGGCCTGATCTCTAGAGGTGCTGAGCACTGCAGCTCTAGACGAGAACTTTATATGTCAGCTGTGGATTTAGAAGCCTAACTAGGCTCCCAGTTTTGAATTTTTTTACCTCAATGCTTAATTAAGATATTTCAGTCTGAGAATTTTTGAGTCCTTTGTTTAAAATTATCAGCAAATTTATTGAAGGAAAGGGCAAGCCATTAAGGAACCAAATTAGTCTCTTTGTTCAAGAAATTCTCTAGTGATTTTCTTTTTTACATTAAGGTCTTAGCATGCTTAGCATATAGAGTTGCCTTATATATTGAAAATGTATACTCTTGGATTGAGGTTGAGATAGATATAGGAGACTGACTTGTTGAGAGTCTCTGGGTTAGGTTAAAAGGGGTTAAAAACAAGGGTGATCTCATACTAGGGGTCTACTACAGACCACCTACCCCAGTTGAAGAGGTGGATGAGGCTTTTTTTAAACAACTAACAAAA
The DNA here is from genome assembly GCA_032595735.1 of Pelochelys cantorii. Lineage (NCBI taxonomy): Eukaryota > Metazoa > Chordata > Testudines > Trionychidae > Pelochelys > Pelochelys cantorii. Next base: position 40,067,567 of record CM064330.1, read on the forward strand.
TCATCCAAAGCACAGGATTTGATGGTGATGGGGGATTTCAACTATCCAGACATATGTTGGGAAACTAATATAGCAGGTCACAAATTATCCAACAAGTTCTTGGACTGCATTGGAGACATTCTTTTATTTCAGAAGGTTGAGAAAGGTTGGGGTGGGGGGAGGGGGGAAGCTGTTCTGGATTTGATTTTAACAAATAGGGAGGAACTGGCTGAAATTTTGAAAGTAGAAGACAACTTGAGTGAAAGTGACCATGAAATCCTAGAGTTCATGATAATAAGGAATGATAGAAGGGAGAACTGCAAAATAGAGACAATGGATTTCAGGAAGTCAGATTTTAGTAAACTCAGGGCTCTGGTAGGTAAGGTCCCATGGGAAGCAAGACTAAGGGGAAAAATAACTGAAGAGAGTTGGCAGTTTTTCAAAGGGAAATTATTAAGGGCCCAAAAGCAAACTATACGACTACATAAGAAAGATAGAAAGTATGGTAAGAAACCACCTTGGCTTAACCAGGAGATTTTACATGACCTAAAAATAAAAAAGGAGTTGTAAAAAAAGTAGAAACTAGGTCAAATTACAAAGGATGAATATAAGCAAACAATGCATGAATACAGGGGCAAGATTAGAAAGGCGAAGGCACAAAACAAGCTCAAACTAGCTAGAGACATGAAGGGTAACAAGAAGAAATTCTGTAGTATATTAGAAGCAAGAAGATGACCAAGGACAGGGTAGGCCCATTGCTCAGTGAAGAGAGAGAAACAATAACAGGAAACTTGGAAATGGCAGAGGTGCTTAGTGACTATTTTATTTTGGTTTTTGTCAAGAAGATTGATGGTGACGGGATGCCTAACATAGTGAATGCTACTGGAAATGGGGTAGGTTTAGAAGTTACAGGCTGGGGACCGACTGGCTAAGCAGCAGTTGGTTAGAAAAGGACTTGGGGACTACAGTGCATGGGAAGCAGGATATGAGTCAACAGTGTGCCCTTCATAGAATCATAGAATCATAGGGCTGGAAAAGACCTCAGAAGGTCATCCAGTCCAGCCCCCTGCTCTAGGCAGGACCAATCCCAACTAAATCAACCCAGCCAGGGCTTTGTCAAGCCGAGACGTAAACACCTCTAGGGATGGAGACTCCACTACTTCCCCAGGTAATCCATTCCAGTGCTTCACCACTCTCCTAGTGAAATAGTTTTTCCTAATATCCAACCTGGACCTCTCCCACCGCAACTTGAGACCATTGCTCCTTGTTCTGCCATCTGTCACCACGGAGAACAGCCTTTCTCCATCCTCTTTGGAAACTCCCTTCAGGAAGTTGAAGGCTGCTATGAAATCCCCCCTCATTCTTCGCTTCTGCAGACTAAACAGACCCAACTCCCTCAGCCTCTCCTCATAGGTCGTATGCTCCAGCCCCCTAATCATTTTGGTTGCCCTCCGCTGGACCCTCTCCAATGCGTCCACATCCTTTTTGTAGTGGGGGGCCCAGAACTGGACACAATACTCCAGATGTGGCCTCACCAGAGCCGAATAATGACATCTCTGGATCTGCTGGCAATGCTCCTCTTAATGCAATCTAATATGCCATAGCCTTCTTGGCTACAAGGGCACACTGTTGACTCATATCCAGCTTCTCATCCACTGTAACCCCCAGGTCCTTTTCTGCAGAACTATGACTTAGCTGGTTGGTCCCCAGCCTGTAACAATGCTTGAGATTCTTCCGTCCCAAGTGCAGGACTCTGCACTTGTCCTTGTTGAACCTCATCAGATTTCTTGTGGCCCAATCCTCCAATTTGTCTAAGTCACTCTGGACCCTATCTCTGCCCTCAAGCGAATCTACCTCTCCCCCTAGCTTAGTGTCATCTGCAAACTTGCTGAGGGTGCAATCCATCCCCTCATCCAGGTCATTTATAAAGATATTGAACAAAACGGGTCCTAGAACCGAACCTTGGGGCACTCTGCTAGAAACCGACCGCCATCCTGACATCAAGCCGTTGATCACTACCCGCTGGGCCCGGCCTTCTAGCCACCTTTCTATCCATCTTACCATCCATTTATCCAATCCATATTCCCTTAACTTGCTGGCAAGAATATTGTGGGAGACCGTATCAAAAGCCTTGCTAAAGTCAAGGTATATCACATCCACTGACTTTCCCATGTCCACAGAGCCAGTTACCTCATCATAGAAGCTAATCAGATTGGTCAGGCACGACTTGCCCTTTGTGAATCCATGCTGACTATTCCTAATCACTTTCCTCTCTTCCAAGTGCCTCAAAATGGATTCCTTAAGGATCCCTTCCACGATTTTTCCAGGAATTGAGGTAAGACTGACCAGCCTATAGTTCCCTGGATTGTCCTTCTTCCCTTTTTTGAAGATGGGCAGTACATTTGCCTTTTTCCTATCATCCGGGATCTCTCCCGATCTCCATGTCTTTTCAAAGATAATGGCCAAAGGCTCCTCAATGACATTTGCTAACTCCCTCAGTACCCTTGGATGCATTAAGTCCGGACCCATGGATTTGTATACGTTTAGCTTTTCTAAATAGTTCCTGACCTGTTCTTTACCCACCAAAGACTGTCGATCTTCATCCCTTCTTGCATCACTTAGCGCATTAGTCCGGGAGCTGACCTTGTCCATGAATACAGAGGCAAAGAAAGCATTGAGTACTTCAGCTTTCCCCACATCATCTGTCATTAGGTTACCTCCTTCATCCAGTAGGGGACCCACACCCTCTCTGATCACCTTCTTCTTGTTAACATGCCTGTAGAAACCTTTGTTTTTATCCTTCACATCCTTTGCCAGTCGTAATTCCACTTGTGCTTTCGCCTTCCAGATAACCCCCCGGCATTCTCGAGCTATACATTTAAACCCCTCCCTGGTCATTTGTCAAAGTTTCCACTTTTTGTAAGCTTCCTTTTTGTGCTTAAGTTCACCAAGGATTTCCCCCGTAAGCCAATCCGGTCTCCGACCATGTTTGCCTCTCTTGCTACGCATCGAGATGGTATCTTTCTGTGCCTTCAGTAAGGCTTCTTTAAAATACTGCCAGCTGCCCTGGACTCCTTTCCCCTTCACGTTAGCATCCCAGAGGATTCTACCCATCCGGTCTCTGAGGGAGTCAAAATCTGCTTTTCTGAAGTCCAAGGTATGTATTTTACTACTCTCTTTTCTTCCTTGGTCAGGATCCTGAAATCTACCATCTCATGATCACTGCTTCCCAGGTTGTCACCCACCTCTACTTCCCCTATTAGTTCCTCCCTGTTTGTGAGCAGAAGGTCAAGCTGCACATGACCCCTGGTCAGATCCTTCAGCACTTGTACCAAGAAGTTATCCCCAACATTCTCCAAAAACTTCCTGGATTGCCTGTATACTGCCATATTGGTCTCCCAACAGATGTCAGGGTGATTAAAGTCCCCCACGAGAACCAGGGCCTGCAATCTGGAAGCTTCTCTCAGTTGTCCAAAGAAAGCGGAGAAGGCTAATTGCATATTAGGGTGCATTAGGAGGAGCATTTCCAGCAGATCTAGAGAAGTTATTCCCCTTCATTCAACACTGGTGAGGCCACATCTGGAGTATTGCATCCAGTTCTAGGGCCCCCACTACAGAAAGAATGTGGATGCATTGGAGAAGATCCAGCAGAGGGCAACCAAAACGATTAGGGAGCTGGAGCACATAACTTATGAGGAGAGGCTGAGGGATCTGGGTTTGTTTAGTCTGCAGAAGAGAAGAGTAAGGGGGGAGCAGTCTTCAACTTCCTGAAGGGAGGTTCCAAAGAGGATGGAGAAAGGCTGTTCTCAGTAGTGACAGATGGCAGAACAAGGAGCAATGGTCTCAAGTTACAGTGGGGAGGTCTAGGTTGTATATTAGGAAAAACTATTTCACTAAAAGGGTGGTGAAGCACTGGAATGGGTTACTAGGGAGGTGGTGGAATCTCCATCCCTAGAGGTTTTTAAGTTCAGGTTTGGCAAAGCCCTGGCTGGGTTGATTTAGTTGGGATTGGTCCTGCTTTGGGCAGGGGGCTGGAGTCGATGACCTGAGATATCTTCCAGCCCTAGGATTCCATGATTCTATGATTCTAACAAGTTAAAAATTACTTACAAAAGTTGAGATCTCTTCAAGTCACCAGGGCCTGATGAAATGCATCCTAGAATACTCAAGGATAGCATATCTCTATCCTGATAGAGGCGGTATCTGAGCCTTTAACTATCATCTTTGAAAAATCATGGAAGTCGGGAGAGATACCAGAAGACTTCAAAAAGGCACATATAGTGCCCACCTATAAAAAGAGAAATAAGAACAATCCAGGAAACTTCAGACCAGTCAGTTTAACTTGTGTGTCAGGGAAGATAATGGAGCAAGTAATTAAGGAAGTCATATGCAAACATCTGAAAGAAAATAAGGTGATAGGTAACCTTATGGTAGCCAGCATGGATTTGTAAAGAACAAATCATGTCAAACTAATCTGATAGCTTTTCTTTGGTAAGATAAAAAGCCTTCCGGGTAAGGGAGAAGCGGTGGATGTGGTATACCTAGACTTTAGTAAAGCATTTGATACGGTCTTGCATGACCTTCTTATCAATAAACTAGGGAAATACAACCTAGATGGGGCTACTATAGGGCAGATGCATAACTAGCTGGATAACCGTTCTCAGAGAGTAGTTATTAATGGTTCACAATCATGCTGGAAAGGCATAACAAGTGGGATTCTGCACGGGTCTATTTTGGGACCAGTTCTGTTCAATATTTTCATCAGTAATTTAGATGATGTCATCGAGAATAAGATTATTAAGTTTGCAGATTCTACCAAGCTGGGAGCGGTTGCAACTACTTTGGAGAATGGGGTCATAATTCAAAATGATCTGGACAAACTGGAGAAATGATCTGAGGTAAATAGAATGAAGTTTAATAAGGACAAATGCAAAGTACTCCACTTAGTAGGGACAATCAGTTTCACAAATATAGCATGGGAAAAGACTGTTTAAAGCATGGGAAGACACCATACTAGACACCATACTAGAGGCCCAACTTAAATGTATACCCCAAATAAAAAAACACAGTAAGAGACCTAACAAAGAACCACCATGGCTAAACAGCCATGTTAAAAAGGCAGTGAGTGAGAAAAGGGCAGCTTTTAAAAAGTGGAAGTCAAATCCTAGTGAGGAAAATAGAAAGGAACATAAACACTCCCAAATTAAGTGTCATAATGTAGTAAGAAAAGCCAAAAAAGAGTTTGAGGAACAGCTAGCCAAAAATTCAAAAAATGATAGTAAAATGTTTTTTAAATACATTAGAAGCAGGAAGCCCGCTAAAAAAGCAGTGGGGCCCTTGGATGATAAAGATATAAAAGGAGCGATCAAGGAAGACAGTGCCATTGCGGAGCGATTAAATGATTTCTTTGCTTCAGTCTTCACGGCTGAGGATGTTACAGAGGTTCCTAAATCTGAGCCAGCCTTTTTAGGTGACAAATCTGAGGAACTCACTCAGATTGAAGTGACATTAGAGGAGGTTATGGAATTAATTGATAAGCTGAATAGTAACAATTCTCCGGGACCAGACGGCATTCACCCAAGGGTTCTGAAAGAACTCAAATGTGAAATTGCGGAGTTATTAACAGTGGTTTGTAACCTATCCTTTAAATCCACTTTGGTACCAAATGACTGGAAGATGGCCAATATAACACCAATATTTAAAAAAGGCTCTAGAGGAGATCCTGGCAATTATAGACCGATAAGTTTAACATCAGTACCAGGCAAATTAGTAGAAACACTAGTAAAGAGTAAAATTGCAAGGCACATAGAAGAGCACGAATTGTTGGGCAAAAGTCAGCATGGTTTCTGCAGAGGGAAGTCGTGTCTAACTAATCCGTTAGAATTCTTTGAAGGGGTTAATAAACATGCGGACAAGGGGCACCCAGTGGATATAATATACCTAGATTTCCAGAAAGCCTTTGACACGGTCCCACACCAAAGGCTTTTACGTAAATTAGGTGGTCATGGGATAGGAGGAAAGGTCCTTTCATGGATCAAGAATTGGTTAAAAGACAGAAACCAAAGGGTGGGAATAAATGGTAAATTTTCACAATGGAGGAGGGTAACTAGTGGTGTTCCCCAGGGGTCAGTACTGGGACCAATCCTGTTCAACTTGTTCATCAATGATCTAGAAAATGAGGTAAGCAGTGAGGTGGCCAAGTTTGCAGATGACACAAAGTTGTTCAGGACAGTCAAAAGCAAAAGGGATTGTGAAGAACTACAAAAAGATCTCAGCAAACTGAGTGATTGGGCAGCAAAATGGCAAATGAAATTTAATGTGGGTAAGTGTAAGGTAATGCATGTTGGAAAAAATAACCCAAATTACACGTACTACATGATGGGGTCAAATTTAGCTACGACAGATCAGGAAAGGGATCTTGGAGTTATAGTGGATAGTTCTATGAAGACATCCACGCAGTGTGCAGCGGCAGTTAGTACGGCAAATAGGATGTTAGGAATTATTAAAAAAGGGATAGATAATAAGACAAAAGATATCATACTTCCCCTATATAAAACTATGGTACGCCCACATCTCGAGTACTGCGTGCAGATGTGGTCTCCTCACCTCAAAAAAGATATATTGGCATTAGAAAAGGTTCAGAAAAGGGCGACTAAGATGATTAGGGGCTTGGAAAGGGTCCCATATGGGGAGAGGCTAGAGAGACTGGGACTTTTCAGTTTGGAAAAAAGGCAATTGAGGGGCGATATGATAGAGGTATATAAAATCATGAATGGTGTGGAGAAAGTGATTATAGAAAAATTATTTACCTTTTCCCATAATACAAGAACTAGGGGACACCAAATGAAATTGATGGGTAGTAGATTCAAAACTAATAAAAGGAAATTTTTCTTCACACAGCGCACAGTCAACCTGTGGAACTCCTTGCCCGAGGAGGCTGTGAAGGCCAGGACTCTATTAGGGTTTAAAAAAGAGCTTGATAAATTTTTGCAGGTTAGGTCCATAAATGGCTATTAGCCAGGGATAAAGTATGGTGCCCTAGCCTTCATAACAAGGGCAGGAGATGGATGGCAGGAGATAAATCACTTGATCATTGTCTTCTGTTCTCCTTCTCTGGGGCACCTGGCATTGGCCACCGTCGGCAGATGGGATGCTGGGCTCGATGGACCTTTGGTCTGACCCAGTATGGCCATTCTTATGTTCTTATGTTCTTATGTTTAGGAAGGAGTACTGCAGAAAGGGACCTCGGGGTCATAGTGGACCAGAAGCTAAATATGAGTCAACAGTGTGACACTGTTGCAAAAAAAGCAAACATGCATTAACAGGAGTGTTGTGAGCACGACGAGAAGTCATTCTTCTATTCTACTCTTACCTGATTAGGCATCAGTTGGAGTATTGTGTCCAGTTCTGGGTACCACATTTCAAGAAAGGTTTGGAAAAATTGTAGAAGGTCCAGAGAAGAGCAACAAAAATGATTAAAGGTCTAGAAAACATGAGCTATGAGACAAGGCTGAAGGAATTGGGTTTGTTTAGTTTGGAAAAGAAAAGACTGATAGGGGACATGATAGCGATTTTCAGGTATCTAAAAGGGTGACACAGGGAGGAGGGGGGGAAATTGTTTTCCTTGGCCTCTGATGATAGGACAAGAAGCAATGGGCTTAAACTGCAGCAAGGGAGTTAAACTTCCTAACTATCAGGGTGGTTAAACACTGGAATAAGTTGCCTATGGAGGTGTGGAATCGCCATATCTGGAGAGATTTAAGTGAAGTTTGGATATACATCTATCAGGGATTATCTAGACCGTGCTTAGTCCTGCCATGAAGGCAGGGGGCTGGACTTGATGATCTCTCAAGGTTCCTTCCAGTTCTAATAGTCTATGATTCTATACTGTTAATTAATATAGGAGTGTGGTTTTGACTTATTTTCTTTAATAGTATCCATCTGAAACAAAACAGTGGTAAGAATTTATTATGTAGTATGCTATTAAATAGTAGACAGAAGAGGGAAATACTATGCTACCTGGCCTCAGACTAGAAAAGGAAAATGTAATGTGTCGTATTGGTCATGTATGCCATAGTGACAGGTAGATTGCCAGCTGGTAGCAGGTATGGTTTGGTTATTAAATGTGAATATAAAAACATGCATAAAAGTGTTTAAAAAAGAAAAGAAAAGCTACCATCGTAATTCTATTCATTATATCTCTTCATAGTGATGCAGTACTAGCAGTATAATATAACACAAGAGAAGTTATACACATGTGAATAGTATTTTGTCTAGGACCTGCTTCAGGATAATTTACCTACAAAAGTTACTTACGTATGAAGATTAAATAAATCTTGTCCAGCATGTACCTGTACGATTTTTGTGTTTTCTTTACAATAACTGAAAATAGAGGTCATACAAGGATAAGGTAAAGATCAGCAAGATGTCCACCTCTTAAGAGCTGCATATTCCAATTAAATCTGGTAATAGATCAATCCAAAGAGCAGGTAAGAAAAAGCATTTACTCTTTGTAGTTATCCATTATTACCAAAGGACACAATCTGTCTTCAGATGTGTAAGGCCAATAGTAGAAGATACATTTCTATCTGTTTCTATCTTGTGTTAACAGACATTTTTCTGCTGACAGATCGCTTACAGGCATCTTTTAACTTTGCTTTTACCTAAATACGTTTCTTTTCCATTAAAAATAAAATGTTGCCAATCTGTCTTGAAGTTTAAAAAATAGTGTAATCAGTTTTGCTTATCAACAGTGATCAGTTAAGCATAGTAGCTCTCTGATAATATGAAAGTACAAAATACGTGGCAGAATTACAAAAAGAAAAATGAAAATGTTTGGGAGATGACTGACATCTTCAGAGAAATGTTGTTACTTTTGGATTGCAGCTATTTAGACGCAAGCCATATACATATATTATGCAGTCCACTGTCTAATTGCCATGAGCATTGTAGTTTTTCCCCTTTTCATTCACAGAAGTACTTCATCTCCTACCCAAAGGCAGAAATTCTTCACCACTGGAAAGGTTATGGAGTCAGAAAAGCTGGCTATGTGGCATAAAAGTGTCATTGCGAAAAAGGACAATGTCTGAAATGTTGTGCTTCAGGAAATAGCATCACAATGCAGTTATTTGGTTCAGGGACGAACAAACATTCTGACACAAATCCTGGTCTACTTAGAAGAAAGCCATGCAGGAATATGTAATAATTACCCTTAAAAAACTGTCTTAAATCTTAAACTCTGTATTTACTTGGTATTTTTGCCTATTTCCATGGTGAGCTGAGACCCAAGAAATTCTCTTAATTAAAATAAAAATCCCCCTCACCTCAAAAAAAGTTTACAACCCAAAGAGAAATAATTTTTCCTGTCACCTCTCTGGGACATTCCTTTTCCCCTCTCTTGGTTGCCTGTCTTTCCCCAAGAATCTATTAACTTAGTTTCTTTCCCAGAGGGGAGGGAAAACATCCTTCTATCAGCAGAAACCTATCCTTCCTGCTGCAGCTTATGTATCATCTCTCCCTGTTTCTCTTTCACTAGAAGAGAGATTTTAAAGGACACTGGCAGTCCTTAACTGGCCTCAGAAGTCTCTCATTAACCCATACTAACCTTTTATTTTATCATAGGAAATAGACTTCATCATTCTAGGGCCAATATATCCTTTATATCTGTCAGGATGGATTTTGTCACAGTATGGAATCAGACATTTGCTAAGGGGCTATGTCAAGTATCACACACTAAGTGTGGGAGCTGTTTGTTACAGGGCAGACCAAATAGTAACTAACATGAATGACTTTCCCTTGGTACAACAATGAATATGCTAAAGAGACTGGCTAAGCTAAAGGAAATTATTTTTCCCCGGGTGGTCAATGGGGCGGGGATGGTTTGGAGAACAAACAATGGATTGTTGGAAGCTGCTGTTTAAGAGAAGCATGTTATCTGAACTAGGAAGAATCTGTTGGTCACTGACCATGAACAAATAAAGGAGAACTTTTTATAGAGGCACAGAGGGCAAACCTGAAGGCTGAGCAGGATGAAAGGAGGGTCCTGGGACCCTGAAAAGACTGGCCCAAACCCAAAGGGTCCTATATGATAAGGACACTGGAGAAGTGTTTTGTTATTTTTGCATGGATCTTCAAGTCTGTGCTTTCTCTAGGAATAGAATGTACATGCCATTTTAAAGTCACTTTGCAAAGCCTCCAAGGTCCTTGCTGAATTTGTTCCTTCAGGGTTAAACTGTAAACCAGAGTACTCCCAAGAATGGTGCTTTGGGAAAGAGCAAGCTTAGTCTATGTGGAAGAGTTTGGGAAGTTCAGTATGGTCTTTACTCTGGCTCAGAAGTGATTGGGAGAGGCCAGAGACAATGCCTGCATGCTGCTCAGACTCAGTGGGAATGTCTGCTCTGTAGCTAGGAGCAGTTTCTCAGGCCATGTAGACAGACTTGTGCTAGGGGACTAATTTGATCAAAATAGCAATGTGGCAGCTCACACTCTCAAGCCCTCCTGGCTTCCACCACCACCATTTGAGCTCAAGTGGCTCCCAAGTCTCCACCCTCACCATCTATACCACTATTTTTAGATTCTAGCTCAACTCCCACTAGTTTGTTTAGGGAGGCTTGCTCCCCAGCTGCAGTGACGACATAGTCAGTGGTTTAGAAACAGGCCCACTGACAGGAGAGGACAAGAGGCAATTGCCCCTGGGCCCTGCAATTCAGAGGAGCCCAGGAATCCCAGTGACGAGACTTTTAAAACATCAGCAGAGCTCTATGCCGCATACCCTGCGCAACTCTGAGAGCTGGGGGGAGGGTCCAATGCCGACATCTGGGCGGCACTGAGGGATGGCTTCTCAGCCCCGCTCCTTCTGCTCAAGGTTCTGCCCCCCCACCCCCAGGGCCCGGAGCTGTCCCCTTCACACCTTGACCCAGGTGCCTGCAGAAGCTCAGTCCCCTTGGTTAGAAGCATCAATATACAGCAGCCTGGTGGGTGAGGTGGAGCTCAATGAATTAGTCCCATGACAGATGCATTTTGATCTTTTTCTGCCAGAGTCCTTGTGCATATTTGAATCCTCATCTTTTCAGGCTACCAAGGATTTTTGGTTGTCTCCATACGTTGTTAGATACACAGTCTATGTCTGAGGACAAATGTGCTAAGCCTTATTTTAGTAGAATTAAACTTCCAATCGAAGAGGCACACTCACGTGTTCTGGAATCAGGCAGGCTATCATTTCTGATAATCTACACTGGCTGTGAATAACCAGCTGTCTGATTCCATAAACTGACTAGCAAGAAGGCAAGCACAGATCAATATATGTTGCACAGTATCTGTGCACAGTGTCTCATGCTCCAGAGAGAATCAACACAAGAAACAGGCTGATACATTTGGACAGAACATCATCCTAAAATGATTATTCAGAAATGAGATCAACATCTGTTTAAAATGAAATTCATTATCCTAGTAATATTATTCTAGAAATAGATTTCAAACCAGGCCAGAAACAGGAATTGCCATACCAGATCAGATTGTTGGAGAGTACCTGCTACTTCTGAGAGAGGTTCAGGAAACTCTGCTATAGGCAGTGATGGAATAATCTGCTCAAAGGACATGTTCTTCTTAGTCTCCATTAATCAGAGGTTGCCCCAGAGAATGAAGTTTTATATCCATAACAAAACTCTTTAGTTTTGAGTTGTGTTTTCCCCCGAGCCTACTGTACTTCACGATATTCTTGTTAACAAAATAAATGTCCTTTATGCATACAATCTCTGCGGTAAGTGTTTAATAACCACATTTTTACTACTATTGCCCATTAATTCCATTAGGGCTAGTAAATAGTTAAACAATTCTAATTTGTCAATACCTGTGCTAATAAAAGCACCATGTTTAGTTTGCCAAGAGTCATGAAGCATGGCATCTGTTATTTGAGAGTATTCAGACAATTGCTTGGTATTCATGAACATATTCATAAATCCTAAAAGTTTTACCAGAAATATTATTTTTCAGAAAATGGTACAGAAAATTCCTTAGTCACTGCTCATCATACAGTCAGGAAGTTTGGGAAGAGACAATGAGTTTGGGAAGGGATTTTAAACTCCAATGCATTACATGTAAGGCAGTCTTTATTAGAAACTAATATTCTAACTATGCCTGTTGTAGGGTATTTGCACCTTCCTCTGAAGCATCTGGTGCTGGCTACTGTCAGAGGACAAGATTCTGGTGTAGATGGACTAGGGAACTGTTCTGGTATGGTAATTCTTATGTACTATGGAAAACGAAGAGCAAAAGTCATAGTACATAATGTTCAACAATATTCAATGACTACTTCAATGAAAATCAGGGACACCTCACCAGTAAACTCTAAATCCCAAAATAAGCTAATTCATGATGAATATTTTTGCAGCTAGTATTAGGACCATCTCTAGACTCCATTTTCCTTTATTTGAAATGTTCTTATCTGACACTGGCTTTGATTCCCATCTAACCTTGTAAAAATGAAGCTAGGTGGGGTCACAATGTTCTGTGAGTTTTCATATAATTCTCACCATGTGGGGATAAAGTTGCTTTTGAAAGTATGTTCTCACAATTATTTGAGTTCTCCTCTTACTAAAATGTGCAAATCATGTGTTTATTTTTTGACACAGTAACATTGGGGACATACAGGTTAATAAGCAACTAATGAGGGATGCAACACAAGAGATAATACATAATTATCCAAAAATTCAGATGTTTATCAGTATCTTTCCTTTCTTCTTCCCTTCCATCCTATCTCATCTTTTCTGTTTTCTCCAGTTGGATTGGCATTCAACTGTTCTGCATTCAATAAATGGTTTCAGACCTTCAATTTTCCCTCTTCTGTGACCCTAACTGTGACAGTTAAAATTTTACTATGCAAATCGCTATAAAATTATTGTAGGGTATTATTCCAAAAGTTCTTTTCTTCTCCTCTGTCAAATCCTTTCTTTTTTTGTAACCATCTTATGGCTTCCTTCTCTCTTCCCTAGCTCGATGCTTCCTCCATCATACATTCAGACTAACTTTGAAATCTTAATGGTGGAGTTCATCAGTCTCGGGTCTGGTTCTTCTGCTGGGTTGTAGGCAATATGCACAGTTCAAACTCACTTTAGAATTTCTCCCGCCTATTTAGTCCCACATATATCTTACCCTTTGCCTTTTTCATCTCCAGTGAACAGGTGCATTCAGATGTTGCACGGAGGAAATAAGAGCTAGCATTTATTTGAAAAGATGGATACACTTCAATACATATATGCAGGTAGAAACATACAGCTGTCTGAGGGCCAAATTCCCTAGGCAGCCAGTCAGATTGTTGATAGTCATAGGAGATAATGTTTCAATCAGGGTTAAAGCTAAAACTCAAAATTAAGGACCATACTGTCTGCTGAACAAGAATCCTCAAGGGATTGATAATGGGCTATATAACTGTATGCATATGTTTGAGGGTGTAAACAAAAACATGGAGAAATACTGTGTGGTGTGGTACAAGGGAGTATAAATAAGATTAGTAGAATGAAACCAGATTTAGGATGGGAATTAGAAAAAATGTTTGACCAGTGAGAAATAGGAAGCTGAGGCTTATTCTTCCAAGGAATGTCCAGGAACTAGGAAAATAGCTACAAAATTATTGTAGAGAATTATCCCAAAAGCTCTTTTCCATTTCTAATTTCTATAAAACTGATTCACACAAGCAATTTAATGATGTTGTGATATGTTGTGATATGTTGACTCTTCCTATGTGCAAAGGAATCTCTGTGTCCCTGGAATGTTGTATTTGTAATTAGGTAACGCTTGTTTCTATTTGCTGAAGCCTAAAATAAAAGAGATTTTCTTTCACTTAGATTAGCAGAAACTGCAGTTGCTGCACCAACTGTTCTGAGTATGTAAATTGCTGCTGATTCTTCCTAATGAATGCAAGTTGTTGGGGCCTGATCCAAAGTCCACTGAAGTCAATAGAAAGATTCCCATTGGCACTTGGCTGGCAACTGTGCTGCTTTATCAGTTTTTTTCTGGGGCATGGATTGCCGTCTCATGCTCACATTTTCTGCAGAAGATGGGGGTGGGGAGAAGAGAAAAGCCCATTAAGTTTATGGAAATGAGGTATAATTCACATAATGTGCCACCAAGGTTATCACACAAAGTAATCAAACAAGACCAATCAAAGCTACACTGGCATCAGCAGATATATTTTCAAACACTGTTAGTCTCTGCAAACATACAAATGTGTCATTAGGAACTAAAGAAATCCTCATCAGCAATTTAGTTTTAAAAAACCCCACAAAAAACCTCAGAACACCTGCTAAGCTATTTGCAATCATTAGCACCCAAGTTTCATTTGAGAAGGGGCGGGGCACCTGAGGAATTCAGTTTATGGAAAGGATCAAATCAGCCACCTTAGGCTGTTCTTTTCAAGTTTTGTTAATGTTGCCGAATAGTTTTTAACCTTACAATGATTTTTAATTTTTCTTATCTTTACAAAAAAAAGGGGGGGGGGAGGTGAGGGGAAGTTCTTATGAAAAACTCAAACTGATGGCTTAGGAAATAATACTGAGTTTGGTAAAATTCAGTCTCATCTTTCTTTATAAATTATTGGTGAAGTAAATAATTAAATGGAGAGGCAAAGCAAGCATATACAGTGGCCTTTTTGCACATCTCTGCACATATGCATTCAGAGCTGTGAAAATTATTTACAGCATCTGATATATCAAGTTCACAGAACTGTTATTCAAGATGAGATCTCAGCCTGGTAACACACACATTCCAGTTTTCACTTTCTTTTCAGTTTAATAGAGTTCAGTATGGACATTAGCAGTGAACACTTTTATTTTTGTTTAATTCATTATTTCAAGAAATAAACTGATGATAAGTGTTAAAAGAAAAAAGTACCACAGTAAATGAATCCTAAATGTGGTATTTGAAGGGACTCAGAGCATCAGAGCCCATTGCTAGATCTTGTGGGAAATCATACAAGATCCCGCCAGATGTTATAATTTATACTCAGATTCCACAGTGATATTTTCAATATAAATGAATAGAGAGATAGGAACATTCCCAGTTTTGAAATGAGTTCCTATATGTCCTTGTTTTAAGTTTTTGCTGGCTACTCTGTTTCATTCAGCTCCAGACAGATTTCAGAGTTATGGCCATGAATTCAGCCGATCTATTAGCTTCTCAAAGGCAGCTCAGTCACAAAGAGTGAGTGCTGGTTTAGAAGTCCCATTTGAAAGTGACCCACAACAGGAGTGATACTCTTGAAGCCCTGGGACAAAATATGTGCTGTGAAAAATATAAAGCTTATTCATTTTCGATATCGAAAAGAAAGGCTAATCTATTCCAGTCTCCTTAGGGCTGAAAAGCAACAGATGCTTTAGGACAAGAGTTTGAAAGGCAGTATGAAACCATTAGCTATGGTAGACACATTTACAGTGTTCTGTAATTCTAGTTCACAGTAACTTACTCAATTTAAAGCTACTTTATAGCTATCATTATTGGAACCTGTTACAAAACAAAGACACACACTGTAGCTTTGTGACAATCTTTAAAACACATGCACAAGCATGTACACTTCTTTGCTAATTAGATATTCAGTTTCAGGAAGGAGTCAATTGACTGATTAGGATCATCACCCAAGTGAATGTCTTGTACTATTTATCATCAACTCTTTGCTCAGCCATCAGCTTTGCTCAGTTACATCAGGAGTTGACAGTGCAAACACAGGTGGGGCATGACTATAGTCTTTTCCCAGTGCATTAGCATGTAACTCAAGTTACTGAAAATAGAGATAACTAAAGGTACCTATCCTGATGTGTACCTGATGTCACAGTAAGGACTCACAGATGGCCAGCCTGGGACCTCAGTCTTCTCTCTTTCAGAGGTCTTTGGCTTTTGTGCTGACATGTGCTGAAGGAGACAGGCCACTTAATTCTATTTCTTCTGGGTGAACCACCTTGGTTTCTCTTCTTGGAGCTGCTGGCATAGCCCAAACAAATGGTAACTCATGCTTCTTCTGAAGATTTGAAATGTCCAACCAAAATTAATTTTTCTATGTCACCATCCAGTAAGGGGATGAGATAGAAGCTTTGGATTTGTTGCCACTGAGACTGAAATTTTCCAATTTCTTGATCAATCTATAATTGATTTCTTTATCAATGTATATTCTTGATAAATTTATTTCTTTATCAATCTGTATTCTTGACAAATGGATTTGTAGCTAACTTTCTCTTGCTCTTTCTCATTTGTCTTATAAGGGGCGCTGAAAGAAGCCTGGTTTACTGATGAGGGGAGCATTTGGGTAGACAGTGTGTGCACTTTGTTGGATCAGCAAGACAGTGGAACCCCTAGATTCAAATATACACAAACTTTTCTGAAGTTCAGCTTTTTTCTAATCTGGTCACATCATCCTGTGTAAAACAACTTCGGTCATAACAGTTGGCACAAGCATCTTGGTACATATCTTGAACACTATTTGGTTTGCTCTGGTTAGCAATGTACCTCCACAAGTCACAATCTATTAGCTCTTTGTGTGGTATCCCTGGCTCAGTATGGCAGATATACTTGTTCAAGTTGCAATTTTTCCATCAATATTCTGCTAGCTGCTGAAATTCTAGTTTAAAGTTCATATAATTTATAAAGTCCGTCCATATTCGTTGATGCTCTTTAAACTTGCTTTAACAGTCAATTGTAAAGTGCAAAGTTACTTCAAGAACTGTTGTTTTCCAGCAGGCCAGAATAGCTGTATACATTTTCCATTTCTGTTCTTGTTTAAAAACAATGAGGGACAGGACCTGGGTATGTGTGTCTGAGCTGAGTCTGTCTATTCTTAACCCACAATTATATTTATGATTATTTATTCTGTGGTCAAGAGTCCTTATAAACACAGTAGTTGGTTTCAGTCCCTTTTATTTAAAGCCTCTTTCTGCCCAGTGGCATTTCATTAACTTGATAGCATGCTTAATTTGCAAACATTAGACTTATTTCTTAAATTAAAAGAAATCCATGTGAGTACAAGAAGTTTCTTTCCTAACAGAATTGTCAATGATGTGAAGTCTGTCATTAAAATTTAAAATCATTTGACCAAAGTTGTATCACTTATCTTTGACTTCCCTTTTATAAGCATTTTAATTATTAGATTTCATCAATCATCATTACCATTGCTATCAACGAAAACAACATTTTCGGTAGCAGTTATTGCTACAAGGGAGGTGTCAGACCTTCTGGCATAAATATTCCTCTCTGATCCTTCTTCCTTGGTATTCCACAAAGTCAAAGTCTCTTTTAGGCCACACCCTAAATTTAAGACCAAGGGTGTGACTACACTGCACCTGGAGCTCGAAATAAGCTATGCAATTTGAGCTACACAAATTGTGTAGCTTATTTCAAATTAATTTTGAAATAGCTTATTTTGAAATTTGGCACTGTTTACACAGCACTTATTTAAAAATGAATCACTATTTCAAAACATCCCTTACAGGGATGTCAGAATAGCGAGCCCGTTTTATTTCAAAATAGCGGGCATGCTCAAAAGACACACAATAACTAATTTGGGATACTTCCGTACTTAAGATTAAATATGCTCTGAAGTTGACCAAAACTCAGTTCTTCAAATCCACTCACAGGCTATGTCTACACTCGCGGGTTCTTGCGCAAGAACACATCCACACTGCCATGTGCTTTTGCGCAAGAACATCCATGGCAGTGTAGACACTCTCTTGTGCAAGAAAGCTCTGATGGCCATTTTAGCCTAAGGGCTTTCTTGCACAAGAAACCACTGCCGCGCATCCACACTGCCCTCTTGCGCAAGAGGGCTTACACTTGTTAGAAAAGAGCGTAACTCTTGCTCAAGAAGTCCTCTCTTACCACGCTTTACTGTAAATCTTCTTGCACAAGAGTGGGGGGGCAGTGTGGACACTCTGTGGAAGAATGGCCGTTCTTGCGCAAGAACCCACCAGTGTAGGCATAGCCACATATTTTGAGGTTTCTCACTATTTGGGGCCTGCTCCAAAAACAAACTAGTAAGTCAACTCACAGATTTCTGGTGGGAGTTCCAGAATAGGTCTCCTTTGTGCACAGAGACTGTTTTCCTTTATCCATCATTTAGTTTGTTAATCTTAGAGACCCGGAGCAGAGTTCTGGCAAGCAGCTTGTTCAGAAAGTTTGTTGTCAAGGAAACTCCACTTCTGACCCTGAGGCTACGTCTACACTGCAGGAATTTGTCGGCAGAGGCAATGCAAATGAAGCGCTTATTAGCATTTCTTGCGCTCTCATTTGCAGTCTCCTCTGATCCATTTTGCAGAAGAGGATTTTGTGGAAGAAAACACAGTGTAGACCGGGCGAAAAACCTTTTTGCGCAAGATCCTGTATACAAGCTTTTTTGAGGAATAAGGGTTCTTGGGCAAAAGGTTTTTTTTGCGCAAAATGGCCCCATCTACACTGCAGTTTTTTGCACAAAAACCTCTTCTGCAAAACAGATCAGAAGAGACTATGAAAATGAGAGTGCGAGAAATGATAATGAGCACTTCATTTGCATTGCCTCTGCAGACAAATTCCTGCGGTGTAGACGTAGCCTAGGAGAGCCATCTAAGTTGTGATTTGAGCTCATTCTCACTATTTGATCTCTGAAAGGGAAGTGGCCATCTGAGTGCTTTAGAAGAGGAGCCCTTCTTATACCTAAATCATTGCATTGCCTAAAAGGACAGCAAGGCACTTCACTGTACCTGGAAAGGATGAACACTGTATGTGGCTGCTCATTATAAATGGATTTGTAACTAATTTTCTCTTGCTCTTTCTCATTTACCTTATAGTGCACATGGAAAAAAGCCTGCTATACCGACTAAGGGTACATCAAGACCGCTTTCCTTTTTTTTCATTTTTTGAGGAATACGGGTTCTTTCAAAAAAGGGTTTTCTTCATGAAAAAGGCACGTCTAGACTGGCTTTTTGGTGAAAAAACCTCTTCCGCAAAAAGGGTCAGAAGAGGATATGCAAATGAAGCACGAGAATATGCTAATCAGTGCTCCATTTGCATTTCCTCTTTTGAAAGAGGAAAGCAGTCTAGATGTACCCTAAGTGAGCACTTGGGTAGGTAAGATGGCACCCCCAGATTCAGGTATACACAAACTTTTCTGAAGAAGTTAAGCCTTTTTCTAATCAAAAGCAATTAGTCAACTTCAGTCCACAGGGGACTTCAAATGAATTCTGAATTGAGATTTACCTCTTAAATTAAATAGCAGACTTCCAGCTTTTTGCTGTAATGCTATCGTGAAAGCTATATTGTCATTTGATTTATCAAGCACTTCTTTGTCCGCCACTGCAAACCCACAGTCAAAAACATTTGATATTGGTTCCAGTAAGTCCCTTAAGCTCTTGTTCTCAGGAGGTTGACATTTTAATATGTCATCTTGCAGTGAATTGAAATATAATGCCGTGTCATTTCACTGTTTAATGGAACTCACATTTGTCTGGTCAAAATATTGTGTATTGCAGTGAAGTGAAATATAATGCTGTGTCATTTCACTGTTTAATGGAACTCATGTTTGTCCGGTCAAAATATTGTGTATACATAAAACTTCATTTGAGAACCAGTGAAGATTCCTCAGTGACAACTCGCAGTTCTCTGACATTTATAAAACCCAAGCACTTAACAGTGAGGAAATGAATAGTCAGGGGAATCATAAATCTTATACTGCCCAGATAATAAGCAAATACACTGGGCCTGATTCTCTGCTCTGTTAGTCTAATTCTACAGCATTCTGACTATACTGAAGCATAAACAGGTGTAACCATAAGAACATAAGAACATAAGAATGGCTGTACTGGGTCAGACCAAAGGTCCATCTAGCCCAGTAGCCTGTCTGCCGACAGTGGCCAACACCAGGTGCCCCTGAGGGGGTGGACCAAAGACAATGATCAAGCGATTTGTCTCCTGCCATCCCTCTCCAGCCTCTGACAAACAGAGGCCAGGGACACCATTTCTATCCCCTGGCTAATAGCCTTTTATGGACCTAACCTCCATGAAATTATCTAGCTTCTCTTTAAACTCTGTTATAGTCCTAGCCTTCACAGCCTCCTCTGGCAAGGAGTTCCACAGGTTGACTACATGCTGTGTGAAGAACTTTCTTTTATTAGTTTTAAACCTGCTCCCCATTAACTTCATTTGGTGTCCTCAAGTTCTTCTATTAGGGGAACTAATAAATAACTTTTCTTTATTTGCCCTCTCTACACCACTCATGATTTTATATACCTCTATCATATCCCCCCTCAGTCTCCTCTTTTCTAAACTGAAAAGTCCCAGTTGCTTTAGCCTCTCTTCATATGGAACCTGTTCCAAACCTCTAATCATTTTAGTTGCCCTTTCCAAGGCCAAAATATCTTTTCTGAGGTGAGGAGACCACATCTGTACACAGTATTCAAGATGTGGGCGTACCATAGTTTTATACAGGGGCAGTAAGATATTCTGGGTCTTATTTTCTATCCCTTTCTTAATAATTCCTAACATCCTATTTGCCTTTTTGACTGCCGCTGCACACTGTGTGGAAGATTTCAGAGACCTATCCACGATAACGTCAAGATCTCTTTCCTGATTTGTCGTAGCCAAATTAGCCCCCATCATACTGTACGGATAGTTGGGGTTATTTTTTCCAATGTACATTACATTACACTTATCCACATTAAATTTCATTTGTCATTTTGTTGCCCAATCACTCAGTTTGGTGAGATCTTTTTGAAGTTCTTCACAGTCTGCTTCTGTCTTGACTATCTTGAACAGTTTAGTATCATCCGCAAACTTTACCACCTCACCGCTTACCCCTTTCTCCAGATCATTTATGAATAAGTTGAACAGGATTGGTCCCAGGACTGACCCTTGGGGGACATCACTAGTTACCCCTCTCCATTCTGAAAATTTACCATTTATTCCTACCCTTTGTTTCCTGTCTTTTAACCAGTTCTCAATCCATGAAAGGACCTTCCCTCTTACCCCATGACAATGTAATTTACACAAGAGCCTTTGGTGAGGGACCTTGTCAAAGGCTTTCTGAAAATCTAAGTATACTATATCTACTGGATCCTCCTTGTCTGCATGTTTGTTAACCCCTTCAAAAAACTCTAATAGATTAGTAAGACATGATTTCCCTTTACAGAAACCATGTTGACTTTTGTCCAACAAATTATGTTCTTCTACGTGCCTGACAATTTTGTTCTTTACTATTGTTTTGACTAATTTGCCTGGTACTGAAGTTAGACTTACTGATCTGTAATTGCCAGGATTGCCTCTAGAGCTCTTTTTAAATATTGGTGTCACGTTAGCTATCTTCCAGTCATTAGGTACGGAAGCCGATTTAAAGAATAGTTTACAATCCACAGATAATAGTTCTGCAGTTTCCCATTTGAGTTCTTTCAGAACCTTTGGATGAACGCCATCTGGTCCCGGTGATTTGTTAACATTAAGTTTTTCTATTTGTTCCAAAACCTCCTCTAATGACACTTGAATCTGAGGAACTGTCCCAGATTGATCACCCACAAAGGGCGGTGCAGATTTGGAAATCTCCCTAATATCCTCAGCCGTGAAGACTGAAGCAAAGAAATCATTTAGTTTCTCCACAATGGCTTTATTGTCCTTGATTACTCCTTTTGTATCTCGATCGTCTA
Organism: Pelochelys cantorii; assembly: GCA_032595735.1. NCBI lineage: Eukaryota > Metazoa > Chordata > Testudines > Trionychidae > Pelochelys > Pelochelys cantorii. Next base: position 40,089,190 of record CM064330.1, read on the forward strand.
GGGGACCCACTTTTTTTTAGCAGGCTTCCTGCTTCTAATTTATTTAAAAAACATTTTGCTATTGCTTTTTGAGTTTTTGGCTAGCTGTTCCTCAAAATCTTTTTTGGCTTTTCTTATTACATTTTTATACTTGATTTGACAGTATTTATGTTCCTTTCTATTTATCTCACTAGGATTGGACTTCCATTTCTTGAAAGATGCCTTTTTGTCCCGCACTGCTTCTTTTACATGGTGGTTAAGCCACGATGACTCTTTTTTAGCTCTCTTACTATGTTTTTTAATTTGGAGTATACATTTAAGTTGGGCCTCTATTATGGTGTCTTTAAAAAGTTTCCATGCAGCTTGCAGGGATTTGCCTCTAGTCACTGTGCCTTTTAATTTCTGTTTAACTAACCTCCTCATTTTTGCATAATTCCCCTTTTTGAAATTAAATGCCAGAGTGCTGGACTGCTGAGGTGTTCTTCCCACCACAGGAATGTTAAATGTTATTATATTATGGTCACTATTCCCACGCGGTCCTGTAATAGTTATCTCCTGGACCTGATCCTGTGCTCCACTCAGGACTAAATCGAGAATTGCCTCTCCCCTTGTGGGTTCCTGTACCAGCTGCTCCAAGAAGCAGTCATTTAAGCCATTGAGAAATTTTCTCTCTGCTTCTCTTCCTGAAGTGACATGTACCCAGTCATTATGGGGATAATTAAAATCCCCCATTATTATAGAGTTTTTTATTTTGGTAGCTACTCTAATCTCCGTTAGCATTTCAATGTCAGTATCACTGTCCTGGTCAGGTGGTCTATAATATATCCCTACTGCTAAATTCTTATTATTGGAGCATGGAATTACTATCCATAGTGATTCTATGGAACATGTTGATTCATTTAAGATTTTTATTTCATTTGATTCTACATTATCTTTCACATACAGTGCCACTCTGCCACCCACACGGCCTGCTCTATCCTTCCAATATATTTTATATCCCGGTATGATTGTGTCCCATAGAGTTTCCTCATTCCACCAGGTTTCAGTGATGCCTATTATGTCACCCATCTTATTAGTCAGACTCCTCGCATTTGTGTAGAAGCACTTCAAAAAATTGCCACTGTTTATTTGTCTGTCCTTCTCTGATGTATTAGATTCTTGTATATGTGGTTGTTTGTCTGCTCTGGCCCATTGTTTGTCCTCTCCCCTCCTCTCTTTCTGACTACAGCCTAGAGAATCTCTATCTGTTTTACGTGCTTCTCCGCACCAATCGGCTTTCCCCCATCTCTTAATTTAAAAACTGCTCTACCGCCTTTTTAATGTTTAGTGCCAGCAGTCTGGTTCCACCCTGGTTTAGGTGGAGCCCATCCTTCCTGTATAGGCTCCTACCATGAAGAATCAATCCCCATTTTACCACAATACAGATTCATAGAATCATAGAATACTAGAACTGGAAGGGACCTTGAGAGGACTGGAAGGGACCTCACGGCAGGACCAAGCACCATCATTCTAGATCATCTCAAACAGATGTTCGTTTAATCTGCTCTTAAAAAACTCCAATGATGGAGATTCCACAACCGCCCTAGGCAATTTATTTTAGTGCTTAACAACCCTGACACTTAGGAAGTTTTTCCTAATGTCCAATCTAAACCTCCCATGCTGCAATTAAAGCCCATGGTGTCTTGTCCTATTATCAGAGGTTAAGGAGAATAATTTTCTCTTTTTTCGTAATTCCCTTATAGGTACTTGAAAGCTGTTATCATGTCCCCTCTCGGTCTTCTCTTTTCCAGACTAAACAAACCCAGTTCCTTTTAATCATTTTTGTTGCTTTTCTCTGGATCATCTCCAGTTTCTCCACATCCTTCCTGAAATGTGGTGCCCAGTACTGGACACAATATTCCGGTTGAGGCCCAGTCAGTACAGAGTAGAGTGGAACAATTATTTCTCGTATCTTCCTCACAACACTCCTGTTAATGTACACCAGAATGACACCAGAATGATGTTTGCTTTTTTTGCAACTGTGCCACACTATTGACTTGTATGTCGCTTGTGGTCCACTATGACCACTAGATTCTTTGCAGCAGTACTCCTTCCTAGACAGTCACTTCCCATTTTGTATGTGTGAAACTGTTTGTTCTTTCCTAAGTGGAGTACTTTGTCCTTATTAAATTTCATCCTGTTTACCTCAGACCATTTCTTCAGTCTGTCCCTAATCAAGTGGGAATTATGCCCTATCCTCCAAAGCACTTGCAACCCTCCCAGCTTCGTATTATCTGTAAGCTTTATAAGCGTACTCTCTATGCCATTATCTAAATCATTGATGAAGATATTGAATGGAACTGGTCCCCAAACTAATCCCTGTGGAACCCCACTTGTTATGGCCTTCCAGTATGATGGTGAACCATTAATAATTACTCTGAGAATTGTTATCCAACCAGTTCTACACCCACTTTATAATAGCCCCATCTACGTTGTATTTCCCTAGTTTATTTATAAAAAGGTCATGCAAGACTGTTTTTTTTATTTATTTATCTCAATTTCAGGATCTTAATATTATCATGTCAGTGATATTGTTATATAGGAAAAAAATTTTTCAATTGGTATTTGTCATTTCAAGAATTTATGTCATATAGTGTGCTGTCTGTTTAAGAACATGTCTGGGCTAACATATCCCTGATCCAATTTCTCTTTTACATTTTGTGATGTATAGTGCCTGTGTCAGGTGACTGTAGGCTGCTGGAAGGCATGCTGCAAGTGCTAGGGAATAAAAACATACAGGTTTTGTTCTGTGGAAGAAAAGACTGTATAAGTGTTATGGAGTTCTCCCCAAAGAAGCTGCAGAAGCAATCCAGGTAGGTGATGGAGAAAGTCTTTGAAGAAACAGGATATAAAAGCATTTCTGATTTTACTTTAGGGCTATGTCTACACTGAAGGCTTCTTGCACAAGAACTTTTTGCACAAGAGTTCTTGAGCAAAAGTTCTTGCACAAGAGCACATCCACACTGCCATGTGCTTTTGTGCAAAAGATGTGCTTTTGCGCAAGAGTGTCCATGGCAGTGTGGATGCTCTCTTGCACAAGAAAGCTCTGATGGCCATTTTAGCCATAGGGGTTTCTTGCGCAAGACACTGCTGCTGCCTATCCACACTGCCTTCTTGCGCAAGAGCTCTTGCACAAGAGGGCTTATTCCTCGTGGGGAGAGGAATAACTCTTTCGCAAGAAGCCCTCTTTTCCAACGCTTTACTGTAAATTTACTTGCACAAGAACGTGCGTGCTGTTCTTGCGCAAAAAGCCTGCACTGTAGATGTAGCCTAGGAGTATTGTTAAGGAGTCTAGCATTAATTAAATGTAGGCATGAAGAAAGATAATCAGTATAACGTAATCATATTTCTGAACAGTGAAGCTGAGTATGATCAAAGGAAAGCAAATCAGAGTGATGAACATCACAGGAATGGAGGTTGTTCATAACCCTGAAATGTTCATAACTCTGAACAACATGTTTGGGTTCTTCTTTTTAAAAAAAGTTTACAAGTGAACTCAACGCAGTTTTGAAACTTTACTATGCAGAAGAAAAATGCTGCATTTGACCATCTTAACATAAATTAAACAAGCACAGATGCAGTTTCCTTACCTTATCAAATATTTTTAAAAATTTTCCCTCTTTTTGTAGTTTACATTTAACACAGTACTGTACTGTATGAGGTTAATCTTTGCTGCTGCCTGATTGCATATTTCTGGATACAAATTAAGTATGTGGTTGACTGGTCCGTTTATAACTATAGTGTTTGTAATGCTGAGGTTCTGCTGTAGCTGGGTCACTGAACAAACAAATTCATAATACACAGTCCCCCTAACATGAGCTTCTCATAACATTTTCATATTCTTTTAACATTTTTGGTGCAAAGCTAAGGAATAGGGGGATGTAGGTGGGGTCAGAGCAGTGGGGGTGCTGAAGCAGTGTAGGGGATGTGGGGTTAGTGAGGTGCAGGGAGGGGAGTGGGGATTAGAAGGTAGAGAGAAATTAGGGTAAATAGTAGGTTTTGGGGCTCTGGTATTAGGAAAATGGTTGCTAGGAAGGGTGACTAATGGAAGGGGAAAGAGACTGGAGATTCTCTGGGCTGAGGAAAGAAAGGTGGGCAAAATGTTTGAGACCAGCCAAAGTACTATGATGGAGTATGTACTGAATTAGCCTTGGTTGTTCTACTTTATCTTCACCTTTTCTTGCCTAGTGTAGATAGCACTGGCTCCTGGAGCCCCTCCTACCATCAGACCAGGAATTTTGAGCACCTTATTCTTGCTGACTTTTTAGCACCAAGACCCCTGTATCCTTGGCTATGCCAACAGAAGCCAGAATGAGGCGAGCCTGAATAAAGCCCTGTCTTTTTAAAAATCCATTAAACATATATGAGGTTAAGCTATAAAAAAGTCTGCATCATAGTTGATATAAGTACAAAAATCAGACCTACACCCACATCAGTAAAAAAATAGTGACCAGCTCTTCCTAAATCACTACATTATAGCCCATTGTTGTGTGGGGTTTGAACATAGGAAAAGAGGACTTAGGACTTGTCAGCCGGTGGTCAGGGCAGTGAGTGGTGTGTGTGAATGATACACCCGAGACTTCAACTGCTAGGACTGGGGTCCTTTAGCAGCGGGCAACCTGGAGGAGGTTGACGGGCGCCCCAAAGAGTTACAGGGAGAGCTTTACACCTCAGACTTTGACTGCTAGGATACATGATCCCTTCGCAGCGGGCAGCCTGGGGAGGCTGAGAGATGCCCCAACGGATCTGTCCCCTGGAAGCGACAAGATCCAACGCTCAAGCTCTCCCTATATCTGTCCCTTATGACCGGCTGGAGTTCTTTTTAAAATTGTGCTTGGTTCTGTTACAGCAACTGAAGGAGTCAGGTCACAGCTTAAACAGTTACTATTTTATTGTTACAGGGTAAACTTAGCTGTTAAATGCTACTACTGTGTTACAGATAACACAGCCACTACAAAGGACAGGACAGAAATTACACTAATAAGTCACTTACAGGTACCATGAAACCCTTTTGGTTCTCTGAGCTCTTACTAAATGCATGCAAAATAGACACCTAGCAGGTATATATTCTCACCCCTGCGTTCCAGACTTGGCGTGGCCAGCGTCTTTCTCTCAATCCCTCGGGAAGAAGTAGGGCGAGGTTGGGCGTCCCACAGACCTCGGGAGACAACCAATACCTGCCAGCAGGTATAGATGATTGGAGCTCAAATGGGGTGGGCTACTAAACCCCTCTCTATACCCCTTGGGTCACGAAGGCTTCTTCCTGGTCTCAAGTGGCCAATTAGGAAAAATGGCTTTGAATGCCAAGTTTCCCACGAAAGGTGCAAAGCATAATTCACACCTGGGAAAATGCAGACAATGGGCACCTCTAGTATGTGATGGGCGGAGATTCCTCTCCTGGGACAGTGTAGGCGTGTCAATTACTGGTGCTAGCCATCAGGGCGGCAGGAGGTCCCCTGGTTGTCAGCTAGCCCATCTACTGTCTGGTTTCTGTTTATTAGAGTCAGGGACAAGCAGCACCCCTGCGTTCCCAGGGCATCAAAGGCTGACTGCCTTTCTCTTGCTCTCTGGGGGGGGGGGGAACAAGATGGGGTTCATGTCTGGCTACAGGACTGGAAGGGACCTCTTAGATTATTGAGTCCTGTCCCCAGGAATCATATGCAATCACATCATATAGTCCCGATTATCAAATTTATTAAGCTCAATATTATAACCAATAAAGATGTTTCCCCGCTGCTCCTACTGGGAGGTTGTTCCAGAACATCATTCCACTCATTGGGGGGTGTAAAATTAATAGGGATCTGGAATGGCCTTGTTGCATTAGTGGTTTAGGGTTCAGCCACAGCATTATGCTTAAACATGCTTTTTCCCTTCGTTTTGCAGCGTAGGAAAATAGATAAGCATGCAGCTGCTCTAGTTTGTTGTGTCTTTTGCTTATCCTCACTGGTGCTGTGTAAATCTCTTCAGGGTTAACATCCTTGTAATCTCTGTAACCTTTTAGTTTGTAGCATAGGAATGTGTTGATTTAATTAGAAATGCTGTAAATAGTAATTAGGGGCAGGTATAATTGTATTCATTATTTGCTTATTAATATTCATTTTATGGGAGTTAACATTATTAATTAATAAGGCTTTAGGAAAAGTAGAGATAGACATGTGAATTTACATACTAAAATAGATCAAAGGGTCTGACTAATGCCAGGTTGTTGCCACTCGGACATTGTGTTGAATGTCCAAGGTAAACATGCATAGGCAATAAAGCTGTCCCTTTTACCATCTGCTCCTGGGTCACCTGTTTCTTCTCCAACACTCATGGTTAGAAGTATCCTTCTAATTATTTTGGAATAACATCCAATGTGACATCTGAGCTACAGTACCCAGGCACACTGAGGTGAATTAAGAAGCCATAGCTATTTTGTAGCAGAGTTATTTAATACACAGTAATGAATGTCCTACTCTTTAAGGCTATCTATTACCACAAATGTTCAAATCATTTTCATTTTTAGAGGGAGATTTAGCAATACCAAGTAATGTTTAAACAGAGACACTCAGGAGTCAAGGTGCAGATGGAGAGTTCTTTAATGTCTTTGTTGGGCTAAGAAATATGCCTTGTGGTCTGCTTCTGAAAATTCCCTTTTAAAAATATGGCATTATTTATTTTACCTTTCCACCCCCTGAAAACATCCACCAAAGTTTGCACAGTCATGGAATGATGAACTTTTCTGTTGATGTATTCCCTGATCTGAAGTAGTGGACAAAGATTGGGCATTCCATATTCCCAACACTGTACATGAAAGCCAAATCTTTAAATACCTCAATTGACCCTGGACACATCTGTCAGCTGGATCACATGCATTCTATATATTATCATGTATATTCTCTCCACAGAAGCAACCCCTATGTGGACTGCCATATACTAAATGTGTCTCCCTCTGGCCAATAGCTATTCAAGGTAGCCATTTTCCATCATGTGATTGATGCTTTCTCACTGAGTGGAGCTTTTATTCTGGTTTTCTGGAGCTGTAGATATTAGGATAGCTCCTTCCAGATGTAAAGTCTTCATAAGCTGGGAAGGAGGGTGGGGGATCTCACCAGGAAAGAACCAGCACCAGGCCCAAGTCTAGTTCAGGCTCTTGCCACAGGACACAATGTATTCAAACACAAAACTCCAAAGTAACCCAAAACAAAGTGACTCCCTTAACCACAGGAGCCCACAGTCTCCAGGGACTTTGCCTCTTTTAGCCCCCAAAAGAGGACATGCCTCTTCCATCTGCTGTTTCACATGACAGGCGAGCAGCCAGTCCAAAATATTCTGCTATGATTCATCCTCTCGTGGTAGCCTGCTTCATCTTAGTTCTTTAGCCACTTACATATCTCAGGAATAACGTTGTCCCCCCACATCTGTAGTTATGAGAGATTGCTGACCAAACTCAGCCCTCTAACCTCTGCATGTAATTTGTATCAGTTTCATTCTGGGCACTGGGAGCAATGGAGTTGAATCACAGACTTGTAGCATGAATTCCTTTAACAACTAGGAGTTGTCTACATTAATTAGTTCTCTGCAAGGTGGTGCATGAATCTGCTCTCCACTAGCCTGCCACAGACTAACTGTCCATATGGATCCTGTTGATGTCCATTAACAATTTTTAAATGTGGTTTGATCTAGTAATCTTTGAAATGGGATGAACTGCTAATGCACACCTGCAGTTTTCCACCTGGGCAATTAATTCATAGCAATTAATAAACTAATTCATACTCCAGTTTGCTGTCAACTAAATGTTTGTGTAGATGAGCCCTTAATCTTGGACTCTGAATCACCATATGTTTTTCCAGAATATACCCCACTGCCACCTGGACCTTTTGAGATTGTTGGCAACAAATTTGCAGGACTGAGTTTTCAGGAAAGTATTGCTGAGAGAGTTTCTCACTTCTGAAATTTTTGGTCGGATAGAGACAGAGAGAGAGAGAGCCCAGTAGAGCCAATGTTAGAGTAGTTGGGGGCATTCATGTGGGATGTGGCAGACCCAGCTCTAAGCCTGTACTCTGCCAGATCAGATCAGAGACTTGATTGATTTATGTAGCCAATCTCTGTTCCCTCCTCTGTCCAAGTGAATATTTAATTATTTATACAAAATTGAACAATTCCAGCAGGAGAGAGTGAGAGAAACTGATTCTGCAGCTTGGTGGCTGAGGCACTCAATTGTGTTGTGGGAGCCAATGTTCAAATCTCTGGTCTGCCGTGGGCAGAGTGGGTCTTGAAACACTTTTCCACATTCAGGTGGCTGCCCTAACCCTTGGGCTATTGACTATTCTGAGACATGCATGCTCTGGGTTTTGTTTGTTTGGTTTTGTTTTGTTTTTTCACAACAATTTTTGAAAGGTTTTGATTTCAAAATAAATGCTGAACCTTTGAAATATTTGGCTAAACAGAATTTTTGTTTTCTGCCAAGCCCTAACTGCAGGATTGGGGCCTATGCCTGTCTTAATTATAGAGCTACTTTATTAATAGATAGAAGCACATCTCTCAGAATTTACAAAGGTTGTTTGCATGTTGGGAATTCTTTCAGTGATTTGAGGGATTTGTTCAGAATAGACTGTTATCTTTTGTAAAGGAATTAGAAAACATTACACTGGGAAAAATTAAAAAAATTGGATATTTATTATTTTAAAAGTATAGGATAAAGTTTTAAGTTTCTTGTCTATGTTTAATGATGTTTGTAAATAATAAGCAGCAATAGACAATTAGTATTTAAAACAGAAGCTTGGTAGGCAAACTGCAATCTGATAGTGAAAAGTTTAGTTAGAAAAATACTTTTGAAGTTGCATTTTTGTGAAGCAATGACTAAATCCAGGAAGAAGTTTGGCTTTTCAAGTTTGTATTCTCTAAAGATGTTCCAATTGCTCTTAATAATTATTTTTCCAATTAAGTGTCACTTTGCATTTGCATAGGTATCAATATAACTTATGTATGGGGACACCATTGATACATTATGAGAAAATGACAAAGAAATGATGAGCGACAATGAGAAGGAATAATGAAAAGTTGGCTCCGGAGAAATGAAGTTTCTTTTCAGTAATTTTAGCATCATTAAAACATTTTAAAAGTAAATGGATCTAAGTTTAATGGAGATTAGATTTTTAAAGATTTTTTCTAAGTTCCCTTACTGGTTATTAACCACTTTTATTTGATATGCTGGTGAAATCATAACATGAGGCATCCTATGGCAATGAGTAATTGTAAAGAGAAAGATGATATCAGTAGGCTTTTTAGCAACAAAATGCAATATTGCAGACCCCAGATTATGGCCATAGGCTAGTGCATTCTACAATTCCATGATCACAGAAAATGCTACTATGTTTTGCTCTGTAGAAACAGCAGCATATACTGTCAGTGTGAGATACTTTTATTTTGCTATAGAAGAAATAACAAAAAGTATAGGTATGGCCTTAACTTTAGCAATTCTTGCTTTGCAGCTTTAACAATTGCTTAAGGTAGCTTTTAGCATGGAAGGCTCTACTTTGGTAGTAGTTTTACATTAGAGCCAGCTGGTCAACCAGAGTAAACCAGCACAGCTCTAACCGTGTCAGCAGAATGATGATGGCAATAGAGTGTTGCTGAGAATCTTGCCCCATGTCATTTTTTAGTAGTGTGAAACATTCTATTAATACTCAAACATCATAATGTCCACCACATTTTCTAGCTATTCAAACAGGTTTGGCCTTAGTATTAGCTCAGCCTAATGTATAAGAAAGCCACCATCTACTTAAAAAAATGTGTGTCCTTTGCATTTCCTACTAGAGCTAAGGTGAAGATCATTTAATTGTCCTCTGTTGAACACTGTGGCCATTCTGCAGTTAGAAAATGAAAAATAATGCATGATAATGATAATCACACATTTGTATTGGTGAACCTATTCACACACTTGGATATTGTGTTAAGATATAGAACTGTCTTTCCCACTTCATAGTCCTAAAATGTAGAATTAAAATAAATGGTTGATTTCATTACTTCACCCACCAGCCATTGTTTATTTCAGTGCTTTGAATGGCATCAGAGTTTTGACTGGGTGAAGCTAAAAATGGCTTATATCAAGGGTGTGGAACCTAAGGCCCGGGGACTGGATGCAACCCCTGGATTGCCTGGATCTGGCCCCCAAAGCTCAGCACTCCCCTTAGCATTGGGTAGCCCATGCTGGTATTCCAGCCCCCCTCCAGCTTCTCACTCTTGTGGGGCCTATAACTGATTTTTCTGTGGTCAGCGGCCCCCAATACAAAAAAGGTACCCCACTCTGGCTTATATGTATGCATAGAAGTTGTAATCTCACCACAGTACAACCTTCCTGTCATGGAGGAATGCAGATAGATCTAACTTTGGAAAAACTGTCCAAACTCAGAAAAGAGTCTATTTTTGTCATGGATTCATCTAGAAAGCTGTTTTACTATTTGTTTTGTAAATAATATCTTGATACTAAACCCCTCAACTTTATTGCCACTTTGTAACTTCCTATGAAATCAATCTCTTTTCTCATACTCTGAAGATGTCTGTTTAGCCACAGACTACAGGTACCAAATGAGCAGAGGGAGTGCAATTATTCCGTACACTGCCCAACCACATGTGTTACAACATCACCCTGGAGGGATCATCTCTGGGAGTGAGGGCTGGTTTATTTCTCTTCATAATCAGTTCTTAATCTCTCTGAGAAACTGTCAACAAGAATTATGTGCCAAATGTGGGTGTTGACTACTAAACTATCCAAGGCTAAAGTGCCTGGCTAAACTGCTTCAAAAATTAGATCACAAATAGTTTGGACCTAGTGATGCTTTTGTTGTGGCTCTTGTAGCACACTATTGTGGCTTTGCAGACAGTGTGCTTTCTCATTCTTGTCAGCAGCTGGAATTGCATGCTGGCGCACTTTAACATCTGGTACATCTTCTGGTTACTCCCATCCTGGGTCGCATTCACTCTTTTGAACTCTAGGTGCAACACTCTCTAAAATATTGCTATTACAAGACTTTTTTGATTCCTGTCCAAATGAAACCTCCACATCTTGCCTATCACTGCTAGGAATTTGACATAGATTGTACGAGAGAGAGCTGGAATTAATTTTATGACTTCCTACATATCAGATATATAGACTGAGTGAGTAGCGTTATTTTCAATCCCTCTGCACATTCACATACACCTAACAATCAGAGGACTAGTTGTTCCAAAATGTCACTATTCTCTTGTTTTTGTACTCTCCAATACTTGTGGATACTGACTTATTGTAGATGGCTTTGTACCTAAAGAGATACCATAGTCGCTCTTCGCTGCAGAAGACAGTTGTAATATCTTTGGGTATCTCTAAACTACAGAGTTTTGTCGGAAAAACAGCCGTTTTTCTGAACAAAGCTGAGTTACGTCTGCAAGTAAATCGAAAGAACAGAGATGTTTTTCCGATGTTGGTAATCCTCTTTCTACAAGGAAGAAATCTTTTTCCAAAAGAGCTCTTTCGGAAAAGGGGTGTGTGGACGGGGAAGAAGGAGTTCTTTCGAAAGAAGAGGAAGGAGGAAAAAGTACCCTGATGGCCACTCCATCCGTACTAATCACAGCTTACATGTGAGATAGCGTCCACACTGAATGGACGCTATCTGTCGAAAAAGCAGATCGCTTTTTCAGTGGGCATTTGTGTGTGGACGCGCTCTTTTGGAAGAAGTTTTTTTGGAAGATCTCTTCCGAAATAAGGGTCTTCTGAAAGAAGCCTGCAGTCTAGACATAGCCTTTGAGTACCACATTGAGTCAGCGCAGACCCCAGCTACACAGTCTCCCCAGCCATTAGCACTGCTTGCTCTTTTGGTGACTGAAGAGGACTGCAAACCCTTTCTGGCAAGAGAAAGTTGCAACTGCCTTGTGAACAGCAGGCTTCCCCTTTGGAGCCCTGTATTATGTCTTGTGGTGCAATTCAGAGTAGTGAGAGGTTAGCATTACTTGCCTGGTAATCCTGGTGCAGTAAATGCTCTTCTGTTGTAGCTCGTAGCCTGGACACCAACAGCTAGCAGACAAGCATGTCGTTCCCGGAGTGTCTGTGAGCTGTTCAGCCCTGATTCAGCATTCTGAGCCCACCAGCCTGGCTGCAACAAAACAACCCCATCCTGGGTTCCACAGCCTTGGTTACTTCTTGTAGAGTGATCCCAACATGCCTCCAGTCTGAAATTTCCCCAGAACCATCTGTCCTGAAACGTCCAGCCCTCTCCAGAAGCTCTCAAGGAATTAAAAAGATGTATCACAACCTTAAAGAAATAAGGCACAGCTAATCTCTCTCTATTTAAAACAAATTTTCCTGTGTTATCCTGTCCCCCCAGCCTAAGCAGAGTCCCCAGAAAGGGAACGGTGCTTCTGGCTCAGAGTTCCCCTGGCTCTTCCTCGGGGGGCACCCTGGGCTCCCCGCTGTCCCCCAGCTCCCCTTCACGAGGACCAGGGGGTGGTGGCAGCAGCTCCTCACTGCACTCTGGGGCTCCAATGCTCCAGGACCCAGTGGGGAATCGCTGCCTCCGCCTGACCCATGCTCAGGCCACTGCTTGCCTGGCACTCCAGCCTCGAACCCCTCCCCACAAGATTACAGCGCCAGCACCTGCTTCCTGTGGAGGAGTGGGGAGAGGAGAGAGCCCCGAGACTCTGCGCTAGATCCGACTTGCAGGAAGCACACATGCTGTTCCTTTCCTCCCCACAGGAGTGCGTGCATTTCCCCACAAGCCAAATCCAGTGTGGAGCCTCAGGGTTTCCTCCTCTTCCCCCACCCTCAGAGGAAGCCAGTGCTGGCGCTGTAATCTTGCGGGGGCTGGGGGTTTGAGGCTGGAGCACCAGGCAGCTGACAAGTATTATTTTCTTCTGAAAAGCCAACAACAGGCAGCACTTACAGGTGTTATAAGCAGGCCTGATTATGGGGCGGGGAGCGGGGGCAAAGAGGACCAGCTGTCTCAGGGACCAGCAATTCAAAAGGGTCCTTTAAATCATTGTCAGAGCTCTGGGCAGCTCTGTGGGTGGGAGTTAGGGGGCACAATGTGGTGTGCTCCAGGCAGCGCTGAAGGCTGGCTGTCTCCAGCCTCACCCCTTCCACCTGAAGCCCTGCCCCTTCTGGGAGCATTGAGCCAGCCCCCCACACCTTGCCCAGGGGCCTGGTGAGTCTGTCGACCCAACTGGTTACAAGCTAAAGATTGTAGCAATTAAATTCAAAGCCAGTCCATATGAAGAACTACATTTCTGTTCAGAAAATAATAATGCCGATATAGAAGAAAACACTTAGATTATGCCTCACATCATTTTTGACATTTTTGGAAATGTTACTTTGCAGAAGGCCTGGCAGTGCCGGCTACACTAGGGCTGTGTCTAGACTACATCCCTCTTTTGACAGTGGGATGTAAATTAGACACTTTGAAATTGCAAATGAAGCGGGGATTTAAATATCCCACGCTTCGTTTGCATAATCGTGTTATGGCGCTCTTTCGAAAAAGCACCATTTCGAAAGTAAAACCGCGGTCTAGATGCGGTTCTCTCAGAAATGGCACGCTTTTTCAAAAGATCCTGTACTCCTCAAAAAATGAGGCTTACAGGATCTTTCGAAAAAGCCTGCCTTTATTGACAGAACTGCGTCTAGACTATGGTTTTACTTTTAAAATGGTGCTTTTTTGAAAGAGCGCCATGACGCGATTATGCAAATGAAGCATGGGATATTTAAATCCCTGCTTCATTTGCAATTTCGAACTGTCTAATTTACATTCCTCTGTCAAAAGAGGGATGTAGTCTAGACATAGCCTTAGATAAAACTCCTACTAACTTCCAACAACTGAGTAAGAATGATTTCCCTCCCCCACCATAGTTAATGGAACAGTGGCCTATATTGGTTGATAAATTACTCACTTGATCTGTTTCTTAACACTCTTCTCCTCATTGTTCCCACTTGCATTGAAGTCAATGGGAGCTTTCCTTTAACTGCAATAGTAACAGAACCATGCCGATAACATGGCGGGGTTATGAAACAGGATGACACCTTTATTGTCGTCTTGCCAAAATTTACGTATCTACTCTGAGTATTTGATGATAGTGTGTAGCCACACTGGTGCATTGAAAACAGGGTGGAAGCATGCTGACTAGTGGGCATTGCATATGGCATGAGCACAGTACCTCTTGTAGTTATTATACTGGGAATACAAAGAGACATGTGTCAGTTTGCTGTGTCCTTAAGAAGACTCTGTTCTGAGGAAGGGAGAGAGCCATAGCCCAACTTCTTGTCCTTCCCACTTCGGCAAATTGAAAGCTGACAGCTTCATTAATCCTATTTATGCACTTCAGTGCCCTGTTTCTTATCCCTTCATTATACAAACATTCAGGGGCCAGGAACAATAGGTCCCTTAACTTCAGTGCTGAATCATGTACCCAGCACTTTGAAATTCATGCCTCCAGCAATGCCAGGCTTACCTTGCTATGTGCTACTATTTAATGTATTTGGACTGCTGCTAAGATATATGTACGTTAGTAGCTGTGGAAGAATATAATACCCTCTGTATATACCCTCAGGAATATAATTTCCCTCTGTAATTTATCTATGCTATATTCATTTTTACTGATGCCTTCTAGCTTTACCATCTTTAAACCAACTTGTAGTGTTTGTTTTCTGTCCTTTAATAATCTCAAGACCATGCATGACATGTTGAAACTTTGTGTTATAGCATTAGTTATAAAATAGTCTATTAAATCAGAAAGGCGCTTTTCATTGTATTCTGAATAATCCTGAAACATGGGTGGAGGGAATCAGTTCAAACTATTCAGTTGAACTGCTTTTTAATGTAGAGCTCTCAGTGTTTGACAATAACAGAGCATTCTGAAAAGATGCAGATCACTGTAGAAGCTAGACCTGAGATTTTTCAAAGGAGCCATCAATAAGATTTGTGTGCAAAATTCCCTGAAGTTCTTTTAAAATCCCAGCCCATTCTTGTTTTCTCTTATGGTGGTGGAGTCAAATAGCTGAGTATTTCATTAATGTAAAGTAAGGCAGACTCATATCTTCCAGACAGGGAATTAATAATTTTGGACAATCAAGGAGGCATGCACAGGATTTTGTTATCCATCCTTTCATCCTGGGCTGTTATATTCCTCTCACATGTAGGCTACAATGGCTCAACTATCTACTTTACTTTCCTGTTCAAGGTTATAAATGAGTGATTCAGTAGTTTTGAAGTGTGTAGGTAACCATAAGTATCTAATGGTATCAGGGGTAATAATGTATAATGTTGGGGATCTGTGTAACTAATTATTAAATAATGATTGATAGATAGATAGATAGGTGTTGAAAAGACAGTAGAGTAAATCTATTGTCCTGGTTGATTTTAGACTGCAGACTGATATTGGACAAGAAATTATGTGTCATGTAAGCAGTATTAGCAGCAAGGAATATTCTAGAACTTGCTAGGCTTAGGCAAACTCAGAGTTTTGCTCACTCTTGAATAGGGTTGGCACCGCCACTTATGAACACCCCCTCTGGTTCCGTGTGTCCACAACTTTAAACCAGTCGCAGCCCTGCCATTGGGCCCTACTCCTGAGGCTTCCTCCCTAAATGGTTTCTCTTTCTTAGTCTGTTTTGGCCCCAGTCTTCAGCTGGCTCTCTTGACAGTTAGTTCCCTTTTAGGGGTCTACTAATGTCCTATTGTAGGTGCCTCCTCGGTGACCTATGGGGGGACCTAGACTGCCTACTCTTCTGTGTCCCAGTCCAGGAACCCTAAGAATAGCATCCATGCACTACCCTGTCATTTAGAAAAGCTGTCTTCGGTTCCTTGGCCCCAGCCTTCATCAATATCTTACCCTTAGCTCAGGGCTCTTCTAAGATCAAGTCCAGTAGCCAGCTAGGAGCTCTTCCTTGCTCTCCTGATTCCTATTAACACTGAGATGTCCATTGTGCTGTAGTTCCCTTTGGACTGTGAGGAGCCCCCTGTATTCTTCTAGCTCTAGCAAGAAACTGCCTGTCTTTGGCTCTGCAGTTCCTTTTTATCAGCCACTGTAGCCTACTTGGAGGACATCTCCACTACTCCCTACCTGGAACAAGTGTGGCTTGATCCTGGACTTCTGCAGGGGGCTTTCAGCCTAGTCCACTCCATCACTCCCAGTAAAAAAAATAAAATTGATGTTTATCCAATAAGCACTAGAAATGGTTACTTGTAACTAAAGGGCTTATCTACACAGTGCAGTAAAGCAAACTACAGGGATGAGATTTCCAAAGGTCACTAATATATTAACTGGTTCATGTAGACACTGCTGGTGATCACTAAAGGTTCTTTAGTGGGCTTTACTGTGGTACTGTGTTAAAAGGTATATATTAAAGTACACTATGGATTGGACTAGGGCACAGAACTAGAATTCATCACCGAATTTGGTTTGTTGGTTGGCTCATTAGCTGTTCCAGTCCAGGACGGGTATAAGGACATATGATATGTGCATGTGACTCTGGGCTCCATGTTGGGCCAGTAATTTTTATGTATTTGAGCTGTGGGCTTTGTTTGAGACAGTAAATTTCCAGGTATATGGCCAAGGACATAAAAGACTCCTGAGATATTTGCATTTTGCATCTTTCCTGCTCTGATCATCTGGATTGTGGATTTACAATTTGCGACATTATATTCTATATTCTTTATGAAAATATGCTTATGATATGAACATGCTATAACAGATATGTTTTATGCAAGATAATTCATGTAAGATGTCATGGGCATGATTTACTGAGTATGATTATCCCAGGGTTTCTCAACCAGTGGTACGAGTACCCTCAGAGGTACTCGAGAGAAGTCTGGGGGGTACGTCTACACAACTGAAATTTGGAGAGAACTGAATTTTTGTTTTAAGTTTTACAGCACTTTATTATTTTTGTACTTTTTACACCCAAAAATTTCACCACCCACCCAGCAACAATTAAGTTGTTTAAACAAATATGTTGCAATGGTAGAAAAACATTTTGTGTCTGAAAACTGTAGGTACTGGGGGTACTTATAATTTTGTTTTCTGAAAAAAGGGTACTTAATAAAAAAACAAGGTTGAGAAACACTGGATTATCCTATTAGTACACATGTATCATTTTTGTATTTGAATTTAGAAATATTGACCTGTGTATCTGTATTTCATGTTTGCTGCTTTGGGTCACTCCCACTCCTGACACTTCAGGGTCTACACTGGAAAAAACAGACAGGGCTGTATGGCATATCAGCCAAGACTATGGATTGTGATGTCTTTGGCCTTCTGGTGCAGTCTCCACACTGCTAATGATCCATGGATGCTGAGATACTACAAAATCAGGTGACCTGGTCACCGGATACTAATCGGCATCTTGGACTGTTGAACTACTCCCCTGGGAGTTGAGGAACTCAGACAAAAGAGTCCAACCTTATAGCAATTCTATATAAGGTTTCCTTCTCTGTCTCCCCACTCAAAAGAGGTACTGGAAAACACCCAGAAAACAAAAGGACTTAAACTAAAGTGGGAAGGAGGGAGAGTGTAAAACTGCTAGAATGAGACTAAAAAAGATATTTGGCTTGTGAAAGACTCTACCTGAAACAATATCTAGGGTGAGAAAGTACTATTCACAACTAGTTTCTTTAGTGAATCTAGCTTAGATTGTGTACTTTGTAATTATTTTCTTAGTAATCTTCTTTATTCTGTTTGCCACCTCTTTATCCACATATAACACTGGATTATCCTATACACCTTCATGTACTTAATAAAAATCTCTTGTTTATAATATAACCCAGTTTATATAATTTCTAAGTGGTGTGTGTGTGGGAAGCTATCCATACTTTCCCCCCCACATTGAGGGTGGAGATGGATTTCCTATCACTTTGGCTTTGTGCCCCAAGTGGAGGTGTGCACCTGGGTGCTGGGACAAGTTCCTTAAGCTGAATCTTCCCAGAGATGGGCTCAGTGTCTGTATTTTCTGCAGCTGAATGTGGCCCTGACTGTGTACTTTGGTGGAGGAGGCTTCAGAGGTTGGCACATCATGACCAGCTAAAGAGAGCCCAGACTGGCAGAAAGGATAGACTAAGACATACCTTCAGAATCTTAGTTGACATCCCAGGGTGTCCTAACCAATCACACAACTAAAAGGAGCATGTTAAACTGTGGACTGAGGACCTTCCAATCTTCTGGAAGTTACCAGAGAAATTTTACAGGCCAGCTGTCTATTCCATCACTGCTACAACCTTGATATAAGAATTTTGCAGTCACTTATATGTATATGATCTATTAACCATTTATAACTATCTTCTTTTCTTAATACATCTTGATTTACTAAGGATTGGTTGGCCGTGCACCATTTGGGAAAGATCTGAGATTTATATTGATCTGGGGATATGTGCAGAGCCAGCCCAAGCTATGGGTTGACCGGGCTACCGCCCGGGGAGCCCCATTGTAGGGGGCGCCACGCGGGGTTGCCAGGCTGGGTGGGGGCAGCAGCACACATGCTCCGTGTGCCCAGGGTGGTGCCACGCATGCACCGCGTGCCCAGGGGCGGCACTGTGCATGCACTGGGTGCCTGGGGGCGGGGGACGCCTCGCACCTGGGATTGGGGCCGTGCATGCGTCACACTCCCGGGGGTGGCACCGCGCTCCCGGGGCCCTGGGTGCACGAATGGCTTGGGCTGGCCCTGGATATGTGTCTGATCCTTTGGCATCAGAAAGAACTTCACATATGGTTTTCAATAACCTCTTTTACTCTAATAGATTGGGACACCTGGATGGGAGCCAAGGTTTGGCATACCTGAAAGGGACAGTGTTTAGCTTCTGGTTAACCAGTGTGGTGCTGCAGAAGCTCTTTTGTTACTAGTTTGTTGATTTTAACTATAGAGTAAACTGCTAGGTTTGGGGATTGTCTGCCCTATTTGTTGCAGTCTGCCCTGAGTGTGGCATGATCACTGTGGTCTGTCATGGGCACATGGTCACACTTAGTTTGCTTTATCTTAAGTTCTGTGTGAAAGGAAGATAGGATTAAGTTGAATGGCACCATCAAGCATAAGATGTACAGGCTGCATTGCCCCTCTAGAGAAGTGAAATTTAAGATTCTAAATATTAGTTCATCGGGAAGTTGAGAACTGGAGCATGTCATATCACACATCAGCATGTCATATCACACATCAGACCAAACCATGGGAACATCACGAGCCCGATGATGTAACCATTGGGGCAACTGTTGAGAACTGTCTCATGGTCAACTTTAGGTCAACATAGGAAATTAAACAGAATTAAATCAAGATGTAAATTCAAAGGGCTTAAGCTAAAGCAAACTAAGGCCCCTTTGCTTCTGTAGGAAAGCATCCACATAGTGGTTCAATGTGTTTTAACTAATACACTTTAAATTTGCACCTTCTTTAACTGGCTTACTATCTCTAAGGAAACTTCAGTACAAATACATCCCCTAAAATCAATTCTAAATAATACTAGAAGTCAGACAAATCCACAAGAGCTAGGAGTTCTGAGATGTTAAATTCACTTTATTGTCAAGAAGCCCTGCTGTTCATGCAAGGTGAAGCCAGTCCCTGAGCAGAAGGCCAGCACAAACGCTGTGCAACTGCTAAGGGTTTGTCTTACATGACCAATTACTCCAGAAGAGCTATGTGGGTGCTCTTATTCTGGAATAATAGTGCCTTATTCTGAATGAATGCAAGCCCCTTCCAAAGTGGAATAAACTACTTCAGAATAACAATGCCCACACTGGGAATTTATCAAGAATAGCTTATACCACTTTAAATTCACATCCTACCTTCATTTGAATTAATTCCCCAATGTAGAAAAGCAGAGACCCATCTTACATAGTACGCTAAGTTCTGTGCTAAAATAGTATATTACCTGCAATACAGTGGTGACATGAGTTATTTTTCACTGTTATCACCTAATAATGGAACACAAACAATATATTTAATTTGGATCACCACAGTTGTCATTGCCAACTGAAATAAGGCACTTGATACCATTATCTTGCAGTATATCTCACTACGTATGAAAAGTTTCTTGTGTTATCACCACTGAATGCTGAAATGCTAACAGTGATAAGTCAAAGATGCCATGGGAGCTGTAACATTATTTTATTGTTATAATGATGTTATGTTTTTTAAAAATTTTATTTTAGTTTCCTCTGAGTTTCTTTACTGCTTCATAGATCTGTCTTGCTGAATTCTTTTGGCACAGTAACATACAGAAATATAGATACTTTCATAAGTGGAAGCAGCAGGTAGTGGCCGGGTTTTAGCAAATGATGTGTCTAAACAATTTAGATTTTTGAAGACACAAATTGCTCAGTCCCTGTCTAGTGAAGTCTCAGTTTGGAATGGGCTCCATTGGCCAATAAGGTTAGAAGCCACCATTAAAGTGGAATCTTAGAAGTAGAAGTGAAGGATTGGAAGGAACCTCAAGAGTCTTCTAGTCTAGTCCCCTGCACTCAAGGCAGGACTAAGTATTATGTACATCATCTCTGGGTTTGGAGATTCCGACTCACTTACATGAGATATAGAGAACAGAATATCCACATTATCCATGAACTTCAAGATTTGTCCTCTTTTATGGGTACTTATTAAAATATATCATTGAAAAAATAAGCCCGCTTAATTTTTCTATCCCTAAACAAATACAAAGAATTTTTTCAACCTTTTTTTTTTTACTTCAGATTACCTTTTCTTTTGTAGTATTGCAGAAAATTCTTTCTAAACACCAAGATGTTTCGGATATTTTTCTGCTAAATTTCTAAAGAAAGAGTAGTTCATGGCCTAGTACAACAGAGAAATTAACTTTAGATTACTGGACTTCTTTCTTGTATGTCTGGATCAAAGAGTATTGAGAAGCAATTAGAAACTTAGACACACATAGATGAAACAGATTTATGGCAATCTAACTACAAATTCCCTAGCAAGTGTAACTGTTTATATAGTGACTGCTTTTGCTGGAATTTAACAGATTGTGGTAACTGATTGCATTCCTCCCAAAAGGAAACTCTGTGTCCTCTTTGTTATAGTAGAGAGGGAAAGACAATGATGCTCAAGAATCGGTCAGTGACCTAATCACCAGCTGCCAGGTGCGCTTTGTATAGTTGCAGAACAATTTGTAATACAAAGTGCCAACATATTTCCTGAGTGGCTTACCTTTACGCTATAAGATCTGATATTAAACAGTAATGTTGTGGAACAGCTTAACTGTTTTGGAAGAATAAAGGTGAACTCAGGGATATGTTTATGTGTGTTTGGGAGGCAGTAGAAAATGAAAAAGCAGGAAGTGGGAGGATGTTTGGGAGGCTGATTGAATTTTTTAAACATTTTTCTTTTGATCCTTTGCAATATTCTAAATGTAACATTTTAATTCTAAAAAAATTAGAAACAGTAGGCTCTAATTGAAATCTATGAATGTAAATGAACTTTCCAAAACCTAAAAGGTAACATCAAGGGATTAGCAAATTGAAACTCTACTTATTAGGAGAAAACAAAAGCTATTCATATACCTTGAGGGAAAGGGGATGTATGGTGATTGATTGAAGGGGTCATGATTTGCTTACATCCAGAAACTTCTGGAAGGTTGGCACAGCATGCAATAATGTGCTTCTGTGTGAAGCTGCCTAGCTTATCTGATTTATATGATTCTGGTCTTTATTTTGTCTAGATTTCCCTGGGAATTAATGAGTGCGTATTACAACAAAAATTAAAAATGAAAGAAAATCAGTACAAAAAGTTTTTGGGTAGATATCAAGTTAATATTTGGGCACAGGAGGATAGTAGGGAAAAAAGCAACAAACTGAGAAAAGGAAGAATTTATGAAACTATTATCTCGAGATAGAAAGGACTGGTTTTAATCTCAGATTACAAAAAAAAAATAATTTTCTTTAGGTTTTTAAATATCAAATGTCCCACTGAGTGAACCTTTCATTATTGACATGTAGGAGGAGTAGCTTATTACTGAGTTTAATCATGAGAGTCACATATTTTGGGTGCTATCATTATAACTCAGTTCCCTGTTTCAGGGCTTTCAACATTAGTTTCATTAAGGAACAGTATCTAGTTACCTTCTGTGCCCTAAAATGCCAAATATCACTTAGTGATTGTGGCATAAAAACAATTGAAAGGCAAAGACTTGAAACTTAATAGGAAAGTTGCAACATTCTTTTATGCCACCAGCACTTTTAATGTTGCACAGAATGAACAATCTAATGAAATGTCTGAAGCACTTTGCCCTGGATATGCTCTTCCAGCCAGATCTAAATGACAAATCAACTCCTAGATATTCCAAATGAAAAATTAGAGTGAGAACCAACAGGCTCAATACAGACACCAATGTAGGAAGATAATGTCAGATTGGAGAGATGACACAGTAATGGCCACAAATTTTCATATAGTAAAATACACATTTCTACTTAGTTTTATTGATTTTACATCTGAAAAGAAAATGCTGTTGACACTGTTCCAAATAAGACTACACAAGGAGTTTTATATGATGGAATCACCATCATTCATAGTTTATATCCTGTTCTCCATTTGAGAATTATATTCACTGGATACACTATAAACATTTAAGTTCCAGTGCAAAATAATTTATAATCTAAACTAAGAAAAGATACAATAAATCACTTCCCTATTTTATTCTTACCTCTGCCTATTCACAGGGTTTGGCTTTTGCTTTTGATCATTCCTTACAAACCTGTTTCTCTGTTTTCAGTTATGTGGTTTTGGTTTTGTTTCCTCAAGAGAGGAACAAACGTGCCTCCTCAGAGAATCCCATTCCTGAATGAGGATGGAGAATGCCCTACCCTAATCAGGGAATCCACCTCACAGGAGAGGGTTGTATGATAAGGAAGGCCATCCCCTGGCAGGGGGAGCAGGAGGAAGGAGAAAGTGAAAGATTCCTCTCATCTTTTGCCAAGGGGTTCTCAATGTGATGCTGAGAGATAGGAAAGGACATGGCAGGGTCTCAGGACAATTCACTTGTATGTGAATAAGTGTTAGCATATGTTCAAACTAATTCACCTGTATACTAGACAAGATCAAAGGAGATGCTGATTGTATTCTTTTTTGGTTTTGTCTGTCTATATCCTGTAGCTCAGTGGTTTTCAAACTTTTTTTCTCATAACCCAGTTGAAGAACATTGTTGATGCCCATGACCCAACATAATTTAACTAGAGTGTGGGCTCAGGGGTGGGCTGAGGATGACAGCTTTGGGTTATAGGAGGGGGCTCTGGCTTTGGGGTGGGTCAGGACTGTGGCAGGAGTAGCTTACCTTGAGTGGCTCCTGGTCAGTGGTGCAGGGAGGGTGCTAAGGCAGGCTTCCTGCCTCTCCTCGTGCTGCAGACAATACTGTGCCCCAGAAACAGCCAGCAGCAAGTTCCCAGCCAATGGGAGTGTGGAGCTAGTGTTCAGGGCAGGGGAGGTGCACTGAGCTCTGTACGCTCCTCCTCCCACCTTGAAGCTGGGCTTATTGCCAGCTGTTTCTGGGATGCAGCATAGTCTGCGGTGTCAGGACAGGTAGGTAGTCTGCTTTAGCACCCCCACTGATCACCTGATCACCCTGCAGCAATGAGACCCCACACCTGACATTCCACGACCCAGTCCTGGGTCATGACTCATAGTGTGAAAACCACTGCTGTCGCTTACAAGTTTCAAGAGTGATACCAAACTGGTAGGGGTTGCGAGTGCTTTGGGGGATAGGATGAAAATTCAAAATGATCTGGACAAACTGGAGAAATGGTCTGAGGTAAATAGGATGAATTTCAATAAGGACAAGTGCAAAGGACTCCAGTTAGGAATTAAAAAATCCATTACACAGATACAGAATGGGAAATGGCTGCCTAGGAAGGAGTAACGCAGAAAGGGATCTAGGGGTCATAGTTATAGATAGTTATAGATTCTAAGTCACCTGTAAACCTTCTATTAAGCTAAGAAAATAGACTTATGGAATTCATTCACTTTAAGGTGTGTTTTCTAATCCTTTAATCATTTTCATAGTTCTTCTCAGAACCCACTGCAATTTATCAACCTCCTTTTTGAATTGTGGACACCAAAACTGGAACTGGTATTCCAGCAGCGGTTGCACCGTTGCCAAATACAGAGGTAAAATAACCTTCCCTCCTATTTTAGATTCCCCTATTTATATCTTCCAGGATTGTATTAGATCAAGGATGGGCAACTAAAAATAGGGAGTGGGCTGCAACCCACCACCCACTGGGGTTCCACTTGCTGCCCCATTCCCCTCCACTCCATCAGCCTCCCTCCCAACACACCTCACGAGCACTGAGAACTGGAGCCCTGCACTGTCCCCACTCTTCCCCTCCCTCCCAAAGCTGGAACGCTGTGAATCAGCTGTGCTATGGAAGTGCTGGAAGAGAGGGAGGAGGAGGAGGAAGTGCAGGGTTCAGGCTCCCCAGTGTGCAAGAGACGTGTGATAGAGGAGCACAGACAGGGGGTCCACGGACCTCAAGTGGAGCACAATCAGGCCTCATGCGGTCCACAGTCCACAGGTTGCCCACCACTGCATTAGATCTTTTGGCCACAGTGTCACACAAAGAGCTCATGTCTCTAGCTGATTATTCACCAGGATTCCCAATTCTTTTTCCGAGTCACTTTTCCCTAAGCTAGACTCTCCCATCTTGTATGTATGGCCTGCATTCTTTGCTCCTAGATATATGCATTTACATTTGGCTATATTAAAGTGCATATTGTTGGCTTATACTCAGCTTACAAACCATCCAGATTGCTCTGTGTTGGCCTGTACTCTTCATTATTTAGCACCTGTCCAATCTTTGTCATCTGCAAATTATACCAGTGATGATTTTATGTTTTCCTCCAGGTCACCAATGATAATATTAAATAGTGTAGTAGAACCAAGAGTCAGTCCCATTAGAAACACCCTACTCA
This sequence comes from Pelochelys cantorii, assembly GCA_032595735.1. Taxonomy (NCBI): domain Eukaryota; kingdom Metazoa; phylum Chordata; order Testudines; family Trionychidae; genus Pelochelys; species Pelochelys cantorii. The sequence continues at coordinate 40,114,103 of CM064330.1, forward strand.
GTGAGGACTTCTGTGTTTACAGTTACATTTTGAGACCAATCAGTTACCTAGTTTTTTTATCCATTTAATGTGCACCAAAATCAGTTTATTTTTGTATTGTTCTAGTTTTTAATCAAATTGTGGTGCAGCACCAATTCACAAGCCTTGATGAAGAAGTATAAGTATGTTACATCCATATTGATTGTATTATCCTCCTTTAATTCTTTAGTAATCCAGCCCCTGCTGGTTTATTACCCAGGTTGCCTTGATGATTACCTTGACCATCCCAGCATTGTGTGGGGATGGAAAGACCTGCACAAAGAGTCCCTGAAGAGTTCCAAAGGGAGTGGATAAGAGCAAAGGAGATGGATTCCTGATGTGGTGAACATAAGAATATAAGATGGGATGTTTCCAAGATGGATTTCACTCTTTGCTCCATCTCCTGACTATCTCTAATTCTGTACCAGACCTGGAGAGATTAAATCTAGGGATTTCTAGGAAAACCATTGCATTCCTAGCTTGGGACTTGCAGATACCACCAGCAACAAAACACAGCATACACTCTACAGTGCATGCATTTCCTGCCTACTTTCAAACTTTTGAAAGGGTTCAAAGCTGAAGAAAACGAATGTGTCCATCCCAAATAATAATTGTATATTTAATTTATTACCTGGGATTGGACACACAGAGGCCTTCTGAATGAAGATTTGTTATTCACAATATTAAAAGCAACAAGATCTAAGTACTTCAGATTATTCTTTTCTGTTCTCTACTTTCATCCCCACAAAGAATTTGTCTTGTCTCCTTCTCATAAACTTTTCCTGGCTACTGCTCCACCTACATTGTGTAACTGAGAAGCTAAATGATTCATTTAGAACAAGTGTTTCTAAAATCTTTCCTGGCAAGGATGCTAGACTATAGTTTTCTAAAGAAGATCTGTTTTCCTTATTGAAATTGGCACCGAATCAGCCCTTTTCCAGCATCATCCTACTATGCAGTGCCAATTCTTTACATGTTTTGCGTAGTTTTCTAGGGATGTAGTCCATGTGGTCATGCTAATTTCTTTTGAGCCAAAATTAAATCTCTCTTAAAATGCTGCACAGCCAAAAGACAGAGATGAAGCAAATCTTTTCTAGACAAACATATCTAGTAAATTCAGTTATCCTCTCAAGGCATATTGCCTTAAATGAACATTTAAACAAATATGAAAATCCCTCATTTTTATCTGTCAATTACTTTAGAGGTTAATTCTGATTTCATCCTCCAGCATATAAACAACCAGAAATTGATATCATCTTTGCATTGACAAGATGAGCAGCAAATTACATGCAAAACATTTTCCACTGGGATACTGTAGTTCTTCAAAATCTTTCAGCTGGATAAGTCTGGAATGCACAGTGTCATAAGACCCTGAGGTACAAGCAAAATATTTAAGCCCCACAAAATCAATCTTTTTATAATAATTTCTGAAGCTAGAATTTTATATCATGCACATTTCAAAAAACACAATGGGCCACATTCTGAAGTCAGTGAAACTATGCCAGTTTCCAAAAGGTAAGGATGAGGCTGAATATTTTCCATATCCTTGCTAGAATAAACAAGACATATCAGCCTCTTAAATTGCTTATTTCAAATTGCAGTTAAAAGTTGTCTGCCTAAGTGTGATTTAATGTTCTCTTCCACTGTTCAGACGTTCAAGTGAAAAATGCTTCACTTATAAGACTGTCATGTAGGTTTGACACTTTTGAGATTGGTCACCAAAGGTCTATACAGTAGTAATTGGATCACATCAGTCTGTTTGTAGTTTTCTCACCTTGACAAATACTTTGTTTTTATATCACTTCTTTAAAAATACAAGTTATTAATAACAGTTTAAAACTTTTTGGTTTGCTGTTTTAGAACAGGGTGTATCAAAGCACACTGTTCAAAAACAGCAAATCAAAACATTTTAAAGTTATACAGAAACTTACGCAGAAAGTGAAACAGGCATGCTATATTTTGTGGCCTTCTTCCCAGTAAAGTGAAAGACTTGTCACACTCTGTTCTTTTTGATTGAGTCATGGTAGCATCTAGTGACATATCAGAGCCAAAAAGACAGCTTGTGAGATGATTTTTATTTCATGAAGAGACATGCCACAAAATATTGTAACTGTAACTGAAGAATACAGCAGTTCACACTAGAGGAATATATAATATTGCTGGGATACAGATAACATGTGTTGTAATGATCACAAATAGAGCATAAAAACAGAGAATACATTTGTTATTTGTATATATGGATTGCAGCTGTACTGAGCAGGAACACAAGCACATCTGGAACTAAAATTGTTTTATTTTTAAGAGGTGCCCAAACATATAGAATTAGCAAACACTAGACAAGATCCATTGTGAGAGACTCATAATATAAACATGTCTGTTAAAGGCTAGGGGCTCAAATCTTGTCCTCATTTAACCCAGTTGAAGTAAATGAGATTTCACATATGTAAGTGAGAGGACAAGTTGGCTTAGGGGTTCCATTAACCACTTGGATAACTATAATTAATGGCCCAAAGCAACAGAGATCCAGAGTCATTTGCTGGAGTAGTGAAAGGGCCTCTCTGAAGCCATTTGTAGCATTTCACTTATCCAGCCTCTAAAACATCTTGTCACTTAGCATTTCAAAAGAGCAACACTGTCGCAACCCTAGATTTCCTGTGCCCAGGGCTCCAGTAACTGCTGCCCACAAGGCTTTTCATTTGGAAATTTTATGTCATTTCACCTTTCACTCTGCTCCCTTATTCCAATGACCATATTGCCTGGAGCAGGCTGCTTGCTGATTGTCAAGGCTGTTCCCCACTCTGGCAGGACAAATGCAGAAGTGGGGGCTTCAAGAGCACTCCAAAACCTTGCCTCTACAGGCTCTGGTATAAAAATTTTCCCCAAAAATCCTAATACCCAGATTTTGAGGAATCCGCTGCCACCGTCAAGTGCTTTTGAACCCACAAACAGGGGTGGACACTTGAAACCAACCCAGGGTACCCCAAGCTCTTTTTCCCCCAAAAGAGCTTGAAAAAAGAAAATGGAAAAACAAGCTGCAGTCAGTAGTAGCTGACCCTTCAGTCAGGCATATAGATACACACAGACAAACCTTCCAGGACACAAAGATCAACCATTACCGGTTAATTAAAAAAAAAGAAATAAACGTTTATTATCATAACAAAGCTACAGTTGCAAACATAGTAAAGTGGCTAGATGGAAAGAGCCACCAATTGATATAGATACTCAGGGAAACCCCCTGGGCTAAAACTTAGTTATGAAAGGGGGGGGGGGGAAGCACTTAACAAGCTCAGACATTATTTCTGCATCCCCAAACAAGGAAAACAATAAATCCTGATGGACTAGCTAAACTTTTTCCTACTTAAACCTTGTAAGAAGTCCGTTCCTGGGGAAAGAAGTGTCTCCCATCTCCCTCAGTCTTGGACGAAACTGCTCTGCCTCTGAAACAAAGAACAGAGAGATAAACCCTTCTTTTCCAGTTTGAAATTCCTACTTGCATTGTTATTGGCTGACCACCCGATACCTGGCTAGGTACAGGAGACATTAGTTAACCCCTTAGTCACTGGGTGCAGGTCAGCACTCATGATTATGACACTGATAAATACAGTAGTTGCTTTTCAAAGGCCACTGGAGGAAAACCCTGCCATCTCTCCAAATTTGCTCAGCAAACTCTTATTTTGTTACTTACAAGAAAACCCAGGAATGAACTCCGATATGGTTCGGTTTTACCCTCTCAACCACAGGAAAGTCTTAGTACAGATCCCAGTTCAGATGTCTTTCTCAATAATTGCTGGGTCCTCTAACCACCATATTTAGTCTCAGTGCACCTTCCTGATAGCCCAAACTTTGACAGATCATGATGGACTAGTTTCAGATGTCCTGCTGCCTTCACCCACATGCCAGAAAAATCCACTTCCAGCTGGCAAACTTCAGTTTCATCAGACCTTACCTAGCTTCCAGCTTTTGAACAAACATTCTATGGTGGCTGCTAGCAACCAAATGGGCCTTCATAAAGTCCTCAGAAATCAAATTGTTTCCTGTCCAACCACAGGTTTACACCCTACAATAAGTGATTCACCACATCACCTAACATTATTAACATCAGCTACAACCACCAATATGGCATATTTGTAATGAGGGCAAATCACAGTAAATCTTGGAAATAGGCACAAGGAGGCTTTTATGGGCTCTTCCTAACTTAGGATGGGACTAGGAAGACCCCATGGTAGAGCTAGCCAGCTTTTTCCCCTCAGTTAGGCTTACAAATGGACTTTCGCAAAGAGTGTCTTGAAAGAGAGAACTATGAAGCACTACTCCCACTCCATGCAACTACAGTCGTCCGTTTTTTGTTGCATAAGAAAGAATCCTGCAGCTAACAGGTAAATCTGAAAGCTGTCCCATAGCTCATACCTTTCTCATGTCATTAGCACATCAGTAACTTAATTAGCAACCTCTGCTGTATCATATGCTGTAGGATTTGGTAACTACATGGCTGTTAAGTATGGTATAATATATTTGCCATATAATCTGTTGTGCTAATCCTCCTGCATCCACTCTGCTGTTTCTGCCCTAAATTAATTGCTTATTTCTGAATTGATTTGTACTTGATGAGGTGATCTCCCATAATTACTAGGGGAAAACCAGGATGTTGCAGACAGTGGCCGCTCGATATGGCTTCATTCATTGCTCTCTGAATTAATATTGAACTAATTCCCCATCATGGCAGTACAGGGTGACTATGCTATTGGGTGTGGTACAGTTTGACTGTGCTTTATCTGTCTAGATGCAATCCAAATCTGTTGGCATTTTTTTCCAAGGTTGTTGCCCTTGGACTGTGCACAACCTTCCTGTTTCAGTCTGCATGACTTTTGGTGAATTCTTGTGGCCAGCTCATTTGTTACAGTTTTGTGATTCTTGAGTTTTGCTGTTCATTTGATTCTGGGAGCTAGTTGGATGTTGCTTCAGTAATAAATCTCTCCTTTCTTCTTGCTTTCCTGCTCTCTACCTTCTTGGCTCATCTGTCACAGCAGTAGCCTGGACAGGCAATGAGGAAGCAGCTGTACTGACCAAAGCTTCATTGGAGATGCCTAGTGCTGGAGTCAGACAGCTGCTTACAGGTTCCCTGCAGCTGCAGCCCTGCTAACCATATGGCAAAAGTTTAGCATACCAAAGAAGGCCGATACAATGGCATCTCTGCAGGTCACTTAAAGCAATTGTTTTCAGAAGTCCATCAATAGGCACAAGCTGGGCCCTGACAAAAAAGTGTAAGATTACCTTGATATCTGGGCATAGGCAATATATTGATCATATTTATTCAAAGCACAGGTCTGAAAACTTCTCCATGTAGGTTTGCCACAGACCTATACCAACATGGAAGATGTTTAACAGCACCCAAAACAAAAAAACTTATTTTGTTGTTAATTTGAGGATTGGATTCAAAGAAGATTCAAAATAGAGTCCTAAGTGATATTACTAATTATATAGCCCTTTTATTTATAGATTGCTAGTGGTAAAGTACCTATTGCCAAAAAGGTTAACCCATTTTAATGTACATCAGCATTAAAAAAAAAAAAGTTTTACCTTGCCTTTGGTCACAACAATATATGTCATGCATCCTAAAGGATGAGAGAGTAACTTTTTGACTCTGGTAAAATTATAACCTTTCAAAAAGCTGGGCTGCTTGAATGTTGGCAAATACATTCACATCAAACTAACTGACATGAACCTGGCAACTAGTTTTGATTCACTGCCTGTTTTCTCTGAAAAATGTAGTTTTAAAACCATTATTTGTTAGAAAAGCATATTGGACCTTCTGTTTAAAGTAACATATGAAGCAGTGGAAAAGAGGCAAGGCCATGATTTTTTTCCCCAACAATCTGCAATTGCTGCTGGGTAGTGGTATAAAAAACGTACCACTTGATAAAAGGCAGAGGGCGCCAACATAACTGCTGGGCTTTGGGTAAGGTGAGGGGGACAGCCCTGCACCCCAAAAAAGGGGTGGGTCCTTGGACAGAATGAGCAGGGCTGGGAACAGCCAGCCTCAGGGCTGCCCAGACCATGCTGTGGCACACACCCCTCAGCCAGACCTCAGCACCAGCTGGAGTGCACTGCCCAGGACTCTGGCAGCAATTTAAAGGGACCGGGGGAGAACTTTGGTTATGCATCCTACAACCAAGTTTCCCAAAAGCTCAAATACCTGGTTGACATTGTTCCAACTGGTTAGATGCACTGGTTAGATCAGGAACCCACTGCAATTTCAAGAGGATTTGTAAGTAACATTGTATCTCTGAGCTGGAATAAAGCCAGGGATTTATATATAAAAGATTTCACACTCCTAATCCCCTCAGCAATGCAGACTATCTCATGTAATTTTTAATAGCATTAATGATCATGTGTTTAGTACAAATACATTTGAGGCACACATGAGATCACTAATAGTAGACTTGCAGAATATAATGTACATGGCCATAAGATGTAACCACAAATTTAGTTCAGAAGTCTGGTGTCAGATCATAATCTCAACTGCTTATACATAAATAAGCATCCATTGTCAGAGAAGAAGAGCCTTTTCACATCTGTTTTTCAGTTGACTTGCTCTATAAATGACTGACTACTGGTGTTAGTGTTATTTGTCATTTGGAGACTAAAGGTGGTGAATTCTACCAAACACTGTCTCCCTGTGTTTTTATATCTGTCCCCCAATTACATTTTCCATGTGTAAAGAACAAATGTATGTTTTCAGGCTAGGTAACTTTTTGGCATTCAGGAATATAAAGTATTTTTATTTGTATACTTTTAAAATGTGAAGCCTCTGTGAGAGAGAAAGATCGCAGTGACTAATTCTGCAAAAGCGACGAGGAGTCCTATGGCACCTTATAGACTAACAGATTTATTGGAGCATAAGCTTTCGTGGGCAAAGACCAGGCAGATTCAGACTAACACGGCTACCCCTCTGATACAGTGACTAATTCTGTAATTGTCTCTACCTGAACCTAGAAAAAAAATGTTAGCTTCCTTACAGTTGTCCCTGTACCATGCAGGTACTTGTGCCTTTAAATGTGTGGTACCTAGGAAACAGAGCAACATCTCCTTCCTCCCCCCATAATTCAGAACCTCCCATCATGAACACAGCAAACTTAGATAGGAATTGCCACGCTGGTTCAGACCAGTCGTCTATCTCATCCACTGTTCTGCCTCTAGCAACGACGGTTCCTGCTACATCACAGGAAGGTGCAAGAAATCCTGCAGTAGGCAGATAGGTAGTTTTTATTTCTGAGAGTCCTTATGTGGGCTCAGGTCTATTTTTTATTCCAACCATCACCCTGCCTGGGGTCAGTCTGTATTTTTATCTAACTTCCATGGGTCTTCACGGGGATTCCAATAGGCACGTCTCACTAACAGATTCTTCAGGAAGCTATGTCCAGTAATGTAACTGCCTCCTCTAATTCTAGAAAGGGCCTTTAAGAGGTCAGATGGTGAAACACTCTCTTCAGTGGAAGTGAGAGCCAGGATGTAGTCCTTGTTGCCAGTCAGTGAGTGATGGACCAATGGCAGGCAGCACTCTATTCTTTTCATATGGTGCAGGTAAAGCTCAGTGGTTGATTTAGACTTTGCTGTGAAGTTTTCAGTTCCTCTAATTTTGATATTGGAAGCTTTAAATAAAGCTTTTTCTGCATTTTATAGACATAGGGTTGAAACTTTCCATTTGTTTAGAGTGTCAATCGGTTCTACTTAGCAATAAAGTACAGGTCTACTTAGCAATAATGATTATATGTTCTTTTTAGGCCAGCCACTAGAGAACAACATAATCAAACACACAAGTAAGAATGAATTCATTTGTTAGAGGGAAATGGAACCAGTACATTACACTGTGGAATGGAAGTATTTCAGGTCAAATGGAGGCATTTAGGATCAGGCACCATATTCTGCTATATTTTGCTATGGCTTCTGAAAAATAGAATATTATATGCCTTGTCTCTAGAAGATACTCTTACTATTCGTCAAGTGACATGAGTAAAGTGCCCATGGTATTTTACGAGATATTAGTATATGTGTGTATTGTTCTTCAGTTACTTTTTAGGTAACATTTTCAGTGAATGGTTGGGAAACAATATTAAAGAATTAAAGTAATAGCAAATGATCATAAATTTATATAGATGGATTATTTGCGCAGTGCCTTTGAAGCACAAATTTAATAGGCAAATTAAAATATTGCTTTGTTTAATGCCTTGTTACGACAGCTTTGTTGCCATTTGTTCAATTGATGGTGTATATAATGTATTAGCTGGACTCAGTAAGAAAGTGAAAAACAGCTAACTCTCCTCCAGCTATCAATATCGGGTCATTAAAATATTTTCATATTGATTTTTCCTCTTTGATCTTGCTAATGTTTCTTGGCATATTTTTTATGATGAAAGTCAGCAGTTTTAGAAAAATGATGAATTCCTGACCATATGTAGACATCCCTTTCTAACCAGAACAGATTTGTTTAATTTCCATGGGTTCTAAGTAGAAACTAATCGAGACAAACATGGTTTGCTCTGGATCTGGATTACATTGAAGTTAGATCTTAAAAGTTTGGGTTGGAGAGTGAATAATAATAATGTGTAAACTTGGATCTGAATGCCAAAATTTAATGTGCTTTGGGTAGGTTCAAATGACAGACAGCTTTTTAGATTTGATCTCATGAGATTTCCATACATATTACCAGAATTTTTTAAAATACACTTGAGTTGCCAAGTATATCAGAATGAGAAAATTACCCTTTTCCACATTTAGATGTGACAACAGCCAAAACCAATGTGGTGGGGTTAAACTTGGGCATTCTCATTTGTCTCTCTTCTCTTATCTCTGAAATCTGATGGGGTTTAAATTCAAGTCTGTGTCTTTGATTAATTTTGGTGTCAATCAGTCTGACCAAATTCTACTTAAGAGACTCTCAAATAGCTTCAAAATGGCTAATAGAAAGAGTTTAAACTATATTTGTTCATATTTTTGGTATACTGGAGTATATCAAAAGGAAAGAGAGTACACTTAACTTGCTAATAATATAGCCATATAATCATTTTTAAAGTTGAAGTCAATAACAAAATTGTTTTTAGGCACCTAAGCATTAAACCTAACAAATGACACATTGTTTTCAGAACATTGTTGTTGCTGTAATAAAAGCTGCATACATTTACTGTACTACAGACCAAAGTGGTCTAAGAATTAAATTCAGTGGCTTGCCAAATGAATTTGGCATTGTTCCTATTTGGTCCTTCAATGAAACTTAATTTGAACTTGTTAAATTAAAGTGTGGATGTCTGCTTTCACCTATATTTGTGTATGTTATACAGTATGGATAAAGTGGGGGGCATCTCTGTTGCTTATACTGAAAAAGTAAAATGGATCAATAGGAGTATTTTTTCACTGTATTTGTTTACTATCCAGTTAATAAACATAGTAGTGTAAGAGTTCACTTTTACATAGATAATTGTATACACATGTACGAAATACATTTGAAAAATGGAAACCAGATTCTGATAACATCATAACCTAACTTTTAAAAATCATCTTCCTATAAACATCGTAAAAGTAATTATGTAAATATTGTATGTATATATACCAAATAGTCATTACAATTATAATATTTTTGAACTCTTATTTAGATTGTTTTTAATCTTAATAAATGATTCCCATTTATAAGTGGAATCAATAGCAAATTTGTGTTTACTTGAAAGAACTTGCACTCCCATATAGTACCTCCCAATACTGAGGTCACCTGCCCTCTAAGAAAGAGCTCTTGTGTGCCTCAAAATCTTATCTCTTTCACCAATAAAAGTTGGTCCAATGAAAGATATTGCCTCCCTCACCTTGTCTCCCTGATTGTTTGTTGATCAATGGCCTTGAGATTCTTTTGGACTCTTTAGTGCTATTGGGTGTCCAAATAGTTGAGTGGTTCTCTCTTGGACTGATGCTCACATACTGCAGTGATGGAGATAAAAATAGATCTAGAGAAAATAAACCTTATTTGGGCAAAATCATAAATATCCACTTTTGTTGTCTCCTCTTGACCATGGCAATGGACTGTAGCCATGTAACAAGATATGCAAAGTGTTTTCTTTCCTTTTGCAATTTATTTGGTCCATCATGAGCTGTACACTATGCACATTGGCTTGAGATACTGAATTTGCAATAACTCCATTCGTATTTAATATTTTTATCAAAGAATTGGAAGAAAACATAAAATCATCACTGATAAAATTTACAGATGACACAAAGATTGTAGGAGTGGTGAATAATGAGGAAGACAGGTCCCTGATTCAGAGTGATTTGGATCTCTTGGTAAACTGAGCACAAGCAAACAATATACAATTTAAGACAGCAAAATTCAAGTGTATCCATTTAGGAACAAAGAATATCGGATAAGCTTACAGGATGGGGAACTCTGTCATGGAAAGCAACAACTGAAACAGATTTGGGAGTACATAAGCAGCTGAACATAAACTACCAGAGTGAGGCTGTGACCAAAAGACCTAATACAATCCCGGGATGCATAAACAGGGGAATCTTGAACACAAGTAGAGAAGCTATTTTATTTGGCACTGGTGATAATGCTATTTTTGGTATGATAGGCAACACAGAGGCACAGTTTCCTATCTTTCTGTTAACAAACAGGATAGGAACCCCCACAGGGGATTTGGAGGGCCAAATTAAACCCTTGGACACATTCTCCCTCCCAGTAATTCCATGGAATCTTGCGCTCTATTTCTGGTACAACCAATGCTAGAATACTGTGTTCTGTTCTGGCGCCCATAATTCAACAAGGATGTTGATAAATTGGAAAGCATTCGTAGAAGAACCATGAAAATGTTTAAAGGATTAGAAAGACCACGTAGATAAAGTAATACCTTTCAGGGGACCAAACTATGTTGGTGAAAGGTACAAAGGTTCAAACTATGCAATGTTTTCTTCTGGTCTGTGAAAGGAAATTAGAACATGTGAGGCAAACAGAAGTTGGAACAGACAGTTAAATGTAAGGGAGACATGCTATAGGAGGTCATTTACCATGGAGTGAGCAATAAGAATTAGCTAGTTATGCACAAAGGATTTATAGTGGGCCATTCAGGATTAGCAGGCAGGAGCATCTTACAGATTGTTGTAATGAGCCATGAAATCAGTGTCCTGTAATATCCATGATCTTTAGTGTCTAGCAGCACTATGAATTTAAATTTCCAAATTTGACTTTTGATTGTGTTGGGCATGTTTCCCTGGAGGATAAATATTGAAAGATCAGGTATGAAGTGATCACTTTGTGAAAAGTGTTTGCTCAAGAATGAGATGATGTTTTAATCTTTTATCTTTTTTGCAAGAGTTCATTTGAGTCTAAAAAACCATGCCATATAGTGATAGACTTAGGGAGCTCAATCCCTTTATTTTAACTCACAGAAGATTAAGGGGTGACCTGACTAGTCTATAAGGGTACTTCTAAACTACACCCCTCAGTCGGCAGAGGGATGTAAATTAGATGTATCGAAAGTGCAAATGAAGCCGGGATTTAAATATCCCACGTTTCATTTGCATAATGGCGGCCACTGCCTTTTTTCGAAACGGGGCTTGTCGAAAAAACCCTGGCAGTTTAGACGGGGCATTTTTGACAGAAATGCCCCGTTTTGAAAGATCCTGTACTCCTCATTTTTTGAGGAGTACAGGATCTTTCGAAACAGGGCATTTCTGTTGAAAATGCCCCGTCTAAACTGCCATTCTTTTTCGACAAGCCCCGTTTCGGAAGAAAGTGGCAGCCGCCATTATGCAAATGAAGCGTGGGATATTTAAATCCCGGCTTCATTTGCACTTTTGATATGTCTAATTTACATCCCTCTGCCGACAGAGGGGTAGTTTAGATGTATGCTAAGAGTCTACCTGGGGAACAACGGGCTTCTCAATCTAGCAGAGAAAGTTATAACATGAATTAATGGCTGGAAGTTAAAGCTAGACAAATTTGTGCTGGATAAAAGGCATATATTTTTAACAATGAGAGTAATTAACCATTGGAAAAGTTTACCAAGGCTTATGGTGGATGCTCTATCACTTACAATGTTTAAATTAAGAGCAGATGTTTATCTAAAATATTTGTTATAGGAAATCTTTATTTTGGAGGAAGTTATGTGGCCTGTGTAATACAGGATATTTGACTCTGTGATCACAGTGGTCCCTTCTGACTTTGGAATCTATGAATATTTTAATAAAATACCTGATTATTTGAAACTGTTTATTTAGAGATTCTCATTTCTTTATTCTCTGAGGAAATCCGGTATTTTTTTAATTCCAATAGCTCAAATAAAGTTATTTCAGCATAGAAGCATGTCCTCTGGAATGGGGGCCAAAGCCCTTAGAACCATTATAGGAGTCAGCTATCAGTGATCACACCTTTAGCCCTGCAGAGAAGCATGCTCAGTCACTCCATGGTAGGGAGATCACACGTCCTGTTTTGGATGGCTCTCAGCATCCCACTGCCACCCATGGCCACCATTCCTTTCCTCCCACTGCCTCCCTAAATTTGGTGGAAGTGCTCCTGGACAGGATACACACTGCCGACAGAAGAAGGACAGTGTGGATGTGAATCACTGCAGTAATTATTACAGTGGTTTTAATGTAGACTTGCTCTTCCACAGCCCCCCTCCCCCGCCCGCCTGCCCCAGAGCTCTCTAGGCTACCCTGGAGGCCTCTCTTGCCCCATGAACATCCCATGATCACGATGGTGCAAACTTAGCTTAAAGCCTCTGTAGCGTGGCACCTCTGCTTTGGCTGTTTGTACTGTACTGTGCTGTGCCTCTTAGACTTTCACCCCCTGAGATTTTTTGCTCTGATATGTTCTAAACATAGTGTTTTTAATGGTAAAGGGGTACCCTACAGCTTGACATGCTAGTGTTTTTATCCTTGTTTATAAATTCTCAGATAAGGTGATCCCGTCTGGTATAATGGTCACTTTTTTTTTTAACCTCCAAGTGGTTTTCATTGCAGTTGTCTTTCAGAGTTTTCCACTGCCTGTTCTGTGTTGAGGCAGTGGTAGACAGTTGAGCCTTATATTACATCACCAGCTAACTAGGGAATGATGGCAACTTCCTCTTAGGTTGTCACTGGGAAATATTATTCCCTGGTGACTCTTTTAAACCTGAAGTCCATACAGGCACAAACTTAAGAATACTTACATTATTCTTTCAATGTTACACATCATGCCCTAATTATAAACACCACAAACTGCAAGCTTTCAATAGAGAGATTATACGTTGCCCTTTATGGACAAATATCCCATACACAATGTTTTTGATGTAGTGAGTTTGTCAGGTCTGAGACAAGAGTTATTTGCAAAGAACAGGGAGCCCAGCTGCCAAGGAGAAAATGGCTATTAATCACAGCTATCCTCCTGTCAAATTTCAAGTACCTGCTCCAATGAATTGGGAATAATTGTGCTTCACAAAACCTTTGAAATAATTTTTCCAGCCTCCTTGGAAATAGCTCAAAATTTGTGGCTGAAACTTTCCAAAAATATTCAGCCTGAGGCAGATAACTTTCAGCCCGAATGGTAGAAGTTTTGCAAATCAAGCAACATCTTCTTAGCATATGCACAATGTTCTTCAGGTGGCATGTGACCAGGGTTCATCACCGAATTTGGTTCGCTGGTTGGGTCATTGGCTTCTCGAGGTTGGGCCGGGTGCTGACAGGAGCATGATGTAATTCCCCTGACTCCCCGTTAAGCACTGCTTATTATTAAGGCTGCCCAAGACTTCCTATTAAATGTATTTTTTAGTTAAGTTGTTTAAATGAAAAGGGATTTTCAATCGGAAGTGTTATGCAATCTTAATTATAAGAAGTCCTACTAGGCCTCCTAATATATTTATGGAGCAATTGAGAATGACAGTTTCAATCTGGCTGCTTTGTGCTATTCCAGTGTTGCAAAGTAGCCATAAACTCATTTTAACCATCTACTTAGGCCAGTTTACAATGGCTACAGCATGCAAATATACAAGTACTCCTGCAGAAAATAGCATAGGTACTATTTTGACAAGCATTATATGAATGCTACCAAAAATCAGTAAGTTGGACATGATGCAGATACATTACAGTATAAGATTTCAGGAAGTATGTTTTCATGATTTGTTGTGGTGTTTGAACACAGTGATAGGGAACAAACCATGGCAAAAGAGTGTCCCAATGAAAACCTTCGTGCCATAAAATTGGACATAACAAAAAATTGGTCCATACTGCAGGTCCCAGGCAAATGAGGACATCGGTATGGGCTGGAGCATAACAAGTGAAACAGCTGTTTTTGTTGTAATAAAAACTTAGGACTTGTCAACATAGTCCAGCATTTCAGGCTATCAGGGTGCAAACTGCAGCATGTGCTGGCATGCTGCACTTTAACTCCCCTATGTGGACATTGGAGGCATGAACTAAAAGGTATCTAGTTACCATTAACACTGTTCTGTTTAAAGATAACTATGCAAATTTGATCTAGATACACGTTAGTTTGTGCCCAGAGCTTCCACATGGAGAATTACAGCACTATGCACTATTGCACTCTGAAGTTCACCCCCTTGTATTCCAAACTTCAGGTTGTGTAGACATAACCTATGTTTCGGTGGAACTATTCCAATAAGCTTCAAGGATGTATTATATTGAGTTACTCTGCTTCTGTGGAGTACTGTATTGTGCTGGATCCAAAGCCCAGTGAAAGTGATGGAAAGACTCCCATTCACTCCAGCAGGCTTTGAATTAGGCCTGTAATTTGTAACAAATATAGTGACCAACTCTAAATAGGGTACAGGCCCAATTCCACATTCTCCGTTTTTCAAATTTGGTCAAGTACATAGTTACCTTCCACTTTTTTTAAAAATGGTTCCTTCTCAAAAGCTTCCTCTTGAGCATTTGTAAGAGCACGTAGTCTCTCTCCAGTGGGGTTGCTGTGTCTTGTAATATTTAAATCTTATTTATTGCTAACCTGATCAGTTTAGACTCCTGCAGCTGTTCCTTGCCAAGAACTGTCAGTCTTTCCTCTAGTATACAAGCAGTTCCCTTGAATTCCTGCCAGAGCTTTACTGCCATGCTGAAACTGGAGATACATTTCTGCAATGTCTTTGGATCCAGGTTTCATTTTATCTGATTTGGTATAGGCTTTGGGAAAAAACTTAAGTTAATTAGATTGTATCCCACCTTGCTCTTCTTGCAGTCACCTCTCTCTGGCAGGTATCTTACCCCAAATTAAGTAACAAAGAGATATGGGCCAATTCTTATGTAGTTTGGAGGGAGGGGAATTCATCTCTATTGGAAATAATCTTCAGAATCCTGGTTGTTTACCACAGAACCATTCAAACTCTCTATCTTGACTGCCTAGCTTTTAAAAACAAGATCCTGTACATATGAGACCTGGATTCATAGGATCCAAGGCCAGAAGGGACCACTGTTATAATCTAATTGATCTCCTATATAGCACAGGCCATAGAACTTCCCAGATATAACTCCTAGAGCATATTTTTTGGGGAAAAATTAAACCTTGATTAAAAAATTGGAAGAACTGACCATGACCCTAGGTATCATAGAGAAGTCTCAGTATATTAGGTCAACACTATTACCTTTATCAACTAAATTAGTAATTGCATCACGAAAAGATTATGTTAGTTTGGCAGGATCTATTTTTCACAAACCCACATTGACTGGCTTTAATTACATTGCCTTTCTTTAATGCTTTATTAATCGAGTCCAGTATCAGACATTCAATTCTCTTGACCAGGATCAATGTCAGGATGACAGGTCAATAATCATCCTAGTTGTACTGTTTATCCTTTTTAAAAATTAGCCAGCCATTAGCTTTTTTCCAGCCTTCTGGCATTTCTCCTTTGCTCCACAACTTACTAAAAAGCATTAATAGTCCAACCAGCTCACCAGCCAACCCTTATAAAATTTGTAGATGCAAATTATCTGAACTTGCTGACTTAAAAACATTTAACTTTAATAGTTTCTGCTTAACAACCTCCAGAGTTATCAGTAGAATAAAAAGAGTATTATCATTATCATGACTTTATCATCTGTTTTTCCTCAATTATCAAACAGAAATATTTATTGTACACTTTTGGTCTTTAGCTATTATTATTAATAAATCTACCATTTCCATTGAGTAATGGACCAATACAATTGTCAGGATTCTTTGTTAAATATATTAGGAACAATATCTCTTCTTGTCCTTAACTCTGCTGGCCACGGATTTCTCCTTATGTCCTTTGCTTCCCTTATCATTTTTCTACCAATCACAATTTCTCATTTATATTCATTACTGTCAACTTCCCCTTTCTTCCATTTCTTTTATATTATTTTAAATGTTTTATAACTGTGTCTACTCTCCCTCTATACCAAGTCTGTATTTTAACCAGCATGGCCTTCTTCCTTGATTGTGGGTTTGCAGCTTCTTGGGCATCTAGTAAATTGTCTTAAATGATTCCAAATTATCATTCATTTTTTTTCTGATTACATTCTTCATCCCAGCTGATTTGGCTCATAATTGTTTTCAGGCTTGTGACACTGAAACAGCAAGTTCCAGGTCTGGGTTTTTTTTCTACTTGTATGTTAAAAATGTAATAAAGTCTCAATCACTTGTACCTAAGCTAACATTAATTTTTCATTCTGTGATCAGTTCCTCTTTATGTCTTACACAAGTCCCAATAAAAATTTATTTGTGTTGGCTGAAACATTTTTTTAATCACAAAATTTCACTTGTGACATTTAGAAAAGCAAAGGATGTTTTAGGACCATGAGATTTCCAACATATTAGAAGACAAGGTGGATGAGGTGTAATCTTTTATGGGGAAAAAAATCTATCTAAGCCTCCTCCAGATGAAAAAGGCTTGCTATTTAGGTGGCAAATGTTGAGTATCCTCTCAACGCCCTCCCCCTCCCCAGTTACTCACCCTTAAAGCAGGAAAAAAAGTGGAAGGACATTGTCCTCCCACCTTTAAAAATGATGGGGCCATGGTTCACTGCCTCCCATTCTGGTACCCCTGACATGAAAGTATCATCTCTGTGAGTCAAGAACATGGATATTAAAAAATGTTTTGGCACAAGGTCTAGAAAGTCCAATTCAGACGCATTTATTTGTAGAAACCATACACACAACAGAAATAAATGTAAAGATTACTATGATATTCCAGGCAAGGAAATATGCGATTGAGACTGAGTCTTTGTAGTTTGCCTGCTGCAGACACATGCTGGGCCCTGATTATCAGGAAGAAGACTTGTTAAAGTAGCCTAAGAGTATTATGGGTTGTGACAGCAAGATTCTCAGTAAACCTCCGGTTTCAGACCTGGCTACAACTGCAAAAGGGGTGTCACAACCTCATTTCCCTGAGTATCAAAAAGTTGCTTTTGGTCAGCAAAATTGTTCATTTACAATGGAACATTACAAGACATTCTGATGGTTAGAGAACAGTAAGCAGGCAGATGCATTTTTCTGCTTTCCTTGCACACAGTTTTACAGCGATTCAGAAGACCCTGTAATTCACCAAAAACAGAGTGAAGGACTAGAAAAGTATAGGGCAAAAGCTTCAGAAATGTGTACAATCTGCCATACATAGCAGAGTTCTGAAAAAGTGAAAAGAAGTGGGGTTTGTGGTGGCACAGCTGCCAAATCCTCACAGGATGGCGTCACATGAAATCAGAGAGTATGATGCAAAAATCACCAATTTACTGCTTTACTTGGCTAAACCAGGAATTGCACTGTGGGGGCATAAGAAAGAAGAATCAGCAAACCATGGAAAATTTTTAGAATTATACAATTTGGGTTTGAAGTATGATGAACCATTACACAAAAAAGAGAGGTTCTTTCAGTAGTACAACCCATGCAACTCAAAATGACCTTTTACAAAATGTGCTGATATTGTGAAAAGTGATATCATTCCGAAGGTTCAGGAGAATGGGTTTTTTGTTCTTGTTGATGCAGCATGCAGTTTTAAATAAAAAAGAAATTACAGTCTGTGTGAGATGCACAGAAAGTGTGAAATAAAGGAGCGACTGCCGAGCTCTGATGACTGCTCTGAGTGAGAGGATGCTGCTGCCATCTATCACAAGATTAAGCTGTTCTCACAAGCATTGAGGCTTTCAAACTTGCTAGTTGTAGCACAGTGTTATGATAGGGCTGCTGTCATGGCAGGCCATGTATGTGGAGTACAGCAAAAAATGCCGCGAGATCACCCCACTGCTATATACTGCATGGCTCATGAATTGAATTTAGTTTATTTGTAAGTAAATTGTACAACAGGACTTTTTAAATATACTTTAGAAGGATTGTTTACCTTCTTTTCATAGCCTAGCATACACCATGCTTACTTAGAAGCACAGAAGATGCTTGGAGTGACAGTGGAATGGTGTAGTTTAGGCGTCACGAGATGGGCATACAGATAGAAAAATGTATCTCTTTGTTGGGACTGTCAGAACCTCCCTACCAAAGATTTATTGAAGCATCAGGGGCATTGAGGATATGCAAAAAATAATTTTGTGGGTGCTTGATCATTTTTACTATGTTCCCTTGGTACGGTTCAAGTAGAACACAAAGCTCTGCAGATACAAGACATGACACTTTCTCGGGCCTTTGTGTGTTGCACAAATTTGTAAAAACATTGGAGAGTATGCGAACCAGCACTAAGTGGGATGATATTTGGAAGGAAGTCAAAAGTTCTGTGAGTTGCATGGTGTCCATCTTACCCCCGGCGCAGATGAAAAGAATGCTCACAAATGACCTGTGAAGAAAGCAGCTTGTTTGCCTGTTCACTTATTGCAAGTACACTCAGCCAGGTAAAAATAAGAGTACTAATCAAAAAATAGGGCAGGCTGCTGTATTTTCCTTTTTGGACATACTGTTAGGTGAAGGTTTTATCCCAGTCAATGGTAATAGGTAAAAGTGTACAGATGCAGTGCTGAAAGGCGATAGAATGGGCATTGATGGACTCCTTCATAAATATACAAGTGTCCTTTCAATCAGTTTGAAACTTGCTCCCACACAGATGCATTTGATTGAATGTTACAGAACTTTTGAAATTAGCATGTACCCTACCCATTGGGACAGCAGTATATAGAAGAGGTTTTTTTCTACCATGCAACATGTATGAAACTGGAGGTGATCCACAATGGGTCAAGAAAGATGATCAGCTTTCTGTTTACTTCACATTGAAAGTAGTCTTGCTAGGGACGTTAACCCAGAGCAATCATTGATGACTATGCGACGAAGTCTAGTGGACAAATTTTACTTCACTGATATTTCAGTAAGACTGTAGTTGGTTTTATTTTTATTATTAGTAGTGGTAATATATAATTTGCACCTGACTGCCTTATTAATACAGACTGAACCTCTCCAGTCCAGCATCCTATGGTCTGGCAACATCCATTGTCCAGCATGATTTTACTTGGATGTTCACCTATCATGAGTGTGGCCAAGTTTCCCGTGGCTCCGTAAAGTTAGTTTACAGCCACCAGTCTGGCTCTCAATGTTCTGTGCTGTTATATAGCTCTAATTTATCCCTAAGGCTTTGTCTACACTGGATGCTTTGCCGAAGGAGGCAATGCAAATGAAGCACGGATTAGCATTTTTTTTGTGCTTCATTTGCATACTCTCTTTTGTTCCGTTTTTGCGCAAAGGGTTTTTGCACAAAAACAAACAGTGTGGATGTTTCTTTTTTGTGCAAAAAAACCCTTATGCCTCTCCAGAAGTAAATAGCTGCATGTAGTGAGGCGGCTGCCCCACAGGAGGCTGGAGGGAGCCTGTGCAAATCCAGCCAGTGAGTGAGAGAGGCTTAAAAGGAGACAGTCAAAGGGCTGCTTGTTGGGGCAGCCCTGATATAAGGAGCTACTCAGCAGAACAGCGGGCAGCTGGACCCTGACCAATGAAGGATGCAGGACTGGTTCCCTGGGAGAAGCATCTTAGATGGAGCACTGCTGGGCAGGCTCAGGGGGGCTGGAGAGGAGCTCCTGCCTGATACCTCTTAGGATCAGGGCCTTGATACAAGAGCCAAGAAGATGCAAAGGGTCACAGGGAAGTGGCCCAGGGAGCACGAGCAGTTAAGAGAGAGTGAAGGAGGGCAGGACAAGTCTGCTGCCAGAGGATCCCTGGGTTGGGACCCAGAGTAGTGGGCAGGCCTCTTCAGGACACTGAGGTCCAGGGAACAACATGGGTCCAGAGCTAGAGGGTGAAGACAGTGGAGCAGAGTGATGATGAGTTGAATAAACTTTGTTTTCAGGGGTAATCCTCAGATGAATCCACTTCAGAGAGTGCTTGGACTATACGGGTGTGTCTACACTGCACCCTTACCTCAAAATAAGCCATGCAATTTGTGCTATGCAAATTGCATAGCTTATTTCGAGGTAATTTCAAAATAAAGTGCTATTTTGACAAATCCCTCAACCCTCGTGGAAAGATGGTTACAGGGATGCTGGAATATATTTCAAAATAACAGGCATGTTTAAAGATATGGAATAGCTATTTTGAGATACTTCCCGTATCCCGAAATAGTGCCATTTTCTAGACATAGCCTAAAAGTGATGGGGCACAAATACCCAACCTATCTCTTCTATCTTCTTTTTCTCTCAGAAGACAAAGGAACTATCCCTTTAATTCTGAGGGAAGTCATGACTTGAGAATTTGGTCAATAACCTTGCTGGGAACTGTGGCAAATATTTTACCTTGAACAACGTTTAGGTTAAGTTTTATCTAGAAAGTGTTTTATCTTTATTTGTCTTGTGCCCATTCCTGACTTTAATGACTTACATTTATATACCCTTAAAATCTATTTCTTTATTTAAATAAACTTGAAAGATAGCAGATAGATTATACTATAGCAGATACTATCTTCAAATAAACTTGAAAGATATCTGTTATCTAAACTTGTTTGATTTTAATCTAAAATATCCAATTTTGCATTTAAACTGAACTGTTGTGCAGCTCCAGTAAAGATGGCAAACTGTTGAATAGTGATCCATTAGAAGGACAATAGACTTAATATTTCAAATGCCCAGGAGAGGACATGATAGTGGAAGACATATGCTTTTAGTTAAATCTGGGAATGGGAGTGTTGGGGTCACCCAACAGGTTGTTTCCAAGGCTGCAAGAAGCCAGGGAGTGGTTGGTTTGTTGCTGACAAATTGTGGGGTCAGACTTGCTGGACCAGGGCTGTAGTATACCCAGACAATTAGGGTGCAACTTACACACTGATTGGCTATTTGTGAGTAGCACAGCTTAGGTGCTCCAATAGCAAAGCATTGTGAAGCACTCAAGTTTGCAGGGCAGATGATCATACAACTCCTTGCTGGACTGAATTGCACCTGGTAATATGGCAGAGTGGGATTTCATGGGATTAATATCAAGTTTTTCTTTATTAACTTTGCTTCTTTTAAGGTTATGGTTTATTTCCTTCCATTTATAGACTGTGCATGTAGGCAAGCCAATCTTTATTTCTTCCTGTGCCTTTCCTAGCTGCCACCATTTAAATTAATTTAGCTTTCAGTTATTTAAGACAGTGTAATTAACTATGGAGTGGCACTCTAAGAAAGAACAAAGAATCAACACACATTTAGCTCATCAATTTTATTGCGCTATATCTGGATGAGGAACACACATTATGGAAGCAGAAATGGCAGGATATGAGAAGTAAAACTGCAAATCTTGTGATTGTTCTGGTGCACGTAGTATCAGAAATCTAGGAGGAGGCTGGTTTTGTATGATGTGTTTCTTGTCTGATTTCCAGTCTATCCCATGACCACTGGAACTGAAGTCAGAGAGCACGTGGTCTCAGGATGGACTGTTGTGGACTGGACACTAAGGGATCAGTGAATGCAGTCTGGAAGCAACTCAGCCACACGTACAGGGCAGTGCAGGGGATTTAATAAAATTCCAGAAGTGTATTCAGCTTCATTCTTTGCAAATGAAATGGTTCAACTTTTACAGATCCAAAAAGTGTTCTAATAATTGGCTACAATCCTAATAAGTATCAAGCCTTCTGTGTATTAAATGAACAATTTTGAACTGTTTGAGGTTCATCCATTATTAACATTCTGAAGCTCTCTGTAAACGTGTTCTACCATTATAAGTAACAAAACACTTTGCTGTAGTAATATTGGAACAAATCCTTCAATTTTTATTCACACAAAACTCCTATTCACTTGCATGGGAGCCTTCCCTAAGGAGAAGTGAAGGATTTTACCAACAATACACTTTCAATTTATAAATTCAAGGTAATAGAATTAGAAACATCATTTTTACTCTTTTCAAATGCTGGTGCAAAACTGGCACCGAAAAGCTTATTTAAATAAGCTTATAATACAACATTGGGAAAATGTTTTATTCTTGAATTCTTAATTTCTGTCTGAATCCATCACTAGAATGCTTTGAAATTAAAACTACAGGGAGTCAGTCTGTTTGGAAAGTCATTTAACAATCCCAGTGTTTGCCTTCAGTTAAAGTATTTTGGTTGAAAAGAATTCTTTGACGATCAAATATCTCCCTGGTATAAGTAATAGATATTCTGCGTGGGAGGGAAGTCTGTCTCTATTGATACTCTATTTAGCTTTTGATGTACAACTGAAAGGTAATGGAATTGTATAGAAATAATTAAATGTTACAGTAGTAGTTAATGTATTCACTCTATCCAATGGGACTCAAAGCTGAAATATCTATTCCCTTTTATATTTAATGCAGAAAGGTTTATCAGTCCTTACAGTCATAATGGTTTGAGGCACAACATGTAAACATTGTTTTGAAAGGTAACACTTATCACATCATTAATAAAACATACAACTGAAGCTTTGAGACTGTTTTAGAGTGATATCCTAGGATTTTGCTAAACATGAACTCTATTACTCTTGGTGGGAGTATAAAAACAGTGAGCAGTCCTGTGGAGAGTTGTGCGGTTGAATTTTCCCTCCACTACTTTAAAGATGTACTGATAACTCTTAAAGAGCTCAACATCAAATGTTTTCTTTTGAGGCTAGGATATGCGTAGTGGAGGCTTTCAAAGATTCACATAGGACCTGATTCACAACCTGGGGAAATCGGGGGAATCTCTCTGACTTCCATGGTTCTGGATCAGGCCAAGAGTAACGTAAAAAAAAAAAATATGGATGATTGAATTTAGAGCCTGATTCTAGTCCTATTAGACTAGACTAGTCAGTGATATTACTCCTACTAACCTCCATGACACAGGATTAGACCCAATATGTGTGAAAGTAGAAATCCTGAATACTAATAGAAATATTATCCATTTAGAACTATTAGACACGCCAAAATCCCACTTGTCCAAAATGTGTTAGCATCTTCAAAAATAATTGGATAAATGGAACTTCATATAATCTTTCACCTAGATGCATCTCTTCCTTTCTCTAACTCTACCCCTGCTTTTCCTTTCATTGCCTTTTCTACCCTCTGCTTTATAGTGTTGCAGTAAGTACTAATAAAAAGGAATTAAGAATAAGTACACAATTACAGAAACACTTACAAATGCATGTAGAAGTATTCCATAGAAATAGAACTTGCATATTTATAAGTAAAAGTGCAAGTACTTTCAACTCCCGTATTTCCTGCAACTGTCTGATCAATACAATTACCTAAATAATATAAGCACATAATGGAAGAGGAAAAAAAGAGCCACGGTGAAATTTTATTCATATACATAAATTAGAATGGAATAGCAATGAAAATCTCTCCTATAAATGTAAATGAATTGATACATTTTATTTCCCCCTCTAATATCTGTGTCTATATATAATATAATATGTGTGTGATGATATTAGATTATCTGGATAATACAGAGACCTCTCATGAGTACAGGGCACTGGACCAGATGACTTCTCAAGGTCCCTTCCAACCCTACAATGCTGTAATTCTATGATTATGTACAGACAGAGCATCATTCCATGAAATGGGCATTTTCTTTCAGGATATGGTTGAAGTTATGCTGTTATTGAAGATGGTTTCTTCTTGTGCTGGGCAAATCCTATTGCCTACTGAATAGTCTTTCCACAGAAGCAGAGCTTGGAAGTGTGGTATTAAATTAGATAGAAAGCTTAGCAATGGGTGAACATCTTTTTAGCTGATTCAGTTCATGTTGATTCATTGAGGAATTGCATCCCAAAGATGCTTCCTAACATAAAAATCATAGAAATTAGTAACAGCTTTGGGTATTATAGATTCATCTGTAGGCTTTGCCAGGGTATCACAACTAATCAGATCTATAAATAAAAAGTTCCTCTCCAATTTTTCTCTAGTGCTAATCCTGCAGCCAATGCAACTTAAAAAAGGGGGTTGTCACATACATAACAACAAATGATTTGCATTTTGTTATTGACTGCTGTCTTTATGGTAAAAAATTGCCTGACTTTCCATCCTTCAAATTATCTACCAACCAAGAACAGTATTTTGGACAAATGAGTCAAATCTGAATTTTAGCATGAGCACTGTAGGTTTATTTGCACCTCAGAAACACTCCATTTTCTCCTCCTCCTGAAGCATGTCAAGGGGCGTGCCCATTGGAACCTAGCAAGTCCAGCTCTGCATTAGAGGATTTTGGCATCTTGAAGATGCTCCATCACACTATCAATCCTCTCATTCATGTTGTAAATGAAGCACAAGAAATCGTACTCTGAACTCCATCTCATAGCAGTAGGTGCAGGGATTGTTTTTCCAAGTGTGGCAGATAAGTGCTGTGCCTTAAACAACACTGCATTCTTTCACCTTTGGTGTGCAGTGTTGTTTGAGGGAGAGCACTTACCCGCCACACTTTTGAAAAAGCACTTATATAGACAGTTGTTGGTAAAAGCTTTAGAAAAAAACAGTAGCTGTTCCCAAGTTCAGTGTGTGTGAACAAAGTCATATGTTGTTGCAAGTAAAATATATACAGTCAGCAGTATCACCTGAAAAAATTTCAACAATATTCACATGGCTACATATATCTGAATCTTGGGTGTCCACTTGCTTACCAGCATCAACCTCCAGCACTCCGGTTCCTGAAAATAGCTTGAAGGCTTTAGCAAAATTGCTGCCATGGTCTATAACAGGGGTGGGGAACCTCAGGTCCGGGGGTCGGATGTGGCTCTTGGCTTGCCTGGATCTAGCCCCTGAGGCTGTCATTCCAGTCCCCTTGCCGTCTCCTCCCCCGCACTGGGGCTGGAGAACACAAAATAATACTAGCCTGGGACCGCCTAGGTTCTGGTGTGCAAGGGGAATGTGGGAAGTGTCTTTCTCCTTCTCAGTCAGGGGCCACGTCAGTGAGGGTTTGTTGGGTTTTTTTGCTTCTCACTTGTATGCAGCGCCCGATTGATTTTTCTGTGGGTCAGCAGCCCCTGACCCCAAAATGGCTCCCTCCCCTGGTCTATAACCACATATGTAATTTTTGTCAAGTCCAATTGAGCTGTGGGTAGATCTCAGTCAGACTTGTACCAACGTGTTCCAACAAAGCATCAGAAGCCTAAGACTGATGACTCTTTTGTAAGGTTAGCTGAGTCAATGCACTAATTGGTAACACATATGCAGCTTCTTGCTTGATGTATCCACACGTCTAAAGTTGTGCAAACATAAGACGCAGATGTACATTTGTTTTAACTGTTTCAAGAATCAAGTTCTGCTGTCCCACTAATGATTTTTTTAAAACACACATTTCTGTATACATAGCAGTGGCATCAGGTATAAATCTGGTGGGTAGCATGTGAAAGCCACTCTCTTCAATAATCCACAGGGGCAGCCAGAAGGGCCGATCACTTCCACAGGCCCCCAGGCAAAGTGTGTGGGTGTGGGGGGCAGTTCTGTGCACCCCAGAAGGGGTGGGGCCTTGGGAGAAGAGGTGGGGCCAGGGCAGCTAGTCTTCAGCACAGCTCAGACTGAGGTGCTGCCCCCACAATCTTCTGAGCCATGCAGAGCAGCTCTCCAGCAGCAGTGTAAAGACTCTCTGGGGCTCTGACTGCTGCAGTAGCAGTGGCAATTGCTGGGAGCCCCACTGAATCACCAGGCCCGGGGCAATTGCCCTCTTTGCCCCCTATTGGTGGGCCTGCTAACAGCAAAAAACTAAGCATTAGCTTATATATTTTTAAAATGGACACTGATTCAGAATCAGTGCTCCAGAAAAATATCCAATCAGGAGGCCTTCTAATTTTGGATAACCCCTGATGCTGTGAACAGTCATCACCTGCTTACTTACATCCAAAATCCTTCTTTCCACATAATCTTCAAATATTTTTCTCCGTTGCTTCTCTAAAAAACAAACTGTTTTATTAAAAACTATGTGTACACATTTTCATTGTTGTTCTGATAAAATGCAAAAGAAAAAACAAATGCTAAAATCATATATCAAACTTACTTTAATGCTAGTTTTGTGAGTGTTATACAAATTGAATTAGAGTAAATATGTCATTTTGGGGCTTTTCTGGCCCAGTAGACTGCAATTTCAGTTACTATATCAAAACAAACTTAAAACACAACAAATAGTCTGGTAGCACTTTAAAGGCTAACAAAACATGTAGATGGTATCATGAGCTTTCATAGGCACAGCCCACTTCTTCAGGTGACCAGAGTGTTGGATGTCCAGAACTAAAATAAATAGGGGAGAAGAAAAAAAATGGGGGGGAGGGAACAAGAAGAGGTATTGGGTATTAAAAAAATATCAAGGGGAAAGCCGAGCTGGAACGTAATAGGAAAAACAAATAGTCATGAGCATCTAAAGACGGGATAGTCAAAACAGTCAGATAGGAACCGTTAGTAGGCAATAGAGAAGAAGAGTACCAACATCTGATACTATACAGACAAAGGGTCATTGGCACCTTCATTGTTTGGTAGGTTGATAATGTCCCAGCCATCTGGTATCTTTATTTAATCCATTAGCATGAGTATCAAACTTGTGAATAAATTGTAGTTCCATTCCTTCCCTTTGTGTTTGGCTTGTGGAATTGGTCTGTAACAAAAAGCCACTTGAAGATCTGTTAATGAATGCCCAAGGTAGATTGAAGTGTTCTCCAACAGGTTTTTGTATGTTCCTGTGACCGGGTGTATCAGCCCCGCATGTGGCTGAAGAAGCCCTGCCCCCACAACTCTGATGGGCATGCTCAGACTGTAGACCAGGTATAAAACCTGGAGGGAGGCTCACTCTGGGCTAACTGCTGGAGAGGAAGGACCTCGGAAGGGAGAACCTGACCAGCACCAGCCAGCTGATCCGAGGGAAGACAGCAGAGACGTGAGCACCAGCTGCGACATCTCCCCTGCAGGCTATGAGGGAGAAGCACCCCCCAGGGAAGTAGTGGACCTGGTGAGCACATGGGATGCTATCCCACTGGATCAGGTAGGAAGTGGCCCAGGGAGGGGGCAGGAGCTGCCTCTCCCGCCCTGGGATCCTTGGCGTGTTTCGGATGGATTCCCAGCTGAGGGAGTGGTGAGTCCTCCTGCCATTCACAGGGCCCTGGGTTGGGACCTGGTGGAGTAGGGTGGGCCGACTCATGAGTTGCCATCACAGGCCAGCGGACACTGCCTTAAAGGGCTAGCTGTTGACTCTGTTCAGGGACTCTAGCCAGTGGGCCAGCAGACCCTGCCTTAAAGGGCCAGCTATTTACTTTGTATAGGGACTTGAGCTTACAGGCCCCCAGGTCTGAGTTTAAAGGGCCAGCAAGCGATTCTATATTACTAGCTCTTGTTGAGCAGCTGGTTAAATTCTGGGGTAGAGGTCTGGCTATAGTCTAGAGGGAGTGTGTGGGGTGGGCTGTAGACCTGGGAGGGGGGGAAGGAGCAGGTGCCCTGTGACAGTTCCCTTTATAGATTTGTGTCCATTAATTCTTTCCCATAGAGACTGTCCAGTTTGTCCAATATATATTGCAGTGGGGCTTTGTTGGCATTTGATGACATGGATCACATTCCTGGATGTGCAGTTTAAATGAACTTCTGATTTGGTGGCTTATGTGGTTGGCTCCAGTAATGAATTCACTTGTATAGATATGTGGGCAGAGTTGGCATCGGGGCTGATTGCAGGGCTGGGTTCCTGGATGTTTATGATGTAGCTGTATAGTATGGTTACCAGAGATAATTTGTTTCAGGTTGGGGGGAATTGTCTGTAAGCGAGAATAGGCCTTCCCCCACGGCCTCTGAGTGAAGGATCATTCCCCAAGATAGGTTGTAGATTGTGGATAATGCATTGGAGGGGTTTAAGTTGTGGACTGGAGGTA
The DNA here is from genome assembly GCA_032595735.1 of Pelochelys cantorii. Classification (NCBI taxonomy): domain Eukaryota; kingdom Metazoa; phylum Chordata; order Testudines; family Trionychidae; genus Pelochelys; species Pelochelys cantorii. The sequence goes on from CM064330.1 coordinate 40,142,330, forward strand.
ATGACAAGTGGAATTCTGTTATTTTCTCTTTTGGGTCTGTCTTGAAGTAATTCATGTCTGGGTACTTTTTTGGCTCTGCCAATCTGTTTTTTCACTTCTCCAGGTGGGTATTTCTGTTTCTATATAGATCCTGTAGTGTTTGTCTCTGTCTGTGGGATCGGCGCAAATCAGGTTGTAATCTTAGGGCTTGGCTGTATACAATAGATTAAGAAATGTGTCTGGGATGGAAGCTGTAGGTATGAAGGTAAGTCTAGCGGTCGGTGGGTTTCTGGTATATTGGAAAATATGTGTCCATTATTTAATTGTACTGTAGTGTCCAGGAAGCGAATTTCCTGTGTGGACTGGTCCAGGCTGAGGTTGATGGTGGGGTGGAAGTTGTTGCAATCCTTGTGAAATTTTTCAAGGATCTCTTTTCCATGGATCCATGTGATGATGTCATCGATGTAGCATAAGTAAAGTAAGAGTGTTAGAGGGCAGGAACTGAGGAAATGTTGTTCAAGGTCAGCCATAAAGATGTTGGCATATTGTGGTACCATGCAGGTGACCATGGCTGTGCCTCTGATGTAAAGATACAAATTGTCTCCGAAACAGAAGTAGTTGTGGGTGAGGACATAGTCTGCAGTGCTGTCATCAGGGATGGTGTTCCTGATGGCCTGTAATCTGTCTTCATGTGGAATGTGGGTGTAAAGGGCTTCTAAGTCCATAGTGGCCAGGATGGTATTTTCAGGTAGCTTACTGATGTTTTAAAGTTTCCTTAGGAAGTCAGTGGTGTTGCAGAGGTAGTTAAAAGTGCTGGTAGCATAGGGTCTGAGGAGGGAGTCAATATAGCCAGATAATCCTGTTGTAAGTGTGCCAATGCTTGAGATGGGCCATCTAGGATTTCCAGGTTTGTGTAATCTTGGATAGCAGATAGAAAGCTCAAAAGAGTTAGTGAAGACATAATAAAAGGTCTCAAGGGGAAATATAGCTAGCAAAAATGAACAAACCATATTTAATACATAATTATCTGTACACATTTGGTGAAATTTCATGGCACCTTATGTTGGCTGCAAATTGTCTTCCTTTTTTGGTTTGCATAAGCTACAAATGTCTTCAGTAAAGTTCCAATTCTCAGCAACGTCTGAGAAGTAAGTTCTTGCTACAATTGGCAACACTCCATTATTGACTGAATTGATATTCCAGGAAGACTGAGAAACTATTTGCAACTCATCTGGAAATGAAACACGCCATACAATCAATGAAATAAGGACTGGCACTAGGCAGACCTAGACTAAGCAAGTGTTTAGGCTCATATTTCCCAACAGCCCCTTCAGCACTGGCACATCACCAGAGCCTGGTAGGTGTTTTCTACCTCACCCTATAGGTGATGTGCTACTGGGCTCATTCTGTCAAGGCAGTGGTCATTCAGAAACTAAAAGGGCAGGACCGCCACTCTTGTTGGCTTGTCTAACAGGGTTAATGCGAGGGAGAGTAGATGTGGGGTTCAGCCAGAATCCAGGACAGATGGGAGGGATGTAATTGTTTAATAAAACTATTTTGAAAAAGTACTTTCCATTTGAAAAGTTACTTAAGTACACATGTTGAGTATAGAATATTCAAGGCATTTAATACATGTATGTAGAGTACTTCAGAACATTTAGATAGGTACTTAAGTGCTGTACTGTGTATCCTTGTCCAAATATGGTAAGCATGAATAATGCAGATCTGGAGATACCCCTCCCTCCCCCCCGAGGTATATCTGTATTACAGGTTATGAAGAGTTGCTTTCTATTGGCCCAATCATAAGAACTGAATCAGTCAACCATGTGAATATCAGATTATAAACACCTGTGCTGTCCAAAAGGCCTCAAACCAAGGCTATAATTAGGGTTAAATTAAGGTGGTTTTTTTCAGATTTAACGGCAAGCAACTGCTAATTTGAACTGCTGTGCATGATTTTCAGGAAGTCTCCAAGATCTGACAGACCATATTCTTTAATAAAATACAAGAATAATACAGTAGTGATGACTAAAGTTTGCAGTGTTTTCTTAACTCGTTGTTGTGTAAATAACTTCTGGAAGCTGAATATATATTCTCCAAATATCCATCTTTGAAACCAACCAATGTGCTATTGCTCTCCTCATTTGTTTTATCATTATGCCTTTACAGCGTCAAATTAATTAGCCGTGTAAGAGGAAATCTTTTATCCACAGAGCAAGTACAGGCACAGTCTGTGCCAAAATGAATTCCCTCTACTTCCCCATCATTTATCTTAAGTTTGACTGGAGTAGCAGAGAAAAATGGCTCCATGCCCATACACTTTTTGGTGTTTCTTCTGAGAATACCAACCAGTACAACTGTTAGGTCTAAGTGTGGTCGTGGGCTGTAATTAAGTGACCAATATGTTGCATTTAGACCTCTGCCCAGATGTTAAACTACTGCTCAGGGTTATACTAGATCTGAGGCTGAGTCCTTTTGTCCCATTACCAGTTATTTCACCCATCCAATTCCCCAAATCATTGTCAGTATTTGTAAGGTCAATCAAAAGGCATGATTTAGAGAACTTTTATATGCAAGATATTATAGCTATATAAAGGATTTATGCAAAACTCAATATGTATCCATGGTGACTTTGAAGTCAGAAATATGCAGCATGCAAGGGCTGAAATTCTGGCCCTACTAGAGTCAGTGCCAAAGATCTGATTGACTTTGTGAAGCCAAGATTTCATCCAAAGCATACCTACATTTACAGATTAATAATACTGTGTCAAAATTAGGTATTAAAAATACAAAAGATTAAGCGAGATATCTGTTATAGAATTTCAAGTCCTGATGGTGAACTTCAAAAGTGAGTCTGCTCTAGAAAACCATCCAAAATTTCAGATGTACTATTTGAATTTCCCTAATTCTAGATCCTGAAAAAGTGGACTAGAGATCTCATGGGAACAGGCTTTTGTATTAACCCGAACTCTATTGAGTATATCTGTTAATATGCCCCTAATACTATAGTATCTGAATTACCCCCATGTATTAATCTGCACAATACCCATATGATGTAGGAAATTGTTATCTCCATTTGCCTTTGGGAAACTGGCCAACAGAGAGATTAACACTGGACAAGTCACACAAACGGGATGGTTATGAGAGACCTAGGAACGGAACACAGCTCTCCTACGTCCCTCTGCAACCCTATCACCATAAAAAGGCCTCCGTTGCCCTCTTCCTCCCACTGAAATATGGTGATAATTGCCTTTCCTATATCATTTCAGCATTTTTTTTTTAATTCGAGACCAATCTGGAATCTGAGGTGCAAAGATATTTAAAAATGTGAAGTGAAAAAGTGCATCTGAACCTTACAGTTCTGGTTATATTTTAATTCTGGAAATGAACAAAACATTCTTTTTATCAATTGTTTAGGCCCTAATTTCCATCTCTAGTCAATTCTTAACTAAACAGCTACATCGCTTCTGTTAAATAGAGTAGAAATAATTTCCCTGTAAGAATAGTCTCTGTTTAGATTTAGTAGGAGACCTTGAAGACCTCAGTTGGTGACAGTTGTATTGCCAGCAGCTAAATTCCACTTAATGAATTTTCTCTGGTATAAACAGATAAAGTTATTCCTCCTTTTGCTCTGGAGAGTTCCTTTATTTTTTCCATTAGCTTCAGAGGGGTAGCCGAGTTATTCTGTAACAGGAAAAACTTAAAACAACAAATAGACTAGTAGCACCTCGAAGACTAACAAAACATGGAGATGGTATCATGAGCTTTCATGGGCACAGCCCAGTTCTTCAGATGACAGGAGTGTTAGAAGTCCAGATCCAAGAATAAATAAGGGAAGTGGGGTGGAGGGAGAAGGGGGAAAAGAGAGAGAAAAGGAAGGAGATGAAGAAAAGAGTGAGCAGATAAGCTTCAGAGGGGTAGCTGAGTTAGTCTCTAACAGGAAAAACTTAAAAAAACAACAAATAGTCTAGTAGCACCTTAAAGACTAAATAGTTAGAAGAGGCTGATAACTTACCAACCAAACAATGGAAGTACTAATGGTTCTTAAGTCATAGGATGTGGACGGTAGTGTGTGAGCCAGCCGATGTCTTTGTTCATACCAGTTGCATAAGAATTAAACTTGGAAATGAAGGTTTTTTTCATTGTTATTGTATATAGTAAGTAGACTCAAAAGCAAGACTCAATATTTGAAACTTACTGAACTTAAAGTAGAACTAAAATAAATTACTAATATAAAGAATCAGAACATCCAGTCCCAGTCTAGTCTCATGTTCTTTCCCCAGATTTTTTTTAATAAAATGTGTAACAGCAAAAATAGCCAGTGATGGGTGTGATAGCCATAGACTTAACCATGCAGAAATGATGAAGATTAAAGTATATAATATTTAATTGAGGACCCATTACATAAACAATTAAGCATATACAGGATGCTACAAGCATGTTTATAGATGACAACTGAATACTTAAGTCTGAATAACATGTGTCCTTTAGGAGGATGGTCAAGTTTTCTGTGGTTATGTGCCAGACATTTACAAAATAAAAGCCAAAGCTTAAAGTCTTTCTTGGGCTGTCCTTACCCCATGCCTGAATTCCAAATGTCCATATGCCATTTCAAATTTCTGTTTGGCCCCATTTCATTTTTTTTACTAGAATAGGATGAATTCCTGGGGGATGGGCCTAGGAAGAACACTAGTCATTCAGACTAGGGCTCTGGTTCAACTTGACTGAATTCAAGCCCCCCCCCCCTTTTTGAATTTGCAAACCTTGAGAACAGCTGTGGCTTTTTCAGTCACACAGAGTATATTGGGTAGGGCACTACTCCTAAAGCTCCACCCAAGATTGTATGTATACTGGACTTTCATGGCAGAGCATTGTGGCAGTAGGAGAGTTTGACAATCCATTAGTGCTGTCCCACCTCCAGTCTGAGAGCCCCAGTGCTCTGAAGGAGGATGAAAGTCTGAAGGAAACAGAGCATTCAATGGGAGCAGAGGGAAACCATCCCATAGTTGGGACCCTCCTCCCAGAGGATGTTGCGGTATCCTCTCGCACTGAGGATACCTCTGAGGGGGAGGGAATGCCAGTTAGGAAGAGGCAGGTGTTAGTAGTGGGTGATTCGATTGTTAGAAACATAGATAGTTGGGTTTGTGATGACCGGGAGAACCGTATGGTCACTTGCCTGCCTGGTGCGAAGGTTGCAGATCTCTCGAGGCATCTAGATAGACTTATGCATAGTGCTGGGGAGGAGCCGGTGGTCGTGGTACATGTAGGTACCAATGACGTAGGGAAGGGTAGGAGAGATGTCCTGGAGGCCAAATTTAGGCTGCTAGGAAAGAGACTGAAATCCAGGACCTCTATGGTGGCATTCTTGGAAATGCTTCCAGTTCCACGTGCAGGGCCGGGTAGGCAGGCAGAGCTTCAGAGTCTCAATGCGTGGATGAGACGATGGTGTAGGGAAGAGGGGTTTGGATTTATTAGGAACTGGGGACACTTTTGGGACAGGGGGAGCCTATACAGGAAGGATGGGCTCCACCTAAACCAGGGTGGAACCAGACTGCTGGCACTAAACATTAAAAAGGCTGTAGAGCAGTTTTTAAACTAAGAGATGGGGGAAAGCCGATTGGTGCGGAGATGCACGTAAATCGGAGGGAGACTTCTCTTAGAGGAGAATCCATTGATAGAGAGTCTCTAAGCTGTGGTCAGAAAGAGAGGAGGGGAGAGGGCAAACCATGGGCCAGAGCAGACAAACAACCGCATACAAAGGAATCCAATGCACCAGGGAAGGGCAGACAAATAAGCAGTGGCAAATTTTTAAAGTGCTTCTACACAAATGCTAGGAGTCTGACGAATAAGATGGGTGAACTAGAGTACCTAGTATTAAATGAGGAGATTGACATAATAGGCATCACTGAAACCTGGTGGAATGAGGAAAATCTGTGGGACACAATCATACCGGGATATAAAATATATCGAAAGAATAGAGCAGGCCGGGTGGGTGGTGGAGTGGCACTGTATGTGAAAGATAATGTAGAATTAAATGAAATAAAAATATTAAGTGAATCAACATGCTCAATAGAATCGCTATGGATAGTAATTACATGCTCCAATAATAAGAAATTAGAAATAGGGATATATTACCGACCACCTGACCAGGACAGCGATACTGACATTGAAATGCTGAGGGAGATGAGAGAGGCTACCAAAATAAAAAACTCTATAATAATGGGGGATATTAATTATCCCCATATTGACTGGGTACATATCACCTCAGGAAGAAAAGCACAGATAAAATTTCTCAATGGCCTAAATGACTGCTTCTTGGAGCAGCTGGTGCAGGAACCCACAAGGGGAGAGGCAATTCTCGATTTAGTCCTGAGTGGAGCGCAGGATCAGGTCCAGGAAATAACTGTTACAGGACCGCTTGGGAATAGTGACCATAATATAATAACATTCAACATTCCTGTGGTGGGTAGAACACCTCAGCAGTCCAGCACCCTTGCATTTAATTTCAAAAAGGGGAATTACACAAAAATGAGGAGGCTAGTTAAACAGAAATTAAAAGGCACAGTGACTCGAGCCAAATCCCTGCAAGCTGCATGGAAACTTTTTAAAGACACCATAATAGAGGCCCAACTTAAATGTATACCCCAAATTAAAAAACATAGCAAGAGACCTAAAAAAGTGTCACCGTGGCTTAACCACCATGTAAAAGAAGCAGTGAGGGACAAAAAGGCATCTTTTAAGAAGTGGAAGTCCAATCCTAGTGAGATAAATAGAAAGGAACATAAACACTGTCAGATCAAGTGTAAAAATGTAATAAGAAAAGCAAAAAAAGATTTTGAGGAACAGCTAGCCAAAAACTCAAAAAGAAATAACAAAATGTTTTTTAAGTACATTAGAAGCAGGAAGCCTGCTAAAAAACCTGTGGGTCCCCTAGACGATCGAACTATAAAAGGCGCAATCAAGGACGATAAAGCCATTGCGGAGAAACTAAATGATTTCTTTGCTTCAGTCTTCACAGCTGAGGACGTTGGGGAGATTCCCAAATCTGCACCGTCCTTTGTGGGTGATGAATCTGAGGAACTGTCCCGGATTAAAGTGTCATTAGAGGAGGTTTTAGAACAAATAGAAAAACTTAATGTTCACAAATCTCCGGGACCGGTTGGCATTCATCCAAGGGTTCTAAAAGAACTCAAATGGGAAATTGCTGAACTATTATCTGTGGTTTGTAACCTATCCCTTAAATCGGCTTCTGTACCTAATGACTGGAAGGTAGCTAACGTGACACCAATATTTAAAAAGGGCTCCAGAGGCGATCCGGGCAATTACAGACCGGTAAGTCTAACTTCAGTACTGGGCAAATTAGTTGAAACAATAGTAAAGAATAAAATTGTGAAGCATGTAGAAGAACATAATTTGTTGGACAAAAGTCAACATGGTTTCTGTAAAGGGAAATCCTGTCTTACTAATCTATTAGAGTTCTTTGAAGGGGTTAACAAACATGCAGACAAGGGGGATCCAGTAGATATAGTATACTTAGATTTTCAGAAAGCCTTTGACAAGGTCCCTCACCAAAGGCTCTTGTGTAAATTACATGGCCATGGGATAAGAGGGAAGGTCCTTTCTTGGACTGAGAACTGGTTAAAAGACAGGAAACAAAGGGTAGGAATAAATGGTAAATTTTCAGAATGGAGAGGGGTAACTAGTGGTGTCCCCCAAGGGTCAGTCCTCGGACCAATCCTGTTCAACTTATTCATAAATGATCTGGAGAAAGGGGTAAGCGGTGAGGTGGTAAAGTTTGCAGATGATACCAAACTGTTTAGGATAGTCAAGACAGAAGCAGACTGTGAGGGACTCCAAGAAGATCTCACCAAACTGAGTGATTGGGCAACAAAATGGCAAATGAAATTTAATGTGGATAAGTGTAAAGTAATGCACATCGGGAAAAATAACCCCAACTATACGTACAGTATGATGGGGGCTAATTTGGCTACGACAAATCAGGAAAGAGATCTTGGAGTTATCGTGGACAGTTCTCTGAAAACTTCCACACAGTGTGCAGCGACGGTCAAAAAGGCAAATAGGATGCTAGGAATTATTAAGAAAGGGATAGAAAATAAGACCCAGAATATCTTACTGCCCCTGTATAAAACTATGGTACGCCCACATCTTGAATACTGTGTACAGATGTGGTCTCCTCACCTCAAAAAAGATATTTTGGCCTTGGAAAGGGTTCAGAAAAGGGCAACTAAAATGATTAGGGGTTTGGAACGGGTCCCATCTGAGGAGAGGTTAAAGCGACTGGGACTTTTCAGTTTAGAAAAGAGGAGACTGAGGGGGGATATGATGGAGGTATATAAAATCATGAGTGGTGTGGAGAGGGCCGATAAAGAGAAGTTATTTATTAGTTCCCTAAATAGAAGAACTAGAGGACACCAAATGAAATTAATGGGTAGCAGGTTTAAAACTAATAAAAGAAAGTTCTTCTTCACACAGCGTGTAGTAAGCCTGTGGAACTCCTTGCCAGAGGAGGCTGTGAAGGCTAGGACTATAATCGAGTTTAAAGAGAAGCTAGATAATTTCATGGAGGTTAGGTCCATAAAAGGCTATTAGCCAGGGGATAAAATGGTGTCCTTGGCCTCTGTTTGTCAGAGGCTGGAGAGGGATGGCAGGAGACAAATCGCTTGATCATTGTCTTCGGGCCACCCTCTCTGGGGCACCTGGTGCTGGCTACTGTCGGCAGACAGGATACTGGGCTAGATGGACCTTTGGTCTGACCCAGTACGGCCATTCTTATGTTCTTATTGTGTGTGGGGTCAGAGTTCTAAACTCAGACACCAAGCATCATAATCTAACACTTCTGAAATAATTAGAATTATCAGTCCACTCGATAGTCACTGGAAGCATTTGACTACCAAATATATTTGCAGAAACTTCAACCAGATCATCAGTGATTTTTGCAAAGCCAAACCATTCCCAAATTTGCAAAATGATTTGACTTAGCTTGTAATTCCATTTTGTACTTTTCCACAGGGGTGTGGTGAATTGAACAAAGACTTCCCACCTCAGGGAAATTCTATGTAAGGGAAGGGAAATAAACAACGATTGTCTTCAGCAGGCATTACAGATTGTTCCCGATTGCAAGAGGATACACGAAAACACCTGGAAACAAAAGGACTGCCACAATGGGGTGGAGAAGAGCTGCTGGACCAGGTCAGAAAGAACAGCTCTGGCCTGAGAAGGAGTTTTACCTGAAGTAAGAACTAAGGTAAGGAATTATGCTTTGTAACAATTTCCTTTCGAGTATTAGCTGTAGCTTTCATGTTTTGTTTTATTTTGCTTAATAACTAACTTTGACCTGTCTGCTATCACTTGCAAGCATGTAAATCCTACTTGGTATACTTAAAAATGTCACTTTTGTTTGTTATTAAAACCAGTGTAAATAATTGTTACCTGGGGGAACAACAGATTTGCATATCTCTTTCATTGATAAAGGTGACAAACATCTTTTTGAGCTCACTCTGTGTAAACTTTATGCATAGTGATATGGATTTGTTTGGGATTTTGGTCCCATTGGGACTGTGCACCTGGGTATTGTGTCAAGTCCAAGGGACTGAGCCGTTCCAGACCTGAGACGATCTCAGTGTCTGTGTTGCTCTGCTGTGACCAGTGTTCCCTCTAAGCTGGGCAGCAGCACAGCTTCACAAGTGATTAATCAGCCCCACCCAGTGAGCTCTACAAGGAGCCCTGAGCCTCTGACTGGGTGGGGCTGATTAATTACCTGTGAAGCTCTGCTGCCACCCAGCTTAATCACCCATGAAGCTGCACTGCGATGCAGCTTAGAAGGAACACTGGCTGTGATCCCAATTTTGTGCAATTGCTGGGGAGACCAGAGGCTCTGGCTCAGCAGGATAGGGGGGTGGTGTGTCCCAGAGGTGGGCCCAGCAGTATTTTCAGCACACCAAGTGACCGTCTCAAAGGGATCTCTGTGGCAGAACCCCTCACAAGATGTATTGCTTGTCTGCAGAAGCATAAATTGCCTGCATTCATCTCATTAGAGTTAAGCAAAACTGAAATAAAACAGTCTTAAATGCAACACTGATTATAGTCAACTGATGATTTTAGCAGAAACCACAAGCTAATTTGAACCAGTTTCCCATTTCTCTCCAGATATCCCCTACTACTGTCTCCCCAGCTGCCAAAATTGACAGGCACTTCCCAACAGCATCTATGATGCTATTAGCCATTTTCAGTACAAAAATATATAGCTTTATTGAAGGCTGCAATGGTGGGGACAGCATTAAAGGAATATAATGTACATCAATATAAATAACAGGACTACTGCTGTAGCCATGTAGCTGAAATGGGGCCTTAACCAGTGTAATGTGCACAGTGTACCTTGCCAGCCATCCTTTCTTCCTATCAGAAAGGAACACCGCAGTGCTGTTGCTGAAGATCCATTAAGTAGACTGTGTTAATGTTAAGGCAGGAAGAGATCTGAAGGATCCTTGTGACTCACTAATGTCACCCTTTTACCCTTGGGATTCTTTTCTTTAATTTAAGAGTGTAAGAATGGCTTTTGTTATGGAAGAATTTGTAATGGTAGTAATTTAATCTTAGAATATTTTGTACTTCATCTGTTTTTACAAAGGCAACCATGTAATCCTTACTTATGTGAAGCAAACAAAGTTACATAGTTGTGTGAGTGAAGAATGTGAGCGTATGTTTCAAAAGAGATTAGTCTGAAGGCCAGCACAGCATGCAGATGGTCAGAGGAGGAGCCAGAGACTTGCAGGCACAAAGGAACTACTGAATGTGCCCACACTATTTGGTGATGGATAGGGAGTAGATTGGTGACCCTGAATTTTGGTGCAAACACTCACAATGTGTGAATAGAACACATTCCATCAAAACTAGTGTGAGGCAACCCAGAAAAGTCAGCAGATTGATATTAAACAAAAATGAAAACAATCCCCTGATAAACATGTTGCAGAGTGACTGACTGATTACAACATGTAATAGAGATGTAGCCGTGTTAGTCTGGTCTAGCTGAAACAAAAGACAGGACTATGTAGCACTTTAAAGACTAACAAGATGGTTTATTAGGTGATGAGGTTTCGTGGGCCAGACCCACTTCCTCAGATCAAATTGTGGAAGAAAATTGGCAGGGTGTAGGTTGTTATGGCTGACTTAGAACAACGTTTCCTCAGATCCCGTCCCCTTTTACCCCTTCTCTACTTATGCTACATCGATGACATCTTTATGATCTGGACCCATGGCCAAGAAACACTGGATGCATTCCACAGAGACTTTAACAACCTACACCCTTCATCAATCTCAGCCTGGACCATTCTACACAAGAGATCCATTTCCTGGATACCACAGTACAAATCACCAATGGTAAATTAGATACCACTCTCTACAGAAAACCCACTGACTCATACAGTTACCTACATTCCTCCAGCTCCCATCCAGAACACACCATACAATCCATCGTCTATAGCCAAGCCCTTCAATACAACCGCATCTGCTCTAATCCCACTGACAGAGACCAGAAACTTCAGGATCTATACCAAGCATTTATAAACCTCAATTACCCACCCGGAGAAATAAAAAAACAAATTGAAAGAGCCAGACGAATACCCAGAAACCATCTACTTCAAGACAGACCCAAGAAAACCAACAATAGAACACCACTTGTCATCACCTATAGCCCCCAACTTAAACCCGTCCAACACATTATCAATAAACTACAACCTATACTGGAACAGGATACTAAACTCCGAGAGGCTCTGGGAGACAGACCCATAGTCTCCTATAGACAACCACCTAACCTCAAGATGATTCTTACCAACAATCACAGGACATACCACACTAACACCAACCCTGGAACTTTCGCTTGCAACAAACCCTGTTGCCAGCTTTGTCCACATATTTACTCTGCTGTCACCTTTATTGGACCTAACCAATTCAGTTATAAGATCAAGAACACACATTCCTGCTCATCCAGAAATATAATTTATGCCATCGTGGGCCGACAGTGTCCGTCTGCTATGTACATTGGACAAACGTCTCAGACACTTCACCAAAGAATCAATGCACACAACAGATATCAGACAGTATCATAAAGAAAAAACAGTTTCTTGACATTTCAGCCAGAAAGGGCATTGTCTCAACAACTTGATTACCTGCATCCTGCTTCAAAGACATTTTAACACAAGACTTGAAAGAGAAACCTCTGAACTGTCATTCATGCTTAAATTTGACACTTGATGCCTGGGTCTCAACAAAGATGCTAATTACCTTACCCATTACAAAGATAGCTCCCCCAGTTATCACCTCTAATATCATTAGCTCACAGACATTAACTCCCCCCCCCCATCCCCCATCTGTTCTGAAATTTGATTTGTCCTTTTTATGTGTGTTCACTTTTTTGATTGTATCCCTTTGATATATATGGTCATGCCAATTTTCTTCCACAAATTGATCTGAGGAAGTGGGTCTGGCCCACGAACGCTCATCACCTAATAAACCATCTTGTTAGTCTTTAAAGTGCTACATAGTCCTGTCTTTTGATTACATCATGTTGTAGCAAAATCCATAGATTTGCATCAGAAGGGATTCCTATAAAATATGGGATGTCTTGCATGGTTCTTTGAGTCTTTGTCTTGTTTAAAACTGGAACATCAGTCTGGACTAATGGAAGCCAGGCTTCTTTCTCGCTGCAGCCTAATTGGTCACTCGGCTGATGCAAACCACAGAGTGGTTACAATATTAGGAGAGTGTGCGTGCATGTGCACTTTTTACTTAGTAATCTCAATCAGTATGTGTATTGCCTTGTCTCCTAAAAAGATCCCTTGTGCTTCTTATAAGCCTAACACTGTACTGATACACCCTTTTTCCATGTAACTAAATATCAAAATGTATCTGTAGTTGTCACAGGTATTCCATCAGAATACTGCAGAATGTGGTGACCTTACTATAGAGTTTAAATTCTGTTGTAAGGTCACTGGATTCTGCAGTTTGTCATTGTGTACCTGGGCCTTGCATACAGTATACATCCTGTAGCCTACAAACAACATTTTCAACTGAGGAATGCAGTGATTTAAAGATAAATCTTCTTCTCTCAATATGTTTAGTGTTACAGAAAATAATGCATGCATCTACTTTATTTTAACCAATTAATTTCTATTTGAGGGTTTTTTGGAGGGGAGTGGGTGGGAATGTATACATATCCAATAGCCAGAATGCTGAATAAATGTGTCTTTTAATTAAATGCAGCAATGAATAAATAGTCACATTCTTTCAGATTCTTTCAGTGTAACACTTGTTAAACAATCCTACACTGCATGGTTTCAGACAGGGAAAGCGAGTGCGCATTATTTAACTCAAGCCTGAGATTGTGACTCTGAAATATAATTTTTCTGTTCACTTCAGAACTATATGCACTTCAGAATTTGTAATTGTAATTCCATATTATAGCTATGAAATATTATGTCTTGCGTAAGAAGTTCTGTAACCAGACACTCATTTAGATTGGTTGCCATGGAAACAAGGAGGGGGAACTTTAGTTTTATCCCATATGTCTATCCTTTCATTAGCACTGAAGAGAGAGTACATACTACAACAGTCACTCTGTGCTTGGTTTCACTTTTTTCCAAGATGCAAATTCAGGTTTCAGTATTTCTCCTGCCACAGTTACTTTCACTCTCATGGCTACAGGCTTAGCTGCACCTCTGCAGCTGTCCCATTTCTGGTCTTTGAGAATATGTCTACAGTTCAGTTAAATCCCTGTGATTGGCCTGTGTCAGATGGCTCAGGTCCAGGTTGGATATTAGGAAAAGCTATTTCACTAGGAGAGTGGTGAAACACTGGAATGGGTTACCTAGGGAAGTAGTGGAGTCTCCATCCCTAGAGGGCTGTGTCTAGACTAGCAAGTTTTTCCTCAAAAGCAGCTGCTTTTCCGGAAAAACTTGCCAGCTGTCTACACTGGCCGCTTGAATTTGCGCGAAAGCACTGATGGTCTAATGTAAGAAATCAGTGCTTCTTGTGCAAATACTTTGACGTTCCTGTTCGGGCAAAAGTCCTTTTGAGCAAAAGGGCCAGTGTAGACAGCTCAGATTTGTTTTGTGCAAAAAAGCCCCGATCGCGAAAATGGCAAATGGTTTTTTCTTGCGCAAAACCACGTCTAGATTGGCACGGACGCTTTTCCGTTAAAAGCATTTGCGGAAAATCATGCCAGTCTAGACGCAGCCGAGATGTTTAAGTCTCGGCTTGACAAAGCCCTGGCTGGGTTGATCTAGTTGGGATTGGTCCTGCCTAGAGCGGGGGCTGGACTTGATGACCTCCTGAAGTCTCTTTCAGCTCTATGGTTCTATGATTCTATGACTTGGGACCCCATGAGGAGGGAGGGTCCACAGCCTGGCCTCCAGCCTGAATCAGAGGTTCTACAGAGCAAGTATAAGCTCCACTGCCTGAGTCCAGGCCGGCCACAACCATGCCACTGTTCCAGTATAGGCATACCCTGAGTGCACCCCTTCAGTGGTGGGGTGTGTGGGAGTGCAGGAATCAGGTCGGGGGCTAAGAATCTGGAGGGGTTAGGGCAGGGTGTGAAGTTTATGTGGAGAGTGTGGGTGGGCAAGGGTGTCCTTTAAGGAGCATGAAGGGCTGAAGCCTCCTTATTCCTGCTGATACTTTGTTGCTTGCTGTTTCCCTTCTGCCAATATTAGGAAGTTAGAGGGGCCACTCACTCCTCTCCCCCTGCTTGCACCAGCCAGAAGGGACTGCTCTTGCTCCTGACAGTGATGGAAAGGGAACAGCAAACAGCATCAGTAGGAATCAGGGGGCTTCAGGCCCCCCATCCTCCCAAATGGTGTCTGGGGGAGGAGGGCTCAGGTAGTCCTGGACCAGTGTAGGGCACACACCTAGCCAGCCCCTTTCAGCTTCCTGCTGCTTAACATGGCAGCCTGAAGGAGCGCCCAACTGGGACAGTGCCCTATCTCCTCCTGCAGCCAAGCAACCCAGCTGGCTCTTACTGGAGTGGCATAGAGGGGCTCACTGTCTTACTTTTCACCTCTGGGTAAGGAAGGTTTTTAAAAAGCCCACACACATCTTAAAGGCTTGCCACTTCCTGTTGGTGATCAAGGCAGGCCAAACCTGTTCAGGCCCCCCACTGTCTCTGACTGGATTCCCTCACCCAGATAACTAGCTTCCTTCTCTTGAGAGACTGTTCCTTTTTAAACCTCCCATAGTTCTTTTAATTTCTTGTGTTCCCAGGTCTTTCCCTGTCCTGGTATCATCTCTGAACAACTCTCGAGACTTCTCTTGAGCCAGGCCTTTTCCCTCCTGCTTGTTTCCTTGACAGACCCCTATTAAACTATATGAATGTTTCCATTTTATGGTGTTTGAAATAGCATTATTAAACTTTTTGGTTACTGGAAAACTTTTAAAGTTTAAAAATATTGATTCAAAATGTCACCAGAACTGCAAAAATATCAGGTTTTACATTTTTCCATAAGAGGCCATTTTTAAAAAGAAAATCCCTTTGTTTAAAAAAGCAGACCAGTTCTCAAAAATGCCATTTCTTGCAACACCTACGTTTTTCTTGCAGGTCTTATTTAAGTGCTGTTCAAGACTGGTAAAGGTGTATGGTTGCAAAGCATGTTCATCCCCACTCCAGTCTTGAGAGGGTTACTGAAGCTGAGAAAAGGGCCAAATAACTTGATAGCCAGCCTAGCGCCTCTAAGGTGTGGCCTAAGTGACCACTGATTGGGAATGGAGCTCAGCTGAGAAGTAACAGACAGGGCTAATGATAAAGCCAGGAAGTTGCCCTCAAAAAGAGGGCTGCAATGTACAGGCTTGCAGTTGCACTTTAATCATCCTAAGGGCAAGGAGGAAACAATGGTGAGAAAAGAAGCCCTAGGACCCTGTCCCTGAGGAAAGGGTGTATCTAAAGAAGAGTGGAGAAAGGGCCTGATGAAGGCAAAGTAGGAGCAGCCCAGGAAATCAGTAGCAAGGCTTGGGACTGTGCACACTTTGGCTGTAGTGTCCTTGGACTGGAATCTAGATTCCCTCATGAGGCCAAGGTACCTTACTAGCCCCTAGGGAAGTGGCACAGACCACGGAGAGGAGAAGACTGCCCAGAACAGTTGTCCAATGGAACTTTGTTCCCTTGAGAGAGGGGAAAAAACAAAGTGACCTGGCTGGAGGGTCAAGCTAGGAGAGGAGAGCACCCTGAGCTCCACAGAGGAAAAAGGTGAAGGTCTTGCAGATGTCCAACATCCCCCTTCTGCTGCTCTTGTAAGGAGCTAATCTGCAGCCAGGAGGACAGGCCCAATGGTGAGTACACTCTGACACACTGCTGAAGAATATTAATGCAGGCTTGTCAATGCCCCTATGTTCTTTACACAGTGAACTGATTAAGAGTGTTGCAGACTTTCCAAGTTTAGTTTAAATGGGTGAGTGACTTGTTTTAAATTTCATCTAATGCCCCAAGAGTTGAAGTTTAAAAAAGAAAATCCTTCAGAATTTAAATAACTTACCTATTCATGTGAATTGGCAGACAAACTTTTAAGTGCTCTCAAACTGGCACAGGATTTGCAGGCTCACAAAGAAGAGGTGGGGGGGAGGAGGGGAAGTAGCAGGGCATTTCCAGCATGGAAAGTAGTCAGGTGATTGGTTTGTTACCTGAATTGACTACTAACTTCATCAGCAAGCAGGAGAGCTGTTTAAAAAAAAAAAAATGCACTTGAGGTCAATGTATAAAAAATGTGGTGCTGTATAGCTCCACTTGCATAAGCAATTATGACTATGAAAGCAAGTTAAATAACAAGTCATGTGACTTGCCTACACATTTAATAATTGCATAAGCATATTATGGCATGAAGTTCATTGCTGAAAGGATTGAAAATATTTTCAGGAAAAATAACAAAATATGCAGAAAGCTTTGGGATGTTCACAATCCTGAAAGGTTCAACCCAATGGTTCCTCTTGGCTAACAACTCAACATAATCTGTTTCTGAGGTGGTGTGGGGTTCAGACAAGGAATTTTGGCTTGTCTGGATACAACCTTGCCATAACTTGCAAGAACATTTGATTGAATGATGTAGTTAAGGTCCATTTCTAATTTTCACAGTATTCTTGCACTTTGAGTCGAAAAGTTTCTCTGTATTCTAACATACAAACAAAACTCCATGAAACTTAAGTGCAGGTGAATGATCTCCTAACTTCTTTCCCAAAGGAGTAACTAATCTATCAAGAATCTCACACACACACACACACACACACACACACACACGAGTATTGCATTCCAAATCATGGGAACACTTCCACTTTTTACAAAACGGTCAACAACTTTCTCTCTCTCCTTTATCATATGGCACAGTCAGGTGAATTGGTCCTCCACCAGTTTCTGCCCTTTTTTCCTACTTGTCTGTTCAAGGCTTTTGCATGTCATGATGGATTTAATATATTTGTGTGTGCGCGCGCGCATATATATGTATATTGCCTGATTGAAGAATTTCAGCTTTCTTGGCTTGTGGAAGTTCACTGTAGTAGAAGGTGGTTCTGAGGCCCAAATATAGAAATGGGTTGTATGCATATCAATATTATTTCTGAGCTTTTAGTGTTCACCATAAGTGAATAAAAAGCCCTAAACTTGTCTTTCAGCATCAATGAGTGTGAAGTGTAATAGTGCAATACCTGTATAAAATCTGAAATGCTAACAACAATTGGGTAACCAATCAAAGAACCTAATACATAACATTTCGTTTCAGTGCTTAAGTACTATAAATGGGAAGAAAGTAAAGAATGAGCAATGTGTAAATAAAATTGAATCAAATGATAATAAAATTAATCTCCCATATCCCATCAAATCCATGAGTTATTTCTACTCTGATTCTACAACTCAAAGCATGAGTGGAGGGAAGTCAACTGCCTGCATATTGCATAGCTCAGTTCTGTAAGTGAGACGTAAGAAGGCCCAGGCTAGCAGTGTGTTGTTACTCTTTTCTTCTCTCAAGTCATTAAGCTACATAGTGGTTCTGTCATCACACTGCAGCCAAATAGATATTGCTCCTCCTCATACAGCTACCCTATATCCATGTTGATCTTGCAGGCATGAGATAGGCCTGTTTGGATAAGGATGTATTCATACTGCTCCACCTTGTATGTGTATTTAATAAAAATCAGTCTTAAATACACTCAGGAACAGGTTTTTTGTTTTTGTTTGTTTTTTTTGCCTCAGCATGATCCACTGAAATTAAACATTGGAAGAGTCTAACTTTGATTTTCTAACATTCAAGTTACAGCATAATTGCAAAAGGAAAAGTATTGTTCTGGGTCTAATTAATGGAAGTGTGTGCAGAAGTGGGGTGTTAGTTTTTCACGTTTCAGGCACTAACCCACTCTTCCCCTCTTTTCCAATTCCCTCCTTAAAATCCTTTGCTTTGTAAGCCTTTTTGCATCCATCTCACCATGATGTAGCAGTACCTTCTTGGGCTGGAGTCAGTGTTCCATGTATTATATTTGACTAATTTGGATTAAGCTCTTCTGGGGCAGGGATTTTTGCTTCATGAATTATTCCATAAATAGTATGCACACTTGTGGCATTCAATAAATGACAATTCTGATAGCTTTCCATTTTTACAGTGACACTAGATGATTGATTTCTCACTTGACACGAGGAAAAAACCCTAAAAGTGAGTTCATTTCCAAAACATGCTGCCCCAGTTTCTCCGTGTATTGAAAGCATTAACACTTTTTTGTAACTTTTTTCAAATATCAGTAGAACTGTGACACAACATCCTCCTTATTTCCCTCTGCAGAAGAAAACAGAAGAAAACATGTAAGACATTGTCTAATAACAGCTGAGGAACGAGTAGTTCTAAGGCACAAGGATGAGTTATGACTGGGACAAATCCTTCGTAACTAATATTCCAGTGGTGGAATAGTCTTCATGACACATGTTTTGTATATGATAGATGTGTCCTGAGGCATCTATTCTTGAATGCATCTGATTCTGGTTCCTTGCATGCTAGCCTAAAATGGCACCTGTATTCTCCTCTGCAAATGGAATAGCTCCAGCAATATTTTTAAAAGTCTTAAAGTCCCAATGACTAGCTAATAGGAAATACTTTTAATCAGTTTCATAAACTGGGACAGTGACCAGTGGAAGAATTCATCAAGTGAGTTTGCTTTTATAAGTGGAAAACCTCCAATCCAGGTGGTGTGGCCTTTTTTTTTTTTTTTTAAATATATCTTTCTACAGTGTTTGAACTTTGGTGTCTTGTATTTCTGAATTTAACTTTGAAGTTTGAATTTGTAGCCTGCTTCTCTATCTACTTCCCCATGACCCTGGGTGGATAACCTTGAATAAACAAAAGTTATTCTTAATCTGGGTGTTTTTGATTAGCCCAAACAGTGTTATCACCTGTGTTTCTTATTAATGGATTGATCACTACTACTCCTGCAGCCCCAGGTAAGCCTACAGACACATTCTGTTGTGGCCCAATCTTGTTCTCATTGTAAATCAAAGTAAATGTTTGGTCATGGACTATCTCAGCTGAAGTTTTGGGAGGTACGTGCCAAGACAAAATAGTGATTCAGCTTCACTCATATGCAGTCATCCTGTGGCTTCCTTAGCTTGCTCCATCAGTCTGTAAAGGGAAATAGCGGTGGATTGACAAGCATGGCACAATCCCCTGGCCCAGCTGCAGGTCTTTGCAGAGCTAGATTCCAAGACTCTTCATCCAATGAAAGGCCATCCTGGCACAACTTCTGGACTGCAGGTTGAGTTTTATTGGGGGGGAGTTCCATAGTGATGGGGCAGAATTTTGTTCTCTTAGTTTAAAA
Source organism: Pelochelys cantorii (assembly GCA_032595735.1). NCBI lineage: Eukaryota > Metazoa > Chordata > Testudines > Trionychidae > Pelochelys > Pelochelys cantorii. The sequence continues at coordinate 40,162,157 of CM064330.1, forward strand.
AAAAAAATCTTAAAGTTCACATTTCAGTATTTACAGTTGGGTTTCCAAAGATTCCTCCTGTTAAATGCTCAAGGAAATTCTTTGATATTCAGTTGTTTGATTAGAATACAGCCGGATTTTTCAATATGTTTTGACAACTTCCCCTTTTTTGATTGTGTGAATAGTCACTCTGGACTTCAACTCATGCCCATTGATGACAAAAGTATCACTCATGTTGACTTTTGAATGTGTGCCAAATCAGACCTCAAAATATTAAGTAGTGGATTTCATCCTAAGAAAGGCAAGAATGATTAGTGTGAAATTAGTTACACTTTTAAAAAGTGATCTGTTAACGATTGTGAATAGCAAGCAAAAGACTTGTGGAAAAATGTGTATATTTTTTAAAATCATTACATCCCTAATGAAAAAAGCACATAAGCTTGTGAGTAGTCCCATTGATTTCAAGGGGGACTTCTCATATTGAAATGAAGCATGTACTCAAATGTTCTACTGGACAGGGGTTTGTGTGTGCAAGGTGACAAAGTAAAATACATGCAAAATTCTGAAGACTTTCAGGTTGACACACACAGCACAAAGAAATTGCAGATGCAGCTTCTTGGAACTGGCAAATACATTTCATAGCTACAGCTCATCAGCATTTATAGTAGGTTCTGCAAAATGCATAACTAATTACTTTTTCAAAAAATCAAATCCTCCAGAACACTGACATGAAAGCTTTAAGCATGTCTGTGTAAATTCCAGCCTATAGTACATAAACCAAATATTAGAGATCAGCAAAATTATTAATTTGACAAGGGTTTAGTGGATAAGTTGAGAATAGAAATCTTACAAGGCAGCAGTAGGAACATCATGTTCTTGTTAGCTCTTTTCCCCCCCCCCCCCCCAACCCAGACATGTAAATCAGGGTTAAGCCTAGTGAAGTCAATGAGGCAGATAATCCTTTTACTTACACTGGTGTAAGCCACTGAACTGTGTGAAATGCCCTCCTGATTTACACCTGGATAAACTAATAATCAGGCCCTTTACTAGTAGGTGAAATACAGTTAGAGAGAGACATCTGTCATTTATGATGTGGCAGGAAGGGATTTTTTTTGTAATTATCATGTTCATAGGAGTACAGTACTACTCAGTGGAGTTTACTCTGCAAACCACACAAGGGAGGAATTATATAAATGGACATGGCTATACAATGAAACTTCCTTCATAAAACTAAGTAATTGCAGCAAGCTCTTCATTTGTCTAGGCATGAAATCCAATCAGAGCATGAAGCTAATGGAGAATGCAGTGACTCACCTGTTAAATAGAACATCTTGCTTTGAGCAGGTTTTAGGAAACGCGGTGTTATTTATGGGTGAGCTTTTTCCAAAGCATTCTATAATGGCCTAATTCTGTTCCCGTGGCTGGGGGGAAGCATTTTCTGCTGCATAGACTTCAAGAACTTACATTCTAAATAGAAAAGGGAGGTGGGTTTTCCCATGTTCAAGTTCCTGGGTAGAGTTCAAAGAATCATAGTTAAGCTATAGAGGCTTGCATAATCTGGGACAATTCCCCAGGGGACTGCCTCTTATCAGGCTATTCTGCCACAGTTGGAACTGGATGATGTACCCATGCTGATGACCTTTTTCTATAAAGGGAGCTGAAAGCAAGTTATTCTCAGATGACTTCTTTTTTTTTTTTTAAGACTTCTCAACCTGTCCAAAACACAATCTGAACATGACTTTCCATGTATGCTACAAAACCCTGTTAGTGGACATGTGGTGAGGGTAAACTTTTGGATTTTTGACTTTGCTTGAATGTGAAGGGTGGGAGATTTAAGTTGTGCTGTCATTTACTTGTGTAAGAAATATGACGCTGCTTTGGCTTTGGCTTTGTAATTAAAAAAAAGGGGAGGGGGTTGGTGAATTTATAGCCAAATAAAATGTATTTATATCAGGAAATGAATTAACACTTATCATATGGAGGATTCTGATCTACGTACTGGTAAAAATTTAGAGTTGCCGTGAAAAACTCAAAGCAAGAAAAGCACCAAAATTCTGACTAAATTTACTTTGGTCACTTGTTTTCCCAGTTAATTCTTCTTGTATCTTTCCATCTGCTTTGGGAACAATTTTTGGTGTAACAACTATATTTGCTCATTAACATTTATATTGAAAATGCACATATTGCACTAATAATTTCCAGAATATGAACTGGCAATGAAATCTGGTGAACAAAGCTGCCTTCTGGGTTGTGAATGGGCTGGTTGATGTGGGGAATATATGGGAAAAGTGCTGGTATTTAAGGTCAACACAAGTATAAGTCTTAAAGGAATGTGGAGGCCTGAAGGGGAAGGGAATATGTTGTGGTGTGGTTCAGAATGGAAATACATTAGCCTTGGTGTTGTGTGTGACCTTTTTTGTTAAACTTGTCAGAATGATTTTTCCAACAAAATGCTCTTTTTCCCCAAAATGGAAGCTTTATGTGCAGAAATATGATGATCTTAATTTTACATCAAGCACATTGAAATAACTTCTCATTGCCTGCCTGAAAGGTTCTTGCAATTTTTACTTTCTACCAGTGAAATTGGTAAAAGCTTTTCCAGGGACTGTTGAATCAGAGTCTCTACCTTTGTGGTTCCCAAAGATAGGTGGGAGGCAGAGTGCTCAGACTCCTTATCTCCCTTCTCATTCCTATTTCACCTCCTGAACACCTGGAGCTAGTGAGAGGGCTGAACAGCTGGGATCTCTACCTTTCCAGCAGGCTTGTGTCAGGCCGTCTTTAGAAAAGTGAATAATCTCTCTCCATAAGTCAGGTCTAGAATGTAGCTGCATGCTGTTATGTATCATTAGGAAAGTTTTACAGTCTGTGGGTAGTTTGGATGCAAAGGTTTCCTTAGTTTATTTTTATAAATTTTTAAGGCCAGAAGGTTCTGTGCAATCCTAAACTTTCTTTCTTTATAGTGAAAGTGATAGAATTTAATCCTTTGATTCCTGCACTGAGATCCATTTCCTAGAGCACATCATCTGCTGATCTAAATGGCCATGTAAGTGCATAATGGAGAGTTATACACCATCTCCCTCAAATGTCCCTGGATGAGTCCTCCTGTATCTAGTGTAGAGGCATGGTGGGGCATTCAAATCCTGCTGTCTTTATAGTAAGCAGAAATCCAGGGTCTTGCTTATGTGGAGGGGGGAGGGAGCTTAAACCAGGTTAACTTTATTTAATTCAGTTTGCATCAAGTATAGGCATGAAATTTCAGTTCATTACAGTGCATTGATTCTGCATTTATCATGGACTCTGGGATCCTCTTTCAAAGTGTTAAGTCTGGTGCAAACTGAATTAGTTTGACCTCTAGTTCATGTGCACAAAATGCAGCTTTACACTACTTTGACAGCCCTCCAAGTGCTAGCTAATGTCATTGCAGTGACCATGACTGACTTGTTTATCCTCCACTGCTCTGGTGTCAAATTGTTTGCAGGGGTTTGGGTCTAAAAGGAAGTTGTGAGTACCTGGGAGCCCAACCCTTTCAAGCTATTTAATGTCCTGTTAACTGAGTCCAACACTCAACATCAGAAGGGCTAAGAACAAGAGACAGCGGCAAGGCAAATACGCACCTGTGCACTGGAAACTGCTCTCCCTGTTGTGTTCTGACCTCCACTGCACAGTATCACTACGAAGTTCTGTTTTGTGCTTGTTGAAGGCTTATTTCTGGGTGGTGTTTAAAATTCGGTCTATTCAATAACATTTATATGGAATCAGGCGCTTTTATATCAAAAATCCAAAAGTTTTAAGTTATTCATTGTTTTACAAAAGCATGAAGGCACAGAGACCGCCACACTGTCACTTCCATCACTCAATAAAGAGATTGTACTGCTCACAGTCCATTCCCCATCACAACAGAAGGATGGTACAGATGCCCCTTTTCTAGCTTGAGACTCAAAGTAAATAGCAATAGGGATCCTAGATAATATTGTCCTGGTGGCTTCTACTCCGTTGGACATCTAGCTGGTTGATCAAACTGCTGAGCAAGTCTCTGCATCAGCCTCCCATCCAGCATTAAGGGGCTTTCTCCCTACTTTGACAAATATTATGCAGAATCCAACATGCAGATATAATCTTATACAAGTTTTTTTTTTCCCTAGAGCTCCCAACCTGTTCCATAAACAGCACCATCTTCCTTTCCAGTGGACAGTTATATTCCCCCACTGTCATTCTGCAATTACTAACACAATAAACCATTCCTGCCTGTGGCTGGTTTAACCAAGATAACACATGAAAAGCTGAATTCCCCACTATTAGTGTCCAAATATACATAATATATTTGGTGGTGCAGCTAGGGGAAGCCAAAGCCACCTGGCTCATAGAGTTACCTCCACTTGACAGCTCTGGGTATTAGCTAGTTCCCTGACAGTCTCTCCACCTGTTAGCATCTCTCACCTTGTGTCCCTGCCAAACCCACAGTGCACAGTGAGAGAAATCCCCAAATGCACAAAGGGCCATGGGATTCCCTGTGAGTACGAGATACTGAGTATGCAGCAAGCCCCTGTCACATGTATACAAAGATATGAATTGAAAGAGGGCATAGTTGTCCTATGTGCATGATAATAGTGTGACTTGCCTGTTGCATGCCAACATGTCAACTCAATGAAGATTATGATTTAGCCCTGTATATAAACAAACTCCAGGGGCTATGTGGAATGATGCAGAATTTTTCCTTTTTGTTGAATCAAAATATGGTAAATAATTTAACAACTAAAAATAGTTGTCTGAAGTTACAAAAGGGATGCATGTGTATGGTGGAAATTCCATGTCATTCAACTTTTTTTCCCTTGATGCTATTCATTACTCATAAAGTAGGATTCCACTGTTTACCGCTTCTGGGCCTTTGACGATAAACCTTCGTTGATGCCAGATAGTGTGAGATACTTTGACAATCTGTACGCATTGTACTGCATCAGCAGATACAAATTATTATTACACAGATCCTAGTAATCTCTCCAAACTCACTGATTTTCCTCCCTCCTCCCAGTTATTGGCCTCCTCCTGCTCCTTTTGGAAGCTGTAATGTTTCTTGGCACTCCTTCAAATGATAGTGATCATGAGTATCCCATTGCTTCTCCTTTTTGGGAATGGGCTGGTCTGGCTAACACAGACCCTTCCCACTCACAGCACTCTCTGAGAAAAGTGTTTAATAGGAGTTTCCTTTACTACAACCCCACAATAGCAAAGGACTGCTTTGACCCAGAAATAACTGGTTCACTTCCAGGTTCTAGAGGGTGTATGCTACAGACCTCATAGGAGTGGTAGTCTCCTTGTTTTTAGTTCCTGTACCTGGAACCAAAGTGGATTCTACAAACCAGGAGTAGCAATTTCAGGGAAAATTGTACTCAATCCCTGAATCCTGAGATGGAGCTTGCTCACTCACACAGCAGAGGGTTGTGCATGAGCAGTCCAGGCAGCACACAGGAGCTGTGAGGAGATGAATCATGCAGATGGACTCTTCAGAGAATTAACCTGCCAAATTCTAACACATCTCTATTGAGTATATGCAAACTGGAGTTTTTCAAAGACTTATGATTTATCCAGTACTGGAAGAATTTTCACAAGATGGCACAAGGAACATCCACGACATTACGGTGACTACCTTGTCAAATTTCAAGTCCCTGCTCTACAGCATTGAGAAACTAGATCTTCTCAAAATGCTTATGAGAATTTTTTGAACCTAGGCAAAACAATGTACATTTCCCTAATCTTGTTCTCAGAATCTTTCCCAATATATCCAGCATGGCAAACTGCAAACTAGATGACTTGTTTGTCAAATATTGCAAGCAACTGAAAACAGGTGTGAGGCAGTCTTAACTATAGGTGTCACTATGTGTGCTACCTGTAATACATTCATTATTACTAAAGCATTACTTGAAATTTTAGGGGATAGATCCATTTCTACAGGTATAGAATACTAATTTTTTAAGGAGACTATTTTGGATCAAACATGATCTTGTACTTAGTATCAGAAGTGGCTCAGAATAACTGTGTGGACTCACTTGTGCACTGGAAGCATCCAAGAAACATTGGCATATGAAGAGAATTTCATTCATTGATACAGTATGTGAAAAGGGCATCTATCTGTAATAGATAATAGGAGTCTTTTGAAATGGAAGCTATGATGCTGGTGAGGGAAAGTGACATGATAGATACTTTCTGGACAGCATTTGGCAAAAGTGCATCCCATGGGATATGGCAAAGTGCCTTTATAAAACACTGTTGGTAATGATGGAGGCAGCTATCTGACTCTACCACACTCTTCTTTGACGCTTTTGATTGACTTCCTGTCCCTCACTCTGAATCATCTGCAAGTTCATCATTAAATTTACTTACTCGTGACCCAATTTACATACCTGATCTTATTTCCCACCTCTTGCTATGTATCCTCTTTCCACAGCTTTCATCTTACTCTCTTGCTTTTTCTGTACGCTTGGCTTTCTGTACTGTCATAACACCTCCTGCACCCAGAAAAGTCTCCGTCTTCCCCAGTCACACACTCTCCTCTTCACATCTCTTCATTAAAGCCCACTCTTTCAAGCAGTATTTTAAACTTAATAGCATCCAAATTAAATTTTAAATTTAAGCATCCAATCTGAGAAAAGAGAACATAAACATAAGCAGATAATGAGTTGAAGATGAAAAAATCTGCTTTTCCCTCTAACCCTCAAATGCCTATGTCCTTTTATTGTGTCAATTTTTGTGTATTTTGTTAGGTAACATGCACTTACAGACCATGTGTTGTTACCACTATCTTGTCTGAGTATTGGTTCTTATACAATGCTTATCAGCAGAGTATTAAGCATCTTTCAGTAGTGAATTAAAAAATGTGAGTACTAATTAGTTGGAATTATAGTAAAGAATAAACTTGTCAGACACACAGACATAATTTGTTGGGAGAAAAGTCAACATGGTTTCTGTAAAGAGAAATCATGCCTTACTAATCTATTAGAGTTCTTTGAGGGGGGTCAACAAACATGGACAAGGGGGCTCCAGTGGATCTAGTGTACTCAGATTTCCAGAAAGCCTTTGACAAGGTCCCTCACCAAAGGCTCTTAAGTTAGTAAGTTGTCATGGGATAAGAGGGAAGGTCTTTTCATTCCGTATGCTATTAGAGAAAGCAATTTTACTCCCTGTATTTAACGATTAATATTTAATTTAAACAATGACAATTCAGAACAGTGATAAATAAATAAATCCTTATTTTGTAAATGATCAAGAGTGTAACTACTATTCTATAGGCTAAATACATGATTATTTGTATAAACTTAATTAGATTCAAGAGTAAAATCTATTTAGCAATTTCTTTTAACAGTAATGGTATTTTTAAATATAAAGAGAATATTCTACTAGCTTTTCTCAACTTAGAAAATACCTCATTCTGTGGGTGGTCCCACTGAAGCCAACAGGAGTATGGTAAAACCAAATATGGGGGGGAGGGCAAAATCTGGACCATAGAAAGTAGGCACTAGTTCATATGTATTACTAATATTATTAAGAGGACTGACAAAGAATATGACCATTGTGGTGGTATTTTTCTATCAGTGTCATAATAGCATTGCAACTTTTCACTACTTTGAAGTGGCAGAAAGATTTCTGAAACACCTTTCATCTTAAAGACTTGTAGTTTGTAGTTAATCCTGACAATATCCTTCTATGGTAAGTTAGTAAAATAGCCCACATTTCAGAGAAGAGGAAACTGAGGCCAAGAGTGATATACCCAGATTTGTATGGCAAATTTTAAAATAACAATTTAAGGTACAATACAATATTGTTTTGATTACCGTTAAAATAGCGCACATGTGCACAGGAGTAGGATCCTGCAAGATTACTGTTTTAACCTGCAGCTTTTCAGCAGGTGGAATAATTATTTTTCCTAGGCAAATCTGACAACTTTATATAGATGACTTTATATTTGTATCTAAATCAGTGATGTTAAGTGTATGAGTTCGTTATAACTGGATTCTCCTTTCCATGTTGGTTGGACTGTACACAAAGATGCAGTTCAGTGTACTAGCTTTCCTTAATATGTAATTAACTGCTAGCTTTCTCTAGTTAAAAGAAAAATAACATTTTAAAAAATAATTATAATGCAAATATTGATCATCAAAACCTCTTTTCTAATTGTTGCAGTCCAAAAATAGGCGCTTAATGAGAGCAACAAGATGGCAGATGGAATTCAGCTTAGAGAACCTCATAATTGCCATTGGGAGGAGAACAATTAAATCCATAGTGTTGGATCCATCTTTGGTATAATATAGTTATGACCCCGCATTCCCTCAAGCCTCCCTTTCATAATAAGTGTATCATTGTACAGTACATGGCTTCCTCCCCAGTGCAAAAATGTCAAATGTCAGGCCTCAGATGAAGGGAGAAATACAATGTTCACTCTGCAGCCTAATAGAAATGCTAGTGCCAACAGAGAGAAGGAATGAAAGCTAAACGACTGATTTGCATTTTTGTTAAAGCAAGGACTAAGCATAAAAATGAAGATAATACTTGTAACACAAACAGGGCATGGAAATAGATTCTCTATAACTCTATGCCATGCTGAACACTTAACTGCATCTTAATTTATGTGAAACTGATTAAAATTTGTTCAGAAGTTATGATGATCTGTGATTGTACAGTCAAAAGTAGACTTTATGTTGATAAAAAGCAAAATTTACTTTCATACCTGTTAGTCTTTCAAAAAGAAAATCTGCACAATAATTGGTATTTATGTCCTTTTACTCCCCTAAAAATGTAATAATATTCCCTAGTTAATATGCAAAGCAGTAAATGATCCTGAGAGGTCTAGTCCATTGAATGCATGCAGCTGATGAGAAGCTTTTTTTTTCTTGCTGATTGTATATAGCCTGTGTGAACTTGCTATTAGATTCTTTGCAAAACTGGCACTTCATGTTCAAATTTCTGCCACTTCAACATTGATGAAAGACTCCCATGTGATCCTATGAAAGATTTAGAAACAATGCACATGGGCAAAAGAACAAACATTGGTTACTCTGCTGAAAAGCAAAGGGTTCCCTAATAATCTATAACATTCTAAAATGATTAAGAATTTCTGAACAAAGTTCTGCAAAAAATAAGGCCCAAGGGTTTCTAAACACTAAAATATACACACACACTTTTGTGTTCAGCTACTGTATGACTTAGCTACTGAATTTTGAAAGGAAAATGTAAAACGTATGTGACTTTTTAGATGGGTGAGGGACTGATCTAAGTTTTGATTTTTGCTAATCAAACAATGGATTCCTAAACTGATTTGATTTAAAGTCTTTTTATATTTATCCATTTGAAAATTTGCTCATTTTCTAGCTCTTACACTGGCATTGATACAAAAAAGACAAATTTAAATGAACAATTGAAGATATTCTGATTCATCCAACATATCATTTTACAATCTCCATTCTTAATGTATACTGAATTGAATGACATTGTGTTCAGTGATATTTATTACACAGGGGAATTACACCTGGGTAATCTGGAAACTGATGGTTTTTGGTGACCTGTGCCAGCAAACAGAAAAAAGAAAATGGTTCTTCAAAGACCTAGGAAGCTCAGAAGGGGCAATTCAGTAAAAGATACTGAACTTCCAAAGGCTTATATCTGATTTTATCCCAGGTGTCAAACCTGAAATTCAATATATTTTATAAACGACATTAACTCTTGTGTGTTTAAGAAGAGAATAGATAGTTCTGAAAAGCAATCCTCTGTGTAGCTAGTGGCGCTGCAATCTACCTTTGTTGCCACCTCCTCATGCCAACAGCATCACAAACATCGTCAGCCATGGGTAACAGAGGCAGTAGCAGCAACTGGGGAGCTTCTCCACCTGACTAGAACTTCTGTCAGCACTCCTCTCCTTTGAAGAATGGGTTCTTTGAGAGGGCCATTTTCACAATTTCATTGTACAGATCTATTACCAAGTATCTTGTAGACAACCTACTTTGCCATTTTGTGAGGTTGACAATCATATTGTCTTTTGCTCTGCATCTAATTTCCCCTCTCCCTCTGGGTAACAACTATGGAACTCACCAAATTTCTCCACAGTGCTGCAGTCACGGCTGTCTGGTGGCCTTCTCGCTTTGATGGTCACTAATTGAGCTTTCAAATCAGACAGCTGCTGCCCTTCAGACATAGTTCACCATCAGTGGCCACAAAGGTAAAACAATATAACTGGGGCCTGTGCATAGGTGAATAATATGGATCTGAGACTCAGGATCCTTCAGCTTCTGCCACAGTAAATATCTGATGACCGGCATTTATGAGAACAGTATTTGTTCTGTCCTATTGATTTAGTGAGACTCAAAGGAGTAAACTGAATCCTGTGTATAAGGGGTTAGAGGATTGGGACCTAAGAACTCTTGTGGGAGCATTGTAAGACCATTACTGAGTGCAGTTGAAATTATATCACCTACCTCTCCTCCCAAGAGAACAGCTGTAAATCCAGTAAACTGTTATACTGAATACCACATTGAAGTGATTCATTAAAACAACTCTGCTTTTCTTTTTTATGAGAATTTCAAAAAGATTTTTGTCCAAGCAACGGTGAAATTGCTACAAAATCACAGAACAAAAGAAGGCGATATCATGTAGCAAATGATGAATATAAAATCAAAGATACTCTGAACTGAGACTGTAATAGTCACTAGATATTCAGGCATGTTATCACCTGTAAGCTCAAAAAGCTGCTTCTGCTTTTCAGATATCTGAATTAGGACTCTTAACAAACAGATGGGATAACCCACCTGCCCTCTGAGTCATTAAACATCTTCCTAATTAGTCCAAAAGCATAAGAAGTAGTTCATTTTAGAAACACTTCCCAAGTCATTCTTTCATTCTCCACTCTTGAGTTTAAGGGTACTCCGAGAGAGGCCTGGATCTCATGACTGATTCTCCATTGAAACAGGCTTTATCTAAGAGTGACTGACAATGAAATCTACTTATTTTTGGAAGCAGCTGTTTCCCAAGTATCCCACCCAATCAGGTTAGCAGACCTACTGAAAACTAGAAAAAAATGTGTTGGAATTTATCCAAATATTAATCACCGATGTTTATACCCGGTGTGACTAAGGGTTGTAAATCCCAGAGTGCTAGAAAAATCATTTGCAATACAAATGATTACAAACATATATGAATATCTCTGTGATAAATTATGCACAGTTGAGATAAAGCCTGGTGCTTTACTAAACTTAAGTTTAATCACTGAAATCAGAGTGCTTATACATTTTGAGACCAGAAGGGACCATGCTGTGATTATTTAATCTGACCTGCATCATGAAATGGGGCTTCCCTGAATTAATTTCTGCTTGAAGCCTAATCATTGCAGTTGAACTAGAGCAAGACAAAACATCCATTCTTGATTTAAAGATATCCAGTGATAGAGAATCTGCTACAACCCATAATAAATTGTTCTAATGGTTAATTATCCTCACTGTTTACGTGCCTTAATTCTTCTCTGACTTTTTCACTGATTGGATGTTTAATATAGACACATGATTATATATTTGCCAGTGGAATAAATACCCTGGGAACTGGAATAGAGGGTTAACTCACCTCTGACTCCTTTGCCTCCTTGAGGGCACCCCACTTAAGTCTCAGGCCTGAAGCCATCACAACCTTGGAGCTCGGTCCTGCAACTCTCTCTCTCTTTCTTGTCCTGGGCTCTAAGCTGCAGAATTCTGGAGCTTATTGTGATTATCTTAGTAGGTCTGTTTCAGTTCAACTCCTTCAGTTCTACTTTCTCAGTGGCAGGGTTAACTAGTGATCAGCCAGCTTTGTTTGATAAAGCAAGATTCTGTTTATTCACCATTACAGAGCAAACATACCTTTTAAAAACAACAAATGGTTGCAGGTGTACCTTACCAGTCAGTCACCTTCCACATGGGGTCTAGGAGGGGATTAAAATATCTCAGTATTTCCTTGCAAAGCCTGCTGTTGGTCACAGATTCATGGCAATTCTCGGATTTTGTGTGCGAGACAGAGAATGAGAGAAACCACCCTTTTTCCCAAATCTGGATTGTTGCTTTATATAGTTTTGCAGATCTTTGTTTTCCAGCCCTATTGAGCCCAGTCTGACCACAATATGCTACTTTCCTCTCAGAAATGTTAGTTCCTACAGAAAGCATGTTAGGGTGTTTTCTATTGAGTCAGGGATACAGTCACTTGTTTTCCCATGAAGATGCACACAATACTTACACATTGATACAGTAGTTGATACAATAGTCTTTGAAATTTCCATGTGCCCACACAGGCCTGCCCATGGAGTGGTGGGGGGAAAGGAGGCAATTGCTCCAGAGCCTGTGGATTCATGCCCTTTAAATTGCCACTGGAGCACTGCTCCACATGGCTCTGAGGGCTGGGGGGGTGGAGGTTCAGTGCCATGTTCTGGGCAGCACTGAGGGAAGTATACCCCTCCCCCTTCTGCCGAAGGCCGTGCCCCTTCCAGAAGCATGGAGCTGCCCCGCACACACATACCTTGCCTGGGGGGGCCATGGAATCTGTCAGCCCCCCTGTGCCCATAGCCTCTGTCACATTGTGATATAATTGTCTTGGAATATTCCATGTTTCCATAGTAGTGGGTGAGACAGATGAAATTCCTGGTCCTCGTAAAGGTACATATTGATTGTGATCAAGTCCTCCCCTTTAGCTTCTTTTTGATAAGCTAGGTAGACTGAGCTTTTTGAGGTCCTCTCTCTCTTCTGGTCTGCTTCTTCTACAGTTTCCTAATGGTTGGGAGAGACTAAATTCTAGGTGTGATGGTCTATTTTATTGACAAGACCATTGTGATGTTTACAAGATCACATTTTTCAGTCATACTGGGAATGTCTACAGTACCTCTGAGACATGTCATACTCAGCCCAGGTAGATGTACACCAGCTCAAGCTCGTGCTAAAACATAGCAGTGTTGCTCCAGGGGCACTTAGGATGTTGGGTGGGATTGTATTCAGGTGACTAGTCTAAGTGTGCTCACTAGAGCAGACCCAGCACGTGTATATTTACTTGATCTGAGAATTATACCTCAACCTGAAATGTAGATGTACCCATGGATAAGTAGGTATTATCATCCATGTCTTTCAGATGTTGATACAGCAATGGTTTAAGTGATTTACCTGAGAGTTACGGTAATGTAATGGCTTGATTGGGGTCCTTGATGTCAGGAGACTTATGCTCTAGTCCTGCTTTTGACACTGACTGTCATCTGGACTAAGTTACTTCACATTCTTCGTGCCTTACTTTCCTCAGCTGTAAAAGGGGGATAATTGTATGATCTCATAAAGGAGTGGTTGGGCCAAGCTAAATAATAATTAAGAAATGTTCACAATGTGAAAATGTAATAAAGAATGTTTGTTTGAAAATGAACTATAGGCACAAAATGCTTCAGTGGCTCTAGTCACACGTTCATCTGAATAATCAAATACCATGCTGCCTGAGACATTCTTGTAAAGTTGAAATCTTGCCTTCATTGATTATTCTTATGTTAATCCAACTAAAGACATAATTTCACTGAAAAGCAAACGGTTGCTGACTGTGGACCCAAAGCAACCTCATCACCCATTCCAATATTACGGAGGTACAATAGACATGTTTGACTTTCCCGATTAAAGGTTAAACCTATCAATAGTGGCATGTAAAGTAAATTAATGTCTTACAAATATGACTTCCTGCTCTAAGCAGCCCTCAACAAACCACATGTAAACCCTTCATTAATAATGTATGCAGTTACCAAGATGGCTCTCTTTCATTTCAGGATATTTTGTCCAAAAATCAGAGAGATTCTCCCAGGTTCACAGAAAGTACAAACTGGGAATTTGCTCAAACTTTTTTTTTTCTTTTCTTCCCTCCCCTCTCCCCCTGGTAGAAAAGCCTCTTTCTCTTCAATAATATATGATGCTTATGCCCAATAGGTACAAGCCAGAAGATAGCACATAAAATAGCAAACTTAATTGGTATTCTCCGACCTTTATCAGCAGGCTGTTATATTCCCTAGTGGACTAGTGTGGGACTTCTAGCTGGTGGACTACAATTTACAGTTGATTTTTCTGAACTACAACTCCTAATAAGTTAGCAGAAGCTTTAATTGGCTTTGTTCAGACAAGACATTCATCTCTTTAACTCTTTCATATTTTAAAACAATTTTGGGGAGAGAAGTCTGGATCATCCTCTTAATTTTTTTAATGTAAGCTGAAAAGTTGGGACATGATATTGTGAACATTAAAATATAATTTTACCTGACTCTTCACTACCACCCTGTGTCACTTTTGCTCCTTGTTGCATGGCTAGTCAATATGGGGCCAGGGATCTGCTGAAGTTAGGAGTAGATTGTGTGATAGTCTGGCATTCCTTTGATGCAGATCTGTTTAACAAAGAAAGTACTGAGTCCTGCATCTCTGAATGCAAAGGGAATAAAATAAGGGGAAAGAGGTTTTTTTGCTCTCAGAACCAAAAAACCTCTTTTCTGCATGCACTCAAAGACCTCTCCTTGGATTCATCCAGGGTCAAATACTATGCTTTCACCTGCTGCTTCTGTCTGTCTCTTCCCTAGACTGTTTGTTGTTGTCCCCCTCCCTCTCTGTTACCCATACACATAATACACTTAGCAAAACGCTTCTGCCCATAGTTCTCAGTGAATTCAAAACCCTCTTTGGTTTTAGGTGTGTTCTGTGTGGGATTTCTGATTAATGAACTGTCAGGATGCGTTAGTGTGTATTCCTACCCAGAGTTAGTGACTTATGATCCAAGTGGTCACTAGTAGCTCTCAGCATAACAGTAATATTTATATTACTCTATTTGTATCATGGCTGAAATATAAGTGTCTATGACCTTCCTATAACCCATCAAGAAGTGTCGTTTTTTTTTATATGAGCACAAGCATGATCACATACTTCCTGAAGTGTGTGTGTGTGGGGGGGGCTGGATACAATACTCTGAATGTGGCTTCACCAGTGCTGACTAGAGGGGAATAATCACTTCCGTTGATTTGCTGGCAATGCTTCTATTAATGCAGCTCAATATGCTGTTAGTCCTCTTGGCAACAAGGGCACACTGACTCATATCCAGATTCTCCTCCACTGTAATCCCTGAGTCCTTTTCTGCAGAACTGCCACTTAGCCAGTCAGCCTCCAGCATAGCAGAGAAAGGTACAATCCAATCCAATGGCTGTAAGTTGACTATGGACAAATTCATACTGGAATTAAGACATATTTTTAATGGTGAGTGTACTAACTGTTGGAAAAAATTACTAAGGGTTGTGTTGGATTCTTCACCTGAAAAATTTTAAATCAAGATAAGTTTTAGGAAAACATCCAATGTTCTAGGTATCATTTTGGGATGGTTCCATACCTTTTTGCTATATATTTTAGGAATGTTTATTCATCTGTGAGTCCATTTGTTCTAGAAGTCCTCTAAATGGTAAGAGCTAGGACCACCAAATTTGGGATGCAGTTTCCTCTTATCATACTTAAAGCAAAGTCAGGGTTTGGTTGTGCCAGGACAATGGGATGTGCCTGGAATGGGTTGCTTCTCATTAAATGGTGAGGGGAGGGGTCTCATAGGAAGCAGTTATACTGCAGAATGACCATGTGGGGCAGCAAGGGGCCAGAGATGGGGACTGGGACAGCTAAAACCCCATTGGGCCAGCAGGGGACAGAAGTGGAGAAACAGACCGCTATCTACTATATATTTCACAGAGTGTATCTGTGTGTTTGTCCCCAAGCTGGGGGGACATGCATCCCTCCCCTGGCTGTGCTCATCGCAGCTGCAGTGGTCATGGACAGGCACTTCTCACCGGGTCCCAAGTTGCTGTGGTGAGAGGGGTCTGGGGTTGCCCTCTCTCTCTCTCCCTAGGGCAGGAAGCATACTGAACCCCTCATCCCCCAACTCCACCCCAGAACAATGATTTAAATGAAGAAAAATAAAACTTATTTGAGTGAAGGACCTGAGCAACCCCCGATGAATTATCTAGTGTGTTACACGTGAGAACAGATTAGATGATCACAGTGGTTGCCTCTGGCTTTGGAATTTCTGCATCTGTGAATTATCTAGTGTGTTACACGTGAGAACAGATTAGATGATCACAGTGGTTGCCTCTGGCTTTGGAATTTCTGCATCTGTGAATCAATCTCACATCTCATTATAAGAGAGAAATGAATATGACATGCTGATAATTGCAACTGCTGATCAAATGCCTAAAAACTGTAGGGTGTCATGCTGAACTCCAACAGTCTAGTTAAAATGGATACTGGAGTCAATTACATTCAATTTTAGATTTTAATCTGTTCTGTGATGGTTCCCTTTGGAAAACATAAAACATACATTGTAGAGTGCACCTAGAACTAGGGATGGGTGCTCTTTAATTGTTCCATACAGAAACTGAAAAAAGTGACTAAGGTGAAGCACACTTTAATTTACTAGCAGCTTTATCTTATTTTTTGTTTTGAAATACTATATTAAGAAATGTATCTCCCTACTCGAACAAGACAAATTTTATACAATCTGCACAGATTGGAAAGATGTCATAGGACTGGACTAAAATAAATGACAAGGCACAATCTTCTGTATTCCCTACACAGGACAGATGTGACTTTGGGGATCACCAGTGACTTAATGGGCACTATGTTCTACTTGTGGAACTCACAATGTAGAATAAGGGTCAGGGATTTAGCTTCTATAGACTAAAGACTGCCTTATACTCTTACTTTACACTGATGTAAAACTGCAGTAACTCCTTTGACTATACTGGAGTTACTCACGTTTTATATCCATATTGTGACTTGAGAATCAGGACCCGTAAGTGTGCTACCAATGTGTATGTTCATGTAGTATAATTTTTCCTCTGCAAAAGTGCAAAAGAATCACTTGAATCCTATTGCATTAACCTCCTTCTCTTGCCAGTTATGAAAAAATTGAAATGTGCTCTGGTAATTTTGCTAATTACCTCTTTGGATGAAGCAATCAAATCATATGAACCTGCTATGGTTCCTGGCTTGATTTCTGTAATAGACAATTCTTGCTAATTAAGAAGTAGCTTTAATCCCTTAGTCCTGTCTTAAACCTGTATTGGAAATTGCATAAAATATTTATGCAATATTCATTGAAAAATAGATTATCTGCTGCAATGCCATCAACAAAAAATTAACAAATTGGTATGTGAAAAATTAATTTCTTGTCACGTATCACATTAACAAATAAAGAAATGTCCCCTCCTCTTTAATGGGCTCTGAAACTTCTTGCTGTGTCCTTCCCAGATCTATCCTTCATTCTGATAGACCTTCTAGTTTGCACGCAAATAAAATAGATTACATAAGATAGCTAGAAGATTCTATTTTACTTAAAGGGGTCAGTCTCCCTCTGACAGAGCCGTATAAGGAGAGAAGGGCCCAGCTCCAAAATGTGATGCACTTAGCTTGTCTACCAAGATGGAGAAAATGAGCAGTCATGTCAGGCACTGAAATCATTTGGCTAAATCAGTTTGTTACCCCAAATTTCACTGGAGACCACCCTAGGGTTACTCTGTTAATTTCTCATTTAATAAATCCAAATATCTACTATAGCAGCATTTCCCAAACTATGGGCCGCAGCCCGGTACCGGGCCACAGGGAAAAAAATACCAGGCCTTAGCATGGCTGCCAGGGTATTCCGGGCTCCCAGAGCGCCCGTGTGGCACCGGGTTCCCCAAACTCTCGGCCAGGCTGGGCGGAGTGTGCAGCCAGATGTTCCGGGCTCCTGGCAGAGGCATAAATAGGGTTACCAGCGGAGTTGGAAAAAAAATGCCAGACACACTTGATCTCCGATGGGGGGGGCGGCCGCCGGGAAGGAGGGCTGGGGGGGGGGGGTTTGGGGGTAGCGGGGCTGGCTGGAGGAGGTCGGGGGGAGGAGGAGGGAAGAACTGGCCACCGGAAGCAGCGCTGGATGGGGACAGTGGGGCTGGCTAGGAAGATGCGGGGGGGGGGGGGGGAAGAAAGGGGGAGGGAACCAGCTGCCAGAAGCAGGGCTGGCCGGAGGGGGGCAGGTTTGGGAGTAGGGGGCTGGCTGGGGGAGATCAGGAGGAGGAGGAGGGGAGAACTGGCTGCCAAAAGCAGGGCTGGACTGGGGCAGTGGGGCTGTCTGGGGGAGAACCAACCGGCTGGGAGGAGGTCGGGGGGAGCGGGTTTGGCTGGGAGATTGGGGGGCCTGCGGAAGCTGGGGGGTGCAAGGTTGAGGATGGGGGGGGGGGGAATGGGGAGAACCGACTGCCGGAAGTAGGTCTGGACAGGGGCAGCGGGGCTGGGTGGGGGAGCACCAGCTGGTTGGGGGAAGTGGGGCTGGCTGGAGGGGCAGTGGGAGGGAGCAAATCGGCGGTGGGGAGTGGGACTGACCTGAGTGCATGCAGATCTCTGGGCACTATCTGTCCCACACACGGTCCCGGCGAAGCACGAGTGAGTCTGGCCCCAGGGATTCCATTTTGCCCCCGACCCCTCCCCATGTCCCCTTAAGTAGTTGCGAACTGTCTGGCTGATAGACACACTCCCGCAGCCTGAGCACATCTACCAGCCACGCAGTTGGCAACTACAAACTGATACACCTAATAATAATAATTAATAATAAAACTTACCTAATGAGAAAATACCGGACATTTTATATATCAGGTATTTTCTCAATTTGTTTCCCGGAAGAAGCCTCAAATAGCGGACTGTCCAGTACAAAACCAGACACCTGGCAACCCTACTCCTCCTTGCACCCTCCCTCCTAGTCAGATACCCTACCCCCAGTCTGCTCCCACTCCCGGAGTGCCTGTGAGGCGCCGGGGTCCCCCAAATCCTGGCCTGGGCTGGGTGGAGGATGCAGCCAGGTGAAACAATGAAAATTTATTCATTTTTCATTCTTTTTTAATATGCGTTTATATTTTTGGGCTGCAAAAAACAGTACTGAAGAAAACGGGTTCCAACTAAAGTAAATGTTTGGGAAACCTGGTCTAGCCAGCTTTCTGTCTGTCTTACAGTCCATTTATCCAATCCATATTCCCTTACTTTGCTGGCAGACTATTGTAGGTGACCATATCAAAAGCTTTGCTGAAGCTGGCACTGGGGGCTTTGGGAGGACCAGAAACAACTTATTTGACTATTCATCATTTGCTTTATGAATATGCAAATGAATGTTACTGGTCCTCCAAAAGCTCGTGAATGGATTTACTGGTCCCTGTGTCAAAAAGTTTGGGAACCCGTACACTATAGAGTTAAACTAAAAGGGATGGTGCTGTCATTGAATATTGCTATAGGGTTAAAATGAAGGGGTATCAGCTATCACACACACATGCGCGTGCGCACACACATTCATTCATGCCCTCAGGCACTCTCTCACTTGCACAAGCAAAAGGTTGCAGAGTGAGCCAAGGCATATTGATTCCGAAGGTTTGCCTCTAGCCATGGATCCCAGCCAGCAAGCTGATGATAAAAAGAGTCTCTGCCATGTGCTCTCTCCTTTTATTGGAACTGAGCAGCTCCTGTCATGCATGCAGGGTCCGTCCTCCATGTTCGTCACCGAGGAACATGCCCAGACCTACCTAGATCGGGGTCCTTTGTTTGCTTAGAGCAGCAGTGTCTCCATGATTGCTTTAATTAGTTACCTCCTGGCTCCATGTGGTTAGGCTTGCTGTTTTCCTCACCCCAAACATGCTCCAGTCTCCATTCACACACACATTCTTATCACAAGGTGGAATGCAGCTTAAAGCAAGTTACAAGCAAAGTGGCTGAGAGTTACAAAGTTGCAAAGCTCAACAATCTTACAAGAAGTTGCAGAATTTAAAAGGCAAAGTAGCTGAAAGTTATAAAGAAATAATTACAGAGCTTGAAAGGTCAATGGTTACAAAGATACCTTCCAAAGCACAACAACTGATTGAGAACAATTCCCATCTTAAGCATCTACAAATCAATAATAAAGTGACTTAGAAGACAACTGCCTCCCTCAAACAGTGTTCACAGCAATGAAGTCAGCAGCAGGTTTTGTCATTCTCTAAGTCATGTGTTGGCAGGACCTTACAGTTTAATGTACTTCCAGAAATCGTATGTGTAAATCAAGTAATAGCTCAGGTGGAGGCTTTATATAACAGTTCTCTGGGATGGAGATGAGACCTTTTTGGAGAGTGAAAGAATTGCTGCTTCATAGAGAGGAGGGGGGGGAGACTCAAAGGGGCAGGAGGACTGAATGAGGAGTTCTGCCCAGAGCAACTATCCCTAACTTTAGAAAAGGAGGTGTAAGCCTGCAGGGAGTAGGAGCCTGTGTGGAAGACTGGAGAGCAAGTTTGCTCAAGGAAAGCCTCACCAAGGACTGTGAGCCCACAAGGAGGTCTGGGCGGGAGTTCTTGAGTCTCCTTGTGAACTCTATTTGTAATTCTAGATCCCCAAAATGGGGTGTGACTTGAAACCTGAAAGCCCATGAGAAATGTATTAGGGAATGAGACTGTTGAAAACAGACCATGGGACTACCCTACTCACCATAGTTAAGGCTACAATTTTTGTGTGGAGAAAAACATGGTAAGTCAGAGAGGTCATCAAATGTTGATTTAGAGAAAACTACATGTGCAAGAGCGGGCTGCTGGAAAAGTGAGTCCTAGGGATGGTGTTGGACAACAGGATCCCACCAACACTCAACCCTGTGTGATGGCTCCTGTCTTTCAGGTCTCAACATTATAACTTAGCACACAGGGTCATAGTGGCACTCAGGTTTGCTCCATTCAACCTTCAATCTCCCTCAACGGAGGGCGGGGGGGGAAATGGGTTAAACATCAGTGGCACTGAACCCCCTCAAGCCAGATCATAGTCACTTGGCTGGGGTGCCTAATCAAATGTGGTTTTACAGCCATTTCCAAGAAAGTTTGTCCAAACTGAATATTTGCAGGATCTCTGTGGCTAAATCGTAGTCCAAAGCACAGTTTCTGTGTACCTCAGAGTCTCTTTTGCAGTTATCCTCATGATGACACCCCTTTAACTTAAGTGCTATTATCACTACTTTACAGGTAGTTTCTCTGTCCCGCTATTTCCCAAGGGCTAGATTTTCATAGCTATTTAATCACCTACATAAGAATGGCCATACTGAGTCAGACCAAAGGTCCATCTAGCCCAGTATCCTGTCTGCTGACCATGGCCATTGCCAGCTGCCCCAGAGGGGATGGACTGAAGACAGTGATCAAGCAATTTGTCTCCTACCATCCATCTCCAGCCTTTGACAAACAGAGGCCAGAGACACCATTCCTTACCCCCTGGCTAATAGCCTTTTATGGACCTAACCTCCGTGAATTTATCTAGCTCTTTTTTAAAGTCTGTTATAGTCCTAGCCTCCTCTGGCAAGGAGTACCACGGGTTGACTGTGTGCTGTGTGAAGAAGAACTTTTTTTTATTAGTTTTAAACCTGCTACCCATTTATTTCATTTGGTGTCCTCTGGTTCTAATATTATGGGAACAAGTAAATCACTTCTTTATTCACCCTCTCCACACCACTCATACCTCTATCATATCCCCCTCCATCGCCTCTTTTCGAAACTGAAGAGCCCCAGTCTCTTTAGCCTCTCCTCATATGGGACCCATTCCAAACCCCTAATCATTTTAGTTGCCCTTTTCTGAACCTTTTCTAATGCCAACATATCTTTTTTTGAGGTGAGGAGACCACATCTGTGTGCTGTATTCAAGATGTGGGTGTACCATAGTTTTATATAGGGGCAGTAAGATATTCTTCATCTTATTTTCTATCCCTTTTTAAATAATTCCTAACATCCTATTTGCGTTTTTGACTGCCGCTGCACACTGCGTGGATGTTTTCAGAGAACTATCCATGATAACTCCAAGATCTCTTTCCTGGTTAGTTGTAAGTAAATTAGCCCCCATCATATTGTATGTTTAGTTGGCATTATTTCTTCCAATGTGCATTACTTATCTACATTAAATTTCATTTGCCATTTTGTTGCCCAATCACTCAGTTTGGTGAGATCTTTTTGGAGTCCCTCACAGTCTGCTTCTGTCTTGACTATCTTGAACAGTTTAGTATCATCTGCAAACTTTGTCACCTCACTGCTTACTCCTTTCTCTAGATCATTTATGAATAAGTAGAATAGGATTGGTCCTAGGACTGACCCTTGGGAAACACCACTAGTTACCCCTCTCCATTCTGAAAACTTACCATTTATTCCTACCCTTTGTTTCCTGTCTTAACCAGTTCTCAATCCATGAAAGGATCTTCCCTCTTATCCCATGACAACCTTATTTACACAAGAGCCTTTGGTGAGGGACCTTGTCAAAGGCTTTCTGGATATCTAAGTATACTATATCTACTGGATCCCCCTTGACCGCATGTTTGTTAACCCCATCACAGAACTCTAATAGATTAGTAAGACATGATATCCCTTTACAGAAACCATGTTGAGTTTTGCCCAACAAATTATGTTCTACGTGTCCAACAATTTTATTCTTTACTATTGTTTCGACTAATTTGCCCGGTACTGATGTTGGACTTACCGGTCTGTAATTGCTGGGGGTCGCCTCTAGAGCCCTTTTTAAATATTGGCGTTATGTTAGTTGTCTTCCAGTCCTTGGGTACAGAAGCTGATTTAAAGGATAGGTTACAAACCATAGTTAATACTTCTGCAATTTCACATTTGAGTTCTTTCAGAACCCTGGGGTGAATGCCATGCAGTCCCAGTGATTTGGTACTGTTAGGTTTTTCAATTTGTTCCAAAACCACCTATAATGACACTTCAATCCAGGATATTTTTCAAAATTAGACTTTTCAAAATAATACAAGGCTGCAGGTAGGCACCTAAGGTGCTTAAGTACCCTTTAAAAATTTGGCCATTAGTGACTTGTCCAGGGTCCCATGGAATGTTTCTGGTGGAGCAGGAATTTATCTTGGTCTCCTACCACCTGAGGGAATGGGGTTTGCTATAGGTATTGTACACCTCTTACCAGATCACATCCGTCTTCTCGTGCAGACAGATATAATGAATTCATCTAAACAATGCACATGGAGTGGGAGGAGCAGAATTCAACATTTTTCTTTTCTGAAAAGGCAGGCTTCTAGGACTTGAATTAAAACCCCGATTCAGTAAAGTACTTAAGGACATGCTTGATTTGTGTAAGAACAATTGGAGTCAGTAGGTGATATATTTTCAGGCAGCCGTGCATGATTTAGAAATCTAAGCCCCAGAGGAAGTTAATAGACTTGGGCTGGCCCCTTCCACCTTCGAGGGACTTTCTAATGTGTAGCTTGTTGAGACCTGCTCTTAGTTGTTGTGTCACTGACAGTTACGTTGCAATAAAACACCTGTAGCTGGCACAGGTCAGCTAACTCCAGATTGTGGGGCTAGAAAGTGGGGCTGGAAACTTGCAGTGTAGATGTTTGGGTTCAAGCTGGAGCCTGGGCTCTGTAACCTTGCAAGGTTGGGAGGGTCCCAAAGCTTGGGCTCCGTCCAGAATCTGATTTTTTGCACTACAATTTTACAGCCCTGTAGCTGGAATCCTGCAAGACTGAGTCAGTCAATCCATGCCAGTCATGGGTGTCTTATTGCAGAGTACCCATATCCTTTAGGTTAATTGAACTCAATTTAGCAGCCCTTAAGTTTGTTAAACTAGGGTGTTAGCACCTACACTCATTTATATCACCAGGTTTGGAATTGTTGAATCCTGGGTCCCAACTTGAGGATACAGCATTACTTGCTCATGTCCCAGACTTCCTAGCACCTTCCCAAAATGTGGTTGCTCTGAGCAACACTGAACAATGAACTAAGTGCTAATGTGGCAAAACTTTACTATCCAGAGGACAAGGAAAGTAGGGCCATGGGACTGTGGGATACTTTTGAGGGACTCCCAAAGCATGAGTCCAGTGAGGCTGTGTCTACATTGCAAAGTAATGGGGCTTGAATCCTACGTTCCACCTTGACTGAAGCTCAGACCCTCTGCCTCCATAGGACCCTGGGTTAGAGCAATTAGTATGCATTTCAAAGGGGGGGAGGGTATGCTTGAGCCTGAGTTCAAGCTGTGAACTTACAGAACAGCGTAGGCCTGTTCTGTAAGACACAACCTATTCAGGGTCACCAAAAGAACAAGAATGATAACCCAGTATTCTTGGGGGAGTGAATGCTAAAGACACTGACAGAACAGATTTGAATATCTTGTCTTCAGTGGACATTCCCTGAAAGACTGACTAAATTTGTGCAGCTACAAAAACCTGCTCCTACATTTGGATCCACATGCATGACTCCCTCTGGAAGTCAATGCACATGGGCTAGCCCACATGAATCCAACTGAAGTACTGGCCTGCAAAACTGCATCAAAGATGCCTTGTCTCTTGTAGATAAGTGATGTGGAAGTGTTTCTACCTGGAGTGCCACAATAATACCCCACCCTACACAACAAATCCACCCGGCCTTACATCACTATACTATATTCTATAGTATCTGTCTCTGTTATGGCCACCATGTCTCTCCATAAAGTGACTACAGAATCTCAACATATTTTCTTGTTCTTTAGTAAAAAAAATATTGCTGTTGATTTAGTTTCCCTCTAGTACCTAGGCATCTCTTCTGTTTAAGAAGTCAGTTCAAAATATAATGCTTGAAAGTTCCTTTGTTGGTTTGCCATCTCCTGGCTGACTTTCCAGATGGACACATGCAAGTTTTTAAACAGAAAATACTTGTGGCATGTTTGTAATAAATAAATGTGGGAAGGGGGTAAGCTTACTTGGAACAGCTTTAAACTTCGGTCTTTAGAAAATTGCTGCCTTTGATGAAACGCCTTCATTAACAAAACTAGGGAAGTTCATCATGAAGATGATGCATTAAATATAAACTCTAGAGACTATATTTGTTTTAAAAAGCCACTGTGGAAAAATTGCCTATTTTCAATTGAAAAATTGAATACCGAAATTGCAGCTGTGCAAAAAAACTATGGAATTGCTGGAATAACATTTGTAGTTTGACACCATCTGTTGTTTTCAGGTTTCTAGTGTCTGTAGTTCTCTAGGGCTTGTATCCAGGTAAAAGGGGAATTACACACCAACTGTAAATGACTACAAACACAATACAACCAAAGCAAACAACTGATACTTCCCTGTGGTGGGAAGTGTGCAATGTATAATGAAATTGCTTTGCCTATCATTAGTCTGTCTGTCACTTAGCATCTATCCTGTTAGGCAGTTGGGAATTTTTCATTATAATACCTTTTTCAGTGGTCAATGTGGGTTCTGCAAAATCAGGACTTAAATTCAAGTGCCAAAAGACCACATTTTGGAGAAGAAAATCTTGACTTTTGTTTCCTTTGCTACATGTATATTGTTTAACCAAATTCATTGCATCTGTATACTTGTGAAGGATTTGTTATAATAGGAAATGTACAATAACTATAGTAATCCTCTCTTGCAATCCCAGCATTTTTGAAAATCATACTGTGTTCTTAGCTGCACCTTTTGTCCAACTGCTTTGAAAAGCTGACTCCAAATCTCCCGAGCCCAGATCGACAAGATATTTAGGCTCCTACTCTCCCTTGATTTCAATGAAAGTTAGCTGCCTGAATGTTTTGTGACTCTGTGCTTTTGTCCCAGAGTTCCAAACTGTAAAATAGGGATTATAGCATTTCTCTACCTCACAGAGCTGTTGTGATTGGAAAACTACAGTAAAACTTGAGAGACTTCAGCTACAACCAGGAAGGGGGCCTTAGATAGCAGTTTCATTTGGGTGCCTCATACCCTCATTCTCTCCTATGGGTTGATTTTATTTATTTTTTTAAGGATCTGAGGAAGCTAGTATTTTCTTTTTCTATCTTATTTATTATTTGTCTTTACCATAGCAAGTAGGGGCCCTAGTCATGGACTGTTACCCTTGTTGTTCCAGGTACTGTACAAACGCAGAACAAAAAGACAGTCTCTGCCTCAGAGATCTGACAATCTAAGCACGAGACAGATGGACGAGTGCAAAGAAACAATGACATAATATTGTTTAACATGCTGAGCAGTGGTCTCACCACACTTGCAGCCTAATCGCTACTGAGTTTGTTAGCATTACAAGAGAGGAGAGTTTTAGGAATAGATTTGAAGGAGGCCAGTGAGCTACTTTGGATGTTTATGGGGATATCTTCCCAATAAGTGGGACAGCTTGAGAGGAAGCCTGAAGGTGCATGTTTGAAAATGTAACATTGTTTACAAGACTGGACAGTGGAGGTTGGCATCATAGACAGATCAGAAGCAGGAATGGGCTTTTTTAAACTAAATGAAAAAAGGTAGGAGTGACATTAGGTTATGAGAGGCCTTGAAAGTGAAGATAAGTTGCTGTCCTTCCCCCAACAAAGGGGCCTTCTCTCCTTTCTCTCCATTGTGACAAGCAAAGGAAAAGCATCTTTTGAGGAAATCTTCTCATTTCCCCCAAAACAGCTTCCTAGCAGAGATGGGGAGGAGACCTAGGATGATTGTTGGCACAACAGAATGCTGTTATGGGCTGGGTTAAAACTCTTCGAAACTGGGTGGGTGTAACCACTCCCTCCTCCCTCCCATCCCCCATCATTTTAAGAAGCCACTAAGCTCCTTCAAGACACCAGATAGTTGCAAAAATAACAGCCTTCCACTTCCAGTACAGGCACGTCACCCTTCAAGCCCAGAGTACATGTGTTATGTTGTCCAGGGCTATGTCCACACTGCAGTAAAACCCATGTGTCAGGTGACTCGTGCTCATAGGTTTCAGCATATTTCTACACTACGGGATAATGAAGATCAAATTAAAATACACAATTTCAGCTATGTTAATTGTGTAGCTGAAGTCGAAATACCTTAACTCAACTTTTGGTGCTGTCCACACTGCAGGAAGTCAAAGGGAGCACGCTCTCCCTTCATCTTCCCTTACTCTTCATGAAAGCAGGACTACCAGTATCAACCAGAGCACTTCTCACAGTATAAATTAGCATCTAGACCTGCTAATTTGAACCCTGGAAGATCAACAGTGGCAGCTTTGATCTCCTTTGTAGTTTAGATGTACCCTCAGGTTGCAAGCTGTGAAATTGTAGATGTTCAGTCTTGGCCCAGAGGGTCCCAGAGTCTGGCTCCAATCTAAGCCTCAATGTCCACACTGCAATGTTATAGCCGTAGAGCCCAAGCCTGAGTCAGCTGATATGGGCCAGCCAGGTATATTGTATTGCAGTGTAGACATAGCCTCTGTGTGTGCAGAAAACCAGAGATGCTGAGCAGGAAGCAGTGAGGACACTGAATCATAGAATCATAGGGCTGGAAGAGACCTCAGAAGGTCACAAGTCCAGCCCCCTGCCCAAGGCAGGACCAATCCTAACTGCCGGAACAAGGCCTGAGAGAAACTCTGGGAGTGCTTTGGGCTGAGAGCTGGCTGACACAAGCTTGGAGTTGTGAGCAAAGAAATTGTCTCTTGTTGTTTGATTCCTTCTGTGTTCAGGGAAACTGGGCTCTGTGTATTCTCTGTAAATAAACAGGGCTGCCAGGGCATCCCTAGCAATGCTGGTGCCCTACACAGCCCAGCACCCGTACCCACCCTATGGAGGGAGCTCCTCGGGGCAGGGGGGAGGCCAGCCCCACGGCAGGAAGATTGTGGGAGCAGAAGCTGTGAGGCACAAGAGCACGCAGGGCAGGAAGGCTCACCTGTAGCCTCAGGAGCAGGCAGGAGGGAGGTGGCAGTGTGCAGCATGACAATTCAGGAGGAGCAGCAGGAAGAAGTGGAACATGCTGCTTCTCTCAGGCCAGCAGCACAGCCACCCACTGCTTCTCCTGAGTCCTCCGGTTCACAGGCTCACACTGCCCGCCATCACCTGGTAAGAGGCACCTGGGCGCAGCTCGTGGGAGGACCAGCCGCAGGATGGGGCTGGCCACCAGACCTGCTATGGAGCTGCTAGGGCACTATGAAATTTGATTACCCAAATTTTTTGGTGCCCCACACAGCTGTGTAGTTTGCATTTCAATAGGGACATCCTTGAGGAATGGCGCCATCATTCATTTCCTCTCTTAATTGAAACCACCTGCAAGGACCTGAGCTTTGACTAACATGTATTTCAGAAAGGGGTAACACTTCTTGTATGGCCATGTATCTTTCTCGAGCTTGTATGGGCTGATATTCACACCATCCATATCCTTCAATGAAATACAGTGAGGAAATATAGACATCACAGGATACATGGCTGACGCTCTCAGCTCAGTCAAGTGTGCTTTGTGTTTATTTTTCTGTTCACTGAGCCTGAACCCCTGGGAGTCCAGAAGAAATGTCAGATGACTTAAGGTGGGGCAAGACTCCTCTTTGCAATGGCAGCACAACACTAATAAATGGACGCTATGTGATAAGTCAGTGGCATTTTTAATAAGAGTTAACATAACGGATATTGACCTAGCATATGCCAGTCAAGTTGCATTTCTTTCTCTTTTAATTGTACGAGAAGAAACTGTATGTAGGCTAACCTGCTTGTGGAATTATAATTTAGCGTCTTTCCTGAAAAGGTTAAATTGGCTATTAACTGAGGTCACAGAAAAGGGATTAAACACTGTATCAAGGATGGATAATAATTTTCACTCTCTCGTCCCTCCTGTGACTTGACACTCTCAAAGGCAGCATATGCTGCTTTCAGTCTATCAGTCAATGGAGTTTTCCCCAGCTTTAGCAAGAAAATAGCTATACTTCAACCATGTTTCCATCTTGCACCACTCCCCCTTCCCCCGCCCCCCAGCCAGGACTTTTCAAAATGTTTCACATTAGAATGGTGGACCAACCATAAACTTTCCACTGCAAAGAATTATCACATTAAAGCACATTAAGGTCCTGAGCCTCTTTACTGGGCACATCAGGGCTTTAACCAGAAAAGAGTGAGAGCTTACTTCATCACATTACAATCAAGTAATGAGTTTTAGTGTAATAGATGTAAGAATCAAGCAAGAGGTAAATTGATTAACATTTTAAAAAAGATGATTTTTTTATTTCAGAATTCAGGTAATAAACTAGGGTTGCCAACTTTCTAAATTCACAAAATTGAACACCCTTGCCCTGCCCACTCCTCTGCCCCTTCACCAGGGCCCCACCTCCTGCCTGTCCCTTCTCCAAGGCTCCATGCCTGCTTACTCCATCCCCCCTTCCTCTGTCACTCGCTCTCCTGAAGCCTCACTTACTTTCACTGAGCCAGGTCAGAGTTGGGGTGCAAGCTTTGGGGTGTGGCTGGGACTGGAAATCAGGAGTTTAGGGTGCATAAGGAGGTTCCAGTATGGGATGGAGGGGTTTGGTGTTTGGGATGGGGCTCTCAGATGAGGTAGGGGTATGGGAGAGGGTATGGACTCTGGGCTGGGGATGTGGGCTCTGAAGTGTAGCTGAGATAAGGGGTTTGGGATGCAGGAGGAGGCTCTAGAATGGTGCCAAGGGGTTCAGAGTGTGGAAGGGGGCTCCAGCTGAGACGGGCGGTTGTGGCACAGGAGGGGGGTTGGGGTGCAGGCTCCAGTAGGGAGTTTGGGTGCAGGAGCAGGCTCAGGGCTAGGGAGTGGGTTGGGGTATAGTAGGAGTTAACATTGTGAAATGCGGGCTCTGGGTGGCACCCACATTGGGTGGCTCCCTGCAGGCAGTGACTGGTCCTTCATCTCCTAGGTGAAGGCACAGTCAAGTGATCCTGTGTGCTGCTTCTACTGGTGATCAGGGCAGAGGCATCACAAGTAGCCCCCTGGCTGTCATTTGGCCTAGAAGCTGGAGGGACATGTCACTGGAGCAGCTCAGAACCAGGTAGGGAGCCTGCCAGCCCTGCAACTGGACTTGTATCACTGATGACTCTCCTTTTTTCAACCTGGACACCCTATAATAAATTCAGAACAGTATAGCTCTGTTCTTCTCCATGGGCATTAGGGTCATATCAGCAAGTCAGGAAAATTTTTATAGCAGCCCTCAGATTCCTTTTCCTTAAATGAACTGCATGGAAGATATACCCATTTATGCTAATTCAGCTCCCACACACACATTACTCTGACCCATACAGAAATCAACTTGCTTTCAGCTATATCAGTGGTATCACTTCAAAAAACCTGAGGCATGGGAAAGGGAAAGTTGTTAGCATATAGAACACTATATGTGATTATATTATAGCCTGCAAAATCTGGGGGTCACAAAGTGGAAGACATAATGGGAGAGGGGAAAATTGAACCCCCGACATATTTCAAACCCAGTTACTTCCAGCCATTCCACAAAAAAATCCCCATGCTTTAGTCTCTTCCCCCCGCCCCGGGCAAATCCAACATCTCTCCTCAGCATGTGTGATGCCCTCTGCTGGCCTATGGATCTCCTTGGCAATGGCAGCAGGAGCCTAGGTGATCTGAGGATTGAAGCAGACTGCATGCAGCTATGGCTGTTTCACCCTTGGAGCTCACTGTGTGGTGAATCACAGAGCTGGACTGATATTCCTGGCAGATCTTAAGCAGTATTTTAAGTTATAATGGGCCACCCCGATGGGGGTAGAAATGTTTTCTTGTCTTTCAGATCATCAAAAAGCGCTAATATCAGCTGAAAATTAACTGAAGAAAAACCATGGTTCTGTGTCATGACATAATAAGTTTGTGTTCTGTGTTCTGTCCAGATTTGTCTTGTGTGTCTTAATTGTGATATATGTATTTCAGACATTGTTGTGTGTACAATATTGTTGTTTTAATGAGAAAAAAAAATAATTTAAGTACCTTGAATAATCTTAACTTTGTGCTTTACACAAACGGTTTTTTGCTTTTATAATTCTAGTGAAGTTTTAGTAGTAGACTATGCAGTTTGTACTGTCTGGAATGTAGTGAAATCTGCTCCTCTACCTGCCATTTTTCCCTTCTCTCCTACCATCGCCAGCTCCAATGCCATCCCTGTCAGAACTGGCCCTTCTGCAGGACCAAGCCCCAGAATCGGAAAAGCAGGAGTGGAGACTGGTAGGGTGCACCTTGCACCCAGACCATTTGTGGCGCAGCTCTGATGGCCGCATTGTTGCCCCAGTGGTCTTGCTACCTCACCTTGCCTCCGTGCTCCATGGGCTGTCACACGTTGGCAAAGGGGGGATGGTAGCAATCCTAAAGCAAAATTGGTTTGCTCCTAAATTCTCCCAAGCAGCTAAAGATTACTGTCTGGCTTGCCCTGTCTGCCAAGCCCACAACGTGGGAAAACCTGTAAAGACAGTTCTGGCAACCAGACCTCCGCCTTTGGGACCATTTCTAAATTTACAAATGGATTTTATTCAATTGCCTAAATGTCAATCTTTTGAATATGTACTGGTTATTGTTTGTTTGTTTTCGGGATGGGTAGAAGCTTATCCCTGCAGGAAAGCAGATGCCATCACAGTAGCTAAGAAACTTCTAAATCATTACATCCCATCATGGGGAATACCCCTTGTGATCTCCAGTGATAGAGGTACCCACTTTACTGGACAAATTGTTCAAAACCTGGCAAAGTACTACTCTATCAGACAAGCACTGCACTGCCCGCGACACCCGGAGAGCGCAGGAGCAGTAGAGAGACGCAACGGGATTTTAAAGAACAAACTTGCTAAGATATGTGAAGATTCTGGTTTAACATGGGTAGAAGCACTCCCGATTGCCCTAATGAGCACGAGAGCCACTCCTAATCGGAAAACTGGACTCAGTCCACATGAGATTGCATGTGGCCGACCTATGAGACTGTTAAGCAGCCCAGAAATTGACCTGGCTGATGTCACACTTATTAAAGGAAGCATAGTCAAGTATTGTCAGGAACTTATGAGGTGTGTACAGTCCTATCATTCACAGGTTAAGGACGCCTTCCAGGAGGCCCCGACTGAGCCGTGCCATAAACTACAACCAGGAGACTGGGTCTGCATGAAGGTTCACCAGCAGAAGACTGCCCTGGAACCCAGGTGGAAGGGTCCCTACCAAGTCCTTCTGACCACCCATACTGCTGTAAAGTGTGAGGGATTCCCCACCTGGATTCACGCGTCCCACTGTAAAGCGGTTCCAGCCCCTACAGAGGTTAGCCCTAACCAGGAGCACCGCAGACCTGGTACCGGAAACCCAGGTCCAGAAGTAGACGAGGATCAGCGCAGGCTTGGTACCAGCAATCCAAGCCCAGAAGCAGACGATCCTGAGGAACCGAGGCCAAGGTACCAGCTGCGACCCAGAAGAACCTGCCAGCGATAGGTGAAGCAATCTATGAAGTCCTGAAGAACAGCCAGCATGAGGCTGGACAAACAATTCCTGTTGAGCTTATGCTTAATCTTGTTTTTTAATACCTAGTAGTTATAACCTGTATGGTTCAAATGTGTTTATGCTTTTAATGAACCAAGTTTCCCAAGAATTTAATTCCACAGGTTGCTGGATATGTGCTCACAGTCCTGTACATTCAGAAGGAGGCATCCCAATGATTCCGGTCCCACTGAACAACACTCAGATGAATGGCCCATTGTTTAGTGAACTAAAGCCAAATGATACTTGGCAGGATAAAGGGTTTACTAACCCAGGGTATATCCACCTAGACCTGACCCCAATTGGAAAGTACTGCTGGACATGTAATGGTTCAGGAGCCAGAGTGGGAAAGAGCCCAAACCGGATGGCCCTAGACTATGTCCTAGCTAGTAAAGGCGGGGTTTGTGCCTTAGTGGGAAAAGAATGCTGTGTGTATATTACTGACACCAGCAAGGAAGTGGAGGAAGACGCCTCAGAGATTGAAAGAACTGTGGAACGCCTAAGGGAGGAGGAAGACAGGACTCTCTGGGGTTCGTTGGGAGGCTGGTTTGGACATGTGGGAACTTGGATTCTTCAAGGTGTAGTTTTAGTCTTGGTTATATTCTTTTGTGTTTATTTTTGTTTCTTGTTAATCAAATGCTGTATTGCTTGTATTCTAAAAAGCACAAGACAGACCCTTACTAGAGAGAATGTGGAAGTAATGATGTTAAAATATGATGAGCAGAGAAAGGAACAGGAACAGGAAATGTATATTAATACTTTAATGGAAATGGAGATATAAAATGGTTTCATGGTTAGCCTTTAAAAGGCTAAAAGGGGGGAGTTGTAGAGACTGCCGTAACCATTTTACATGTTTAGTTAGAAGCCATTCTGTATAACAAAAGCCATTTCAGTTACTTGTGTCTGCACGTATACTAGAGGGAGTGAACTGGCCTTCACCGAGGTGGGGAGAGGCCAGAGGGATGTGCTGTTGGAATGTGTTAATGAACTATTTTGAGCTGAAGCTCAAACTCCCTCTAAACCTGTTTGTTTCTTTGCTGATAATAATTCCTCTCTGAAGTTTATTTTGATTTCTTGCCCTGACGTCAGACTTGTTTGGTTAAGGGTATAAAATACTAGGATTGATTGTATTAGCCAGCCTTACTGGGCCTGACTTTGCTGGGTCCACGTTTGGCTCACTTTGCTTTTATTGGCCAATAAAACCATATATTTTAGCCGTGTAAACAGAGTGAAGTTTTTACTTCGACAGGTGGGATTGTTTTAAGGATCCTGGGGAAGTAAAAAGAGTTTTGCAGAGTCACCCCAGGTAGTGGGCATGACTTGGGTCATAGCTGCCCTGTTAGCTCAATTTGCGTAGCTTATTTCAAGTTATGTCAATTGCGTATCTTATTTAGAATTAGCTTATTTCGAAATAGGGAGCATCTACACAGCACTTATTTTGAAATAGAGCACTCTCCCTCTGACTTCCCTTACTCCTCGTACAATGAAGGTTACAGGCATCGGAGTAAGAAGTCCTCCATCTTGACAGCATTTTGACACTATTTTGAAATAACTGCCTGCTGTGTAGATGTACCCTATTAGAAAGCTTCATCCAGCCCATTGGTGTCCTGATGGTTGCATGGAAATCCAGAGGATGGCCTGTGGCTCCATGTTCTTCCACCTTGTTCTTACCTCAAAATATGTGAAGGGAAGACCCTGCAGAAGAGTCTAAGAGGGGTAGCCATGTTAACTTTAAAAACAAGGAGTCCTGTAGCACCTTAGAGCTTAACCAATATATGTATAAATAGTATCATGAGCTTTTGTGGGAAAAACCCTGCCCATGAATCGCTCGTTCGCTCGCTCATTCTCGTTCTTGCTCTTTCTCTCGCACATTCTCTCCCTCACGCTCTCTCTCGCGTGTTCTCTCCCTTGCGCTCTCGCTCTTGCTCCTGCAGAAGAGGTTACAGTCAAGTAGTCCTAGAAGAAGAATTATGCTAGGGAGATGCTCCCTCTTCTCTACATACATCTTTTTCCCTGAGTTTGGAGGCATTTCACCTTCATGGAGCCTGCTTGCCCAGACAGAGGGGATAGTCAAAGCTTGTCTGTTTTTACAGTAAGTACCTAGTTGTGAAAATGGGCAGAAAATGATCATGACTTGAAACCAGAAAGTAGTGGCTGGAAATGTGCTTGCATCAGCATTAACAACTACACAGGTGCAAGGCATTGAAGACTCAGGCCCAAACTGCTTGACTTGAGGGAGTTGGGAAATGGCTTGTGTTAGTGAGAGTCTGAAGTACAAAAAAATGGACAAGCTTCTTGTAGGCCACCTTTTATTTGCTCGCTTCCATTGTTCTGCTGCTTTCTGCTCTACAATTCCATTGGCTTTAATGAACTCTATTTGAATCCAAAGCCTGAAACAAAATGTTAGCACTGTGCAGGCAAAACCCTCAGATGTCAAAATCCCCTAATACTGCATTTGAGTGTCCCATAGCTGATGCCTAGAATGCATTGATGGCTCAGATGAGAGCTGCATCCAGCTGCTTCTCAAAGGAAGCATCCCAGTAATGTGGACCCTTTAAGCCCAGGGCCAAAGAGAAAGAGATCCTACAGGATCTCCTCACCCCAAAATAATACAACCAAGGGAGGTTTGCTCAGCAGGTCTTTTGCCAAGCTGTCTCAGCTTTGCTAAATGCATAACCGCTCTGCGGGACATATGCTGTTTGCTCTGATTTCATTCACCCGATTTACATTAGTTACACAAATCCCCAGACATAGCCAGACCTGAGAAACAATGGGGTTTCCCCTGAGGGACTTCAGCTGACAAGTGAAAATGCCAACAAGGCCTCTGTTAGTGCTCTGAAGAAAAATGAGGGAAGATGATTTCATTTTTAAATTAATTATTTTCTACTTTTTAGTTATCTGAAATGGGGACTTTCTCCATACTGTGTAAGATAGGATCTTAAAGTTCTCCAGGAAAAAAACACTGTATACAATACCTTGTCTCTTACACACAAATATAACTAACTGTGGTTATGCATATTTTGTAGAGAAGCCCACTGATTTCTGTTACTATCCTATAAAGAATAAGGAGGGGATCTGTCCTCCACGTTCGCTTGCTGACTCTTTCACTTAGTCATTTTTAGACCTAGGTTAATCAGCTGTCTTTCTGTGTTTGCCCATCTATATGTGCTGCTAGTGCTGCTTATCTGCAGTACCACACACACTGGGGAAGGAATGTTAAAGGCATTCAAATGAGATCCAAAGTGGTGTCAAGGAAACTATAATAGACACATAATCTAAGAGGCTATCCTCTGTGACAAAGAATGAAGCATCTATTATGATTGATCTTTTTTACACATAATGAGTTGCAAAGCAAACAAGTCTTAGGATCCAAGAAGTGTTATCCAAACTATCCGAGCCTCCTGAATCTACTAAATGAGGGTGAAAGTCTCTGGTGGACCGACAGTATCTGGTATTTCATGCTTCTGGTCAATCCAGAAATATCAGCTGAACTCCAAGGGGTAGGTTTGGAATGGATCCAGGCCTTTAATTCCCCCCCCCCCCCATTCAAAGAGATTCAGATCTGAGATCCATCAAATACCAGTGATTAAAGGGGAACACAGAATGCAGCACATCCTGACACTTCTTTTAATTGTAACACTCCCATAAGTTATTTAAGCAAGTTATTTAAAAGTGAAGGCATGCTTACACTGCAGTTGTATTTCAAGTGAAAGTATTGGTTCTATTGCTTCAGACCAAGAAAAGATTTCAGTGCCAATTAAACACTAGACACTTTTCAAATACAAGACTTTGAAACGTTAGACATCAGATTACAAGCATTGGGGGGCAGAACCTGATTTTAAACACACAAAAAAGTGTCTGGGATGAGACTTTCTGTTTCAAATCAGTTAAAAGGGAATGTGTGTGGATGGACCCTATAGTGTAGGAGTTTACAAAGAAAATGCTGACCCAAGTTTAACTATAGTGGTGTGAATAATGCTACCCTGATATAGCATTACCATATGTATTATAACTGAAGCCATACATATTCTTGGAGGAAAAAAACCAGCTGCAGTACTAAAACTTTTAATCTTCTGAAAATTACAAGGCAGAAAATATTTAAGCCTCAGAATCTGGGTATCACAAAAGGAATGCTTATTGAGACTGTCATAATGATAAACTGTTAACTCCTTTTTTGCCAAGTGAAGCTTTTAAGCCAAAGACTTGGTTTTAACCTCCACTATGCAATTGTGCATTTATTTGTGTATTCCAAGTTCAGCCAATCCCCTTGCACATGCTAGCAAATTTTCTAAAGTATGCAGCACTAAGAGAGAGCTGCTAGCTCCTTGAGTGCGAGAGGCAGTCTCTCGGGGTAGTCTATGCTGTGATTAAAAGCCCACTGCTGGCTAAGGGGTTGTTTAATTGAGATGTAGATGCTTGATGTGGAGTCTGGGCTCTAGAACTAAGGTGGGAGGCTCCCGCAGCTCAGGCTGCAGTCCGAGCCTTAATGTCTACACCTTAGTTTGTGTCTCATTAGCCCATGCCATTTGGCAAGGGCCAATGGCAGGTTTTTAGTTGCAGTGCTGGCATATCTTTGCTGCTCAATAGTGGATGGCCCTGCATTAACTGGAAAAAATGGGTGAAAGTCTTTTCCCTCCTCTTGTGTTATTGCTTATGGCCAGCCACAGTATTGATGGGTAGGGTTGCTGAAAGAGCTGACCTTCCTAAAGATGGCAGGAATAGAGGAAGTGGGATCCTACTTTCACATGGCACCAGCCAATAGGGATGGTTTGGTGTTGGGAGAGAATCTGATTGGTTGGTATGTAATGCATCCAAAGTCCTATACTGCCAGGTCAAAGTTTAATGAGATCAGTTTTTAAAGTTAAACTTGTGCATAGATCTAATATAATTAAAACCTGAATTAAAAATGAGCAGGAAGCCCAGAGTTGAACCCTGTAAGAATATATTTGTTTTATTTTAGTTAAACCCATTGCCTTATCTTTGATAACTTGTATCCCACAAAAGCAGTTGAGAACATTCAGGACTGCAGTTTTGCACTCCAGCACAGGCACAGCTGTAACATTGGCACTGAAGTGCAGTTCTGTCATAGTTGTATACATTTTTATGCTCAATTTTCAATTCTTTATTGTTCTGTTCTAGACATACTAGCTTTCACATCTTCAAAGCACTGTAAACTAATTAACCCACCCAACCAGCCATGTGAGGTAAGGCAATGTGTTATCCCCACTTTATAGATGAGGCATTTGAAGTCAATAAAACTGATTTTGTTCAGGGACTAGTAGAGCTAGTCAATGGCAGAACTGGGATTATTAGAATTTCAGGTTTTCTTGACTTCCAGTCCCTTTTTTATAGCTATGAGACTTCCTAAGCAAGTAATCTAATGAGAAAATTGAGGATGGTTAGTACTGCTGATTGTTTTACTTCCTGTAGGATAAGCTTACAGGAATGAAAATATTTAGCACACATAGCACTGGCCTGATTCTCCTCTCATTTACCCTAGTGGGAATCAGGAAGAGCTATTGGTGTGAATTGAGTCGCACCAGTGTAAGTGAGAGAACTCCTACCTTTCAAAGCACTTTGTAAACACTGTGCTGGCTCCACCAGTCCATTCTGACTGCTTTGTCCTGCTCCAGTGATGCAAGTGATAAACCCAGCCTAACTGACCAGTTAAATAATGTCTATTATTGTTTTGCTCTGTAGAGTAATAACTTCGAGTGTATTTGTGTACCTAGTCCAGTGAAAGCCATCAGTAGTGGTTATCAGTGATGGCACTGCAGCAAAAATGTACTGTGTTCCATTAACTGGTAGTCTGATGGGTTTAATTTCACAAAGGAAAGACCTTCAAACACTATCCTTTATCTAGTTCTTCTGTCCAGTGGGATCTCTTCTTAAAGTGACACCCTGTTTGTAAAGTGCTGACATCTTAACATTGCCTACTTTTAACAATATCCCTCTCTGTTCTCAGTATTTTCTGAACTCATTTTACATAAACCTCATGTAAGACCCAGAGGGTTACTGTCAGTGTAGTCAACGGGGAAATAATTGGTTATTCCAAAGTTTGTTGACGTTATAAAGAATGGCATGGCTAATACCCTCATGCAGCACAGAAACTCTTCATGTTAGCTGTTTCACACTTCGTACAGCCCTATGTTTGCCTCACTTGACAATTTTCAACTGGCTTATGAGTAGTTAGAATGAAAACTTAATGCTATTTGAATTATTTAACTCTATTAGAACATGCCCATTGCATGTGTGTTAATGGAAGATCAAAATACATGGGCGAATAAGGCTGTCTACACAGCAGTGTTATTTCATAACTGACTTTATTCCAAAATAACATAGTCCATGTCTACACGCAAGCAGTTATTTTGAAATAATGTCAAAATAATGTTGAGCTGGAGGACTTCTTACTCCAACTCCTGTAACCCTCATTCTCTGAGGAATAAGGGAAATCAAGGGAAGAGTGCTGTATCTCGAAATAACTGCTGTGTAGACAGTCCCATAAGTCAAAATAAAAAGCGATCTCGACGTAAGCTTTGCAGTTAGCACAGTTCAAGTTGTGTAGCTTGTTTTGAGTTTAGGCCTGCTGTGTAGATGTGCCCTAAAGGTCTAAGTGAAAGAGAGAGAGCTAAAAATGTAACTGTCAAATTGGAGCATGGTGTCTGTCAACTCACAGGGCCAACAGGATTATGGATTTGCTTCAAGACAGAGTTGATTAGGGATAGTTGCTTTTATTAATCTCACTACATCACTACTATTACAGGCTAATACTGCCAGATGGTTACACAGCTACTGCAAAGTAATACACCAATAAGCATAGGCAGAGCAATGCATAAAAGCGAGCAACAGGCACTTGAAAATGCTTACGCCCCTTCAGTCTATGGGGAGTCCCATTCCTGTCACCTCACACCAGGCCGCAATGGACTTGGCTCCAGCTGGGGGATCCAGGGCACCCTCCAAGGTCTAAGTCCCTGGTGAGACTCACCAGACATGGGACTCCCTAAACTAGTTATACTTCAGTTGTTTACCGGGTGTGCGCATACTGGCCCAATGCCACTCTGTGTTCCCACGGGGCTGAGAACTGAGGTCATGGTATTTATCCCATACTCGGCTCTCAGCTAGTAAGCATAGGGTGTTGCAGCTGAAGAAGGCCGTCTGATAAACAACACCTGGCATTTTCACCAGCAGGGCTCATGGATGGTCTAGAGGAATACAAATTTAACCCCTGCAGGCCTACCTACGGCTTTTGATGTGACACTGTCATCTCATTTTTGAGTTATTTTGTAAAGGGGTATACAGGTATTGACCTT
Source organism: Pelochelys cantorii (assembly GCA_032595735.1). Taxonomy (NCBI): domain Eukaryota; kingdom Metazoa; phylum Chordata; order Testudines; family Trionychidae; genus Pelochelys; species Pelochelys cantorii. The sequence continues at coordinate 40,201,666 of CM064330.1, forward strand.
GTCATAGAGATTGATAGAGGAAGTCCTCTCTCAAACATGAGACAAATATCTGCATGAAGATGCAAGGGGCAAGCTGGATCGAGGAGGCAGAGAAAGGAAAACATCAAGTTAAGAAGCTTATGGCTGTAAAACAGTAGTTTTTACTATTTCTCATTTGTAGACTTTCAGGCCTGATTCTTCTTTGACTGACGTACTCCTCTGACTTCAGTGAAACTATTCCTGATTTACATAGGTGTAAATGAGATCCAAAGTTTTTTCTAACAAACTGCATTCTCATGAATCTATAGACAATATTGTGTGGACAGAAATAAAAAAAATCTAAATTAGTACATGTGCTTTAGTGCATGTGTTTCTTTGGGTCCTTTGAGGGGATTTGGAGCTAAACAGCAGAATGGGTGAAAGACTTTTTCAGGACTCACAGAACTATGGCTACGGTGTTCACAGAAAAAACAGGGATACTTGTTAGGAGTTATTTTTATAGAGAGTTTTTGGGAGGGAAGGCTTCATTAGAGGTGCACAAGGATGGTGTGCCTCACTGTTTGAACCCTGGCAACCCCGCTGGGAGAGTCATACTGGGTAAAAATTGAGGAAGCTGGGATTTTAACAATCAGTTGTGTGTCCTAGCTCTCAGCTGGATGAGAGTTGTCATCCAAGGACTTCATTTCCTCTGATTTTGTAGGCAGTAATATACATAGAAAACCCCTCAGGATTACTCACATCTTGCAGGGTACAACATCTTCAATTTCTGCTTCCAGTATTGCAAACTTCAGGTTTTAACAAATCAAGCATAGTGGCTTTACTACCTGTTGGTTTCTGCTGTCAGATACACTGATACAGGTACATTAACTACTTTGTACTTACACTGTAATTATAGTGTGTCGAGGGGTGCAGCCCCTCGTTCGGGAGATCCCTCATTCTGGCCCTGCGGCTCAGTCTTTACATGGTTCCCCCATTGGGGTCACTATGGCCTTGTGGCACAATCTCTATCTGGTTCCCCTCCTGGGGTATCTGTGGCCCTGTGGCACAGTCTTTATATACTCCCTTTCTGGGGAAAATATGGCCTTACGGCACAGTCTTTACAGGATCCCCCTTGGGGTAAATACGGCCTTGCGGCACGGTCTTTATAGGCTCCCCTCGGGGTAAATACAGCCTTGCATCCTAGTCCTCAGGCTATGGGCCTTCCCCTGCTTCAGAGTGCCACAGCGGGGGAGGGGAGGATGGGGGGGACCCAGGCCCTCCCACTCCACTCGGTCCCAGCCCAGGGCCCTGTTGACCGTGGAATGAGCCACTGCTTGCTCAGCAAGGGGGCTTCTCTCCTCAATCAGCCAAGCACTCTAGGGACTATCACTCCCTGCCCTGGGCTGCTTCCTACCTCCCCACAGTTCTTTGCGGTCGTACCTCTCCCCTGTATCCAGGGCCAGGGCTGTCGTGGCTGCGGCAGTTGCTACTGAGGTTGTAGTGGCTGCGGCATTGGCTCCGGCTGCATGGACTCCTCTGACTCAGAAGCTGGCTCTGCAGGTCCTTCCCCTTCGGCCATCAGCCCTGAGTGAGCTGGCTCAGAGCCTTTTATAGTCTGGCTCACCAGGGAGCATGCCGGGCAAGGCCATGGGGGAGGGGTGCTCTGAGCCAGCTGGGCCCTGCCCACAGGTTGATTTATAGTGCAGGGCCAGGATGCCCCATCACACAATGCAGTTGTAATTTTTGTTGCATGTCATTACTGCTAATTCATACAACTGGAAACTGCATTGGTACCTGAATTATACAATTCATTGTACTGTAGGCAATATATCACATACTGTATCCATACTGCTTTCTCCCACTATAAAACCTGATATAAGGCCTCGTGGAGTAGCAGTGAACCATGGCTGCAGAAAATTTTCAAAAGAAAAGCTGTAGACATGGAAAGTAGCTGCTACCTTAATATTGCTTAGGAACCAGTGGAATTTAAATGCATTAAAGGCTGAGATGAGGTAGTGGTCAGGGGAGCTGGAAGATGTGCTGATTTAGCACAGTTTCAGTTGGTAGACTTCCTATGGATCTTTTCTTATAGGGTGGAAAAACAAGCTCCAAGAAGGGAGATAGTAGTGACAACAGTGGTCGTGCTCCCTTGAAGTGATTCTGCCTTGGGTTGCTGTGAGCCTTACACATGCAGAGATGTGTGATTTGCATGGAGTCCCATGTCTTGCAAGCAAGTTATATAGCACAAAGAATGTCCGCATAGGAATATGTGACACTTTCATACATGAATCAAAAGACCAGAAGAGATCTTGAGAGGTCATCTAGTTCAGTGCCCTGCATTCATGGCAGGACTAAGTATTATCTCAATTATCCCTGACAGGTGTTTTTTCTAGTCTACTCTTAAAAATCTCCAGTGATGGAGATTCCTTGACACCCCTCCCCCAAGGCAATTTAGTCCATTAGATAACCATCATGACAATTAGGAAGTTTTTCCGAATGTCCAACCCAAACCTTCGTTGCTGCAATTTCAGCCCATTGCTTCTCTCCTGTCCTCAGAGGTTAAAGAGAACCATTTTCTTCTCTCTCTCCTGTGCTTGAAACCTCTTTGAGAAGGATATGTAGGAGGGAAGATTGGAATGTTTTTAATAATTCAATAAACCAGTGAGTATTGGGCAAACTCTGGGATCTGAGTCTCCATTTGTGCCTCCCCCCCCTTTTTTTTTTTTTACATTGGGATGGTCAGAATAAATCCCCTGATCTTACACTGGTGTAGTTCTGAAGCAACTCTAGTTACTTCCGTGGAATTACTTTAGATTTATAATGATATAGGAGAGTTCAGGAATTCTGACTCTCTGCTAAAGAGCAATAAAATAGAAGAAAGCCAAATAACTACAACTTTTGAACAGGTTTTATGTCAACTTAGTGTTGTGAATACCAAACTAGTTATCTCTAGAGTTTTTTCTTATAACATTTTAATTAGCATGAACTAGACCAGTGCTTCTCAACACCAGTGGTTTTTCTTGCAGTCATAGGCTCCTAGGTGATGAGTAGGGGAGGGAAGCAAAGAAGGGAAGGGGAATAAGCAGCCAGTGAGTTCCCCACATTCTCGGGAGTCAGTGGAGTTGGGCCCTGGCCACCTTCATCCAAAGAGCTTTGAGCCCTGGCTACATGTGGCAAGCTCTGGCCTGGCCTTGGGTTCATTCCCTCCCATTTTTTCTGCCCCTGCTAAATCCTTATGCAGTGACATGCTTCATCCACTGGCCATGGGACTCAGGGCTCAGGTGCTAGGATTTGGTCACAGAACTTGAGTCTTGGGATACAACTCTGGCCATACAGCATACCAGCCTAGGGCTCACCCTCCATCACGCCTGACACCGCTTCCCTCTCTCCCCCCCCCCCCCCACTGCCTCCCCTGGACCTCTGTATATCCCCACAGGTCCACTCCACCTCCCTATCCACCTAACCTCTCAGGGCTTAATTTGTCCCCAGGCTTGCTGGGACTGAGTGAGTCTGCTGTGAAAAAGTGCTATTTGTTTGTATGTTGATGTCACTTTTAACAGCATACTTAGTAGCTAGCTGGGAGGTTGTGAATAGTGATATTCATGTATAAGTATTATTTTTCACAGCAGCAGACTTACTAGCTAGCAAGTCTAAAATAAAAAGCAACTCAAAAAGAGAGGAGCACCTTATTTGTTTCTATTGTGTAAGTCCAGTAAAGAATAGAGACAACTGTACTTCTTTTTTTTTTTTTGGCTAATGCAATAATAGAATTGTCTAAATCATTATAATTAATTTACATAACCTCTACTTTTATGTGCATATTAATTTGTTTTTCCTAAAGTTAATTCAGTATTTTAGGAATAATTTGATAGAATGGCCACCAGCAAGTTGTTGGCAGAATTCTAGAGCTTCAAAAATGTGTTGTGAGAGCAGGCAAGCTTGATGATCTTAGTGGAGTTCTATAAGACTCTCTTGATCTCTGCTTCCATCTCCAGAACTGTGGAAGATTTCAGTATAAGCTCAAAAGCTTGTACCTTCCATCCACAAAAATAGGTCCATTAAAAGATATTACCTCACCTCCCCCCAATCTTGTTTGTTTGTTTAAAATTGTCAGGTCTCACTGTTAACTTCATGATTTGCAGTGGTGGTGAAATTGTTAAAGTTTGTTCTGAATAATGGTGCATGATAGTTGATTAAAATGTCAAACAGTACATCCAGAATTCCCTTATGTCTCATTTAAATGTAGCCTCTAGATGGTTCTAAAACACAGACCTGCACTTCAATAGAGAGTCTAATTTAGTATGCGTCTCCTAAGCCCCTAATCTTGGTTCATTAATTATGACTGTGATTTGGAGTACATAGAAGCAATGCATTTTGACTTGGTCTTGAAGATATTATGACTTGTATCAGTGAGCAGTGAAAGCCTAGTTCATCCACTCCATCTTATTGGTTTGTTTACACTACATGAGAATATTTCCTTTTTCTCAAGGTTACTGAAAACTGTTTGCAGCTACTTCCTGAGGAGGGGGGAGGAGGAGAGAGGGACATAATCAAGAACAAAGTTCAAAAAAACATTTCTAACTCTCTTGGTATATTAGATGATTCAGTTTAATGTCCTAGTTAGTGTTTTACTTTTGTGATTGAATGTCCTCACAAAAGTAAAGATAAAATAACACTGGCTTCAAATGCCCAGTGCAACCACAGCTCTGGAGGCTCAAGCCAACTTTCTTTTCTTTTCTTCATTTCCCTCTTATTGTAGTCCTGGCCTCTTGAGTCTACTTACACTGATCAGATAATGAAAAACACATCTCCCCAAACATTTAATGGAAAGTTAAGTTTAATTCTATTTCACCATGTTCTTGTCTTTTCTACAAAGGTTTGTTTGATTGCAGACATGCTCTCTGCATATATCTCTGAGCAGAACAGGGATGTTTATTTGCCTCTACAGATAAATGATTGTAATGTGTTGGCTATAAAGCCCTCACTGGCATAGGTCCAGTTTTCCTGAAGGATCATCCCTCTCCTGTTTCCATCAGTTGGAAAGAAGGGAACAGGGAAGCAGAGGAAATGAGTCACAGCAGCAGCAGACCTTGGTGCAGCATCTTGCAATGGGCGGGTGCTGTAAGGAGGAGGGAATGTTTGCACAGAGCAGACATTCTCCGGGACTGCTGATGAAGGATTTATTTCATTAATGGAACATAATATTTTTAATAACCTAAGTTGGATTATTCAGTTTCATTAGGAAAAAGCAGAAATTTGCAGTGGGCCAATGGCTCTTGAGGAGGAACTGGGAGAATAAGCAGCAACTGAAAAGGGAGTGGGATCAGGATCAGCTGGAGGAGGGCTAGTGGGACTGAGGCAATTAACCAAATAATAATGGTTTAACCAAACAATGAGTAAATAATGACAATTTTTGCCTTTGTAGTGTCCATTTTTGTACTTGGGCATCTAAAGCTGGGCTCAAAAAATGAGACTATTCTTATGGGAGGATATGTGCACACATTGTGCTGGAAGTCTAATTTCCAGCTGGAGGACATACTTGTGTTGCAGCTGACTGAGCTAGTGCACTAAAAATAGAAGTGTCACTGTGGTGGCAAGAGAGGCTAGTTTCTCCAGGTATATACCCATCCAAGTGGCTAGGTGTGTGCTCGGGCAGCTAGCATCTCCCACTGCTAATGCAGCAATGGTATGCTTCTGTATCTAGTGTGCTAGTTCTGAACTACCCTGGGTTGGCTTCCTCAGGAGGGAGATAATCCTTCCAGATCTCTTGCAGGCATACCCTAACTATCTAAGGCCCTAATCCTGCAAACATTCATAAGTCATTGAGTTTACATGCATGAGCAGTCTCATTGACCACAACGTAAGTGGTCAAGTGTTCGACCCCTTAATATGGATTTGAATCTTTAGGAATCCAAGTGTGTTTGGCCAAAATATTTATATTCTGTTTGTTTTATCTAAGGGGTAGTCATTACCAGCAGCTAAACATGCTTCATGGGAAACCAGACAAAAGCAAATCCAAGACATGCTTACTAAAGAGAAATTATGTCACTACAGTATTGAGTTTCCAATCAATTATTTAAAGTAAGACATTTTCTGAAATGAGAAAAATAACATGTGTCCATCTTAGTTTACTATGGCTGAGGGGGTAGAGGGAGGGGGATAAAACTTCTCAAACCCACATTAAAATGGCCGCTGTCTCAACCAAAATTAGCCAGGAAGAAGCTTCCTCAGCAAACACATTTGTCAGCGGAAAGCATTCAGTACCCACTGCTCAAAATGATGCAGCCCCCCAGGTTGGAAATCAGGGTTAAAGCACCTATGGAATCTATGCAAACAGTACAAGCAAAACACAAAATAGTTATCTGAAGTAGAATAATGACTTTGTGCCTGTCAAGAGCAAATCCATTTACTGCGGGGCGTGGAACACAGTATACACAGTCATAAAACAGAAAGTGTCAGCTTTGTGCCTTGGGCAGAGAACAAGTAGAACCACCAAGTGCATCTCTGCAGTATTTTATTACGTTAACTAAGGCTGCAGAAAAAAAGAAAGGGAGCAAGATACCTATATTCACAGTATAAGGAACATGGAAACAATGGTCTTTGATGCACACATATTATGGTGACTGAAGAACTATAGGAAGTCAATAAAGGGCTAAACTAATTTAACAATCATCGTGTGTCTAGCTGTGCTATCTGCCTAAAGTAACAGATCCAATAATGTGTCTTGTTTATGCAGATTGGCTGGCTGGTTTCTTAATATTTCAGCCATTTTTCTGATTCGGGGGGAAAAGGTGGGTTCAAAAATTTACAAGTATTAAGTTTTGCACCAAGTTATGTTTATTACATGTGTAAACGAAGGCATCTGAGCATGCCTTTGTCACTCAGGTTTTTTTCTCCATCCTCTGTAAGTGCTTATATTTTACAGATTATCATTTTTCCCATAGCTGTAAGGGATGTGTGTTCACTGGTGTTCCTGTGAACTTTCAGTACAAACTGCTAAATATTCCTCCAGTTTGCAATTGTATATGACATAAATAAATTTTCTTTACAGAATAGATTTTTTTATAGTTAGTATTACCACTGTATAGGAGTTATTCCCTAATTACCCTTAAATGATAAATAGAAACAGTTTAAGAGCAACAATAAAGAGAAGCATAGAATTTCAATAATACAAGCAGATCTTTTCATCTGAGCAAAAAACTAAGGGTATTTTACTTGTAGAAATAAAACTATCCACAGAAGTCTAGCTGGACTGTTGGATTATCCCCTCTTTGGTATGAGATTGAGTGAGTTCAAATCACTTTGTAGCTACCTCAGTGAGAATTTTCTCCTGTAAATTTTTTCTTTCCATTATACCTAGCAAATCCTATGAAATATTTTGTTACCTATGGATGAAAGTAGCTTTAAATGTGCCAAGTATTAGTATCCTACATTACCCTCAGCTGTGCAGGTAGAGTGGAACCAGGATAGATGAAAACAAACTACAGCCGGTCCCCAACTTATGGCCACCTCAACTTACGACCAAAGCGGTCGTAAATGCGGGCTCCGAGTTACAAACGTGACCCACGCTTATGAACAGTGCGGTCGCAGTGTAACTCAATGGGTTTCGAGTTACGACCATTCAGAGTTACGGCCAAGCGTTTGGTCCGTAACACGTTCGTAACTCGGGGACCGGCTGTATTGTATTGAAATAGTCCCTGGGGGGAAATACCTTGTATAATGCCAGTATGAGTGGGCAATTAACAGAAAGGGCATAACATTAAAGGGCAGAACTCAGCATATGTTTTTACATAGAGCAATACAAAGTAAACAACTTTGCATTTGTAAAATAAAATAGATTATGTGTGTGGCTTCAATGCAGTCATTCCCGATACACTCTAAAGTCATTGCACTAGGTACAAATCTCTCAATCCTATACAAGTAAATGTGCCTTGATAGAGAGAAGACTGTCCAAATCCAGAACATTAGCTTTAAAGAGAAATAAATCTACTACAGTGATATTTGCAGCTTCTGGGAGCCTTTAGTCCTCCCTTGATGACATTCTCCTCTATAAGCATGTGGATTAGACCCAGATACACAAGATCAAAACACCTCTTCTTTTTTAGAAATTTACAAATGTTGCAAACTTGCAAGTTAGCTTTATTTTAAAAAAGTCTAATCCCCAAGGTAGTGTTTTTAAAAAAAGAGAGAAGAAAATGGACTAGCCAGTTTTCATTCTATTGTACTTTTTCTCTTTAATGTATCTTCTGGAAAAAATATATATGAAGGCAAGGAACTGTTCAGCGAAATATCAAAATCATTTCACTTTTAAATTGATAGTTGAATCTTTTATTATACTACTATTGAGGTTTTTTTAACCTTCTCATCTTCAATATAAGTAATAGCTCTGTGTGTGCCATTGGCACTATGTAAATAAAATAAAAACCACTCAGATCCAGTCTATACCTGTAAAACTATTAGTTGGTTTAAGGATTTTTACTAATATAGTTATATCAGTATAATTCCTAATTCAGCCACAGTTATACTACAGGTTTGAACCTCTCTAATTCAGAACTCTCTTGTCCAGAAACATCTGTCATCCAGAATGATTTTAGTTAGCTGGATGTCCACTTTTCATGGGTGTTATCAAGTTTCCTGTGGTCCCATAAAATTTGTTTACAGCCACCAGTCCTAATTCTCGGTGTTCTGTACTGTTATTTAGCTCTAACTTACCCCTAAATGTCCTCTAGTAGCGCAGTGGAAGTGTTGGTAATGCTGCTAGACAATATTGATCTTCTTTGGTCCAGAAAACTCTTGTTTGGAACCAGTCAGGTCCTGAGGTTTCCAGACTGAAGAGGTTCAACCTGTGGTATAAATGTATGTGTACTATTGTATCTTCTTTCCCTTTGCATATGGGAATAGCCATACTAGTATAACACATCTTCAGACTGGTATAACTGCACCCATTATAAGGGGTTATAGTTAAATTGTAACTACTTTTGAGAAGTAGAAAAGGCCTTATTTAGTGTATTGCAGCTATAGATTTCAAAGCTCTTCAGAAAGGTAGTGTTTCCTTTAATTTACAAATAGGGGAAACAGAGGAACAGCTAAGTGACTTGATCTTGAAGTCACAGAGAGAGATCCCAGTTCTCCAAGATCCAATCCAGTAACCATGGATTCAAATTGCCTAATATACCAAATAAGCTTGATGCTGTGATACATTAGGGGTGAAACAGGAAATGAGAGTCTGGATTTAGCAGGAATTAGATCATCTTGAACAGGAAATGTTACTGAAAGAAAAAAACCTGCTTTTTCTGTAATGTCTTGCACAAAAAATGATTCAACAAAGAGGAAATTGGAAGTCAAAGTGAAGGAGCTGAAAGATGCTGCAGCAAAGCAGAATCTAATTGTTGAGCAGTGCAAGGAAACTGAAATGATGTTGGAAAAAAAGGATTCAAGAAAGCACAACAATAAATTCATGGCTTTACCAAACAGAGAAGTAAAAGGTGTTAGAACGTGAGGAGTCAATGTAAGTGAAAATTGGGTAGAAAATATTATTGGGAGAGCTCTGGATATGAGTATGTAAGTATGAGAGAGAGAGAGAGAACACCAGCCAGTCAAATATGTCTTACCCTTCATTTTGAAACCGAGATATCAGCAAAGAAAACAAGGAAGTAATAAGAAAACACTGCAGAGTCCTGAAGACAGTTGCTGAATAACACAAAATCATGAGAATCTTAGACTTCTTCATATTGTTCATTCTGTAGCTGACCCGAGGCCAACAGCACCTGGAACAAGGGTGTGTGCGTGTCTGGAGGGAAGAGAGACAGCTCTGTGCTTCCCAGTCCTCAGAGCCATGTGCATGGTGCCATGCAGTAGTGGCCAGGAGCTCCAGGATCCTTTGAATTGCTGGGCCCCATCACAATTGCCCCATTTGCCCCCCTCTTTTCAGTGAGCTGTGCACCTATATTTGTAATCTTTTGAATATGACTACAGTAAGACCAACGAAGGTGGTCAGTTGGAAGGCAACAGAAGCGTTTCTTGATATAAAAACCCTGACTATAGAATAATATCTATGTTAGTCTATGGTAGGCTTTAGCATCAGGGAGGCATTGTTATGATATCCTCCAAAGCCCCTGTATTGTAACCTTAGAATCACAGGACTACTGAGAATAGTGATGAGAGATGCAGCTGTGTTAGTCTGGTGTAACTGAAACAAAAAGACAGAACTATGTAGCACTTTAAAGACTAACAAGATGGTTTATTAGGTGATGAGCTTTCGTGGGCCAGACCCACTTCCTCAGATCAATATGTGGAAGAAAATCGGCACAACCATATATACCAAAGTGATACAATCAAAAAAATGAACGCATGTGAAATTGACAAATCAAATTTTAGAACAGAGTGGGGGTGAGTTAGCCTTGTGAATGAGTTGGCATAGAGTGGAGAGCATTGCTGGTGTTGATAACAAGAGCATTAATGTTGCACTTATGCCTATGCCTGAATTCACAGCCACAAGACTGCAACAATTCATATAACTTTCTTCTTTGTATTGTCTTTTTATCTTGGACAGTAGAACTCAACAAATGCCTCTTCCATGCACAGTATGATGAGGCCATTCCATTTTGGCATGCCTACTATGTTAGCAGGGTTTTGTTTGTTTGTTTGTTTGGTAGTGTCTGGATTTGGTGGTGGTTTCTGTGGCTGTGTTTCTAACACTTGCTTTCAGAAGAAGAAAGTGAAAAGGCTGAATGATTTGCTTGCTGATTTCTCTTCAGGTTCCATAGTGAATCAACATTTTGTTTGGACAGGGAGGTCCCTAGAAAAAGTTTCCCAGTCTCAGTGATGGCATCCAGCTAATACTTTTTGTTTCTGTATCCAACCTCTCAAGGCTATGGGAGATCTTGACCCCATGCTCTTTAGCCAACTGTGTGGTTGCAGCATTATTTCAGAGTTGCTGGGAAGCAGCATGGAAAGCCATTGCGATCTCTTGTGTTTTAATGACTCTCTCACTGCATTCAAAGTTTCATTGATCATCTGACCTTTCTACCAAGCAAATGGAGGGAATGGGCTTGTGTAATGCTCCTCCCCTATCTCATCTCAGCCTTCTATAACAGACCTGATTTGTAATATGTTGTTTGGAATGGGCAGGAGGGATTGTCATGATGAGGCCAGATTTTAATGAGCTAAGCTTGGTCCAGTAGTGACTTCCATTTATTCTAAACACATAGATTATTTTGTTTCGGGTATATTGGTTGCACAATTTAACTAGGTTGAGCTCTTATTAAAACAATTTGCTACAATTAAGACAATTAATTTTGGGACAAAGAGAAACATAAGAGAGGAGTAGGAGTTACGTGAATCCACTCTCTTTCTAATTGCTTGCCTGCCAGACTCCTTTTTTTTTCCATCATTCATTTTGGGCATCTATCTAAGAAACATGACTTACTGCTGTTGAAAAGCTGCTGGAGTCCTATTAATTCTTCGGGTTTGCTGACATCCATTCTTTCTCCAGCAACAGTGCCAAAAATTATAAACAATTGTGAAGTCCTCTAATTCATAAAAGTTCCAGCAGAGTTCTATATTTAGTCCAGTATAGATCATGTAACTAGATAGGCAGAATCTACAAGAAAATATTGTAAAGTGTCTTGACTATTTAGAGTCAGATAATTTTTCAAAACTTTACCATTAAATGAAGTGTTTTTCCTATCTTAACTTTGAGACTTAAAAATGTTTGGCTGGTGTTTTTCTGTTTACAATTGTTTTTCTGTTTACAAATGTTCCTGGTTTTGCCCAGGGACAGCTAAAGAAATACTGAAATCCCAACACAAAGACTGATTGAACTTAATCAGACCCAAAAGTACTAGACCTCTTGAGAATAGTCCAAAGCAAACTGCAAAAAGTTACAAAGTGATCTCATAAAACTGGGTGACTAGGCAGCAAAATGGCAGATGCAATTCAAGGTTGAGAAACACAAAGTAATGTCATTTGTCATGATCAGAAGGAGTGCTGACCAGCACCACGTGACTAAAGGATTAACTCAGGTACCTAGCAAAGGTGTCAGCTGGGGAGGGGGTTGGGCAATCAGCCAATAACAATGCAGGTAGGAATTTCAAACTGAAAAAGAGGGGGTTTTCTCTCACTCTTCTTTGTTTGAGGTCAGAGCAGTTTCTCCCAGGTATTGAGGGAGATGGGAGATGCTTTCTCTCTCCAAGAACAGACTACTTGAAATGTATAAGTAGGGAAAAGTTTAGACAGTCCATCAGGGTTTGTTTTCCTTGTTTGGGGATTTGGAAATCATGTCTGAGCTGGCTAATTGTTTTTCTCTTTTGTAACTAAGGATTACAGCCCAGGGACTTTTCCTGCGTATATATCAAATTGTGGCTATTTACAACCTAACCAATTTACTATGCTTGCAACAGTAGTTTTGTTTTGATAATAAAAGAGTTTTCTTTTTATTCTAATTAACTGGTATTGGTTGGTTGATGTGTCCTTAGGATTAAGTGCCTAGTTACAAGGGCAGATTCCGTCATTGTCTGTGGATTCCCTCTGTCTGTTTTCCCAACCCTAGCAAAATGGAAGTTGTGGCAGAGGGGAGAGATTTATCTTATGGAGGGGACTCCCCAGGTGATATCTTCCCTGGAAAAAGGGTTTATTTTTATAATTTTTTTTGTAATCACTTCAGTAGTGGCAACAAGAACCAGTCTTAGTTTTGTTTTGTTTTTTATCTCAGGGGGACTGAGATTTAATAAGATTGTCTCTGGGAATCAGAGAGAGAGGGTTTTGCAGTGGTTATTCTGCTAGCTGGCTCCCCATTTCTGCATGCAGAGTGTCAGGTTGCAGGACTGAGCCATGACAACATTGGAAAACATAATCCCAACTATATTTATAAAATGATGGTGTCTAAATTGACAAGATCTCTTCCTTGAGTGGTAAGTTTTATTGTGGATAGTCACTGAGAATATTCACTCCATGTACAGCGGCAGTCCAAAAAGCACACACAATGTTAGGAGTCATTAAGGAAGAGAGAAATGATGAGAGAATATAATAATGCCTCTCTCTCTAAATCCGTGGTATGCCCACATCTTGAATACAGCATGAAGATGTGGTTGCCTCCATCCCTAAAAGATATATTGGAATTGGGAGAGGCTCAGAAAAGAGCAACAAAAATGATCAGAGGTAAGGACCAGCTTGTGAGGAGAGATTAAGAAGATTGGATTCTTCATCCTGAAAAAGAGATGACTTAGGGGTGATATGACAGATGTCTATAAAATCATGACTGGGATGGAGAAAGTAAATAAGGAAGTGGTGTTATTTACTCCTTCCCATAACACAAGAACTAGGAGTCACCAAATGAAATCATTAGGCATCAGGTTTAAAACAAACTAAAGAAAGTAGTTCTTCACACAATGCATAGTCAACCTGTGGAGCTCTTTGCCACAGGATGTTGTGAAGGGCAAGACTGTAACAGAGTTAATAAAAAAAACTAGTTAAATTCATGAGGATAGGTCCATCAATGACTATTAGCCAGGATTGACATGCATCCAAATCAGGCTTTAAAGTATGCGTAGGCCCTGTTTACAGAAGCAGGGAATGGGTGATGGGATGGACTTGATGGTGGTTCTGTTCATTCCCTCCAAAGCACCTGGCCTTGGCTAATGTCAGAAGACAGGATTCTGGGATAGATAGACCATTTGTCTAATCCAGGATAGCTGTTCTTAATGGAGCTCAGCTTCTAAACCCAAAGGGTTCTGTTAAGCCTTCATGCATGGCTATCAGAAACAAAACTCTGCTGTACTGAGCAGTGATAAAGAAAGCTTAATCAGCCTAAAACCTTGTTTGCTAGTGGAGCTGAGTAAGCTCTGCTCTACAGTTATATTGGTCACCGAAGTTGATCACTGTGTTTGATCTGTTGTTATAGGACTAATAGCATCAAAACTCATGAGAACCACATTTGTTTCCATATATTTTCATGCAAAGCACAAAGGTGGCTACAACCCCTACATGACTTGTCTGAAAAGTTAAAGGCATGTGCTCCACAGTGGATGGTTCTCAATGCTGTTATTTCTGTATTGTCTCCATCCAACATTAACAAAATTTAATAGTCTTCAGGGCCCAATGCAAATTCAATATTTAGACATGTATTTTCTATGCAATGAGCTGAGTGTTAACTGGGGAAGGTTATTGTTTTGGTGTGTGGTGGTTGTCACGTGGGCAGAGCTTGAAGTTGCTGTATGAAAAATATACAAATAAAAATTATGGTGTAATTTTAAGATACCTTTTCAGAAGCTGTAAAACTTAATCTTAATATATGCTGCAAAATTATGGTGAAACTCTTTCCATGAGCACACATCCCATGCAATTTCAGTGTAAGCCAGGATAAAATATGGCTTTGCTTTTGTGTATAGTATCTATACAGATTGTTTATAGTGGTTCTGCAAATGCTCATTCATTTTATCTTCAGGCCCTGGTGCTTCAACTACCTGTATGTGAGACAGGCCTTCCAACACAGGGAGGCTATGTCATGTGTCCTAGTGAATTGAAGCAGTGGGCAGGTGGGGGACTCAGGAGACTCTTAGCTAGACATCAGTGGCTCATTAGCATATATATCTGAATACAGAAGTTTTCTTGATGCTGTAACCCATGGATGGTCACTTGCACATCAATAACTTTCCACCACTTGCTCCAAATCTCATTCTTATGTATGTATGCATGTGTCTACTGTGTGTGTCTTTCTCTGTCTGTGTAGATAGATATGAAAGAATACTATTAACTGGAAAGGTATTTGGGCTTAGTTTACAAAGAAGGGGTTTGCACACTCAGTTGTGCTTTTTAATTATTATTTTGGTTAGATCTATCTGCATCTAGCTACAGTCTGGTCTGTACAGCACCTAATACAGTGGGGACCTACTCATGACTGGGGCTGTTCATCATTACTGTAACATGAATAATTTCAAGGTTAAAAACAAAGTCAATCAGATTACATTTAAAAAGCCATGTTGGGTCAAGCCTACTTAATGTGCCAACTTTAATTCAACCTCTGTCAATTCTGTGTGTAAGCTCGTCATTTTTGGGTTAATCATTTAGCACATACATGTACTATTATTTTACGCAGGCAAAATTAGAAGTCAGGTTGATGGTGTTTTAGAAATACAGCTCTGTACTGCACATTAGGCAGAATCTTAGTTCTTTTTATGAACATTTCTTTGCTGTGCCAAACTCCCACTAGGATCCCTTAAGCAGACATCAGTGGGAGTTGCACATAGCACACAAATCAATATGTATGCATGTGAATATTTAATGCATCTCTACTTACATGACCTTGCCCACACAATAAAATTTATCTTTAGCTAGCAACATTGGTGATATATAGAATTATGATACAGTGCCTTACAATTGCAGGCAAAATCTAAAGAAAATCACTATCTTAAATTTTAGGCTGTGATTGAAAGATGGGATGGGATTCATTGGTGTGAAAGGACACTGAAGGATGAGCATTCTTAGTACACAATAGCTAATGGAAGAACAGAGGAAAGGATGATATTTCCATTGTGCCTGCCTCTCCTTAATGGTGTGAGGCCAGAACCATGGGCAAGAGGAGATGTGTGGTAGGGAGGAATTGATGACCGTGATTAGATGAGGTCAGGAAGGGAACACCTTATGAAAACTTGAAAGCTGAAGGCAAGAGCTGAAGTGCCTGCTCTTGATAGATGATCAGAGCAACAGTGTCTCCCTTCCTGGAAAGAAAGGTGCCTCGTTGCCATCTGCTGTACTCTGAATTTAGATCACTGGCTCGGTTCATAAAATGAAAAGATCTTGTTCTCTTAAACTATCTATTATCGCAATAGCCTCTTCACAAATAATGTTGTTAGAAGACCATATTCTCTTTGGTGGTTATCACAGGGCACATTTGTTACAGCCAAACCATCTAGAATTAAAGCATTAATGGTAATATTAGCCACTTCTGCGATAGCAGAAATATCTTTTGATTTTAATGGAAAGGCCGTACTATTATCTGCAACAGACTTATCTGAAGCTTGAAGAAAGAAAAGTTGTCTTGTCTTATATTCGTTTTTTATTTTAAACTATACTTTTACTTTATCGAATATTTTCTTGTTTTGTTTTGTATGATTTACATTGGCCTGAAAGGGCGCACTACTTGTGAAGAATGTTCTGTGTCTGGGAAAAGTGAACAAATTTACAGTATCCAAAGTGACCCTGAATGCTCTGTTTTATGAATTATTTTGGTGTTCAAGCTGTCAGATGAAATTGCTTCGAGGGCAGGGAATGGTTGTCTGGGTGAAGGGGGCTTCCTTGGGAAACTCATTACTGCCAATTTGGCTACATTTTAAAGTGAAACTTAATGGTCAGTGGTGTAAACTTCTTGCGATAATAAATGTTCATGTATAGTCTGGCACAATTCAGGACAATTGCCAATGCCTGCTGAGGAGAAGCCGAGAGGTAGGATAAAGGAGGTTCTTGGAAGTCAACATTAAGATTCTGAATGGAAGCTTGCGTAGCATCAGACTACACTCCGCCTCTCTGGGTTGTGTTATCAATCCCTCATTTTCCTAAGCATCAGATTTACCCTATTTTTCTTTTACAAGTCATAATTCCCCTGCACAATTTTATATAAATAAAATGGAAGTGTATATAAGCTGAAGTGCCTACAGGCTACAATGGTTCAATATGCTTTCAAAAGATCTTTTTGAAGAAGATATTTCATTTTAAATTTCCTCATGCATAAAAGACTCGAGATCAGATAAGCAAGGACAGAAGCAGCATCATAGTGTGAGACTGTTAATCACCAAAAAACAGGCATATACTATTTGTTTTATGACTGTGTATTTGTTTATCTGTGTAATGTAGCATCCAGTTGGTGTGTAAAGAAAGAACCTTTAGGATATCAGTACATCTCACCTAACAAAATAATACCATGAAAAATAACCCTAGATCCACTGTAAGATGTGTTCATTCTATAACTTCTCTTTTCTCCAGAGAAATATTTACTAAAAACAATACAAGAGATTAGGAAACATTTTCCAGGAAAATCATTTAAGAATGCTCCAGTTACTGTAGGAAATCGATAACTTTGACTGTATTGTAACAGATTAATTCCCAGCTAGAAGGCATTTGAACACCATAGAGATGGGTGCAGTGACGCACTGTAGTGATGGATGACTGCTGACCTCCTAGGAGCCATTTCCCCTTCTATAAAGTGGATTATTATGCCCACAGCATGATAACCTGAGCATAAGCTAATAGAGGTAAAATAAATTAGTAAATGTGCTGTGGAGAAAATAGGTTACATGATTTTACTTTAAAGAACCAGTTGAATGTGTGGTGGTAGGTCATCACTACAGGCCCATCTGTGTCTGTGCAAGCAAAGGTTGCTTGCGTTATACCAAGGGACATCTCAGGATAAGTCTTCACTACTGAGTGACACTGGGTTTGAGCACCCAGATCTGGGAGCTCAGTTTAGCTTAGCCTAGGCGTGAGCTTCCGCCATTAAGTCCCTCTCAAGTCATACATGTGTAGCCGTGACCAAATAGGCTTTGTCCTGACCTGGTCGGGCCCTAAACTTCTGGGGACATATTCCATGGTTCATACAACGCCTATAAGTGCAGTACTATTACGAATTCTTCTGCAGTGTAGTGTAGGAGAACTTGTCTATATTTTCTGAGCCTCTGTGTGGAAGTAATCTGAGCCCACCAGCTCAGTAAGCAAGTCACTTCCAGCTTGGCATGTCTTGGGCTCTTGTTTGTGATCCCTGTTTTGCTCAGCAGACTGCAAAATGATACCTATTCCAGTTGCTGGCACAAATACAGTCTTTGCTTCAGCAACAGAAGGCAGTCTGAGCTAAGCCTGCCTCCAGACTGGTCCAGGGAAGGGGCTGTAGCCCCTGCTTCAGGCAGAGGGGTCAGGGCTGGCCTTACCATGAGGGGAACTGAGGCAGCTGCCTCAAGTGCCAGACTGGGGGTGGGGGTGGCACTAGGACCCAGAGTGTAGAAAATTGTGTCCGCTGCTGGTGCAGCGAGGGGGAATGGGGGCATCATTTAAGCACCCTGCCTCAGGTGCCAAAATGTTGTGGGCCAGCCCTGAGAGGGGTCCTGGGGTGACAGATCCAGGGGTAGTGTCACTGCCCCACTAGGGGCTGGAAGGGGGCTGAGCTGCTATGGCAGCTGTAGAGAGGTTCCCGGTGCCCAAGGAAGCCTTGCATCAGAGCAACAATGCAGGTCCCACAGAGCAGTGCCCCCAGCACAAGGGTTGCCAAACATCAGCTTTTCAACCAGAATGCCTGGTCAAGAGAGACCCTGGTGGCTCTAGCAGGTACTCTGATTGGGCTACTAAAAGTCCAGTCAGTGATGCAGTGGGGCTAAAAGAGGCTCCCTGCTTTCTCTGGCTCTGCGCAGTTCCCAGAATGCCAGAGTCCAGGGTGCAGTGCTGGGCAGGGGTTGCTGTGTGGCACCTGCGGGCATCTCCATGGAAGCCACGGGGTGGCCACCTGTCCTAACCTGAGTGCCAGCACCAGCACCTGCCAAGTTTGCCCTCTACATGTGAGTGAAGAGATTTATGGGACCCAGAGGTGGTAAAATGTCATGAACTAATTCTTGCTTCCAGCCAGATAGACATGCTATAGCTCAAGCAGTTTTTCACAAATACATCCAGTCCTGACATAAAGGTTCCAAATTACAGAGAATTTGCCAGTGAATAGCTGCTCCGATAATTGTTTACTTCCATGTTAAGAGCATCGTTTCATTTCCAGATTGCATTATTCTAGCTTTGTCTTTCAGACATTGCTGAAGTATGTCTACTATCACTTTTCCTTTGGCTTTTGCTTTTTTGCATTTACGCCCTCAATCTTTATTATCCATCACTTCTGGTATAACATCGGCACCCTTATTTTTTCCTCATTTCTCTCACCTCATACACCTCAATCTTCCACACTGAAATATCTCTTTATCTAGTCCTCATCTCTTTGAATTACGTCTACTTGTCCAAACTGTTTACAATAACACTACAAGATCTTTCATCATTCTTTTTCATTTGTGAATGGACACTTAAGAACATTAATACTCTGTTTATTTTTCTGTTTCTAAATAATTCTCATGTTGTATGTTGAAAGGATATGGCATATTTGAGTTAAGCAGAAGCCTCACCCTTTTCTTCTACTCTTGTTTAGACTTAACTTAAGATTGACCATTTCAGCTACTAATCTCATCACATTGCCACGCCATGTGAATCCAGAACACTCCTCTGCACATAATCAGTAAATTCATTTTTTAATACTGTGTTAGCCTTGTCCATTTTTGACTCTCATTTGGTACCTGCAGACTCTCTGGGAAAATCGGTTCTATTGATTCTGTCTTCAGTTCACTTCCAAATTTCCCCAAGTGTTCATACCTCTTTATGTTCTGTGGTTTCCTTTTAATGTCTGCTTCTTGGTCATTTACACTGAGCTGACTTTTTTCTCAGAATGTCCTCTAGCTTTCCAAAGATGGAAAAGCTAGTGTGGGAACAGGGTTTAATGGCACCATATAATTTTTTGTATGCCATTTCCTGATTTCTGAGTTCTGAGCTTTTTCTACTGATAGAATCATGATTTATAGCTCTGAGTTTGAGCCATATACATTTGTTGCCATTCTTAATTAAATGTGTGTTGGCAATCTCTGCTTACTGCATTCTAGTTCAAATAGATCATAGCTCAGCATGAACACAATAATACTGGACTTATTGGACTACCCTTTATCTGCTCTCAGCCTAATTTAAACTAATTTACAATCTGCGGCATTATAATTCCATTTGACTTTTAAAAAAAATGGAGTGTGTCATTTTTTTTTTCTTCAGGAACTCAATAAATCCCCTTTAGGACTAATGGAACTTTAAGGTTCTAAAATGATAAAATCACCTGATCTCATACATCAATGATCCATACTTTTTGGCTTTTGGGTAGACTAAATGGGTTGGTTACTAGTATTTATAAGTGAAATTTCATGCCCTTCAGAGTTCATTATGAAAAAACAAATTTGTATATGGACTTGCAAGCGGTTTGATCCTGGAATGCATAATAGTGAAATATAAACAAAGTGAAAGGTCATGAGCAAAATAGGTGATATAGAGGGAACCCAATCATGCTTACTAATGGAAGTTACAGCAAAGAGGGGCTTGTCAGCTAAGTGCTTTGTTTTCATAGTGGTCTCAGTTTCACCTATAAAGAACACAAGAATGACCATAATGGATCAGACCAAAGATCCATGTAGCCTAGTATCCCATCTTCTGACCATGGCCAATGCCAAGTGACCCAAAGGAATTGAACAGAATAGTTGATCATCAAGTGATCCATCCACTGTTACTCACCCCCATTAAAAAGAGGGAAGGGAGGCCATTCCTGCCCATATTGACCAAACCTCCATGAGGTCTTTCCATCTCCACTTTCAAGTGAAAGGACCAAGGCCTTGAGAGGTCATACTGCTATATGAAACGGAATCCATCTACTGCTGATGCTTACTCTGGAACACAACAGCCTTGCTCACCAAGTTGTATTCTGTGTAAGGATTTGGATGATCATGCTGTGCCATAAAATGTAGAATGTTCAATAGCATCTTAAAATGGAACTTACTTTCTCATGTGCTCCTAAAACTTTAGGTGCTTTAGACTGGGGAACAGTCTATTCTCAAATGGAAAATGACCATTTTGAATTCTGCTTGTTTCTCTGTCACTTCCAAAATGTTACTAGTGACAATCCCATATGCTCTTTTGAGGAGGAGACTATTGTTCCCATGCATTCTCCATGTCTGATTTGGAACAGGGCAATGAACTGTTTCATACCAGCACTGGGGCGGTTGGTACAGCTGGGGCTGGGGGAGACAGACCTCTAAAGCTGCCCCCCACCACAGGGAGGCGGTGAGCGCGTGTGCCCCAGCATCTTCAGCCCCGAAGCATCAGGGAGTGAGAAGGCTGCATGGCACAAGCCTCCCTGGCCCTGGAACAATGAGGAGGGAGGAGGGCATGCGGCTCCAGCCACCCTGCCCTGGGGCACGGGGAGGGTGGGCGCTGGGGGGAAGCAACACTCTCTCACCAGAATGCCTACAGCAGGCATTTTGGGCGTGGACAGTGGATGGAGCCATATGGCGCAGTTTGGGAAGGCAAAGCCTTCCCCCACTTAGGCTACTGGACATCCATGACCAGCACCATTAAGTGTGTTATCAGTTTTCCATTTAATATCTGTTCAGGTAACAGATCAGACTGTTGATTTAAAAATAAATCTATACCTCAGAAATAGGTGCAATCTATTGTATGGATGCTGAATTGTTCTTTGGGACGGTTCATGTTTCAGTTATGTAAGAGCACCCAGAGAGAGTGCTTACTGAGGTAATGCCTATTCTTAGCTATGAATCAGTCTGTGATGAAGTCTCTGCTTTCATATTTGCTAAATGTGTATACATTGAAGTCTAAATGCCCATTATACCTAGTATATATGTGGTACAATGTCATTAATTGGTACTACACCAAGACTGAAATACTGAGCCCAATATATAATTGCATGTAGCAATGCATTGTATTCAATATGTCCAGATCAATGATCACTACTTACAGTTTAAAACCATGAAGATGATGAAGTTAGTGCAGAACTTAGCATTGTTTGAAGCAAGTATCCAACTTTGAGCTCATATCACTAGTGTTCCAGGCACTGCACTGGCTTCCCCGGGGACTTTAAAGATGCATCTAAGCTACACACTTCTTTTGTCAGTGTGTAGAATACACTTGAAAGTAGCCCCCCAGCAAGGTAGATGGTGAAGAACTGCTTAGGTGAGAAGAGTAGAGACATGCCTGAAGCCTGTGGCTCTAATCACCCAAGCAGGGCCTCCCCCTCTGCACCACTATTTTTAGCAGTGTGTCTTGCTGCCTTCCTGCTGCTGGAGCATTTCCCTGCAGTGAGAAGAGCTTAGGCAGGAGGGGGAAGCACAGGTAAAGGTTCTGCCAGCTTCTTTCCCAGACACATGTGGCTACACATTGCAACATGGACCTAGCTTGCTTTTCACTGCACAGTGTTGTAGCTACACATACCCACTGAAGTACCCACATAGTTTAGGGTGTTGATTTCAATGAGAGAGTGAGAGAGAGAACTGCTAGCTACACATTCCTACTGTAATGAGGATTCATTAACTCTGCAATTCATCCCTTCCAGATGAACTCTGGTCCAGAACAGCATAACCTATAAGGCAATATGCTAGGACTTTTTCCTTTTGAGACACTGAGGAGGGGTCATTGTTCGGAATTTGAGGAAGGGAATTTTTTTATTTGGATTTTGTATTCTGCTGTCTGTATGTAAGAAGATGCAGATGACTTGTCTGTTTTGGTTCTTAATGGTTGTATAATGTATATTAAATTGATGCTAAGATCCTAAAATAGGAATTCTTTTATGTATCTTGTTAAATCTAAATAAATAAACCGTTGTTATTTGATGCACAAAGGAGTTGCAGTGCAGTAGGTACAATTCAGTAAATCCCATTTTTAAAACATCTTATACACAAACCTTTGTCTTTTTAAAGTGTCTGAGCACATGGGCACCCTAAAATACATGTACACTTTGAAAAAGTTCACCTACTCTATGCTATTAAATTTTAAAGTGTGATCTGTTGCTTTTATACAGAACACTACAAATATAAACATTTTTAGCACATTGAATGGGGATTTAACTGTGCAACTCTCATTAATGACAATGGATATTGAGTAGTTAAATCGCACTGTCTTGAAAATTCTATATACCCTTAAGTGTCCTTATGTTTTTTAACTGAACAGGAACTGTGGTAGAGTACAGGTGTGTGCATTCTGCTTAGAGGTAAGGTAAGTTTAGATATAAAGCTTGATTCTGATGTAGCTGAATAATTGTACTTGGTTGAGTAGGCCAACTGAAGTTAAAAGACCCAGGTTAGAAAAGGATTAGTATGTTTAATCGCATGGGTCTGTCTAAATAAGGAGACTATTGTTGCTCAGTGGGACTACTTGCATGGATACAATTACTTGTAACACTTTGTAGAATTTGTTCCAAAGTTCTTATTAAAGGCCGTTTCTGTAATTTCTCAGATATGGTTTTATGAAATATGGAAGCAGAAGGGCAAGTTAGTCCCAACTTTGTCTAAACATGGCTATTTAAAATTCTAATCCTTTATTCTCCTTTCTAATTGTTTTTTGGAGGTTGGAGGGAGAATGGAATGTGTTATTTTTTACATCACGTTTAGAACCAAACTCTGCACATGCAATTCTACTGATTTCCTTAACTGAGGTCAGTGTGTGGTGCCTAAATTGCCCTGTCCTTTTGTTATGGGATGAGGAAAGGTATTTTCTGCATTCCCACTGGAGCTTTTAAATTAAATGAGTATAGTGCTCTTACACTGTGGAAATCAGATTTCATGCAGAAACCCCTTCGATTTTGATGAAGCAGTATTGCTTTTTTTATTCCAATTACAATTAAGTACAGGCTATTTCCTAGCTATTGAAAGGCATTAACTGAAATTAAAATATACCTTTTTTTCCCAGCAGTGACACCTTAAATATTTGAATATGTACTGTAAATAGTTAATTTAAATGCCTGTTTTTGTGCTGGAATATCCATAACAATCAAACAAAAAGTGTAGTTATCTGGGTCAAAAATTATCATGATCCATTGTGTGTGTATAGTGCATAGTGCAGACACATACTGATAAGGATAATAGTTCCATTAAGAGTAATAGTTGGCTTGTTAATATGCTTTGTTAATATGTCTCTGGCTGTGCAATAATTGTAAGCTCTAATGAAACAGAACAGCAGAGTAAAACAGCCAAATCCTGCCTGTGGTGCCTGCATGCAAAGTGGGAAGGGCAAAAGAAAGGGCACAGATGGTATCTGTATATACACATGTGCGCATGCACACACACACGCACACGAGTGTTTCAGCAGAAAATGCAACCTAGAACTCTAAAATGTGCTAAACAGGGGCCTAGGTGATACATTTGGAACACCCGGATCTCAGGAGTGCTTGGAATGGGCATTCTCACACTCCCAGTTTTTCTCATGTGTATCCCTCTATGCAATCGACACTCAAGAAAGAGTATCTAGAGGGAGCAAACAGCTTCTTTTCAGATCAGCTGTGAGATGCCCCCTCTTCTGCATATGTTTCAGTGGGATAACTCAAATACAGCATTATTCCACTCTTTACTGTCCCCTTCAATCACCACTTTGCAAATGGCTGAGACTTTGCCCATATTTGAAGGAGAGAGATTTAGGGGCAGTTGGACACCCTTTCCCATGTTCTACCATACACCTTATGAAACTTGTTCAGTATTCTGTTAAAATTCTCCTCTTAAATTGCAGCACTTGCTGCCCTTGAGCATTATGCCTGAGCAGCAGGTTATTTCTTTTTGTAATTAGACACAGAAAATGAATTGATAATACCCAGCAGGGGATTCAAATAGAATCCATAAATTTGTGAACCTGGGTCCTGGCCTAGGTTAGGCCTATGGAACCACTAATTTTGGATTCATGAATTCGTGGGCTGGAAGCTCGCACTAGGAAATTACGGGGTCCTTTATTGTGACTCGGGAGAAGTACATACAACTGGCAGTGGGACACATCTTTCCGTAGCACTTTGAGTTTTGGCCTTGTGTTTGGATTGGCTTCACTCCTCATTTTGGCTTAATCCATTCTGGTGATTCTTTTTAACTGGCATCAGCTACTATCTTGTAGAGATCAATGAAAACATGTTACACAAGTATTTATCTGTAGTACTTTCATTAATATCTTTACACTTTTATGGCCATGTGGTGACATCAGTGAACAAAAGTCAAAACATGGCAGCTTGGTGAAACCAAAACTACAGAAAAAAATGCTATAGGAAAAGCCAGTCTGCTGTGGCACATCAGTGATAAAGTGAAAACTAAAATAATTACACCCACTAAGAAAATGTCTCTCGTGATTCTCTGCAGCTGCCAGAATTAATAGTTTTTTTCTGGTTTGTCTCATATCCCAGTATCTTAATTTTTATTTTTTTAATTACAGAATAACTTATTCATGTGGTTTCATATATTTTTGTTTGCCATAATGAATGGCTCTGGAATAAAATTCACGTGTGGGGCTTTGCTGCCATTCATAAACCATTTCAGCAGTAGTTCTGTAGTCCCCCTTGAGTGTATTAATACTTTATCTCCAATCCATGGCCACTTATAATCCTCGGTTTTAAATTGTTTCAATGTGGGTGGTTTTAACTCACTTGATTAGAGTTTGACTAGATGTGGCATTCTCCAGGAACTCAAGTCACAAATGAAATCCTGAATTCAGAGTAAGGAGTCTGTCTCCCTATGCACTCAGTGATTCCCCTGCTAGGCCCAGTAGGAAAGGGGAGGAAGGTGCTTAATTTGAATACAAAGGAGATAAGAGTTGGACTGGGGGGAGAAGGACAGATCTGAGGAGCCAGGTCTGATGGGGAAACTAGGACTGACTGGGCAAAGGGACTGGGACAAGGAACTGGGGGAAGGATCATGACACTGGACAAGGCGACTAGAAGGAAGATTTAGGATAGGGAGTAAGTGGAAGTGAGGGTGTTGGGGGAGGTGAGACTGATCTGAAGAGGAGCCAGGAAGTGTGGATCTAACACTGGACTGGGCAAGGAGATGTAGATTGGTATTGGGAGTCTACATGGGGGAAACTTGGATTGGGGTGAGAAGTCTGAGGAGTAGAGACTGAACCTGGTTAGATGAGGAGAATGGAACTGAGACAGAGCCACAGGTGGAGCAGAGAAGGAATGGAACAGGGACAGGTTGAAGACCATGGGGCAAAAGGAGTCAAGGTAGGTGTTTGGTGGAAAAACAAGCTAAAGGGTTTATGCCCACCAGAGAACGCTCCCCTCCGAAGCCTGGATGGAACCTAAGATTGTCTCACCAATCTTGTGCTCTCAGCAAATATCTGAAACCCACTGGCAAAGTGCCCCATCCTTCACTAGAGCTGGTCCACACTGAGGATAATGACCTACTAGTGCTATCAGTTACTCTGTTAGCTCAAGATGCATAGGCTGCCTGGTGAATCTAAAGGTTCCAATCTTGCTGCTAATGAGCCATGTGGATATCAATATGATACCACATGATGATGGAACAGCTGATTTTTTTTTTCCAGATCTTTAAAAGCTAAGGAAATGGCACCAAAAAAGATTGTGGTAGAAGAACGTTGTTAAGATTACAGAATCAAGTACTCAAAGTTGGGAAATGCCAAAACTTAGGTTGCATGGGCCCTTTTGCACATACATCTGCCATCAGACAATTTTTAATTACTTGATCACATTCTGTTTTACCACAAGACTTCTGCCTCATTCAGTGCACAGCATAAACCTGCTCTGGAGATCAAACAGGATTGTGTGCCTAAGGGGGCTGTTCTTCTTTGAGTGATTGCTATAGATGTCTGCATCTTGTACACCAGTAACTGAGGTTTTTCCCTAGTAATACTCAGGGGGTGGCCATGCATGTGTCCCACCTCTCCTTGTGCCTCGAGCCAAGGGTATAAAGAGTGGAGCTGACCCACCCGGTTTCATTTTCTTCTTTCTGCCTGTGGTTGGTTGCAGCACATTGTTGTACCAGATATCTGGTTCTCTGAACCTTTGTGCAACCTCTAAAACCATAAAATAGAACTACTTCAGGCATATGTGCTTCTGGGGCACATGGTCACTTGCATATATATAATGCAGTATGCCAGGCTCTATTCCCAGTTCATGTAGGCATGGCTAAAGTCTGTCTTAGGTCTGCAGGTACATCATCTGGGCAAGCAGGTATGCCTCCAAGCCACTGCGTTGTGATCCCTGGATCGGTGGATGAGCCAAAACAATGTTTACAGGAGAGTCCCATTCTCACCAACCTTCCCCTGTATGATTTTGGTAATGGATGCTTCCACCACATGTTGGGCAACTCATCTGGGGGTTCTACCTGCTTGATTCAGACAGTTTACTCCCAAGGCTAAGTTCTCGAATTACCTGAAATATGAGTGAGTCAGCACTTCCTTCGTCATTAAGGGGTAGGCCACACAGGTTGCCCCGGGACAACACCACAGCTGTGTTTGATCTGGCACCCCTCATGCTTGTTTCCATAAAACAACCTGAATCAGAAAGCCATGGGGCTGAGGAATTTCTCTATAAGGAATACTATAGCTCTCAAGATGTGTCACATGCTAGGAGTTCAGAATAGGTGGAAGACTATCTAAGCAGATTGTTTAGCCTACCTCAGGAGTGGCCTCATCTTGAGGACATTAAGGTCTGTTTAAAGTAGAGGGAATTACTAAGGCAGGTTTGTATGCAATGAAGCAGAAGGGGAAATGCCTCTACTTTTGTTCCAAAGCAGGCCACAGTCAAGGTTCCCAAAGTGCTATTACAGCTCAAACAGGACTCTTAGAATGATCTGCCTAGCCTCAGTCTGGCTGAGACCATCCTGGTACTTGGACCTGGTCAGGCTGTTCATCAAGGCTCGCTTCTTTTTTGCATCTAGACAGGGATTCAATCTCACAGAACCATAATCAGGTGCTGCACTTGGACCCACAAGTGCTTTGTTTCCTGGCTTAGTTTCTCAGTGATTAGCAACAGAAGAGGCACTGTGCTGTTCAGCAGCAGTCCAGCATGTTCTGCTTCATCGTAAAAAAAAAAAATCTTACACAAGCTATTTAATTTAAGAAGTGGAAATGCTTCTTGCCACAATTGACAGCTTGCCATGATGTGTCTCTTATGCAGCCTTCAATCCAGGAGATTTTCTGACAATCCTTTGCATCTGAAAGTCAGGCCTGGCAGTTAGTTTGAACAAGGTGCCTCTGGCTCCAGTTCCAACATTTCACCCTCATAAGGATTGTTTTCACAAATCCCATAGCAGCCAGGTTCCTAAATGAAGTGGATATGCTTTTCCAAGCAGTCTGGGGTCCAGTCCTAACTTTGGATTTGAATTTAGTTTTCAGCACTTATATCACTTCCATTCAAGCCCTTAGCTTCTTGCTCAATGTTACATCTTTTGACTAAAGTGGCCTTTATAGTAGCCACCAGTGCTGTGAGAAGACAAGAGGGATTGCATCCTTTCATAACCGATCTTCCTTATACAATATTCTACAAGCTTATTTCCCCCCTTTTGTTTCTATCCCAAGTAGTGTCTGACTTCCATCTTAGTCAGCAAATATACTTAATGGGTTTTTATTTCCAAAGCTGTGTGCTCATAAATTTGAACAAAAGGGGTGTGTGCGAAATGTGTTGAGTTCTGGCTTTTTTACCTGGGCAGAACAAAGCCCTTTTCCCCTCTCAATTCTTTTCTTCCTACATGGAGAGAATGAGAGGTTCTCCTATGATGAAACAGTCTTTCTAAGCTGCATATCCATATTTTACGCTGCTAAAGGTCTACTGAAACATGGACAATGGATTCAACTAGATCTCAATCAGAAGTTCATGTACCCAGGTAGACACAAATATACCTCAAGTGGTATAAATACATAAGCACACCCAGAGTCATACACTGAGATCTTCTAGGAGGTACATCAACTCATCTAGATACTTGCCTAGTTTTACAACAGGCTGCAGAAAAAAACACTACTGAAGTCAGTACAAACTAAAATTTCATATGGAAAACAACTTGTGTGTATATATATTGCTCTATATACTATAAACTGAAATGTAAGTAAAATATTTATTTTCCAATTGATTTTTATAACTATATGGTAAAAATGGGAGAGGAAGCAATTCTTCAGTGATAATGTGCTGTGAGATTTGTATATTTATGTCTGATTTTGTAAGCAAGTAGTTCTTACATGAGGTGAAGCTTGATTATGGAAGACCAATCAGACTGCTCAAAGGAATACAGTAGTTTGGGAATGCTGAGTGCCACTGAATTGGAGATGGTCTCATGGTTAAAGCAATTGAAAGCTGCCCTGGAGAACAGGATTCTATACCAGTCTCTGCCACCCAAGTTCCTTCGAGATACTGGGCAAGTCATGTAAACCAGACATTTAAGAAGTGGTCTCTAATTGTGTGCTCTGTTTAGCACTCAGAAAAATGAGGAAAGGCCCTGGGGTTTGATTTGCAGAAGTGGGGCATACTTACAACTGTAACTGAAGGTCAATGGGAAATGTAACTTGCACATATAAGTGCTATATAATGCTAAGTGCTCTGAAACATCTGTCAAGGATACTTTAGAGCAGTGTTTCTCAAAGTGGGCCACGGTCCTGCTTTAGGAAAGCTGCTAATGGGCCGTTCCATTTTATCTAAAGGCTCCATAGCCATGGAATCTCATGACTCCTGTTGGCTGAAGTTCACCGTTTCCAGCCAAGGGGAGCTGTGATAAGCTTCCTGCTGCTCCTCTTGGCTGGAAACAGTGAACCAGAGGCAGTGGGAGCTGTGAGGCTCCATAGCTATGGAGCCTTTATCTAAAGTGGAGTGGCCCATTAGCAGGTTTCCCAAAGCGGACCCATGACCTGGTTTGAGCAACATTGCTCTAGATAATACTTTGTCCCGCCATAAGTGCAGGAGACTGGACTAGTTGACCTCTCAAGGTCACTTCCAGTCCTATGATTCTGTGAGAAGTCAGGTCATAAGCATCTCATATTGGACACCCAAAGATAATGGATACCTTTTACCTTCTCTGTGCTTGAGCTCCTCATCTGTAGCACCCCCTCAACTAACAGAGGTGTGAAGATATGTTAATTAATATTTGTGAAGCATTCTGATAGTATAGTGATGAGCATTTATAGAAAACCCAGGGCAAGTAGTAACTCTGTCCTCATAGCAGAGTTTGAATACTATGCAGTAAGGGCGGGCTATGGCCACACACTGAATACTGAGGAGAAAATGAATTTAAAAAGAAGTTAAGTGAAGACCATTCAGTCCATGTATTGAATGAAGGAGTATTCCTATGGAAAAAAATGGTATGCTATCTTGTAAATGGAAAATGGTAGCATAATGTATAAGCAGAAGGGGGCTGAATTAGTGTTGCGATCGCAATTTTAATTCTGGCATTCCCAACTTTTTAAGTGCTTGTCTTTGCCACCTTAATGTTCTTTTAGCATAATACTTGTATGCTTATTTTTTTAAGCCATAATTTGGCCTCATTGTGTATATGCATTATGATGCACTTCATTTTCAGTTGCTACTACAGCTGAAGTTGTGCTGCATTTTCCAATAGCAGGTAAAATTCCTCTGATGTGGGGGTTTTTTTTTCCCCAACAGTAAAGCAAGAAACTGATTTCCCTATATGGAAAAAATGGTTGTGATGGGACTAGCAGTACTGAGTTTGCTTTTTGAAATTAGTGGCAGTATGCATAACACAGGGAACATTGAGAGTTTGACATGATGGACCATTTAAAAAAAGGCCAATCACTGCCGACATATCCAGGCCATTACTTGAGTCCTCTCTGCTTATCCATTAGGTTTCAGAAATGATTGCCCAATTTCACAGCTTTTTTAATAAGGATTTTATTGCTGATGTGTTCTCTGGATCATGACATTTTCTCATGAACATTTTCAACTTTGCTTCCAATGTTTCACAAAGCAAAAATAAACAATTTTACAGTGCTAATTTCTGTAAAGGCAAAAACACTATGATTGTTTTGTTCTGCTATGAGAAAATATTTGGGATGATGTTTTCTTTAATTATTTTAAAGTTAGCAAAATGTATTTTGAAGTAGATGTGAAAAAACTTACTAAGGGGTTCTCTACACAAGAACTTTAGTAAAGAAAAAGGGCTGGCCATGGGTAGATTCATATAAAACCACTTCATATACTTTAATTTTAGTGTGGCATGGATAGAAATCTGGGGAGAGAAATCACAAGGAAAAGCTAAAGTCTTCATCAGTGACATTCTGCATGCCTGTATGAGAGTGCCAATGTGCTCACCATTTGGGGCCTCACAAAAAATCATTCCCCACAATAGCCCCAGGGCTGCAGGAGTTCTCACTCCCTGTTGCAGCCCCATGGCTACAGAACTTCTCTGGTCTTGGAGAGTGCAGTGGGATGTGGGAGAGGCAGAAAGGAGCAAGAGGGGTGGATTGGGGTGAGGTATGAGTTAATGGGAGGAATGGAGTGGGACTGGGAGGGGAAGGAGAAGACTAGCTTAGAGCTACGTGCAGGGCTGCAGGTGGAAGGGACAGAATGGAGATGGGGCCGCGGGCAGAAGGCATGGAGCGGCAGGGCCAAATTTTCAGCTCCAAGACCCCTCACTTGTTCTGGCCCAGGGCCACAGGAGACATTATTCTGCCTCTTACACAAGTGTGCATATAACAAGAAGCTTGTTAAATTAAGTGCTGGTAATTCTTCCAACTAAAATGTGTGAACTGAGGAAGGAAAATATTTGAGAACAAATTTCTCTTATAACAGCTGCAATGCCATTAATGTCAAACTCTGCTTTAAGTTAAACAGATGCCCCACATCATTGTAGTGGTGCTATGTGAAAACAACTCTTACAGGTTCATTCTTATTGGGAAGTAGTGACTTGATAACTATTTGTGTATGGTGTGATACACAACTTGCATAGGACGTCCTCCCTCCATAGCCTTTTTCTCCTGAATAGAGGTTATTTTTTATTTACTCTTAACAGCAGAAGAAGCATGCCTATCCCAGGCTGCGTAGTGTTCCACAAAGGGATTTACGCATTGCAACACTCAGGCTATGTCGACACTAGACTTTCATCAGTAAAACTTTTGTTGATCAGGGGCATGACTGCTGACAAAGCTACCACCTCTTATTGAGGGTGGTTTTACTTTGTCCCCCAGAGAGCTCTCTCGTAGAGACAAAAAGCAGCTATGCTGTGTAGCTTTCAGTGGCACTGCCATAGCAACACATGTGCTGTTGTAAGATGCATAGTGTAGACACAGCCTCAGTATTGCAACATAACTTTTAGGTGCCTATATTATCACAAGAACAACACTGTGATGCACAAAACCTGAGTTAGGTGTTGGATTCTCTCTACAATGAATGAGGTAAGACAGATGTTTGTAGAATACAGTCCACAAACTCCAGAACACTAGTTGGGAGACACCAGAGGGTTTGTGGATGAGGGATATCCTGAACCCCTTCCACATCTCACAGAGATCGGAACTTCAGTGCAGCCTGGACTTATCTGCTTACCTCTATTTGTAACCAGCTATCTGCAGGAAGATAAGTGCACCTCATCTAATGCTCCTGCAGGGCCTGATCCAGGAAGCAAGCTCAGGGCCTGCCTAACTACCCACACAATAGCTGGGGTGGATAAGAAGGGATTTGAACAGGGACTCAACACCTTTCAGGTGAGTGCCCTAGCCACTTTGCTGTAAAGTGATTTCCCCCCCCCCCCTTCCACTTCAAGTGGAACAATTTCAGTAGGAGTGATTGAGACCCATATTAGCATGTCCATAGCCCAGGGCACTCATCTGAGAGCTGGGGGGGGGAGGAAGGGAGGGGTTGAACTGGTGTTCACACACTACTTAGAATCATTGGGTTGGAAGAGACCTCAGGAGGTCATAGAGTGCAACCTTCTGCTAAGAGTAGGACCACTCCAACTAAATTATCCCAGCCAGGGACTTAAGATGGAATTTAAAAACCACTAGGGATGGAGATTCTAGTACCTCTCTAGGCAATCCATTCTAGTGCTTCCCTGTACTCCTAGTGAAATAGTTTTTCCTAATCTCCAACATGCCTCTCTGTATGCTTAATCTGATTCTTGCTGTATTTCCCTATGTTAACGATAGGGAATCTCTCTGAAACCTGTATTATTTCCAAAAGCAAAGTGGGCTTTGTACTGTGCCAATTTGGTTCCTGCCCAGTATGTGCTGCTGGGCCAATATTATCTCTTCAGGCCACTACAATTTTCTGGTGCACATTTATCATACTAAATGCAGCCCTGGCTAGTCTCATACTATAGGAGACAGCCCCTCTGGTCCTTGCCATTCAACTCAGAGTCTTGAGTACATGTAGTCTTCAGAACTCTCCACGGTACTTCTCTTTAGTGTCTGACTGTATAATTCCCTCTCATGAAGTGGCCTGTATGAAACACCCAAATGATCTCCCCTAAGATCTTGACTATGGAGTTCTCAGAATGTGTCTGCCTATGGCTGTAATGTTTGCTCAAGTGTTCTTTGTGGGAGAAGCTGAGTAATCTCCTGTTTCTGGGGCAAACAGGCTCGTTTTGATTCAACTGTCTCAATAGCCAATCCTCTGTTACAATTTCATTGGTTGAAATAAAACATTATAAATCCCTTGGATGAAAACAATACACTGGAGACTGAGCAGCCTGGGTTCTGTCAGAGCACCCAGTGACCTCCCCTTCCTAGTCATCTCCTGGGAATTCTGTAAAGGGAATCCAAGCCGCTGTGCTCTGGATCCCCTGGATTGTGGTAAGCTTCTGGGGCTGCAGCAGGCTGCAGTGTTGTTTCCTCCACTGGCCTCTCTGGAATGCTTCCTATGCACTAACTTATATATATGCTACTCCGCTGAAAATGGGGCTCCTCCACCCATCTGTCCTCCACTAGCACTGACCCCTAAGATGTCCCAGTTACTTAAACACACCCCTTTCTCAGAACTAGACCCTGATTTATATTTTAAGTTTCTAAAGGGTGCACAGCATTTATAAAACTCTGCGAACACACACACACACACACGCTTTAACACCTCTATCCTTTTTTACACTTACTCATCTGAAGTACAGATCATACACAACATAAATGAATGTCCCTATCTGAGTTTCTGCACCACTCCAGGGCATTCTGGGGTGAGGTTTGTGTTTCTTGGATTGTCCACAGTCCTTGAGCAAATCAGAACTCAGAAAAGCCAAGGCTCCCTCCCCATGAGTGTGTCATGCAATTAGGTGACCTGTATCTCCTGTAGCCCTTTACTCAGCTTCTGCTCTTGCCATCACTTACCCCATACCTCCTCTTCCTGTCTAGCTCCCACAGTTCCTGTGTGTTTCTGTACAATCCTTCTGGTCATTTACTATTCTGGTCATTTACTATTCTGCGTGGGGAGGTTTCTTCTGATACATTTCCACTTTTTCTGACCTCCCCCCACTCCACCCCCCACATTCAGAAGAATCAACAAAACTGGAGTGGCAAGGTTGAACTTTAACAAACTTTTTTGTGATTGAAGTACAGTTAATCTTAGGTATTTCCTTTTATATGTGTACTTGCTACAGACCCTTAACAATGGTGGATCCATATGCATACAGGCACTCATGATGCAGTAGTTTCTCATAATACTTTACAATATCAATCAGAATTGACAAGCTGTATAGCCATAACCCCAATTCATCTCAGTTTCTGTAAAGGGAAATCATGGCTTTCCAGCTGCTTGAGTACTTTCAGCATGTCAACAAAGTAGTAGATAAAGGAGAGTCAGTTAATACTTAAATTGTCAAAAAGCTTTTTGTCATAGCCCCTTAAAGCAAGCTATAAAGGAAACTGAATAGTCACTGAACAATTAAATCAAGACTCCAATACCAAGTGCTTACCCAGGTGCAACATTTTTCATAACAGTTGTCCCATTGATCTTAGTGAGACTACTTTGTTTGGATTAACTAAGTATTTGCTAAATGATGGCCCATGAACTTATCCTTAGAAATTACATGACAAACAAATTATTCTTTATTTAAAGTTAAGGATAATCATGATCTATTCTTGGACAAGTCACACACTAGCAAAAAGTGAAATTTGTTCAATAAATTATTCAGAGATGTAATCTACTAACTTCACTCTTAATTTTCTTATGTAGAATTGGCCTTATTTCCAAAAAAAATTATTCACTTATGCATTTTAATTGCATTTAGTTAATATTAGATTACTTTTATGTTGGACAAATACTGATGTTGTTTTGTACCACAGTTATGTCTGTTACATGGAAATAGGGTAACTGTTGTGCCATGCTTTGTTTAAATATTTCACATACTGGACAATTTGGTTACTACCAAAGATTATATACATTGCAGTAGGAAGGATTTCCCTTTAGACATTCACAACTGCTAGTTTTGCTAAGCTAAATTTAGATTTCAATTGGAAATATTCCGAAACAATAAGGAATCTTTTCCTCTTTCATGTTTTCATGTAAATGTATCTCTTTGTTCAATTTTATTTATAAACTCATATAATGAACGCAAGGATAGATTCCTAAATTATAGCATTGATGCCCTAGCAGGCAGGCACTGCTATAATCAAACTAATTAAAAGGCCAAGTAAAGGATGGGAATCTGCATATGAAAAGGAACATAATTTTCCTGATGGAGGTTTTACTGTCCCTTTATATTTGCATATACCCTGTAGTGTATAATCACCATTTGAAGATGAACTACTTAAAACAGGAGGAGCCTCCCTTCCCCCTTTATCTCTTTAAACCAAAGCAGTATTTCAAGGATTGGCCAATTGGGCCTCTGCCTTTCAAAGTTTGTTCTTTGAAGAACAGAAGCACTTTCGCTTATCCAAAACAGCAGATGCACAACACACTTGGGGACAACTGAGATGAGTTAGTTGTGTACTGAATTTTTAATAATGTTTTCCTGCTAAAGACTTCAGGAAGTTTGCATCTTCAAAAGTCTTAACATGGTAATAAGCAATTGCTTTCATTTCAGCGATGAACAAGATTGAGCAAAAGGATCCATATTGGTTCTCATGTTCAGAAATCACTGTGGGACATTCTGTTCTTTGCAGAAGGCACATGGACTTTGGGCCCTGGGTCAGCCTACCAGTTGGCCTTTGAGGAATGCAATGCTTAAAAGAGAGATTATGCTAGAGGTTCCTCTCCCTCACCCTGGGGAAAAAAATACCTGAAAGATTTACATCTGGTATGCAAATCATAGCTGTGAGTTTTCCCACATGTGCCTTTCCTGACATTTGAAACTCTTTTTTCATAGTGCCTGGCCCAAGCCAGGGAAGCTAGCGATCCAACCAATGGACCTCATTTGGTGATGAATCCTGAGGCACGCTCTACATATGCTGAGAAGGAGATAGTTGAGGACACCACCGCAAGGCATCCAAATAGTTGCGTGATACCCAGCATTGTACTATTTGCTCAGTGAGTAACTTTTTATAAATACTACCTTGAACAAGCTTGTTATCAGAGCGTGACACTTCAGGAAAGTGACTCGAGCAACTGGTTATCTTTGAATGACACCTACAAAGCTGTAGTTTAAATTAGCACTGCTAACCCAAGTTACATACTCTCTCTGTTTTAAAAAAAAAAATCTCTTTTGCTATGCATGCCTAAGGTACAAGCATTGAATGAGCCCTCTAAAAACTCTGAATTATTTCACCTTGGAAGCCTTCCTCCAAAAGTACTGCTAGAACATTGTAAGCTTATCAACATTTGTACAGTGAATTTTAGACAACACACCATTTCTCTTAGCTGTCAGCATAATTTCAAAAGATGGATGACTATTAAGACCTCAGAGTGCACAGAGCACTATTAAGAATCTATGGTTGCTCAGCTGAGGTTTGGTATATAATGCCTTCTTGCCACACTTGGTTATCTAAAACACATTTTCTGGGGATCATTTAGAAACTGACTGTTAGTTCTTATATTAAACATAGATGCTGCCCAGATAAATACAAAGAATTTTAGGGAATTTTAAAATCTGACTTTTGCCCATTGCTTGATTTAGCACTAACGTATCCCTAACTATGATTTTACAGGAAAATGATATTTGTTTGAAATTGCCTGCTCTGTGGCTACGTTCTGTGACACTTCATTACATCTGCCATACTATGAGGAAGCAGCCTGCATCTTGCCGTGTCCTAGCACTTTGAGTGATACCAAATTCCCTTTAGGTGCCTTCACGTGGACTCACATTTTGGGAACATCTTGTTTATAACCTCTGCCTGGTTAAAGCAACTGACATTTTAAAATGACTATGCAGTCTATTTATGCACATGGACCCACTCACTTCTAAATTAGGCATGTTTCTAAGACAAGAAGAAATAACTTGTCCCAAAGCATGGAAATACTGTATTAGCTCTGCAGTGTGGGGGAGGAGAGCATTATCTTTATACTCATGTTTTGCTGCTAGCATTTTTGTATCAGTCAATGATTGACTACAATCTGCCATACAGTGGTCCAAGAGTAAATATATTATCATGTAGATGAATGGCTGTCTTCATCACTGGACCCTTAAAATTTGATAATCTGAAATAACCAGTTGTTTTTTTATCTTCCTTGCTCCACGTTGTATCTGTTAAATACCTACCACACAGAATAAAGTAATACAATTTCTGATTCTCATGTAAGAGCCCTTGAACCAAATTCAAACCAGCTGATTAAGTAAAAATCTCCTTACTCCATTACAACACCCAAATTATCTATTTCCATCTTTGTTCTGGTGGTACAGAGTTGTGATAGTGTTTACTCAAATTTTCATATGCAAACCTGCCTTGTAGTGCTCTTATATCTAGAGAACTTATTTTTTTATGTTGTTAATTTTCCTTATTGCATTGTTTCATTGATAAATGCAAGTCAGCACACTGCAGTGTGATAGCATGGTATTGCTTCAAGTGAAAATATGTGAAATCCAGCCATTGCTGCTGTTAGGTTCTTAAGGTGTTCCATGCCATGAACAATTAGGCAGTAAAATGCAACAGACAGTACTTCTATCAAGGGTTGTATAAAATGATGTCTATAATAAACACTGCTGCTAAGCTGCTGCTAGAAAATATGAGTTTCACAAGTTCATGCTTGCCTTTCATATTTTAGGAACTAAATCATATGACCAGATATATATCTACACAAAGGGCCAAATCTTTGTTCATTTTCACTCATGAAAAGCCTCACGTCATCAGTTAAACAGTTCATATAAGCAGGATTTAGCTCAGACTTTGATGCCAATGAACAGCACAAATGCCAACAAAATTAATGTGCCTAATTAAAATTGCCTGTTCCATGTTGGTGAAAGAGTGATAAATTTTGGCTGTCTCTGCTTAGTCAGGTTTTTCTTACTGAAAAGAGTTTTCTGTCTCCATGTAGATTGGAGTTTGTAGCTGGCCGGAGTAAGTCTAAGGTCCAACACTGGGCTCTCAAGATACAAAATATGCCACACAGGTATCTGTCAAACACAAGTAGTTTATTTTCTGACCGCTAACAGCTGTGCCCCATAACTGGAAGAACAACATAACAAAGAAGCAGCATATCTTACATCCCTTCCTGCAAGCCTGGAACCCCGGCTAGGCTGTGGACAAAGTGGGAGGTTGTCTCAGCTTCTGAGGCGCCGGTACCCAAAGCCCAGCGGTGAGGTTCGATTTGCTAGGCTCTGAGGTAGCCTTAAATACAGTTTTCCCTGCCTTGTTTTGCAGTTTGGAAATTTCCAGTAGTTACTCATTATGTGCTGATATAGGGCTTAGCTGTTAGTTATCGATCTGGTTCTGATCTAGTTCTACTTGTTCTTTGGCCCTGTTTACGTGATCAGTACGTTAGGGTAAACAAGATTATGTTCCCACCCTTATCTACAATTCGTTCTTGCTACAATGGCGTATGTTCCTAGAGGCTTGCTTCTGGCTCATCAGTAGTAGGGAAAAGGGAAGGGGGGGGGGGGAAAAGAATGCAGGCCTCACCACCCCTAAACTAGCACATACAAAGTTCTTCCGCAATTGACCACTACAGAGTTGGACTGAACTGACTTTATTTATGGTACCACAGCCAGGTGTGGAGTCAGGGAGCAAATACATGTGGTAGAGTCTGAGACAACTTTCTTCATAATTGTTTGAAAGGTACTGGAAGGACTTGAATCAGTGACTGATAAGCTGGATCCTTGCCCCCTTGTGACTGTTAAATTCAAGTGGACCAGTGTTGGGTGCACATGTTTTAGACTGCTAAATGATAGCAGGGAAGAGAATCCAAATAGTGAGCTTCCAAATAGCGATGGCGACCCACTTCTGGAGCGGGATGGTGGGTCGCATGCAGGTGTCCCATCACTGAAGGGCTGGGGTGAGCCATTCACAGAGCTCCAGGAAGGTGTCCTTCCACATGTGGAAGTTCTGGAGCCACTGCTGGTCATCCCACCACTCCATGATGATCCGGTCCCACCAGTTGGAACTGGTGTCCCAGTGCCAGAAGCAGCAGTGCTTGGTGTGCAGGGGAGTATGGGAGGGAATGTGGTGCATGAGGAACACCTGGGCCTGGCTGAGGGGGTCACCCATTCCAGGCTGGTGGTGGTCCTCAAGCAATGCCATGAAAGCAGCCTGCATAAACTGTGCCAGAAGGTGCAGCAGGAGGTCTAAGAGCTGGTGACTGCTTTGTAGCAGGGCAAGCTCCATGCTATAGGAGCTGTGGCAGCGGCAAGAGCAAGCAGAGCACATGGTATGGTGTTTGCTATCCCTCAAGGAGATAGGCAAAGATGAAGAGTCTGAGACACAGCTGTAGAGGGGAACCCCTTTAAGCACACGCCTCAGCCTCGGGCAGCAGCTATAGGAAGTGATAGCTGTCCTGATGCTCTTCCCGGAGTGCTTCTGGGGGACCTTAAAAGTCATGCAGGCTCAAAATAGTTATTTTGGGATTTATTATTTTGAAATAACTTATTTTGAAATAATCTTGTAATGTAAACATAGCCAGAGTGGCTGCTAAATTAAAGCTAAGAAAAAGTGAATTTATGCCATACACCGTCTATGCTGGGTTGCTTTATTGGACCCAATCCTGCCCTCTGTACTTAGGCCAAAAATCCTCATGGAATAAAATGAGTAAATTAACTCTAAGAAGTTTCTTAAGAAGCAAGGGACCATCATACATAGTTCTCTGAAGAATCTCACAGTACAATTGGTTGCTGAGACCATATAAAATTCAGAGGAATGGATTGTGCTGAATCCTTAATAGATCACTCATCTTCTGCTCATTGTAGACAGTTATTTCATTTAAAAAGAAAAGTTCCTTGAAAATAAAGCATTCTACAACAATATTAATGAAAGTAGTCATGTCTAGCTGAGAGGGCTGAAGAGTGAAAATAACTGCACATCCCATCAGGATAGGTTTCTGTGATCTAAAAGAAGTCAACGTCCATGGTAGAACATTGAAAAGTATGTTGCAGAATTCATGGAAAATATGCATTCTCAGCAACTTCTCACCAGCTTTTAAAGGAGTTCTTGACTTTTCTTAAGCTGGCACTTCACTTTTACATCTTTGTTCATTCTTTCCCAAACCTCCATGTCTTTTCAACCTTGCTGTGTTTCCTTCATGTTCACTTTATTTTGTACGTCTGAGGTGATAAAAGAAAAACATGAGGGATAATTATTACCTTCTCTGGTGGCTTCACCGTTTATTATTTTAAACTTAAATAAAAAGTTGAAATGTGGGGGAGGAAATCAGAAGAGGAAGGAGAAAGTTCAGAGAAGATTCTAACAAAAAAGGAATGTATTTCCATTTGAAATGTTGATTTTTGAATGTATTTAAAAGAAAAGATTACAATACATCTTATTCAGTGTTGTGACAGCTCCTTCACTCTCCAGCAGTGTGGGCTGTCACACAAAAAAATTTAATTTATACCATATAAAAAATCACATCGTTACAATGGGTTATGTTCTTCTAGCTGCGTGTGGAAGATTTGTATGCAAAACTCTGCAATGAATGAAGAAATAATGAATGAAAGTCACCCATATATTGTAAAGCCCTCGCGCACAAACGAGGAAAGAGACTCCCATAGTAGTCCTTGTAGCTGGGTGAATAATTTAAGAAATCTCACTGAGTATAATTATTCTTATTTATCCTGCAGCAGTACTCAGGAACCCCACTTATGGACTGTCTCCCTATTGCACTATATTCCATACAAATATATAACAAGACTATAAACTCCTTGGGGTAGAAACTACTTAAATAAGCAGACAGGAGGACTACAGGAAAACACTAAGACAGTCCTGTCAGTATGATAGCCAGCGGTAACAACTACTTGCATTCTCTTGTTCTATTCAGAATTATATGGGTAGAGTTGTGACTTTGTGTTTATTGAAGAATAAATCTGCATAAATTTTTTTAAAGGATTTTTTTCCCCCCATTATTTACGGGCAATAATTTAGGAGCAATTTTTATTGCTATATTTAACTTTCAGAATCAGACTGAAAGGACATACAAGTTACATGGTCTGTTTCTTCTTTCCATTTGGTCGAACTCTTGGATGTAAGTTTCCAGTCAATATGTTCGTGCTGGTCATATGTTATCAGTAACGTTCTGGTTACTAAGGTGGCTGCAGAATTGGGAAATCTACAATGCTTTATTGAAATTAATGAATCAGTTTCTGTGGGGGATTACTGACGATTCAGTGGTAATTGCTGGGCTAATGAGGCAATTGGGAAGGATATATTTGGGAGGAACAGGGAAGTAAAAGAGAGGTCATAGGGTGAACTGTGGAGATGAGAGAAATCCATGTAGAAATCTCCTCTTTCTGCTGCACACCCATGGCTTAAACCGAAGATTAAATAAACACACATGGAAAAGGAAACCGCTTGTGTGTGTTTGGTGCGAGGAAACTCACAGGGTAGGTGAAGGAACCCCCTTGGAACATGGTTATGGATTAAAAACCCACTTTCTGTGACCATTCTGCAATAGTTGCTAAAAAATTACCAACTTTTGCAGCTGCACGGCCGTAGGGAAGGTATGAGAGCCTTGCATGGGCGGGGAGAACTTTGGGGCCACATTTTAAAAGGCATTTAGGCACACTTTGGAAAATCCCACTAGGTAACTATTGGCATCTCTAGGTATCCTCTGTCCTTGCACTCAGTGGCTGTTTGTCATACTTCACAGGTATGTAGCAAATCAATAGGACACTGAGAGGTATGGAGTAAATGTGGCCAGGGCTGTGCCCTATTCCAGTGACCCACCAAGCAAAACCCCCACCCTTAGTGACATGAAGGTGACCCCCAAAAAGGAAGATAGCAGTGGGCGTTCTGTCCTTTCTTGCCAGGAAATTCAAGCAAGCATTCTGCTCTTTTTGAGAGAGAATGACTTCTGGTGCATACCGTGGAACAGGCTGCTTGCAATATATTCACCTTGTCCTAGGGGTGTCAAATGGCTCATCATTAGTATCTCATTAGTGCCTGTGATATAGAAAATCAGGCAGACACTTAGCTGGGCCAGTTGGGCAACTTCATTTTGGAGATATCTATTCAGTACTAATTAATATTGACTGATACAACTGATTGTAAACTGCGGTAAATGTATT
This sequence comes from Pelochelys cantorii, assembly GCA_032595735.1. Taxonomy (NCBI): domain Eukaryota; kingdom Metazoa; phylum Chordata; order Testudines; family Trionychidae; genus Pelochelys; species Pelochelys cantorii. The sequence continues at coordinate 40,243,731 of CM064330.1, forward strand.
ATAACCTCTTAGTAGCAGGAGTATCAAAATAGTTACACTTTATCAACTTCTCCCATTGGCCATTCAAATCATTTGTCTGACAACTGAATTACAATGAAAGAGACTTTTTAAAAATGTCTGTATAGAAAAATATATTCCTGAAATCCAATCCTGTCTGGTTGAGTCGGTGTGATGTTTTCCTCCGACCTTGGGAGGAAGAAGATTGGCCCTTGGAACTATAGGTCTGGTCTACTAAGTATAGCAAAGTGCGTTTAGAAAGGTGTGGTTTGTAACTGCCCTGTGTAGACCCTGCTGACATGCTCCAATGATACCTAGTTTGTGTCATAAATACACCTGCAGGATCTACACGGGGCAGTTAGAGCACAGCATTTTAGAGTGCTTTATAAATCACACCTCTCTAGTACATTTTCCCACTCCCATGTAGGTGACTCATTATTCTTTTCTTCTTTAAATTTACAGCCAAGTAGAAGGCAAATGGGCAGCTGCAAAACTACATCTCTATGCTTTCTTTTGAAGTTGCACCCAAGGAATTCTTTCACTTCACCTTTCTTCAAATGCACATTCTGATCAGGTATGCTTTTTAAATTAAAAAGTAATTAGTCAGTGTTTAGACGATATCTAAACAGAGCCAGTGAAGTACATCTGCATACTAATGATGGTATCATAAATCTTTGTAGCCAGAAGCAGGATTTAGAATATAGTGATGTCAAAAATGTCTAGATCTGAGTCTGTCAGGCACTTGGCCTGGAGGGAGAAAATCCCAAGGGGAGGAATGTAATCTTACATTTGACTGAACAGGCGTTTGATTCAAAAACAGTAGGAACATTACTAATGTAGCGCTATGAAGAAGAGAACAATGGCCCAGCAGTGGTGATTGTTGTTGTTTTTGTACCTCTAAGTGAGGTATGTATAGAAATCTATTATACAGAAAAATAAGATTTCAATGTAAGCTCACAACGTAAGGGATTTTTCAGAGTTTGTCAAAGGACGAGAAGTTTGCTTTATTTCTCCTTTTGGGCAAGAGGGCTGGACTCTGTTTTTTCCATTCACGTCACAACTTGAGTTTGCCGGAGAGGGTCACTAAAGAATAAATCAAAGCACTCCTGGTCTTAGAGTAAGAAATCAAGGTTAGCATTTGAACTCCAGTGTTCCACATGGCACCCAGTGCATTTCCCAGTGGCTAGAACCTATTATCAGCCTTGTTTAAGAAAAAATGTGGGTTTTTTTACCTTAGACATTTCTAGGGATTTAGGGCTGAAGATATGAAAAATGAAGAATCAGTATTAGTTACATGTCAATTTAGAACGGTGGGAGAGAAATGTGTGGTTACAAATGTGCATGGATTCACAAACATAAGCCATGGATTCACAAACATAAGCCAAAGTAGAATTAATCCTTTTTATTTTAAAAAAAAAATTGGTTGTTCACTAAGGCTACGTCTAGACTTCAGGCTTCTTTCGGAAGAAGCTTTTCTGGAAGAGATCTTCCAAAAAAACTTCTTCTGAATGAGAGTGTGCACACTGAATGGATGCTATCTCACATTTAAGCTGTGATTACTATAGACAGAGCGGCCACCAGGGCACCTGTGCTTTTTCCTCTTTCCTCTTCTTTCGAAAGAACTCCCTCTCCGCCAGCCATACACACCTTTTTCTGAAAGAGCTCTTTTGGAAAAAGGCTTCTTCCTCGTAGAAAGAGATTTACCAATGTTGGAAAAACCCCTCTGTTCTTTCAATTTTTTTTTTCCAGAAGTTTTTCTGAAAAAACTCTGTAGTGTAGACACAGCCTATATTTCCAAATCCAGCCCCATTCTCAGGCCAGAAACAGGATTCCAGGAGATCATGCAAATGCAGAACTCACCTATGGAAAAGACTTTTAGGATTTGACATGGATGAAATCCATGGGGTTCTATAGAAAAATAATAGGGTCCTTTAGCAATTATTCTTAAAAAGCTTGTAGAATTTACAATAGAGTAATATCCTTCAAAAGGATTATTTTAACCCTCCTATCGACTTCTACAGCATTATTATTATTTATCCATTCAGTTATACAGGGTGGATCAAAAGCACTATCAAAATTATTATTTTCTGTTAATCTTTTTGTAGTAATTCATAAACAAAGGGCATAACCAGTAGTGCACTGTGTTGTGCAGTGATGGGACACAGATGGGCTGAGGGAGAGGATCAAAGAGAGGGTGGGACAGAGGATCTGCTACTGTGCAGATTCCCCTTCATGGACAGAATTTTCAGCCCTTCTCTGGCCTAGGAGGGGCATTGAACCTATGGTCAGGTGCTCTGTTTAAGGGACACCCCAATGAGATTGCTACAACCAAACAAATGTGGCCCTTCCTCTGAAACACCAAGTCATATATGTCAAAATGGTAAACCTATTTTTAATAGACTTGGGTTCTGGGAAATCTCATAATGCTTTAGTTTCCTTTATCTTATTCTTTTCATTATAGCCCGTGACCTTGGAGGCCAATAGTGGTCTGGGCTTAGCCTATTAGCAGAGCTATTTCTCAGGCAGTTACTGTCAGGCAAAATTATAGGGCGCAATACAAAGCATTTGAACTCAACTGCAAATCAGTATCAAATGGTGACACTTTTTTTTTTTCTATTCAATGTTCTCTGGGTGGCAGACAGAATGATTTGCATTACCAGCTTAAATGTTTATAAAAATCAGCTAAAAAGTAACAGACTGGTTGTACACAAAGCACAGTCTGATTGGACTGGGGACCTAATCCCAGGCTCCATTCTGCCACAGTAACTAATTCATTAAAAAAGCATTCCAGGATCCCTGGGGTACTTTTCATGACAATGGGGTGGAGGGTTTGGTTTGGATTTTTTTTTTTTATTTGTTTGTTTTTTTCCCCGCAAATGAGTGAGCACTGAAGGGAGCTCTTGCAGAATTCCTTTTTGTTTTGTTTATCAAAAGGATTTTGTCAAATTAATGCCTTTTTTGAAGATGCAAGCAAATGCTAATATGCTATAAATGTGTTCAGGCTTTGGGCCTACTCCATGCTCCCCACTTGGGCAAGAGTCCAACTGGCTTCATTAATTTAAAAGTCTTTGCTCAAGCCAAGACCAACTAGATTGAATCATGTAAAACACATAAAATATGTATGTTGCTTTTTCTATTTGCTTCTAAGTCAAACTGTGTTGAAATCAGGTTCAGTTACCAACTAATAGTAGATGAGAGGAAAGCTCTATGGTGCAATGACAGCACACAAGAGTGGGAGACAGGGTAAAACAATTTTATGTCCATCTCAAGTACAGACTTGCTATGTAACTTTGTTTGTATGCCCCATTTTGCCTGTGCCAAATGGAGATATTCTACTTACTCATGTTTACCAATGCTATGAATGTGTCTCAGGTTTTGATTTGGTAATGAGTACTTTGTGGTCCCACAAAGAAGTAGGGGAAGAGTGCCTCAGTGACTTTGTTTGTTTGTGGTGGGGTGCTAGTTGTATGGTCTCGTTATTTCCATTCTTCAGTCACTTTCTGATTTTTTGCATTTTAAATTCTTTGTTGATCTTCATTATTCTTCATGGGCTTGGATCTTCATCTTTTTTTATCTCCTGTTCCCTTATACTCTAACATTCTGCTCCTGAAACACAAACTGTAGATGGCAGAAATTGGAGCCTTTGAGGTGTGCTCAGAGACCTGGGATCTCTCTGCCTTATGCCTGTTACATCAATTCCTTCTGTCTGTTTCCAAGTAGGTTAATAATCTGTGTTTCCTTGATTATTTCAGTTAGGTTAAGTAAACTTTGCATTTATGTTATCCAAACCCACCTTGTGATGTTTATTCAGAATGACACTATTAATATATATTTATGAATTCCAGCTGGTTATAGAAGGAAGGCCTGTTTTGGCCTAAGACATTGATTTAATTACTTTTCTTCACATTAAGAAATTGTCCAAGCAAAATTATCTGCCATATAACACTCCCAAGGACGGTGTTTGTGTGTTCTCTTATGTGTCATGTAAATTCTGGCAGTGTGCTTTTCAGCTACCTGAGCTGCTTTCATTAGTGCATCTGAGATTTCTTAACTTTTAATTTTTTACTTTATTGAAACCAATAATAGGGAGCAGGTTTAAAACAAAAAAAGGAAGTACTTCACACAACCCATGGAACTCCTTGCTAGATGTTGTGAAGCCACGGACTTTAACTGGGTTGAAAAAAGAGCTAGATAAAATTTATGGAGGATAGGTCCATCGATGGCCATTAGCCAGGATGGATAGGAATGGTGTCCCTATCCCCTGTTTGCCAGAGGCTGGGAATGGGTAATAGGGGTAAGGCTGCTTGATGATTGCCTGTTCTGTTCATCCCCTCTGGGGGCGCCTAGCATTGGCCTCTGCCAGAAGACCACATACTGTGGGCGAGATGGATCTTTTGTCTGATCCAGTATGGCCATTCTTATGTAATAAAACATACCCTTGGACAAAAGATTTTCCAATTTTTCAGTATTTTATAGTGTTTCCCTCTTTTCTACAATTTGTAGAGTCCCTCTTATCCAATGTGTACCAATCAAAGGTTCCTTTGTGCAGCAGTAGTCCATTTTCATAGGTAATGATTCTATGTAAATTACAGTATGGGACTTAACAGTAAAGCACTGTAGAATTTTTGTCTTTTAAATTACTTTGTCTTCAATCTAAGGAAATTTCAGGCCTGCTAACATGTGGGAAGAACAACATAATTTGTGTTGATTTGTTCATTTGGTTTAATTTTAAATGCTGTCAAAATAAAGAATTATCATAGCAAAATATTTGCCCTGTTCATGAAACTAGAATATGTATTTTAAAACAAAATAACTAGTGCAAGATGGAGCAGAGATGTTAATATTTTTATCTTCACTTATAAAACGGGACAATTTACTTTGTAAGTTAGCCTATCTCTAGTCACTCATGAAGATCACATAACAGAAGAGAGAAAGAGTAGATGATTCATGTCTATTGTGTGTAGCTTCATAAGCAAAAATGTGTGGCAGTCATGAGACAATTATCCACTACTCTTCTTAATGATTAATTACATAGAGGTCAGCACTGGACTACATTATTAAAATTCAAGGTTGTATGTCAAGTAATATACATGAGAAATAAGTAAAAATCAAGAATGTTATAGTTAAGTTTAATATATGGAAATAGTGAAATTTACATTATTCAAATCTTCCTGCAGATGATATTTGCTCTAATAAATCTACTTAGTGTAAACTTTTCCAATAACCTTATATCTGACCCCTATTTGAGATTTTATATGTAATATAAAAAGTACATGTCTAAATGATTAAGGTATGGGATAGGATCTCAGCTGCGCAAAGTGCACACACGTAACATTTGTTTGTCCCTTTTGTGTATTGTGCAGCATGGCACAATTTAATTACATGATTACTATTTTTTTTTCTGATCCTCTCATCCATTGTATGGGCTAGGCAGTTCAAAATGAAGCAAGCCGGAGTTTGGTGTGTTCTGCTTAACTGTGAGCCAAAGTCAATGTCAGGTTACACTCGTATAAATCTAGATTAATTTAATTGAAGTCATCTGAGTCATTCTCAGTTTTTTCTCAATGTAATTGGAGAAAAAATTGACCCCAAGTGAGGATTTTGGATCATGCATAGTTTGGTAAGCAGGACAGTGTCGTGGAAAAAACAGTGGTCACGGAGAGGCTTGCAGGTTTAACAAGATGCAGAGGCTGAGACAGGAGTGTATATGATAAACAAGGATTACATTATTTTTTAGCATGGACTCGCTGGTGCAGCGTAGCAACTTCATGATGTATTGCCAGCTCATCTGGCCTGAAAGCCACAGTGATCACTCTAAAAAGCCTTACCATGGTGCAAGAGTGATCCTGGTAGTGACTTGGACCTGAAATAAGTGTTCTTATGCCACTGTCCTTCCCTGCGGCAGCGTAATTAGGAAAAGGGAGCAAAGCTGGGCTGGCTCTGAACTTTATGACTTGTCAGATACAATTCCAGAACTTTGTGTTGGTTTTCTGCTCTCTAGGGGCAGCTCTAGCACGATTCAAGGGATGCAGAGCTGCAGCAGGATCAGATGAATGCAAAGCTGCATTTTAAGATACCTTTGCATTTCCTTCTCCCCTTGACCTGCATTTCGTATACCTCATCATGCTCTAGGACCTGGCTTATAGATTTAATTTTTAAAAGGAATTTAAAGAAGTATTTAATGGAAATTAATATAATTTTGACAGATAAAATCAATTATTTGATGCATGAGCAAATGCATTTTGTGCTGCTTTCCCTGTACCTCTGTTCTAAGAAGTTACCTAAAAAGAAATGTCCTTTGTTTCAATCAATATAAAATGTATGAGGCAGAGAGTCCTGTGGAAATAATAGCATGTTACCTTGTAATAAAGGACTTTATTGTAAGGCAGACACACAAGGAGACAAAGTTTGTGTGGTCCTGTTATGAAAAGTGACTTTGTATAAATGGCATTGTAGGATTCCAGTTTCATTGTCTCCACAATCTCTAAAGCCAATGTGCCAAATGTTCAAATAAAAGAGCTTGTTTTTTTTCTAACTGTCAGCCCTTCAAACTCTCAGCCTGTGTTCTGAGTCAAACTGGGTTCTTTCCATCTTGCACTTCATCAGCTGTAATAGCTTCAGCAAGACAAATTCTACCTTCATTTATAATCTTTCTAACATTATTGTCTTCACTGCACTCATTGAAGGTACAATTGATTGGAATGTAGTAAACAATTCCACTGACCGACTAGTGAGAAGGTGACACTTGTATTTACTTGTTTTCAGAAGGGAATCCCATTTAAAGTTGTATGGCTATCTTTAAATCCATTCCTAACTTTTGGGCATTTCAGTTTTTTCTATCCTTTTGAAGTATGCACACATGCACATCCTAGACTCATATTGTTAATCCTTTCTGGGCACTTTGCATTGCTCCCAACCTGAGAATTCCTTTTTTGTAAGGGAAATCCCTAGGTAGCATGCAATCAACATAGCATCTCTACACATCCCCCATCTTGTCCCCAGGTAAAGAGGCATTTCCAGAAGAAAGGGAACACTGTCACTGTGTCCTACACCTCAGTAATGCTGAGTTGTTCCTTGAGCCAGGAGGTAATTGGGCATAATTTAGAGCGGCCTGAGACTGTTCTGGGTGACTTCAGGGAGCATCCTGGTCCTCTGTCCACATCAGGATTGCAGTAAAGCGAAGCTGCTGTTCAATCATTTTTTGCCTGCCTTCTTTGAGCTTCTTCAGCGGTATCCAGGACAAAGCTGAAATTCTGGCCCTCTATATAATGGAGATCTCCAAGCCATGAATTGCTTTTAGTATGGACTCCTTGAATATCTCACCTGCACTCTGCTCATTTGTGAGTATTAAGGTCCAATATCTTGAGACTCTTTTGGAATAAAACTTTCCTATGGAATATCCTGTTCTCCAACAATTACATGCACTCAGAAAGGAGATGCATGCATCTTTATAAGTATTTAAGGTTTCAAGAGTCAGAATAACAACTTAGATATCTCATGTATTTTTGGAGCCAGAACAAAGAAGTGATTAATGACTCACAGTAAGCTTTCTTAATATTTAATCAATCAATCCTGTGAGGTTCTGAAAGAGAACATGGTACAGCTGTAACTTGATAAATATGTTGTTAATTGCCAAAAGGGGATAATTTTTCAATCTTTTAATTATCTGAATAGCTGTTCCAACATTTTGTGCCATTCTATTCCTGAATTAATGTAATCAGAAACTTTTGAATGAAGATAGTTAATAGCCATATTTACAATATTTGAGCAAGAAATTTAGGAGGGGAGATGTACTTGGTTCTGACTGCATCTCTGTGATGTCTGGAAATTGGCTTACCAAGCCAGTGGAATTGTAGCCGCATATTATCATATTTGTAGATAAACTAAGAATTATATTAATAATTGCTCAGTGTCTGATATTTGATAAGAGCTCTTGAACAAAATCACAGAACATCTCTTCTCTCTCACTCCTCTGTAGGCTAAAAACTGTCTTTCACATCTGCTGTGGGAAAAGTGGTTGGAATCTGTAGAAGTCTGAATTATTTATTAATTTGCAGGTCAATATTTTCAAGAGATAAAAGGCCAGATCTGTGGTGAGGTATATTGGCCCTTGAAGGAAAGAGGAGGCACAAGACTCCATGCCATGGAGTTAAAATGAACATAGCCCCAGGAAATGGACACTGTTCCTTTAAGGACCTAGGATCAGAATACCTGTAGAGTAAGGTGGGGCAGGCATCTGCGGTCTTCTTACCAATTAGAAGGAGCACTCTGAAGAAGGGCAGAACATAGACTGCCAGTGTCTTTCAGAGAAAGCAACAGAAGAAAGGCAGTGTCTGATAAGGCTAACTCCAGCAGGTGACAGCTGTGCTGTAACAGGGGAAAAGCTCAGTGTGGGTAGCAGAAGAGCCAGAGGTAAGTAGGCACCTTTTGGATTACAGTGATGGATTTTATTAATAGGACTGTTGTGCCCATTAAACCAGTCCCAAGTGGAGGGTTTAGAGGGATTTTCTTTTAACAAAGGCTGTGGTGGACTGTAAGAGGCTCTGAAACCTGAGAACAGAGGGAGGCTGCTGCCAGAGAAGCTCTGGTCATTAGGGACCACTCAGTAAACAGGTCTGGTACATAGAACACAAATGTGCAGCTATTCACCCATTATTATGAATACAATCATTACAGTTGTTTTGAGCAGGTGAAGAAATTACATGTACAACAAGCTATTTATATGCCTAATTAGCATTCTGATTCACATTTGCCTGTGCATCACAGTAACATGCAGTCATTTGTGGGTGGGCTTTTTTTTCTGCCACTGTCTGAAAGTTCTTTCAAGACTGTTGTGTGCAAACAGCAGAACTCCACTTTAAAAAAACAAAACCAACAAAAAAACTTGGCCCTTACATATATTTGAAAAAAACCAAAACATTTTCATCCCCATTCTCTAAACTCCCTGCATGGTTAGTTAGGACCATAATTTCTGGCTCATTTCACAAGATTATTTCAAAGTCTAGCATGACTGACCATTTTTTATAAACATTAATAAGTAACTTGAATTAAATGATGCTCTCAGCATCAGTCTCCATCATCATTAGCACCCTGAAAGACTACAGGGAGTCCAGAGTCCAAAAGGACTTTGAGACTGCAGAACTTTCTCACACCTGGATCAGTCTGACTAAGGGTTTGCCACCTTAGCAGTTTGGAGGATGCTTTTCTGCATAAGCATACAGACAATTGGCTAGTTCTGCTCAAGCTACGATGTTGAAAATCAGAGGCTGGTCGTGGCAGCATGTGTAGCAACTCTGGGTATTTGCTTTAGTACCTACCTTGGAGAATGGGCATGGTTGTACTCGGGCAGGTAGTCCAAGCTGCTGTCCATACAGCCATGAGTGCACTGCTATTTTTAGCATATTAACTCAAGCAGAGCGAGTGCATATCTGTTTAGCCTGGCTGGGATGCACCCTTCTAGCTGTTGTGTAGTCATATCCTAAGAGTAAGCAAGTTAACATTCTGAGTTACACTGACGATGCATTGCTCTGAATCTTGTACTGCCTCTGTTTATGCCTGCTGTTCCCTGAATTTATAGGAATGAAGTGTTCAGGGCTTTCAAGCAGGCACCCTCCACGAGCGCCATTGTCATGGCTATTTCCTGTAGTAATTAAAAACAAAAATTAATGGTGTCTTTAGAGCATAGAAATGTAGAGCAAGAGAGGACCTTGAGACTCAGGTCATCTGGTTCGGCCTCCCTCCCCCCCCCCCGTGCTAAGTCAGGACAATGCAGAATAAGAAACATCTCCCAGTTTTTGTCTGGAAGCATACTGTGAAAGGAAGAACAAAAAAAAAAAAAAAGATAGTACAGGCAGGGCAGTCCTTAAGATGCAAATCGGGTATAAAGGTGTCTAATTGATCTTGTAATGATCTTTAGGATAATCAACGAGGGCTTGAGACAAATGTAACTACACTTACTGTAGTTATTGCAATTGTTCAAAATAAACATGGTGTTTTTTTCCATCAAAGTCCTTTGGCTTTTTAATATCTAAGGATACATCTGAACATGAGTGTTGGTATTGAAACCATTATTTTCGCTGGTAAAAATACCACCCTTCAAGGTCCACTCTGCAGTTCCAAAACAAATATCCCTTTTCTGTGTTCTATACGCAAAAGATACTGGGTTTTTTGGGGGGAATACAGCAACTAAAGGGTCACTAAAAAACCAATAGCAAGAGTGCAAGGAGGATGAATCTAATCTGCCACTTCCTATTTATTATTATATTCAGTGTCCCAATTCCTCCTCTGCTACACAGCTGGTGCCTCATACTTAGAAATAGTCCACACAGTTTGACAAACATCAGTTGTCTTTTCAATGAGTGGCATTACCGAATAGTTAGAGATGGTATTTTTCTGTGTACAGCCATGGATTTTGGACCAGATTTAAAAACATATTTAAGCACCTACAGATAAGCACCTAACTGGATTTTCAAAAGTGCCTTGATGCCTAAGTCCCATTGATTTCATTCTGAGCCATTCATTGATTTCAATTGGAGTTAGGTGCCTAATAGTAGTTTCAGAAGACTCTGTCTGAATCTTCAGGTACCTAAATACTTTTTAAAAAATGGCTCTACATGTTTGCCTGTCTCAAACAAGCAAGATAGGGAAGCTCAAATAACTGCTCTGGGCTATGTATCTGAAACAGTATCCTTTCTACACAGCTTTGCTTCTGGATTGGTAGGTGTTGTGGGTTATTTGTAAGTAACTACAATCAGAATTGCTTATACATACTAAAAAGCCATCAAGTATGTATGTAATACATGTATGTCTGAGAGTCTGACTTTGTGTACAATTCCCTGTCCACATAGGCTAAATTTTCACCATATAATCCTTCTAAATTATTAGAAAAATCCTGTAGGATGACAAATCACCGCAACCTCTCCCTAGTACACGCAAACATTTTGTGTTTGCATTGGACCACTTTTTGAAAGTCCCCATTTACTATTGTATTTTACATGCTGAAAACAGCACATAATTTCCCATTCAGGTACCTATGCAACTTTGAAAGTTCTGGCTTTTGTACTGGAATTCTCTTGTACTGGGATTATCTCCTAATGAGATCATAGCTCTGCACCATCTCTTCTTTCTGTTTCATCTCACTCACAGTGATCTCTTATAATGCCATAAATTTGTCCCAGTTTATTTAATGCCTAAGACCCGAAAAGGACCAATTGCCAAGTGGTTTCCTATATGACCAGTAGTTACAGAAAGTGCTGGTATATTTGGAACAATAATAAGCACAATAGTTTGTGCAAATTATATCTAGAAAAATGTATCCGTAGTAAATCTGGGGAAAAAAAAAGATGTATTATAATAAAGCTTACTGAATATTTGAGGGAACATGAAACCTCTACAGTTGTTTCAGAAGCTCGACTTTTCTGGCATCTGGACAGTTAAAAGAATCTGCTTTTTTAAAATACAGATTCTTTTTCAAGGGAGGACTTTCCCCGTGTGATATTGTTAAGAATCACCAGATGGTGCTGTAACAGATGTTCTCATAACTTGAATATATAGGCATTTAGATCTTGGCAGCCAGGCCTCATTGTTAGTTGTGGTGCAGTTAATTTTTTCAAAAGCTGTATGTATCATGATTGTTCATTGCCTAAGTCACTTTGATAGGAATTCTATCTTAGATGCAGAGCTGTTGCCTATGAGAGAGCCAAGCACACAAACATTAACTTTTTTTAAAGTGGGGTGTGTGCATATGTGTAAATTTGTCAAATGCTCCAAAGTTTCATTGACTTTCAAAGGGACTTAGGCTCTGAAGTGACTGACATGCTTTTTGAAAATTGGATGTAAATGCTCTTGAAAAATCTGCTCTCTTCCCCTTTAGCAACATAAGAATTTGATATTAGGCAAGAAAATACATTCAGAAGCAAACCTCGGTCTTTTTGGGATGGTAGGGCTGGGCACTCATACCAGACCACCAGTTCAAAAATCCTTTGGAATATAAACTCTGATTTGAACCAAACCATTGTTTTAACAGTTAAATCATCTTTAACAGGATTTTAAAATAGTGAATAAATATTTATTTTAACCTAGAAATGCTTACATTAAAGGCGATACAAACAGAAAATTACATGCACGCATCTCAATGAGGCAGGAAGGAGAAGCTTTTGGTAAAGGCCCTGAACCAGTTCTTCAGAGCAACATTCAATTTCTGACTCTACCTTAGACTTACTATGTGAAGTTTGGGGCAGTTTCTTTGCTATATCCAGCTTCCACTGGGCAGAGCAGAGCAAAGGAACTCTTAAGGATCCCACCACAGCCTCATGATTCTCTGCAGTGCCCTTGATTAAGGAGCCTAGAGTCTGTGCTAAATAGGCCCAGTGGAGAGAGCCATACCAAGTATACACCTTGTACTTGTTCTGTGACTGCTGTGGTCTGCCAGAGAGATCCCCAGCATTAAAATTAAGGCTGGTCTCCTTTCTCTGTTTCCCAATGAATCTGCTTCTCTTTCTTTGTAACTTACCTGTAAAATTGTTTGATTGTTCCCTTGTCTATGGTGTCTAAGTGCAAGCTCTTTGGGGCAGAGGCTGTCTCTCAGTAAGTGTTTATACAGTGTCTGCCAGGATCGGGCTCTGGACTCATTTGGGGTCCCTGAGGGCCGCTGTAATTCAAGTAATCGCTAATCATGCCATTTATAAACCTTTTGGCTCATTTTTAACAGCCGGTTGGGGGAGAATGTGTCAAATTAGTCATGAAAACAAGTCTGGTTACTTACTACTGCTGCAGATCTGTGGTTAAGACCTCAATTTTCCCATCAGAGCAAATCCTCTTTCTAGCTCAATTGTTGTAAGAGACAGTGAGGCTGCAACTCAGTTAGAAGCATTTCTAATGCCTATAAGAACGTAACACATTAACAGTGAATATACAGCATGTTCAGAAAGAACATTCAGCTCATTTACAGGAAGCACTGGATATCAGTACATTGTGCCTGAAGCACAATTCCATTGCACAGATTTTTAAGATGGATTCTAATAATTTCATAAGCTTTTGTCAACTCAATTAATTTAAAACACTGCCTGCAGAGCCCTTGAAAATCCATGGCTCTTTAGGTCAGTTTCTGTGGCAAGGGTTATGAAACTCTGGTCAGGTTTCCTAAGTAGCAAGTCCCTTGCAGTATTTACATACCAGTATTAATAACACAGTGCACTCCTATCCTCTCAGTCCCTTCAGCTGTAAAATCATTGCATTCTCTTCAATTCAATACCCAGTAAGGTGTAAAATGGGCTCTCCAGGGAAGGCTCCAAACTAAAAATATGCCCCAAGGAAAGGAGGTCTGTTTGTTTGCATTTTTACCACCAACTGCCCCAGTCCTGCAATCATACCATGAAATGAAAGCTATGCTGATTATATCCACTTCTTTAATCATGAATCAGACCTGAGGCAGGTAAAGAGACGCAGACTCGATAAATGTTCCATTTGCATGGAAGAATTTTAACATTAACTTCCCCTTCTAGTAACTAGAATAGCTGCAGGAGAGAACATAATATTATCAAAATATCCTTGGAGTTTATTTGATAGATTGTGGATTTTTCTGTCCTGTCATTGGACTTTACAGTCGTGTCTGCCAGCAGCACTCTGAATTGAAGTTCTGTCAGAGTTTACACCATAAAAATTTTTACTACCCTAAAGGGTTTTCTCTGCAACTACTGACAGAAGATCCAGCATGAGTTTGGGTGAATGTGAGTCTCTGAGAGTAAACTCGGACAGAAAATTGGGAGTAGCGGCCCAAAGGTGCTTACATTTAGCATCCTTCCACAAACTCCTGCAGTGGGTCAGATACCAGATATATTGGTTCTTCCTTTCCTCTGGATTTTACCAGTGATGCCAAGAATGGGGGTGAGGGGGTTGATGCATGGGCAACTCAGGGCCTTCATATCATCTGCCCAGGCTTGCGCCCTGGAGAGATGCTCCAACTTCATCTTGAGCATTGATACAACATGGAGGCAGCAGTCACTGGTTCTAAACTCTTACTTGATTGGCATAGATTTGTGTGCCAGCAGCTGTCTCTGACTGTCGGAGAGATCACTGTATCTCACTGGACAACAGCTGCACAATGTAAAACTGGGCAACTCCTAGAAAATAGGATCTTGTTGTGCCACAGTTTGCCTGCTTCACTGGATGCTTGGAGCTTAGAGTTCTGAGTAAAAGAAAGAAAACCTCATTAAAGATAAGATGCTGGAAGTTCAAACTATGACAAAAGGATGGTCTGAGAATCTTCAACAGATCAATGATGCACATAAAACTGGTGTAATCAACGATGAGCTGAAACATGGCTAGCTTCAAGTGGATCTCTCAGAAAAAAGACTATCCACATTTTTCTGTAAGGGGGAAAAGCACAGGATAAATTCAAGAGCATAGCTTTCAGTGATCTCATCAAGGCTTTTGACTTTGTCAGTAGAAGTAGACTATTTGTGCTTTTAGAAAAGATTCAATGTCCCTTCTCCAGCATGAATCAGTTCTTCCATGAAAACATGTATGGCACAGTCAGTCATGATGGCTCAGTCTGAGGTTTTTCAGACTCAGTGGAGTTAAGCAAAGTTGTGTACTTGCCCCAATTCTGTTAGCGTATGTCTACGCTACAGAGTTTTCCAAAAAAACTTCACTTAGTCCACACTGCAATCGCGTTCTTTCAAAAAAAAATCAAAGTAACAGAGGGGTTTTTCTAACATTGGTAAACCTGTTTCTACGAGGAAAAAGGCATGTGTGGACGGGGAAGAGGGAGTTCTTTCGAAAGAAGAGGAAAGAGGAAAAAAGCACAGGTGCCCTGGCGGCCACTCCATCCATGGTACTCACAGCTTAAATGCAAGATAGTGTCCATTCAGTGTGCATGCTATCTTTCGAAAAAGCAGATCGCTTTTTCGATGTGCTTTGACAGTGTGGACGCTCTCTTTCGGAAGAAGTTTTTTCAGAAGATCTCTTCCAGAAAAGCTTCTTCCGAAAGAAGCCTGCACTTTAGATGTAGACTTAGGGATTTTCTTTCCCCTATTTCTAAAACAAGCTTTGGTTCCTCAAATGCACATAAGATCTAATGGAAATCTGTTCCATCTTACAAGACTCAGATCTAAAACCAAGACATGGGAAGTCTATCCAACACCACCTTTCTTCTGATGATGCAGCAGTGACAACCCACACAGAAGCTCATATTCAAAGCCTAATGGACAGGTTTTTCTTCCAAAAGCTGCAAAGATTTTGGGCTTCCTATCAGCCTGAAAAAGAATAACATACTGTGCCAAGGAGTTGAGGAAGCCCCATCCACCAAGTTCAACAACTGTGAACTTGAAGTGGTGAACAAGTTCACATACCACTATTGCAGACAACCTTTCACTTGAAACAGAACTCAATGCCCACACTGGAGAATCTGCCACAACAATGTCTATACTGAACCAAAGAATATGGCAAAATAGCAAATTGACAGAACACACAGAGATCATCTGTATGTATCATGCATGTGTTGTTAGCACACTTTTCTATGGGAGCAAGACATGGACCTTATTGTCTCATCAGAAGAGGCAGCTTAACAGCTTTCATATGCACTGCTTATGTTGAATCTTTGAAGTCTCCTGGAGGGACAGAGTTACCAATACTGAGATGCTCAAATGGACCAGTATGCAAACACTCTTCTGAGATGGCTTCATTAGCTTGGCCATATGTGCACACTATGGTGAACTGGCATTTTGAAAGATCTAAAGAATGACCAAAGGCGTGTTTCAAGGATGTGTGCAGGTGTGGCTTCAAAGTAATGGATGTGGATAAATGGGAAGATTACACTCAAGACTGCAGCTTTTGCAAACAAGAACTTAACAAAGATCTCTGGAGCTCTGAGAGGAAGCAGTCCTCTTCTTTGCAGAGGAGAAAAGAACTCACAAAAGGCAAAGTCCAAAGGGTCAAAACCTCACCTTTGAATGTGACAGGTGCAGCAGAGATTGTCCCTCTGGAGAGGGTCTCTTCAGCCACAGCCGTAGCTTCTATAAAACCGAGTAAATTCTTTCCCTCAGAGAGAGATGTATCCATGGTCTCAGGACTGAGGTATACTTACAACTACAGGTTGAATGTCTCTAGTCAGGCACCCTTGGGACCTGACCGGTGCCAATCCAAAGAATTTGCCAAACCTTGGGAGGGCAATGTTGTCTAACAGCATTACCAATGCGTCCACTGCTTACTTGGCTCTTAGAAGACATTTAGGGATAAATTAGAGATAAATAACAGCACAGAACACTGAGGGCAGTCTATACTTACTGGAAGATCAGCACTCCAGAGACTGATCTTTTGGCATTCAATTTAGTGGGTCTAGTATAGATCTGTAAATCAAATGCTGAAGGCAGCCCCTGCTGGTGACCGGTACTCCTCCTTTTGTGAAGAGTGAGGAAAACTACCATCAGTCTCCTACACTGTGGATGCCACCAAGGCTTGGCTTAAGGTAAGCCAGCTCCAGCTATGGATTTTGCATAGTTGGAGTTGTGTACCTGAAGCCAACCTGCCAGGTTTAGTATAGACCTGGCCTGAAAACTAGGACTGGTGATTGTAAACAAATTTTATGGGACCACGGGAAACTTGGATGCACCCATGATAAATGGACATCCAGCTAACTAAAATCATGCTGGACCATGGAGCAGAGTGTTCCAGACTAGAGACGTTCAACCTATAACACCATTCATCTCAAAGACCTTCAGAGAGCTTTGCAGACCGGGATACAAGATAAAATGGGGACTGTATCATCAGAGGGGCTTTGCCTGGGTGCAGCAGTTTGCCCACATGGTGTAAATTACATGGACTGGCTCTTTTATATGAAAGAACTACTCATATCCCTTTCTGAAGCACCTACCACTTTCTGAAGCACCTACATCACAAGTCATGGAGGGTAGGGAAAAATCAGTATTCGACAACTGTATTTCCCACATTTTACATCCTAGATGAATATATAGAAAGAGTCATGATATCAAACACCTGTCTGTGGTTAACCCTTGGCCAACACTGAATGTAATGTTGCCACTCTGACTTTATTGAAGAGGTTACCCAACCAAGTATTTGCCTTATCAAAACCTACACAGTTTGCAAAATCTAATCAAATCAAAATAAACCCTGAAAAACTTTAAAAAATTGAATTTTCTATGCTCATCCTCTAATGCTGGTGCCTTTTATGTACAATATTTTAAAAACCGAGCCATCAGATTAGTCAAGATTTGGGGAAAGGCTAATACAAATTCCTCTTTTCAGGCGTATTGATATCTGAACTAGAGACACAAGGTGCCTGAAGTAATATCTTCTGTTGGTGATGGGGACAAGTTTTTGAGTTGACACAGAACTGTCCTTCAGGTCTGGGAAACTAAGGCCTGGTCTAAAACAGCGTTTCTCAACCAGTGGTATGAGTACCCTTAGGGGTACTTGAGAGAAGTCTGGGGTGTATGTCAACACAACTGAAATTTGGAGAGTACTGAATTTTTGTGTTAAGTTTTTCAGCACTTTATTTTTGTACTTTTTACACCCACAAATTTCATTGCTCGCCCAGCTATGATTAAGTTGCAGTGGTAGAATGTGTTGCAGTGGTAGAAAAAAAATTGTGTCTGAAAACTGTAGGTACTGGGGATACTTTTTTTGTTGTGGTGTGGTGGTGGGTTTGGTTTTGTTTGTTTATTTAAAGAGGTACTTTATATAAAAAAAAAAAGGTTGAGAAACACTGGTCTACAACACACAGTTAAGTTGACATAAGCTGCCTAGCAAATTTTGGGAAGTTGCTTGGAATCTGAGAACCTGATTGTAATAACACTTGTTATATACCAGGTATCCTGTAGGACTTAGCTATGATTCCAGGTATCCTGTAGGTTGATATGATTCCAAATTGTTGGTTGTGTATATCTTCAGTGGGTACTCACATGTCTGTTGCAACAGTAAAGAATCACAGGAGAAATCACTTTTAATTATGAATGGTAAAGGTATTTTGGTGCCTAAGTCCTATTTGGAGATAGGCACCCACTTAAACACAGCTGAAGTGCTGTCTGATTCTGGTCGCCAATGTATAAAAAAGGAAGTAGAAAAACTGGAAAGGATCCAGAGGTGAGTAAAAAAGATGCTGTGTACGGGGGCAGGTAATACCACTTTTCTGGATGTTCCAGACATTGTTAGCTAAAATCTTTTCTCAGTAGTTAACTCTTTAGACCAGTGTTTCTCAAAGTGGTCCACGAAACCACTTTGAGAAGCCTGCTAACTGGCCTCTCCAGTGTGTGTGTTTACTGACTGGCCCATACCACTTTCCGTGGCTCCCCTTAGCTGCAAATGGCGAATTGGAGCCAATGGGAGCTGCAAGGCTCCATGGCCACAGTGCTGGTAAGTAAACACACTGGAGCAGTTAGCAGGCTTCTCAAAGTGGTTGCATGGACCTCTTTGAAAAACAATGCTTTAGACCTAACCCTAATGGTCTTGCCTGTAAGGGTTAAAACCATAGAGAGTAAGTCCTATAGTGTTCCAGGAATGCTTAGGGAAGCAGAAAGTGAACTGGCAGGAGTCCAGGAGAGCCAATGAAAACAGTTTGGGTTTTGGAATTGGAAGTGGCAGTGTTTCCTGTTATGGCCAGGGAATAGCTCCTAGAAGGATCTGTCAGGAGCCAGGTGTGGAGAATCCAGTGACATCAATGCCTAGGGAAGGGCTAAGTTGTGAAACTACCGATATGTGAGTGGAACTGGGAATGTGTAGTCAGATGCAATCAAATTATTTGTTGGACTTCTCTGTGCTAAGCACATTTAACTACCCACTTATACTGTAACTTTCCAAGCTGAATCCCAGGGAAGCATTTCTCTATGTTTAATTCTTTTCTCAGTTGTTCTATACCACTTAGCAAACAAACAATGTTTTCTCAAATGTATTCTTTTTTTCCATAAAAATCACCCTTTTAAGAACATGATCTAATTCCTGTGTCCTAGCAGGTAGAAAATTAAAGTTCCATATTTTAGAAACACAGTTGGGTTTTCAAGCTCTCTCCAGAGAGAGGGTTAAGAGACATGGAGGGTACCCCACAGGAAGGAATTCCCAAGTGTACCTCCCTGGGTTTTAAAAGGGGTTTTTCATTTGGGTGGTGGCAGCAATACCAATCCAAGGCTGGGGAATCTGTAATGCGGGGGAGTTTTAATGCAAGCCTTTGGTGGCAAAGTATTCGTCTTTTGCAGGCCCCCACCTTCTGCACTTGAAGAGCCAGAGTGAGGAAACAGTGTTGACAGATGATCAAAGGAATGGAAGAGAATGTGAGCAAAGGCTAAAGGGACTAAGTATATTTTAAAAACAACAAATAGTCTGGAAGCACTTTCTAGACTAACAAAACATGTAGATGGTATCATGAGCTTTCGTGGGCACAGCCCACTTCTTCAGATGACCAGCTGTGCCCACGAAAGCTCATGATACCATCTACATGTTTTGTTAGTCTAGAAAGTGCTACCAGACCATTCGTTGTTTTTTAAACTTTATCCTGTACAGACTAACTCGGCTACCCCCTGAAGCTTTTGAGTATATTTAGTTTGGGAAAGAGGAGACAGCAGCCTGCATGGGCCGCTGGGCAGGGGTGTGTGTGATTTGACTCTGTGCTCCCGGAAGAGGTGGGGCCTTGGGATGAAGGGCCAGGACTGGGGACTGCCAGCTCTCTACACTGCACAGAGCTTGGTGTGTCCCTCCCCCGCAGCACTCAGAGCCTCACACAGCACTCAGCATAGTGCTCCAGTGGCAATTTAAAGGGCCCAGTGCTCCTGCTGCTGCCACAGCAGCAGCAGCTGGGAGCCCGGAAGCCCCTTTGAATCACCAGGTTCCAGGGCAACTCTTTGCCGCCTCCTCGCCATTGGTGGTACTGAAGGGAAGACATGCTAGTGCTGTTAAATACTTGAAAGTCTGCCATAAAAAAGATGGAGAGAAGTTGTTCTCTCGTCACAGACGGCAGGACAAGAAGCAGGGGGGCTTTAAACCACAGCACAGAAGATTTAGATTAATTTTTACGAAAAGCTTCCTAACTGTAAAAAGAGGAAGGCAATAGAACAGACTACCTCAGGAGATTGAGGAAGCTCCTTTACTGAGTGATTTCAAAAGGAGGCTGGATAGCCATCTCTCTCGGATGGCTTGGCCACAACAAACCTTGCATCTTGGCAGGGGGCTAGATTAGATGACCTTTGTGGTCCCTTCTAGCCCTTTAGATCTATTGAAATCAAATGGAGTTAGGTGCCTAAATGCTTTTAAAAATCTGGCCCAAGACACCACCCAGGACAAGTGACTTTATTAGGAAAATAGTATTTCCTCTAAGGCTTCTGTCTCAGCTTTACTGGTGAGCTTCAGCTGAGTACATTTTGTGGCTGTATCTTGCCTAGCTTTCTGTGACTGACTTAAAGAAACGGCCTTATAGGTGCTGGATGTTTAAACATTTATTTCTTATCACCTGAAGAGCTCCATGTTGCCTGACTTTCTTTTCTCACAAGCCAAGAGAATTATCAGGATCTGCACTGCGCAGAGAAAAGTCTACATAATGGGGTTTTTTTCCTCTCAATCAATTTAGACCCTTTTGTGAAGGGAATAAAGTATTCAGGGAATTGCTGATGCCTGAAGTAACCACAGTCCTATAGCACTGGAGTCACTTAGCCTTTCACCTCCTTTGTGGTATCTAAGGCTACGTCTAGACTGCAAGCTACTTTCAAAAAGTTTTTTTCGGAAGAGATCTTCCAAAAGCGCATCGAAAAAGCAATCTGCTTTTTTGAAAGAGAACGTCCAGACTGGACGCTGTCTTGCATAAAAGGCCACCCGGAACCACTTCAGCTAGGGCTTTAGGTCACCAGTTGCTTCCGAGTGCTGGTGCCGGAGTCTTGCAGAGACACGCACTGAAAGACACCCCCCTGGACAGCCGTTTATCTGCTTCTGCTGCGTGTTTGTGTACCTCTTCAAGGGACAGCAAAGCTCTTGCAGTGTCCGCTGTGATTGCCCTGCTTTTTTGGATGCCACAGCTTTTTCTCTCTGTGCCATGGAGCCGGAGCTGCCCCTGGGCATGTGATGGCCCCACACAGCCATGCTGCAGTTTCTGCAGCACTTTGTGCCAGCTGCCTTCCTGGTCCTGACCAAGCTCAACCCCAAGCTCATTCTTGTGACCCTCTCCCTGGGTGTTAAAATCATAGAATCATAGAACCATAGAGCTGAAAGAGACCTCAGGAGGTCATCAAGTCCAGCCCCTGCTCTAGGCAGGACCAATCCCAATTAGATCAACCCAGTCAGGGCTTTGTCAAGCCGAGACTTAAATACCTCTAGGGATGGAGACTCCACTACTTCCCTAGGTAACCCATTCCAGTGTTTCACCACTCTCCTAGTGAAATAGTTTTTCCAAATATCCAACCTGGACCTCTCCCACCACAACTTAAGACCATTGCTCCTTGTTCTGCGATCCGTCACTACTGAGAACAGCCTCTCTCCATCCTCTTTGGAACCTCCCTGCAGGAAGTTGAAGGCTGCTATCAAATCCCCCCTCACTCTTCGCTTCTGCAGATAAAACAGACCCAACTCCCTCAGCCTCTTCTCATAGGTCGTATGTTCCAGCCCCCTAATCATTTTGGTTGCCCTCCGCTGGACCCTCTCCAATGCATCCACATCGTTTTTGTAGTGGGGGGCCTGGAACTGGACACAATACTCCAGATGTGGCCTCACCAGAGCCGAATAATGACATCTCTGGATCTGCTGGCAATGCTCCTCTTAATGCAATCTAATATGCCATTAGCCTTCTTGGCTATAAGGGCACACTGTTGACTGATATCCAGCTTCTCATCCGCTGTAACCCCCAGGTCCTTTTCTGTAGAACCACAACTTAGCTGGTTGGTCCCCAGCCTGTAACAATGCTTGGGATTCTTCCATCCCAAATTCAGGACTCTGCACGTGTCCTTGTTGAACCTCATCAGATTTCTTGTGGCCCAATCCTCCAATTTGTCTAAGTCACTCTGGACTCTACCCCTGCCCTCCAGCGTATCTACCTCTCCCCCTAGCTTAGTGTCATCTGCAAACTTGCTGAGGGTGCAATCCATCCCCTCATCCAGGTCATTAATAAAGATATTGAACAAAACCGCTCCCAGAACCGAACCTTGGGGCGCTCCGCTAGAAATTGACCGCCATCCTGCCATCGAGCCGTTGATCACTACCCGCTGGGCCCGGCCTTCTAGCCAGCTTTCTATCCATCTTACCGTCCATTTATCCAGTCCACATTCCCTTAACTTGCTGGCAAGAATACCGTGGGAGACCGTATCAAAAGCCTTGTTAAAGTCAAGGTATATCACATCCACTGACTTTCCCATATCCACAGAGCCAGTTACCTCATCATAGAAGCTAATCAGATTGGTCAGGCACGACTTGCCCTTTGTGAATCCATGCTGACTATTCCTAATCACTTTCCTCTCTTCCAAGTGCCTCAAAATGGATTGCTTAAGGATCCCTTCCATGATTTTACCAGGAACTGAGGTAAGACTAACCGGCCTATAGTTCCCTGGATTGTCCTTCTTGCCTTTTTTGAAGATGGGCACTACATTTGCCTTTTTCCTATCATCCGGGATCTCTCCCGATCTCCATGACTCTTCAAAGATAATGGCCAAAGGCTCCTCAATGACATTTGCCAACTCCCTCAGTACCCTCGGATGCATTAAGTCTGGACCCATAGATTTGTATACGTTTAGCTTTTCTAAATAGTTCCTAACCTGTTCTTTACCCACTAAGGGCTGTCCATCTTCATCCCATCTTGCGTCACTTAGCACATTAGTCCGGGAGTCCACCTTGTCCGTGAAGACAGAGGCAAAGAAAGCATTGAATACTTCAGCTTTCCCCATATCTTCTGTCACTAGGTTACCTCCTTCATCCAGTAGGGGCCGCACACCCTCTCTGATCACCTTCTTCTTGTTAACATGCCTGTAGAAACCTTTCTTGTTATCCTTCACATCCTTAGCCAGTTGCAATTCCATTTGGGCTTTCGCCTTCCTGATAACCCCCCGGCATTCTCGAGCTATACATTTAAACCCCTCCCTGGTCATTTGTCCAAGTTTCCACTTTTTGTAAGCTCCCTTTTTGTGCTTAAGTTCACCAAGGATTTCCCCTGTAAGCCAATCCGGTCTCCTACCACGTTTGCCTCTCTTGCTACACATCGAGATGGTTTCTTTCTGTGCCTTCAATAAGGCTTCTTTAAAATACTGCCAGCTGTCCTGGACTCCTTTCCCCTTCATGTTAGCATCCCAGGGGATTCTGCCCATCAGGTCTCTGAGGGAGTCAAAATCTGCTTTTCTGAAGTCCAAGGTGTGTATTTTACTACTCTCTTTTCTTCCTTTGGTCAGGATCCTGAAATCTACCATCTCATGATCACTGCTTCCCAGGTTGCCATCCACCTCTACTTCCCCTATGAGTTTCTCTCTGTTTGTGAGCAGAAGATCAAGCTGCGCACGGCCCCTGGTTGGATCCTTCATCACTTGTACCAAGAAGTTATCCCCAACATTCTCCAAAAACTTCCTGGATTGCCTGTGTACTGCCGTATTGGTTTCCCACCAGATGTCAGGGTGATTAAAGTCCCCCACAAGAACCAGGGCCTGCGATCTGGAAGCTTCTCTCAGTTGTCCGAAGAAAGCCTCATCCACCTGATTCGGTGGCCTGTAGTAGACACCAACCACAACATCACTGCTGTTGTTTGCACCTCTAAACTTAACCCATAGAGTCTCAACAGGTTTTTCTCCCTCTATGTACTGGAGTTCAGAGCAATCATAGTGCTCTCTTATGTATAGTGCAACTCCTCCTCCTTTTCTCCCCTGCCTGTTTTTCCTGAACAGTCTATACCCTTCCATGACAGTGCTCCAGTCACGCGAGTCATCCCACCAAGTCTCCGTTATCCCAATTGAATCATATTTCTTGGACTGGGCCAGGGCCTCCAGTTCTTCCTGTTTGTTGCCCAGGCTTCTCGCATTAGTGTACAAACACCTCAGATAACCAGTTGATCGCCCCATCTTCTCCATTTGAATCAGGGGTCCTCCTTTCTTGCTCGTTCCTCTTTGCATTCCTTCCCGGTATCCGACTTTCCCACTCCCCTCAGGGTGTTGGTCACCGTCCCCCAACCTAGTTTAAAGCCCTCCTCACTAGGTTTGCAAGCCTGCCCGCAAAGATGCTCCTTCCTCTCTTCGTTAGGTGGATCCCATCTCTTCCTAACAATCCTTGTGCCCGGAATAGAGTCCGATGGTCGAAGAAACCAAAGCCCTCTCTGCGACACCACCTGCGCAACCACGCATTTACTTCCTCAATTCGACGATCCCTGCCCAGTCCTTTCCTTTCAACAGGGAGGATGGACAAGAACACCACTTGCGCTCCGAATTCTTGGATCCTTCTTCCCAGCGCTACATAATCCGCAGTAACCTGCTCAAGGTCATTCTTGGCCGTATTGTTAGTTCCCACGTGGAGAAGCAGGAAGGGGTAGCGATCTGAAGATTTGATCAGCTTGGTAAGCCTCTCAGTCACATCCTGAATTCGAGCTCCCGGTAAGCAGCACACCACTTGAGATTCCAGGTCTGGACGGCAGATGGATGGCTCAGTCCCTCTTAGGAGGGCGTCCCCGACCACCACTACCCATCGTCTTCTTTTGGGGGGGGTGGTCGTGGAACCCCCATCCCTAGGACTACGCATCCCATGCCTTCCTATAGATGGTGTTCCCTTGTGGTTTCTTCCTCATGAGGTCCCTTCCAAAGCATTCACCACTGCAGAGCCTGTGGAGAGAGCCTGAAAGCCATTACTTACCTCTCTAGCATTGGGGGATTCCCGTGCTGGCTTTTTTCCCCTTCTAGAAGTTACATGCTGCCAGTTCTCTTCCTGGTCCCGTACTGCTCTCTCTGGCTCTTCCGCCTGCCGTGCTTGTAGGATTAACTGCTGCCTTCTATCAAGGAAGACTTCATCTTCTCCGATCGAGCATAGGGTTGACACTTGGGCCTCCAGTCCTCTAATTCTCTTCCAAAATGGCGACCAGCTTGCACCTCATGCAGATGAAATCCGTTCTTTCTTCCGGGAGGAAGACAAACATGGCACACACTGTGCAGGTGGTAACAGCAGACCTATCACCATCCATCCCTGCTGTCCGGTAAAAAGGGTTAAAAAACAAAAACAAAGGCAAAAGAACCTCGCGCATTTCCCCCTCCCCTTCCCAACTCCCTCTCTAAACTCCCTGTTAGCACTCACCTGTTCACAAGCTCCTTGGTCGCTTGCCCACTGACTTATAAAGACCTGGACTGCCTGAAAGTCCCACCCCCTACCAAGGCTCAGCCAATCAGCAGAGGCTTCTAGAATTCAAACTTAATTAGAAGCCAACAGTTTCCTCCTGCCACTCACAGCACACACTCCATGAAGGACAGGGGAAGTGAAGGGAAAAAAAAGCCTCACTCCCAAACACAGGGGAAACAAAAAACAGACAGACAAACAAACAAACAAACAATACACCAACCCTCACTCACAACAACAAATCACACAGCAAGAAAGCCCCAAACACAACATTCACTTCCCTCGAGTCCTCTATCTCCTTCTCCTCTATCTGGAGAACTCCCTCTCTAAAGCCTCACTCACAACAACAGAAAAAAAGGAAGGGTTGGGGTGGGGGAAAACCTGGACTCACCCATTACTCTGGGTTCTGGCCCAGGGACACTAAGGGTACGTCTACACTTGCTCCCTAGTTCGAGCTAGGGATGCAAATGTAGCTGACCAAAATTGCTAATGAAACGGGGATTTAAATATCCCGTGCTTCATCAGCATAATCTTGCCCGCGCATTATTCCGCTCAACAGCTGATTCAAACCAGGAAGTACGCTGCAGGACGCGTTAGTTCAAATCAAGCCCCTTGGTTCGAACTAACATTACTCCTAATTTTTTGAGGTAACAGCAACAGACAAAATTTGTTTTACTGTCAGTCTGGTAACTACTTCCCTGGGCCACTTCCCCAAATGATCTCTCCAGGTACCAGAGAGCAGTGTATCCTGCTTCTCCATGGCACTCTGCCTTACTTGTAGACTGCAGCTCTCATTCAGACACCCCTCCCTCTCAGATCTTTGGCTCCTTTTCTCCTCTAAACTCCCTTCATACCTCTGAACTAATAGAAGAGGAGTCCTTTTAAACCAGTTTCAACTGGTTCTTGATTGGCCTCAGGTGTTCTGATTAGCCTGACTCCCTTGGCTCTGGAAGGCTCCTAATTGGCTCCAGCTGTTCCAACCAGCCTGGGTGTCCAGACTGATTCTGGAAAGTTCCTGCTGGTTCTAGGCCAGATCCTGCCAGTTTACCCAGGGAACAGAGACCTACTTAATGTAGGGCTAACAAACTTCCTTTCTAGCCCTCTTCTGTAGCCTTCTGGACTGACCCTGTTACACTACTGACAAGTATTAATTATTGTACTTCATTTAACAATAAACCTGGCCTGGGGCCTTCGATCCTTATTTGCCTTTATGGTCTTTGGGAGCTCCCTCAGAGTCTGCTGTGTTGGCTATTTATGCAAGAAAATACAACACACAGAAGAGCATATACATTCAGCCGAATGGTTATCATCATTGAAGAAGCAGACCACCTGTCAGAATACCTCACCAGTAGTGCCTGACTACTACAGCCTGGCTGGAATAACTTAGTTGAGTTTGTTCATGCTTTGAGCAGAGGGTTGGACTAGATGACCTCCTGAGGTCTCTTCCAACCCTAATCTTCTAGGATTCTCTTGTTTTTTTTTCAATTATCGAGCACCCAGTCTCTACCATTGGACCCAATGCTCATTGCTCAACATTAATGAGATTCAGTTAATTCACCCTCAATAAAACCTTAGGAATCTAACTTTAGGCACTCATTTCTTAACATCAATGCTAGTTTTGTTATTCCTTTGTCTTTGGTTATCTGCCTTTCACTTCACACTCCTTTTTAATGGCTTTGCTTAGGTTATATTTTCATGTTTTGCAGGATAACATTTTAGACTGAACAATTTTCTGAATCCTGCTGTGTAACCAGACTATTTTCCTTGCTTTCCTGCCTCTCTCAACATTTTCTTGCCCCAGCCTTGTCCTGGCCCCGCTCTGATTTCCTGCCAGCCCTGGTACTGACCTGCTCCAGTCTTGCCTCTGCCTC
This sequence comes from Pelochelys cantorii, assembly GCA_032595735.1. Lineage (NCBI taxonomy): Eukaryota > Metazoa > Chordata > Testudines > Trionychidae > Pelochelys > Pelochelys cantorii. The sequence continues at coordinate 40,270,877 of CM064330.1, forward strand.
CTAACCCTCCCTGGGTCCTCAGACTGACTACTCAGCTTCAACCCAACCTCTAGTCTGCACCCCAACTCTAATTATGGTACTGGCTTCGATTGTGCCTAAACTCTGACCATCCATCTTTGACCTCTGGTGTGTATCTGGACTATGGCTCTAGTACAGATTCTGTCTTGTTTACAGACTCTGATCTTGACTCTGGACCCTGGCCTGTCCCTGGATCTCAATTTCAATGCCACTCTTGGGCCAGTCCTGACCCTGCAACCACCTTCAACCACCAGGCATCACTACTGGGAGAGTCGGCACCATACAGCACAGACTCCATCGTAACGGACCCCCAGAGTCCTGATGGAACACCTTGGTACCATGGACCTGGAGGTGGTGTCCCTTTTCCAGGGCCTCTAGAACCAAATTACCCAACTGCGGTTAGAGAACACCTCTCTAAGCACAGGCCCATACCCTTTCATGACCATTGGGCCTACCCATGGCAGCAGCCCCAGTGCATGTTCTGGCTCCTCAAACTTTCTCAGGTTTTGGCTGCCCTTTTCTCCACAATTCCTGATCTATCCACATCCCAGCTGTGGTCTCAAAGTCATGAAGCCTTCTTGTTAACCTCCTCCTGGTGCTGGATAAGGAGGTGGTTCACCAGGAAGAAGCAGCTGGTTGGAGATGTGCTCTGTGACTGGGGGGTGCTTATTTCTGCTCTTTCCTGAAATTGTAAGGCCTGAGGTCTTTTTCTGCCACCATGTTAAGAGAGCAGCAGCCATGACCCCAAAGCAGAGAGTCACATCTTCACATTCTGTTTAACTTACATTAAAATAATGTAATATCGAGCTGTTAATAATGAAATCCTCTCTAATATCACCCACCATCATTATATAAAGAAACAGAGCTTAAGATGTTTAAAGAAAACTGTTTGGTTGTCAAGAAATCAGTTATCAACTGTTGTGGGTGTGAAATCTCTATTATAGTTTTATTTTTATGGTCCCCACTTCTTTGTTTTTAAAATCTGGTTTCTGTTTGGTTCTTTGATTGTTTCTGTCTGTTGCATAACTACTTTTACAATATTTAAATCAATGAAGATGGTGGGACATGATTGGATAAAAAATTGTTTCACAATGTTAAGATTGGTCAAAGAATGATTTTATAACATTTTAGTAAAATGATTGGTTAAAATGAAGCTAACCAGGACTCAAGCTTCATTACATAAATTGGAGCCCAAAAAGAAGTTAATTGGCACCAACTCCATGAAACAGCCCTGAAATCAGAGCTGCCAGACAGCAACACCTTGCCAACTATATTGTGCTGAAGTCCCCTTATTCCCTGATATTGACTGGCCAGCAAGAAATGTTCATCTGCCTTATGGGGAGTGTTGACCACTATATGCTTAGTTTCTGCATTCTGTTTGGTGATTGTTAATAAACAGAGGTTAAGGATACTATGGCGTAAAGCTTTTTTTCCATAGGTAAAAGAACCTGCAAACTCAGAGTGTAGGATTATACCCTTAGCCTTAGGAACTGTTCCTGGGTAGGTGCTCCTAGAGAAGTGGTATGCAACCTTTTTTCAACCACGACCCCCATATACTCGTGTTGTGACCCCCAAGATAATTTGAGCAGCGTGGCGCTTAGATCCAGCTGGCCGGGGGCTGGGCCCTGCCAGTGGCGGCCCCGCAGCGCAGTACGGCATTTAGATCCGGCTGGCCGGGGGCTGGACCCACCCATTGGCAGCCCCCCAGGAAGACATCTGCAACCCCCTTGGGGGTTGCAACCCACGAGTTGCACACCACTGTCCTAGAGTATGCGGGCCATAGCATGTGCTGCTGCCTCCTTGTGTATCAAACTCTTGAAACTCTCAGCCTGCTTGTGATCCAGCCTAGCCCAAGCCCTGTTCCAGTTGTGTCCTTGCACTATTCTGACTTCACTCCACTCCTGTTATTGACCTGCTCCAGCCTTCCCTCCACTTCCTGACTCCCCCTGACATTGGACTCTGAGTACCTGGTTTCAGCCTTTGACTTGTGACTGGACTCCAGCTATGGCACTGACTTGACTTGTCCCTGGACTCTGACCACACAGCTTTGATTTCTAGCTTGCACCTGGACTTTGGTGATGATTCTGGCTTGTCTGCAGACTGTGATCTTGGTTCTGAGCCTAGTCTGTCCTCAGATCCAGTGCCACCTTTGGCCCTGTCCTGGCTCTTGCCTCTACACCAATCACTAAGCATGACAGCCAGCAGGCAGTACTTGACAGATGGGTTCAGTTCTCCATTACTATGGCATTAGATTATAATACTGTAATGCTCCCCCTAAATACAACAAATTGCATCAGTTCATCACTCACACACAATAACAAGTTGAGATACTAGATGCGTATATGAACAGAACATAAAATGAAAATTAAACGTGAGACTCTGGAGAACTAACCTATTACAAAGGACAAGATTGTGGTGTTAATAAATCCAATTTGAAGGAATGAATGCTAAGAGATCCAGCCATGTGATTAAATAAAGCTGTAAATATCTACTGAGCTACACAAGTTATTAAATCACAGATATAAACCCTGATAAACTTGGATGATGATAATGTAGTAGCTAGAGTAGATGTCTTTAAACATGATTCACAGAAAGAGAGTGTATTTCATGGGGAAAAAACCCACCCAGAAGCAATTCACAATAAATTTAAGGAAAATTGGAACTGTGGGAAATATGCTACCAAACATCTGCAAGATAAATATTTTGCATATGGGAAAGTCAGTAGAAACTGTAACAAATAAGTTTCCTGAAAGTGTACAAAGCAACAAGTGGGCAAGCATGTCATACAAATGATTCTGTTGTGTAGCTAGAACTGTGATTTGTTGGAATATTGGCCAGTGTAAATATTAAGGAAAGTAAGGAATGGAAAGTCATTGGAATGGGAGGGAGACAAATCTCAGTTAAACTTGCTATAGGCATTCTAAACAGATGTGGACATAGCAGATAGTTCTCAAATTTAATCACGGCAAATGGTTGCAGCAGCTGAAAGAAATATTTCTAGTGAGAAACAGGCTAATTGGACTGACTTATTAGACTTTCTAGACATAGGACCTGTAAAAAGGCCAGCTACAATAAGAGGAGGGCACAAAAAAGCTTTCCCCACACATTCTTTCTTCATCCCTAACACATCCAGTCAAAAATCTTAATCCCTGCTAGCATATCCTAGGATGCTAGAACCTCCAAAGAGCAGCGAGAGGAGACTGGCCTATGGCCTTGCTCCCAGTTCCACAGTGGCTAGTGATACTGGCCTGGAGCATGAGCCAAACTCTGTTGAAATCAATGGAAAAAAAAATCCTCGGTGTGCAGTGGGAGCATACCGGACTAGTGGCAGCAATTCAGATATTTCTGGAAGTGAGGATTGAGTGGGGTGCAAAATCTCCCTTCCCTCCCCACCTCCACAACCTATGGAACTTTAAGCAAGTGCAAAATGGTTTTTTTTGGGGGGGGGGAGGAGAAGCAAGGTGTCACTGCACCCCTTGAAGGAGTGTCACAGTAAATAAATTTTCTGCACCTTCTTGCGCTTCCTCTATGGGGCACGTCAGCTCTATGATCAGGCCGACTGATGGGGACCAACTCCCCCAAAGCAGCCAATTCAAAAGGGCTCTGCTTCTGCGGCATGGGTGGCAGCTGGAGTCCTGGGCCCTTTAAATTGCATGTTCTAGGCAGTGCTGAGTGCTGCCTGGGGTAGGCATGCCATGTTCCAGGTGCTGCTGAGGCTGGCTAACCCTAACCCTGCACCTTCTGCCCAACACCCCCCCCGCCCCCCTTTCAGAAAAGCAGATCCAGACCACCCCTTACCTTGTGCAGGGGCCCTGTGAGGCTGTCGGCCCCGCTGCCCATGGTATCTCTAAAATGGAAGAGTGACCAAAAATGACTTACAGCCTTTGTGTGTGCAGCACTTGCCTGGCCTGATTCTCAAGGGCAAGATGTTATGTTAAGTAGCATGTAACACTGTTCTGTTGGTAGTAGGGAACTTCCTATAGTGAAGATGACCGTGCTGTACTCTTGTGGCATAACAGAAAAGAGACCTAAGCATGGTAATCTTCTGAATACATCCTGGGTTTTACCATCTATAGAAATATGGTATACATTTGAGAAGGCAGAAAATCTTGTGTTATACCACACATAATTACATACTTCATATGAGCTTAAAGCACCAGCAACAGGGACAATGTACGTGGGCCTCACTGATAGATTGCACTTTGAGATTGTTTTATGTACAGGAGGCAGAAAGAGAGAGGAATTGTTTCCATATTAGTTGTTCGATAGACAGTACATTATTTAACAAAACAACCGAAACACAAAGGAATCAAAATTTAGTGCACATTGTTGAAAAATTTAGCTCCAAGTGACTTGTTCAGAGAAAGCGAGCGAGCGAGCGCTGGGCTCAGAGCTTGAGTTCCTGGCTCCCAGGCCAGACAATGAGGCCTCTTTGCAAACAGTTTAATGACATTATTACACCATTGCAATTTGTTTTCTTGATGTATCATGCATTTTTCTAAGTATAGTAGGAACTTGTTTTGATTGGGTTTGGGAAAGCCAGGTTTCACCACCATCTGCTTCAGGAATGCTCTCAGTGCAGCTCCATTAATTATTTAATCAACAGGGGCTTCAAAGTGCAGTGCGGCTGACACAAACAGAACCTGCCAACCCTGCTGTGAAGTTGAGTGCCACTCACCATGAAGTGAAAATTACAAGGCAGTCTGTACTGCAGTGATGCACTGCCACCATGCAACAGTTAGCCTAAATCTAGATTAGATTCCTGTTACAACCTTCAAGTGTACTCATGCTCGGGTGTTTTGATGGGGCAAAAGACAGAGACAGATTTCTTCAATTTCATAAACATGCTCAAACTGTTTTGCAACAGCTGTTAACTTTACTCTCTAAAATACAGTCACTCTTCCATGGCAACTCTGTAATCCTTGGAGTTTTTTTAACTGCTATTTTGATCTCTGCTACAAAGGTGTCTTTTACTGTTCATGGATGACTGTCAGTGAAGATTAAATATCTCTCTGCGCATCTTGTAGCATGTACTTGAGCTTTTCTGCTCAGACCCCCTTTGCCATCTACTTTCCCCCATGAATGAATGCTGCTGCTTTTCCAGTTTCTTTATTAACTGGTCCCATCTTTTTGTCACTTCTTTTAAATTTGACTACACTACACAGGAGAGCATGGCAATATTTCCTCTTACCTATCAAGTATTCACACCTATCAAAGAAAAGGAATCCATGTATTTATCACTACTTGTCTTCCATATCAAAAGTATTACAGAATTCCAGAGTGTGGAATACAACAGTTTACAAATGAGTTGTAGTAACACAGACTTATGGTGCTTGATTAGAATGCTGTAATATTTCTTTATACAGGCAGTAATATCATTTGACTGCAAATTTTCCATTGTCTTTTATCTCTCCCAGAAAAAATACAATTCTGTGTATCATTTGGTCCTTTAATTTGTTTCAGTTTAGGTCCTTGCCACACTCTTTTCAGGAATGTCTCTTCTCATATCCATATGCTTAATTAGTATCTGTACATCATTTGGAGGCTTCAGATGAAAGGTAACGTACAAGTGTAAGTTATTCTTTTTCTATTATTTTTATGCAACTTTTTAAAAGTATTGTTTTCCCCTTTCCAAATAACATACAGAGATAATTGCAGAGATGAGAAAATATATCAAGCTGTTTTCTATGAATATGCATTTGATTTTTAAGCAAACTTGCTTTGACTGCATTCTTTCCCCCTTATATTTGCTTTCCATTATTATTCTAATGGCTACATAGAATACTTGACAACACTGAATTTTAAGTGTCTTTTGGAGAGTTTTCACTGAAAGCAAGCTTTCATTTTACAAACATGAGTACATGCACCAGGAACTTAATTCCAACAGTGATACAGTGAGGGAACAGAAATGTTTGGCTCATGTATTCAGTCAGTACAACTTGGATTTCAGATCTACCTATAAACTGCTCATGAAACAAAAAAAAGTTTTCTCCTATAAATTCTTTAGTGAACAATGAATAAACTCTCAAAAAAAAATCACATTCATCTGAGGAAAAATTCAGGAATAGAAATAGAGGCACAATTCATCTATAGGTTTCAATAATAATATTATGCCCAGCTCAAATATTGCCCTTCACCCACCTACTATTTCCAAATATAGCAAGTCTTTTCAATTATAGATAGGGGTTGGCAGAAAATGCCAGAATTAAGATTGACTGTGAAAACTTAGTTCAGCAGCATTGTGCATGAGTGGGTCAGAGAGTGTGGGGGAGTCACTGGGCCCGGTCCCCCCATCCGCAGTCAGATGTGACTCTCAGCCAGCAAGTAGAAGAGAAGGTTTATTTGTTGACAGGGACACAACGCAGCACAGATTTGTTAACACAGGAACCAGAGGCAGACAGTACAATCCAATGTGAGGAGAGGAGGACCCAGGGTAGCATCCTGAGCCCCTACTCCCTGCATTCTCCACCAGCCAAGAGAATTTACACACTCAGCAACTCATCCCCCAGCCTGGAGGTAGCTCCGCCCCCTCCTTTGTTCAGATTCCTGGGCAAGGTGTCACCTGGTTGCTCCACCCACCCAGGCTCAGGTTCCAGGACAGCCTGAGCTACTGTTGTGTATGTGCTAAAATGGGGCAGCCTCCCCCTCAATGAAAGACATCCAACATTCCCATCCCCAGCCGGGTTCCAGAGTAATGCTCAGGGAAACTGAGGCACACACAGGGTAACAACAGAACAGCATAGGACAGCAGGAATCACATATAGCATAACAAAGCAAACAGAGTGAACACAATCCCCACTACATAATATGCATTAAGATACAACCTGATTACATGATCACTTAAGGTATGTAGAGACAGTGGCGCTATTTCGGGATACGTCCAGTATCCCGAAATAGCATTTTCTGTGGGTTAGCAACAAGCCTATTATTTAGAAATATATTCCCAATAATGGGCTTGCTATTCCAACGTCCCGGTAAACCTCGTTCCATGAGGATGAAGGGACTTGTCAGAATAGCGTTCTATTTTGAAATTTGGCACTTTGTAAACAGTGCCAAATTTCAAAATAGACTCTCTTGAAATAAGCTATGCAATTTGCATAGCTCAAATTGCATCGATTATTTCGAGCTATGTGGTGCTGTATAGATGCACCCTTACTGTTTTTTTCCACAGGACTCCTGTCTCATTCAGTGCACAGACTGGACCTGCTCTGCAGTAAAGTAGGGCTGTATAGTAAAAGAGGCTGTTGTCTGGAAAAGTGGTACTTCATTTATTATAGAAGCTGGAAGGTGTATTCCTATGGAAATTGCTGAGCCACTGTGCGCCTAAGCCCACCCACAGCTGAAGGATCTCTCCCTCATCTGAGTATGAAGGGCCACTGAACCTACCACAAGTAAATACTGGGGACAACAAAAGAAGAAATAGGGATGGGATAGCATGTCAGGGGGGGAAAAAATCAGGGTACAGAGAACCCCTGATAGAACCCACTGCTCCTCAAAGGCAACTGAGCAGTTAATGGACACTGCCCAGAGGAACTACTTTGAGGCATAATTTCATAAGGGATCAAAAATAAGCCTTACACATGCAGTGAACCCTCTCCATGAAGCAACTTCTCCTGGGGTGACGGATGGCTATCTTGGCCAGGAGGAGGGTGACAAAGAGGTCTCACCACTTTCCAGGGCCATGGATGAGGTTTATATAAATGTGGAGATGCAGCCAGAACCTTGGGAGCAGTTGGAAGAGGGGCTGCAGTCTCACGTACCCTACATACATGTGCATCAGGAACTTTCTCTCACTACAACAGTGAGACATCAGGGGCATTTATGAACTGCAACAGATTGATGACCAAGCTCAAAACTCTGTGAAGCGACCACTTACCAATAGCTATGGGCAGGGCTTGACAAGTGGCGGCGAGCCCCGCTCACCAGCTGCACGGTTTGGCACGCTGCGCATGTGCAGACCACGCTGCGCATGCGCTGATTGCGCTGCGGCACCGTGCCGGCTTAAAATTTACTCGCCCCGGGCGAGTAGATTGACTAATTTGTCGAGCCCTGGCTATGGGACCAAACTGGAATATGGACTAGCCTACTAGCAGTTTCTGGCCCTCTTCAGGTGACAACAGGTCCTGACACTTGGTGTTGGGGTGGGAGATGAGGGTGAGGATGAAGACGGTGTGAAGCACAAACATGTGGAGATGTACTGGGTTCAGGACAGAGGTGGATTGGCTGGATATTGTGCAGCCAACTGAGGCTGCTTGTTGGGTGCAGCCAGGGAGGCTCCTGGACCAGGGACTTTATCATCAAGTTCTAGTGGGCTCAAGTTGAGACACAGATTGGGAGCACCTTCCTGCAGGGTTGGCTCAAGGAAAGCAAGAGAAGCAGGAGGCAAGGATGCCTTTACCTCTTAGAACACATGATGTGGGACATTCAGGATGCACAGCCTCATGTGTTGGCTGTGGATCCCAGGGTCCACCCAGTCCTCTGATCATAGTCCAGGAGGTATCTGATTCTGCTGCTACCACCAGGACCAATCTCCAATGCACTGGATCGGGATCCCACCACCTACACATAGATGAAGGTTGTATAAGCAGAGGTTCCATGAGGAGGTCCTCCCCCTTGATGGCCACTATAGCATTGGTTGCTGAAGCTGGGTTCACTGAACTCCAGTGCCCTCTCCCAAAGGGAAAGATACTGGAGCAGCCTTGTCTACCTACACAACCAGTCACCCTGGCCTTGAAACTGACCCAGTTCTCCGGCAAGGAGGAAATCTGGCAGAAAAGTAAATGCCCAGAGAGAGCAGCAGACCCATGTCCCACCAGATGGCATGCAGTACAGATGAGAAGGTGGTTGCCCACCATCCGTCCATGGCCACCAGCTGAACTTGGGGTTTGGATCTGAGCTCCCAGACATAAATAAAGCACAGTTATCTTCTCCAATTATACTGCCAGTTTAAAATTTCATTGTGCCTTTGTTAATGTGTGCAAACAACTTTATCCAGAATTAGAAAAAGAATTAAACCCCTTTTTGAAACTACTATAGGTAATTTTGAAAGCAGCTAAAACAAATATGATTAGCTCAGTGATAAAGATAACCCTAAAGATTCAATACTGGAGACATGCATTTTTAAATCCAATTCATCAAGAGTCATTTCCTCAGCTCATGGTTACATAAGCAACTTAAATTTATAATTAGTCAGTTGCAAGACAATCAGGGTTGAAAACTTTTAATCAATTCTAGTGACACTCAGCTACACAGGATGGCTTTGAAATGGCAACACATTTATCCTGCCGCTGTAGTGCCCATAATAATTAAAAATGGGAAGCTTCTAACACAGCACAAAAAGATTAGATACAATGTCAATAAAGAAATGAATATTAGGTCCTGAAAACAAATCTGCATCTAGCAAATCCACCACCTTCTGTTCCATATTTTTTCATCATAAGTATATTATTTTCCTGCAGAGGATAATAGCAGCCATTGAAAGGCAGAAAACAGGTAGCATCATTATTTTCAGTTTCAGAATGAACATTAGAGAAATGGTTTCATTTACATACATAATACTTCTTTAAGTTATAAACTGATGCTTCTGTTTAAATCTTTTACTTCTATTTATTCTATATCTAAATAATGAGTATGATAGCATGTTTACACAAGGAAGAATAAACACCTGTGTGGTTATTGCTGAATATACTCTTAGGGTATGTCTACACTACAGAGTTTTGTCGGAAAAATGGCCATAAAACTTGAATTACGTCCACACTGCAATCGCGTTCTTTCAAAAGTAAATCAAAAGAACAGAAGGGTTTTTCCGACAGCAGTACTCCTCTTTCTATGAGGAAGTACGCCTTTTCTGAAAGAGCTCTTTTGGAAAAATGTGTGTGTGCATGGGGAGGAGGGATTTCTTTCAAAAGGAGAGGCCTCCAGGAAATAACACAGGTGCCTTGGTGGACACTCCGTCCAAAGTAATCGCAATTCTATAGTTCCTGTCTCCTGGCACCTCTTAAAGCTGCAGGCACCCTGGACAAGCCCTGTGGCAGGAAGCCGGCCTTGGAGAAGCACCCTATCTGCGCGGCTCTCCCTACCACAGGCCTGCTCTCTGATGGCACAGCCACAAGGCGCCTCAAGACCTACCTGGCCCTCTCAGGGAGCAGCTTCAGGGGTCCCAGGACCCACCCAGGGGGACCAATAGGCAGGTACCCTCCTGCTCCTGAGCGGAGATCCTGTCTCTCCTCCTCGAGTTGTGGGGTGAGGAGGAGACATTGCAGGATCTCCACTCCAAGCGCCGCAACACGGACATCTTTGAGCGCATGGCCAAGTCCTTGGCAGAGCGCAGACACTCACCCTGGACCTTAGAACAGGTCTGGAGTAAGGTTAAAAGAGCTCCATCAGGGATACATCAGGGCCAGAGAGCGCAGCTCATGCTCAGGGGCAGGACCCCACACTTGCCCTTACCTCAACGAGCTGCACCAGATCCTTGGCGGGGGGGGGGGGGGCAGAATCCATTTCTCCACCCGTCGTGGTGGACTCCGGCCTCAAACCCCCCATTGTCGCTCGGCTGGAGGTCACGGAGGAGTTGTCAGAGGGCCAGGGCTAGCAGGAGGAGGAGACAGACACCATCACCCTGTCCCTGGAGCTGGTGCCTGTCAGCCAGGATGTCTCCCAGGCCTCATCTGATGCTGGGGAGGGATCTCCAGGTGAATGCTCTCAGTTGGTCATGCACGCAGGATGGGAGAGGTGAGTGCTCAGGGGGTGGGGTATGAGCGTCACTTGGGCTGGAGATCGTGCTGCAGTCTCTGCACGTAAAACCACATGCAGCGTGTGTGACACATGGACACAGAAGGCAGCCCCTGAGCATGGGTGGGATCCTACTGCCAGGGGATGCCACACACGTCTGGCCCCGGAGGCGGGGGAGAGGGGCCTCCCAGTACCTGCTACAGCTGGAAGCAGGCTAGCCACAAGGGTGCAGGCACGACCCCAGACACTCCGAGGACAGTGCTGAGAGTTGCAGGTGTGTGCGCAGACCCCAGGGAGGGCCAGGCTATTCCTGGCTCCTCTGCCACCCATGAGGGGATCCCACTGTGGCTGGACACTTCCCTTGCCTGCAGGCCGGGGGTGGGATGGGAAGCAGGCAGCATAGTCCCCTGAGCACCTCCCTGTGAGGCAGAGCCTGCTGTGCAGGCCACACATGGCCTTGTTCCCAGGACATCCCCCTCCTCTGGTCCGAGGACTGTTGGTCGCTGCTCACAGAGGAGGGCATGGCCTCAGGGACAGTGTCTGCATGGATGACTGACCACCTCTCCCTCTTTGTGTTCTCCACAGCCAGACCAGTCGGGACTGAGGAGCAAGCCATGACACCCGCACCAGCCACCAGAGCCCGGGGTACCTGAAAGTGCTCCAGGGTCAAGGAAGATCTCATGTGGCAGCATGTCAGCATCCTGTGCAACATGCAGCAGACCCTGGCACAGAAGATCCGTGAGGACGCAAAGTGGCAGAACCTCGCGTAGGACCAGCTCATGCAGCGGTGTGATAGCATGTGTGCCATCATGCATGACATGGCACACCTGCCTGCAGTCGCTGCTCCTGCCTCCTGCCCCCCCATGCCTATTCCCCCTCCTCTTACCCCCAAGCAATGCCCATGCCTCCTCCCCACACGATGCCTATGCTCCCCCTCCTCCTGACCACCTCCCTGTGGTCCCTGGACCCATTCAACCCCAACTCCGACAAGGTCCCCGCACCCGAGGTGACACATCCAGTTGCCCCCCCCCACACCACTCCGAGCCCCCCTCCAGGTTATGAGTCCTCCTCCCCCTGCCCAGCTTTTTTTAAATGAAAGATTAATACAGACTTAGTTTTGTTGGAAACCAAACAGGTGTTTTTATTGAAAGGTCAGGGAAGAAGCAAAAGGAGGGGTTGTGGTGGGGAAGGGATAGGGCAGCAAGCCAGAGGCCCCTGTTGGGGATGCCATAGGGAGACTTACTGGGGTCCTTGAGAGAATCTCTCCCTCAGTGCCTCCCAGATGCACACCCCAGCCTGATGGGCCTGGCGGATGGCTGCAGTCTGCAGCTGCTCGAAGGGTTGCCCCTCGTGGCCGGCATATGCCCCCCACCCCAAGAGGAAGGCCTCCCCCTTCCTCTCCACAATGTTGTGGAGGACACAACATGCCGCGACCACCTTGGGGATGTTGTGCTCCCACATGTCAAGGCGGGTCAGCGGGTACCTGAACTGCACCTTGAGGCAGCTGAAGGTGCATTCAACCTGGATACTGGCCCAGTTCAGGCGGGCATTAAATTGGTCCCTGCTGGGGTCCAGATGTCCAGTATAAGGCTTCATGAGCCACGGCATATGGAGATAGGCCACATCACCCACGATGCACAATGGCATCTGCACATCCCCAACTGCTAGTTCACGGCGGGGAAGACTATGCCCACCTTCAGCTTCCTGTACAGGCTAGAGTTCCAAAAGATGTGGGCATCATGTACCCTGCCCGACCACCCAACAAAAATGTCCGTGAACTGTCCATGGTGGTCAACCAGGATCTGCAGCACTATGGAGAAGTAGCCCTTCCTATTAATATACTGGGCTGTTTGATGCTCAGGTGCACAGATCGGTATGTGGGTCCCATCTATGGCTCCAGCACAGTTCGGGAACCCCAGGGCAGCAAATCTGGCCATGATTGGGTCCAGGTCTCCCAGGTGGATGACTCTCCACAGCAGGATCAAATTGATGGCCCTCACAACCTGCAGAAGGAGACAAACACACACACAAAACAGAGAATGAGAAAGGGAGTGCCTGAGCCCTTGGGAGGTGTCCACCTCCCTCTCGCCCTCTCCCTTCCCCCAAATACGCCAGGAGCTACCCCCTATGAGGCCAACCCCAGCAGCAGGGCTGTGTGAGGGTGGGATGGCACAACTCACCGGGATGGGGCTTCCCACCACCGCCCTTCCATACCCCACAGGCCCCCACCCCCCTTGCTTGGTGGTCCCCCTTTTCCTGGACTCCTCCTCCACCCTGTGCAGGGATTGCAGCCTGAGAGTGCCTTACTTCCATGAGAGTGAACTTCCCCACGCCAAACTGGTTGCCCACCAACCGGTAGCTGTCTGGGGTGGCAAGCTTCCAGATGGCAATTGCAACCCACTTCTCTAGGGGGATAGCAGGCCACAGGTGAGTGTCAAGTCTCCAGACGGTGGGGGCGAGCCAGGCACATAGCTCCAAAAAGGTGGCCTTCCGCATGCGGAAGCTTTGGAGCCACTGCTGGTCTTCCCACTGCTCCATGACCAGCCGATCCCACCAGTCCAAACTTGTTTTGAGGCTCCAAAAGTGCCTCTCCACTGTGGGATGCGGTTGCCAGAGTGTAGCTCCAACACTCTGGTGGTGAATGCTTTGCAAGGGACCTCACAAGGAAGAAACCACAAGGGAACACCATCTACTGGAAAGCATGGGTTGCGTAGTCCTAGGGATGGGGGTTCCACGACCACCACCGCCAAAAGAAGATGATGGGTGGTGGTGGTCGGGGACTCCCTCCTAAGAGGGACTGAGGCATCCATCTGCCATCTGGACCTGGAATCTCGAGAGGTGTGCTGCTTACCGGGAGCTCGAATTCAGGATGTGACTGAGAGGCTTACCATGCTGATCAAACCTTCAGATCGCTACCCCTTCCTGCTTCTCCACGTGGGAACCAAGAATGACCTTGAGCGGGTTACTGTGGATTATGTAGCACTGGGAAGAAGGACCCAAGAATTCGGAGCGCAAGTGGTGTTCTCGTCCATCCTCCCTGGTGCAAGGAAAGGACTGGGCAGGGATCGTCGAATTGAGGAAGTAAATGCGTGGTTGCACAGGTGGTGTCGCAGAGAGGGCTTTGGTTTCTTCGACCATGGGACTCTGTTCCGGGCACAAGGATTGTTAGGAAGAGATGGGATCCACCTAACGAAGAGAGGAAGGAGCATCTTTGCGGGCAGACTTGCAAACCTAGTGAGGAGGGCTTTAAACTAGGTTCATTGGGGGACAGTGACCAACACCCTGAGGGGAGTGGGAAAGTCGGATACCAGGAAGGAATGCAAAGAGGAACGAGCAAGAAAGGAGGACCCCTGATTCAAATGGAGAAGATGGGACGATCAACTGGTTATCTGAGGTGTTTGTACACTAATGCAAGAAGCCTGGGCAACAAACAGTCCAAGAAATATGATTTAATTGGGATAACGGAGACTTGGTGGGATGACTCGCGTGACTGGAGCGCTGTCATGGAAGGGTATAGACTATTCAGGAAAAACAGGCAGGGGAGAAAAGGAGGAGGAGTTGCACTATACATAAGAGAGCACTATGATTGCTCTGAACTCCAGTACATAGAGGGAGAAAAACCTGTTGAGACTCTATGGGTTAAGTTTAGAGGTGCAAACAACAGCAGTGATGTTGTGGTTGGTGTCTACTACAGGCCACCGAATCAGGTGGATGAGGCTTTCTTCGGACAACTGAGAGAAGCTTCCAGATCGCAGGCCCTGGTTCTTGTGGGGGACTTTAATCACCCTGACATCTGGTGGGAAACCAATACGGCAGTACACAGGTAATCCAGGAAGTTTTTGGAGAATGTTGGGGATAACTTCTTGGTACAAGTGATGAAGGATCCAACCAGGGGCCGTGCGCAGCTTGACCTTCTGCTCACAAACAGAGAGAAACTCATAGGGGAAGTAGAGGTGGATGGCAACCTGGGAAGCAGTGATCATGAGATGGTAGATTTCAGGATCCTGACCAAAGGAAGAAAAGAGAGTAGTAAAATACACACCTTGGACTTCAGAAAAGCAGATTTTGACTCCCTCAGAGACCTGATGGGCAGAATCCCCTGGGATGCTAACATGAAGGGGAAAGGAGTCCAGGACAGCTGGCAGTATTTTAAAGAAGCCTTATTGAAGGCACAGAAAGAAACCATCTCGATGTGTAGCAAGAGAGGCAAACGTGGTAGGAGACCGGATTGGCTTACAGGGGAAATCCTTGGTGAACTTAAGCACAAAAAGGGAGCTTACAAAAAGTGGAAACTTGGACAAATGACCAGGGAGGGGTTTAAATGTATAGCTCGAGAATGCCGGGGGGTTATCAGGAAGGCGAAAGCCCAAATGGAATTGCAACTGGCTAAGGATGTGAAGGATAACAAGAAAGGTTTCTACAGGCATGTTAACAAGAAGAAGGTGATCAGAGAGGGTGTGCGGCCCCTACTGGATGAAGGAGGTAACCTAGTGACAGAAGATATGGGGAAAGCTGAAGTACTCAATGCTTTCTTTGCCTCTGTCTTCACGGACAAGGTGGACTCCCGGACTAATGTGCTAAGTGACGCAAGATGGGATGAAGATGGACAGCCCTTAGTGGGTAAAGAACAGGTTAGGAACTATTTAGAAAAGCTAAACGTATACAAATCCATGGGTCCGGACTTAATGCATCCAAGAGTACGGAGGGAGTTGGCAAATGTCATTGAGGAGCCTTTGGCCATTATCTTTGAAAAGTCATAGAGATCGGGAGAGATCCCGGATGATAGGAAAAAGGCAAATGTAGTGCCCATCTTCAAAAAAGGCAAGAAGGACGATCCAGGGAACTATAGGCCGGTTAGTCTTACCTCAGTTCCTGGTAAAATCATGGAAGGGATCCTTAAGGAATCCATCCTGAGGCACTTGGAGGAGAGGAAAGTGATTAGGAATAGTCAGCATGGATTCACAAAGGGCAAGTCATGCCTGACCAATCTGATTAGCTTCTATGATGAGGTAACTGGCTCTGTGGATATGGGAAAGTCAGTGGATGTGATATACCTTGACTTTAGCAAGGCTTTTGATACGGTCTCCCACGATATTCTTGCCAGCGAGTTAAGGGAATATGGACTGGATAAATGGACGGTAAGATGGATAGAAAGCTGGCTAGAAGGCCGGGCCCAGCGGGTAGTGATCAACGGCTCGATGGCAGGATGGCGGTCAATTTCTAGCGGAGCGCCCCAAGGTTCGGTTCTGGGAGCGGTTTTGTTCAATATCTTTATTAATGACCTGGATGAGGGGATGGATTGCACCCTCAGCAAGTTTGCAGATGACAC
Organism: Pelochelys cantorii; assembly: GCA_032595735.1. NCBI lineage: Eukaryota > Metazoa > Chordata > Testudines > Trionychidae > Pelochelys > Pelochelys cantorii. The sequence continues at coordinate 40,286,955 of CM064330.1, forward strand.
TAAGCTAGGGGGAGAGGTAGATACGCTGGAGGGCAGGGGTAGAGTCCAGAGTGACTTAGACAAATTGGAGGATTGGGCCACAAGAAATCTGATGAGGTTCAACAAGGACACGTGCAGAGTCCTGAATTTGGGATGGAAGAATCCCAAGCATTGTTACAGGCTGGGGACCAACCAGCTAAGTTGTGGTTCTACAGAAAAGGACCTGGGGGTTACAGCGGATGAGAAGCTGGATATCAGTCAACAGTGTGCCCTTATAGCCAAGAAGGCTAATGGCATATTAGATTGCATTAAGAGGAGCATTGCCAGCAGATCCAGAGATGTCATTATTCGGCTCTGGTGAGGCCACATCTGGAGTATTGTGTCCAGTTCCGGGCCCCCCACTACAAAAACGATGTGGATGCATTGGAGAGGGTCCAGCGGAGGGCAACCAAAATGATTAGGGGGCTGGAACATACGACCTATGAGAAGAGGCTGAGGGAGTTGGGTCTGTTTTATCTGCAGAAGCGAAGAGTGAGGGGGGATTTGATAGCAGCCTTCAACTTCCTGCAGGGAGGTTCCAAAGAGGATGGAGAGAGGCTGTTCTCAGTAGTGACGGATAGCAGAACAAGGAGCAATGGTCTTAAGTTGTGGTGGGAGAGGTCCAGGTTGGATATTAGGAAAAACTATTTCACTAGGAGAGTGGTGAAACACTGGAATGGGTTACCTAGGGAAGTAGTGGAGTCTCCATCCCTAGAGGTATTTAAGTCTCGGCTTGACAAAGCCCTGACTGGGTTGATCTAATTGGGATTGGTCCTGCCTAGAGCAGGGGGCTGGACTTGATGACCTCCTGAGGTTTCTTTCAGCTCTATGGTTCTATGATTCTATGATACTACAGAGTCTGTTCCTGGATCGGGAGACCAGGACTATAACAAGATTTTACACCATACTGTAGACTAGCCTATGATAAGTATGGCTCATTAGGCTGTGACCCTTGCCACTATAAAAGGAAGAGACCATCTGGAGAGTCATAGTGAGCCTCTAAGGCTGAATACTATCTGCCAGAAATGCAGGACCCATGGGCATAGGCAGAGCTCTGCTACAGTAGATGCTACTGAGCGACTATGCATATGTGTCTTCTGACAATAGACACAGCTCAGCCAGTGCCCTCTCAGCTGGACAAAGACTACTCTATTGTACACCAGGGGTGGGCAATAATTTTTTACTGGGGGCCTCTTCAGAAATTTTTGAAGTGGCCCTGAGCTGCCCATGAAGGGGTGGGGCCTCGGGTGAAAGGGGTGGGGCCAGGACACTTCTGTGCTTCCCTACCCACAGACCCTGATTGGACTAGGGGTGGAGGAGTGGGCGCTCTAAGTACCTGTGCCCCTGGTGGAGGAAGGAGACTTCATCTGCTCCCCCTTGCTGCTCGCAGGTCAATCATGGCCTGAGGAAGGGGAGCATGCAAAGTCTCTCTCTCCCTTCCCCTGCCATGGAAGAGAGCATTGCACTTAGAGTCAACTGCCAGTTGAGCAGCAGCTGGTGGTTGACTTTAAGTGCTGGCCCCTTGCAGGGTGAGAGGGGACTTCACATGCTCCCCTGCCCCCAAGCCAATCAGGGCTTGGCGGCGGGGGGAGTGCGTGAAGTCTCCTCCCACCCTGCCCCCATCCTGCAAGGAGCATGCGGTGCTTAGAAGCGCCACACCCCTCATAGGGCAGAAGGAGACTTTGTGTGCTACCCCAACCCCAGGCCAATCAGGGGTGCCGCTCACTCCTGGCAGGGCAGGAGGACACTTCACACATTTTCCCCTGCCCCCAAGCCCTGATTGGCCTGGGGGCAGGAGGAGCACCAGGGCCTCTGCAGGCCAAATCAACTCACTTGGCAGGCCGGATCCGGCCCATGGAGGCCCTTTTGCCCACTCTTATACACAGGTACAAATAAATTACACATCATTCCTGAAGTATTAGGTTGCCAACTTCTGACCTTACCTAGATCCACACATTACTTTGAACACAAAGTTTGATCACTATCTATCAGGCTGTCAATTTAGATCCTGTCCTGAATCTAGGTCAGTATTTTCATGTTATCTGTGGGGGGGGAGGTTTTGATACCGAGAGATTTCTGCATGAGGTGTTCTGTTATGAATCCTCTGGAATGTGCTTATGGCCTATGCCTAGTACCTCTTAGGTAGGAGTGTTTCTGTAATATCAGCCCTGTTCTTGCCAACTTCTGAGAGCGAGGGCCTGCCTCTTGCTCACAGCTTCACTTTGTTTTATATTCGCAAAGTCTTGACCATTGCTGTCTGGATCTCATGCCTCACACCAGGTCTGTTATACCTGAGCTTATGTTTCAGACCTTTGTCTTACTGCATCAGCTTTTATCAAGTCTGGCCTTAAAAACCTCTCAGGATGGAGATTCTACCATCTCCCTAGGCAACCCACTCCAGTACTTCACTACCCTCCAAGTGAAATTGCTTTTCCTAATATCCAACCTAGACCTCCCCCACTGCAATTTGAGACTCTTAGTGCTTGTTCTGTCATCTGCTATCATGTTGTATCTGTATGTTTTAAGGTGCTACTGGTGATTCTTGTAATTACAGACTAGAGAGCCTTACTAGGTAAGATAAATTGGTTGAAACTACCAAAATATCATTATAAAATACCTAACTGAACATTAAACCAGAATGAGTTCATTAAAAGAAGTCTTTCACCTACTAGAATTTTTTTAAATTGTGTCTATAAAATATTGGTTAAAGTGAACCAGTTGATGGGTTTGTTTTGAAAAACCCTGAGTGTCTCATCTATCTTCACAAATTTTTCATACATTTCATTTTCCCAGGTTTTTTTTATAAACAACTAGCGTATTTACCAGGCATTGCTTGGGTCCTTCACTCAATTAATGTTTGTGTTTCTTCATTAAAATCATAGCTCTGGGGTGGGGCTGGGGATGAGGGGTTCAGTACACAGGCTGCCCAGGGAGGAAAGGACAACCCCAGCCCTCTCTCACTGCAGAAGCTTGGGCCAGGTGAGACATGCCTGCCCCTGGCCATTGCAGCTGCAGTGGGCATAGCCAGTGTAGGGGTACATGTTCCCTGGCTAGGGACATATACCAGACAGACACTCAGACAGACAAACTCTCTGAAATATATAGTAGATAGCTATCCCTTTCTCCACCCCTGTGTCCTGTTGGCCCAATGGGCTAATAGCTGTCCTGGTCCCCATATCTGGCCCCCATATCTGGCCCCTTGCTGCCCCCTGTAGTAAAGTATAACTGCCTCCCCCTTTCCATTTTATGAGAGAAAATCCAATTCCAAACAAACCTCACTGTTCTGGAACAACCGAACCTGACCTTGCTTTAAGTTATGTTAAGAGGAAGCTGCATACCAAATTTGGTGGCCCTAGCTCTTACCATTTAGGAGGAGTTCTTGAACAAACAGACTCACAGATGGACGGACAGACAATAAAACAGAGAGATGTGCATTTCTAAAATACATCATAATATTTACCTTTAAAGCCATAGTGGATAATCCCTTTGCTATTCAGAAGAGAAGGAGAATGTGTCTTTATTTTTTCAAAATGACCCATCAGGGCACTAATGGTATGTCTACACTACATGACTCCGTCGACGGAGCCATGTAGATTACCTTTGTAGACATAGGAAAATGCAGCATTTAAATTAAAATGGCTGCCGCGCTGTGCCGATCAGCTGTTTGTCAGCACAGTGCTGTAGTCTAGACGCTCCACCGTCAACATCAAAGGCATTTGTCGACCTCCCCAGTATGCCTCGTGGGATGCCGCTGCATTTTCCTATGTCTACAAACATAATATACATGGCTCCGTCGACGGAGTCATGTAATGTAGACATACCCTAATTGAGAACAAACACCTTATCAGTTACCAAGTATCAAATAATGTAATACTAGCTCATAAAAACAGGGGGAAGGTAAAGTGTTGCTGCCGTGTTAATTAGATCAAGACTTCATTTTTGTTGTGTTCTGTTCAAACTGTTTTCAGTCTTACTAGTTTTATTGATCTTTTAAGCTATTAGCATAGGTCACTTTAGGCGAGTCTGATGCAGGTCAGGATGAATCCAATAGAGGGATATATGGATTTTTAGATTAACTGTATTGTCATACATATTGTCATATCAATAATCTCTATATTTCGTGTTTAAATTAGGGATGTCAATGTCTAAACAACTACACGATTAACCAATACCCCGGTCTTATCAGTTAATCTTGTCAGCCACACGTATCAGAGGCAGCAAGGGGGAGATGTGGGAGCTGATGGCCCTCACATCCCCTCATTGTTGCCTCTGATAGAGAAGCAGCAGCACGGGGAGTGAAGGGGGCAGGCAGGAGCTGCTACACATGGGAACCTGTTTTTTGTGCTAGCTGGCACTGCAAACCTGTCCTTCTCCTTCCCCCGCTTCCCTCCCACGGCCACCCCAACCCATTCATGCACCCTGGGCCCCGGGAGCGTGGCACTGCCCCGGCCCGGTCCGGCAGCCCCACGTGGCACCCCCTACAATGGGGCACCCCGGGCGGTAGCCCAGTCAGCCCGTAGCTTGGGCCGGCTCTGCTCCCCCCATATGTTGCCTCCAACAGAAGCAGCGAGGGGGAAGGCAGGATCCAGTGCTGGGGGGGGACCAACTCAAAAGTGGCTCCCCCAGCACCAGTTCCGTAGTGCCACCTGTGTTTCTCCCCCTACTCCCACCTCCCTGCTGCTGCCTCAATCAGAGGCAGCAGTGGCAGGGTGGGTGCAGAGAAGGCTGCTGCAACAGAGCCTCTGTCCTCTTTGGGCTCAGGCTTACCACAGACAGAGAGCAGGCTGCTCCTTTCTGGAACAGCCTCTGTCCGCAGAGAGCTCAGGCCCCCTGCTGTATCAGAGGCAGCAGCGCGGGGCGACAGGCAGCTGGTCTACGCTGGGAGCTGTTTCTTAAACTGGCTCCCCTGACAGAGAGGCAGCAGTGCAGTGTGGCAGGGGGTTCCCTGGGAGTGGGGCCAGGAGCGGTCCTGCCCCTGGAGATTATCGAATAGTTGTGTAACTGCTAAAATTTCATGTGACTACATGACTATTCAATTACATACTATCTAGCATCCCTACTCTAAATCCCAATGTATTTCTGCCTTTTCCTATATGAGGCTCAGTGAGCAGCCTCTTGAAATTATTTGATCAGAGTGATTTGGGGTCTCTCCTTGAATTCTCCTTGAATTCTGGTCAAAGAATATGTGCAGTAATATCCTTTTCTCCTTTTCTGCCATTCAGTCAGCAGGCAGAATGTTGTGGGTGGCATGATGTCCCTTTAAAAAACCAAGGGGAAAATACTGAACTCACAAGGTACTCTGGGGATCAAGGAATGACAACTGATGCGGGAAGCTGTGAAAGAGATCTGAAAAGTGTGTAGAGACAGCAGCACCACTTCCTTGAGGAGAGAAGGTTAATGGGAAGCAGGTTGAAGTATGTGGTGAACACACTGTGTGGAAGGTGAAAGTAAACTGAAGGGAAAAGGAAGGAGGAAAAAAAGAAACAAATAGAAATAGGGGGAAATGTTTCACAGAAAGAAAAACAAGCGATCTCCACTAGGAAAGATAAGCTGCTTCTGTTTCTCTCTCTCTGCACTGAGGATCAGAGTAGGGTCTGAAACTGCAGCTTGATTTATCTTTTTTTTAATTATGAAAACAGAAAAGTATAAACTAAGTGCTGTGACGTGCTGAGCATATGCCTGCTCAGCAACTGCAGTTTCCTTTGAGCCCCGTGATGGGAGCCATACATATTTGGCACCTTTCAGGATCTGGCCTTCTATTTTACACACTGAATAATTCATTACCTCTTAGACAACAGTTAGTTCTGGGGAGCAGTAAACACACTGGGTGCTGAGTGCTCAGGTGGCAGAATATGGTGTGTGGCCAAGATTCGCAACCAAAATATAAAATATTAGAATTCAATTTTTCAAACTTCAGTGCCTAAAATTAGGAACCTAAATTCATATGCAGGCAACTAATTATAGATTGAAATGCCTAACTTTTCCAGGTCACTTTAGTTACAATAAACTCCATTCCATGTCAAAGGGACTGTATGGCACATCAGATTAATAGAATATGAAGCCTATTACTTCTGGGTTGCTCTGGCATAGTAAATCCATACCAGTTGTTTGGTGGTCCCAGTCCAGTTATTAATGCACACATGACTGTCTGCTGTTAGCACTAATTGGCACCTTTGGTGCCACTCTTAATAGGGAGGCCAAGGACTGAATCCCCATAGAGACTGGCATACATTTCCACCCCGCTATGTAACAGCTAAGATACGTTGGCTGCTTATTTTGCCCATGTTGTATCTATTCTAAAGAGGATTTCAGTCTCCTGAGTTCACAGTCTGGCACCTTTCATGAATATTAAATTTAGCTGAAAAAATGGGAAGGATGCAATCATCTCCCTCAGGTCTTTCTCTGGTAAATAACCTCCAGCCGCTGTAGGAGTGCCATGTCATAAAAGTAATTAAGTGTTCTGCAAAAGAAATGAAATTCACCAAAATATAAACTGGATAGCCACAAACTCTACCCTCACTACTAGGTGTGCTGCATCACAAATTATCAGAAATTGTTAACCATATAGTCAATGATTTAATATTTTAAGAGATTTCTTTTCAGCCTTCTTTGTACACTTTACAGTACATTGATTAGGAAAACTGTGAAAGAACTGCCAGGGAGATCCATTAAAAATGTGTGTCTACAAAAACATTTTGTTTAAGTACATTTTGTCCCAGCTTTTCCCATGCAGTGTATTGATTGGAGCGAGGCTTAAGGATAATCTTTTACTGTTTCAAATACATTAGGGTATTCATCTCACATGCATTGTTTTGAAAATGCAATCGTGTGCATTGTGTAATTGGTTTAAAATGTTAAGGTATAAAATTTCAGTTTAAATTATGCAGCAGCAGTTATGGAGATTAAAAGTTACTTTTTGTCAGCCTGGATGCTAGAAACACTGACCATAGGTGCTGACTTTGGCTTGCCAGTGGGTGCTCCTCTCTGTCCCCTTCCCCTCAGTGAGTCATGGCCAGGGCCTCAGGGGAAGAGAATGAATGGAAGTGGTGCCTGATGGGTGAGTGCAGACAGAGCAGAAGGTAGGACCCCAGTTCAGGCACTGGGACCAACAAAAGAGCAAGCCGACCCTGCAGCACCCCTTGGGGGTTTTTTGGTGTTTGCTTCAGCTCTGGAGCACTCACTGAGTTGGTGCCTACGAAACTGACTTAATTTTACTATTTTCCACAAAAACTTCCTTAAAGAATATAGTTACACTTTTTCTGTAACCTGCCTATATTGAAATGCACACTTCCAAAGTAGATGCTATAGTTCTACATCCTGTCCTTTCCTGTCTCATTTTTACTTTTGCTTTTGAACTACTGTCAGGGCAAAACTGATGTAATTCTTTGATCTACCTCATAAGAGTCTTTCAGTGTACTGGTTATGACAATAACCTATGTGCCAGCTCAGTAGTGTTGAGTTTTTCCTCAATGTCTTTGTTACATTTGACAAAGATCATGGAGAACGTGTGTTAGCTCAGAATGGCTTTTTATATAGCCTTGAAATATCTGATGCCCTCAAAAGTTTGAAACCTAGTTAAATAGTGCAAGACATAGTATTAGGGCAAGCAAATTACTATGGTATGTTTAGTAATTATCTTAATTGCTTGAAATATTTTTTTCTACTTAGAGTAAGGATGTAGTATTTGATTGGCATTGTCCAAACAAACTGGAAAACTGCCTGTTTAAAAGAAACTGTGATGCCTGCATGTACAAAATAACATTACTAGGACTATTGTATTTTGAGAATGGTAATGGAGGCAACACACATGGCCACAGATGCATGTGGCCTTAAACTACATTCAATCTTGCCATGGGAAGACTGGTGCTGGGTAACCATGCAGGTGTTAAGTGTTTACAATTTAAAAAGCAATAAGCAAGGCAAAAGACCATAAGGAAGCCACATGCAACATGTATGTGATTTGGTGCTGTGTGGCTGCCAACTTATTCTTCTCTGGTAGCAGAAGAAAGGCCAAAGAGGGAAGTGAATAGCTAAGCACCTTACTCATATGCTGAGGATCATGCTTACCTCTCTTCAGTCTTCTGGTTTTTATTAATGATTATTATGTTAGTACATCCTATAGGCCTTAACTGAGATCTGGGCTATTATTTGTTCATACCCCACCTCACTTGTACCTTGTGCTCCCGATAGTAAGGGGCAGGATACAAAGGGAGTTCACATTTCCTTCCACTCTACACAAAAAGCTATGTCTAACACACAACCTTACTTGCGTTAGGTGCCACTCTCTCAAGCTAGAGCATGACAACCTTGTCCTCCCAGCTTTGCACTATGTAAAGCTATGAAGGAATAAAGGCATTTATTGAACAATTATAGATTGTTCAACTACTAGTTCACGTAATGGAAACTGAGTAGTGACACAGGTTAAATAATAAGTAAACTACACAATTACTGCAAATTACTGTATAATGAGTCTACTGCAGCATCCTCTATTATGTAATTGAACCCTCACTATAGGGTTATTGTGTTATAAATTTGAAATACAGCCAAAGGTCACCCTGTCCTAAAACCACTCACCAAGATTAGTGATGGTCCGTCACAATGGTGATGTAATTTGCTCAGCAGAGGAAAGGAGTATCACAGGTCGATGATAAGATTCCTTGGTGTCCATATGGCAGTGGTATAAGCTAAAGACATCTTCCTGCAGATATAACTCTCTCTGGGGCCCAGTGACTACCAATCAAATGGTCAATCAGTTCCCTCTCAGCCTCATGCAATGTGGCCACACTCTGCTCAGGCATAGTGGAGAATCATATCCTAGGTTCAAACCACCCACCCACCCACACCCACACACAGAATAAGGACATAGACTACTATAGCTCAACTATATTTGGACTGGAGTCAGTATTGACTGACTAGAAGCAATACGCAACTGGCAACTATTCCTCACAGTGTGGATGATCATTGGACCAAAAGTATGGCAGCAAAGGGTGCTTCATTTTTTAAAAAGGGCATGTCTGTTAATCTAGAATCCTGCACTCTAGCAATGAGGGATTCTACAATTAATTACATGTGGGCAGCTAAGTACCAGAGCTTTTCAGTTAATGAAGCATTCCGTGGTAATGGGTTATTGCAGGCACACCACTACCCTTAGAAGTTCAAAGCAGCAGCAGGTGATTCCTATACAGTGTTTCTCTGGTTTCAGTTTTGTTATTTGCAGTTCTTAAATATTAACCGGCTGTGTGTGAACAGCTACTACCTGCAGAGCTGACAGCCAGTCACTTAGATTGTTGGCAAGCATGTTTTGAGCAATGGGTACTACCTTTTGTGCTCCGCTTATTGTGAGTGAGACTGAATTTTAAAAAGATAGGGCACTAATGGGGCAGATTCAGAAGATCTGTCATAGAAGGTTGGCAGACTTGTGCCTTGCTCATGCTGATCCTTTTTCTCAGGCTGAAAAGCTTGTTTGACAGCAATACCCCGATAAGGCAGCATACAGCAAGGAACTGATGAATAACTTTTCTGAAAGTAGCAATCTAGTTGCAAAACTGCACGTCCACATAAAATCCCTCCCTGCAGAAAGAAGGTTAATTTAGCCAACACAGGGTCTCCACTGTTAAGACATTGCTGGGGTTGACCAAGGACTGAGCTATTTTTTTAGAAGGCCTGATAAAGGAATGATATGCATAGTTGCTTGTGATGTTGAAATATATCTACTGGTGTGGAGGAACTTTTATAATCCACAACATACAGTGGATTTGATCAAGACTGTGGTGCTTCAGCAGACATAATTTCCTCCATAGGAAATCAGCAAGCTTCATTTGTGAGGCAAATGTTCATTGAATACCCCCAACCCCTCACTGTTCATTCATAAACTCACAAATGTGTATTATGAACCTTGATTTTTTTATGAGCTCCATTAATCCAAATCACCATGTTATCTAAAAATGTCTATACAGCCTCAGCCTAAGAATTTTCTTCACTGCTTCTCTAAGATTGCTTACTTCAGATCAATTGTGCTATGACCTCTGTCCTGACAATGTCTGCAAGACAAAAAATAGTATGCAGCATTGTTGTATCTTCCCCAGGCTTGAAGAGCTTCGTTGTATCTTTCACCAACAGAAGCTGGTCCTGACAACCACAGTGTATTTGATCTAATAAACAGTATGCTGTCTGTGAGTGCTGTCACCAAAAGAAATGATTATATATTAGATTTCACACACCCACTTAGGATAATGGGATGCTTATAAAATACAGACCAAAAATGGTCACCCTGAAAAGGTGAGGATATATCAATCATTTTAATCCTTACAAAAATGTTATAGTTGTTTGAGGGGTTTTTTTAAACTGTCTTAAAAAGCCAGGAAATAATAATCTAACACTAAACTAGCATGAAATCCAAGTATTTGAAAGCATGTAAATTCACAATTATGGAGACTAAGATACCTTCATTTTGTGGGTCATTAGAAACAAATACCTTCACAGCTGCATATTCACATGTGGGATTTTAAGCATTCATGGCTAGACAGAAAATATTCCGTTCTTAAACTTTCCAGCCTTTTAAAGATTTTCATAACTGTCCGTCTGACTTCCTTGTGCAAGAAATTGATATGGAATTCTCCAAAGAACATATTCTCAAGATTGCTTTATTTCTACTGAATTTGAAATCCTCTGGTAACAGCCTTCTTTTTCAGTATCTAGTTAGCCCTGTTTGCATTGTTCCAGGGGAATCTATAGTCACATGGGGAAAATAAGCATAAAAATAAAGTGTAATCAAAGTTCTGAAAGGGTTCTCTTTTAGATGTGGATGAAGAGTCACAATAGCTTTTCTTTCATACTATGTTCCCCCATATAGTACTTAACTTGAATTTCTGAATATCTTTATGGAGAGCTTTTCAAAACCATGCATTGATTTGGGGCACTGCAATTGAGTGCCCAACTCAAAAAAAAAAACCTGCAGCTGATTTTCAGAGGTGCTGAGTTTTTCCAGTTCTCATTGACTGACATCAGTCACAGCCATGGATGCTCAACATCTCTGATAAGTGATAAGGTTAGATTTCTAAAGTAGGGTACCAAAAATTGAGTTTCTCCAGATTAATAGACTTTTTTTTAAAGATAGCCATAAAGTTTTACAAATGCAAACTTGTAGGAATTTTTTTTTTTTTTTTTTTTTGCATTGCCAGAACAACAAAATGTAGCTCTGCTGCTTATAACTCAAGAACTTTTACTACATTTTAGGGCCAGAGGAGCCAGGTTTACATAGTACCATAAACCAAACCTTTATCAGTTTAATTTCTGAAGCATTTTTGACCTGTTTGAGTTAAAGAATATCACCTAAGTATTTAAGAACATTTATTTTAGAAAGGAGTTCACTAATTCATATCACCTTAATTCATTAAATTAGTAATACAAAGCAGCTTTCTAGAAGACATCATAGCTTTAATGAGTCACATAAATATAATGTCTTGCTATAAGGTCTAATTTGCTGGTACTTACTGTTCTGATCTGTTGGTGTTCTCTAAAATATAACAGAATGATGGGTACTTCAAAAACATTAAAATATTGTCTTAAAAGTGTTGGAATCACAGCATGTGCTTCTGTACCCCATCTGGTTAACTTTGATGTTTTAAATGAAGTCCTCAAAGAGACCCAGTTTGAATCTTTTTAAAGCATTGTGTTACATTCTTGGAACTAACTAGAAAATAGCTACTGCTCCTTTTCTTGAATTCAAATATTAGCTGACATTTGACTGTATCAATACCAAGTCATCTAGTCTTCAGTTTTGTAAACTTATTGCAGCTAACACATTACCATCCCTTTTGTTGAGGATAGCGTAACATGTCCATAATAATGCAAATATCCAACTTCAGAGGGCTATAGCCGAGAACCTGTCTATGTAGTGTTAGTATGCACTATCTGGAGTGTAAACTCTAGTACACTCCAATGAGTCATGTATTAACTGGCTATGTGGATGCTGCTGATGCATATTAAAAGTTCTGCACATAAAGCGAACTTTCAGTGTGCACTAGTAGGATCCACACAGGATAGTTAGTGTGTAACAAGCTGGACATAATACAAATTACAGCCCAGCAGTATACTCTGTGAATGAGCCCACAGTAAGATAAAATAGTGTGTAGCTAAACTTTGGCAAGCCCAGATGTAGGCTTAGGGGACATGTAATGGGGTGGTATCCACTTCTTACAAGCACCCCATTCTGATCAGTTGTTCAGTGACTCAGCTCTCTGGTTGAGTCACACACAGTCTGTAAGTCCTTCTCAGGGCATCTCCATTGGTGTCTCTCCAGCCCTCGCTGAGGTCAGTCTTTGAGTAGTCCCAGCATTGGTATGGGCCATACCCTCAGGGCTTCCTCCCTGGAGACACTACCTTCCTGCAGCCCTTCCAAGGCTCAATCCTTACTTCAGCAGCCAGCCAGCTTTCACACCCACAGCAAACTCTTTTAAACTCAATCCTATCAGTCAGCCAAGAGCTCATTGTTAGCTCCCTGAGTGCCAACCCTCACTAAACTGACAATGGTTTTGTTGCTCTTTCTGTTCTCTCTTTTCCAGCTCCAGAAAGTAACTGACCACTATTCTTTTCCACGGTTCCTTTTAATATGGCCCTGCTGAGCCCTGATTAGCTGCTCCCTGCAGCCTCTCTCATTGTTCTTTCCCACAACCACTCTAGGCTGCTTGGAGGACTTCTCTTCTTTCCCCTCAGGGCAAGGTGTAGCAGGATACTGAAGTCTCCAGCAAGGGTGTTTCTGGGTCTACTCCACCCTGTCACTGTACACTTTTACAAAATATAAAATGATCTGCTGCATGGACTATTATGAGGTTCAGTGAAAACAAACGTGAGTTCCTTTGCAAAGCCATTTAATCAGACTACCTCTGCAGGGCCCAAGAAGATCTTCTCCCTCAAATTCCACATGGGGAGAGATTTTATTTACATACTATGGGTATGTCTAGACTACATCCCTTTTTCGGTAAAGGGATGTAAATTAGGCACATCGATATTACAAATGAAGTCAGGATTTGAATTTCCTGTGCTTCATTTGCATAATGGCAGCTGCCGCTTTTTTTTTTAAACACGGCTTTTTTGAAAAAAAAAAACCCCGGCAGTTTAGACGCAGACCTTTTGAAAATAAAACCCTTTTTCGAAAGATCCTGTAAACCTCATTTTTTTGAGTACAGGATCTTTTGAAAAAGGGTTTTATTTTTGAAAGATCCCCGCCTAAACTGCCATGTTTTTTTTGAAAAAGCTCTGTTTCAGAAAAAAGCGGCGGCTGCCATTATGCAAATGAAGTGCCGGAAATTCAAATCCCGGCTTCATTTGCAATATCGACGTGCTTAATTTACATCCCTTTCTCGAGAAAGGGATGTAGTCTAGATATAGCCTCTGAGACTAACAGGAAATGTATCTAGAACAGAGATAAGATGGTTAAAATAATATGTCTTAGTGGATATTGCCTCACGCGCTTTGTCTTGCTAATATCCTGGGACTAACACAGCTACAGAAACACTAGGGCTGTGTCTAAACTACATCCCTTTTTTTGATAAAGGGATGTAGATTAGGCACATCAATATTGCAAATGAAGCCAGGATTTAAATATCCTGCACTTCATTTGCATAATGGTGGCTGCCGCTTTTTCGAAACGGAGCTTTTCCGAAAAGAAACAGCAGTTTAGACGTGGCATTTTTGACAGAAATGCCTGGTTTTGAAAGATCCTGTACTCCTCTAAAAGGGTGTGTCTAGACTACAGGTTTTTTTGAAAAAGGTGGCCTTTTTTCAAAAAAAACTTCCCCTGCAGCTATACTGCTGCCGCATTCTTTCGACAGTAAATCGAAAGAATGCGGCAGTTTTTTTGACCACGGAAAACCTCGTTTTCGAAAAAAGGCGCTATGTAATGCAAACTGTGCTTTTTCGAAAGAGAGCATCCAGATTGCCTGGGTGCTCTCTTTTGAAAAAGCGGCTTGCTTTTTCGAAAGTACTGGTTGTAGTCTAGACGCTCTTTTTTGAAAGAGACTTGCAGTCTAGATATAGCCAAAATGAGGAGCACAGGATCTTTCGAAACCAGGCATTTCTGTGGAAAATGTCCCATCTAAACTGCCAGGGGTTTTTTTCGAAAATGCCCCGTTTTGGGAAAAAAGCGGCAGCCGCCATTATGCAAATGAAGCACGGGATATTTAAATCCCAGCTTCATTTGCAATATTGACGTGCCTAATCTACATCCATTTATCAAAAAAGGGATGTAGTTTAGACACAGTGTAAGGGGGAGAAAAGAGAGGATATTAAAGAGGGGCAAAATGCCAATTTTGTTAATGTTCTCAGGATTCAGGTCAACTAGTCATTCCAGACATATAACTGGCATTGGCAAGTCGGCTATGACAGCTATACCCTGGATCCTGGCTCAATTCTTCTGTCGCATCCATTTCTTTTGTTAGCCTTTATAAAACCACGGTACACCTACATCTTGAATGCTGCATACAGATGTGATCGCCTCATTTCGAAAAAGATATATTGGCATTGGAAATGGTTCAGGAAAGGGAAACAAAAATGATTAGGGGTTTGGAATGGGTCCCATATGAAGAGAGATTAAAAAGACACTTTTCAGCTTAGAAAAGAGGCGACTAAAGGGGGATAGCATAGCTCTATAAAATCATGGCTGATGTGGAAAAAGTGAATAAAGAAAAGTTATTTATTTATTCCCACAATATAGGAATGAGGGGTCACCAAATGAAATTAATAGACAGCAGGTTTTCAACAAACAAAAGGAAGTTTTTCTTCACTCAGTGCACAGTCAACCTGTGGAACTCCTTGCCAGAGGATGTTGTGAAGACTAGGACTTTAACAGGGCTCAAAAAGAGCTAGAGAGATTCATGGAGGTTAGGTCCATCAATGGCTATTAGCCAGAATGAGTAGGAATGGTGTCCCTAGCCTCTGTTTGTCAGAGGCTGGAAATAGATGACAGGAGAGGGATCACTTGATGATTACATGTTCTGTTTACTCCTTCTGGGGCATCTGGCATTGGCTCCTGTCAGAAGACAGGATACTGGGCTAGATGGACCTTTGATCTGACCCAGTGTGGCCATTCTTATGTTCTTTCTCATGCTGGACAGAGCTGGACGTGCCATCTTATTTCATTATGCTGCTGCCATGCAATGCAGCTGATCTCAGGATCAAATAGAAAGCTGGGAGAGACACATGACTGGAGGAAAATAGTGGGGGATGGAATGGCACACATAAGGGAAGGAAAGATAGGTCAGAGTCTTTAATGTCTCTAGCTGTTTTCCTCCCTGGTTCAGAAGGGTTGTCAGATGCTCCCAACTGATATGCCAAGGATTCTGTATATCACAATGAAAAAACCTTGGTAGCTGGACTCCTTTTTCCTTTAGCTGTAGAGTTTTAAGAAGAAACCTTCTTCCCCACCACCACCATTCTGCCAGTCATGTTAGATGACAATAAATACCCTCTTTTTGGAGAGGAGAAGACGTTAGTTTAGACTAGCTGGAACTGTTGCTGCTGTTAAAGTCAGATCCTGTTTGCTAGAAGACAAAACGAGATTAACTTAAACAAATGAGAGGGAAAAGAACAGCAGAGAAAATTCAGCTTCTGTCCCTGGTGCTGATGTTTGCAACCTCACTGCTTGAGAAACACAGGGACAGCACAGGATCTTATCAGCTACTTTGAGACCTGGCAAATTGCACCAGTATTGAGCCTATTTAGGCATTGCGTTTAACTGCCTCTCTGATCACAAGCTAACAATAATGTTGCAACAGGTACAATTGTGATTGGCTAAGCAAGACCTTTTTAAAAGAAGGCAAAGAAAACAGAACATAACATAAGAACAGCCATACTGGGTCAGATCAAAGGTCCATCTAGCCAAGTATCCTGTCTTCTGACAATAGCCAATGCCAGATGCCCCAGAGGGAGTAAACAGAACAGGGAATAAGAACATAAGAACGGCCGTACTGGGTCAGACCAAAGGTCCATCTAGCCCAGTAGCCTGTCTGCCGACAGTGGCCAGCACCAGGTGCCCCAGAGAGGGTGGACCGAAGACAATGATCAAGCGATTTGTCTCCTGCCATCCCTCTCCAGCCTCTGACAAACAGAGGCCAGGGACACCATTTCTATCCCCTGGCTAATAGCCTTTTATGGACCTAACCTCCATGAAATTATCTAGCTTCTCTTTAAACTCTGTTATAGTCCTAGCCTTCACAGCCTCCTCTGGCAAGGAGTTCCACAGGTTGACTACATGCTGTGTGAAGAACTTTCTTTTATTAGTTTTAAACCTGCTACCCGTTAACTTCATTTGGTGTCCTCTAGTTCTTCTATTTAGGGAACTTTTCTTTATTTGCCCTTTCCACACCACTCATGATTTTATATACCTCCATCATATCCCCCCTCAGTCTCCTCTTTTCTAAACTGAAAAGTCCCAGTCGTTTTAACCTCTCTTCATATGGGACCCATTCCAAACCCCTAATCATTTTAGTTGCCCTTTTCTGAACCCTTTCCAAGGCCAAAATACCTTTTTTGAGGTGAGGAGATCACATCTGTACACAGTATTCAAGATGTGGGCGTACCATAGTTTTATACAGGGGCAGTAAGATATTCTGGGTCTTATTTTCTATCCCTTTCTTAATAATTCCTAGCATCCTATTTGCCTTTTTGACTGCCGCTGCACACCGTGTGGAAGTTTTCAGGGAACTATCCACAATAGCGCCAAGATCTCTTTCCTGATTTGTCATAGCCAAATTAGCCCCCATCATACTGTACATATAGTTGGGGTTATTTTTTCCCAATGTGCATTACTTTACACTTATCCACATTAAATTTCATTTGCCATTTTGTTGCCCAATCACTCAGTTTGGCGAGATCTTTTTGGAGTCCCTCACAATCTTCTTCTGTCTTGACTATCCTAAACAGTTTGGTATCATCTGCAAACTTTACCACCTCACTGCTTACCCCTTTCTCCAGATCATTTATGAATAAGTTGAACAGGATTGGTCCCAGGACTGACCCTTGGGTGACATCACTAGTTACCCCTCTCCATTCTGAAAATTTACCATTTATTCCGATCCTTTGTTTCATCAAGCAATCCCTCTCCTGTCACCCATTCCAAGCCTCTGTCATTCCTACCCATCCTGGCTAATAGCCATTGATGGACCTAGCCTCATGAATTTATCTAGTTCTTTCTTGAACCCCCTTAAAGTCCTAGTCTTCACAACATCCTCTGGCAAGGAGTTCCACAGGTTGACTGAGTGCTGAGTGAAGAACTTCTTTTTGTTTGTTTTTAAACCTGCTGCCTATTAATTTCATTTGGTGATCCCTAGTTCTTATATTGTGGGAACAAGTAAATCACTTTTCCTTATTCATTTTTTCCACACCAGTTATCATTTTACGGACCTCTATCATATTCCTGCTTAGTCTCCAGGAACCCCACTGGTGGTTTAGCAGGCTTCTAATGTACTTACAAATATTTTTTTTATTTTTGGATAGCTGTTCTTCAAACTCCTTTTTTGTTTTTCTTATATTTTTACACTTAATTTGACAGTTTATGCGCCTTTCTATTTACCTCACTGGGATTTAACTTCCATTTTTTAAATGATGCCTTTTTATCTCTCACTGCTTCTTTTACTTGGCTTTTTTTATTCTCCTACTGTGTTTTTTTTAAATGTGGGGTATACATTTAAGTTGGGCCTCTATTATTGGTGTCTTTGCAAAATTTCCATGTCACTGTACTTTTTAATTTCTGTTAAACTAACCTCTTAATTTTTGTGTAGTTCCCTTTTCTGAAATTAAATGCCACTGTGTTAGGCTTCTGAGATGTTTTTCCAACCACAGGGATGTTAAATTTCATTACTATGTTCATGTCACTATTTCCAAGTGGTCCAGTTATATTTACACCGTGGATCATGTTACCCCAGAGTCTCAGTAACAAGCAGAATCTTTTGAATTAATTTAGAATAAGGGATCTGATTGATGTTAAATGCTCTGGTTGCCAGAAGGGAGGCCACTGACACCGTATCTGATCACCAGTGGTTTCTCCCCAAAAGAAACACACTTGGAGTCCAGATTAAAGTTCACTAATATATTGTAAGAATTGAAATTGACAAGTGCATGAACAAGAACCGACAAATCCAACCCCCACCCCAAAACAGAAGAGAAGAAAGACAGAAAGATCCCCAATACAGGTAAAATAGTAATAGAGATGCAGCCGTGTTAGTCTGGTCTAGCTGAAACAAAAGATAGGACTATGTAGCACTTTAAAGACTAACAAGATGGTTTATTAGGTGATGAGCTTTCATGGGCCAGACCCACTTGGTCTGGCCCACGAAAGCTCATCACCTAATAAACCATCTTGTTAGTCTTTAAAGTGCTACATAGTCCTACCTTTTGTTTCAATACAGGTAAGGTTTATACGTTACAAAAGTCTCTGTGTCGCTGATGGTGGTACTGGTGCTTGTGACCTTCTTCCTTTGGGCTCAGGTTAGCCCTCAGGGAGGAACCACAAGTGATCCCTCGCAGATGGATCGATTGCCCTAGGTGGAATCGTAGGCTGTTGCCACTGGAGCCAAGGCTGATGACGAATGGTGGTACAGTTCTGGTACAATTCTCGTTGGGCCTTCACCACAATGGAGTGTTTCAGGGACAATGACAATGGTATGGTCTGAGGCAGGTAGAGATCAAACACCTCTGCTTGGTGTATCCCAGATCACCAGTGCTGAGCCTTCACCACAGCGTGGTGTGGGAACCCACCATAGTTGTGAATGATCCCTATGCCTTTTCCTTCTGTGGTGCTGTCAGGCTGGAACGCTACTCTTGAAGGGTAACCATCACTGGATCCTGATTCTTGGATACAGGGAAGTGGGCCCTCAATGGCGTAGACGCTTCCTCTCTGACACACGCTGTCCTCACAGACACAGACGGAACACTGACCACACCCTCCCTTGGGGTGCAGTGCTTTTGTAGAACCTTTGGCGGGAAAACTTGTGTAGTGGTGTGCATAATTTTGGGCTGGGTGCAAAAGATCTGCGTGCCTGGTACAAGCCTCATCATGCCTTGTACACAGCTTTTGTGTGCCATGTGCATAAGTTGGTAATGAGCGCAAGGACTTCTGGCAGGAAACAAGTCCAGATCTTTCCACAGAGTTCTGATGGTAATCTCCATTTTGTTTTCCAGTTACTGATGACAATTGCCATTTTAAGTGTGCACCTTACCCAAATTCTGTACACAACAATTGCAGTATAACCATTATGAACAGAACAACATTATAACATTAGAGTCCCTCTAAAAACCAGATCCTGTGCTCTTCTGAGGACAAAATAAAAAATTGCCTCTGACCTTGTGGGTTCCAGAACCAGCTGTTCCAAGAAGCAATTATTTAAGGTATCAAGAAATTTTATCTCTGCATCTTGTCCTGAGGTGACATGTACTCAGTCAATACTGGGATAGTTGAAGTCCCCCACTATTACTGAGTTTTTTATTTGGATAGTCTCTCTAATCTCCCTTAGTATTTCATAGTCACTATCACTATCCTGGTCAGGTGGTTGATAATATATCCCTACTGCTATATTCTTATTATTGGCGCATGGAATTACTACCCATAGAGATTCTATTGAACATTTTGCTTCATTTAAGATTTTTACTTCATTTCATTCTACATTTTCTTTCACATATAGTTCCACTCCTCCACCAGCACAACCTGTTCTGTTAAGTGCCAGCAATCTTGTTCCATTTTGGTTTAGGTGGAGCCCATCCTTCCTATATATTCTCCCTCTTCCCCCCCCCCCCCCAAGTTTATCCAATTACTAATAAATCTAAACTCCTCCTCTCTATACCATCGTCTCATCCATGCATTGAGACTCTGAAGTTCTTCCAGCCTACCTAAGCTTGCACGTGAGAAAAAACAAAGTGGAGTAGGAAAATGACACATGAGGTAGTGGGTAACAGCAGGAACCAAAGTCTCCTGTTCCAAGTATTGTTTAGGATTTAGCTGAATCTGGTCGAGGTGGGACCCAAATGGTATCGCCTTTCTTTTGTCTGGTCTGGTTCAGGCATCTCTCAGGATCAGGACAATGAAGGCCCAATAGGGAATCCTGAAGTTTCAGGAGACGGTAGCAATGCTGATGAAGCTCACTTTTTTCTTGTCCATCCAGCTCTTAGCCCAGAATAGTCACTGGTTAATTTCTCCTCTGCAGTGGTTTTGAGTGGGGTTTTTTTGGTCTGTAAGATCTGTCAAAGGAAAGTGATGGGTGGAATAGCCTAGCCCCTCATTCATTTTGTCCACAATTTGCCTAATTTCTGACATTCCAAGTTGAGCTATTGATTTCTTGTTTACCAGGATGATCTCAACAGTCTTTGAACTATAGAAGTGGACCTTCTTGTTTGGATTAATTCAGTCTTTTTCTTTCATACCATTTCTCATCAGCACTTTGTTATAGTTGACTGGAACTTTTATCTTTCCCACAGTTAGGCTGACAATTGGAGTAAGCCTACTAGGCCCAAACTGTTGGAGATGTTTATATATTTAGTGATCGCATATGAAGGGACAGTACATCTATATATTATCAGTGATGTTTTGCTAACATTTTAACATGGCATTTTCCCAAAAAAATGGTCTGCCTCAGGAAGTGATGTGTGTGACATTCCTGAGAGAAAAGTGATTCACCCAAATGCACCAATTACATTCACTTCTTCTTGCTAAAAAACCATCAGTATTCATACAGTGAAATACAAGGAAGGAATAAAACTAACCTGTTAAAATAGTGAGACCACTTACATAGCTTACAACAATAATGGACTATACTAACTATGGTTTATTGGCTCTGTCCAAGGTAGTGGTATGGGGAAAAAATCTTAACATCTGGGGAAAAGGATGGAAGAGGGAAGGAATTTGCTTCCTCAAGCAAAAGCACCTAAAGAAAAGGATGAAAATCTGAAATGCTAGAAGGGAATTGTATGCAGTGTTGTTGTAGCTGTAGTGGTTCAGGATATTTGAGACAAGAAGAGTGAAATAATAACTTTTATTGCACCATCTTTCTGTTGATGAGGGAGACAAGTTCTGTGTAGCTCAAAAGCTTACCTCTTTCACCAACAGAAGAAGGGAACTGAGTTTGCAGATGAAAAAGTAGAAAATATCTGACTTGTCATCATACAAATAAATTCCTCATCCGTGGTAAAAGAAATAAAATGAATAGGCCACAAAAGGAAAACCAGAAAAATGGCACATACTCCACTGATTTTTTCTTATATCATGTGGGTCTTCATTTGAACAGGTCAGAAAATGGGGGGAGGGTTCCTACTGAAAAACAATCAAAACAGGCTAGCTACACTATAAACCTTACAGCAGTACAGCTGTTCTGCTATAATTGTCCCACTGTAAAGTCTTCTATGTAGCTCCTCTTTGCCAGCAAGAGATCTGTCTCCTCTCAACATAATTAGACTACCCCCAAAGAGCTGAAGTAACAATGTTGGTAGTAGAGCGTCCCATACTGATGTAGTATTGTCCACACCAGCAATTTTGTTCATTAAATTTATGTTGGCCAGGGTGGTGTTTTTTCACACCCTGTGACTGACTAAAGATTTACCTATAAAAGTGGTAGTGCAGATGAAGCCTGAAAGTCTTCAGTTTTAACAAATTCAGAGCATCTCCCATCAATATTTTGGTGGGCACACAAACACTTATGCTGGCAAAAGTTATGTAGCTCAGGGTGTGGCTTTTTTCAAACCCCTGAGTGACAAAAGTGTTGCCAACGTAAGTGCTGGTGTAGACATGGCCTTAGTGTTCAGCCTTCTCACAACCTCATAACATGCCTACCCATATGTGCTAATGTAAATAGGTCAATGGTAAATAGGTCAATGGAGGGATGATAGGGGTTACTATAGAGAACTTTCTGGGTGTCTGGCTGGGGAGTCTTGCCCACATGCTCAGGGTTTAGCTGATCGCCATATTTGGGGTCGGGAAGGAATTTTCCTCCAGGGTAGATTGGCAGAGGCCCTGGAGGTTTTTCGCCTTCCTCTGTAGCATGGGGTACAGATCACAGCTGGAGGATTCTCTGCATCTTGGGGTCTTCAAACTATTTGAAGGCTTCAATATCTGAGAGATAGGGGTGAGGATTATTCTAGGAGTGGGTGGGTGAAATTCTGCGGCCTGCATTGTGCGGGGGGTCAGACTAGATGATCATAATGGTCCCTTCTGACCTTAAAGTCTATGAGTCTATGAGTCTATGTTTCTTGTACTCTGACATTTGATACCAAGGGCCTTTAAAAGTGTCTGAAATGGGGAGGGATGGGAGTGCAGCACACAAGGAGCTTGGGGTGGGAGATAGGGACGGGATTAGAGGTATGCAAGGAATCCCTGATACATGCAATAAGCTCAGCCTGCAGAAGCTATGAAGTATGTGACTCCCAAGTTAAAGCCTACGATTGGCTGCTTAGAGATGACTATATTGGAGAATGCTAACAAAAAAAGACATTGATAAAAGTATATTATTGTTAGTATTACAATCTGAAAAAGGCTCCTTAACATTTTTCTCTCTCTGTCTTCACATTAAATGTTATTTCCAGCTTTTGCATGTCTCTACTTCAGAGGCTATTTATAAGCTTTTTATTAGTCTTCATTAAACAACAATCAAATAAAATGTCAATGTCTAATCTAGCTACAAAGATTATTAAAATATTTACAAATGCCTTGTAAAGTAATTAGTGATCTTCTCCCTGGCCTTACCATAATTGCAGTAGGAATAGGCAGAATTATAAAGAATTTAATAGCAACCATGGAACAAAACCTTCCATGATTTTTGGTCTATTCTTTGTAACAAATACAAATGCACATCTAAGGGCTCGGCTATAGATGATGGATCGTATGATAGCCAAGCCCTTACATACAATCACATCTGCTCTAATCCCACTGACAGAGACCAGAAACTTCAGGATCTCTACCAAGCACTTATAAACCTCACTTACCCACCCGGATAAATAAAAAACAAATTGAAAGAGCCAGACGAATACCCAGAAACCATCTACTTCAAGACAGACCCAAGAAAACCAACAATAGAACACCACTTGTCATCACCTATAGCCCCCAACTTAAACCCGTCCAACGCATTATCAATAAACTACAACTTAAACTGGAACAGGATACTACCCTCCGAGAGGCTCTGGGAGACAGACCCATAGCCTCCTATAGACAACCACCTAACCTCAGGATGATTCTTACCAACAACCACAGGACATACCACACTAATACCAACCCTGGAACTTTCCCTTGTAACAAACCCCGGTGCCAGCTTTGTCTACATATTTACTCTGCTGACACCATTATTGGACCTAACCATGCCAGTTACAAGATCAAGAACACATATTCCTGTTCATCCAGAAATATAATTTATGCCATCATGTGCCTAAAGTGTCCGTCTGCTATGTATATTGGAAAAACTTCTCAGACACTTCGCCAAAGAATCAATGCACATAAAACAGACATCAGGCTCTTTCACAGAGAGAAAACTGTTGCTTGCCATTTTAACCAGACAGACCATTCTCTTAATGACCTTAAAATATTCATATTGCTTCAAAGAGATTTTAGCTCCAGACTTCAAAGAGAAGCCTCAGAACTGTCATTCATACTTAAATTTGACACTTTACGTATGGGCCTTAACAAAGATGCTAATTATCTCATCCATTACGAAGATAGCTTCCCCAATTATCACCCCTAATATCATTACCTCACAGATACTAACCTTCCCCCCTTACCTCCCCTCTGTTCTAAAATCTGATTTGTCAATCTTATGTGTGTTCACTTTTTTTTGATTGTATCACTTTGGTATATATGGTTGTGCCAATTTTCTTCCACAAATTGATCTGAGGAAGTGGGTCTGGCCCATGAAAGCTCATCACCCAATAAGCCATCTTGTTAGTCTTTAAAGTGCTGCATAGTCCTGTCTTTTATTTCAGCTGAACCTCAATGCCTCCCTTCCAAAAAAAAAAATCCACGTAGACCTATCGACCAACCTACAGAGGCTTAGAATGGCCATGAAGACATGCTGACCAACAAGACCAAGCAGGCTGGTTAAGAGAGCTGGAGTGTTTTGCTTAGGAGCAGATCTGGGTGACACAGACAGAGAAGGAGGGTCCAGGGCCATGTCTTAAGTGCTACAACCAAGCACCTTCATTTTAAAGGTTTTTTCCTTTCTGTTTAAAAGTCCAGACACACAAATCCTGAGTTGCTATTTGGGCAAAAAGCAGCAAAAGTTTGAAAATTTGCACCTTTTGAAAAATGTTTTTCTTTTTGCAGTTTTTTTTATTGGTCTTAATTCCCCCTTCTTGTACACCCTGTGTGCTGGCAACTGACAGTTACAGCCTTGGTGCTTAGGAGCAGAAGTCCTGCTCCTTAATTGCACCCTGTGAGTGTCATTCTTGTCAAGAGGGCTGGAATCAACAGGCATGTACTTGTCACCATCTTCATTCTGGGCTGTGGCTCAATGGCACAATTTAACCTTTCAGAAACATAAAAAGACTGTTTGACTTTAAAAGCTTTTCTTGAAAACAAGTACACTTCCCAATTTCACTTAGATTAAAACAAATCCCTATTATTGAGGAAAAACTGAATAGAGGTCCACTTTTTGTCCATTGCTACCCAAAATGTATTATTGCCCTTCTGCTGAGTGGTACCAGAATTCAACACAGGAGAAATTGGTGATGAGGAGATTGAGAATATGCTAAGTGTAATTTGCTTTATTTGTACAAATACATCAATCCAGGAACAGAAATGGTCAAACAACATATAGACCAGTCCCTCCGTTCAGGAATCTCTGGCCAGTCCCAATGCCGGCTTCCCACAGAGTGTCTCTGCCTCCAATATAATCTCAATCAAGCAAGGGCGCAGATTCCAAAGCAATAGTATGAAAATATATGTTCTCTCTATGGCCACTGGATGACTCTTCGAGTCTTTGAAAATGGGGTAGCTTTTCTATCTACAAACACATATATAAGTTTGTGATGTGCTACTTTGTGCCTGCTGCCACTAGTATTGTACAAAAATCATTGTCCTGCACAGACCCCACTTGAACATGTAAATTGACCACAAACTGTATCTGCATATGTAAACAAATCCTATCACTTGTGTGTCCAGTAATAACACATAAAGCTGGGGCCAGCAAATCACCTGGGGCTGTAAACTGGGCAAAAGTGGAAGGTGTTCTGAGGCCCCATTGAAAATTTGGCCTTGATATTTGGACTGGATCCTAAGATGCTGAGTGGCCACAGTCCTGTTGATCTCAGTGGGATTTGAGGGCACTCAGCATCTTGCAGGATTAGACTCATGGTGCATAGACAAAATGGCTTGTTCCCAGTCTTGCATCACACTTTATATATATATCTATTTTAAGATGGAGGTTATTCCACAAAATTGAACCCAGAGTTGCAGGCCCCATTGCTCAAATTTTGTGCTCAGTCATGGAAATGGAACGAATTGTTATGGCTCTATTTTTATGCCTGTATTTTTGCCCAGCCTCTTTAAGTCTCCATTTAAAAAAAAAATGGCCCTGAAATTTTCTTTAGATTATATATGATCTATTGCATGAACTGCAATTCTATTTTTATAATATCTCTAAAATATACAGCTATCCTCATAATCAGTGTTCCCTCTAAGATTTTCCATCCATGAGCAGAGTGAGTTTTGTCTTGTGTACCAATAATGAGGTCACGTGTGCTTGTTTGGATGTTTGCTGCTGTGGCACCCACCAGTGGCACTGCTCCCCAAAAGACTGTAAACAAATATATTACTAATTTATTTACCATTTCCCTACATGAATTAAAAAACAAAATAAGACCTAGATTATAGTTGAGGTTGAATTGATATATCGATGAATTAACAATAACATGACATATCCTGGTTAGCAAATGTCTCTAAAGTTGCCCTTTGCTACCCATTTTAACAAAATATACACACTGAGGGTCAGACATCTGAGCCAAGACATGCCTTGACAAAATATTACTAATACCACGAATTCTCACAATAAAATACAGAATTAAGTGTATAACATCTTAATGTCTCATCTTTATTTTTAAGATGGCAATATGTTTCAGTCAGTGGACAGGGCTATCTAATCAACCACAGGTAAACTGACTTTATAATTTATTGAACTGAATCTACTCTTCTGGGTACATTGGCTATTCCATAACAATTAAAATTAGCATCAGAAATGATAAATATAAATGCCTGTTCCATCTCTTACATACTGTGGAATACACAGCTGTAATGATGTAAGTGATTCTGATGACTTATGTTCTATTTTCCATACAATCTAATGTCACTAAATGATACTAAGAATTTGTTTTGTATGTAGCATATGAGTATATTGACATAATAAATAGCTATCAACTTTTCCCTGATGTAAAAATTACATCATATTTTCTATCTGGTAGCTACAGTAAGCTTTACTTTGGCTTACTGTAGAATTACAGTTTTCTAACACCATTGGCTTCAGTAGAATTACTCCCGATTTAAACTTATGAAATGAAAATCAGGCTTCTTATCATAAAATGGATGTACATTTAAAAAAAAAGCTATTTGTCTTTTAGATCTCTGGTAAAGTAATGGATCTTTGTAATGCTATTTTTATTTACATGCATGTAAATGAGGTAAGGTCTAATGATTTTCATTCCTTCAAGAAAATTTTTCCCAACATTTTGTCCAATTCAATACAGTTTGACTATCATCATTATCTTTATTAGGAAAACAATAAGAACACGTATAAAAGAGTAAGTATTTCTCCATCTTACTAATATATGCATATAATTTCAACTCTCAGATTTGATAAGACTATATTCTAAAATTTCTCTCTTATACACTTTTTATTTGACTACTCCAGACTTCAAGAACCAACATATACACTTAATTCTGGAGTCAGTATTTTAAGAGAATCATCGTTTTTGTCTTAGCATAAGTATGTGAGCAAGATGTTTACTAAGTCTATGATTCAGCAGTGTACTTAAGCATATGCCTAACTTTCAGCATGTGAGTAGATTCATTGATTTCCGTGAGGACTGCTCACATGCTTAAGTACCTTGCTCCATCATCTATAAAGGTTCAAACCTGTGAGAGATTGAGGGTCTCAGCTCATGTTGATTATAGACAGTCAGGAAGACCCCAAATCCATTTTTTCCTACTGAACCTTTTTGGGTAATGCTAACTATTCAAGATCCCACCAGAATTACAGAGCTCTTTGAACCTCCTTCATATCTGAATGGCTTAAGTCAGAAAAGAATAATGCGCTGTGATTATAGAGTTTCAAACAATCCGTTTACTCAGGTCATGTGCAATGACTTGAAAAATACAGGAAGGGTTTTTAAAAAGTGCTTCTCTAGCTTTCCTATACTTTCTTGTCAGTATCTTTAATTTCTAATTATGAGTGCATTTTTTGAAGGAAAAAAAAAAAGCATTACAAAATTTACATTGTATTCCAATATACAGCCTCACCCCCAAATAATACAAAATAAAAAACAAATGCCTTCTAGACCTCTGCTGTGAAGTAAAGACATTTAATACAATGTTATCATCATCAACAACCATAGGCTCAATGCCCCGGTGGTGTCCGATGCCTTCCTCACTACTTCCTTCCATCTTTTCCTGTCCAGTGTGGAGTGGCTTAGTTTCTGTAGACTAGCTCCGCACCAATTTACTATATCATCTATACATTCTCTGTGGGGTCTGCCTCTCCTATTCAGACCATCCATTATGCCGAATACCAAGGTCTTAATTTTTTGCTTGTTGTTCATTCTGCGATATACCCAAATAACAGTAACTTCCATTGTATAACCTTCTGCAGTACATTCTTTTTCCGCTGCATCTTCCTATATAATTCCTCGTTGGTGACCTTCTGCATCCATCCTATTCTCAGGATCTTTCTATAACAACTCCCCTCAAACACCAATCTCCTTCTCTTCAAATCTTTCGTTATCACCCATGTCTCTCATCCGTACAACATGCTGCGAAATACACATTTTCAAGATGCTCAGTTTCATTCCTAAGCTAATCGCTTTACTTTTCCAGATCTTATCCATCACCTTCAAACTCGCTCTTGCTTTCGCTATTCTAGTCGCTATTTCCTTCTTACAGTCCAGATCATATGTCATGTTGCTCCCCAAATACTTGAACTTCTCTGATCATCAGAAGAGACTGGAACACGAAGGTCAGAACAGATAATGAAGGTTGGGAGAAAGTCATGGGAAGGTTTGGATATGGAGAAAGAAATGAACGAGATGAGAAACTACTAGAGTTTGCTATGGAGCATGAGATGGTGATCTGCAACATGAGATTCCAACAAAAGGACTGAAGGAAGTTGACATGGTGATCGAATGACGGGAAGTCCAAGAATATGATCGATATGATCTTGATTAGAAGAAGATGGGTAACATCAGTACAGCAGTGCTGAACTTTCCAAGGAGCGGATATGGACTCGGACCACAGTCTAATGATTGCAAACATCAAGATGAAACTTAAGAGAAAGTATAAGATACAGTTTAAGAAATGAAGAGATGTGGCAAGGCTAGGCAAGGAAAAAATAGGGAACAGGTATAGAGCAGTGCTTGAAGAGAAGATCAGGAAGGTGGGCACAGAGAAATAATTAGATAAGAGAGTCGAAGGGATAGCTATGGCGATAGAAGAGGCAATTGAACAGATGATTCCGGAAGAAAAGAAGATCAATAAGAAGTGGATTACGCAGGAGACACTGATGTTGGTCCAAGAGAAGAGAGTATTGAAGATCAGAAGGGATGTCTCTGAGAGGACGGAACAGCAATATAGAGTGAAATGCAATGAGGAAAGTAAAGCGGCCAGAATGGATAAGGCGAAATGGTTAGAGGAGCAGTGTGAATACAATGTTGGCTAAAACCACAAACCCACAAAATGTTGACTGAGGTTCCTTGATCCAGTGTGCATTTGTTTCTTCCATAGTATTTTATGGAACTAAAATTTAATTTCAATTGTTTTATAAATTGTCTCCATGTTTGAACCATGAGCATCTAGCAAAAGGAAGTCTCCTTGTTTTATATTTCATCCCTGGCTCTCCTCTTTCCTTTTCTGTTTTCATTTTTAAATTTAAGTTCCTTCCTGTCCCTTTTCAACCTCTTCTCCCCTTTTTCCCCTCTTACTGTCTGCTTCCATTCTCCAGCCCCTCTCCACTTCTTTTATTTTTACATCATTGCCCTGGCCACCCCGAGCAGCTCTCCCCCCTCACCACCACCACGTGGCTCAGGCCCTGACCAAAGCCGGAGGATCAGCTGCTGGCTACCTATGACATGGCTCTGGCCCCAGCCGGGGACACCAGAAGAGCAACCAACATCTGCCTGCAATGCAGCTCCGGCTCTGGCTCTGACCCTGGCTTGGGCATCCGGAGAAGCAGCCACCCATCATGCAGCCCACAACTCCAGCCCTAAGGAAGGGCTGAAGCTAGGGCCAGGTCCGCATGGTGGCTGCCCTGCTGCTTCTGGGGTGGGGCCAGTGCTCACCACATGGTCCCATTCCAGAACAGCTGACCAGCCATTGTATGGCTCTTGTGAAGAGGTGGGTAAGGCTCAAATTGTTGGTGCGCACCCGCGTAGGCGCACACCTTAGAGGGAACAGTGCCCATAATGCCATTGGCTACAGTGAGAAATATCCTCTTTTGGAGCTCCCTAAATAGTTCCGTTTCCTTCAGATTTAACTTCTCACTGATTAAATGCATGTGTTGATTAACTGGACTAGGTCAGGCTGTCCTGAGCTCTAGAAAAAATATTCTGTGTGGCCTGAAGTCTCGCTTCTCAGCTTGTTTACTGGGAAAATATAATTTTATATAAGCCATCTTTAATATTTCTTTTCTCTCTCCTTCAGCTGAGAGGGAGACTTTTACAAGTCTGCCTGATTGGCAAGAGTATTCTGTGTCCTTAGAATAAAAAAATTGTGTCCATGGAGCAGATGGAACAAATGATCTTATTTTAATTCTCTATACTGAACTTGTAGGTATTTTTCTCCTACTATCTACTGTCTGACACACTGCATGCTAGCTCCAATAAAGAGAATACATGAGTGGGGACTTCTGAGCTGTATTACTGTTTGAAGATGCTAATTTAGGATCTTTGTGCTCTGAAGATGAGGTACAAATTTAGCCCATTCACACTATTCATAGTTATCTCTTACCCAGGGCTGACAAGAGACCATGTTGGGCCCTGGGAGGAGTGTGGCCTCAGGCAGATGAGGTGGGGCTGGGGCTGGCTTCCCCCAGCCAGTCCTTCAGTACCACCAGATCCTGGGGTAGCTGCCCACTTTATCCCCTGCCCTCTATTGGCAGCCCTGGCCTTACCACATATTTATGAATAACATGAGTTTGTGTGATGTACTCACTCTTTCACTTAATCTATAGCTTTACTAGAGATGAGCAAATAACAGGTAGAAAATCATTAGTAAAATTATTTGAAAATTTCTTCTGAGAATAAATCTTGGCTTGTAGCTTAGCAATACTGTTCTCTATACAATTCCATTGAGTGAGCTGATTTTTGTCATATATGCAGGGAGCCCAATTTTACCATGTGATTTTTGGAAATAATACAGAGGCTACCTGAATTTTGTATTAAAAAGGACTATGCAGTTGCAATGAACTTTAAGACAGAATTGCAATGCATGCGTTAGTTACAGTATAAACCCTATTTTATTAACTAACTGGGAATAGAGGATTTCAAAAAAAAAAGTGCATGGAATGGAAATTCTCACAATTGCAGTAGGTACAATGCATATGTTATAATATGGTGCTTTGTGCTTCTTTCTTCTTAGTCCTCAAACTACTGCAAAGAAAATTCTAATACACAGAAGGCATCAGTTTCTGAAGGGATGTTCACTTGTTCCTCATCAGTGCTTTTGTTATGTGAGTTTTTTTCAACTTCCCTGGGGAGGAGAAAGTGGTTCACATAAATGGTCATTTGTAAGTTTGGTGTTTTGTCAAATTGAGGTTCAACTTTATATGAATAATGCGGAGGTTTTTTGATAGTTTTTTCAGAGAACTTTTATAATTAACCAGCACAATATGAATTAAATATATTCTCAACCAAATATACAAGTCAGAATTTGCTTTCAGCAAATATTGAAGCATTTAATCTTAAAATTTGCATTTTGCAAGTATTTTCACTCATCAAATTTGAGTACACAAAAGTTTACAAACTGAACACAAAATGTTCACAAGCAGAACTGAATCAAATTTCACTCCAGAATATGTAAGACAAATATTTCCAACTATGCGTTAGCACTAATATTAGAGTCTTTTGAATGAAATAGCATTAACCCATTTCCTACTTGGTGGAAATAGTTTGAGAAGCTGACTGTAAAGCTAGGATTGCAGGGTTCCAGATTAAATGTGATCATTTTACTAGTAACATTTCAACTATCAGCCTACAAATTCAGGACACAACCTGACGTTCAAATCCATACTTGGTGTGTTGTTCATCCTCAATAATTAAGGCATCAGAATTTGATTAACAGTTCTTTAGAGATTTCAAAATAGAGTCCATGTCTCTCATAGCTTTCTTGGCCTTGCCATACTAACAGGAATGATTTATGAAGTAACATACTTTTTAAGCCAACAGATATGACACAGAATTCACACAGTGCCAAATCCAGTTTCTGTTCCAAGTGACGTTCTAAGTCAGTGTTTCTCAAAGTAATCTGCAGACCCACTCTGAGAAAGCTGCTAATGGCCCACTCTGGTTTGCTAACTTACCGGTGGTTCAGCATTTGCAGCCCAGGGGAGCTGCGGAAAGTGGCATGACCCGGTCTGCTGCTTCTTGCAGCTCCCCTTGACTACAAATAATGAACTGGAGCCAATGGGAACAGTGAGATTCCATGGCTGCGGAGCCGGTAAGTAAACAAACCGGAGTGGGCCATTAGCAACTTTCTCAGAGTGGGACTTTGAAAAACACTGTTCTAAGTGAACTTAAGGAGTTCAATCAATTTAGCTTATCAGAGAGCAAGTTAAGAGGCAATTTGATCATGGTCTGTAAGTACTGACATAGGGAGAGTATAGCATTTGGGGGGTTTTTTTACGTCTCTTTATACATGTAGACAAAGCATAGCAAGAGCCAATGGCTGGAAGTTTGTTAGAAAAATGTCAGATTAAAATTATCCTAAATTTTAACAGTGAAGGTAATTATCGACTGTAATACAAGGGAAGTGATTTATGTATCATCACTGTTTTTAATTGAGCCAGAATATCTTTCTAAAAGATATCCTGTTATTCAACCATAAATTACTGGACTAGATAGTGTTAAATTACGTACTGGGGATGGATAATTCCCTTCACTGCAAGAGTGCTGAGTGAAATTCACTGCCCTGTGTTGTTCAGGTGTTCAGAATAGATCTATCATAGTCCTTTCTGACCTTAAACTTTGATTCTATGAAACTCTCATTATCTTCGATGGAACTGGGAATTCATCTGAGTAAAATAGTTGCCACCCTTATTACATTGTTGTTTTTTATTTTAACCTGACTTTAATTTTGCTTAGGTCACTCAAAATATTTTCTTCATTTCCTCAGGATAATATGCCCAATGCATACTGTGTTTACCCTTCCTTTCTAACAGATATCGTCAAAGCCTGGAATTGTTCTAAAATTGTGCAATAATGCTTTTCCTGTACAAAGATCAACAAGAATAATCATCGTTTTCTATATTATGTTTAAGAAGAACCTTGTAAAGTAAAAATCATATTTGATTTGGTGTTATGTTCCTCTTCTGATTTCTCTCAACTAGTTTCCTCTTCACTCTTATCTCTGTAGCCTAATAATCTTTCCTTTTCAACTCCTGTGTTCTTCTCCTTACCACTTTGCACAAATGCTGCATTTATTATGTATAGTCTCTTGGGACCTGATCCCACTCCCACTAATAACAAAAGAAAAACTCCCATTGATTTCAGCTAGAGCTGGACCAGGTCCTTAGTCTGTTTTCAGACTTATTGTCAAGACTGAATTTTATTTCTAATCATTGGCACATGTCCTTAAGGAACACACATTTCTACCAGTTCAGTCACATTGTGCCTCATAATTTGTCTTTGTTTTTGGAACAAACTTCAGCCTTTAATACTGTAATTTCCTTTTTCTTTATTTCCATATATATAATTTACAGGCAGTGTATTGTTTACTAGAAGCTAGGAATGGGTGATGATTACTGTTTTGTTCATTTCATCTGCGACACCTGGCATTGACCACTATTGTAAGAGAGGATACTGGGCTAGATGGATCTTTTGTTCTGATCCAGTAGGGCTGTTCTTACGTTCTTATTAAAAAGAGGGGCCCCTAAAACAACCCTGGGCAATCTGTACATCTTTCCATAATAATAAGTAAGGCTCCCTAAATGTCACTGAGGCTGGGAAAGTCACAGATTCCATGATTTTCCACAACCTCCGTGACCTCTGCAGCAGCCAATGTGGCTGACCCCAAGGCCACCCAAGCCGTTAGCCCCAGGACCAGCTGCTCAGGTGTGCCAGGAGATCGCCATACAGGAGGCAACCGTCATTCATTTTTATATATTAATTATTTTATTTTATATATAAGGAACAAAAAAGGACCCCGATTTTGGATAGATTTTTTTTCCTGCTCACGAATAAGCCATGGATGTATTTTCTGAAAATACCTAAAGTCAATTGGAGCAGGATACACTATATTTGATTCCTTGATGGACTTACTGAAGATAGTTGACATACAAGTTGAGCACTCTTGCAGCTCAGACAATGCCGCAGTAATGGTGGGAGAAAACTATTCAGCATTCTTGAGGCTGAAGACAATGAATCTTTTTTCTGTCAATACTGGCTGCCTTTGCCACTTCGCAGATCTGTGCAGCAAGTCTAGATTAAAGGCATTATCAGCTCAGTCAACATGCAGATCTCTGACAATGTTACTTTCCAAGCAGTTCCAAGTAGCAAAGGGCATTTCTGAAGCCAATTACAATATTTACACATATGTTTACAATAAGGCTTATGGGGCCCGTTCTCTCTGTGTACAAATGCTGAGAGCAAGGTACCTCTTTTGCATAACGTGAGGAAACATAGAACTCCCTGGGTTCCGAGCACAGGAATCCTTTACTAGTGCTTGTAAAACCATGAGTTAGAAAGACCACCTGCCATTCTCAGGTCACACTATATCACTGTCCTAACACATCAATAAGCTGACATATAGAGTCAGAGCTTCACAAGAGTGTACACTTAATTGTGTATGCATTTAGATGCCTAACTTGAATATGAATATACAGTAGATATGACATTGGTCACACAAACATACATACACTTTTTTGTGCTGAAGCCATCCTGGAAATCAGGTCTTGAATTACCTTTATAGACTTACTTTTTTCACTACTGCTTAGCAAGTTATCATCATAGAGAAGAAAATGTTTCCTTTTGCTTTGGATGGTTTTTCATCCTTGGTGCCTTCAGTGCTGTGTCTGTGACATTGACTAACCCAGAAACAATTGTGATAGCAATGGTATTGGAGTAAGACAACCTTCAATGATTCAGGCAGAGAAAACAAGGTGAATTAAGGAGGAGATAGAGGCTTGCAAACAGACACTAGTTTATGGGCAAAATGGGAGAGGAGGGAGCATAGCACGTAAAGGTGTGCAGCAGTGCAGAAGAACCTGACAACCTACTGCATGATTTCTCTATTTACCAATCCTCTGAAACCGACAGTGTTATGCAGGGGCCAGTAAACAAAATAATGCTCACACAAAGAGGCACTGACCTCAGAGTGATGTGTGCAAAGGATTTGAGTAGAACAAGTTTATGAGTTATGCTTTTAAATATAGAGCTTGAAACAGTGTTCTGCCAGGTGGGAAAGAAAAAGGCCGAATTTTGCAATTCCCAGTGCCCAGCTCACTTCAGGAGATTCAAGTGAAGGGGGACCAGGCTTGATTTAATGCTTGATATCCACAAGATTTCCTAAGGCAGCAAAGGATGCCAGTTGCTAACAAAAAATAGGCAGCAACACAAGCAGTTGTGTAAAGTTGCCTGTAGTCTTCCTGTGCTCATCCAGACAGTATGATTCTTACTGAATTGCATGCTACAATTTGCCGAGAACAAATGGAAGCAAAAGGCAGATGGGCTGTGAACCACTAGTAGGGCTATAGAGAGCCCCAAGATCCTTGTGATAGTGTAGGTTCAGGGAGAGTAGGTGGCATGTGAAATATGGTAACCCTATTCCAAATGACTCAGTATGGATTTAGAAGCCTGATGTTAGACACCCAAGCTGGCATTTTCAAAGGTAATGTAGGAGTGAGTCCAAAATACACAAATGTAATGAGGACAGGTATCTAATTTTCTTGGCATACTTTGCAAGTCCCAGCCCCAGATTTGCAACTGTTGGCCTCAACTACATTGTTCCTAAACTGAAGCCCAAGGAAGGCAGGGTTTAAGCTATGTAGGGGGCTGAGATCTTTCTTATTATTTATTTTCAGTGTCAGTGTTTTAATGTTTAGAAATTATTCAGAAGAATGATTTGCTGACAAACGTGCATCTGTTACTCAATAGCTTCAGTGGAAACACCAGCTTAGGGTTTTTTTGGCTGATCTGCCAGCCATCTGTAAGAAACTGAAAACATAGCAGGGAAATGGCATAGCCTGGGAGCCTGATCCTGAATGGACTAAGCACCTTCTGCCCTCAGTCAAGCAAATCTTGAACATGGAATCTGGCCCTGTATCATTCACTAGCATATGATTTTTTTCATGAATCTCTGCCATGCAGTTCTATGCAGAACAAGCAGCTATTTTCCAAACTGCAGGCAATTACAAGAAAAACGAGCTGTGGTTGCATTAAGAGCTTCAGGTGCATAACTACAATAGAATTGCTAAAGTTTTGCTCTGACTGAGTAGCAGTGTTCTCTCTCTCCTTTTGGGATTTTTTTTA
This sequence comes from Pelochelys cantorii, assembly GCA_032595735.1. NCBI lineage: Eukaryota > Metazoa > Chordata > Testudines > Trionychidae > Pelochelys > Pelochelys cantorii. Next base: position 40,322,880 of record CM064330.1, read on the forward strand.
AGTTTAAATTAAAATCCAAAGACACTCATGACAAATTGTAGAACTAAGATAATTACTGAAACCACATAGATCTGTACCGATTCACAGCTTTTACAAACTGTTTACTTTATCAGTTCAAGTTGTCATCTTATAACCTAGTAGAATTTGACATGGGTATAAATGCATTACAAATGTAAACCAGAAACTATGGTTTCCATTAGCAGTGAAGATAAATGAGTCATCTGGACCCTAAGTAAGCTTCTCTGAGGGAGAAGCAAGGTCTAACATACCCTATAATTAAAAACACTTGTCAGGAAAAAAAAAAAGACCTTTTCATTCTCAGGGCAAGAGCCGCAGCTGGCATGATTTGGAGTAGCTCTATTCATATCAATAGAATGATGCTGATTTACACCAACTGGAAATCTGGCTCTCTGTTCCTACCTCTGTCACCATATATCAGCCAGACTGACAAGTGGAATGACAGCCTGGTGGAACTTTACTTTCTGCTCCCACTGGCATGCATTTTTTTAGATGGGCCTTTTTGTTTGTTTGTTTTTTGATGGAAGGCACAACTGGCTGCTTTTCAGTGTTCCGTTTAGAAAGTAAAGCTGAAAAGCAAACAACTAACCAACTTTCTCCCACACTAAAAGTTATTACTGAATGATTGCTAACCTCCAAAAAGCACAGATTATAAATGTGTTGGTGTTGGCACCACAGGCAGTTCCAATGGGCTTTACTTCCCCCACATTACCCTTTATTAAATAGGCTCTCACCTTCTCAGTAAGGGAGATCCAGAAATTTGATATGACCAAGTGGTAACCATGGTGCCTTCTCCACACCACCATCCTGGGCTGCTATTTTCCCAGTTCATTTTCCCTCCCCACGCCCTGTGATCACATTATAGAACTCTGTGGTGCAAGGACCATCTTTTTTTTTCCCTGTGTTTACACAAATAACAATAATTAATAATAATGGTGGCACTGACCCTCATTGCAAAAAGGTTGGCAGACTCCTCCAACACAGCAGTTTTATTCTAAAACAGCTGCAATTTATGAGTGATTCAGATTTCAGCTTCCCCCTAAAACAATTTCATTCTATGCACATTATTTGCTGGCTCTCTGCAAAATAAATATTAGTATCAAAGAAGGAAAAGAGTCAACCCCACCAGCTCACCCCTCTTTTTTTGAATCTTAAAATAAAATACATCAATATATATTTTAAAAATATTTTACTCTGGAGAGTTCCCTGCACATCTGAGTTCTGGTGTAACTAGAAATTGTAAGTATCAGCCAACTCTGAGATTTCCAGCTCACATTTGCAGGCCGAAGAGATTCATGTCATCTTTTCATAAAGCATTTAAGATTTAGGATAATTGTTGAAGCTGTAAACCTTTAAAGGTACATCCCTCGCTGTTATTCCTTGAGATAATAGGAATTGAATTTTGTTCTTATTTACTCCTATGAAACTTCTTTGGAGTTTTGATGGATAGGAGTAGTGCTGGCCAGCACCTGGTGACTAAGGGGTTAAACGCAAGTAGCTAGCAAGGGTGTTGGCCAGGGGGCCAAGAGAACCAGTTGAGATAGAGGACTGAAATTAGAATTGGATATAGATACCTTGCCTGTTTTCTTTGTGTGAGAGAGTTAAACCAGGAGTTGAAAGTCACAGAATGATTTAAACCCAGACAAGACTACTATGCCTTCAAGGAATTTGGGGTATGGAAGTGGACTGAACAAAGAGAAGATTGAGGACTGAACAAAGAGTAACTAAAGGGGAAAAAAGTGAATCTAGTCATGCTCTGGGTATTTTTTTCTTTATTTTGTGGTTTGGTTTGAACTGCTCTGTGTGAGTCTATGCCTCCTTTCTTCATTTACCATCTAAGTATTGTTCCCAGAGATTTTCTCTGTGTTTTAATTTGTTTTCCTTAGTTGCTCTGTAACATCTAGCAAACAAGTATGCTTTATCAAGTATATCTTTTGTTTTGTAATAAAAATCACTTTTTTTAAGGTGATGATTTGATTTTTGTGTCCTGGAAGGTGCAAGAAGTCAATCTGTCTGTTTTTGCATGCCTCAGACTGAGAGGTCAGCTACCAGAGACTGCAGTTTGTTTTTCTCTTTATTTTTTTCAAGATCTCTCGTGGCAGAGAGGCTTGGGATACCCTGGGGAAGGCGGTCCAAGTGCTTTCTTCCTGTATTCAAGAAGAAAGGAGTTTGTTTCACTTGGTGGTGGTAGCTTTTTTTGTTTATTTCTCAGAGCCTGTGTATCTGTGACTCTGGTGGGGGGTTGTAAGCAGAGCCTGTAGAGGCAAGGTTTTTATGCTCTTTGTGGGCCCCCAACTTCTGCGCTCAGAGCATTCACACCAGTATTTCCATGTATAGGTAGCAAAAGTGAATCCAAAATTAACACAATCTCAAGCATCTTGTACAACAACAGATTCTGGAATAACAAGGGGGAGAAGGAATTCTGTCTCTAAAACTGGTTCCATTGGGAGGGAGAAGCTATTTTCCTAATGGAACAATAAAACTTTCTATAATAATTTGCCTGACAAATTGGGAGAGTAGTAGATGACATTTCATTACTTGGATGCTCTTCTTTCTGATGGTAGTAGTGTGTTACCGTGGAGTCCACTGCTTCCTGACAATATCATGGTAAAGCATAATGGAGACTGGGCATGTAGATTCACTTCAGTTGGTATAGAAGGTAAGCATTACCCAACTTGTAACCATGATAGGGCGAGTGCCCCACACTGGCCCTGCAAGAGCTAAATTGGGCTAGGTGAGTCCACTCAGCTAATTAGTCTGCAAAGAAGGGAACTTTAGGCTGGAAGTAGCTAATTAGAAAGAAGTTCACCTGTGCAGGAACAAGCAGTGTCTATGATGCACCCCATGGAGTCGGTAGCTGAGAAGGGGCAATTGCTCATGGGGAAGAAGGTGGTGTGTTTAGGAGTTGCTGGAAGGTAGGCAGCAGTCACTCCTTAGAAAGAAGAAGCAGGATATTTGGAGCTGGTGTTCCCAGAAAGAGAGAAGGAGTCAGCCTGGTAGGAAGCAGTCCAGGGAAGAAGTAGTGAGGATGGAGAGAGGAAGCCCAGAACTGCTGAGCTGAGGCTCTCTGGACTGGAACCCAAGGAAGAGCATTGGCCTGGGCTCCTGGACCAGCCAACCAAGGTGTGGTGTAGACCTGAGGCAGGGAATGGAGGACTGCCTAGGAGTGCTGATGGACTGTACCCCAGAAAAAAGAAGGCTGAGTGACCTAGCTGGAGGGCTAAGTCATAAAGGAGATGCTGAGGCCTCTGGCATGAGGAAGGAGCTGCAGACCAGAGGAAGATTTGAAGTGACAGCATGGAAACCACGAATGGGGGTGTCTATCACAAGAGCTACTCCCCAGAATGAACAAGAGGAGGCATCAGACCAGTGGTAAGTGAGGCACCTCTTGAGAATGACACTGAAGAAAACGAATTTGTGTTGCTTGTTTATAGCCAGTCCAATATTATCAGCTACACATAGGTTGCTCTGAAGGTAGGCAGTGTGTCACTTCAAAACAAGATTAAACATGCAATTTGTGTCCCTGGTATTTTGGGTCTACAGTGCAGCACAATGAATGAATAAGGAGCTCTGTACATAAGTATGTAACAGATCATTTCCCCTAGTCAGAGCAACTCTTAGCACTATGTTACAAACGACAAGTGAAAAGACTAAAAGTTTGCTTGGCCAATGCTACAGTTACGTGATAGCTTAGAAGCAAGGAGCGGAACTCGTTTGCAATTTTCAATCTGCATGTGTGAAAACTGGGATTATAACAATTAAAATATTAGCTGGAGAGAGCTGTTTTCCTCAAGGATTTTTGGTGGGTTTTTTTCTAAAACCACTAGCTTTATTTCTATCAGGAATTTGAGGGTCAGGATTGATAGTTTTCATCAAAAATGCTTTGGGTTTTGTGAGGTTTTCACTGTCAGTATTTTGCACACAAAAACAAATTCTGACCAGTAAATAGGGGTAGCCAAAGAATGCCCCGGCATGCAAGAGAATATGCCTTATGCCACCTGTATTCTCTGGATGCATGTTGGCTCTTCTCTGTGACGGGGAGCCCAGCCTCAGCCTCATCCTCCACCATCCTGCCCCCCTTGGCAGACTGTGTTTCTGTCTAACCCATATGCTGGCCATGCAAGAAGAAGATGTTTTTATGCTCCCATCGCATCAACACCATTGCATATCCATATAAGTGGCCTACTTATTTATGAATGTAAAATAAAAAAGTGACAATGACTATAGCAGAGACTACGAGATTGCGACCCAGTGAGAAGTAGCTTTGCTCTGGGCTAATGAAAGCAAAAACATTTTTTGCTATGGTTTCTCTTCACTGATTTGCTGTTATAGGTTATTGTAAAAAAGTATGGATATTTTCTGCATTTTACAGAGTACGTTTTTAGGCCTAATTTATTAAAACAAGTCTGATTCTGCATTCTCTGCAAAAATTCCTAACTCTGAATAGACCCATGGAAAAAATATACCATTTGGCTCATGTGTGGGTCTCTGAATCACATATGTCTTCCAAAAGATGATGCATTTGTTCAAGAACTATAAAACAATTTTAAAGTGAACTAGAAGGTATACAGAAAATTCATTTCCGCTCTGATTTCAGTTAAAAAAATAATAATAATCCTTTTCATTTGACTTTAACTAATATCACCCATTTGACAGACAATTCTTAATTTTCTTTTTAGATAGCTTGTACCATTTCCTAGACAAATCTAGTTTAATCAAATTACTGAACACCCAACTGTGAAAGGAAAGTAACTTCCCCAGCAATGAAATAGTTTGGAAACGGTTTTAGTCTTTCAGTGTGTTCTTCAGAAAGGCCTGATTCTCCATTGATCTTCAACATGTATAGTTATTTGCACCAGAGTAAATATGTAAAAAGCTGCCATGTCAGAATGGTAGCATTGTATCCTCATTAGGTACCAGGGTGAATTACCATGAATAGTGCTGTGTAATGTAGAATCAGGCCCTAAAGATAAATTCTAAAGAGTAAAATGAAGAAACATTGCTTTAGATAATTATCAAAACAGTGACTGAAATGTGGCCAAATGCTGAGCTCTTTAGTTTTCAGACTGTCCTTACTTGGCAACCAATAAGAACCGTTGTAGCTTCCTGGACAAGGACTAGGTAGAAACTGAGGAAGGATTACAGGAGTTGGCCCAGAATGTCCTAATATACAAAGCACTTTTGATTCCAGTGTGAAGCAGAGTAGTGCTGGTCAAACTCGGGGGAGCTGGAGAGAAGCTCCAGCCTGATACATCCGAGGCTGTAGGCCTTGATAAAAGGGCTGAGAAGAAGCAAGGGCCTTAGGGAAGTGGCCCAGGGAATGGGAGCAGTCCTGGAGAGAGGAAGATGGCAGCAAGAGACTGCGACCATCAGAGGGTGTCTGGGTTGGGACTCAGAGTAATGGGTGGACTTGCCCCCTCTTGGACTTTACCTTGCCGCCACAGAGCATAGCCTTTACAGACTGCAATTTGCCCCTGAGACCAGGGGCTAGCCTATGTGGCTGCAGTTGGCCACCCAGATGGGTATGTGGACTGAGGACTGCTGATACTCCCACAGAAGAACAGAGCGGTGGGCACTGCCGGAAGGCAGTGTTCTGAAGTGAACATGTCAGATGAAGAGAGTGACGTGGGTCCAGAGCCCAAAGGTGGAGACAAGGAGACACCAAACCTTTGGTGCACTCAAAGGATAGCGTTAATTCCCAGTGTGACCAGCAGGAGGCACCGTGGCAACGTGAGCTGACCCCCGTTACAAGGCCCTTTAGATCCAATTTTGCCCTTCTGAAGCTGATGGGAGCAGAATCATGACTCAGTTTAGATCTGTGTGTTAATTGTTTTCTCACAGCTGTGGGAGTTAATTATAGAATCACACTCAGGCTACGTCTAGACTGCAGGCTTCTTTTGGAAGAAACTTTTTTCGGAAGAGTTCTTCCGAAAGAGCATCCATGCTCCAAAAATGCATCGAAAAAGTGATCTGCTTTTTCGAAAGAGTGTCCAGACTGAATGGATGCTCTCTCGCACGGAAGTGTGATTGATATGGATGGAATGGCCACCAAGGCACCTGTGCTTTTTCCTCTTTCCACTTCTTCCGAAAGAACTCCCTCTTCTCCGTCAACACACTCCTTTTTGTGAAAGAGCAAAAAGGCTTCTTCCTCATAGAATGAGGATTACCAATGCCAGAAAAACCTCTCTGTTCTTTCGATTTTTCTTGCGGAAGAACGCAATCGCAGTGTGGATGTTCCTCAAGTTATTATCTCAATAATATGATTTTAACCTAGCTTTTAAAATCTTCTACGTGGCAGAGTATTTGTTTTAACAAAATGTTAGCTGTGATATTGCTTCAGCTTTCTCTTAGGACAAATAGAATTAATTCATAGACTGAAAAAATAAGTGCAAATATGTGACTACAAAAAGGTGCATTAATTTAAACAAATGTCTTCTTTGTACTAACCTTGAGTTGTCAGAAAAGTGGTACCTAAAATATTTTATATAGGGTATATTCAGAATATATTATTCCTTAACTATTTACTGATCTTTAAGTACATCTGCAACCGGATATGGCAGTAGGCAACAGCATTAGCACAGCTGGAAAGTCATTAGGCTTGTTACAATAAGTCCTAATGTAGGCAAAGTCTACTGGTGACATCCTACCACAGTCTTGAGGGGGTTATGATTTTGCTTACATCTGTGGCTGTCTTGTCTGCGTATCTTTTTTCCTTGGGTTTTTTGGGTTTTTCTAGGTTAAAGCAGCTTAACATGAGTTCCTGTTTCAGGGCCAGTCTGGGAGCACCAGTGTGAATATATGAAAAGCATTCCTGTACTAAGCTCCAGAAATTGCCTTTTGATCCAAATACGGGGGAGGGGAGACTGGGGGGACTGGGCTCAAGGATTACATTCTGCAGGCAGATAGCTCATGCGTGTGAAAGTTTAAAGAGGCAAAAGGGTGTGAGCAGTCTGAATCATGTCACTTGGGTAATGGAAGAAGCTAGAAATTTACAGGCAGCAAGAGGTGTAATTGACAAAAAAGGCAAATAAGTGCATGCAATTGTGTATCTTCTGAAGACCCAATTCCTACATAAAACTTAAATGTGACTGAGATAACAAGGCAAATTAAGTACAGCTTCTGTTACACTTCATTTCCTGTGTCAGTTTAACTCTTCATTGCAACATAAGTCTACCTTTGCTGAAAGCCTTACATGGAATCAAAAACTAGCACTATTGTATCTCAATTCAGAGCAGCGATATTATTTTTTTCTCTGTATTTGGCATTGGTGCCACAACTACCGGAATATGCATCCGGTTCTGGTGTCTACAGTTCAGGAAGGATATTATTAAATTGGAGGGGGTTCCAAGAAGAGCCAGGCAAACATTAAAAGTTTAAAAACATTGCATAGTGATAAACTTAAGGAGCTCAATCTATTTATCATAACAAAGAAGATTAGGAGCGACTTCATTAGTCTGTAAATATCTGCATGAGGAGTGAGCCTTTCAGTCAGTCTGAGAAAAATACAACATGATTCAATGGCTGGAAGTTGAAGTTAGACCTACTTAGGCTAGAAATGAAGTGTATATTTTTTTCATAATGAGAGTAATTAACCATGAGAACAACGTGTCAATAGTTGTGATAGTCACTGCATCGCTGATCATTTTTAAATCAAGACTGGATGTTTTGCTTGTTATGTTCTAGCAATTACTTTGGGGGTTCTCTATGATCTGTGTTACAATGGAGATCAGACTAAAATCTAGATGATCATAATGGTCCTTTCTGGCCTTGGAATCTAATCTATTCAAAACACAAATAGTCACATGCTTTGACAATTAACATTTCTAACAGTACTTTAAGGTTAAAACCCTGTCCCTATTGAAGTCAATAGGAGATCTGCCACTGACTTCAATGTGGGTCACAGTTTCATCTTGTATACCCTTAAGCAATTCTATAAGAAAAAAGCTAGTGTGTACAAACATCTGCCACAGTATGTTTACATGGCGATATAAGCCCAAGTTTAGTGGCACTCAAGTCAGGTGACCCTGAGAGAGAAAATTCCTAACAGAGTTATGAGCAGTTGCTGAAGCCCTGGATTTTCTAACAGTGACTCATTCTGGGATTGCAGCACACAAACCCAAATAAAATCAGCCATACCCTAGACTTCTTAGCACCCTCCTGAAATATGGCCACTGTAGTCCCTTGACTATGGTACACAGTGAGGAAACTTGACTGTATGCCTGCAAATTATAGGGATTTTGAACAGTCTATCCACACATCCTGCTGAGCACTCATTTTTGGTCTGTGTGCCCCCAGCCACTGAAGACTGCAACATGGAGGGAGGTGCCTATTGAAGAATTTCTCTTGCTTATGCTCTCGTTCCCATGGCAGGAGATAGGCAGAACTTCCATGAGACACTATTGGATAGTGTGGCAATGTTTTTTGATCCCACCAAAGGCACCTTCCAGAGTTTATCATGGAACATGAAGAGGTGTATGACAGACAGGAGTGGCCCAAGAGTAGCTGCCGGCAACTGGCACCCTAGGCGAACCACGCAATTAGAGGCCCCCGCCTCCAAACCCCTCAATGTGCATTTAAACTTGGTACCCTAAGCGACCGCCTAGCGTGCGTCTATGGACGGGTCGTCCCTGATGACAGATACATCAAAACTACCCTGGCAGAAGCTGCTTGACACTTGATACAGCCACTGATGTACACTAGCCCTGCTACTGCAGGACGAAAAGCACAGACTGATGGGATCATAGTGTCAGGCAGACTGAGGGTAATCACCATGAAAAAAGCAACATCTCCAGATCTTTGTGATGAGCTTGCCCTGATTCTCCAGCATAAGAATACATGAATGAGAGTGCCCCTTCTGGTGTAGAAATGGATTGCTATAACCACTAGAAACTGGCTACCCAGACTGCTACTGGGCTGTTTTCAAACAATTTGGTATTTGGCAAATCAGCTATGGGTAAAATGGTGGTGATTTTTGAGACAATACAATGTGCAGTATGCCCCAAGGCAGCAGGCATAAAAAAATAATCTTGACATAATGCTGATTTTGAAAGAATGGAGTTTCCAGTCCATTGATGGGACTCATGTGCCATAGTTTGCCCCCCTCAAAGAGCACATAAACTTGCAAAGGGCACCCTCATACAGCTTTGGTTACCACTGGCAGAGTGACCCAACATGCTTGATCTGTTTCTATCCTCTTCTTTATGAAAGAATGGCCACTTGACAGGTGATTGCCCTTCAGTTTTGACACCTGTACCAGGCGTCAGCTTGTCCTTGGTCTTTGTGAAACTGATTTAGCCAGATTTGTTTGGTAAATTCATTTCAGATGTAATTTCAGCTTATGTTCATAACTTTCCATACAATGTTGCTATATATGTTACTATTATTGACCAGCAGGTTATTAGTTTTCAAATTATATCTCACAAGTATATTTTATTATTACAATGGTATGTAGGATATGAATGTATGCATCCATTTGATCACACTGTCTCCCAACATCATTCCAGGGGACCCCACATGACCTCTTTTGCCTTAGCCTATGAAACCATATCCTGATTTAAGAGGTCCTGAAAAGAGATTGTTTAATTACACTCTCTCAGCAGGTGTAGAATGGTTGTTGATAGTGCTTTTGGCAGGCATCTCCAATAAGATTTTGATGGATCAGTTCAGATCCATCAATGCTATCTGTATCACTGTGGCTTGATGTGCTCTGTGTGATGTCAGAGTGGTCCATTTCCCCCCTGTGTGAACCTATGACATCCAAGGGCTGCTGAATCGCTACACTCAGCCGAAAGTACACCCATACAGCAGTTGTCAGGGATGCTTCATGCTCCGCCATTATGGATTTGCATAGCCATTGGAAGTGGGGAAATGTACTTGTGGGAGGGGGCTGATATAATTATGGGAGAATAGTTCAGTTCATGGTGCGGGTGTGGAGCACAAGGGAATTAATTGCCATGCAGAGTACTCATGTCTGACATGATCTATTATAAGGTGAGGGAGGAGTCACAATATGGATTGATATAAGTAATTGAAGAAAGTATTGACATAGATTATTATTTAGGAATAGTATTTCCATATTCATTCTTAATTTTCCCTGATCATGTTTATCTTTATTGCTGTAAGTTCACATTGCGGCATAGAATCACCTCATACAATCAAATTTGAAATAAAAAATAATTACTTATAAACCTGTTTACTAAGTAGAAAACATCACATCAGTAAGAATCTTACAGGGGAGATATATAAAGGTTCATTAACAATTGCACATGGTGAAATCATGTGCAAGACAGACTCCTTGCTGATGCATGTCCCCTGGCCTATTGTTCTTGCCCCCATTTCCTATGAAGTTGGCATTGGGTAAGGAGGCCAGTATGGGACAAGGTTGTCCTACTTACCTGCTCCTGATCCTGATTGCACAGACCATCCATCCATCTCCCCCTGTGTCCAGGTGGCTTGTTACACCAGTGAGTGATTACAGAGCAGCATATTTACAGGCACGGCAATGTACGCTTATTATTTTTAAGAAACAGAAAATTCACTTTCAAGGTGTATACTATTTGCATTTCCTGACTACTATTTTTGAACTGTTTGGGAAGTGGAAGGGCCAAGCCACTGGGATATATTCCACCATTAATGGCTACACACTGCTCGCAGGGGCTTCTCGTAACTGTTTTGCAGTGGCTCATAGAATGGAAATCCCTCCGACTACCATATTAATAAGAATTGAAATGGAGCCAGAAATGTGCTGAACTGGGAAGAAGCTATTTCCCTTCTACACCTGCTCCTCTTCCACAGGGGAAGCATCAAAAATCTCTCCCACGTGCAGGCTCTGGGTCTGGCTTCAGCAACAAAGTGACTTCAGTGTCCTAATTTTATGCTTGCTGCTGGTCCGTTCCCAAATGGATTCTGGTGCCACTGGGTTGCCATCCCAGCTAACCATAGCATCACGCACCATCACTAATTCTGCCTGCTGTGCGATGTCCAGGAGGAACAGTGTCAGCCGATGGTCAGGGCAGTGTGTGTGTGTGTGTGTGTGTGTGTGTGTGTGTGTGTGAGACACCCAAGTCTTTAACTGCTAAGACACAAGGTCCCGTCACAGTGGGCAGCCTAGGAGGCTGAAGGGCGCCCCGAAAGTTTAATGTCTGTGCCTTTACCACTAGGACCGGGGTCCCGTCGCGGAGGGCAGCCAACAGGCTGACAGACGCCCCAGAATTTATAGGAAGAGCTTATAACATCTCAGATTTCAGCTGCTAGGATACAGGATCCCTTCACAGCGGGCAGTCTAGGGAAGACTGAGAGATGCCCCAACGGATCTGTCACCTGGGAGTGACACAATCCAAAACGCCCAAGCTCTTCCTATACCTGTCCCTTATGACCAGCTGAAGTTCTTTTAAATTGTGCTTGGTTCTGTTACAGCAACTGAAGGAGTCAGGTTAAAGCTTAACCAGTTACAAGTTTATTAAAGAAGCTTATAAATCATATGGTTACAATGGCTATTGCTCTATTTCTTAACTGCTAGCAAATGGTTACAAAGAAAATAAAGATAGAAAATAGAAATAATGGTACCAAGTGACAGCTTAATCTTTAAAGAGACTTAATCTTAAGTCTATGTGTACACTTAATACAAAGGACACATCCAGGTACAATATTTACCCCCTTCTGTGCCTCTCGACTCCAGCGGGTCAAGCCAGGGCCGGTCCCTCAATTCCTAGGAAAGACGAATACGAGGTGGGCGTCCCCATGGAACCTCGGGAGGCAATTGCCTAACTTGACCAGCAGGCAGATGGTAGATTGACACTCAGAGTAAGTGTGCTGCTGGACCCATCTTTATACCCATAGGGGCTCGTATCCTCTTTCTTATCTAAGATGCCAAATTGTGTTGGTCTGTCTTTGTGACGCCAGTTCTTACAAGGGAGTTTCAACTTAATTTACACTTGCAAGAGAGATAACTAAATTGTGAGTACTGGACATTCTTTACTGGGTGGGAGATTCCTCCCCCCCGGACGAGTATGTGTTCGTATCAATATGGATTTCAGTCAAGGCAGTTCTCGCAGCCTCGAGGTCAGCAATTGGCGTATCTCTGTTTACAGCCATCCAGGGTCACAGCAGCCAGCATATCCACGCCTTCTGTCTATGCTTCAAAGACTATGCTGATGTTACTGCTCTGTGTGCCCTGTGTGCTCCAGGCATCTCAGAGAGGGGCAAGCAAGATGTTACGGTGGAGGGGGGGTGGTTCCTGTCTGGCTACAAACAGGAGTGGAGTCTTGCAGGAATCAGTCCTGGGGCTGGTTCTGTTCAATATCTTTGTGAATGATTTATAATGGCATAAAGTATGCTTATAAAGTTTGTGGTTGATACCAAGCAGGGTGGGATTGCAAGTGTAAGCAAGACACACAAAGTAATCCACTCTAGCTGAAGCCTTATCAGTGTAGAATAGAGTATTGTGTACTGTTCTTGGCACAACATTTCAGGAAAGATGTGGACAAATTTCAGAAAGTCAAAGGAGAACAACAAAAATGATTCAAGGTCTAGAGCCTGACCTATGAGGAAAGGTTGTTGGTTTTTTAAGGGTCTGTTTAGAGATGAGAAAAGGCAATAGTTTTCAAATACATAAAAGGAAGAGGGTGAAAAAATTGTCTTCTTTGGATCTAAGGATAGAAGAAGAGGCATTGAACTTAAATTGTAGTAAGGCTATTTCAGGTTAACATTAGCAAAAACTTCCTGTCAGAGTTGCCAAAAGAGACTGTAGAATCTCTGTTACTGAGGTCCTTAAGAAAATGTTTGGGGAAATACCCATCAGGAATGATCTAGTTAGTACATCATCTTGCCAGGGGACTGCACTAGATGACCTAGTGAGATCCCTTCAATGATTCTAACGCGACAATGAACATTTTCAGCTTTCACAACAGAAATTATTTTATTGTGATACAGATTACCTAATGTGAGTTCAAATGGTTCTGTAGTAGTAGTAGTTTGGACTTTGAATTCAGTGGATCTGGGATTTGGCCCTGTGTATTAAACAGAAGTGCTCATGGGCTTGATCCAAAGCCTATTGAAAACAATGATAACATTTCCATTGACTTGAGTGGATTTACACTCCAGTCCATGTGTAATTGGTCAAAATTGATATTCCAGAGAGAATTGGTGTTTTAACACTGTCTAATTTCAGAAAGAACTGCACAAAAATGAGGAGGTTTTCTGAAAAGAAATGTAAAGGTAACAGTGAAATCTGAAACTGCATGGAAGTTTTTAAAACACATCTTAGTATATATACTCTGGCAAGTGACACGTAAAAGTATAATTCAGAAGGTCAAAAAAGAATTTGAAGAATAGCTAGCCAAAGTTTCAAAAAGCAATAACAAAAAATACATCAGATGCAAGAAGACTGCTAAACAACCAGTGAGGCCACTGGATGATTGAGATGCTAAAGAAGTATTGGCTATCAGGGAGATTCTCAAACACGAGCCATTCTTTATAGCCAATAAATCTGAGGAGCTTACTCATATTGAGGATTAGAGGATGTTTGGAACAAATTGATAAACTAAACAAGAACAAGTCACCAAGATCAGATGGCATTGACCCAAGAGTTCTGAAGGAACTCAAATGTGAAACTGCAGAGCAACTAACCGTAGTCTATCACCTATCATTTAAAACAGCTTCTGAAACAAATGACTGGAAGATAGCTAGTGTGACACCAGTTTTTAAAAAGGGCTCTAGAGGTGATCCTGGGAATTGCAGAGCGGTTAGCCTGACTTCAGTACTTGGCAAACACATGGAAAATATAGAGAAGAATGCTGTTGTCACATGTATAGCTGAACATAATTTACTGGGAAAGAGTCAAGATGGGTTTTGTAAAAGGAAATCCTGCCTCACCAATCTATTAGAATTCTTTGAGGGCATCAACAAGCATGTGAACAAGAGGGATCCAGTGGATATTGTGTACTTGGATATTCAGAAAGTCTCTGACATGGTTCTTCACCAAAGGGTCATAAGCAAAATAAGCTGCCATGGGATGAGAGGGAAGGTACTCCCATGGACTGGAAACTGGTTAAAGGATAGGAAACAAAGGGTAGGTATAAATGATCAGTTTTCAGAATGGAGAGAGATAAATTGTGGTGTCCCCCAGGAGTCCATTCCAGGACCAGGACCATTCAACATATTCATAAATGATCTGGAAAATAGGGTAAACAATAAGGTGGCAAAATTTGCAGACGTAACAAAACTACTCAAGATAGTTAAGTCCCAGACAGACAGCAAGGAGCTACAAAAGGATCTCTCAAAACTGGATGAGTGGGCAACAAAATGGTAGATCAAATTAAATGTTAAGTGCAAAGTTATGCACATTGGAAAACATAATCCCAACTCTACATATAAACTGATGGGGTCTAAATTAGCTGTTACAACTCAAAGACATCTTGGATCATTGTGGATACTTTTCTGAAAACATCAACGCAATATGCAGCCACAATCAAAAAACCAGCTAAAATGATGGGAATTATTAAGAACTGAAAGCTTCAGGGGGTAGCCAAGTTAGTCTGTTACAGGAAAAAAAACAACAAATGGTCTGGTAGCACTTTATAGACTAACAAAACATGTAGATGGGTATCATGAGCTTTCGTGGGCACAGCCCACTTCTTCAGATGACTGGTCATCTGAAGAAGTGGGCTGTGCCCACGAAAGCTCATGATACATCTATATGTTTTGTTAGTCTATAAAGTGCTACCAGACTATTAAGAAATGGGTAGATAGTAAGATAGAAGCAATATGATGTTTTCTATATAAATCCATGGTACAGCCACATCTTGAATACAGCATGCAGATATGGTGACCCCATCTCAAAAAATACATAATGGTATTGGAAAAGATTCAGAAAAGGGCAACAAAAATTATTAGTAGTATGGAACAGATTTTGTATTACGAGAGATTAATAAGACCGGGATTGTTCATCTTGGAAAAAGATGAGTAAGGGGGATATGATTGAGGTCTATAAAATCATGACTGGTTGAGAGAAAGTAGATAAAGTGCTATTTACTTTTTGTCATAAAACAAGAACTAGGGGTTACCAAATGAAATTAATAGGTTTAAAACAAAATGAAATACTTCACACAAGGCATAGTCAATCTATGTCATGTCTTGTCAGAGGATATTGTGAAGGCAAAAACTCTAACAGGGTTAAAAAAAACAAGATAAATTCATGGAAGGATAGGAGCAATCAATTGATATTATCCAGGATGGGCAGGAATGGTGTCCTTAGTCTCTGTTGGTCAGGGCTGGAAGTGGCTGAAAAGGGAGGTATCACTTAGGCTATGTCTTCATCTCCGGTTTTGCGGGCAGTGAGTATGCAAATGAGGCATGGATTAGCATATTGCTGTGCCTCATTTGCATAATTAATGTTCACCGTTTTTGCGGGGGGGGGAAGTGTGGATGTTTTCTTTTTGCGCAAAAACCCCTTTTCCCGCCAGATCGGTAAACCTTCTTTTTTGGGGCATAAAGATCTGGCGGGAAAAGGGGTTTTTAAGCAAAAAGAAAACATCCACACTTTTTTTCCCACAAAATCCCTTTGCGCAAAAATGGCGAGCGTAAATTATGTAAATGAAGTGCAGCAATATGCTAATCTGTACCTCATTTGCATACTCGCTGCCGGCAAAACCGGCAGTGTAGACATAGCCTTACTGATCATCTGGTCTTGCCATTTTCTCAGGGACAACTGGCACTGGCTACTGTCAATGGACAGGATACTGGGCTAGATGGGCCTTTGGGCTAACTCCGTATGACCATTCTTATGTTCTTTATTTTGGCTATACTACTGTCTCTATTTTTTTAAAAAATAAGTTCCTTTTTTTTCCTTGTTCTAAACCCTATAAAAACTCAAACATAATTTTGTTCTCATAAATTTTTCCCACTGGCCACCCCTTAAAACTATGTTAAGCCTTTAATCTTCTAATTCCCTTAATTAAGTTTAGAGTAGTTTAAATTGTTATAAACATCTTCTGGGGATAATACATTTTAATTGCAGTTATGATGAATATTTAATGTATATAGTTGTATAATCAGGAAGAAAAATTATAACCACAAATACACTAAAATCCCCAATAAAAATGGAAACTATAGAAAGGGTGTTAGGGAATTAGAAATGACCATTGAAAGTGGCCAAGTAGTAAATATTCAGAGTTAAAAATCCAGACAAGTTACTATAGTTTAAAAGATAATAGCCTTTAAACTTTATGGAAGTTTGTGCTATAGATGATGGGCCTGATTCTGATCTTATTTACATCACTTTATGGCCTTAAGTGGATTAACTTCTCATCCTAACGAGAATCAGAAGACAGAGGTCAGATGTGTATAAAAGCTGCATCTATCATGCTTCCCTAAATTTAAATGCATATTCTATGTGATAAACAGCAGTTCTTTCGAAGTACTGTGATCTCATGCCAGCTCTGATAAAATCCATGATCCAGTCCTGCAATTAGTTGCACAGTGGGGCTTCACTGAGGTGTTAAGCGTCCACCCATGTGGAATTGGAGACTCTGAAATATTTTTTCTTTATAAACTACTCAGTAAAGAAGGAAAGGAAGGTACTAACCCCAAAATCATAAAATTCAATGCTGAGAGAGACATATGTTATACCCTGATCAGGAGAGATACTGAAGGGAATATCATCCAAAAACAGCATTGATTTGGAATTCCTCACTTTTGGGTGTCCAAACAGAGACACTTTATAAGAACCTGATTTCAGAAAGTACTGAAAAACAAATTCCTGAAAGTTGCTCTCCAGCACAGTGGCAAGCTGAGCCCACAAAGTCAGTCAACACAAAAGATCCTGCAGGCAGGCAGGGAGTTTTCATATAGTGGGACCTATTCTTTGCCCTGTTCACCATTTGTACTTTTCCCAGAGTGGAGGAGTCCTCAACAAAGCTTGTCTAGCCAGTTCCTTCATCACCCTCCTTGCTCCTATGTTTCAGGTGGGGAAGAGGAGAGCCCGGAGTGTTCTGTGATCAGTGAACAGATAGCCCTTCGGTGCTTATTGCCCATGGCCACAGTTCAGACTCAAAAGCCAAAGGCTTTGGGTAAAATCCTGGCTCCACTGAAGCAGAATGGTGAAATTCCCATTGATTTCATTGTGGCCAGGGTTTCATCCTTTATGTATAGTGAATGAAGGGTAGATTACATGATTGTTGTGTGGTCAGATTTTGAGTTTCATTCCATATCTATTAAGAGATGCAACAGAGGCATATGTGGTAACAGTGGGGGGTTTAAAAGGCTGGATAACTTTATCGTTTAACTAATTGAGGTCAAGAAGAATTTTTCACCTGTCTACTCTACAACATTATCTAACTAGCTAGTATACTGCATACATTTGTTTGTTTTGCCTTCCTCTGAAACATCAGGTACTACAGTGCAGTAATACCTTGACTTACAGATCACTGATTTCAGGTGTAAAGGCAAATCATGGGTTGCTTTCAAAACTCTGAGACAATGGACAATCAGTATGGAGTATGCCATTTGGAAATCATGACTGGGGAGTTAAAGAAGAAAGAATAAACTCCAAGGAATCACTTTAAATTTAATGGACTATAAAGTATATGAAATATTTGAAAATTAATATCCCAGTTTAATAAGGTCCTTGATGGTCCTCTCACTTTTAAGCAAATTAACAAGAGTAATGACAAAATAGTGAACACTTATTTACTGGGTTGGAAGAATGACAATCATTCAAATTAATGAGATGCTGGATTTTCAATAATAATAATAACTTCGCATAACAAAGGACTGACTGGAGAGAAGAGTAATTGCAAAAGCCTCTGAATGAATAATCCTGTATCACACATCACCAGTCCTATCTATCCAGATGCACTCTGCATGCACATACTCCCCTTTGTGTGTTCGGTTCAAATACCTTGCACTGCAAAACATTGAGCCTATGGACTTTGAATGAAAAGCACTAGACTTTGCTAGTAGTATTTCTTGCCTCTAAATACCACTTTTGCAAATTTTGCAGAGGCTTGACCAAAAAAAGGAGAATTGCCTAATTTAAATAAATATAACCCCACACGTTATGAATAGATTATCTAAGATAGGAAGAACTGAATATCCAAATGTGTGACCCTACTGCTAACACAGGAGTTCTGGAATACTTGTCTCTTTCTGTGAGATACTCTTGTCACATTTGACTGGTCCATGAAATTTTTTACCCCTTCCTCTAGCACAGTGCTGTACAGACTAACTCTGTAATGCCTCTCATTTTATTTGTATGTTAACCAGTAGACAAAATCTGCAAGATTTTGCTACTTCCTCTATCTCTGTCCATTTAAGGAAATCATACTTTTTTTCACAATCATAACTTAAGCTTCATTCTGCTCAGATGACTGTAGTATGCTACAACCAGTATATTTTTAGGACACCTTATGAATACATGAAATATTTTTGTATGCACATGCTATAAAATTCTCTAACTCTCCTTTTGTATATTTAAAATTCTATATTAAATTAGACAATCATTCTCTTGTTGGGTCCAATCCTCCTCTCTGATAGGAGATTGTCGTTGTTTTCACGAGGAGCAGGATCTGGCCTCAGCTGCCTGTTTAATCAGCTCTAAATGTTGAGGTGTATTCTGCCACTCTTGCTCACACTGAACAGTGCCTTAGGACCTTATTCAAACCCAGCTGAAGGAAGTGAGTTCAGGCCTTTACTGTATAAATAGACCTGTTATGTTTGTAAGAAGCACATGAGACCTTTTTAGGGAAAAAAGGTAATGTGCTGCATTTATATAGAATACACACACACACACACACACACCAGTTCTGCTGATGTTCTAACAGTTTGTGAGCATAGACCAATCTAATGGCCAGTTGGATTGGACCCGCATGAGGGAGCCAGGTTCTGTTAGTTCCAGATCTGAGGCTGCTGTTTGGCAGGATAAACCCAAAGTACCATGCAAGACTCCCCATCTTTTATAAGAATCCCCCCTCATGCAAATGTAGGGATTTTGCTGCATCAGGTTTTAATCAGTCACTGCAACATGTTTATCTGGAGAGTGTTTTCATTATTAGCATCAGTCTGCTGATGAATTTTCTAGGTGTTGCCTCACCCTGGGCATATTTGGTGGTAGTTGGTACTCCTGAGTCTCTGGCCCCTCCTCTGGCCATCTGGATGCTAAGGTGGCCTTCAGGCTTCTCTCTGTTTAAACACTCATATTCCTGACTCACACAAACAAGAATTACATAGTTGCTTTTGTAAAGGCAGGCTTAGTACAAAACATTCTAAGATTAAAGGAACTATTACTATTACAATTTTTTTTCATAATACAAAAACATTCTTATACTCTTAAATTAAAGAAAAGAGTCATCCTAAGGGTGATCAGAGTGAATTTTGGGAACCCTTTTGGTTTGTTCCTGGTCTGTTCCTGCTTTAAGTAATAGTGTTCACAGATGCCATTACATCTTCTAAGTAAGAATAGTAGAATTTGCCCCGTAGAGCTCCTTGGCCCAGCATTTATGTCAATGTTGAGATAAGCTATTCCCTTGTCATGGAATGACTCGTTGTTACAGTGCATAGTGAATGTCTACAAAAATTTGCAGCAGTACTATCTTTTCTATAAGTTTGTGTACTATTCATATCATACTCTTGACACTTTAGTCCCTGTCTTTCTGTCCCTGTTGACTGTTTCCTTTTGGCCTTCCAAATCAAGAAGCAATAGCCTGACAGTTTATAAGTACAAAGAAATGAATTCCCTTGAGGAAAAGCTTTCAAAGACAGCCAGTACTACTTGAACTCGTTGTCATTATTTCTCCTCCCTCTCTCTCATATTTATGTAGGGACTAGCATTTGGTGCTTGGTATTGCTTGTTTTCTTCCTTAAGATTACTCCTCACCCATCTGGCATTTACTCTGTTGTTTCTGCTGTAGGGTCAAAATAAGACACAGTTGCAGATTCACCTAGCTGACGTGTTCTGAAATGCCTCTCACATTCTCAGTCTGCTGAAATGCTGTGTCTTTTTAGTTATATTTCTCAAACGTGAACTTAGATTTATTAAGAACTATTCTTCTATCTCACTAAGTCATCCTGCCCAGAACTTAGTGCCTATCAGAAGGAGAGCTGGCTCAGTCTACATAGTTAACTTTTGTGTTATTTTTGCATATGGAAAATGAATAGAATAGCAAAACAGAACCCTGCCGGGGAAGTATGTGACTATTATATTAAAGCCATATACTAATTCTGAACAATGAGTTTCTGAGAAAAAAATGCTATTCTGTGATTATATTTTCCCAATGAGGGATTTTTTTTCAAAACTCTATGAAGATGGGGAAAAAGTTAAGTGCATCGCCTTACTATTTTGGAGAGGTTCTGCTGCAGAGCAGGTACCAAATGGTATTCTTTTATAACACTAAGTGACTTGAGAAGATAGTTATTGATCTGGAATCCTCTCAAGCTCTAGCTTCATTATAAGTCTTGTTAAGATTCAATTTTGAACCCAATTGGGCTCCATGAACCATATATATGTATGATCAATTTTGGGTGCTACATGCTTCTCTTTTCATAGATTATTTTGCACTTCTCATGTTGAAATATGTCTTGATTGTTGGCATTGCTTGGCCAGTCTCATATGGCCTCCTGCAGCTGGGAAAAAGAGGAAAATTCCAGCTGTGGAAAACAACTTCAAGAGCCCACTCTGCCTACACTGATTCAACTTCTTCCTATTGCATCATCTGCCAGAAAATGCCTATTGATCCCATGCCGGAAACGAAAGCTGCCTTTCCCTGGGACCACAACAGATGCATAAGGTATGTCCACTAATGGATTGAAAACTGTTTAAAAGATGGGAAACAAAGGAGTAGGTATAAATGGTCAGTTTTCAGAATTGAGAGAGGTGTCCCTCAGAGTCTATTCTGGGACCAGAACCATTCAACATATTTATAAATGATCTGGAAAATAGGTTAAACAATGAAGTGGCAAAATTTGCAGAGGAAACAAAACTACTCAAGATAGTTAAGTCCCAGGCAGATTGCAAAGAGCTGCCAAAAAAAAAGGATCGTTCAAAATTGGGCGAGTGGGCAACAAAATGGTAGATGAAATTGAATGTTAAGTGCAAAGTTATGAATGTTGGAAAACATGCACCCAACTATACATAGAAATGGATGGGATCTAAATTAGCTGTTTCAACTCAAGAAAGACATCTTGGATCATTGTGGATACTTTTCTAAAAACATCCATGCAATGTGCAGCCACAATCAAAAAAGCAACAAGAATGTTGGGAATTATTAAGAAATTGGTAGATAATAAGACAGAAAATATCATATTGCGTCTATATAAATCCATGGTACAGCCACATCTTGAATATGGTGTGCAGATAAGGTTGCCCTATCTAAAAAAAAAAATATTGGGATTGAAAAAGTTTTAGAAGAGGGCAACAAAAATGATTAGGAGTATGGAACAGATGTTGTATTAGGATAAATTAAAAATTTGGGACTTTTCAGCTTGGAAAATGATGACAAAGGAGAGATAAGATTGATGTCTATAAAATCATAACTGGTATATAGAAAGTAGATAAGAAAGGGCTATTAAAACAGCTCATAAAACAAGAGGTCACCAAATGATATTAATAGGCAGCAGTTTTAAAACAAAGAAAAGGAAGTACTACTTCACACAATGATAGGGAATGGACCACTTGATTATGGGTTCTGTTCATTCCTTTTGGGTCACCTGGCACCAGCCACTGTCAGAAGACAGGATAATGGAATAGATGGATTTGTGGTCTGATCCAGTGTGGCTGTTCTTTTGTTCTTCTGTGTAGAGTTAATTCAGATGAGCAACCACATCTGAGCAGCCACGCTGCAAAGACATACTTGTGTTTCTACTCAACTGTATCCACACTGATGCTGTACCTAAATGTGAAGCACTAGGATTTCTGGGGTTGTATCCTGCACTGAGCTGAGTCACATCCTGATTCTTCCCAGGGAATTATGGCAGGACTTGTCTATTGTTCTGGGCTCATGGAGGAGAAAACCGGAAGACTATCAGCACTCAGATGGGATAGCCTGAGTGAACACTGCAAAACAAGTAGGCTACCAGCCTGAGTGTGAGCAACACTTGGGCTTTAGCTTATTGGCCCAGCTATAAAGACAGCAGCTCAGGTAAAGCACCACTACACCCAAGAGAGTTTGGCTTTTTGTGGGTGTCCAACAGCCCAGTTAAGTAAGAGCCCAAATTAGAGAAAGAAGCTTCCAGATCGCAGGTCCTGGTTCTCGTGGGGGACTTTAATCACCCTGACATCTGTTGGGAAACCAATACGGCAGTACACAGGCAATCCAGGAAGTTTTTGGATAATGTTGGGGATAACTTCTTGGTACAAGTGATGAAGGATCTGACCAAGGGCCGTGCGCAGCTTGACCTTCTGCTCACAAACAGGGAGGAACTAATAGGGGAAGTAGAGGTGGGTGACAACCTGGGAAGAAGTGATCATGAGATGGTAGATTTCAGGATCCTGACCAAAGGAAGAAAAGAGAGTAGTAAAATACACACCTTGGACTTCAGAAAAGCAGATTTTGACTCCCTCAGAGACCTGATGGGCAGAATCCCCTGGGATGCTAACATGAAGGGGAAAGGAGTCCAGGACAGCTGGCAGTATTTTAAAGAAGCCTTATTGAAGGCACAGAAAGAAACCATCCAGATGCGTAGCAAGAGAGGCAAACGTGGTAGGAGACTGGATTGGCTTACAGGGGAAATCCTTGGTGAACTTAAGCACAAAAAGGAAGCTTACAAAAAGTGGAAACTTGGACAAATGACCAGGGAGGGGTTTAAATGTATAGCTCGAGAATGCCGGGAGGTTATCAGGAAGGCGAAAGCGCAAATGGAATTGCAACTGGCTAAGGATGTGAAGGATAACAAGAAAGGTTTCTACAGGCATGTTAACAAGAAGAAGGTAATCAGAGAGGGTGTGCGGCCCCTACTGGATGAAGGAGGTAATCTAGTGACAGATGATGTGGGGAAAGCTGAAATACTCAATGCTTTCTTTGCCTCTATATTCACGGACAAGGTGGGCTCCCGGACTAATGTGCTAAGTGACGCAAGATGGGATGAAGATGGACAGCCCTTGGTGGGTAAAGAACAGGTTAGGAACTATTTAGAAAAGCTAAACGTAGACAAATCCATGGGTCCAGACTTAATGCATCCGGGGGTACTGAGGGAGTTGGCAAATGTCATTGAGGAGCCTTTGGCCATTATCTTTGAAAAGTCATGGAGATCGGGAGAGATCCCGGATGATTGGAAAAAGGCAAATGTAGTGCCCATCTTCAAAAAAGGCAAGAAGGATGATGCAGGGAACTATAGGCCGGTCAATCTTACCTCGGTTCCTGGAAAAATCATGGAAGGGATCCTTAAGGAATCCATTTTGAGGCACTTGGAAGAGAGGAAAGTGATTAGGATAGTCAGCATGGATTCACAAAGGACAAGTCGTGCCTGACCAATCTGATTAGCGTCTATGATGAGGTAACTGGCTCTGTGGACATGGGAAAGTCAGTGGATGTGATATACCTTGACTTTAGCAAGGCTTTTGATACGGTCTCCCACAATATTCTTGCCAGCAAGTTAAGGGAATATGGATTGGATAAATGGATGGTAAGATGGATAGAAAGCTGGCTAGAAGGCCCGGCCCAGCAGGTAGTGATCAACGGCTCGATGGCAGGATGGCGGTCGGTTTCTAGCGGAGTGCCTCAAGGTTCTGTTCTGGGACCAGTTTTGTTGAATATCTTTATTAATGACCTGGATGAGGGGATGGATTACACCCTCAGCAAGTTTACAGATGACACTAAGCTAGGGGGAGAGGTAGATACGCTGGAGGGCAGGGATAGAGTCCAGAGTGACTTAGACAAATTGGAGGATTGGGCCACAAGAAATCTGATGAGGATCAACAAGGACAAGTGCAGAGTCCTGCACTTGGGACGGAAGAATTCCAAGCATTGTTACAGGCTGGGGACCAACCAGCTAAGTAGTAGTTCTGCAGAAAAGGACCTGGGGGTTACAGTGGATGAGAAGCTGGATATGAATCAACAGTGTGCCCTTGTAGCCACGAAGGCTAATGGCATATTAGGTTGCATTAAGAGGAGCATTGCCAGCAGATCCAGAGATGTCATTATTCCCCTTTATTTGGCTCTGGTGAGGCCACATCTGGAGTATTGTGTCCAGTTCTGGGCCCCCCACTACAAAAAGGATGTGGACGCATTGGAGAGGGTCCAGCGGAGGGCAACCAAAATGATTAGGGGGCTGGAGCATACGACCTATGAGGAGAGGCTGAGGGAGTTGGGTCTGTTTAGTCTGCAGAAGCGAAGAGTGAGGGGGGATTTGATAGCAGCCTTCAACTTCCTGAAGGGAGGTTCCAAAGAGGATGGAGAAAGGCTGTTCTTATTAGTGACGGATGGCAGAACAAGGAGCAGTGGTCTTAAGTTGTGGTGGGAGAGGTCCAGGTTGGATATTAGGAAAAACTATTTCACTAGGAGAGTGGTGAAACACTGGAATGGGTTACCTAGGGAAGCAGTGGAGTCTCCATCCCTAGAGGTGTTTAAGTCTCAGCTTGACAAAGCCCTGACTGGGTTGATCTAATTGGGATTGGTCCTGCCTAGAGCAGGGGGCTGGACTTGATGACCTCCTGAGGTCTCTTTCAACTCTATGGTTCTATGATTAATTTGGCAGTGAAGACAAACCCCTACAGACAGCATGTAATTTGTACTTTCCTTTACCTTGCCACAGGTGCAATCTAATGCACGGTGTGACCAAGGGCAGTTAATGCAGCTGGGGAATGCAAGCTCCCAGCCCCACCTACAACCCCACCCCCTCTGCTGAGGTTCCACCCCCCATGGGGAGGGGAAGAGATGGGAGGAGGCAAGCACACACGCACCCCCAAGCCTCCCCAGCCACTGGAGCACAGGGAGAGGGAGGAGGGTGCGCTGCATGTCTCCCATCTCCCCAGAACACTGGGGGAGGGAGGTGACCACACGGCGTGTCTCCCATCTCCCTGGTTCCCGGAATACCAGGAGAGGGAGGAAGACCTGCAGGGTATCTCCCACCTCCCCAGCCTGGAGCACCGGAAGAGGGAGGAGAGCATGTGGTATGGCCCTAGACCCAGAGCACCAAGGAAGGAGGAGGCCGCCGTGGCTCCAGCCTCCCCAGCCAGGAGCACTGGGAGGTCAGGTGCAGGGGGCAGCAACTCTTGGCCCCCAGAACACCTACAGCAAGCGTTCTGAGGGGGTGGAGTGTGAGTGGGATCATGCCTGATGGTTTGGGAATGCTACCGGATGCCTGTATGTGTGACGTACATAGAATACAACCAGTGAGGGTTCTAGAATCTCAGAGGGTAGGTCCAGATACCACCTGCGAATACTTTGATTCACAAAGTTGTGCTAATTTCTTTTAATGTAGGGCCTGGATTTATATTACTGGCAATACTGCTTTGTTTTTACAGCATCTGTGACTTCATTATCTGCCTTTCCATTTAGCTATGAAAAAGATCATTATATTCCTGTTCTCCTGAACAAGTGTTTGCAATTGTGTATTTATTTTGTAGTGTATGTGGTTGCATCTATTTATGCCACTGCATTTATGAGGCCTAATTGAAACACCATCTTGTAGCTTAATAGATTACTGTGATTGTACTCAGTGACTCAGAACATTGCATTTTAAATATACACCCTTTTTCTCTTTAATTCATACTTTGAAATAAACCTTTTACATGGAATAGGTCTTTGCAGGATATGGATGAAGCAAGATATGCATAAGCCCTAGGGTGAGTATCAGCTATTTTCTTGATTTGAGAAAGTCTGTTACATTAATTGATTTTCCTGACTCAACTATGAAGTCAGCTAGTTTGTATTAATATTGAAATGAAGTTTGGCTACTGACTTTTTTTTTCTCTTTCCATGGTGCAGAAGTATCTATCTGTTTTAAAACAGCTGTCTCTTCTTCATCCACCATTTCAGCAAGTTGCTCACCGCCTATGCTCTGGATTCTCTTCCATTTGTTCTTTGACATAATGCCCAACTAGTTTCCACCATGCAACACACTAGTTCCACTATTGATTGTCCCCACTAGGATATATAGGGAGACAATTTGCTGTGTATTAGTTAAATGGATATACCACCCAATCAAGAATAGAAAGAATACCAGGGGTTTTATGAAACTCACCAGCATACAATGAAATACAAGTTGTGAATATTTGAAGCAACTGTTGTTCACCAGTTGCAGACCCATTTAATGAACACATCCAAATATAATTTTGAATAACACAATTTCATGATTTGTTCAAGAACAAACCTTAAATTTTGTCTTAACAAATTAGTCATAGTGAACTATTTGCTCAGCCCCATCTGTGGCTGTAAGGGAGTTCATTCCAGATATATCCTACTGTCATTTTACTAGAGAAAAATGTCTTTTATATAAGTTTTGTCAAAACTCAGAGGAAGAGGATGTAACAATTTTTTGTGTTGCATACAAGCAAATCATTAAAAGTCCACACTCCAAATTAGACTGCAGAGGCAATTGTCAGGGAAAATGTTATTAAAATGTCCTTTTTCAACATTTTAAAGCATCACAATCATCGGTCAAATTATTTTAAATTGGAAAAGGGAAGCAGCAAATTTAATCCTCTTACCCTGTCCTCCCAGAATCCCAAACTTTGTTCCTCCTCCTTTGCCACTTCCTCACCCAGCAGCCAAGAGGCCCTTCTCTGTCTCCTTTTCATCCTCCAGTAGCCAATCTAATGCTTCTGAGATGACTTGCTCAGGTCACTTCCCTTATGCATTGCCCTGAGGGGTCATCTTTTCCACAGCCTTCCCATCTGCCAGGATAGGCCCACACAAAGAAGGCTCTTCCTGCTCCTCTACAGTTCTATCCTTCTTTCAGAACCAGGGATACCTCCTCCTCTCATATTATTGCCCATCCTTCCATAGTGTCCTGAAAGCTCTTCTTTCTCTTTCTTTGCCACTTGTTTATAGCCTTTCTTTGTTGCTATTCTGGCCAGCTTGGCCTCTGAATCATGTGAATTGGTGACTGTTTTAATGATTATATAGAGTACAAGAAGCACCAACAGCAGCCCCTTTAAGTTCTGTTGTTCCCAGGCTGACCTTAGCAACATAGTGGTTGGGCTGGCTGCTGTCTCCTGCAACCATCCATCCTTAGTTCTTCTGAGTCTGCCCTGAAGAGAAGGATAACAATTATACAATCAGGCCGGATCCTCCTTTGCTGTCACAACTGGCCTATATAAGTGAGTGGAATCTTCCACAGGGTTGGACAGGAAGATTGGGGGAGGGGGGGGGGGAAATAATGCCATTACTTTCCCTTCTGTGAGTTGGCAGGCTAGAGACTACATCTCTCCTCATAGGAAAGCTTCTGCCATGACTCACCTCAGTTTGTCTGTTGGGACGGACAGCTTCTTCTGCTTCATGTTCCAGAGAGATGCTTCTAGTGCCGTGGCTAGCTAATATCAAAGCTGCTATAAAATTGTTCCCCACAGTACTTGTATATATGAATAAAAAGCACAGGATTTAAACTAGGAAGAGCAAAGCTGCAGAAAGATGTGTGAGCAAGTCATGAGTCCATTCCACAATGGAGTTGACAGCAGACTTCTTTCTGAGTCAGAATATATAAAATGCACATGAAGAGCTGTGCATTAACATGCAGAAGATCCAGAGTAAAAACCAAACAAACATATTTTTAAGAGAGACATAGGGATGGTGAAAGTCATTTAGTGCTCTGCATGCTTGTCGCTCCGAGATACCAGCTATATGACTAATGTCATTGTCCAGTACATTCACTCCAACACACTTCTAAAAATCACATTTTTCCCCTCAGAAATAATTATGGAAGTGTGATATCTGAGGAAAGCTCCATTTTTACTGACACTTTAAAAACTACTAGGGTACTGCTGCTTCCAAATGCAGCACTGATTTTAATGCTGCTGCACAGGAGACAGAGGGCTAAATTCAAGGGACCATGTACATGAATCTTAACGGAGTCTAAGCTGTTGTAACTTACACTACTAGCCCCTGTAGTGGGTAAATTACACCAACATAGATTCACTCTAAGGTGGATTGCAATGTGGGTAGACATACCTGAGTTAGCTTTGTTCTAGCTAGCTCAAGAACAGGGGTGCTATTTCAGATTTTGGTAGAGTGGAGCAAGCTAAACCAAAATTCCAGCAACTACTTAGAAATTATAAAAAGGAGTAAAATAGATAGTATATCCACTCAGGTCTAATAGTACCATATTCTCAAATCTAGTGTCGACTCACTTAAGGGACACTGGTTAAGTTATACATTTTAATTTATGTTCTGACTTTGTTACTAATTCTTGAAAACAACATTTGAAACAACTGTAGAGAAATCTAGAGTACTTTCTATCACTTTTTTGCAGTTCACTAAGAGTAGAACAGATCATTTAACTTTTGGAAATATTCTACTAGGGCAAGGCCCTGTGAGTTTATACTGCACCTGCTTAGGTCTCTAGAGGTACAACTAGATTACATCCCTCTTTCGACAGAGGGATGTAAATCAGACACTTCAAAATTGCAAATGAAGCCGGGATTTGAATTTCCTATGCTTCATTTGCATATTTGCGTCATAGCGCTTTTTCAGAAGAAAAACAGCGGTCTAGACGCGGGTCTTTCGAAAATAGGAGCCTGTAAACCTCATTTCTTGATCTTTCGAATGGCTTCTATTTTCGAAAGAACAGTGTCTAGACCATGGTTTTACTTTCGAAATAGCGCTTTTTTGAAAGAACGCCATGATGCAAATATGCAAACGAAGCACGGGAAATTCAAATCCCGGCTTCATTTACAATTTCGAAGTGTCTAATTTACATCCCTTTGTCGAAAGAGGGATGTAATCTAGACACAGCCTAGGGGTGTTAGCTCACTGCAAATAATAAACTAGAAACTGAACATAAAAAGGAGTGAAACTGGCACTTTCAAGTCACTTTTACAGTATTGCCAACCTTAAATGTTCAAAAATCATGAATCGGGACCACCAAAAATCATGAGATTGGATCTGATATCATGAGATTATATAAAAATAGCCCTGTGTTCTTTTTATTTGCTTTCTAGATATTGAGCCTCTAGGATGCACTGGGGTCTCATTTTGAAGCTTTTGCCACAGCCACGAGGGCTAAAAACTCATTTTTGTTTCAGCATGAAGACTGAAATCCTCACATTTCCACTTGACTCCAGCAGCTGAGGCTTTAAGGAAAATTACTGTTACCATGAGACTCGTGACAAAATCATGAGAGTTGGCAAAATTGCTTTCACTTCTGTTTAAAGGCTAGTTACTTTCCAGAAGGCTCTAAAACACAGCACTACAGTGATTGAGTTAAAGTTGTCACAGGAGAACATTTAAAACCAAGAAATTCTACATTTTAAAGTTGAGGGGAAAAAAATGAGGCCTGAAATCACAGGGCCACTGTATGCAGGAAAGAAAAACAGGCAAGGGGGGCTCTTGTCAGTTCTTTATCTTGAAAGAAAGTTGGATGGTCAAATCTTCTAATTCTTAATCAATCAAGTAAAACTCGTATTGCCATCAGCGCCTCCACTCACAGATATTAACATGTGCTAAATAATTGTACACTTCATACTTAAATATCTGAGCAACCCTACCCAGAAGAAATAGGGTAGACATTATAAGGCAATGACACTATGGTGATGGGACCTCATAAATATTCCAGATGATGTAGGAATCTTTCTACCACTTCTGGCCATTCCCCGGATTTTGGCTCCTTTTCACCTATGCCTCTCAAATATCGTTATCTGAATGCAGCCTTGGCTCAGAGGGCTTAGCTGTATTTCTTCTAAGGACATGTCTACAGTGTGGAAGAAAGTCAACTTAAGATACACAACTCTAGCTATGTAAGTAGCGTAGCTGGAGTCAACATTAAGTAAATTTTTGCAGCACCCCACTGGGGGATTTTAGATTCACTGCTATTGTTACTGAGCAAGATAAATTGAGGCTAACTTGGGTATATCTACACATGCTGCATCACACCTTGGATTGCAATGTAGGCGTATCCTATAATCTGCCTCTGAATTCAGCACTGAGAAAGTTTGGCATACATAGATAATATATGTCATAACTGTTAAGAGATGCAGCTGCATTTATGGTTCCATGAGTACTAGTCCCCTATTGTCAGTGGGACAGAATGACTAGAAAAATCCTAAGCTAGAGGAGAGAGAAAATTTTCACACCCAAACTAAAACCAGTGTACTGCTGATTTCTTTTATATTATTAGATTAGCATTTTGATATGTTGCCTGAAATTTCTGCAGTCTATGAATTTATGTTCTGTGTTGTCTGTGAATACTTTTTTCTGATTTTACTCAATAGATTGGGTACAGAAAATAAAATTTTGCTCCATTTTTGACATTAAAAAGAAGACAACGTTCTTCCATGAAAACTTATCTTTTTCCAGAAATTGTAAGACTGAAAAATCTTTTGCTTCTTTGCAGAATACTGAGTGCTATGATGCAGCTGGACTCACAAAACAATTTTAAATAGAACGGAGGTACCAAGTTTTTTCTGCCCCTCACTGGAGGTTCTGTTGTCTTATCACTCCTTGCCCAAAGAAGGTGTCCTTAAGGGGAGCGTGAAGTTAGCCCTCCAGGAACGAGCTATCTGAAAAGGTCAGCCAGAATAAGTATCAATCCTCAGTGACTAAAAAGACTGGGAGCAGGAAGAATCCTATTAGAGCCCACAGGCAAGATATAAAGGACTTATTTCAAGAGCCAGTGCTGGATGGAGCTAGGACATCATAGGAAGGGTCTTCCACTGTCTGAACCCAGTAAGCCTGACCCTCCCAGCACCTTTTTTGAGCCAATGAAAGACTGTTTTGTTTCCTTTGTGGGATGTAAGGCCCAGGTTCGCTGTTCAGAGCTGAATATTAATTTAACTGCTTTAAGATTAAGTAAGCTGGCTTTGCAAAATGCTCCAGTGGTTCAAGTGCGCCCTTGACAGTATGCCCCTTAATGTGAAACAAAAGACAGGACTATGTAGCACTTTAAAGACTAACAAGATGGTTTATTAGGTGATGAGCTTTCGTGGGCCAGACCCACTTCCTCAGATCAAATAGTGGAAGAAAATTGGCATGACCATATATACCAAAGGATACAATCAAAAAAATGAACACAGATAAAAAGGACAAATCAAATTTCAGAACAGAGGGGGGATGAAGGGAGGAGGTAAATGTCTGTGAGCTAATGATATTAGAGGTGATAATTGGGGAAGCTATCTTTGTAATGGGTAAGAACAAAGACGCTAATTATGAGACCTAGGTGTAAAGTGTCAAATTTAAGCATGAATGACAGTTCAGAGGATTCTCTTTCAAGTCTGGTGTTAAAATGTCTTTGAAGCAGGATGCAGGTAATCAAGTCCTTGAGACAATGCCCTTTCTGGTTGAAATGGCCAGAAACTGTTTTTTCTTTGTGATCCTGTCTAATATCTATTTTATGTGCATTGATTCTTTGGTGAAGTGCCTGAGACGTTTGTCCAATGTACATAGCAGACAGACACTGTTGGCACATGATGGCATAAATTATATTTCTGGACGAGCAGGAATATGTGTTCTTGATCTTATAACTCAATTGGTTAGGTCCAATAATGGTATCAGCAGAGTGAATATGTGGACAAAGCTGGCAAAGCTGGACAAAGCTGGGGTTTGTCGCAAGGGAAAGTTCCAGGGTTGGTGTTACTGTGGTATGTCCTGTGATTGTTGGTAAGAATCATCTTGAGGTTAGGTGGTTGTCTATAGGAAACTATGGGTCTGTCTCCCAGAGCCTCTCGGAGTTTAGTATCCTGTTCCAGTATAGGTTGTAGTTTATTGATAATGTGTTGGACGGGTTTAAATTGGGGGCTATAGGTGATGACAAGTGGTGTTCTATTGTTGGTTTTCTTGGGTCTGTCTTGAAGTAGATGGTTTCTGGATATTCGTCTGGCTCTTTCAATTTGTTTTTTTATTTCTCTGGGTGGGTAGTTGAGGTTTATAAATGCTTGGTATAGATCCTGAAGTTTCTGGTCTCTGTCAGTGGGATTAGAGTAGATGCGGTTGTATTGAAGGGCTTGGCTATAGATGATGGATCATATGGTGTGTTCTGGATGGGAGCTGGAGGCATGTAGGTAACTGTATGAGTCGGTGGGTTTTCTGTAGAGAGTGGTGTCTAATTTACCATTGGTGATTTGTACTGTAGTATCCAGGAAATGGATCTCTCGTGTAGAATGGTCCAGGCTGAGATTGATGGTGGGTTGTAGGTTGTTAAAATCTCTGTGGAATGTCTCCAGTGTTTCTTGGCCATGGGTCCAGATCATAAAGATGTCATCGATGTAGCATAAGTAGAGAAGGGATAAGAGAGGACGGGATCTGAGGAAACGTTGTTCTAAGTCAGCCATAAAGATGTTAGCGTACTGTGGGGCCATGCGAGTACCCATGGCTGTGCCACTGATCTGGAGGTATAAGTTGTCCTCAAACTGGAAATAATTGTGGGTGAGAACAAAGTTACATAGGTCTGCTGTCAGACTGGCAGTGGTGTCCTCTGAGATAGTGTTTCTAATTGCTTGTAATCCGACTTCATGTGGGATATTGGTGTATAGAGCTTCTACATCCATGGTAGCAAGGATGGTGTTATCGGGGAGGTTATCAATGTTTTGTAGTTTCCTTAGGAAGTCAGTAGTATCTCGCAGATAGCTGGGAGTGTTGGTTGAGTAGGATTTGAGAAGAGAGTCTACATAGCTGGATAATCCAGTAGTGAGCGTGCCAATACCTGAGATGATGGGACGTCCGGGGTGTCCAGGTTTATGGATTTTGGGAAGCAGATAGAACAATCCTGGTCGGGGTTCAGAAGTTCTATTACTACCCCCCTTAATGTGTGCATTGATGTTTATAAGGTCAATCAACATTTTGGCATGGACTGTGAAAATTATACCTGTGGTGCCACGTTGGAATATCAGACTAAGAGTCCATTTATCTGCATCTATATCCAATTTTTGAAGTGACTTGTTTTACACCAGGTTGTGTGTGTTGCTGGCTATTCAGTAATAGCAGGGTAAAAATGTATAAGGGATATCCGTTTTCAGGCCACAGCATGTAAACCAACCACATAAGTCCCTGCGGCTAGGAAAATAATTCTTCTGTACTTATTAATAAGTATGAATAAAGACACTGTCTGGATGGCCTGCTACATGCCATATGCTAAAGACATAAACAAACAATGAGTACTTAAGAACAGTTAGTACCTTCTCCATCAGCTACACATAGCATGGACACTCTAATTGACTATTTCTTTCCCCCTTTTTTCTTTTTTCCTTTTTCCTTTTCTCCCCCTTCCTCTAGTTATTTAGAAACGACTTTTAAAAACGCCATTCATCTGAAGAAGTGGCTTGTGCCCATGAAAGCTCATGATACCATCTATATGTTCTGCTAGTCTCTAAGGGTGTGTCTAGATTACATGGCTCCGTCGACGGAGCCATGTAGATGAGGCAGGATGACAAAGGGAAATGAAGCAGCGATTTAAATCAAAATGGCCGCCACACTGTGCCGATCAGCTGTTTGTCGGCACAGCGCGGCAGTCTAGACGGGGATCCGCTGACCCCAAAACCCTTTGTCGGCAGATCCTGTAAACCTCGTTTCACGAGGCATAAAGGATCTGCCGACAAAGGGTTCTGGGGTCGGCAGATCCCCGTCTAGACAGCTGTTTGTCGGCACAGCGCGGCACAGCATGGCGGCTATTTTGATTTAAATGAAGCGGCGATTATTTAAATCGCCGCTTCATTTCCCTTTGTCGTCCTGCCTCATCTACATGGCTCTGTCTACGGAGCCATGTAGTCTAGACACACCCTAACGTGCTGCAAGACTATTAGTTGTGTTAAGTTTTTTCCAGTTACAAACTAACTCAGCTACCCCATGAAGCCTCCGTACTTAAGTTACTGCAAATATGTTCATGGTAGAATTTTTACATCTTTCTCTGAAATTCCTGATACTAGCCACTCTTGGACATGGCTGATGGGGGAACAAATGGGGCAACTACCCCAGACCCTTTAACTCCCTGCCAGATAACTGCGCAGTGCACTCTGGGCACCCTACCCACACACCTTGCCCAGGAGCCCAGCAAGGCTGTCAGCCCCCGCTGGCTAGATTAGTCACTGATTTGTTCCAGTATGGCAATTCTGGGGAGATCTTAACTGGGGATTTTTGGGTACAAGACAAACCTTATCGGTCTCTTTCCACCTTTCATAGCATGAATCAATGAAAGTTTGAGAGTCTGAGCAGGCCTTTACTTGGGGTCTGTGGACAGAGCATTTTTTGTTATCCCCATCCTTTATGTGACTGAGGTATAAACTTTGATATAGTCAGTGTTTCTGACATCACTATCCTACTGAAACTGCACATGCCTGAACATAGTTTTCAGCATCTTCCTAGTACTGAATAAAACTGCTGAAAATGTTGCTTCTTAGAGCTGTGTACTTTGAGGAACAAGAGATCTCAGTGGGGTGGATTCCACAGTTCATCAGGCAATAAGGGAGATGCCAACTTCTAGATCAGGGAGCAGAATTTTATTACCCAGGCACCACCTAATGGTACAAACTGTGTACAATGCACAAAGCTTTAACCACTGGCACTAATTGCATGGTTTACTCCCCATCTAGTGAATTGAAAATGCACCCCCTGCTGCAAGTCGGCATTAACGTGAACACTGATAATATCTTAGTGTCTGCTTCTGAACTGAGTTACTGTTTTATTGGAATCAGTACTCTGAGTCACTCTGTGTTCTATCCAGATAAAACACTTATTAAAAACTATAAAAGTGGTTTATTTTCCAGAGCCCACACTTGGTGTGCACTCTGCTTTATTATACTTAAAACACAAAGCTGTTGAATCTGCTGATTTATTGCAATATTTTTCTCAGGGTACAAAAGTTAAAATTGCAAATCAAAGGCAACATGCTTCTCCCAGGAGAGGCCATATCTGTATAGAACGCAGACTCCTTCCAATCTTGTTAAGTGATTTCCCTCCCCCCCCCCACCCCAAGAGCTAAATGTTTATGACGGCCTTGAACTCCCAAATAAAAAAGTGGTCTTTTATTGCTGCCTCCGTTACACAGAAACCTGAAGTAAGAGTATGGCCTAGTGCCCATTTAATTGACGGGGAAATTACAGTTGATGTCAGTAGTGCAAGATAGGACCTTAATGTCTAGCTGTGTATCATCTTGGACATTGAGTTGTGGCAAAGACTGAGATGGCTTTAAATATGGGGATTCCCTGCAATCCTAGGAAGAGTGGATATTTGGTTTCTTACTACAATACTGACTGGTATTGGTGTCATTCTTCACCATGGAGATGTTGTCTGTGAAGGCCGCCTTTCACAAAATGATGCTTTAACTCAATTGACACAAGGAACTTGATGCTTTCACTGAAATTACCAAGAACTTTAATGCACAGATGAGCTGGGGGAAGAACCAAAAGGTAGTAGCTGTCACTGGTTGAGTCCAGCCCATTCTGTTAAACTGTTCTTCGTTCTGTAAATATGATTGTTCAGGCAGGTGCTATTGCTGCCCATATTTGGGGGTGAGGATGAGCACTGACAAGCACTATACTTGCATCTGTTGTATTACAGCTGCAGTCCTGGAAATAATCCTAAGATTTTCATTCTGAATCCTCTCCAACACTGACAGTATCAAGTGACTAGATGGAAACAATTTTCTGATGACACAAAATCACTAGACTAGACAGAGAGACCCAGATGCCTTTATTCAGTTTACTTATAACCAAAAAGCAGATTTAAAACTAACTCTGGGTATGTCTACACAGCAAAGTTATTTCGAAATAACTTTACTAGCATCTACACAGCCAAACCGCTATTTTGAAATTCATTCAAAATAGCGGAGCGCTTATTTCGAATTTGGTAAACCTCATTCCACAAGGAATAACACCAAATTCAAAATAGCTATGTTGAAATAAGTGCTGTGTAGACACTTATATCAAAATAGGGGGCCTCCAGCCTTCCCAGGGTGCCCTGGTGGCCACTCCAGCCTCAACCAAGAACACTCCTCTCCCTCGAGCTCTCAGGAGCCTGCCAGGGCCCAGAGAAGGCAGGTGCCTTCCTGGTCCAGGGTGGAGATCATGGACCTTATGCAGGTTTGGGAGGGATGCCCCCAACGTCCATGATCTCCACACTAGATGGAGGAACATGGCCGTCTATGGCAGGATAGCTGCCAGCCTGGCCACCAAAGGCCACATGTGAACCCAGGAGCAGGTTTGCATGACAATCAAGTTGGTCCGGCGAGACCCCCACTCCTGATCCCTGAGCTTCCCCTCCCCCTTCTTCCCCTTGCTTCCCCCTTCCAGCTCCCTCCTCCCAGATTTCCCCCTCCCGTCTCCCACCCTCTCTCTTCCCCTCTCCCGCCTCCTTTCCCCAGTCTCACCAGAGTTTCATCCCTCCCCCCCCCTGTTTTGTTAAATAAAGAGAGTTTGTGTTCATGAAAATACATGTATTTTATTTGACATCAGGAAGGGGGTTGGGGGGGGGTAAGTGTAAGGACGTAAGGGAGGAATGAGGCACAAGCCCCCAGTGGGGCAGACCAGGGAGGCTCTTAATGCTCCTCAGGGTGGAAGCTCTCCCTCAGGGCCTCCTGGATACTGACAGCCCCCCGATGGGCCTCCCGGATGGCAGCCTGCAGAAAGTGCAGCCAGGCTCGCAGCAATGCGTCCACGAGAAGCACCAGAGTGCCCAGGGGCAGCTCTGACTCCATGTTGCAGAGTGCTATGGTGTCGCGAGTGAGGGCAACCAGAGCACGCAGACAGAAAATGCTTTGCTGTCCCTCATCTGCAAGCAAGCAGGGAAACCTGAAAACCGGCTGTCCGGGGGGGGTCCCTTTAAGCACAGGCCTCACATAGCCTCAGGTAACAGCCACACAAAGTAACTCCTGACCTGATGCCCTGCCAGACCTGGTTCCGGCCAGCCTTAAATACGATTCAGCGTCCACTCAGGGTGGACGTGCTATTTCAAAATAGCAAAAAGCTATTTCGAAATGCATTTTGTGTATAGACGTGTTATTTCGAAATAAGATATTTCGAAATAACTATTTCGAAATAAGATTTCGAAAACACTGTAGTGTAGACATACCCTCTGAGTGAAATTCCTGACTATCAATGCATTGTCATGCCTGACAATTCTTCCTAAAGTCTCGATCAGATTGAAGACAATGGAATGCTCTCTCATTGATTTCAGCACTCTTTGGATCAGGCCCTAAATGAAAAACTTATTTCCTAATGAAAAAATTCTGTCACATTTTAAAATACGTGAAAATTAATTAATGCTAAATTATAGTTGAATCCCTATATAATTATGTATTCCACCCACTTGGAAACTTAAAGAACTCAACACAATTTGTCATTATGATGATTACCAATGGGATTAATAATAGTTAGCCACTTTTTGTAAAATGTACCAAAAAAAGCAAAAGTTTGGTTGGAGACTTCATAGAAAATAAATATTTAATGTGACACTACTGTACCTATTAAACCCAATTTTTAAGTGTTAGATTTTCATAGACTTAGGTCAGATTGTCTTTGACCTTTCTATTCTATATAGGTTCTTATACCATGCTTACCAGTATCTCAGCACACTTCAGGAGTGCATTAAGCAACATGACTACACATTTGTCACATGCTATTAGTTTTCTCATTCTCTCATTCCCCGCACGAAGAAGACTGTGTAGTGGAATTGTCTTGTTTTGGCAGGGTTTGTAATTTTGCGGGAGGTCATTAAATATAAATATAGCCATTGCTATGCATCTACATTAGAGAAGAGAACGGCACAGAAATGTGACTTTCATTTAGGGAAAAAGTAGTGAGGGCTGTGATGGTCCTTAGCTCCTAGGGAGTTCATTCCACAGTCTTCAACTATCCCCAGAAAAAGTTCTCTCCCACACAAACAAGTTTCAACTCATATTGCTAAGATGTTGATCGCCATCTTCATGCCCAAATTTTAGATTGTCTTTTAGAAACCCTGGCAGCAGGCTGTGGAGTGCTTTGAAGATAAGGACTGCAACGTTGAAGTTGCATTGAAGTGTGACTGGAAGCCAGTGAAAAGAGTGGAGGACAGGTTTGACATGTGTGCAGTAGTCTGTGTTTCTGAGCTAGCTGGAGTTTCTTAAATGCTCAAGACTTCATGCCCGAGTATACTCTATTGCTGTAATTCAGCTAAGGGGTGACACAGGCATGACTAACTGGGATGGGTCTTTGTCTGCCAGAATGGGATGGAGTTTTCTCGACAAGCAGAGATGGTAGAAGTGTTATTCGTGAATGATGCTACATGAAAGCTCAGCATCCGCGAGGAATCAGAGTACTCCTAGATTATGGACTGAACTGACCATTTGTGGATGTGTATCTTCAGAAGTCTCCATTGGCTGAAGAGCTTACAGCCATCATGCATGCTTTCCTCTATCCACTAGCTTCACTTGTGTCATCTTCATACTAGTACTTAGCCATCTTGGTGGTGGTAGCGGTGTCCTATGTGGTGAAGGTTACACAGGTTATATCATCTGCATATTGTTGCCAGTTGAGTCCATGTTCTTTAACAAATAAACTTAGTGGTTGCATGTAAATGTTGAAAAGGACTACAGAGAGAACCCCTGCTATTGAGGAGTCCGGAGGTGGACATGCAGTTTCCAGTCTCTACCTGTTGGGTGTGTCCCTCCAGGAAAGATTCCTCCAACCATTTTAGCGCATGAACCTGGACCCCTATCAACATCTCTCAGGTGAGGCAGCAGAATATCACAATGAGCAGTGTTGAATGTTGCAGAGAGGTCTAGGAGGATGAAAGGATGTCCACTGGCAGATCATTCATCAGCACCAAAAAGGCAGTTTTGGTTCCATGTCCTAGCCTAAATCCAGATTGTGCTAGGTCTAGAATGTTAGCTTCCTTTAGATGAGCTAGTAGTTGGTGTTTGGCTTCTCTAGAAGTTTGCTTAGAAATAGGGGGTTGACATTGGTGAGTAGCTTCTCAGGGCTGAAATATCCAGAGTGGGTTTCTTCAACGATGCTTGGACAATTGTGTATTTGAAGGAGGAAGGCAAGATTCCTTCTCTCAATGAGGGGTTGGCTGTTTTGATCAGGAGTGGCACCGGTTGTTCATGACTCCCTTTCACAAGCCAGGAAGGGCATGTTTCAAGACTTCTAGGCAGTGTAGAACTTCTTGATCAATGAATGTGTTGAATTCTAAGAATGCAGGAGTGAGGTTAACTAATTACAACATAACCATAAACAGTTGCTACCACTGTTATGTAATTGCAACAAATCTTGTATAAAGGATGTCAAGGAAGGTCTTTTGAAAGGTTGTGAATTGCTGAATATAATTAAGCTGTTTGTATGCATGAATCATTTTTGTATTTGAAGTTGTGAGCATGGGCCATGTACCTGTATTTCAAATATATTTTCTGTAACGCTCACAAGGAATTTAGCCTGCACATCTTGAAGGCTACTTAAGTGAGCCATCAGAAGAACACTTATCTCACAATGGAAGATGCCTATTTACACAGAATGGACTTTCCTGTGAATGTTCCATCGGAAGTACAGCCTCTATTGTGAGTGACTAAGCAAAATCAGGCATGGACATGTGATTTGCTCAAGTGACTTGAAACTCCATATTTTTACCATAATCTTCCATTAGCTGTGATGAGGGCTTTGTTTGATTTCCCTCCACACGGCAGAAGCTATACAAGATGCTGGAAACATCTCCATTTTGCTTCTTTCTTGCTCAAGCCTCTTTCCTGCTCTAGCCTCTGGACAATGAACTTATACTAATGGGAGCATTTTAATTAAAGGACTGAGGACCTTCCAATGATTTAGAAGCAACCAGTGACTTAACAAGATAGCAATTTATTCCATCAGTACTACAAGCCTGAACCAACAATTTTGCAATCAGTGTATGTTTTTTATTCCTTTCTCTTTCAGATATTCGATGCTAAGGAATTGGCCATTATATGATTATTGGATAAGATCTGGACTGGTATGTGGCTGGTCCTTTGGGATCAGAATAATAGAATCATAGAATACTAGGACTGGAAGGGACCTCGAGAGGTCATCGAGTCCAGTCCCCTGCCTTCATGGCAGGACGCAGTACTGTCTAGACATCCCTGATAGACATTTATCTAACCTACTCTTAAATATCTCCAGAGATGGAGATTCCACAACCTCCCTAGGCAGTTTATTCCAGTGTTTAACCACCCCAACAGTTAGGAAGTTTTTCCTAATGTCCAACCTAAACCTCTCTTGCTGCAATTTAAGCCCATTGCTTCTTGTTCTATCCTCAGAGACCAGGAAGAACAGTTTTTCTCCCTCCTCCTGTGATACCCTTTTAGATACCTGAAAACTGCTATCATGTCCCCTCTCAATCTTCTCTTTTCCAAACTAAACAAGCCACATTCTTCCTTCATAGGTCATGTTCTCTAGACCTTTAATCATTCCTGTTGTTCTTCTCCGGACCTTCTCCAATTTCTCCACATCTTTCTTGAAATGTGGTGCCCTAAACTGGACACAATACTCCAACTGAGGCCTAATCAGCGCAGAGTAGAGTGGAAGAATGACTTCTCATGTCTTGCTCACAACACACCTGTTAATGCATCCTAGAATCATGTTTGCTTTTTTTTGCAACAGCGTCACTGTTGATTCATATTTAATTTGTGGTCCACTATAACCCCTAGATCCCTTTCTGCCGTACTTCTTCCTAGACAGACACTTCCCATTCTGTATGTGTGAAACTGATTGTTCCTTCCTAAATGGAGCACTTTGCATTTGTCCTTACTAAACTTCATCCTGTTTACCTCAGACCATTTCTCCAGATCATTTTGAATTACGACCCTATCCTCCAAAGCAGTTACAACCCCTCCCAGCTTCGTATCATCTGCAAACTTAATAAGCAGTGCTCGACAAATAATGTAATCTACTCGCCTGTGGCTGTCAGCCGGTGGTCAGGGCAGTGAGTGGTGTGTGTGAGCTATACACCCGAGACTTTAACTGCTAGGAGTGGGGTCCCTTAGCAGTGGGCAACCTGGAGGAGGTTGGAAGGTGCCCCAAAGAGTTTAACATCCGTGTCTTTACTGCTAGGATCGGGATCCTTTGCAGTGGGCAGCCAACAGGCTGACAGACGCCCCAGAGTTTAACAGGGAGAGCTTTACACCTCAGACTTTGACTGCTAGGACACAAAGTCCCGTCGCAGTGGGCAGCCTGGGGAGGCTGAGAGGTGCCCCAATGGATCTGTCCCCTGGAAGCGACACGATCCAACGCTCAAGCTCTCCCTATATCTGTCCCTTATGACCAGCTGGAGTTCTTTTGTTTGTGTTCGGTTCGGGTACAGCAGCACGGGTTCAAGTCAGAAACTCAAACCACACTTGCTTATTTGTAGGAGAAAGAAAAGAAAGAAGAAAGAAAACTTGGTTCAATATATATATTTAAACTTATAAAGTGAATGAGGGCACAATCTTATTTTCTTGTTTACAATAGAAGTGAAACAGGTTGATTAGAGAAACTTATAATAGAGTAACTAAATTAAAGTGTACACATAAGAAACACATTGCAGGTATAATTCTCACCCCTGTGTTCCAGACTTGGCGTGGCCAGCGTCTTTCTCTCAATCCCTCGGGAAGAAGTAGGGCGAGGCTGGGCGTCCCACAGACCTCGGGAGACAACATATACCTGCCAGCAGGTATAGATTGGAGCTCAAATGGGGTGGGCTACTAAACCCCTCTTTATACCCCTTGGGTCACGTAGGCTTCTTCCTGGTCTCAAGTGGCCAATTAGGAAAAATGGCTTTGAATGCCAAGTTTCCCACGGAAGGGTGCAAAGCATAATTCACACCTGGGAAACTGCAGACAATGGGCACTCTAGTATGTGATGGGCGAAGATTCCTCTCCTGGGACAGTGTAGGCGTGTCAATTACTGGTGCTAGCCATCAGGGCAGCAGGAGGGGGGCCCCTCCGGTTATCAGCTAGCCCATTTACTGTCTGGTTTCTGTTTATTAGAGTCAGGGACAAGCAGCACACCTGCATTCCCAGGGCATCAAAGGCTGACTGCCTTTCTCTTGCTCTCTGGGGGGGGGGGGAAAACAAGATGGGGTTCATGTCTGGCTACAGTGGCGAGTAGATTACAACCCGGAAGAGCAGGCGCAGAACGCAGAACCGCGCAAAACCGTGCGGCTGGCGAGTGGGGCTCTCCGCTGCTTGGCGAGCCTTTTTTAATAAGCATACTCTCTATGCTGATATCTAAATAGTTGATGAAGATATTGAACAGAACCGGTCCCAAAACAGACCCCTGCAGAACCCCACTTGTTATACCTTTCCAGCAGGATTGTGAACCATTAATAACTACTCTCTGAGAATGGTTATCCAGCCAGTTATGCACCCACCTTATAGTAGTCCTATCTAAGTTGTATTTGCCTAGTTTATTGATAAGAATATCATGCGAGACCATATCTCATGCCTTACTAAAGTCTAGGTATACCACGTCCACCACTTTTCCCTTATTCACAAGACTCATTATCCTATCAAAGAAAGCTATCAGATTGGTTTGACATGATTTGTTCTTTACAAATCCATGCTGGCTGTTCCCTATCACCTTACTATCTTCCAAGTCTTTGCAGATTATTTCCTTAATTACTTGCTCCATTATCTTTCCTGGCACAGAAGTTAGACTTACTAGTCTGTAGTTTCCTGGGTTGTTCTTATTTCCCTTTTTATAGATGGACACTATATTTGCTCTTTTCCAGTGTTCTGGAATCTCTCCTATATTTCATGATTTTCCAAAGATGATAGCTAAAGGCTCAGGTACCTCCTCTATCAGCTCCTTGAGTATTCTAGGATGCATTTGATCAGGCCCTGATGACTTGCAGACATCTAACTTTTCTAAGTGATTTTTAACTTGTTCTTTTTTTATTTTATCTTCTAAACCTACCTCCTTTCCACCGGCATTCACTATGTTAGGCATTCCTTCATCAGACTTCTCGGTGAAGACCGAAACAAAGAAGTCATTAAGCATCTCTGCTATTTCCAAGTTTCCTGTTACTGTTTCTCCCTCGTCGCTGAGCAATGGGCCTACCCTGTCCTTGCTCTTCCTCTTGCTTCTAATATATTTATAGAATGTCTTTTTGTTTCCCTTTATGCCTGTAGCTAGTCTGAGCTTGTTTTGTGCCTTTGCCTTTCTTACCTTGCCCCTGTATTCCTATATTGTTTGCACAGAAGAAACTTTTGTGTGATAAAATTGGTTTTA
This sequence comes from Pelochelys cantorii, assembly GCA_032595735.1. Taxonomy (NCBI): domain Eukaryota; kingdom Metazoa; phylum Chordata; order Testudines; family Trionychidae; genus Pelochelys; species Pelochelys cantorii. The sequence goes on from CM064330.1 coordinate 40,366,177, forward strand.
AATAAACACTCATCATTAAGTTTAGTGTTCTTGGTGTTGATACAAGGACTTGAATACCGAAGGAAGCTACTTTTCTGACTTCCTATTAGCCAGTGTGCTGAAACAGAAGTTTATTTCTGCTGGTTTGTTATCTCTTATGGGACAATAACCACCAATTTGGGGGTTTCTCTGCCCTATTTCTCAGCAGTTTGTCCTGAATTGTGTATTCTCAGTTGTAACCCAGTGAGGCACTGAGAGCAGGTGGTCTATTGGTTGATGGAGCAGATCCAGGCTGATTGAGATGCCTTCCCAAATTAGCATAATCTTTTCAGCAAAGTAGGATGATAGCTCTTTGCAGTACTTGGTGCTTGAATCTGATCCAGGCACTAGGAATTAAGGAAGTGCTCTACCACCCTGAATAATTCTGTGGGCCAGGATTTGGCAGCCTGAATGTAGACTAAAAGGAAGATTCTCTCCGTCTATAATACAGCCTCAGCATACACTGTAAGGAATGTGTAAAGGCTCATCCTATGTGAATCGCCCTTTTGTTTTCTGCCATCAGTGCTAGAGTTTCCACCACATTCTACATCCCTCGCAGGGTGTCAGAAAACCCAGGAGATCAGTGTGGGGAGGACGGGGCCATTATGGGTCTGAGGCCAGTGTAGAGTGGTAGTAATTCCTTGGGTCCTCAGCTACTCATCTTGTGAGTGGGGGACTATTGTCCTTTGGAAATTGCAGGCTTTGGAAATTTCTGCCCAAGGTACATAGTAGGCATAAATCCTACACATCCCTTGAGCAGAAGCAAGATGACTAATCCTAACTGTTGCACAGGCTCTCTTTCCCCCCGACCTTGCACACTCATGGAATTAAGGTCTTCATGGTCAAATCTGGATCACTAGTCTGTCTTGTTGCCTTAGAGTCTGAGCACTGTCCTAATTAAGAGATGATCTGTCCAAGATAGTGACTGGGTTGTGATGGCCTATCTTGACATCTGGGTGGACAATCAGGTCCAGGGTGAAACCAGCCATTTAGGTTAGACCAGACACAATCTCTGGAAGTCCCAGGTAGGCAAGTGATGAGATGAGTTTTGGGGCTTCTGTATCTGTGGTCTTGTCCTGGGAGAGTGCAACATGCATATTGACAGCAAATCTGGTGTATTTTACCACCATCATCGAAAAAGATATCCCTGATTTGTTATTTTTAAATTCCATGGGTGTAGAAGTTCAGGAGGAAGAGAGCCTCTGCAACAGTTAGGGTTAGTCATGATGTTTCTGCTCAAGGGGTGTGTAGGATTTACTCCCATTATCATAGAATACTAGAACTGGAAGGGACCTAGAGAGATCATCAAGACCTAAGTACCCTGGGCAGGAATCCAACTGAGAGGAATAGGGAGGAGATAGAGCATTGACTTCAAATCCCCCTTCCCAAAAGAGATCCCTCAGGGAAGCTCCACCAAATTAATTTTACATCTTCTTTGGCTGCCTGTCCCCCTCATGACAGATTCACCACAGGATAGTAGGATAGGTCCTTTGGCAGCAAACCCACTATGCTTGTACCAGTTAAGCTGACCACAAACTGCAGAGCTGGCTGAACAATGCAAGAAACTATTCATAAGCATGCGTTTGAATAAAATGTGTGAAATCCCTTCATTAGCATTCACAGCTTTGTTTTGCTTGCAAACATTCATATGCACCCATATTTGTTCACAAGTATTACCCACTGTTTAGTGTGTTGTGTGTCCCTCTCTGTGCCCAGTCCACAGAGGATGTGAGTCTGTTATAGCTCCTGCAACAGACTCTCTTTCTCAAGCAGGAGAGATTCATGCTTTTAGATCTAATTCCCTGATTCAATCCCCAGTTTGTCAGCCAGGATGGCAGCTGTCACACAAAATGTTCACAGAAAGCTGAGGTCTGGTGAAAATGTCCTCATAAGTGTGTTTGCAGTGTTTCAATCCTGAAATGATTGAGTCAAATGCCAGTTAGGAAACACCACTCCTGCTATGCAAACAACAAATAGTATTCACTTGGCTCTTGACATACTTGATTCTTTGATGCCAGTACTGTATTCTTTTTGTATCTGTGCAGTACCTAATACATTGAGGCCCTCATCACTGATTGAGGCTTCTAAGAATTACTGCTATACAATACATTGAGTGAATAGGCATGGGGAAGACTACATGAAAAGCCATAGGCTGACACATCTTTGCATGAAACTTCAATCTTATGATTGTGAAAAACATAATCTGTTAACAAATTTGTGAGCAAAGAAATTCTAAATCTGGCAAATTATGGATAGTTAATCCAGATGTAGATAATGTTAATAACATTATGGCAGGAAGTTAAATCGAGAACTATTCTGATATTTACTTTTTTAGAATCATTCTGAAAATTCTTCTAATTTCCTGATTTTTTTTTAAAACTTTGATTTTTGTGGAATATGTACTTGTTAGTTCTCTAGCTAATTTCCCAACTCCCTCCCCTTTTTATGTTTTTCTTTCTTGGTATCTTGGGGTAATCAAAAATCAGCCTTAAAGGCATTATAAGGCTACCTGCTGAGATGAAGGATTGACTTCATCTTTTGTTTTCCCCATACAGCATTGCACAGTTGGCGAGGGCTGTAGTAGTCAAAAACAGGTGCTTAAAGTTATTGCCCATGATGTGAATAGTCTCTGATACAGCAGAATGCTAGATTTAGTGGATCAGTGCTCCAATTCAGTACAGCTAAACATCTTTTCCCTTGTGGGTCCCAGTGGCTAGGAAAGTTCTCTCTCCTCTCTCTGTCTGTCTCTGTTTTTACTGAACTGTTTATAAACACAGCCAAAAAATGCACAGACTAGAGGACCTATTACATTATTATAATTAAATGAAGCACAGGATCCACTGAAGAGTCATGCGTAGCATGTGTAATACATAGAGTACTGTCTTTACTAACACTTATTAGTTGAAAATGGGGAGAAATATATTCCAGAAGGGTCCATTCTGTTATTTTGGGTCACAATGTTGGTAAGCCAAAGAAGTGAATGCAATAATCTACATATATGCCATATGAATATTTTTAAATATTTGTCAATTTTTATGCATGTTGCCCATTTTGAAAGACTTGTTCTTGAACATTTGTGATTGTATAGCACTGAAGATAAATGTTTGGACTATGTTCCTGGGTCATCCTTATTAAAATGGCAGGAATTTCAGTGATGAACTCTGAAGACTGACATCTCCCTCAAATTTCCTTCTCACCCAATACTTTCCACTTCTCTCTTCCTATTGTACAGCATGAATAGAGGAGCTGTAGCTGCCTTTGAGTGGGTGATGAAGCAAATCAATCACTTGTCACTTTACAGAAGTAAACTAGTCAGAGATGATGAGTGCAGAGTTATTGATTTCTCCCCTCTCCCCTGCAAGGAAACAGCTGTTCAAAGTTTGCAAAGGAAAGAAGGCAGTGTGGAGCTTTCTTTCAGACTGGAGCCACATTATGGGTGCAGAAACCCCTAATGACACACTACCATGACAGATTATGAGCTACTGGTTAGAGCTAATGGGTCTAAGCCACAGCTAATCATGACCTCAGGGGTGAGAATAGCCTGTGATTTTCTGTTTGACTCTTTCACATAATCTCTCTGCCTCTGATTACTTAGCTGTAAAAGTAGTATCATAGAACTGGAGGGACTCTTAAAAGGTCATCAAGTCCAGGCCCCTGCCCTCATGGTAGGGCCATGAGTATAATGCCAACTTCCTCATAGGTATTTTATAAGACTTTAAATCATTAATTAAAGCATTTTGAGATTTTTCCAATGAGAGATTCTATACCAGCATAAAGTGTTGTTTATTTACAAGGATTCAGTATTACCTAGGAGGCATGTGTCTTGGAATGGATAGATGCCCAGCTAGCTAATTCACCTGAGGGGTCTGGGTATGTGCTCAGGGTGAGCTGTGGCCTGCCCCTATATCTGTGCCACTTTCTAGTTTGGATGTCTCAAGCTTCAGTAGTCCTCCATTTCCGCCAGTGCACTGTACACCAATCCTTATGACCTTCAGTCTAAGATCTGTGTGCAGCGGAAACAGTATGCTGCAATGTCCAAATCTCACTAGAACTCTGATACAGCATGGAAAGGTCACTACAGCAGGTGAATACAGCAACCGCTCAGCAAGCAGTGAGTTGACCCAAGAAGGATACCATCATCTTAATACCTGGGTCGAGTGCAGTCAGTGGCATGATTTCATGTAGAGCAACAGGAACCTCACCTATATGCTCACATTTCTAGAAGGTGGGCAGAGCTGGGCATTGAGCCTGTTGCTCTTCAGTGCCACAAAAGGTGGAAGCACTTGAAACAGCAGTGTAGGAAGGTCTTGAGTCATCCATTTGGGAACATATCTTCCACGTGGCCTTTCTACACAGAACTGGACTGTGTGCGGTCACGGACACCCAGTACTAAGCCTACCGTGGTACTCACTGTGCTGCTAAATGCAATTGGGTTCTTTGTCAGACAGGGCAGTAAAGGAGATGATGTGGCTAGGACCAACAAAGATCTCTCTGAGGACCAAGAAGGCTATGAAGTGATTCTGCACATTTTCCCAGACGATCAGGTTGCAGAACCTCTTGATGAGGATGCTAGTGGGGGACTGAGTCTGAGAACTGTAGACTATTATGTTATGTTGCCCTCTCCTCTCAAAATACCTGCTTTGTTGGACAGGTTGAACCTCTCTAGTCCAGCACCTCAGGATCTGACTGGCACCAAACAAGAGAATTTGCTGGTCCATGGGATGTCAATCTTGCTAGCAGCATTACCAATACTTCCACTGCTTACTGAACTCTTTAGAAGACATTTAGGGATAAATTAGAGCTAACTAATAGCGCAGAACACTGAGAGACAGGACTGGTGGCTGTAAACAAACTTTATGGGACTGTGGGAAAGTTGGCTACACCCATGATAAGTGGACATCGTGCCAGACCAGAGATGTTGCTGGACCAGAGAGGTTCAATCTGTAGTGAAAAACTTTAGTCAAGTGTATTTGAAGTTACAGCCTCTGTAATTTTCTTCTCTAGATAAAAACAGTAAGTAGTCCTATGGCATTTGAGGCTGTGTCTAGACCGCAGGCTTTTTTTGGAAGAATCTTTTTTTGGAAGAGATGTTCCAAAAAAAATTCTTCCAAAAGAGGGAGTCCACACTGCCAAAGTGCATCGAAATAGCAATTTGCTTTTTTGAAAGATAGCGTCCATTCAATGTGGACGCTATCTCACATTTAAACTGTGATTACTATGGATGGAGTGGCCACCAGGGCACCTGTGCTTTTTCCTCTTTCCTCTTTCGAAAGAGCTCCCTCTTCCCCGCCCCCACACACCTTTTTCCAAAAGAGCTCTTTCGGAAAAAGGCTTCTTCCTCGTAGAAAGAGGTTTACCAATGTCGGAAAAACTCCTCTGTTCTTTTGATTTTCTTTTAAAAGAATGTGATTGCAGTATAGACGTAATTCAAGTTTTTTGGGAAAATGGCTGCTTTTCTGAAAAAACTCTGTAGTGTAGACATAGCCTTAGAGGCTAACAAATATATATAGTATCATGAGCTTTTGTGGGCAAAACCCACTTCTTCAGATGAGCTTGGGCGGAGAAAGAAAAAGGGGGACTCAGAATTATAAAAGAAGGGAGAGGGGAAAAAATGTTCCTGTCAGTTTGTTTTTTAAAGTTACAGGTTAACACAGCTACCCCTCTGAGACTTCCCTGGGTAATTATGTGTGTGTAGAAGAATATATGAGAGAGAGAGAGTGTGACTGACTGACTGACTACTGAAGCCACCCCATTGTCACAATCCATTTCCCTACACCTCTCTTGCCCTTTCTGTCACTCCAACCAATCTCTGCTCAGTCCAAAATAGATGACCTCCAGAAAACCATTTTTAAAACATTATTTTTACTGTACTCTGAAGAACATGACTACAGTAGGTTTCACTAGTCATGTAGGTAGACCATGTTCTTCAGAACATGGGAGAATAAAAATCAGTGTGCCCCTCTCTGTCTAGTTCAGAGACATTTAGAAGGTTTGAAATAGGGGGGCAGAGGTCAGTTGGTTCAATCGTGGGGGGCAGGAATATCTGGTCAGCATAGCTTTATTGCCCTCTGTGGGGAAGGCTTCTGCTACATTCCTCCATGTTTAGAAAGTTGACCAAAGCTGCAGTGTTCCTCTCTCCATTTCTGTCACAGCCTGCAAGCAGACACACAGGCTAATTTTGCAAGGACAGGCCAGGATTGAAGCAGGGATTCCATTCTCCTTTTGGATCCAAGTCCTCTCTTCTAGTTTAGGTGTCTGTCAACTTCCATAATTGTCTCTCAACTCTGGAAGCTTGTTCTAGCAAATTTCTCATGCAGCATAAATTCTAGATGGTGCCTGAGGCTCAATGGAAGTGCAACTCTGGTAGGGCCACCTGGCTAGTTCACCAAACCCCTTCATTCATTGATTCACTGACAATTCTCATAAAAATGGCATAGACTGATGGCATAGACTGATGGATTCCTCACCACTGAGCTGAAAAGCCACATTTTTTTCCCATTCAGCTACTAGAAAGACAACTATATCCTCAATAGGTTGTCAGCCTTAAAGAAAGAAATATGAAACTGGTAATATAATGCCTATGATGTATCTTCTCCCACCTCAAACAAATCCATGCACAACTGTGAAATTTGTGAAAAATAGCACTACATGTATCTCACCATTTTTGTATGTGGTCCTTGGCCACACAAAACTATAGCTATACTAGAACTAGAGCCTCCTGAGAACCAGGGCCCAGAACAATTACATTTTTAAAATGTTTAAAGGTATCAAATTGTGGCCTTCTGCTCATACGGTGTTCTGTGAGTTTTTCCCAGGGCCCAAACTACAGTGCTTTTTCTTTCATTGATTGGCATGATTCTCCACAACAGACGCAAAACTCCTCACACCAAGGAGATAGAACAAGAACCCCCAGATGAGTGGGGAAAGATTTAAAAGGGCCATAGATGATGACCTTATCGATGATGGGCCAGATTCAGGAACAATCAGAATTCATGAGGGTCAAACAGGAATGGTCTCTGCAGCAAGAGGAAAACCTGGTGGACTGTGTCCTAGAGTGGTAATTCTCAAACTTTCCAAATTACTGTACCCCTTTCAGAAGTCTGGTTTTATTTTGCACACCCCCAAGTTTCACCTCACTTGTTTATTCTTTACTATAGTTTCAACTAATTTGCTTGGTACTAACTTTAGACTTACCAGTCTGTAATTGCCAAGATCACCTCTAGGGCCCCTTTTAAATATTGGTGTCACATTAGCTTTCTTCCCATCATTAGGTACAGAAGCTGATTTAAAGGATAGGTCACAAACCACAGTTAATAGTTCTGCAATTTCACATTTGAGTTCTTTCAGAACTTTTATGTGAATGCCATCTGGTCCTGGTGACTTGTTACTGTTAAGTTTATCAATTTGTTCCAAAACCACCTCCTAATGATACCTCAATCTGGACAATTCCTTAGATTTGTCACCTAAAAAGAATGACTCAGGCTTAGGAATCTCACCAATATCCTCAGCCGTGAAGACCAAAGCAAAGAATTAATTTAGCTACTCTGCAATGTCTTTACCATCTTTAGCATCTCGATCATCCAGGGGCCCTGCTGGTTGTTTAGAAGGCTTCCTGCTTCTGATGTACTTAAAAAAACATTTTGCTATTACTTTTTTATTTTGGGGCTAGCTGCTCTTCACTCTCCTTTTGGGCTTTTCTTATTATAGTTTTACACTTAATTTGCCAGAGTTTATGCTCCTTTCTATTTTCCTCACTAAGATTTACCTTCTACTTTTTAAACAATGCCTTTTTATCTCTCACTGCTTCTTTTACTTGGTTGTTAGCCACAGTGTCACTTTTTTGGTTCTCTTACTGTGTTTTTTAATTTGGGATATACATTTAAGTTTAAGTTTACAAAATCAGACATAAAATTCCAAAACGAGCATAGCACACTATTACTGAAAAATTGCTTACTTTCCCGTTTTTTATAATTATAAAAAATCAATTGGAATATAAATATTGTATTTACATTGCCGTGTGTAGTATGTGCAGCAGTTAAAATAAGTGATTCTTTGCATGAAATTTTAGTTTGTACAGCCTTTGCTTTATTCCAGGACTGCCTAGAATGACAATTTGCTGGATCTATGGGAAGAAGAAAGGGGCACCAAGGCACATGCACAAGAGCAGATCTGGGTGCACAATCCCTGCTAGAATTATGTAATACTTGTTGTGTACAATGGTAAACAAATACTTAACATGAAAACAGACACAGCCCTTACCCAAAGACTTTGTAGCCTCAGAGTCCTTATTCTTTAAGAGACTGAGACCATTCTAAAATATGCCAAACTTGGCTTGACCAGATGTCCCAATTTTATAGGAACAGTCCTGATATGTAGGGGTTTGTTTTATATAGGTACCTATTATCCCCTGCACTCTTCTGAGTTTTTCACACTTGCTGTCTGGTCACCCTAGCCAAAGTCAACAAATTAGACACTGGCCTTATTTCACATAAAGAGAAAACTGTAGGAAGGAAACCTGCTTATAGAAATTCTTCATAAAGTTTTTTTTGTTTTTGTTGGGTTTTTTTTTGCTATGTATGTTTTGCAGCCCACATATACTGAGTTGAAAAAAAAAGATAATTCACAGAAAAGGACAGAAAGAGGTGATGAGCAATTCTATCTCTGTTGAACCTGAAATGAAAGCCAATAATAACCTAAATGATTTCAGGAGCTTTCAAGAGCATTTCTCCATTTTCTTCAGCTAAATTAAAATGAACCCACATGCTCAACTGTGCTTAAGCAAAAATAGTTACCATGGCTACAGTGGAGTTATTCTAAATGTAATACAGTATATGAAATAATCAACTAAAATGACTATGCACAAAACTGATGACGGCTGGGCACACAAGTTAAAAATGTCTGGTAAACAGAAAATCCCCTCAGTAAAAATAAATCTTTAGGAGTTATTACATAGTTACCGAGGTGACAATAAGGGGTGGTTGTGTGAAAATGAGCAGCTGGAATTTCACCCAAAGCATGTCAGTGCTATTTATGAGGGGTCAAATACAAAGTAATAAACTAATAATACATGTAAACAAATTAATCACAATATTAGAAAAAGTCAGCAGAACTACTTGTTACAGAAAGTATCACCTGAGAGGCTAAAGGAGCATAAACCAAAAAAAAAAAAAAATGCAGTGACTAATATGAAGAAAAGAATCCAACAATCTATATTTTACCAAACAAGCTACAGTGTACAATGGCACCACCCACCCCACTCCAAGTTCAGATTGATGCTACCTTTTTCTATTTCCATCTCAGGGTGCATCTACACAGCAGGCCTTAACTCGAAATAAGTTACGCAAATTGAGCTACGTCAATTACGTAAATTATTTCGAAATAGCTTCTTTCGAAATAGTGTCTACACAGCCCTTATTTCAAAATAGAGCACTCTTCTTCCGACTTCCCTTTCTCCTCGTATAATGAGGGTTACAGGAGTCAGAGTAAGGAGTTGGAGTAAGAAGTCCTCCAGCATGACACTATTTCAAAATAACTGCCCGCTGTGTAGACGCGGACTAAGTTATTTTAGAATAGTGCTACTTATTTTGAAATAGTGTTGCAGTGAAGACATACCCTCAGAGAATAGTGTCCCAGTCCTTATCAAAACCAAACCAGGAATAGTTGCTGGTTAGTAGAGTAGCTGACACTCTATAGAAAACATGGAAATGGATTTTATTTGAAAATGGGCCTATTTATATCTTACACAGTACATGTTCTCTTATTGCCCCCATAAGAGAATGGAGCAATCTGACCTTGTACCAGGGCAAGAAAAGGTTAATGGCCTATCCTGAAAACAGGGGCTGAAATCAGCCTCACTCATCAACATTTGCCAAAAGAATCAAGCCTGTCAGGAGACACCTCCCCCCATCCATCCCCCTCCACACACACACCCTATCTATATTTAATAACCAGGAGAGGACAAACTCTATAACAGTGGATGAAGCAGGCCTCCTTGATGACTTTTCTAACAATGGGACACACATCTTTAAAGAGAGTCAGCTTGAGAACAATAAGCAATGGGTGAAATGAGAACTTTTCTTGAAGAGAGTGCTTTGCCAATAGACTGATAGGCCAGTCTGTCTAACCTGCTCTTAAAAATCTCTGATGATGGTTGGGAAAGGACCTCATCATTCACCCTCAACTCAGACAAACCATTCAACCAACAAAGTCCCACTGTTCAAGCAGAAAGCCCTTCTCAGAAAGAAAAATCAAATGAACGTTGAGGCTCTGTCTTTCCTTAAGGAACCATCTGGGGACAATCTGCCCCTTTCAGACAAACACCATCATTAGAGTTTTTTAAGAGTAAGGATGGTCTAGATGGTGCATGGTTCTGCTGTGAGGACAGTGGAATGGACTTGATGACCTCTCGAGGTTCCTTCCAGTTCAATGATTATATAAACCACCACCACCTTGTGCCCATTAATCCTAGTAGTGGGTAGGTTGGATATTAGGAAAAACTATTTCACTAGGAGGGTGGTGAAGCACTGGAATGGGTAACCTAGGGAGGTGGTGGAATCTCCATCCCTAGAGGTTTTTAAGTCTTGCTTGACAAAGCCCTGGCTGGTTGATTCTGTTGGGATTGGTCCTGCCTTGGGCAGGGGGTTGGGCTTGATGACCTCCTGAGGTCTCTTCCAGCTCTATGATTCTATGGGTATTGGGCATGCCCAGATGGGGCACCTATATGCCTTCCTTGTACATTGCTAGGAATACTTATCTGAAAAAGTTATCTCTGTTTCTTAACAGTTCATATGTTCCTGCTCTTTACTCCCTTAAACTAATGGGAAAGCTTAGCAGAGTCACATATTGTTTGACAGAGCATTCAAAATCTGATTGTTTATCAAAAGCTCATCAGAGTGATCTGAACTCTCATCGTTTTCAAATTGTAGTAATCCTATAATGAGCTCCCTAAAAAAAAAATACACCATATCTTCTCTAGACATAAAATTATCACTAATTTCACAGGATGTTTGGAAAAGCTATCAGTAACAGAAGGAGGAAGCTTGTCACCCAACTCAGATTTAGCTATCGTGGTTACTACAACAACCACTTGATAGACTGGGACACTATTAGGCTGTGTCTAGACTGGCAAGTTTTTCTGCAAAATCGGCCACTTTTGCGCAAAAACTTGCCAGCTGTCTACACTGGCCGCTTGATTTTGCGCAAAAGCACTGACGTGCTAATGTAAGAAATCAGTGCTTCTTGTGCAAATACTTTGACGCTCCCGTTCGGGCAAAAGTCCTTTTGTGCAAAAGCTTTTGCGCAAAAGGGCCAGTGTAGACAGCTCAGATTTGTTTTGCGCAAAAAAGCCCCGATGGCTAAAATGGCAATCAGGGCTTTCTTGCGCAAAACCGCGTCTAGATTGGCACAGACGCTTTTCCGCAAAAAGTGCTTTTGCAGAAAAGCGTCCGTGCCAATCTAGATGCTCTTTTCTGCAAATGCTTTTAACGGAAAAACTTTTCCGTTAAAAGCATTTGCGGAAAATCATGCCAGTCTAGACGTAGCCTTAATGTGTACTGATAACTGGGAGACTCCTTGCAAAGTAAAAGTTTGGGAATTAGCATAGAAAAGAACAAATGTAAGGAGACTGCATCACAGTGCACCCTGTCACTTTGTTTAGATAAGTGCCATTTGGCTTTAATTATATTGTAATATATAACAAATATTCCATAGTGTTACTCCACTGCTTTTTCCTGATATGATCCCATGCAAGTACACTACTATTAAATCTTTGCCAAAAATTACGGAGGCCACCAGTCCTTTAACGTAAGTGAATTATGGGAAGTACAACATAGTGAATTTCTATGATGGGAGAATTAGAATTTGGTAAACAAAGTAAATCACCAGAAGAATCTCGCCAATGAACCAATATTGAAGACTAGGATCAGACAAAGGTGAGGAAGAAGCCTCAGCTACAGGTGTGCATCACAGGTCAGCTTCCCTATCACTCCAGGCAAGTTTATCTACTAAAACTGAATCTTGTAATTCAGAAGATAGGGCATTATTTTCATAACTTTAATCTAGTCTAATAAAAATGATAGGCAAAAATGGTTAGAGTTGGATAGTATCAAAGTAGTATCAAAGGTCCAGAGATACCAGAAGTATCAAAGGTCTACTCATTGGCTGTTCACTTTAAAAGAATTTCTTTGTCTCATGGAGCATAAGAACATTCGAGTTAAATAGCTAAGACATTGCCTAATACCCTATTTAAAACTATTGTTATTAAAATAAATTGGAAATGCTAGAAAGTAAATGAAGAGCCATTAATCATTACTCAATACAGTTGAGAAGGGGAGCAGTGGGTACTGATAGATTTATTTCTTTATTGAATTTTTTTAGACAATATTGGATAGTCCATATAATTGGCCAGTAACAGTTGATATATTTTGTCTCCTGGTTATCTGAAATTTAATAACTACTAATGGAATAATTAGAGATGTACTTTGTCGAACATCCTTAATTATCTTTTTTTGAGTGTTAGTGATGATAGAGAAACCTTTATCTTTGTATTTAAAAAATTCAAGCCAGGTATTCTAATATGCACCAGTGGGACAAAGAACACACAGGCATTTCTGAGAATCAGAATCATACTTTTCAAGGATTTACCAAATTAGGTTTTGAAGTAGCAATTTTCTTCCCAGTAAAATTATGGGGATTTTTCTTGTTTAAACACATTCACTATAGCAATGCAATTAACTTACAAACTCCCGTACCCAGTGAGTGACAGTGAAGCCAGTGGAACTTCATAGGGATGCAAGGGCTTGTATATGTGACCACACTGTGTGATCAGTTCCTTAAAGAAGTAGTAATTACTGACCATGCAAAAAGTCTTGGCATCTAAATCATTAGTGACCTATCATCAATTTGACAAGTAAGGCTTTTTCTTCATTGAAAGAAAGAATTCTTGCCTTCTACTGTAGAACCTTAACATTACAAACTCCTCAAGAATGAAGGTTGTTAGTAACTGAAGAAAATATTGTTACACATTTTTGAAAGAACTGCTGTTTTCAGTCACCTTAATTTAAATGAAAAGAGCACAGAAACATTTTCCTGATCTTGACACATTTTTAAAATTTCCTTTTATTTTAGTAGTTTATTGTTTAACACAATACTGTACTGTATTTGCTTTGTGTGTATGTGTGTGTGCGCACATGTGCACACGTGTGTCTGCTGCTGCCTGATTGCATACTTCTTTTTCAGCCAAGGTCTGTGGTTAACCATTCAATGCATAACTCTGGTGCTTATAACTGAGATGCTGCTGCATTGTTTTTCCTTAAGATAAATAAGCCATAATCCAGTAAGATGCTCTGAATGAATGGGACCGCACTGGGTTCAATTGGATTCCATGAGGACGCAGGGGCCCACCTGGCAGGATAACAGACTATGATGTTTAAATAAACATAAAACCGGAAGCAGCAATGTTCTGAAGTATCTTGGGATATGTTTACACTGTGGTGCTATTTCGGGATACATCCGGTATCCTGAAATAGCTATTCTGTGTCTTGACACTGTGCCCGTTATTTTGAAATATCTTTTGAAATAATGGGCATGCTATTCCAATAATGGGCATGCTATTTCCTGTAAACCTCATTCCACGAGGATTAAGAGACATTTCAGAACAGTGGTTTATTTTGAAATTTGGCACTGTGTAGGGAGCACCAAATTACAAAATAAGCTATTTCAAAATACATTCGAAATAAGCTATGCAATTTGTACGCTAGGAGATCATTTTGAATTTACTAAATTCAACTTCTGGCCACCAGATTTTACAAATTCAAACTTCCATGTCCTCACTACAGAGAAGAATCGAATGTCATCCAAGATAGGCTTCGTTAATGTGGATGCACTACCTTAAACTCAAAGCCCCAGGAAGCACTCTGGGGAGCTGCAGGAGGCCTCCCGGAGGCTAATTAGTTTGAATTAACAGTACTGGAGTGTCCATGCTAACATTATTTCAGACTTACAAGTTCAGGAATAGTGTTATTCCTCATGAAAAGCAGGAGTACAGAGTTCAAATTCCACAGCCCTTATTCCAGAAAAATGGTCTTGGGAGTGTGGACACATCGCTTACAAATTCAACCTTGGGGGGGTTATTTCAGACTAAGGTCCTAGTGTAGATCAGGCCTCTAATACTTAAAGGTTTTGATTTTCAACAAAAGCTTAGCATTGACTTAACAGCTCCTACCGAAGTCAATGGGGGAATGTGAGTGAGCACTTTTAAAAATCCCAGCCAAATTGTTTTAGAACATTACCATTTCAGCTGCCTGGCCCTTTCCCTAAGCAACACAGTTCAATTTTGAGGCATCAAGTAGTCACAACAAACTGCTTGTGAGCTATCTGTAAATTTTTTAAAAATCCTGAAATTCAAACAATGAATGAAGTTATGGTACCTTCATATTGCACACAACAGTTCTGCAGGCAGAGAAAGGTTGTGAGATAAATTATTCATTGAAAATTATTTGCTTGGCTTTAATTAGAATGTATTTCAGAGTTTTCTATGAAGGGAAAGTCTCAGTTATTCTTCTAATTTAGTCATAACATATTCAGGAGGTATCTAAGTTCATTTAAGTTAACAGGACATGCCGTAACACCACTTGGAGTCTGTACACAATAATATTACCTACATAATTTTTTATAGTGTTGAGCCAATGTGAATTCCTTCTCTGTATCCTGAATAAGGTGGAAAGACAGGTTCTAGTCACTAGAGAGCACTACCATGTTCAATATCTAGCCAGTATAAGACATCCTAGAATGCTGGATAAGAAAGGAATAGCATGATCTCAGAGGCCCAGAAAATCAAGCTGAGTGTAGAGTTTGGACCACCATTGGAGCAGGTGTAGCAGGCCATAGGCAGTCGCCTGGGATTTGACTGTGTGAGAATACTCGCTAGTAGGCAACAGGAAAGCAGGGACTAGAAAGTTAGAAGCCAAGCAGAGAAGGAATGGGAACTGCCAGTAGCTAAGCCAGAAGGTTGTAACTCTGTGGTCTACAGGCAGGAGGTGTGGGACAACTCCCCATTAGGATAACAGGAACATAGCCTGGGTGAACCCACTGAAACCACAAATAAAAGACCTGACCTGTGGTCTGTAGCACCTCAAGCAGGCCTGCCAGTGGGGGGGGGGGGGAAGCAACTGACCTGGGGACCAGTGACTGAAAAGGGCCATCACTGCTGCTATTGTAGCAGCCATTTAACTCGCCAGTAGAGCTCCAGGTGGTGCTGAGGGCTGCTTTGGGGAGGCTAGTCCTCAGCTCCAACTCCTTCCCCCCCTTCTACCCTCATTCCACCCCTTCCACAATGGAGCCACCCCGTGCCTTGGTCAGGGGCCCAGCAAGGCAGGGTTTAATTGCCTCCTGTGGACAGATGGATCCAAGGGATTGTCCATGGCATTAGGGCTCCAACGGGTACAGTTACCTTTATAGTGCTGGACTGGACTGTTCCAGAGGATGAGGAGCTATTAAAGTAATTAGGCTTGGACTATTTGTACTTTATATTTTCTGGCAGCCTTAATCAAATAATCTTTTATTGCTCAACATGTATGTGATTTAACAGGAGCTTAGTGAAGGCCAGAGCCTATTGCTTTGAATGAAAACAGCTTGTGCCTGGGCTTGCAGCACACACAGCATTCTGCCAGATAGTTAGAAGAGACATCACAGCAACACCCAGCAGTGGCATTGGTTACAACACTTCAAACAGATATTTATTTCTAGTGAGCTGTTCCCATTTAACTACATTTATCCTTATATTGTTACTGGAACTAATGTCCAATATCAAACATTAACTGGAAATGACTGTAAGACAGAGATAGTGGTGATCTACCTACATCCATTAGTTCACTTGGTCTTTACTGAACCTCCTTACAGCATAGAAGCAAATTTGGGGTGGGTGGAAGTTATTATCCAGGCTATTGATTGGTGACACCTTTCACAACCAACTATGACCACAAGCATCTTTCTCACTTTGAGAATAGGGTGTTTTGTTTTGTTTTTCAGTTTTAGTCACTCGTCTGAAAGAAAGAGCATGTGAATCATGATCCTGTGATAAAACAGGCCCAGACCTTTTTTGTGAGGTTCAACAGTCATTTTAACTAGTTCATTGTGATCAAAGTAACATAAACAGCTTGTGTTAGTGAATATTTTCCCACAGATACTGATTTTTTCCATAGAATCTTTCTTAGACAGATAGTTAAAACGTACATTTGTAACAGGAATTTGGGAACATGCATGATTATTCCTAAGAAACCTTTTCATTCCTCTTGAAAGAGCAAGCTATTACGTAAATGCCTGTATCAAAACAGTGTTAATAGGCTCAATGCCTTTCCAGTTAATATTTCCCCCTTTTGACCACCTTTGGAAGATGAGCATGCTCCCCAGTTGATTAGTGAACCCCAAATTAACTATTGAAAAGTTATTGTCAACTGGGTGCAGGAGTCAAAGGGTTGGATTTTAGTGAATTCCCTCCACAAATGTCGTCTTGTATTTTTTTCTGGGACAAAGCCACATAAAGAATGAATTTAGCTCCCAATTTTTAACCCAGGAATAAAAAGGCAAATTAAGAAAGTGTGTTCATTTGTGAAATGGTTTGTAAAATTATCACAACATAGCTCTGGGCCATACAGTAATAAAATCAGAGACAGGATGAAAAGCAAAAAGAAGTTAGGAAAAAATAAGATATTTTAAAGTTCTATAAAAATAAACTGAGACTGACAATGTTCCAGTGACAAAATTTAGATTAAAAAAAGAATGCCTTTTTAATGTTTAAAGACCTGTTATTACAGCATATGAGAGTACTTGGCATGAGCTGAGGTCTAACTACCACTAAATTCTAATTTGGACTGAGCTTCAGGAGACTGAAGACCAGTTTTATATTCCTTTAACCCGAGTCTACAGTAGGGAGTTATTTCAAAATAACCCCCTTATTTCAAAATAATAAACATAGCATCCACACTACCAAGCCAGTTATTTTGAAATAATGGGCTGATTATTTCAAATCTGTACTCCTGCTTTCCTTGGGGAATAAACTTATTTCAAGATAGTTATTTTGGGAGTTATTTTGAATTTAGTTATTTCGAAATAATTTCCTAGTGTAGACATGCCCTTAGATTCACCCCTCAATCATTTCTTATTCCTTTCCAAGATGGAATCACCCATCTTTCCTTCCACACAACTGTCCTGCCCCCAATTCTCCCCCTAAAACCTCTCTTTGGCTTGATTTTAGCCATTAACAAGAATTTATTACCTTAGCTTCCCCCGGCCAAGAAGTATTGGGCCACGAACACTATACATCTTTGCAAAGACAATAGGGCCAACAAGAATTGGAGCCAATAATAAAAAATCACTCCCTGCGTGACAGGAAGCTACAATGCAATGTTCTTACTACCAGATGGTTCTGTGTGAAAGTATTAATACCAATGTTCATAAGCCATAGCTTAAAATGGATTCCACTGGAAAATGTAACTGCCTTCTTCTGGTCCCAGGGAAAATTCAGACCGGGCAAAAACATATCCTTCTGAGTCTATGTCTACACTATAGAGCTTTTCTGGGATACCAGAGATATCCCAGAAAAGCTCTGCTGTGCCCAAGGAACGTGGCTGCTTTTCCAAAACTTTTTTTGGAAAAGCAGACGCATTTTTTGGCATACCTGTAAACCCTGTTCTATGAGGAAGAAGGCATGTTCTGAAAGAGGGTTTTTTTCTGACATTTGGCCCCGTGTAGACAGGGCAAATGTTGGAAAAGCCTCTTTCGGAAGAAAAGCGGGAAAAGATACACAAATTGCAGTTTGCAATTTGTGTATCTTTTTCCAACTTTTCTTTGAAGTGTAGACATAGCCAGGGGCGAGACAGGAAAAAAGCCATCTCTGCAGTGAGTAATTTATAACTGGGTTCTCCTTTTGGAGGTTTTAAACTGTTTGTGGTTTCAAAGGAAAGGTTTTATAAACTTGAAATACCTTTGTATTACCATTTAATAGCTGTACTCCTTGGGCTTTTGCATCTCCTATGGCAGTTTGTTCTACCACAAATGAGTAGAATTACAGGTTTACCCAAAAGAGTGTCTGAAATACTAATAGTGATGATATGTTTGTTTAACTTGTGTGAGAGATCAACACATTTCTCACAGCTTCCTAGGTAATAGTGTTGGTAATTCTCGTAGCTGGTGTTTTTCTTAAAGCCTGTGCTGATGGAATGATATAATTATTTGAGGATATTTGCTTCCATTTAAATAAAAAAATTGATAGCCTTCATGATTTCAGAGTAAAGCTTGAAAATGTAAATCCTAAAGGCTCAAAATCCAGGAGGAAACGAGAACCCCAGATTTGTTCACATTGATTTTATGCACTATCATGTTGAATGTGTCTGTGAGCAGGGAGCTTACTCGTAATTTTTTAATACTTAGGCTATGGCTACACTGCAGGTATTTGTCAGCAGAGAGTATGCTAATGAAGTGCTCGTTAGCATTTGTTGTGCTATCATTTGCATATCTCTGCTGCTACTTTTTGCGCAAGAGGTTTTTGCACAAAAACAAGCAGTGTAGACGGGTCCATTTTGCGTAAAAAACCCCCACCCTTTTGCGCAAGATCCCTTATGCCTCAAAAAAGGAGGTATACAGGATCTTGCACAAAAGGAGGTTTTTGCGCAAAATGGACCCGTCTACACTGTTTTTGCGCAAAAACCTCTTGGGCAAAAAGCATCAGCAGAGATATGCAAATGACAGTGCGACAAATGCTAATGAGCGTTTCATGACCATACTCTCTTCCAGGAAAGCCTGCAGTGTAGACTTAGCCTCTGTGTTGGCAATACTGAGATGGCTTTAGGCAGAAAAATGATAATAACATATAGAATGAATAGGTTCAATATGCAATGATAGCTAGGGAGCAGCTGTGCCATTTTGTAGTCCTATTCCCATCGTCACAATGCAAGCTCCAATTCCTGCTTTGAAGAGATGATTCCTCTTTGATTTGTAGATAAGCTGCCTTATGGAATGGTTCTGATTCCCGTAATGGAAGTAGCACATTATAAGAGAAACCCACAGAGCAGAAACAGGGTTAACAAATATTCTAAAAAAAAACCCCTTTTTTATCTGGATAATATAGAAAATTAAATAGTTTTCCTATGAAAAGGTGAACATAGTTTCCAGATGTGCAAATCACTCTGACCTTATGATTTCCTTTGACTTTCTGTCTTACTGTTGATATCTGTGTCTGGACATGACTGTGACATCCCATCAGATTTTACAATATCTTAACATCATTGACTTCAGAGGCATTATTACTTATCTTCATGTAGGCATTAGTGAAATCAAAGTCAGGCATTGATTTGTGTGCAGGTGTAATTCACACACCTGCTAGATGTGGTTCATTGTCCCACCTAGTGGCACTTAGATCACTTAGGGTATGGCTACACTGTCTTTTTGTTTTGGATACCTTTGCATACCTTCTTCCATTTTTTTTCCCGGAAGAGGCTTTTCTTACATTTGGCCCCATCTATATGGGGCCAAATGTCAGAAAAAAAATCCTCTTTTGAAAGCCCCCTGTAAACCTTGTTTTACGAGGAAGAAGGGGGCTTTTGAAAGAGGTGGGTTTTCTGATATTTGACCCCATGTAGATGGGCCAAATGTCAGAAAAGCCTCTTCCGGGTAAAAGAACTGAAGAAGGTATGCAAATGTAAGTGCTATTTACATACCTCTTCTGAAAAAAAAGACAGTGTACCCATACCTTACGGGGAGAGAGAGAGTGAGTTTGCTCTACAGCCTTTCTAAGAGCCACTTGGCTTTAGCTTGAGCTGTAGAGGCTTATGCACTAAGCTCTAGAGGTCCCAGGTTTGGTTCCACCTGTCATTGTTATGCAGGCAAAACACACAACAGTGAAGTCACTGGGAATTTGCTTTCATAATACCTCATAATTTCCTTTCTTGGTCACTATGAAGCATGAATGTTCCAAATTCTGTTCTAGTTATTTGTTCCATCCTTATTTTATAGTTGTCAGCATGATAAAACCATCATTTTCAAATAAAATGGGTAATAAGAGAATCTATCAGCCAAAAGGGGTAGAAAACAGCATTCTGATATTTGCTGACATATCTAAAGTTTTTAGACTTGTCATTTTCACAAGTTACAAATAAAATATATTATGATTCCTCTGGAGTGTCCAACAAAGATGAACTGACTCCTGGATTAAAGAAAAATGGATTTCAAATATCAATAAGCAAAGGGGCTCTTTGTATGACCTGCTATGCTAACTATACTATCTAAAAACAGTTCTGGAGGCAGATCAGGAAAATCGTATGCAGCAAACAAATATGTTAAATTGATGGTGGGAATTTCTAAAACAGAGCAGGCTATGCCTTTATATTACAGCTACTGAAATTGCTGTATAAAATGTACTATGCTCGATGCCTATAAAATTCCATTCATGTTTCTAATATAGAAGAACTAAATTCTAGTCTATATGGAAGAGAAAGGTAACTTCTTCCATGTATGACCTCCATCGATACTGAGAAATGGAATTTTTCAGAGAGATATAAAAGTCATTTTAAGTCTAAAAATGTAGGTATTTATTCAATTTAATATGAAGAATATGTAAAAGTGGAATGCTGATCTCTCTCTCTCTCTCTCTCCTCAGTATTGTTAGGTTCGCAGATACTATAGTGATGAGTGCTATGGAAATGCACATAAAATACATCATATACATGAATAGAAAGCTCTGAATGAACAATCAATGCTTTACAAAATTATGAAAGGCAGCTTTCATACTTTCCCATCCCCTTTTATTAATCTGACCTTAATCCAAAACATTGTTAAGCTATTGTTGTACTTATAACACTAAAGACAAATTACTACAAAACTTAATTTCTCACCCTAGTTCTTATTTCAGGTAAAGTTCCCCTCAAGCCAGAGCTGACCTGGGTCTAGCAGCTTGTCTCCATTCATGTCCTTACAGTTCTTTTTGTTTTCAAGTCTTTTCATGCATCCACTCGTGATGGGGAGCAGTCTGGGAAGCCAGCTGAAGACAATCATTGTTTGCTTCCCATTCTTTGTATAACATTTTCCCAGGGCAGGAAGGCTTTATTTATTCAATTCCCTCTACCCCTCTGGAAAAGTACAAAATTCAAGATGGATTCCAGCACCAGGTAGCATGGTCACATGTCTTTATAGGACCAACCATAATTTAGGTTTACAGGAAAAACAAGAATATTTACAGATCATTGTCATGAGCCCCAGGCCATTAAGTTCCTTAAGTACAGCTAATGGTTTTCATTAGAAAACCTAGATTAATAAACAGGTTTATACTTCATTTTTTAACTTCACATAAAAGAATGCACATTCAGCGAATTACAAGTTTTTCAATGACAGGTTACGTGCCACATTTAGCATAAAGCATATTTGAGTTATGCCTATTTATCTTAAATCCTCTCCATGGATCATCACCTTGTCATGGTGGAGAGGCTTGTGTATTCCAATGACCCCCAAGAGTGGGAAGCTGTCTGGATTCATGTATTCCCTTAGGGTCACCCATGGCGGAACAGTCAAGGGCAAGGTTTCAGACAAAATGTGATACAAGAAGTCTTCAGTGGCAGAGCAGATGGAGGATAACTGCACAATGGAATTGAAGCTGTTGTGTAATGTTACAGTGGCTGTGAAGGTAGATGAAGGCTGCAGCAGATAGAGGATCTCCAATCGTTGTGGTGTCCGTGCCGTTAGTTTCAAGCCCTCCTTCTGTCAAGGACAGTGTGGTGAGTGTTGTGCACTAGTCTTCCCACTTTAAAAGAAGTTCCACAAAGGCATCTTTCAGTTTTAGGGGAAACAACACCTTCACAAATCATAAGTTTGGTGGCGAGTGCCTATGGGAACAGGACTGTGAGATCCAGAAGTTCCTAGTCACAGACTGACACACAGGTGGTGGGTGTGCAATGTAGTCGTCTTGCTCAAAGACTGAGGCAGGTCAAGCATCTTGGCTGCTGCACCCATGACTGAGCAGTCCTCTTTAGGACCCACACTGCTCACCCCACATGGGGAGGAGCCTAGAAAAAGTGCCCTAAAAATAGTCTTGCCTCTTTTCCTCCTGGCTAGATAGCTGCATCAAGCAGGATCACTACAGCAGTAGAAAATGTAAGCAAAATGAAAACAAGTCTCATGCAATGGCTCCCTACATTTTAAAGTTGCCCGCCAACATGCTGAAGAGGAGAAGAGGCACAGGAGGAGAGACTGGCTTCTAGTCATGGTCAGAAGCCTCCTGCTGTACCTGGAAACATCTGCCCTCACTATAATAAAACTGTAATAAAACTTGTGGCTCAAGGATCGGCCTTATCAGCCACCTGAAGGGTTATAACTCCCATGGAAGATGATCACACTCAGCAACGAGTGATTGCCCAGCATCATCAATCATCATCATCATTCATCTTAAAACACATTTCCATAAAATATGGGGGTACAGCATCACACTCAAATAACTTTCATCATCTCTAATGTGAAATACTTGATCTCCAGGGTAGCGACAATGTTGCTTAGGAGCTGAAGGGGGGAAACAAGGAGGCAGTGTAGAAGTCCAAACCTAGTAGCTCTCCAGAGAGCAAAACAGATCTTTAGAAATCTTGTTGGTTTGTGAGGCTGAATCTTGGCCCGCTTGTTGGAAAGGGTATATGCAAATCCCATGGTCTTAAAAAAAGAATACTCAGAATTCTGCATATGCATATTTGTGAAGCTACTTAGCCCCTTATCATGTTATCTGATTAAAATATAACCATATAGATCATTGTTGCAACAACCACTGTTATACATTTGCGTAGTGAGGCAGCATGGCCTCCCTCTGACACCGAAAAGGAAGGGCTCCCTAAGACCCCTTGGTAGGAAGGGCAAGACTCACCCAGAAGTGTAGCCAGGTAGGCCCCCAGGGAGAACTTGGAAGCATCCCAGGGTTAGCCAACCTAGTGCCAGTTGAGGAGATGAAGGTCCACGGGGCAGCATGTTGCGGCCAGGATCCCCACTGACCCAGTAACCTGGTCGGTGTGTTGCAGCCAGGATCCCCACCAACTCAGTGGCAGCCTGCACTGCCACTGTTAGGGACCTGGGCTGGGATGCAGTGGAGTGGATGGGCCTGCATCCCCTCTGCCACCACTCTCCCCTGCGCTTGTTGGCTATCCGCCAGCAAGGAGACCCAACCCCCACCCAGCCTATAGTCAGGCCCGAGCTTTAAACTCTGTAACTATTTGTGTGTTGCCTCGCCCTGACCTAGGGCTGGGCCTTATAAACTATTGGGTCCACCTAAGTGCCCAGAGCCCTTAACTGTATAGACTGCTGTTTGTAAACTGTTTTTGTTGCCTGCTCTGGCCCTAGGTGTGGCTCTATAAACTGTTGCTTGTCCTGCAGCCAGGACTGAGACCCAGACGTCTTTATACTGTGGGTCTGTTGTCCTACCTTGACTAAGGGCATGGACTATACTAACTGCCACCCAGCCTGCAGCCAGGCTTGAACCCTGTTTGTTGGTAGCTCCACCCTGACCAAGAGTGAGACTCTATAAACTGCTGCCAGGCCCGAGCCCCTGTACTATTGACATTACTTTGTTGGTTGCCCTGCCCTGACCTAGGGCTTGGATGGTACTAACTGCTGCACAGCCTGCAGCCAACCCTGTGCCCTTAACTGTTTGTGGCCCCACCCTGAATAGGGGCCAGGCTTTGACTTTCACCAAACCTGAAGAAGGCCCCCATAGTGAGGCAGCTTGGCCTCCCTCCAGCCAGAGACCAGGACAACTTGCAACAAATCTTGTAAAAAGTATGTCATGTAAGATGGCACTAGATAAGTTATGATTTATTGAATATAATTATTCCATTTAGATGCATGTACCATTTTTGTATCTGAAGATATCAATATTAGCAATGCACCTGTATTTCAAACATTGGCCACTATGGTAAGACCCATGAGGTACTTAGACAGCACATTGGTGAAGGTATTCAAGTTGAATGACCCATCAAGAAACAATCTCAGAGGGGTAGCCGTGTTAGTCTGTAACTTTAAATACGAGTAGACCTGTGGTAGCTTTGAGACTAACAAAAAATATATAGTATCATAAGCTTTCCTGGGCAAAACCCACTTCATCAGATGAGCTGGAGAGAGATAACAGGAACCCAGCATTATAACAGAAAAAGAAGGGGGGAAAGGTACCTGTTAATTGTAGGACTGGTGCTAATGAGGCTAATTAAGTAGGAATGAAGTGTCCCATACTTAGCTTTTGGTGTAAATTAGGTGTTAAATGCAGGGAAGGCTGGCTTTATAATGCAACATCCAGTTATTGTCTTCATTCAAGCCCAGGAAAACAGGGTCAAATTTACAGATGAATGTCAATTCTGCACTCTCTCTCTGTAATTGGCTAGTGAAATTCCTTTGCAGAAGAATGACTACTTTTAAATCCATTAATGAGTGTCCAAGCAGGTTAAAATGTTCCCTTACAAGTCTACATGTTACCATTTCTGATCTCTTAGCTTACAATGGACCATGAAAGATGCCTATTGGCTCCTAATGGACTTTCCTGTGAACATTCAAACTAGAGTATGGGAAATGAATGGCTTCCTCTATAACTAAGTGAGTCATGCATGGACATATGACTTGCCCATCTGACTTGAAACTCCACATTCAGATCAATGGGATTGCCTCTACATAGCAGAAGCCTCCAAAGGCCCTGGAAACACCTCCAGTTTGCTTTTTTTCCTGCTCAAACCTCTGGACTATGAGCACATTCTAACAAAGGTACTGAGATCCTTCCAGTGGTATGTAAGCATCCAGAGACTTCACAGAAACCAGCAGTTTATTCCTTCACTGCTACAAGCCTGAACCAAGAATTTTGCAGTTGCTATATGTATTTGATTCCTTTATCCAGTTTTAATTCGTAGCTTGCTTGCTTTCCCTTTTTCCCTTTTCTTTTTATAAACAAATCTTTAACTTTTACAAATTAAAGGATTGGCAACAGCATGATTTTTGGGTAAGCTCTGAGTTATACATTTACCTGGGTATGTCCTTGATCCTTTGGGATAAGAAGAACTTTTTATTTCAGGGCAGGGAACTGTTGACCCACAGAAAAATCAGGGGCTGCAAACAAGTCAGAAGCAAAAAAGAAAAAAACTCACTGACGTGGCCCCCAACTGAAAAGCAGAAAGACCCTCCTGACATTCCCCTCATACACCAGAGCCTAAGGGGTCCCAGGCTAGTAGATTTTGTGTGCTCCAGCCCTGCAGTGGGGTGGCGGGGGAGGGAGAGGCTGGAGTACCAGCACAGGCTCCCCAATACTGGTGGGAGATCCCTGAGCATTGGGGACTGGATCCAGGCAAGCCGGGGGGTCTCGTCTGGTCCCCAGGCATTAGGTTCCCAGCTCCTGTTTTATTTGATGAGGCTAGTTGTAAAGAACCACTCATCTCTGAATCCAACATTTTTGAGGGTGAGAATAAGACCGGAATGCCTCAGAAAACTGCTTTTATGACTTTGTTAGCCACTGTGTTGAGACACAAATTCACCTTTATGTCTGGTTTGCTCTACCTTATGGGGGAATAACCGATAGCATTTTGGGGTGTATTTATCCTATTTCTCAGCACTCTGACCTGCATTTGGTTTTCTCAGCTGTGACTCATGAAGGCACCATTGAACCCCCTACATAGGTGTAGCTTGCGTAAAAGATGATACCATCCTGTGTTAGGGAAGAAGTAGTTTTGGAGGATGATACAATCCTGCATTTGGGGGATTGAGAGGGTTTAGAATTGCTTTCTTTTCGGGATGGAGAAATTCACAGAAACCTGTTAAATGGGGTGATTTTATACCAGGTATACAATCTCTATTTCTTTTATTCCTTAAGAAGCTTGAATCTCAGATGAACAATTGAGTCAGATACAAGAAAACCAGGCATCTTGCAGGCTTGCTTTTCATCCTCATACAATTGGTTGAGTCCACAAGCATTTCTAGTAAGCCTGGAGGACTGTATGCCAGGAATCTCATCTCTAGCATATGGCTCATTGTAGCGCTACACATTTGTATCCACTGTCAGAGGTACTGCAAGAATATTTCTTAAGTAAGTATATGTCAGTTTCTGCAATGGTTTGTATGTGACTTAATGCAGCCCTGGGGATAGAGTAATGATGTCCCTTTTCAGTGTTCATTTTGTACGGTATGTACTTCAGGGTTTAAAGCTTGGAAAATGCCATTTTCATCTGCCTCTTCCATCTCTGAAATGCTGTACAGCCCCAGCGAGGCAATTGAAAGGTGTTATTCAGCACTTCAGAGAAAAGGAAGGCTAACCACACAGAACAGTGTAAGACATATTTGCCCAGAACACACACTGTGAGCATCACATAAATTACTGTGGGAAAAGTCTTTATCAGAACAGGGGCCACAACACACTTATAATTCTGTATGGTCACAGTGCTGTTCCATGCTATGTTATTTCTGGTTCTGAAAAATGTCCATTATATATTAGTTTGCATGATTTTTGACCCAATACTGTTCCCACTGTAGTCCATGGGGATTTAGGTACAGTTTTAATATAAGCAGAATCAGATCCTTAATCTCAGTCTTTATAAATCCTATCAGTCAGAAATTGTTTTGCTGTACATGGATACCCATCCAAGTGCACATTGGCTTCTTAGGACACTTTTAGTCTATTAAACCATTTTTGTTATATAGAAAAGTTATTAGAATCAGATTCACCTAACCTGAATTGGGAATTCAACTTATATTTAAAACATTAGCAATGGGAAGGAAATATGAGTGATAGAAGGTTGGCTCTGGTCATGTGTGCTAAACTCCTCAGAAGACATCACTTAACCTGCATAGCGCATAAATACTCACTTCTGTCTTTGCGGTACTCCCTTTATTTTCCCAAGCACCTTGCCTGAATTAGCTGTACATGACTTGCTGGAAAGAAAAGTTAAAGTGACATCTTTCTTACAATAAATCCTTTCCTTTAAAGCACCACATAAAAACCCATTTCATTCTTTTTTGTTTCTTTTGTTATCAGATAGAGGGAAAGTATGTCTTGCTTTTTTAAACAGCATCAGAATACTTAGCAATGTTGATTATGACAAAAGAGAAGCTACAATCTACCGGTTGCAGACATACATATCTAAGCGGTTGATTACTATACTCTTACTCATGTTGTAGTCAATGAAACTACACGCACAACAAAGGGACAATTCAAAGATAGTGAAAGTATTAGCATTGGGTCCTAAAAGATTCCTCCTATAGGGTATAACAAAAGGCAGTTGAAGTTAGAGTCTCAATCTGCTTGTTTCCAAATCAGTGGAAGCTGTTTGCTGCGTGTAAAGCTCTTCTGTGGTTCTCCAGATGCCTCGGAAGCCTCCTGGGAGCTCTCTATCTGCCACAGCTCCTTAGCTTGGCCCAGCTCTGTTTGGAAAATGGCTCCCAAAGCAACACAGCAGACTGGCATAAAGTCAAATTTCCTTTAAGTTACAAGGACTGGATTCTGCGGCTCCTACTAACTGACCCATGGGAGTAGTTCCACTGAACTCGGTGCTGCAGCTACTCAGATGGATTTGTGTTGCTCTCTGGAAATAAGGGTTATCCAGGCTGAGTGCTTTACTGGAAAAGTGGCATAGAAACCCTGGTCTTCCATTCTGTCGGACTCCAGGTGCTCCTCTATTAGCCAAAGGCTACTTTATTCCACATATGCCATTTCTCTCTGGAGGAGCGGGTGTGGAGCTGCATTGCCCCAGGATGGGCACTGGGGAGCTTATAGCACGTGAAGGATGCATCCTCACTTCCATTCTCCATTAGGAGGGAACCCATTGTTCTCCTGCAAGTCACTGAGGGTGGAAGTGGAGCCATATTTCCACTCCTCTTTAATGTCTTTTTGACATCTTGCTCCTTGGGACAGTGGGAGGGACAGGAGAGAAGGAATGAACAGTTCCTGTGCTCCCAAAGTGTAGAAAACACAATAGCTTTCTATTGTGTAAGACTCCTGAATAAGACAGAGAAAGATGCATGCATCAGCCTGGGCCTGACCTCAGCTTTCCTGACACGGGACCCTAGCTCTATGCCCTAACTCTTTAGACACTAGCCAGCACAGCTTGCTGCTCACTGCCTGTGCTTTCAGATGTACTGATGCAAAAGCATGCTGTCAGAGCTAGCTATTAATTAGAACTGAGTATTGGGGGGAATAGGACTATTTAGCAGAAACATTTTCTGCAGAAAACGAAACTAGTGAGGTGCACAAAGTGTTAAGGGAGTTTTTGAGTGGGATGACTTATTGGTTTAACAGATTTGATATAAGCAGAATCAGATCCTTAATCTCAGTCTTTGTAAATCCCATCACTCAGAAATGGTTTTGCTGTACATGGATATCCATCCAAGTGCACAGTCTCAGGACACTTTTAGTCTATTTGGCCATTTTAGTTATATAGAAAATCTATTAGAATCAGATTCACCTAACCTGAATTGGGAATTCACCTTATATTTAAAACATTAGCAATGTTTGGTGTGTGTGTGTGTGTACTGCCTTTAATTTTGTTACATTGGTGTAAATCAGGAATAATTCCACTGGACGTGGTATACCTAGACTTTAATAAGGCATTTGATATGGTCTTGCATGATATTCTTATCAATAAACTAGGCAAATACAACTTAGATAAGGTGGGTGCATAACTGGCTAGATAACCATTCTCAGAGAGTAGTTATAAATGGTTCACAATCCTCTGGAAGGGCATAACAAGTGAGGTTCCGCAGGGGTCTGTTTTGGGACCACTTCTGTTCAATATCTTCATCAACAATTTAGATATTGGCATAGAGAGTGTGCTTATTAAGTTTGCAGATGATACGAAGCTGGGAGGGGTTGCAACTGCTTTGGAGGATAGGATCATAATTCAAAATGATCTGGACAAACTGGAGAAATGGTCTGAGGTAAATTGAATGAAGTTTAAAAAGGACAAATGCAAAATACTCCACTTAGGAAGGAACAATCAGTCTCACACATACAGAATGGGAAGTGACTGTCTAGGAAGGAGTACTGCAGAAAGAGATCTAGGGGTCATAGTGGACTACAAGCTACATATGAGGGAACAGTGTAACACTGTTGCAAAGCAAAGCAAACATGATTCTGGGATGCATTAACAGGAGTGTTGTGAGCAAGACATAAGAAGTCATTCTTCCGCTCTGCGCTGATTAGGTCTCCATTGGAGTATTGTGTCCAGTTTGGGGCACCACATTTCAAGAAAGATGTGGGGAAATTGGAGAAGGTCCAGAGAAGAGCAACAGGAATGATTAAAGATCTAGAGAACATGACCTATGAAGGAAGATTGAAAGAATTGGGCTTGTTTCAGTCTTATCCTTTCCAAACTAGAGGGGACATGATAGTAGTTTTCAGGTACCTAAGAGGGTGTCACAAGAAGCAGGGAGAAAAATTGTTCTCCTTAGCTTCTGAGGATAGGATAAGAAGCAATGAGCTTAAACTACAGCAAGGGAGGCTTAGCTTGGACATTAGGAAAAACTTCCTGTCAGGATGGTTAAACACTGAAATAAGTTGCCTAGGGAGGTTGTGGAATCTCCCTCTCTGGAGATATTTGAGAGCAGATTAGATAGACATCTATCAGGGATGGTTTAGATAGTACTGGGTCCTGCCATGAGGGCAGGGGACTGGACTCGATGACCTCTCGAGGTCCCTTCCAGTTCTAGTGTTCTATGTTTCTGTGAAGGCAGTGGTATCCCCTTAATCTAGAATTGATATTATCATTAGGCCCTTTGGTCTAGATTCACAAAGGACATTTGCCCTTAAACTGCAGTTTAAGGCACCATAGTAATCCTAACACCAGCGCCCCTCCCCACATACACACCCATATACACTTGCCGGCTGCCAAACCATCTAGGCACTTATGTTTCTGCCTCTGGACATGCCCAGTGCTGCCTCATGCTAGGCATCCAGATGTTCATTTCCCACCTAAGCCCCAATGCAATTTTCAAACTGCAGGAGGGTAGGCGTTTGCCCACTTTTCCTGTGTATCAGGCTCAATCCTCTGCTCAGAGTATGTCATATACAAAATACCACAAGAGAAGGTAGCATTCTCATTTTAACACTTAACCCAGTGCTCTTTGCTGAGATGCGTGAGACCCAGGTTGAATTGCTGCCTCTGCCTGGTGTAGAGGTAGGATCTGAATTATCCCACATCTCAGAAGAGTAATAGGGGACTGCAGGGCTGTAGCCCTTGATTGCCAAAGAAGCCAACTACTAGAGGAAGCAAGTTCTAAAGCCAAGAGCCATTCAGTGAGACTACCCTGCACTCCCAGCACTCAAGCAGTTAGATGTGGGGACCAGTTAGTGTACTTTAGAGTATTGGCGAACGGAATCCAGTTCTGAACTGACATTATACCAAGCACCACTAGCTATCAGTTGAAGAGATAGTCCTGCCAACTCCAGTTTGATACACACTCAACAGTGTGAGGAAAATTGCATCAACGAGATAGAGAGGGCTTTACCATCAAAAGCTTTCAATTCAGCCTAACTTGATTAATATTCAACTTATTTTAGAAGTGGGAGAGAGGGTAAAACAAAAATTAAAATATTTATGTGCAGGAAATCCACAAAATAAAGACATTCTAAGTTCTGTCATGCTAGTTTTCAGTATGTAATAAATTATATTTCATCTGAATAAAATACATATTTATGTATTGTCTAGCATGAGCATATTTATAGAACACTTCATAGTCCTATGAAAATTATGCCTTAGACTTGATGCATCAATGAGATATAGACATGGGTGAGCACTTGTGTGTTCTACAGAAAACCTACCTAACTGTTCTTCAACAACTATATTTATTTTAGTAAACTGCAGCGTTAGGAATGTATGGCTTTGGGTGAAATTTGCCAGCTACTACTACTTTCCAGTGGCAACCCAGTTCTGCAGCATTCTCTTCAAAATGTTTCTTGAAGTAAATACCATATTAATTTTTTCCTCTTTCACTTATTGTCATAGTGATAGTTTCCTCCACCTCCCAGTAAGAAGAACCCTAGTCATTGTACTTGTAATGACATATGTTCATTCCTCCTATCACAAGCTATGAAATGCACTTCAGGAAGGAGTTTAAAGTTGATAGTGTGGCAACCTCTGTAAAAAAAGATTGCAGTCAAGCCAGGTTAAAAAACTCTGGAAGGACTTTGGGGGTGAGGCCTAGGTTTTAGAATGCATGTTATGATTTTATTGTATACTAGCAGATTTATCCATCATTGCTTGGGGCCTTAACTCAGTTTTTTTCATAAAAGGAAATTGTACTTGCTTTACTTAAATGATTGATTTTTTTTCAAAAACAGTGTTATTTTTAAGAAGTTAATTTTTATTTTGCATTTCTTTAAGAAGGGAGTTGTGGGGGCACAGGAGTCAGAGTTTGGGGGTGAGCAGGAGTTGAGGGCTGGGGTAGGTGTGGGGGGGATGCAAGGGTCCAGGTTGGAGGGTGAGAAACAGCTCAGGAGAGGGTAGTGCTTGTGTGTGTGTGTGTGTGTGTGTGTGTGTGTAGGGGGGAGTTGGAAAAGGGGAGGGAAAAGCCACTCCCTCCCGAGATTTGTACCAGGCCTGCATGCCCTTCCAATTCCTGTCCCTATCAGAGAGCAAGCGCAAAGAGCACAGCTCATCTGCCCCTTGCCCTCCTCAGCAAGAGTGAGGAATGCAGCAAACTATGCACTTTCCCTTCACTTCCTGACAGTGATGAAGGAGAACATCCAGGCAGCCGGTAACATTCTCTATGAATCTGGGGAGGGGGGGAAGCTTCAGCCTTCTCTGCCCTCCCTAAAGGATGCCTGAAGAGTGAGAGGCTTGGGGCTGGGGTAGTCCCAGAAGCGGGGGCACTCCCAGTCAACCAGCCTCTTTTATCTGCCTACTAATTCTCTCTCTTTTCTGTATGGTTTTATGAGAATCAATTCCATTCCGGGTACAACTCATTTTCGTGGTACAAACAACCTTTGGCTTTGCTTTAAGTTATGATTAGAGGAACCTGTATACTGAATTTGGTGGTCCTAGCTCTTAATGTTTAGGAAGAGTTCTTGAAGACAGACAAACACATGGACAGACATACAGACAAACTCTCCCAAGTATTTAGTAGATGTAACCAATTGTTTCCAATATTTCTATGTACTATCATTTGAATCACTTTCCTTAAATAAATAATACTGTTTGGGGTTCTGAGTGCTATGAGTGAAGAGAGGTGGTGAGCTGAGATGGAGCTGGCAATCTGGGAGTTCTGGTTCTATCTAAATACCATGAGAGTCCAGAGGAGCAGTGGCTGGGTGCTCCAGAGAGAGACTTGGTGTGCTCCTATCTTTATTTTTTGGAGACAAATAAATATCCATAGATGTTTGTGGATGAAATGTACCAGACAAAAGATTGAGTTCAGTCCTTAAAGTATTTATAAGCTGCAGGCATATACAGGTGTAATGCCATATTTTAAAAGAAATTCACAACAGATACCAAATAGGCTAGCAGAGTAGAGCATAGCTGCACAAGGGTTACAAGGCTGCAAGGAAGAAGCGGGTATAGAAAGAGGAAATGGAGGAGCATAAGGGGTTGATTTCAGCATAAGAGGCTGAATGAAAGACACGCTTTGGACAACAAAGTAATTAGAGACAAAATGAAAGTTTTGTGAGATCTTGGACAGGTGAGAGCTCCTACCTGGCTCCTCAACCAACAGGTTTGAATAATTTGTGAATAACAAAACCCAACAAATGTTTGAATCTTTTTTGGATTATTCATTTCTGCTTATATGCCATTAGCTTCCAGGCAGCAACAAATCCACATTGCCAGTTTGCCTTGCTTTTGCACACTTGTAAGTATACAAGACAAAGAATTATTAATTTGGAAATGGTCATTGTAAGTGTGGTATAGTATTATGTACTATTCATGCACTCTTTGGCTGTGATATAACCCTTTTATGGCCCATACTATAGCTGTCTCCCTTCTGTGACATGAAGCACAGCTGCCTGGCTGAAGAAAGGAAAAACCACTGAATCTTTCTAAGGAGTGGCACTTTAGGTGCGTTTTCCCAGATCTATGACAGCCACCTCAGTGAGTTGTGCTCAGCCTACTATGTGGAGAAGTAATTAACTATCACTAGCGGACCTGATAAAAGCACTCTCAACACAAGCTCATTTTACATTTTCATGTTATTTTTAAAGAGTGTTTCTATTCATATGAAAACCTTAAACTTAAATAATTGTATTTTAGTCTCACATTTCTGTATTTTCTGGACTGGCATTTTTTTAAAGAAAAAAGACATTGGCTTCGTTATGGTTTTGCCATTTCACAAATTAATATTTTCAGTCTAAGGGAAACAAGGGTGGGCAGATTTTACGTCAGCTGAAGCAGAAATGTAGTGAATGGCACAGCTGTGCTGTGCGCTAGGGGATTTAG
Organism: Pelochelys cantorii; assembly: GCA_032595735.1. Classification (NCBI taxonomy): domain Eukaryota; kingdom Metazoa; phylum Chordata; order Testudines; family Trionychidae; genus Pelochelys; species Pelochelys cantorii. The sequence goes on from CM064330.1 coordinate 40,399,605, forward strand.
GCAGTTGTCTTTTGAGCTACAGTGTTCTTGCTTGAAGGAAACAAACCACCCACAAAGTAATAGGCTGGATTCTGACTTTACTTAACCGAGTGTAAATCTATAGTAAGTGTGTAGCTTAAATAAAGTTACTCTGGATTTCCACTGGAGTAAATGGATCAGAATATGGCTCCATACATGGGAATGTAAACTCTATGGGTCATTTTCAAGGTAAAATTAAAAGGTCCCATGTTGATCAAAATTAATGGATTAATGCAACCTGACAGTAAACAGGATCTCTTTTTGTTACTGGTGGATAGCTGGAAGCATTAATATAAAACTTATCTAAGAAATTACTTTGATACAGAAACTGAAATCTGGGACAAATTCATCCTTGATTCACACTACTTTTTTGCAGCAAATCTGGTATGGTGGGTATTTCAAATTGTGGTATTTGTAGTCTGTCCTCAACTTTGCTCCACTGGGTGGGGAATCTTTGCAGATGATCCACTCAGCCCAAATTGAGAGAGCATGGTGAAGATGCCACAGAAATGTGTTGACTACTGGTGGGGCTTCTATAGAGCTCTTAGCAGAGATTAAGGGCTTGCTTTGCAGAAGTGTTGAGCACCTGCAATTCCAGATGAAGTCTAGGGTGTGGGGGAGATCTTCAGCACCTCTGAATATCCTCAGCAGAAACCCCTCCCCCTTCAGAATGCAAGCAGTAGTATTGAGTTGCTGTCCACTTCTCAGGCCTCAGCCCTTGGGAATTCTGTGATCACAGTTGAACACACTGTGTTCAGGGAGGTGCATTTTATTCCTCCATGCAACAACTGGTATTAATTTGTTCCCATCTCCTTGGATGAGGAATTGTGAAATTTCAAGTTTGGTCTATACTTTTGGTGAATGGTTTCACAAGCATTTGGAGGCTGCTCCTGCCATTCTTCTGTAAAAAGTGATCAACAAAACATTATTACTGGACTGTGGATAAGGGGAGAATTGTGTAGTAGTGTCACCTTGCCTTTAACTGAAGCTACAAAAACCTGAGAAATCCTTAACTCTCCCTTCTCAGTGAATCTGCTCCCTTTAGCTTTCAAGCCCTGGGAAACTTGCACTATACTGCATGGTAAATTGAAAAGCATGAAGTCATTTAGGACACAAACAAACAACAAAATTAAACCACTGACACCAGAAAATCTGCTGCTAATTATCTGTGATGGAGGAAAGGACAAATGCATAGTTTGAGAGAAACTTAGCACTTGAAAATTCAGCAGTTAGGCTGAGAATTTGAAAGATGCCTGTAAGATTCAGAGGCCCAAATCCCATTAATGGCACCTTTTGAAAATCTCAATTCACTTTACAGATTATAGGAAATACTCATTCTTCCTGTTTTGTGCTCAAAGATAGCTGAAGTCAGCACTGAGTGTCCACAAAGGAGTTCTGCTGTCCGAGAGTATATCAGTGAAAATAACAACTGGTTTTTGTCCATCATCACATAAATAAAATACAAGGGAAAAATGGTCAGAGTTGCCAGCATTTCAGCTGACTCTGCCTTCTTCATGGTTGCACAACATATCAATGGTAGGAACTAAACAACTCCCTTTGTGCTGAGGCAGCACAAAGAGAATACAGTCCAGCCACTTACACACACTGGAAGAACAGAATGTCAGTGTGTAGGATGTGTAATTACTGATGGCTTCATCTTTAGCAAGAAAAGCAAACATCCAGCACGCCCCTCCTTCCCCCAGTGTTACAGCAAAGCACTGTAGACAGGTTCTCAACAATCTACATTGCTATGCAGAGAGGGAGGAAGTATATCAGCAGGCTACCCCCTCCCTATGAAGCCTGTGTGAAGGCTGGGTAGTTCTTATGTCCCTTGTGGGGGGGCACTCATGATGCCCTAGAGAGGCATGAGGAAGTATAGGAAATAGAGAAAGGTCTCTGTCCCCCTCAAAATGTGCTGGCCAGTCATCAGGAAGTAATATGCTGCGCTCAAAAAGTGATTCAGTCAAGAGGTTAAAAAAGAAGAAGAATGCAGCAGTGACCATGCAGCCAGTTGGTGTGCCTGGAAGCAATAATAGATTCTGGTGCTCTCTCTATGGTAGTATAGAGCCACACTAGGGCTGCGTCTAGACTGGCATGATTTTGCGGAAATGCTTTCAACGGAAAAGTTTTTCCGTTAAAAGCATTTCCGCAAAAGAGCGTCTAGATTGGCATGGGTGCCTTTGCGCAAAAAGTGCTTTTGCGCAAAAGCATCCGTGGCCAGTCTAGATGCAATTTTGCACAAGAAAGCCCTGATCACCATTTTCGCCATCGGGGCTTTTTTGCGCAAAACAGTTCTTCCCTGTCTACACTGGCCCTCTTGCGCAAGTATTCTTGCGCAAGAGGGCTTATCCCTGAGCGGGAGCATCATAGTATTTGCGCAAGAACACTGACAATCTTACATTAGATCGTCAGTGTTCTTGCACAAATTCAAGCGGCCAGTGTAGACAGCTAGCAAGTTTTTGCACAAAAGCGACCGCTTTTGCGCAAAATCTTGCCAGGTAGATGCACCCAGTGCCTAACTATGGGCTGTGCCTAAGTGGGGCACATGCTAATCCTAAATTGTCTCTTCCATTATTCTCCTAGGATATGTCTACAGTGCATGGCTATTTTGGGATACGGAGGTATGCCGAAATAGCTACCCTGCATCTTCACAAACCACCTGTTATTTCAAAATAACGGGTGCGCTATTTCAGCATCCCGGTAATCCTCATGGAACGAGGGTTAAGGGATGTCTCAAAATAGCACGTTATTTTGAAATTTGGCGCTGTGTAGACACACCAAATTTCAAAATAGCAAATTGCGTATCTTATTTCGAGTTTAGGGTGCCATGTAGATGCACCCTTAGTTCTCTTAAGAAAAGGACAAATGTGTGATCAACATAATGAGGGCTACTCAAATAGATACTTGGTTCAGCATGATCACTTTATTATAGAGGATCTTAAGGTAAACTCTATTATAAGTTCTATTATTAGGTCATGTTCCTTTTGGGGATGGTTGTGGACACATTTAAATGAATATTAAAATTGTTGTTGGTTTCTATAATACAAAGTGCATAAAGAGCATTAGAATAGATGTTTTCTGTCCGTTTAGTCAGGGTGACCGATGGTTCTAACTGAATCTTCTGTAAAGTTTCTGATGTTTTTAAAATTATGTGGTTATTTTGACGTTTGATTTCTGTAACTGATCCAAAAAGAGGTCAACTATTTTCATACATAACCTCTTTCCCTTGAAATTCCTTTGGAAAATATAGTTTAACTTTACTCATGGTAAAGTCTAGTAAAGAATCTTTTATCACAAACATCTAGCACAGGGGATATTCCACAAGATTTGAATCACAATTTATTCATAAAAAGAGATTTGCTGAGTCAAGTTTCATAGCTTTAGCAGCCTCAAGATAAGTTTAGCTTTCACAATATGAGTTCATCAGAAATTAAACTATGGTCCATCAAGAGAAATAAGCCTGGCAAATCCTCAAATAATGGTAAAAGAATAAAGCCAAGATTGTTGTTAAAAAATATAAACAAAAAAAGATTTCTCATTGACTGTGGATTTTGATATTTTCACATTTAAAAAACCTCTGATTATAACAAGAAGCAGATAGATCAAAATAGATAGACTGTTTAATGAGAACTAAATATCATGAGTTATTTATTATATTTGAATTATCCCAGCTTACACGGCTGTCTGCAGAGAGTTCCAATTGAAAAGAAACTCATTTCTGACCTGCTCTCCTGCTGATAAACTGTAATTGGGAGCTGATTGAATATGAGGAGGCTTTCATTCTTTTTCACCCAGTCTGACCTGACAGCCCTGGTCATTTCCTGTCAGAGGCTGAAATAGACATTCTCAGTCATCAGTAAAATGCATTTAGCTTGCTGAGAAAAAGCACTTCAGTTGTATCTTGAAGCACTTCTCATTTACTAAGCAAAATGGGATGCAGCACATGATGGAAGCAATTTGAAAGTTAAAATTGAGCATTTTAAATAGAAATTTGCAATCAGTGCTGCATATTTGATTATTTCTCCAACCTCTGCACAAAGGCTATCCTAGAAGTTCATCTAATATTATCAAAGGCAGGATCTTTCACACCCTTATCTGTTTTGCTTTAGGTTTGCAGAGCCCCAATATTAGAAGATAATGGGCACTTTTGTCTCATACAAATGCAACTGAAATCAACAAGAGTAAATATGATCAGACTGTGTCAAGTCCAAAGCTGGGCTTTGGTCCCCTCTCTCATTTGGGGAACCAGAAATATACAGGAGATTCTCAGCTTTCATTAAAAAGGACCTTTTTAAAACCAAAGATAACCTTGAAGATGTAAACCAGATGCTAAGGGAAAAAGCTCCTCACTGATTCTTCGTAAATAAGCTTGGCAGAATTTGATTAATTTTTCAAAAATTTCACTGGATAATATTAATTATTTTAATTAATGTTAATTGTTTATTATTGTAATTATTTTTTCCATTGTTATTTATTTGAATTTTCACAGTTGTGAAGAATTCTGAGTGTGTGTCAATCAGTAATTTAATGACAATAATGTTGAGATTCAAAAAGTTAAAGCTTTATAGCCACTACAACACGTCATAAAGTACAACTTAAATATCTTTAAAACATAATTTCTGCTCAAATGGCATTTTCTGACTTTGCCTATCCATGCACTTCAGTTGTCACTGATGGAAATATTTTGTCAACAGTTTGTGTGTTTGCAGTGAAATCAATGTCACCAACATTTACCAATAAAAAGCTAAACTTTCCAAGCTGATTCACAGAGAGCACTGGTAACACACATGATTTACCTCACAATGGGGCAGAGCTGAGCTGTGGGGGTCTAGAAAAAACATAGCCTACTGATATGTACGAATATCTGGCAGTGTTGGCCTGGTCACTGCTGACAGCACCAAGGGTCTGTCTACTCTGCAATTAAAAACCCATTTTCTGGCCCATGCCAGCTGACTTGGACTTACAGGGGCTCAGGTTAAGGCTCTTTAATTAGGGTGTCAGTGTTTGCCCTCAGGTTGGAGACCAGGCTCTAGGACCTTGTGAGATGGCAGGGTCCCAGAGCTTGAGCTGCAGCCTGAGCCAGAACGTCCATTCCTCTATTAAACAGCCCCTTAGCTTGAACTCCATGAGGCTGAGTCAGCTGGCCTGGGCCAGCTGTAGGTATCTAATTGCGATGTAGACATGCCTTAAGGCTGCTGCCCTTGTACCACCAACCCACCTGTGGCTGGGCCTGTTCCTCGTCACAAGGAGAAGCAGCTCAGTATCGTGAGGTGTAGAATGGCCCTGCAGACTAAACAAGGGGCTGAGGGCCAATCTTCATGTATCTCGCTACAGCGGCACCAGTGCAGCTGCTATGCTGTAGCATGCCAATGGAAACATAACATTGTCTACTTCAGGAGTTAGGTCCAGAAGAGCTGACTTTCAAAAGTGCCGGGGCATGCTTTACCCCCCTCCTTGCTCTGCTTCAGGCTCCATCCCCACTCCAGCCCTTCCCCAATGCTCCCCCCTGCCATGCCTCTTCCCTCCCCTCAAAGAGTCGGGTTCCTATGGTTACGTCGGCCTAACCATATTGCTCAGGAATATGGATTTCTCACACCCCTGAATGGCATAGCTATACTGATATAGTTCTGTTGTGTAGACCTAGCTTAAGAGAAAGGGACAAATTCCAGTTGTGACACCAAATCCCTCGCTCTCTCTAGCATTTATTAGCTCATAGACCAAAGTTTTCAAACTTATAAAGCCAGAGGTGTGGCTTCAGGACCTTATATTTCATTTTGACTTTCATCTCTCAGTGTCTGTTTTCATATTGTAAAATGGGAATAGCTCTTGCTTACTTCACAGAGGAATTATGACAAGCCAGCGATTTGCAAGTTTGCAATGCCAGTTCTGTTGTAACCTGCTCTACTTTAAACCCATACAACAGAATCTTCTCCTGGGCAAGCAAGGCAACTCACACTATGTGTATTGAGAAACAAGTCTGCATGTAGTTACGTTATACACTGACATTTCTTAAAGAAAAAAAACACTTAGTGGGCACCTTAGAATAGTGGTTCTCAACCTCGGCTATGCATACCACTGGGGTACACAGATGTCATCTAGGGGTACATCAGCTCATTGCTAGCTACATTCCTTGCTAGTCTGAAGATTCTGTACAAAGAGGTCATTCAGCATGTGGGTCAGATGGTAGAAGAAAATAAAGGGCATCTCTGATTCTGAAGAGGCAGTTGACCTGTTCATAACTTTTTCATTTTTTTGAATACTAACTATGTTAGAGTCAAAACATCTTGTAGAAACCATTTTATATTTAGCTAGAAGCCATCTTGTATAACAGAAACCATTTCAGCTTTTCTCACAAGCACGTAGACCAGAGTGAACTTTCTGTCACCCCGTGAGAAGAGGCCTACAGGATGGGCTATTGGTATGTGTTAATTGGGCTGGTTGGGACAGGAGGTGTACTCCCTCGTACCTGTCCGCCATCTTGTTGATAAGGCTTTGTTTTTCCAAGTTTAATTGATGATTTCTGTAATTGGATGCCCTGACGTCAGACTGCTTGGTTAAGGGAATAAAGATACTAGGACTGATTGTATTAGCAGCCTTATTGGGCCTGGCCTTGCTGGGACCACGTTTGGCTCATGCTGTGCTTTATTAATTAATAAAGCTGTTTGTTAGCTGCCTAAACAGAGAGGAGCGTTTTTGCTTCGACAATTTGGAGGTTCCACCGAGATTCCTAACGCGCCACTTGCCTGTATGGACGGACCAGCACTCCACTTCCAAACCTCTCAGAGCGCTCAATAAAAGGTAAGGGGGATACCTGTTATGAAATCTCCTGGTGAGGGCTTAGAATTTGGAGTGACGGCCGGCCATTGGGGTAAGGGGAACTACGGAATCCAATTTTGTGGAGCGGCTAACATTTTGTCTGTCTGTGTCTGTCTTTGTCTATTAGGCCTGTCTTATGTGTCACAGTTCCAAAAGGGCACACCGGTGTCTCTAGTGAGGCAGCCATGCACTGGACCCTCTGTGTTCGGACGCTAAAAGCTGGTGTGGTGCCATTACACTCTCTCGGCACATGGAACTGTGGGAAAGCTTTGTTGTCTCTCTCTGTTACTTGTAGACGTAGTTATGACCTCTGAGGCTAACCCCAGGCCATAGTATTTCCCCGTTCCATCAGGCTGTCTCCAGGCGCCAGGACGTGGTGTTCTGTCAGGCTGGGGTGGGTGCCAGAAACCCCTGTGAGTGGGTGGATTTTGGTCCGGCGCCTCACAAGAAAAAGGGGGGGGGATCAGTGCGAGTAGGTGGGATTCGGTGACTCGCAGGGCGAGCAGGCGAATTACTCGCAGAAGAAAAAAGTGTAAGCAGACGGACTTTTGGTTCGGTGTCTTACAGAAATCTTTTAAGCGCGTGCAGAAAATGGGGGTAGGTCAGTGTACAGGAATTCCAGTGCCTTTATGATAAGTGCCTTCTGGTATAGGATCCTAATGAAGTCTGATATTAAGTGCCGGGTGTCTTAGGGCAGCGTCACTTAATAGAAACCCATGGGAACTGGACAATAAAGAAAGATGCATCTAAATGTGGAAACTGTAGGAAAAAATGTGTGTGGAAAATGAGTATGAATGTAAATGAGTGAAGTATGAATGCCACTGCATAGGTCTGAGACTTGAGCTGAACCCAGCTGCACCGGGGCTCTCCCACGAGGGAGCTCTGAATGCAAGGGGGGGGTCAGCTGAACCTCGAGACTCAGTGGATATGTGAGGGAGTGACGACTCCCCTTATTTCATGAGCTGCTAAGGTCTGACACTCTAGACCCGGCAGATTCTTTCTTTAGAGTGTGTAAAGTTAGTTTAGGTGGGGGTTAATCTAAACATCCCCCCACACTGCCGAAAGGCACCCCTGTGTACTACATGTACGTGCATAATGGTCCAAGGACCTGTAAGCATTTAACAAATTGGAAAAGAGGAAAAATTAAAGCCCTGAGGGATGAAAGTGAAGCTCAGAAAAGCAAAAAAAATCCGCCCTGCAGTAAGATAGGTAACTTACAAACTTGCTGCAGAGCCTCTGTGCCAAATAATGCACAAGAAGGGGGGGGGGAAAGAGATTTATCAGTTGGCACACCCGTATCAACCAAGATTAGGGGGGGGGAAATTCAGCACAACATCACCCCTCTACCCCTCTTTATAACGCATACACAGATAGAGAGGAAACACAAAAAAATAACTGAAAGGAATTAGCTCTTCCCTTTGAAAACACGGGCTCCTGTAACAAACTTGCCCGATCCAAAGCAAAACACCAAGTTTAAAATAAGTTTAACAGTTTAAGGGACGTGTTCCTCCAAATTATAAGGAAAAGAAATTAAGCAATATTGTAATGTGTAAGGAAAAAAAACCTGTTTTAAAAATGACTTTCTTGCAGCCTCTCCTAATCATCTACACGAAGAAACAATCAAGTTTAAACATTTGGCTACAGATACTTTGTTAAATCTATTACAGGGAAAATAAGGAATTCTACTAAAACTTAATTGGTTAACTGCATAAAAAAAATAGAATCTATACATTGTAAATTTGTAGAACCTGCACCCTAAGGGTTAAATGTGTCTTTCAAGGAAACTAATTATTGTTTTAAAAATCCAAGCCCAGAAACTTCACAGTGTTTCTGTTCAAGGCTGAGTTTATAGCACTTTTGGCTTGTTTTCAGATCCAAGGTTGTGTGTGTCTGCAAACTGCCTGTCTGTTCTGGAAGGGGGGGGCACTGTCCCCCATAAGTAAGTCTGTAACATTGCATATGATTCTTTTCAGGAAAAGAAAACCTTTTTGCTTGCTGAAGTAGTAACTAGCAAGTGCCTTGTTCTAAGAAAGAGTTTCTGTGGCAGTAAATCATTTGAAGCTTCACACATTAAAAAAAAAAACAACAACCTGGTCTGCAGTACAAGAGGGAAACTGAGGCATGCCACTGTTGGGAAGGGCTAGCAACTCTGAGGTAATTCAAGGGAGTGGAAGGTCACGAGTACCGATGAAGCACCCTTGTTCTCTGAAAGTTGCAGCTCACTCGCCTATGGAAGTGGTAGGGAACTAGCTGTAACCGGTTCCCCTAGCAGATCTTAGGCAGTATTTTAAGTTATAATGGGCCACCCCGACGGGGGTAGAAATGTTTTCTTGTCTTTCAGATCATCAAAAAGCGCTAATATCAGCTGAAAATTAACTGAAGAAAAAAAACCATGGTTCTGTGTCATGACATAATAAGTTTGTGTTCTGTGTTCTGTCCAGATTTGTCTTGTGTGTCTTAATTGTGATATATGAATTTGATTTCAAACATTGTTGTGTGTACAATATTGTTATTTTAATGAAAAAATAATTTAAGTACCTTGAATAATCTTAACTTTGTGCTTTACACAGATGTCTTTTTGCTTTTATAATTCTAGTGAAGTTTTAGTAGTAGGCTATGCAGTTTGTACTGTCTGGAACGTAGTGAAATCTGCTCCTCTACCTGCTGTTTTTCCCTTCACTCCTACCATCGCCAGCTCCTATGCCATCTCTGTCAGAACTGGCCCTCCTGCAGGACCAAGCCCCAGAATCGGAAAAGCAGGAGTGGAGACTGGCAGGGTGCACCTTGCACCCAGACCACTTGTGGTGCAGCTCTGATGGCCGCATTGTTGCCCCAGTGGTCTTGCTACCTCACCTTGCCTCTGTGCTCCATGGATTGTCGCACGTTGGCAAAAGGGGGGGATGGTACCCACCTTAAGAGAAAATTGGTTTGCTCCCAAATTCTCCCAAGCAGCCAAAGATTACTGTTTGGCTTGCCCTGTCTGCCAAGCCCACAACGTGGGTAAACCTGTAAAGACAGTTCCGGCAACCAGACCTCCGCCTTTGGGACCATTTCTGAATTTACAGATGGACTTTATTCAATTGCCTAAATGTCAATCTTTTGAATATGTGCTGGTTATTGTTTGTTTGTTTGTTTTTGAGATGAGTAGAAGCTTATCCCTGCAGGAAAACTGATGCTATCACAGTGGCAAAGAAACGTCTAAATCATTACATCCCATCATGGGGAATACACCTTGTGTTCTCCAGTGATAGAGGTACCCACTTTACTGGACAAATTGTTCAAAAACTGACAAAGTACTACTCTATCAGACAAGCACTGCACTGCGCGTAACACCCAGGAGCAGTAGAGAAATGAAACGGGATTTTAAAGAACAAACTTGCTCAGATATGTGAAAGCTCTGGCTTAACATGGGTAGAAGCACTCCCAATTGCCCTAATGAGCATGAGAGCCACTCCTAATTGGAAAACTGGACTCAGTCCACATGAAATTACATGTGGCCAACCTATAAGACTGTTAAGCAGCCTTTAAAAAAAAAATTGATCTGGCTGATGCCACACTTATTAAAGGAAGCATAGTCAAGTATTGTCAGGAACTTATGAGGTGTGTACAGTCTTATCATTCACAGGTTAAGGACACCTTCCAGGAGGCCCCAACTGAGCCGTGCCATAAACTACAACCAGGAGACTGGGTTTGCGTGAAAGTTCACCAGTGGAAGACTGTCCTGGAACCCAGGTGGAAGGGTCCCTACCAGGTCCTTCTGACCACTCCTACTGCTGTAAAGTGTGAGGGATTGCCCACCTGAATTCACGCCTCCCACTGCAAACCGGTTCCAGCCCCTACAGAGGTTGGCCCCAACAAGGAGCACCGCAGACCTGGTACCAGAGACCCAGGTCCAGAAGTAGATGGGGATCAGCGCAGGCTTGGTACCGGCAATCCAGGCCCAGAAGCAGACGTTCCTGAGAGACCGAAGCCAAGGTACCAGCTGCGGCCCAGAAGAACCTGCCAGCGATAGATGAAGCAAACTACGAAGTCCTGAAGAACAGCCAGCATGAGGCTGGACAAACAATTCATGTTGAGCTTATGCTTAATCTTGGATTTAATGCCTAGCAGTTATAACCTATATGGTTCAAATGTGTTTATGCTTTTAATGAACCAAGTTTCCCAAGAATTTAATTCCACAGGTTGCTGGATATGTGCTCACAGTCCTGTACATTCAGAAGGAGGTATCCCAATGATTCCGGTCCCACTAAACAACACTCAGATATGGCACACTGTTTCGTAAACTAAACCCAAATGACACTTGGCAGGATAAAGGGTTTACTAACCCACGGTATATCCACCTAGCCCTGACCCCAATTGGAAAGTACTGCTGGACATGTAATGGTTCAGGAGCCAGGGTGGGAAAAAGCCCAAACCAGATGGCCCTAGACAATGTCCTAGCTAGTAAGGGCAGGGTTTGTGCCTTAGTGAGAAAATAATGCTGTGCGTATATCACTGACACCAGCAAGGAAGTAGAGGAAAATGCCTTAGAGATTGAAAGAACTGTGGAAAGCCTAAGGCAGGAGGAAGACAGGACCCTCTGGGGTTGGTTGGGAGGCTGGGTTGGACATGTGGGAACTTGGATTTTGCAAGGAGTAGTTTTAGTATTAGCTATATTCTTTTGTGTTTATTTTTGTTTCTAGTTAATCAAATGCTGTATTTCTTGTATTCTGAAAAACACAAGACAGACCCTTACTAAAGGGAATGTAGAACTCATGATGTTAAAATATGATGAGCAAAAAGGGAACAAGAGATGTACATAAATGCTTTGATGGAAATGGAGGCATAAAATGGCTTCAAAGTTAGCCTTTAAAAGGCTAAAAGGGGGGAGTTGTAGAAACCATTTTATATTTAGCTAGAAGCCATCTTGTATAACAGAAACCATTTCAGCTTTTCTCTCAAGCACGTAGACCAGAGTGAACTTTCTGTCACCCCATGAGAAGAGGCCTACAGGATGGGCTATTGGTATGTGTTAATTGGGCTGGTTGGGACAGGAGGTGTACTCCCTCGTACCTGTCCGCCATCTTGTTGATAAGGCTTTGCTTTTCCAAGTTTAATTGATGATTTCTGTAATTGGATGCCCTGACGTCAGACTGCTTGGTTAAGGGTATAAAGATACTAGGACTGATTGTATTAGCAGCCTTACTGGGCCTGGCTTTGCTGGGACCACGTTTGGCTCATGCTGTGCTTTATTAATTAATAAAGCTGTTCGTTAGCTGCCTAAACAGAGAGGAGCGTTTTTGCTTCGACAATCTCATCATGTTCACTGTAACTTCACCCTGACTACATCCATATAATTGTCTCCTGCTTCATTCAGGAATCTCCCTTAGTTGCTACCTTAGACTTTGGAAGAGGCCCACTGGGAATCTTTCCTTTTACTTCAATGGGCTTTACATTACATTCTCCCAACTATTTCTTCCACGTCTCACTCATACTTGGAACGGCATGCCAAGTAATGCACCGTGATGTTGTGCCAGAAGACCATTCATGAAAATCCATGTGTTGCACCAAAAATTCCAACTGTAATCGTTAGCCATTCAGTTGGCTTGCTCTGTGGTATTATTAAGAACACTGTATTGTGCCAGCTATATAGCCTTTAGATCAGCAGTTCCCAAACTTTTCCAGATGGGGATGCATTTTGACAATTCAGGAAGACTTGGTGACCCAAGGCAATTCAAAAACAGGAGGAGAAGGGGGGGCAGAGCCACCTGGGGAGACACTTGGTGACCCTTTTGAAATGTAATGGTGACCCATATTTGGTTCCCGACCCATAGGTTGGGAAATCCTGCTTTAGATCAAAGTTTTTAAGGACAGGGATTCTTGGCTCTTTGCCACTGTTTAACTATAGCAAAGCACCATGCTTTCTTATAGCTCTATATAAATAACAAATAATACAATTTTATTTGGTAATGCATAACAGTGTAACTGACTCCTACAGTAATGGCACTCATAAATTTAACTTAGAAAGTGCTGAGCATTTATATGTAGATAATTTATACAAAGCTAATGGCAGGACTTAAAGGTAGCAGCTCAATAATCTGAGGAAGCATAAAGAAATTTAGTTGAGCGGTAGCCACAACATTCTGGAATTAAGGCACCCTAGTAAGATGTGTGTTTTGGAACCTCAATAGGTAGAGGTGAGGCATCTTCTATACATTTTATTTTTGCATACATTTATGCTGCTGAAGCACTATGTAGCAACATTATCAGTTTGGTTATGAGATGGAACCAAGGTGCAAAGTTCAAATACAAAGCTTACCAAAATTTGTGGGTGTTGAGATCTAGCTTCAGGACTAACTTAGATCTGTTTAATAAAAATGAGATAAATGCATATTGAAACCAAAAAGTATTTTGGAGTGTTCATTTCTACAGTGTACACTTTTGATAATCTCCTGGGCAGCAGGGCACATTGGACGTGAGCCTCATTTTTGGTATTTCTTCATTATTTTAACATTCAGTGTACTGTCATTAGCTACACCCTTTTGCAGCAAAATTACCGCTCAGTGATTTTATTCTTTTATGTCCGTCTCCACTGTATTTGTGAAATGTTGAAAAATCTAGAAACAAACGTATAAAAAATGCAGGTATTCAGCATAGGTCAAACATTAACAGTGGTAAGTTTATGTGTGTAACGTGAAGTGGTCTATGTTTGGTTTGGTTGCTACTGTTTGGTTTATTTGTTGGCCCTTCTTCTGCTGCTTGGTTGTTTCTGGATTATTATCCTAACTATTATCCTAACAATAAGTACCTGATAATGATGTATGAGAGAGAATCATTCTGATGGAGTTCATTCAGAGAATTAAGAGTAAAATAAGCATTTTGAATGGATGTCAGTAAGTCCATACCAGTCCAGCCTGCATCCTTATCCAGCCTGACCTCATAAGCTCAGCTGTTTTGGTCTTAACTTATAAGATAAAATCATCGAATCATAGAACTGGAAGGAACCTCGAGAGGTCATCAAGTCCAGTCTCCTGCCCTCACAGCAAGACCAAGCACCGTCGAGGTATGTGTAGGCACACCCATAATATACTGAAGCACCCTGGAATTTCCATGTGCAAAACCCCTCTCCTTTTCTGTTCACCATGTGCAACTCTGAATTCCTTCATTTGTCCAAAACTCAATGCTACAAAATCAACTTACTACACTACTTTTGTAATATGTAAGGTAAGAAAAAGATAAGACATTAATAGAGAAGTTAGAAATATTTAGCCACCACAAAAGATGGATGAAGGATGAAAAAAATGAAAACAAACGCACACATGTATAATGCTCAACCCGATTACCCTATAAGTCAGCAGAGTGTATTACACAGAAAACAAGATACTCTAATTAACCATAAATTCTTCATGCCAACAACAAAACAAAATGAAAAAAACACTTCTTTCTATGCAAACAATCAAATAAAAACATTAGTTTAAATCACAGAAGAGCAAATACAATACAACATATCCCTGCTAAGAACATGTATTATTTGAATAGTGTTTTCCAGCTACAGCCCAATTCTGCAGTCCTTCCTAAGTCAAAACACCCCTCATTTCATTTTGTCTTCCGTGCTCTTCCCTCTGTGGAGCAGAATGTAGCCCCATTAATAAATTTCACTCCAGAAATGCAGTCTTATTTACAATTCTTAAAAATGACTTGTGCATGCAATGTTCACATTCAAAAAGCTATGGATCCTTGTTGCTTAAGAGGCTAACTTGGTTTTGCATTGTTAAGGAATAAATTCCTTGATGAGGTGAATGAGGCTTTCTTCAGACAACTGAGAGAAGCTTCCAGATTGCAGGCCCTGGTTCTCGTGGGGGACTTTAATCACCCTGACATCTGTTGGGAGACCAATACGGCAGTACACAGGCAATACAGGAAGTTTTTGGAGAATGCTGGGAATAACTTCTTGGTACAAGTGCTGAAAGATCTGACTAGGGGCCGTGCACAGCTTGACCTTCTGCTCACAAACAGGGAGGAACTAATAGGGGAAGTAGAGGTGGGTGACAACCTGGGAAGCAGTGATCATGAGATGGTAGATTTCAGGATCCTGACCAAAGGAAGAAAAGAGAGTAGCAAAATACACACCTTGGACTTCAGAAAAGCAGATTTTGACTCCCTCAGACACCTGATGGGCAGAATCCCCTGGGATGCTAACATGAAGGGGAAAGGAGTCCAGGACAGCTGGCAGTATTTTAAAGAAGCCTTATTGAAGGCACAGAAAGAAACCATCCTGATGCGTAGCAAGAGAGGCAAACACGGTAGGAGACCGGATTGGCTTACAGGGGAAATCCTTGGTGAACTTAAGCACAAAAAGGGAGCTTACAAAAAGTGGAAACTTGGACAAATGATCAGGGAGGGGTTTAAATGTATAGCTCGAGAATGCTGGGGGGTTATCAGGAAGGCGAAAGCACAATTGGAATTGCAACAGGCTAAGGATGTGAAGAATAACAAGAAAGGTTTCTACAGTCATGTTAACAAGAAGAAGGTGATCAGCGAGGGCGTGGGGCCCCTACTGGATGAAGGAGGTAACCTAGTGACAGATGATGTGGGGAAAGCTGAAGTACTCAATGCTTTCTTTGCCTCTATATTCATGGACAAGGTCGGCTTCTGGACTAATGCACTAACTGACGCAAGATGGGATGAAGATGGACAGCCCTTGGTGGGTAAAGAACAGGTTAGGAACTATTTAGAAAAAGCTAAACGTAGACAAATCCATGGGTCCGGAATTAATGCATCCGAGGGTACTGAGGGAGTTGGCAAATGTCATCGAGGAGCCTTTGGCCGTTATCTTTGAAAAGTTGTGGAGATTGGGAGAGATCCCGGATGTTTGGGAAAAGGCGAATGTAGTGCCCATCTTCAAAAAAGGCAAGAAGGACGATCCAGGGAACTATAGGTCGGTCAGTCTTACCTCGGTTCCTGGAAAAATCATGGAAAGGATCCTTAAGGAATCCATTTTAAGGCACTTGGAAGAGAGGAAAGTGATCAGGAATAGTCAGCATGGATTCACAAAGGGCAAGTTGTGCCTGACCAATATGATTAGCTTCTATGATGAGGTAACTGGCTCTGTGGACATGGGAAAGTCAGTGGATGTGATATACCTTGACTTTAGCAAGGCTTTTGATACGGTCTCCTACAATATTCTTGCCAGCAAGTTAAGAGGATGTGGATTGGATAAACGGACAGTAAGATGGATAGAAAGCTGGCTAGAAGGCTGGGCCCAGCGGGTAGTGATCAACGGCTCGATGTCAGGATGGAGGTCGATTTCTAGCGGAGTGCCCCAAGGTTCGGTTCTAGGACCGGTTTTGTTCAATATCTTTGTAAATGACCTGAATGAGGGGATGGTTTGCATCCTCAGCAAGTTTGCGGATGACACTAAGCTAGGGGGAGAGGCAGATATGCTTGAGGGCAGAGATAGGGTCCAGAGTGACTTAGACAAATTGGAGGATTGGGCCACAAGAAATCTGATGAGGTTCAACAAGGACAAGCACAGAGTCATGCACTTGAGACGGAAGAATCCCAAGCATTGTTACAGGCTGGGGACCAACAAGCTAAGAAGTAGTTCTGCAGAAAAGGACCTGGGGGTTACAGTGGATGAGAAGCTGGATATGAGTCAATAGTGTGCCCTTGTAGCCAAGAAGGCTAATGGCATATTAGGTTGCATTAAGAGGAGCATTGCCAGCAGATCCAGAGATGTCATTATTCCTCTTTATTCAGCTCTGGTGAGGCCACATCTGGAGTATTGTGTCCAGTTCTGGGGCCCCCACTACAAAAAGGAGGTGGACACATTGGAGAGGGTCCAGCGAAGGGCAACCAAAATGATTAGGGGGCTGGAGCATATGACCTATGTGGAGAGGCTGAGGGATTTGGACTTATTTAGTCTGCAGAAGTGAAGAGTGAGGGGGGATTTGATAGCAGCCTCCAACTTTCTGAAGGGAGGTTCGAAAGAGGATGGAGAAAGGCTGTTCTCAGTAGTGACAGATGGCAGAACAAGGAGCAATGGTCTCAAGTTGTGGTGGGAGAGGTCCAGGTTGGATATTAGGAAAAACTATTTCACTAGGAGAGTGGTGAAGCACTGGAATCGGTTACCGAGGGAAGTAGTGGAGTCTCCATCCCTAGAGGTATTTAAGTCTCGGCTTGACAAAGCCCTGGCTGGGTTGATTTAGTTGGGTTTGGTCCTGCCTAGAGCAGGGGGCTGGACTTGATGACCTTCTGAGGTCTCTTCCAGCTCTATGATACTATGATACTATGAATTCCTGTTCTAATCTAGCCAGATTCTCGGGGGGCCAGGGGGCAGGCCACTGCCCTTTGCCTACCAAACAGTCCTGATCCCCGTTTCCCCTCCACTTGTATAATCAAGTTCATTGTAACTAGGACAGCGTGTTAATCGCAGGCATTACTGCACACTACTTCTTTGAAAGTCCGCCCGGACATTTCAAAGGAGTAGAGCAGTAGGACCCTGGGATCAGCCGGAGTCCCCAGCTGATCCCTGGCTGCATTGCACTGCCCCTTTGAAATGCCAGGGCCGTGCTTAAGAGGGGCAGAACTGCACAGCTGACCCCAGGCGCTACCCCTTTGAAATGCAGTGGCAGCATTTCAAAGTGGCACCACTGCCCAGAGCCCGGGTCAGCTGGGGACTCCGGCTGATCCCAGGCTCCTACTGCTCTGTCCCTTTGAAACACCCTGGCAGGCTTTCAAAGGGGCAGCATGCAGAAATGCCTGCGATTAACACATTATAAAAATTAACATGTTAATTGGGCTCTGCATTAATCGCAGGCGTTAGCGCACGTTAATTGACAGCCCTAATTTTGCAACCAAACAGAACCAGTTTGTCAAAGGTAGTGATAATGCCATTCTATTGTCTTATGTCCCTATTTAATGGTTTTGTACTGGTGCCTATAATTGTGTTCAGTGCCTTCCACATAAAACAGGTTGCTATCGCTAAGGTCCTTATTGACTTTTTCATGTTTCTAGCTCTTTGTTTGTCCAAATTACAGAAACGCTACATGGTGTTGGACTTTTAGGAGGCTTTTTGAAGTGTGGTTGATGTTGAATGCAGGAAAAAATAATTTTGTTACAGTGGTTGCTAACAACTCATTCACAATATTGTTTTGCTGATTTCAGTTGGTTTCAATCTAAATAAAAACAGAAAGTAGCAAGTGGTAACCAAGTGACTATATACCTATATAAAGGAAGTCCGGGTTAAGATTTAGGTGACTTATTAGGTATCAAGTGTTTGGCATTCATTCTATTATATTTCATCCTCTTGAGCTTCGTTTTTCAAGTGAGCTCCAACTAATGGACAAGCTTTCCTATCTTATGTTCAGACTGCTGAAAGACATGGATACAATGTAATGATTTAAGGTAACATTAAAAATTTATCTTTGATGTACTTTGCTTTGATCAGTATAAATTAGACCCTTTGTTTATTTGAACCTTTTTTTCTTGGTCCTATAATATATTAGGTACTGATTTTTTATTTTTAGACATCCTTTCTATGTTCCTTTACCATGCAAGATAGCTGTAGGTTGACAAGTAATGATAATCAACAGAAATTGTGGCTTCTAAATGAAAATATCCAGTGCATATTAACTAGATGTGTGTGTTTGTGTATTTTCTACAAAGTTGTTATAAATATGTAATTCTATTAACTTCCATCTATAGAACTTGATTTAGATATCAAGTTATTTTCTTTCTGTGGGAGTTTTCAAGGAAAGCTTATCTGTACATTAACTGTTATTTCAGAATAACTCCAGAAAGCAATCCCTTAAATTGCCAATTAAGTTTTTCTGACAAGCTCCTTCTCTCTACAGATTGTGGTAAGAGCATTGAACCAACTGGTCAGCAATTTAGTTTGAAGAGATGTGCAACATGCAATCACTTGGCAGAACCTAGAAAGTAAATACAGTTACATGACCATCTCATAAAATATATAATTTAGTGATCCTAATTTATTAGCACTGAAAGATTTTTTTTTACCAGTTTGTGCTTAAATAAACTTTTATTCCTTGTTGTTTGCGGGATTTCCCTTGTAAAAAAACCTGTATCCAGAATTGAAGATTTGTATAAAATGCATCACTTCTTGTGTGAGTAGTTTGTATAAATTCCAAAAGAGGCATGTCTACTTAATATTTTACCCAATGTTCAGAGAATACAGCAAAACCAGGCTTTGTTTTTTAGTATGATTTCATTCCAATATCATGTTTCCCGCCCCCGCTCAATTATTCAAATGCCCTCCCCTCCAAAATACTAAACCAACCAAACAAAACCAAAACAAATAAATACTCCTTTCTGGTCTGTAGTTAGGCAAAAGGATAAGGCCCTGTTTTAACATGCATATATTAAAAAGTATATAAAATTATTATATGTTAAATGTGCATGCACAATTGTTGTGATTGCACAGGCAAATTACATACTGACTCATACAAATAGTAGGACTGGAAGGTCATCAAGTCAAGTCCCTTTCACTCATGGCAGGATTAAATATCTAGAATATTCCTGACAGGTGCCTGTCTACCCTGCTAATTGTTCTTTAGATGAATGAATTTAACATGTCTGTGTGCCATTATCTAATTGGCACATGTACCCTATGGGCTGCACTGTGTCCACACCTGCTTCTGGAGAATTAGTAGAAATTTACAGGAATGCTGTCTTTTGTCCCTGCATAGCTTGGTGGTTGGAGCATTCCAGTCAGTTGTGTATTTCACCACAATAATTCATTCTTTTGTCACAGCTACATTAGATTATTGCGAGACTCTCCACATTAATTTTAGCCTAAGAGGTATACAGAACCTGCCTCTTGCTCTGTGAGGTTCTAGCTTTGCTATCAACCAAGGAATTTAAGCTAGCAGTCCCACTACTCTCACAACCTGAGTAGCCTGCAAATTTCCTGCATCTTAAGAAAGGACACCTCTATACCCCCAAAAACTATCATAGTTTCCTTGTTACCAAATTAGTAAAATTCCTCAAAGTAGGTGATGGTCTGTATGTGTATAGTTTCTTTAAATCTGCCACAGGTAAAACAGGGCTAGGGAAGAGTCTAGGCAGAAGCTCAACAGTAAATCAGGGAGACAGAATAACTTTGTGGATAAACTCCTTTGCCATAATCTAATGAAATTTCTTGTTTGGTGTTCCACTAGAATAGTCACAAGGCAGTGAAGTCTTTCAATAATAGACATAGGTTTTAAAATAATTTAGCTAACACAAAAATAGTTTATTAATAGAGCTGGTTGAGAATTTTCTGATTTTTCCTATGGAAAATGTAATTTTGCAAAATCATATTTTTCCAAGTAGAAATATCAGCATTGTTGAAAATTTTCAAATTTCCATCAGGAAAAATCTAAATGGAATATCTTGTTAGAAGTCAATTTGACCTTTGCTCTGCTGACCTGAAACATTTGTTTTAGAGTCAATTCTACATTAGACTGTATTTCCCTATTGTGGCATAGTTCCAAGCAGTTTTCATTGAAATGACCATTTTCTCCAGGGGCTGATTCCCAGGAGGACTACATTCCCATAATAAAATGCAGACTCCTCTCTGACCCAGCTACATGGTGCATCACAGGAGTCACCTAATTGTGGAAGTATTATGAAAAGGGTAGTCTGGCATGGGAGCCTGACATAGAGAGGAAAATAGGACATCAGGCTCCTGAACCCTAACTACAACTCCCGTGAAGCAGTGCACCACAATAGGAAAATGCACTGTAATTTTGAATGGAAGCATACTGAATCAGTTCAATAAACTATAACAGTGTTTCTATTTTATGAGCACAGAAATGTTTTGCTTCAATTGAAAATGTATTGCAAATTTTTCAGAATATTTAATTCTGTGAAATAAAAAGTCATCTTTTTGTTCCATTCTGGGACAAAAACTAGTGTCGAAATAGTAATGTTTCCTGAAGGAGGGAAAATCCAATTTTTGAGTAGTTTTACACTAATTCTGATTCTCTCTCTCTCTTTCTGCATCTGACTAAACCAGGATGTAATTTTCAACTAAAAGATTAATTGAAAATAGCCTTTTAAAAATAATAATTTAAAAATACAGAAAATATAGTGGTTTCCAAATGAAAAATATCAAACATTTTTTTCAAAAAATAACGTGGGGGGGAGAGGAAATTGGTCCATTTTGAGCCTTGTTGCATAAAAAATAGATCTTTGAACTTTGTTTTCTGTGAAGTTGTTTTTCCTACTGCTGACTGTGTGTCCACTGTTAGCCCTGGTCTATGCTAGGACTTTATTTCGAAATAACCCCCCCTAAGCCTGAATTTATAAGCAGAGTGTCCATGCTACCAAGCCAAATCTGCAATCCTGCTTTTCATCGGGAATAACACTGATTCCAAAATAGTTATTTTGAAATAGCGGTAGTGTGGGCACAACGGTGCCGTTATTTTGAAATAATTGGCCTCCAGAAGCCTCTTGCAGCTACAGCTCTGACTGCTCTAGCCACACATGCTGACTCCACTGCTCTCCTCCTCCTGTGGAGCTCTAAAAGTCCCGGGTACAGGAGAAGGGCTTCTTGCATGTGGCCAGCTTTGCAAATTCTGAGAGAGAGACCAGGAACCAAGGCGGAGATGAGTGACCCCAAAGCTCCCTCGGACCCTCCTTCTGCTGTTCCCACAGCCTCCACTGCACTGGGATGCAGGAGAGCTCTGGCATGGACTGGTGCAGAGATCTGGACCTCACCGAGGTGTGGGGAGAGGAATCCAACCCCTATGATCTGTGGACCAGAAAAAGGAATGAAAACATCTACGGCCAGATTGCTGCCAGCCTGGTCAAGAAAGGGCACAACAGGACCCTCAACCAGTGCTGCATGAAAATTAAAGAGCTGTGGTAGGCCTACCACAAGGCCTTGGAGCAGAGCAGATGCTCTGGGTTGGCACCAAACACCTGCCGCTACTATGAGCAACTCAGTGCTATCCTGGGAGGGAGGCCAGTCATCTCCCCCGCTGTCATTGTCGAGTCTGTCCAGGACACACCTGGTGTCAGACTGCAGGAGGGCAGAGAGGCAGAGGAGGAGGATGACGACGAGGAGGAGGCCAGCCAGGCGACCGTGCCCACCGACCAGGAGTGGCTCCTCACTTTGGAGCCAGTCCCCCATCCTCTTCCAGGATGTTTCTCAGGCTTCCGAGGAACCCAGGGAGGGCACTTCAGGTGAGTTCTCTCTCAGCCTACTCAGCCTGGGGGGTCACACACCAGCTTGTTCACGTCTGCACATGGCGCGCCATTCCGGAGCACTCAGTTTTATGACACTTTCACACAAGAACCCATCAGCCTTTCTCACAAAGTTCCTGGAGAGGCCTGCCTTACTCCGGACTCCATGGTGGGACACCTTCCCATGACAAGTTACCACTAAAGGAGGGTGGGATCATGGAACCACACAGCAGTGCCCAGGGTCATGCCCACACTCAGTCAGTATCTGCCCAGGGTAATGGGTCATGTGCACACTCAGTCAGCATTCGCTCCTCGTCAAGTACAGTGATGCAGAAGAGACTGATCTCATGCATGGATACCTGCCGGGGGGAGAAAGAGGAGGGAACCCATTAGCACTCTCTCTGGCAAGCATCGTCTGCCATTCACACACATCTCCCACAACCCGCCCCCCACCCCCCCCCCCCAGCCTCCAGCGGGCAGGGATAAAAGTTCTCTCTCTGCAGGACACCACCAGAGCCAGACATGATGTATTCAGGACACAAAAGGAAGCTGAGCCTCCCTAACCCCCCCCTCCCACCAGCAGGCTCCTGGTCTGTAAGGTACCTTCCCATGCCTGCTTGTCCCTGGGCTGTGGGTTTTGTGATGCTCCCTGCGACGTCTGTGCCCCTACTGGAAAGTGCTAGCTGTCTAAGCAACATACAGCCTTGCTCAAAGCACATCATCATCGTCTGAACTGAGACGTTTGGCATTGGCTCAAAGATTAGGGCTAAGCTTCATGCACAGAGTCTCCTGGGATGACTGCTCTTGTAACTTTTCTTCACATCTTCTTCTTCACCTCCCGTGACATCTACCCGACTGAATGGTATCTGCAGGTGGAAACGCACCCAGGAGGAGCTCATGCAGGAACAGATGGCCTGCCTGCAGTCCCTTATCCAGGGACTTCAGGAAGAGCTCCAGGAACAGGTCACTATCCAGAAGGAGCACTGGCGCCAAGCTGACTGGGAGCAGAGAGAGGCCGTCTGGGACCAGGTGGCATGCCAGCATGACACCATGTTCTCCACTCTCACCTCGGTGATGGAGCGCATGGATGAGGCCACCAGTCACCTCCCTGCCCGCTCAATGGCTTCCCCACCAAGGCTCCCCAGGGGAACGGTGGAACCTGTAGGGCAGTGGAAGCCTCCAGACCACCCAGAGGCTTCTACCATAGTGTCACCCAGGATCACTATGGGCATATCAACCTCCCTGTGTATGCAGAATTTTATGTATATGTAAATGTCTCGATAATTATTATTATTATTACTATTATTGTATTTTAATAAGAGCAAATATGAAAAATGTAAAGCCTGAGTTCATACGTTATCTGGACACCTTATGTAAAGGAAACAGAAAGGAGAGCATTAGAATGAATTGAGATCAAATGTCAATCAACAAGGTTGTCAATCATTGTAAACTACCATAATGACAAAATGTTTTGGCACGTAGCTCACGTATGTCACATCCACCAACTTACCTGTTGGAATTTGAAAGATAATGTATGCGCTTGTTATGATTCTCCTTAGCCAATCATTGTAAAGCGATGTAAATTAAGCATTCTGAATGAGCCAACCAGTTTAAAGTGAAATATTATGAATATTCATGAACCCATGTTATAAAAGCCTGTACCACGCAACACTTGGTGTGGCGTCGGGTATATGTGCGTCGGGTTAGGTACAGTGTAAGAGAGTGAGAGAGGTCCTAATCTTAGTCCTAGGTCAAGAGAATGTGTGAAGTCTAATACAGTCTTTAAGAATTAAACAGGGCGGAAGGCTTTGTTTCTTTCTTTTTAGGTAGTGTTAGGTTTAGTTAGCTAGTTTAGTATTTTAGAGTAGTTTAGCTTTCGTCGTCGTGCTTGTTCGGCAGGCTGCTTCGCGGTTCCGCTTATCGGCCGTCATCGCGTCTGTTCGACGGGTGCGTCGGTGATTAGATTAGGGTTTTCTTTTAGGTTAGATAGGATAGGATTATTAGAGTCTAGCGTCCATCGTCTGCTCTGGCCACAGCTGAAGAGCGGGAAGAGGACCAAAGACCAAATGCATCTGCGGAAAGTAGATCGGCCGTCTTCGAAATCTTCCTCAGCGCTTCGAGGGATCGCACAGGCTGTTCCTCTCCAAGGGCTTCAAATTAGCCTAAGGATTGAGGTCACCTGACCAATGACCCTGCCACCGAGGGACTCCTGGTTGTTCCTCGCCCGAGGCTCTCGATCAGCCAGAGGCTTGAGGTCACCAGCATCGCCACCATCGTCCTGTTTGCGCCGAGGACTCTGGTAATAATTATTAGGGGTAACCATAGGAGGACTGCCCTCCATGGTTATTCGATGTATGTTATTTAAATTTGCACTACAATATAGTCCTGTTGTTTGACTCTAACCACTTGCCAGTTTTTATTGACTGCACCTAAAATCTACTGATATTACGACCGGTGATAGATCCGAGTAGTGAGGACCTTAGTCCATCCCACGAGGATGTGAATCAACTGTAGCTTCCCCGCTAACAGCTGACTCTGATGGTTCAGTCCGGGGAAAAAGTTGCTGGTGTACATCTTTCAGAGGAGGCATGAGTTCCGGAAGATGCGGGCGTCGTGCACCTTTCCTGACCATCTGACACTGATGTTGGTGAAGTGTCCCTTGTGATCCACAAGGGCCTGCAGCACCATGGAGAAGTACCCCTTCCTGTTGATAAAGTCTGAGACACAGTGGTCGGGGGCCAGGATGGGGATGTGTGTGCCAACAATCCCCACTCACCCCCCCGCAATTCAGGAAGCCCATGGCAGCAAAGTCGTCAATTATGGTGTCCACGGTTCTCAGAGTGATGACCCTTCATAACAGCATGTGGTTGGTGGCCTTGGCTACTTGTACAAGTATGGCCCCATATGGATTTCCCCATGCTGAACCGGTTCCCAACAGAGCTGTCTGGTGTGGCAAGGTTCCACTGGCTGATGGCCATGGGCTTCTGCCTGGGGATGTCGGGTCTCATGCGGGTGTCCTGTTGCCTGAGGGCCGGGGTGTGCCACTTGCAGAGCTCCGGGAAAGTGGCTTTCTGCAGGTGGAAGTTCTGCAGCCACTGCTGAGCGATGCAGCCCTGCAGGACAATGCAGTCCCACCAGTCCGAACTCATCTCCTGTCACCAGAAGTGGCATTCCATGGTGTCCAGGGGATTTAGGGGAATGTGCAGCAGCAGGAGCACCAGGACCTGGGTGAGCAGGGCCTCATCCTCATCCTGCTGGAGCAATATGCGGGCAGTTTGGAAGTACTGTGCCATGAGGTGCAGCACAAGGCCCGTGAGCCTGACACTGCTCTACAACAGCTCTGGCTCCATGGTGTGAGTGCTGTGGCATCCACAAAGACAACCAGAGCACAAGAAAGCACGTGCTCACTGCGTCCCATTTGTGTCCTGCAATAGGGGAGGCAGTAATGGGGGCATACTATTTTAAATTTGTTAAATCAGGAGTTAAGTCAAATTTAGTAATTTTGAAATAGTTTCCTAGTGTAGACATGGCCTTAGAGAGTTACATGTTTGCACAGGGCCACCCTGCCTTGGGGCCCGGCGATTCAAAATAGCAGCTGGAACCCCAGGCCCTTTAAATCACTGCCGGAGCCTCACGTGGCACGTTCCAGGTGGCACTGATTGCTGGTTGTCCCCAGCCTAAGTCCTTCTGCCTGAGTCCCCAGCCCTTCCAGGAGCATGGAGCTAGGCTCCCTCACCTTGCTCAGGAGCCAGCAATTCTGTCAGCCCCCCCATGTCTGCATATGCAGTGACAAGATATAAAAAGCATTATCTACTACCAGATGGGTTAGGACATTATCAGTAACTTTTTGTGGGTTGAATAAACTTGTCATATTGCAAGATGTTCTTAACACCTGCAGAAAGCATAACAACTTTAAACTCCCAACTGAAGTGCACTGCATAGCCTGTGATATGAGCAATGAATCTGTGCCATAACTAATAAAATGACTAGGGTCCTTCTCACTGGGAGGTGGAGTAAACTATCACAATGACAATAGGTGAAGAAGGAGAAAAATTAATACGGTGTTTACTTCAGGAAACTTCAAGAGACTTCACACAGTCTCCTCAGTGAAGGATGCAAGGAAGTACCTCTGCTCCCTAGATGTACACCAGCAATGTATTTTCCTTACACATAAACAGGATCCTTCTCGCTGTTTTATTTCTTCACCAGCAGACTTACCCGGCATTGCATGGGTCCCCCAGGGCAGGAGGCTGGCAGTATGGGGTTGCAGGATCCAGGGAATAGCTTTGGGGATGTGAGAGGTGCAGGAGGAATGCATCCGCTTTTACGGAACAGTTTCCAAAAAAGCGGACATGTTTTTTCAGCATCCCTGTATTCCTCTTGGTGAGAGGAATAAGGGATGTTCCAAAAGAGGATGGGCCAAATTTCAGAAAAGCCTCTTTCGGAATAAAAGTGGAAAAAGATATGCAAATTGTGGTTTGTAATTTGCATATCTTTTTCTGACTTTTCTCAGCAGTCTAGACATAGCCTCAGATTGCATCCCTCAGAACAGCATGTGATGGAAAACTCCCTTTCCTGGGGCTTCCAAATGTCCTGACACAACCAAACCCTGACCTTGCTTTGAGAAGAGGAAGCTGCATACCAAATCTGGTGGGCCTAGTTTTTACCATTTAGGAGGCATCCTTGAACAAATGGACTTGCAGACACACACAGATAAACACACTCTAAAATATATATAGAGAGATACATTTCCGCTCTTGAAGATTTCACAATCTCTTGATGAGCAATGCTCATACAGGGAGATATGGATTCATTGCTGCCTGTCTGGCATGAACCAGTCTGAGATATATCACCCACTGTTTACCTATCTTCACTCCAACACTTTGTGAACATAATTTCTAGTATAGAGACATAACTCTTTAAATAGGATCCATATACATGGATGGTCTGGATGGTGCTTAGTCCTGCCACGAGTGCTGGAGACTGGACCTGAAGAAACCTCAAGAGGTCATCCAGTTCTATGATTCTGGGAGTCTATATTTTCAAAATCATTGATGACCAATGAACTACTGGCTCTCAGTAAAGATCTCACAGGCCACCCTTTAGTGAATTATGATGAATATACCAGACTGAGGGAGTCCTTATAAATCTGTATGCATCCCCTGTGCCCTCTACTAATTGGCCTCAAGAGGTCCATGGGGACAAATGGCAAATATTAGCTAGCATATCCTTGTACACTGCTGCCTAAATCTCATGATTTGTTCCGGGATTTTTATTTCACCAGTCACAAGATGGAATAGTCAAAGAAACTAAGCATGAGGGAACGGACCAACTCCCACATACTCCATGGTATCACATAAATGCTCTGTCAACCCCAAGCCCTAATTAGAGCTTTAGTAAATTCTGAGAGGGTATGTCTACACTACAAAGTGAATTCGAACTAACAGCCGTTAGTTCGAATTAACTTTCATAGGCGCTACACATGCAAACCGCTAGTTCGAACTTAATTCGAACTAGCGGAGCACTTAATTCGAACTAGGTAAACCTCATTCTATGAGGACTAACGCCTAATTTGAATTAAGTAGTTCGAATTAAGGGCTGTGTAGCCAGTTAATTCGAACTAGTGGGAGGCTAGCCCTTCCCAGCTTGCCCTGGTGGCCACTCTGGGCCAAGCCAGGGAAACTCTTCTGCCCCCCTCCCGGCCCCGGAGCCCTTAAAGGGCCACAGTCTGGCTACACTGCTCGTGCCAGCTGCAAGCCTGCCAGCACCCAGCCAGCAGACCCTGCACCTGGCACGGCATGAGCCAGCCACCCGCTGCCACCCAGCCCTCCGCCTCTTCCCAGGACCAGGCTGGCGGCTCCCAGGAGCCTGCCCGGGGCCACAAAAGGCGGGCACCCGCCTGGTCTAGTGCGGAGATCGTGGACCTCATCGAGGTTTGGGGGGAAGCCTCCAACGTCCACGATCTCCGCACTAGCCACAGGAACGCGGCCATCTACAGCCACATGGCTGACAGCCTGGCCACCAGAGGCCACATGCGGACCCGGGAGCAGGTCTGCTGCAAAATTAAGGACCTGCGGCAGTCCTACTCTAGGGCCTCCCAGCCAGGGACCAACCCGGAGGCATGCCCTCATTATGAGGCCCTGGACCGCATCCTGGGGGCTCACACAGTCCATGCCCCCCGGGTGGTGATCAACCCTGGGGCAGAAGAACCCGTCCCTGACACCGAGGAGGAGGAGGAGGACGCCGAGAGCCAGGAGCCTGCAGGGAGCCTGCCCAGGACCCAGGACCCCCAAGGCATCCCACAGAGCACATTGGCTGTGTCGTCCGAGGCCGAGGGGGGCTCCACATGTGAGTGCCATCATGCTCCCCTTATGTGTACGGGGAGGTGGGGGGAGAGGGAGCCCAGGGACCGTGCACCTGGGCCTTGCCCACCATGGAGCAGCAGCTGGGTATCATGCAGGGGCCCTGGCCCATTCCCCACACGCCGACCTCGCCTTGCAGAGGGGGGCTGGGTTTCACCCACTGTGTCCCCAGGGAGAACTGACCACTGCTCTTGTTTCACCACAGACGCAGCACCTGGGACTGCAGGGCGCACCACCCCTCCTGCAACAGCCACCCGCACCCAGGCCAGCAGGCGCTCCAGGAACCTGGAGGACTACCACCAGCGGCGGCACCTGCGGCTCCTGGGGCAGCAGCTCCGCCCCCAGGACCACTGGGTCTGGGAGGACCTGCGGCTGTGGCAGTGGAGCTTGGAGGCGCTGGAGGAGCAGAGCCGTGCCCTCAGAGGCCACCTCCAGACCTTGGCGGACAGGTTCCTGCCTCCTGCTGCTCCAGCCCCTGCGGCCGCCCCAGCTCTCGCTCCTCCTCCCACCCCTGCTCCCCTTCCCGCTTCCTCCACACCCCCCGTCCCTCCTGCCCCACACCCACTCCCCCCCGACGCCCCTGCACCCGCAGTGCTGCGAGACGGGAGAGCCAGCAGGACCCCCAACCCTGAGCTTTCCCTTCCCTTCCTCCCCCTTCCAGCTCCCTCCTCCCAGGTTTCCCCCTCCCCTCTCCCACCTTCATTCCCCCCTCCCCCCACCCCAGTTATGTACACTAAAAAGAGATTGTTGTTTGCAAAACAGGTGTCTTTATTTAACATTAGGAAGGGGGGTTAGGGAGGGGAAAGGGGAAGGAGGGGAGGGTGAAAGAAGGCCCCAATGGGGCATGCAGGGAGAGTTCAGTCCTCCTCCTCCACCAGGAAGGTCTCCCGCAGGGCTTCCCGGATCTGGACAGCCCCCCGCTGGGCCTCCCGGACAGCGGCGGTGTGGGGCTGAGCGTAGTGGCCAGCCATGCACTCAGCCTCAGCCATCCAGGCTGGCAGGAAAGCCTCCCCCTTCCGCTCACACAAATTGTGCAGCATGCAACATGCTGCCACCACGGGAGGGATTTTGTGCTCGGCGAGGTCGAGGCGGGTGAGGAGGCAGCTAAATCTGGCTTTCAGTCGTCCGAAGGCCCCCTCGACCACAATGCGGGCCCTGGTGAGCCTGGCATTGAAGGCCTGGCGGGAGGGGTTGAGGGGCCCCGTGTACAGCTTCATCAGCCAGGGCTGTAGGGGGTAGGCTGCATCCCCCACAGGCAGACGGGCACGTCCACGTCCCCGACCCTGATGTGGCGGTCGGGGAAGAAGGTCCCGGCGTGCAGCCTCTGGCACACGGAGGAGTTGCGGAACACCCTGGCGTCGTGTGCTTTGCCAGACCAGCCCATATTAATGTCCGTGAACTGGCCCCGGTGGTCAGACACAGCCTGCAGGAGGACGGAGAAGTACCCCTTGCAGTTGATGTACTGGGAGGCCTGGTGTTCCGGGGCATGGATGGGGATGTGTGTCCCGTCGATGGCCCCCCCGCAGTTGGGGAAGCCGAGGGCGCCAAACCCCTGGATGATGGCATCCGGATCGGCGAGGCGGACCACCCTGCGGAGCAGCACCTGGTTGATGGCCTTGACCACCTGCAGAGAGACACAGCAAACTGCGAATCACTGGGGCGCCCGGGTGGCTGGGAGTGTTCGTTCCCTGGCACTGCCCCGCGCCCCACTCCCAGAAGCAACCCCCGCTGTGATCCTGGCCGCCGCTGGTGGCCTGTAGTACGGCCGGGACAGACCGAACCCTCCCATGCAGGGCACTGACGCCTCCTCCCCCGCCCCCATTTTCCCTGGGGCATCCCATTCCCTCCTTGCAGCCCCCTTCCTCCCCGGCCCAGTGGCCGGTGAGTGCCATACCTGCATGAGTACTGCTCCGACGGTGGATCTCCCCACGCCGAACTGGTTCCCGACGGATCGGTAGCTGACCGGCATGGAGAGCTTCCAGAGGGCGATGGCCACACGCTTCTGGAGGGGGATGGTGGGCCTCATGCGAGTGTCCCATTGCCGCAGAGCAGGGGTGAACCACTCGCAGAGCTCCAGGAAGGTGTCCCTCTTCATCCTGAAGTTCTGGGTCCACTGTCTGTCTCCCCAGCGCTCCAGGACGATGCGGTCCCACCAGTCGCTGCTGGTGTCCAGATGCCAGATGTGGCGGGGCATGCTGGCATCTGGGCGCTGCTGCGGCTCCTCCATGGTCCCCAGGGAGGCCAGGTGGAGAGGCAGGGGGCTGACGTGCACCAGGTAGTGCCAGACAGCCTCCAGCCATTGCTGGCAGGCTTGCAGCAGCAAGTCCAAAAACTGGAGCAGAATACCCAGGGCAAGCTCTGGCCCCATGGTGCCAACTGCGGCGGCGTCCCCAATGGGAACCACCGACACAGGCAGGCGCAGAGGAAAACGCTTTGCTGTCCCTCGGCGAGGTAGGCAAGCAAGCGGAGAAGCTGAGAACCGGCTGTCCAGGGAGGTCCCTTTAAGCACGAGCCTCAGATAGCCTCAGACAGCAGCCACACAAAGCAACTACTGACCTGATGCCCTGCTGGAACCGGTTTCAGCTGCCCTTAAATGCGACCCAGTGTCCAATCAGTGTGGACGTGCTAGTTCGAATTAGCAAAACGCTAATTCGAATTAGTTTTTGGGTCTAGATGCGTTAGTTTGAATTAGCTTAGTTCGAATTAACTTTGTAGTGTAGACATACCCAGAGAGACCAGCACAGAGATGAATGAAGAGGCCCAGAAAGATGAAACAAAAAGGTATCACTTAGGAGACATATCTTCTTCACTACTATTACCTATAGAGTTTCTTAAGCACCTCTGCAGCATGCTGGGCACATACCAGTAGATATTCCTGGAACCAATCCCTTCATGCAGAACACCATTACAGCTTCCTAAGCAGCAAAAGGTTCATGATGATAGCTGAGGGGAGGTATCTGAGTTTGTGTCTCTGTCTCCATTGGGTTGCAGATGTTCTCACATACAAGAATCAGCAACTCCATATACTCACTCAATCTCCTGAATTCCTCGTAGATGGCACCACCATTTTGTCACTTACATGCAGCTTATGGGCTCATTTCAGCTTCCATTGAATAAATGCTATGTCTTTCCACTGACTTCATTCAGAATCAGACACTATCTGAGAATTCACATACACAGTAGGTCGGAACTCTGGCTGGATTTGCAAAATGCATACATGCATGAAAATTACAACAACCAACTTAATCTCTTTTCCAAATGCAAAAAAAAAGGTCATGTTTGGTTAGGATTGCTATGTGTGAACATGCTGTAAGTCTAATTTTCTTGCATCTAAACCTATCAGACTGACAAATATTTTATTATTTTTTTCCAAAATGACTTCAGGGTTTCTATCACACATAACTTTGTCCTGTGCACAAGGACTTGAATCAAAAGCTTAGTTAGTCCCAGTCCTCTGAGATGCATTTTATTTACCAACAATAAAATAATCTTGTCTATGCTAAATCCTCAATGTGTTGTCCTGCATATTGCTAAGAGCAAGGTCTTTTTAAAATATATCTATAAATAATCATGTGGCTCAATTTTTAATATCTTAGCACAGAAGCTAATGTTCATAAATTATAGGTGCCTTCAATCCTTTAGGAATTGTGGCTTTTTTAACCATAAATTGTCCCAAATTTTCATACGCATTGTACTTAATCTATAAGAGCATTGGGATGTCTATATGGCTCCTTCCCCTTTTGCCTGACTCTTTACTCCATTGGGATCATTCAGCCTTGTAAATGGGAGAAAGCAGAAACTCATGCTGGGTAATATTTTTTATGATCGTATCCCTTGTGTGACACTTCTGAATGGATCTGAAGATATAAAACAATTAATGGCTGTTCAAGATTCTGATGTAATTTGAAGAGTCAGTCATGGCCATTTAATTATATGCATATCCAACTTATCAAAGATGTTTACTAGGACAACCTGCATTAGACTCGTATTGTAAGACTAGCTGCTATCTAATCTTACTTTGTTCCTGGAGGTGCAATTACATTTTATCCCTACTTTGCCAGAAGGCTAATACAGTAGATGCTGTCATAGCATCATAACTGCTTAAATAAACATATGTTTCAACAAGTAAAATATTTGTACAGAGTCAAAGAGAAAACATTTTAAGAAATTCCTTTTCAAAAAGTTGGAACTTGTTAAAAAGAAACAAAATAGGTGGAGGTAAAACTATGATCTCCTAGCTCCGCAGCCTCACATATTGTTGCATTTTAAGGGTGATAGCTGCAATCTTGATAGCGCTTATACTTCTGCTTACCATACTGGCAGATGTGGGCTATGCATATTTATGGCATGATCCGGCCTTCCTTGCACATACAGTGCTCTCATTGAGTTCAGTGGGTATTTTGGCTGTGCACAGAATGCATGACTGGGATGAGATTTGGGACTCTGGGAAGCTATGCTCTCATATTCTGGCTGGGAGAAAAAGCACTGATTGCTTTTTGCAGTGGTATGTGTCATAGTACCTGTTAGATACTTGCCTGGCCTCTTAGCCAGAAGGAGGATCAATAGGAAAGTCACTGAGTCAGACAGCAGGAAAAGGAGAAGCAATGAGGTAAGTAGATAATGTTTATTTTTATGTAGAAAGGAGCCTATTGCAGGAGATAGAGACAGAATACTGCCAGGGTGTGTCTAGACTACACGGCTCCGTCGACGGAGCCATGTAGATGAGTGTACTCGGCAAAGGGAAATGAAGCGGCGATTTAAATAATCGCCGCATCATTTACATCAAAATGGCCGCCACACTGTGCCAATCAGCTGATTGTCGGCACAGTGCGGTAGTCTAGACAGGGATCAGCTGATCCCAGATCCCTTTGTCATCAGATCCTGTAAGCCTCGTTTTGAAACAGCTGGCATTCAGAGTAATGCACCGACGAAATCATGCTAATGAAGCGCGGGATATTTAAATCCCCGCTTCACTGACTATTTCAAATGCCTGCATTTGCATCCCTAGTTCAAACTAGGGTGCAAGTGTAGACATACCCAAAGTGTGGTCCGCAGACAACTAGTGGTCTGTAGCCACATTACATGTGGCCCACAGCCTGAGCTCAGCCCTGTCTCCTCCTCCCCCTGCAGTGGGGAGGCAATGCTGGCACTCCAAACAGCCACCACAAGGCTAGAGCACCAGCTCTGGCTTCCTGCTCAGGGGTGGGGGTACACGGACGGAAAAGGAGGTGAAGACAGTTCCAGCCCTCCCCACCAGACGTGGCTTGCAGAGAGAGACAGAGCAAGCAGCTCCATGAGCTGCCACTCCCTGGGGGCAGCATAGTGGCATGCTGTCTGGAGGCTTTCCCCGCTGCTCCCAGTGGCCGGAGTTGCAGCCAATGGGAGCCATGGGAGGTCGTGCCTGGGAGCAATGGGGACACGAAGCCAGGTAAGCACCCGTCCTCATACCCAGACTCTGAACCCAATTTCCTTGACTCACACACCCTCACCAAGACCCCGCACTCCCACCTTGCTCCTGCAACCTCCCTTGCTCCTGCACCTCCCTTCTGGCTAGGTTCTGCACCCTCCCGCCTGGCCAGACACCCTACCCCCAGTCCATTCCAGGATCCTCTCTCCTGGCCAGATTCTGCACCTTCCCTTGCTCTTGCCCCTTCCCCCTGGCCAGACACCCTATCCCCAGCCTGCTCCTGCACCCTACCTCCCATCCGAACCTTGCACCCTCACCCCTCCTGTACCCCAACTCCCACCCAGATCCTGCACCCCCATCCCTATCCCACTCACTGATATCCCTGTCCCACACACTGAACCCCTCATTTTGGGCCCTACCCCAGAGACTGAGGGATCCATGAACTCTGGAACCCGAGAACAGTAAATCAAGCCCATGGGAAGCCCTGAACTGCAGTCCTCCCTGTGCCTCCCCTTCGCCCTATGGGGCAAGAGCACCAGAGGAATGATGTGTCTCAGTTGGGGGCCTCATCAGCACATCAGTGAGAGCTGAGGGGTTTGGTTTTGTTTGTTTGTTTTTTGGTTTTGTTTGTTTGTTTTGCTTTTCACTTGTGGGTTTGCTTTTCACTTTGTTTGTTTGCTTTTCACTTGTGATTTTTCTGTGGGTCAGTGGTCCCCAATCAAAAAAAGATTCCCCACCCCTGCAATAAATAAAGAAAACATTGAAGCCTTTTGTGTTGGACGTAAATTAATATTTTACTTTATTTAAAATGAAGTTTGATAAACTAACATGAGAGAGTTAAAAAAACTTAATTTGTTTAATAATTTAATATTTCCTTTCTTACCAATTAAATTAAACCATTTTCCCAGCTGCAGCACTAGCAAAATGGCTCAGGCATAATTATGTAATTAACAGTGAGTTTCCATTAGCAATTGGTGGTCCACAGAAAGTTTTGCATTGAGACAGGTGAGCCATGGGCCAAAAAGTTTGAGAATCACTGGTCTAGGCCATTCCTGACAAGTGTCTGTCTAACCTGCTCTTAAAAATTTCCGGTGATGGAGTTTCCACAACCTCCCGAGGCAATTTATTCCAGTGTTTAACCAACCTGACAGAAAGTTTTTCCTAATGTGGAACCTAAACCTCCCTTTCTCCAAGTTAAGCCCATTGTTTCTTGTCCTATCGCCAGAAGTTAAGAAGAACAATCTTTCTCCCTCCTCCTAGTAACAACCTTTTATGTACTTGAAAACTGTTATCATATCCTCTCTCAGACTTCTTTTTTATAGACTAAACAACCCATTTTTTTCAACCGTCCCTCACATTTCATGTTTTCTAGACCTTTAATCATTTGTGT
Organism: Pelochelys cantorii; assembly: GCA_032595735.1. NCBI lineage: Eukaryota > Metazoa > Chordata > Testudines > Trionychidae > Pelochelys > Pelochelys cantorii. The sequence continues at coordinate 40,434,769 of CM064330.1, forward strand.
TGCTCTTCTCTTGACATTTTCCAATTTGTCCACATCTTTCCTGAAATGTGGTGCCCAGAACTGGACACAATACTCTAGATGAGGCCCAATCAACATGACGCAGAATGGAAGAATTATTTCTCTTGTCTTTCTTACAACACTCCTGCTAATATATCCTAAAATGAGTTCACTTTTTTTGCAATAGTGTTACATCGTTGACTCACATTTAGCTTGTGATCCACTATGACCCCTCCTCCCAAATCCTTTTTTGTGAACTCCTTCCTAGACAGCCATTTCCCACTCTGTATGTGTGCGAGTGTTTGTTCCTTGCTAAGTGGAGTACCTTGCCTTTGTCCTTATGTGAAATGATGTCTCTTTAAATTTCAAAATTTGGGTGGATCCTCCTAACATTGTGTGTTCTTTTAATTTGCTTGTTCATTATACTGTGTGTTCAGAATCTTTCCTGAAAACTTATCGGTACAAAAACTAGAGTGGAAAATCAGTCCCTTGTCTGGATCACACAAGCCAGAAGCCAATCTTCTTTTTTAAACTTCTGCCGCAAGTGCAAAAGCTGGATAGATTGTTGGCTGAATCAAGTCTCAAAGAATGTAAATGCAAGGACTAAGCAATATGCTATGATTGAAATGCCCATTTTGGTTTGCTGTAAGCAAATGAATATGTGGCTCAGAGCAGCAATAGGAAGGAAGAAAGGAAGGCAAGCAAGCAAGCCAGCCAGCCAGCCAAATTTCTCATGGTAATAGCTGATCACATTTTGTTTTTTATTTAAAAAAACAAACAGTCCTTCAAACACAACACAAGAAAATGCCCACTGATTAATTTGTTTTTCAATTTGTTAAGCTGTCAAGTTGTATTTGCTAACTTTAGTCATGATGAGAAAATTCACCTTGTACTTCTCAATATGACTGACAATGCTAAGTACAATTAACCAGCAACAGGTTGTTAGTCAGAATAGGACACACACTCATAGACTTTAAAGCCAGAAGGGACCATCATGATCATCTAATCTGATCTCCTGCACATTGCAGACCACAGACTCTCATTCATACGCTCCTGTAAATAGACTTTTAACCAAGTTACTGAAGTCTTCAAGTTATGATTCAAATACTTCAAGTTACAGAAAATCCATGATTTACATTAGTTTAAACTTGCAAGTGACCCATGTCCCACACTGATGCCTTGAGCACTGAAAGCACACAGTCCTACCACTCTAGCTAAAGGCATTGCCACTAAGGAGTTGTAGTAGCAGGCTTCTCTGGTCCAGCCAGTGGCGGAAGATATGGTCACATATATCTAGCCAGTATGTTATAAAACTCACATAGGGCCACTCTAAAAACAGAAGAAAGGAAAAGGGTTAATTGTTTTGAACATCTTTTAAAATAATCTTTTACTCATAACCAATAGGAAGTTTAGAATCACCTATTTGGTACCCATGGCAGTGAGTGTATTAAACTTACTGCCTTGGCACAGGTCGGTGTGTATGTCCAGTGTAAGAATTATATGCTATGCACTGTACTTGAAGATCTTTTCACCTTTTATTGATAATGTTATTGATTTATAATATTTAAATTGGCAAATCATTCTTAACACAGTGCACAGCAATAAAACATGTGAGCAGGCTCAGTAACTGAGCCTCATTGTTTTCATACTGCTGTTGATCTCTTGTCTCATATTTGAAAGTAGTTCTAACATTAGATTAGACTCTACACTGCCCTTAGATTCCATAGATTCTCATACTCATTCCTTTTTTTATATATAGAGGACAAATTATTGCATTGTGTCAATAAATGATGATGGCAGAAATGAGTTGAACTTCTTTAGGAAAAGCCATGTTCAACTGAATGTGGGGGAGACTCAGAAACCTATGAATAGCGCAAGATGGTGTGTGTGTATTTAATGAATTTAATTGTGATGACATGCCCATTGCTGAAGAGCAAAGCCCAGAGAAGCCAGCAGCCTGGACCCCAGTGTTCAGGAAGAGTCAGATGGTGCATGGGCTGACCAGCAGCCTGGGGCAGCTGGTGCAGGTCAGTTGGTGGCCTATTGAGTTGGTGGCCTATGGATTCGGGGCAATTGAGGCAGAGCTGCTCCACACATAGTGGGACACTCAGGGCTCAGGGAGAAGGTAGACAGCAGTAGGGTTGGGACTAGAAGTTAGCTTCCCTGAATGCGGGGCTCATGCATAATTCATGTGGAATAGTATTGCAGAGAAACAATGCAAGCAGCCCTGCAAGTCCCTGGTACTAGCCCACTGCCCTGACATGGGCAGACCACCCATGGGGGAAAAGGGTAACTTTGTCTCCATGGCCATTCACTTCTTGGTCTCGCTGCTAAGGCTGCCGACAAGGATGGCTGCTGAAAGTCTGTAAAGAAGCAGATTATTAAGCAAAAATCTGCTGTTTATTCAGTGCTTATACCTCGGGTATCACCTTCGAATTTCTTTTGTGGACTGAAATATCATAAACAGGAATGAGGGATGCAGGTTAACTGAATATTCTAGGTAACAGAGAGTTATACTTTTCCAATGGAATACCAATTTTCAAAGAATTTGAATACAATAAAATGAATAGACTAAAATACACTGTGCTCCAGAGTGGCTGGTTTCTTGAAGCACTTCGATGTATACAGGTAAAGTGGGAGAGGTCTAGGTTGGATATTTGGAAAAACTATTTCATTAGGAGAGTGGTGAAGCACTGGAATGGGTTACTAGGGAGGTGGTGGAATCTCCATCCCTAGAGGTTTTTACATCCCAGCTTGATAAAGCCCTGGCTGGGATGATTCAGTAGGATTGGTCCTGCTTTGGGCAAAGGGTTGGACTCAGTGACCTCCTGAGGTCTCTTCCAATCCTAGGATTCTATGACAGTTTTCTATACAGTAGATTGTCTTATGATACTAATCACTGTGGGCGGCACAGGGCGTACATCCAGATCACTAAAAATACACTTAACACTAAAACTGTCCTGAACATAATTGAATATTTCTTTGATGATTCAGAAGGCATTTCAGGATCTTGCAGTGCCTCAGGGTCATCATTATGAACATCAGTTATCATTGTAGATGTAGAAGGGGTAGGAGATTGGGCTAAATCTGTAATGACCCTATGACATAACCCTGGCAGATGTTTTTTTAATAATCCCTGATATCAGCTTGCTTACATGTCTTCTGCCTCTTTTGCATAAAAGTAGAGTACAGCGTGTGCAATTGCATAGTGGACTGGGCAATATACTAATCCCAGTTACTAGTTAAGATTTCTATTGGGAGATGTCAGAAATGCTAGTTAATTGAGCTTTCGGGTTAATTGAGTGCCAGATAACAGATCTTTTACAGTATATTTTTGTGCATAAAACCCACTAATTCATATGACCAAGAGTCTGGCCCTTTTCATTCATTCCTACATTAAAACTTGCAAACTGAGACTTTATAAGATTGTTCATTGAAAGCAAAAGTGTCATGGATTTTTGTAAAAATTTTTGTGTATGTCATGAGCAGTACTCATGCAGCCATCTTGAAAGGTCTTTCAATTTCCTCTTCCTGGCTATAAAAATATCACTCAATCCGTGAACAGAAGCAATATAATGTGACATAGGTGACCATGTTTGCATGCAACCTGCAAATGGGTGAATATTCACATCAATACCCATAGCAAATAGTGTGCCATAAGTCTATGGGTTATGTTTTGTTCACGCAACTGATTCATTATAAAAATTGGACGAGGCAAATTCTTAAATCACAAATGGTGATAACTTCTGAACAGGAACAGAGGATAAATTCTCTCCGTTATTTTTTGTGAATTGTTCAGCCAGGTGTATTTATAATACTACAAACTTCATTTGGTTGATGGAAATGATGTCAGAACAGGTTGTTCAATATTACAAAATAGGAGAAATAAACTGGTTATATGTAGGGGCATATCCTAAAGATGGGACACAATAATTAGGAATGATTAAATCTCTTGTTTAATCATTTAATTCTGCTCCTCTGTTTTTGCTTGGACAGTCAATACATTTTAAGCATATATCTAATATGTAGAGTGAATGTATTTAACATGACTCATAATCACAGTGCTCAAACACAGAACTGGATCTGGTCAAATGGCAGGGGGGCACTGTTTGTAGACATTCTTATTAATTCCAAATGGCTTTACATTGCAGCCATGTGCTCTTTTATATTAGTTATTGGTGAACATTAGTATATTACCTATCAATGAGGACCTTTGAATGAATGTTCGGGAAATGATGGTTCTGCACAGAATCACCAATATTGCATGGGAGCAAGGATAGTGTTCAGAAATAAGTGTTTTACACTGTTACTTAGTATTTATTTGCCATGGACAATTTATTCCGCTATTTAAAAGGAGCAGAAGAAATACAATGTATCTTGACTGGATCAGTCACACACCACAAATTAAGACTAGCCAAGAGGCAAAGCTAATGTTAGTGAACACCCTGTAGGATAAATCTCACTTGTCTGTGTTCAGTAAACACTTATGCTTCTGAATCTTATTTACAGTAAGGCTACATCTACACTGCAGGCTTCTTGTGCAAGAACTGTTTTGTTCAAGAGTTCTTGCACAAAAGGTCTTGCGCAAGAGTGCGTCCACACTGCCATGTGCTTATGCGCAAGAGATGTGCTTTTGCGCAAGAGCATCCATGGCAGTGATGATGCTCTCTTGCGCAAGAAAGCTCTGATGGCCATTTCAGCCATAGGGGTTTCTTGCGTAAGAAACCCCTGTTGCCCGTCCACACTGCCTTCTTGTGCAAGAGCTCTTGTGCAAGAGGGCTTATTCCTCATGGGGAGAGGAATAACTCTTGCGCAAGAAGCCCTCTTTTCTGATGTTTTACTGTAAATTTACTTGCACAAGAACACGTGTGCAATGTAGACGCTCCGCAAGTTTTTGCACAAGAACAGCCGTTCTTGCACAAAAAGCCTGCAGTGTAGACGTAGCCTTAGGGTTCCTTTGCACTAAATTTGTAAAAATCCAACTACTGTATCTTGATGAATAGCATATGAACAGAAAAGTAAAACAACAATGTGCACAAATTATCCTCTGAGTCTATAGAAACGTAGCAAGTAACTGCTCCCATAACTTGTCTAGGTCCCCAGCTACTGTCACTGCCACTGTCCACATACAGATGGAACACTCTGGTTTGAACATCATCCTGCAAAGCCTGCAAGAAATAAAATACAGCTTAGTGAGTCCTGTGCCCTACCAACCTAATGACTGGAAGCAATTCCCTTTAATTGTCCCCTTCTTGGAATTTTGTCAGCAGGACTGTTTGCAATACTGCAGCTTTTCAGGCAAAGCCTGGATATCACTAAAAGTTTATGCCACCTGCTACCTTGCTTTCACAAATCCCTTTTTATAAGTAAAAAGAGTTCCTGGTTATATGGCATTACAACTGTAGCAATAAGATGAATTATAAACCAGCTTTGAGATTTAATTTAAGGGAACTAAACTTTTAAACTAATGTTATTTCTAAAAACCTGCATCAATATGAATCTGGACACAATAACGTATAGTGATAATTCTAGCAATGTCCCACTAGTTACTAGATGATAGATAATTAAAATATGGCTGGGTGAGTGTTACGCTCTGGCCAATAAATAGTCAATAGAAGTTGTTCTTCCTAGTTGGCCCTCTGCAGCATTATACTTGGACTAGTGCTCTAACTCATACTATTTGGATTTATAGCAACAAGTACTAATAATCTAATATTCCAGCACTAGCCAGTATAATATGTTCATTACGCCAACCACATCAGACAACTTTTATGTGGACCAGCCAGTCAGTATATTTGATTTTATGAGGTTTTACTATTTGTCTGCTAATTAGTGTGATCAGCCTTCATCCATAGTAATAACTACAGCTGGTGAACAATGTATGACAGTATCTACACACTTGTGTGCTGGGGAGCAGCTGCTGGCAGGGAAGCATGGTCCCTGCCACCACAGGCTGGCACCTGGGAGCAGCTTGTGGGTGAGCTGCAGGGCTGCCATCTCCCTGGACCAGCCCCAGGGAGAAGCCAGCTGCTGGGCCTGCCCCGGGTAGCAGCTGGCAGCTAAGCTGTGCAGCCCCTGCCACTCTGGGTTGGCCCCAGATAGAAGCCAGCAGCTGGACTGCACAGCACCCACTGCCCCGGCCAGCCCCAGGGAGACACTAGCAGCCAGGCATCATGTCCCCCACCCCCACCCCAGGACAACCCCAGAGAGCAGACATTGCCACCCCACCCATTCCCTGAGCTCACCACAGCCTTCCCTGACTCCTCCCACACCTCCCAACTCTCTTCCTTGACTCCTGCAGCCTGACCTTCTGCCCTGAGCCCAGTAGCTGGAAGAATAGCAGCTTACCACTGAGATCACAGGATGATGTGACAATTAGCGATGGGTGAAACTCAGTAGCTGCAGTCCTGGATCACTTCAGAGAAACGTCCAAAAGTTTGGATATTATCCAAAGCTTAATTAAGCTATATGAATCTCTGCAGTCTGAAAAATTGGGCTGGAATTGTGCAAACAACATTCCTAATGACAGTTAGAGACTGTCGGAGCTAGTATTTAGTTTTTCTGGTGCTAACATTCTCCAGTAAACAGTAACAGGGGAAGCTTTTCTCAAGGGAAGAGATTTTTAATTTTTCCCAGTGTTTCACTGATTCCTGTTGCCAGACTAGCACCAGAGATGCCTGTATATAAATATTTCTTATTGCAATGAGTGGATATTTTCCAGCTGTATCATCTCTAACTATGCCACAGTACAGTTCTAATGCATGCAGTGGTAGCTATTGTAATATCTACTTTTTCGTGAAAAAGCATCCTTTTATCGTATCTTAATATTGGGTGGATGAAGGATCTGTAAAAAGCCAAAAATTAAAATACTGAAGCTAATCTGGCTCCTATGTTAATAGAAAAATGCCGATACACAATGAGTGTTTGGTGTTTAATGCAAACCTAATTATTTTATCTAATTGCCAGTACTGCACACAGTGCACAGACCTTATTCCCTTCCTTCCTCCAGAGACAGCAACTTTGTTCAATGGATAAAGGTGAGACACTAAATCAAACTTATATTTGTGGGATTTTGTATGTGCTGATATTGTCCTCCAAACAAGTACTCTTCTTTTTATAATATAGGTACAGAAGAGACATGGCTCCTTTTTCATTTGCCCGTTGCATTTAAAACTATTCTCTGTGTGTTGGTGTTGCCATTGTTGGCAATAAATGGACTAAAAATAGTGTGTTTGCTATGGCTCCTGCTTTTGGTTCCAAGGGCTGTGGAAAAAAGGAAGAGAGTCTCACAGAGGGAGATTGTGGCTAGTTTGTTAAGGTACGTCTACAAAGCGGGCTATTTCAGGATACTGGAAGTATCCTGAAATAGCTACCCTGTGCCTTTTGAATGTGCCCGCTCTTTCCACAAGGGTTAAGAGATGTCTCGAAAAAGCGCATTATTTTGAAATTTGGCGCCGTGTAAATGCACCACATTTCAAAATATGCTATTTTGAAATTCAATAAATTATGCAATTTGTGAAGTGCAAATTGTGTATCTTATTTTGAATTTAGGGTGCTGTGTAGATGCACCCATAGTGATGTTTGTGGACAGCTATAGATAGCTGAGTAGGAGGAGCAAGGCCATTTACACCAATCCTTTAGAGTTCCACTTGAGATGTAAATTGGCTGTTGATTTCCATTGCAGTTGCATTCTGGCCTAATTCCTCACCCTCTCTGGCTATCTTTTGGACTAGCTCCTAATCTCAGCCCCTCCACACAGCCAAACACACTTGGCAGGAATGAATCTACCTTCACACTGAAGCACTATGGGCATTAAACTGGCTGGAAAATCAATGTAGTTTTTCTGCAAATTAGAGGGGGGACAGGCAGTCCAACAAAAAATGCAAACTAAATGGAACTCTTTTGTTTCACTACAAATTGAAAGTTTTGTTTTTGTTTCAGGATTTAAAAACAGAATTAAATTTTGTGTTCCCTTTTCTTTCCCTCTTTTTACCTCTCCCCCTTTTTCCACTGGATAAAGGGAGGAAGAATTAGAAAGGAAAGAGTGGGGGAGGAGAACAGGGGTTTGTTTTGTTTTGTTCTTCTCCCCATCTCTTACACATGTGGCTTGTCTTTATTATAGTAGAATTTAGTTTTTCCCAATCAAAAGTTTAAACCATCATCCCCTTGCCAGTGTTCTAATCAGAGTGGCCTTCAGTACTGAATTTTTCACAATGCCTGAAAAGCCAGCTCCGCAGGAAGCTGACAGCCCAGGCATCCTGCTGTCATAAGCATTTTGCCATTGATGTCCACAGGAGCAGGATAATATATCTGGCTAATACTGATTTGCTGTTTTGTCCATGTGTGGTATATGGGATAGAACCCAGGGGATTTAGCATCAAAACACAGACCACTTGAATTAAAATTCTCTCTCTGGGCTTCAGTAAGACTACGGTTTGGTTGCATCCTCTCAGAATGTCAGTCAATAGAGACAGACATATCCATTTACATTCAAACAGATCTGATACGACGTCCAGCAAAGACCTACCCAATCCAGATAACAATAACACATATTCAATATGGAACCACCATATAATTTTGCTGTCATCTCTTTTTTTCACTATTACTACTATTTCTATTCACAAGAAGTTACATATTCCATGCCAAAACCAACAATCCTTTAGAATAATAATTACAATAGTTTGCTGTCGAGACATATTTTCAACAATTAACTAGGGCTTCTATTACAACAACACAGCAAGTGATGCCATGTAGAAATTGACAACAGTGTAAACTGTGCACTAAGACTGAAATGTTAAAATCCCACAAATCTACAAAAAAAAAAAACCCACGCCCATCTGCATATCTTCATAGCTCTTGAAAAAAGGCATTCATCACAGATGCTATATCTGGGGTAGTTTTCAATCTGCCACAATCTACCCTTTCAAGAAACAAAGTTATTTGCTGGACAAACAACAGAAAAATAATACTACAACCATGTAGCAATAGGTAGTTTTTGTTAATACAAGTAAGTTCCCTGAAGATTATTTATTATAGTGTTATTTCTTTTACTAGTCACAGACAAAAATATTATAAACTTAGAAAAACAACAGATAGTCTGGTAGCACTTTAAAGACTAACGTGTTACAAAGAAGGAAAAAGAAAATTGCAACTGTTCAGTGAACAATACATTTTTCATATACTGAGCTCTGATCAAATTCTTTCTCATTAATATAGTGCAAGCAGAGTTCTGTGTTATGAGTAAAATTACTTCATTAGGTTTTGTTTCTTTATTTACCTGAATCTGAAGCAAATTTCTCTTTCCAGAATATATTTCATTAAGCCTTATTTATTATTAACAAAATATAGCTACTAAAATGAAAATGTCCTCTTTGGAAAATGAAAGTTGGAATAATGAGTCTTGATTGAGGTTTTCAGTATCTAAACAAAGTAATAAGAGGCATAAGTGCTGTATTATAGTGTCACAAAACTTCTTCCTCTCTGATTACTGCTGTTCAGATCTATTGTCTAATCACCTATCTGCGCCACATACCAGTTCTTAATATGTATAGCGCATATTACCAGTTCTCTCAGTAATGGGCCACTGTTTCAGAGTCCTACATTAAGTAGTGGCTTGTGAGATGAAAATAATGATTATGGCCAGTGTCTTTAAAAAAAAGAAATGAGGCTTCAAATTGAATCTCAAGTCACTTGCAGTGACTTGCTCCAAATCTCATGTGCCCATGCAAAAATGTAAAAAGCAATAAGAATTAAAGTGAACTTTTATTAGTCTCGGCACTGCTCCACACCAGTGTGTATTATTATGGACACTCTTACTGTTACAGCGTACTGCACATGAGCCATTAAGAAGCACATCCTTTTAGACTCACATTTTCTTCACTTTTTAGCATTTGCAGGTTAGACTGGCTGCCTTGCATATAATTGAAAAGTGCAACCACTCACACATTTTCTTTACTTACTAGACATGTGATGTGCAAGGCCTTTCCTTCTAACTGAGAATGATTCTCTTTTCTCCATCTTGCCACTAAAGCAAAGCACTGAGTAAGAGGCAGGGCAGAAACTCATGGTCCCCTGGAAACTGCAGCAGAGACTGGCTCAGAAGGCAGGCCCCTTTCGAAGCTGCTTGGCGCACAGAGGGATCCTGCCTTCTGCACTATAGCTGGACAGCCTGGGTCATGGCCACCACAAATTAATCACACACATTCCTGGGAGTACTTGCAGTGGCTGTACTTGGCCCAAGCCCTTGTGCCCCCACCCCATTCTCCCACATTAAAGCCAAGCAAAAACAACCCTTAATCTATGTAAATATGTTAGGATTGGTAATGTTACACGTATTTGCTGAAACGTATAAATACTCTGTAGCTGCAAGTGACTCCTACCCTGCAGACGTTCCACACAGGAACTTAGCATGAGAGTGCCACACAGGGGGAACTGCAGGATGGGACCTCAGCTTAAAACAATTTAAAAGCGGAAAGCCAGAGACATTTAAAGCATGTTACCAATGCTCTGCCTATTTGCAACTCGTCTCATTTCTTATAAGGGGTCTGATCCTGAAAGTGTTCCTGTGCTAAACTCCTGTTGGCATCAGTGGGAGTTGGGTACAACATACTTGCAGGCTTAGGCCTAGCCTTTGTCAGTATTGTAATGGTCTTGGAATTGAAATAAAGAAAAAATAACCCAGGTTGGGATTTTCAAAAGATCTTAAGAGAGTCACAGAAGGGGATTAGAACCAATACCTTCTTAGGTGATCCCAGTTTAACCATAAAAATGTATGGACCAGTCCTGCCACCTTCACTTGTGTAACCCCATGGAAGGATAAACATTCTGGGTGTGTCTAGACTACAGGGTTTTTTTGAAAAAAGTGGCCTTTTTTCAAAAAAAAATCCCCTGCATCTAGACTGCCACTGTGTTCTTTCGAAATTAAATCAAAAGAACGCAGCAGTTTTTTCAACCGCGGTAAATCTCATTTTACGAGGAATAACACCTTTTTTAGAAAGTGCTCTTTCAAAAAAAGGCATTCTTGAATGCAAACAGGGCTTTTTCGAAAGAGAGGATCCAGACTGCCTGGGTGCTCTTTCGAAAAAGTGGCTCACTTTTTCGTAAGAAGTGGTTGCAGTCTAGATGCTCTCTTTCAAAAGAGGTTTGTAGTCTAGACATAGCCTCTGTGAGCTATAACTGCAGAAAAACAAGTGGTAATGGAGCAGCTATGTTTCATGTGGGCAGGGAGGTGATCAGTGAGGGCCTGTGGACACAATGGCTCCCTCTGTCCCTCCAATCCCTGCTATACTACCAGTAGATCTCAAGAGTGGAGAGGGGATTCAGGAAGAGGCCCAGCTCAGTTAGAGACTGACCATGCAATAAAGCAGAGCGCCACTTTGTCCTCAGCAAGGGAAGCCTGGTTCCAGACAAGACTCTGAGGCAGCTTGCTACCTGGACACGTCTCCTGAAATAGGATGACTAGGCTGAGGAAGACTGACAAGAAGTACTGGCCACATGGAGACAAGCCCTGAACTGAGGAGAGGGTTCTGCTGATGAATCTTTGGATTACCCTGATTTTGAGTTAACTGTTTTCCTTTTATTTTGGACTCTAATACCCTGGAAGGGGTGAGACTCCAGCATGCTGTAGCCAGACCATTAGGGCACCATGGCACTAGATTTGTTAGAGGTGGTACCCACCCATGGAAGACCCTCAGCTAGGTGAATCATGACCTGATGGGATACAGGGGGGCGCCACTTAGATAACTGGCAAAGTTGCAAGCCTGGATCTAGCCCTTGTGGAAGGGAGTACATCAGTAGCCTCCCCAGCAGGCCCTATCAGAAGGCGGGGGGGGGGGAGGGGGCAGGAGGGCCATTTGACCCAGGTCTCAGGAGACAAAGGGGCCTCAAACACTGACATTTTTCTACCAAGTCATTTCAATTTATTATACATCTTGCAATTATAACAGAGACAACAAAAGAATCTATATATATATATATATACCTAGGTATACCTGCAAAAAATTGATTTTAAATCATTGTGGGACCTCAGGCCTTCTCCAAGTTTTCATCATGACTGCAGCAGCTTCTGTGATTAGTGATTCTACATCATTAAATGCTGTTTATAGAAACACTGAGGCTATGTCTACACTACACTTCTTTTTCAGAAAAAGGTACACAAATTTTTCCGATTCTTTTTTCAGAAGAGGCTTTTCTGAAATTCGGCCCGTCTTCACTGGGCCAAATTTTGGAAAAAACCCTCCTCTTTCAGAAAGACCCTTCTTCCTCATGAAATGAGGTTTACAGGGCTTCCGAAAGAGCATGTCTGCTCTTCCAAAAAAAATTCTGAAGTGACCTCCTTTTAAAAATTATTGCCCACACCTGATATAGCTGCTAATTTTATTATACAGATAAAATGCTGGTAGCTTCTGATATGTTTTCGACCAATTCAAAAAAGTCCAACACGTGTAAGATACAATACATCACTCAGACATGCTACATGTTCATATAAGCATTCATAATCCAACAAAACATTATAAATGTAATTGGACTGTAAATTGCCTATACTGTATATGTTCATTTAAACTTTTTTAAACTTTTTACTGGCCAGCTCTGACAATCTTTATGGGAGAAGTTCCACTGTCTTCAATTCTGAATGAAAATTACATTGTGCAATAGGTAACTTGATGCATTTTAATGTACAGTAGTGCGTCATTCATACAATGCCATTAACAAAACCATTCAAAATTATTAGAGGTTAAGAAATAATTTCATAGGGTTACCATTCGCCAAATCAAAAGGCTACTCTTCCCTTTCTTAGCTAAGTGCTTAAGCTAGTTGCCTTCTCTCAACTGTCCAATCATCTCTCACACAACATCTTTAGCCAATTTGAATGTGGTTTTCATGGTGGCCATACTATGAACCCAATGTACCAGTACTCTAGATAAGTATTGGTGAAAGATACCATGATAGTGAGAAAACATTAGGGATATGGAATAGCCTGTGAGAGAAACATGCTCTGAACATAGCTTCAAGAGCCAGGGACTCCTGAGTTCAATGCCCACTTTTGCCATGGACAGTTTTTGTCTTGGGGAAGCATTATCACTTCTCTGCCTCAGTTTCTGCACCTATAAAATAGGGATGGGTACTTCTCACCAATCCTTTACAGAAATTTCGAAATAATAAATAGATACTGAAATGTATTGCTCAGCAGTATTAACAAAAATGCAGAAATAATAACCCACACTCCAGAAAAATCCCAAGACACTAGTAATTTTATTCATAAAAGCCAACCAAATTTCTGTGGAGTGGTTTTAACCCACTTTGGATATATCACTGCATACATAAAGGTATTTACCCACCCAATTTACATGGAAGTATTAATTAGTTTGAGAGCAAGATATGTTAACCTCACTTGGAGTATTGTGTTGAGTTCTGGGCACCACGTTCCAAGAAAGAGGTGGAGAAATTGGACAGAGTCCAAGGAAGAGCAACTAAAATTATTAAAGATCTGGAAAACATGACCTGTGAGGGAAGACTGAAAGAACTGGGTTTGTTTAGCTTGGAAAAGAGAAGCCTGAGAGGGGACATGATAGCAGTTTTCACGTACCTAAAAGGGAGTTACAAGGAGGATGGAGAAAAATTGTTCTCCTTGGCCTCTGATGATAGGACAAGAAGCAATGGGCTTAAATTGCAACAAGGGAGGTTTAGGCTGGACATTAGGAAAAACTTCCTAAGTATCAGGGTGGTTAAACACAGGAATAAATTGCCTAGGGCGGTTGTGGAATCTCCATCACTGGATATTTAAGAGCAGGTGGGATAGACATCTATCAGGGATGTTTCTAGATGGTGCTTGGTCCTGTCACGAGGACAGGG